>CM060924.1:412629182-414114182 GCA_030737875.1 Allium sativum | reverse complement strand
AGCATGATGATTAACTAACAAGGTAGATAAAGGTGTCATCGCATAATCAGGATTAAGGTTTTGCACCACAGGTGTACTAGCAAACTAACATGACTTGCATAAACAAGTATTGATCCCTTGGCCCAAGCTTTGGCCCAATAACATGAAATGACCCTAATACAAGGTCCAACCAAACGGTCTAGTCGATCGGCTCCCTAAGCCTAACTCGTCACGTGTTGGTGTCAATACGGCCCAAACATAATTGTAGTCAGACTGTGCAGGGTCTCCCGTCGGGTGTATCAAGCCCTAGGGTGGCAACCCCTGGACACCATAAACATGAGTGCACAGTCTCGATCTACTGGTACCCGTGCATGATTTCCCCGGCTTCGGACTATGTGCACGACCATGGTCCGCCCGGAACTACACCGGCGTACCCTCTGCCGTCGCTTTTGGTCACTTACCTCCAGTCCAGTAATCGTGCCCCCTCCCTAGCCTAGTCCCTAGGGTCATGATGATACTAACTTGGGATTACTGCTGGAGTGGACCCCCATTGCTAGGATTTTTCTAGTGGGTTAAGTACGGTTTAACCCTCTTGCTAATCATGGATTAACTTGGTTAAGTGTAACGATGAGTTCACGACTTAACCCCGATTAATCTACCGAGCCCAAATTGGTTAAGTACTAAGTGGACCATGAATTAACCCTAATCACTAGGCATTAATTAATTATAATGCGCCTTAACCTCTCACATTAGACCTTGTTGTGGTTACTAGTTAAGCCGGGCGGGTCCGGGTAGCTTTACACCACAACCTGGTCTAACCTCGGGTCCAAGGTACAACATGACCAACTTCTCACATTGGGTCCTATTGTTGGTAGCAAATAGTTAAGCCGGTCGGTTCCGGGTAGGTTTACGCTACAAACTCAACCCAACCTTGAGTTGGCCACACTTATCTTTTCTAAGTGTCATGTCCATCATGTTTCCAAAACATGTTACAAATTTTCAAGCAATTGGGTAGACCTAACTTAATAGGTAAATTCCCAATGGGTAGACCTAACTTAATAGGTAAATTCCCAAGCTTATGTTTTTATGTCTTTTACTTTTACCCAACCCCAAACGCAATCCCATCGCTTACATATCGCAATAGCGCATAAAGGAGAGAAAGAGGGAACTTGGCATAATCATGACATAAAAGGTGTTGAAGCCACAAGTTCAACATGGTGGCATATGAAATGTACATAATGTTCATATACTTGCATATTACATTTTTAGGCCCCAAAAGCATGCATAAAACCAAACTTGGCATATTGGTGATACATGGTGCTAAATGACATGTAGAAATGGCCATAAGTTCGCATTTAGCCTCACATGCAAGTTATCATAAGGGATACGATAGCTTACATGTTGCCAAAATGCAACCTTTAGCATAAAGCTTGAAGCTTTATGTTTATAAACCCAAGATAAGCTTGCATAACATGATAGCATGAATAAAATGTTCAACCCAAACTTGCATAACACAACTTGCATATCATATGACAACTTGCATATCAAACTTGCATAACATAACATGATGAACTTGCATATCATATCATAGCATACTTGCCTAACATGATAAACTTGCATTTCATAGCATAGTAAACTTGCATATCATACATTTAACTTTAGAGTTTAAGTATGAAAGTAGAATAGGGCTTACAATGCTTAAGAAGTCACAAAAATATGACCAAGCCCTTATGAAATCAATCAAACCCAAAATGCAAGCTCTAACATAAAAACCCTTGAGCCAAAATGATCAAAACTCTTTCTTTATGATGCAAATATAGAAACTTGACTTGAATGCAAGCTAATGATGCTCATACAAGTTTGAAAACACTTGTATGCACGGAAAATCACTTAGAAATTTATTTAGGAATTGTATGAAGAGAGTGGAGGCCATGAGAGGATTGATTTTGCCATAGTTTAGTTGTAGGATAGATTAATGATGATTTAGGGCTAGGTTAGGGCCTTATTTATAGATTAGGCAAGTGTTTTAGGCCATAGGATTAAACCCTAGTTCCAATCTCAGCCCTCAAAACCGAATCTGGCCCCCAAGCTCAACACAATCTCAAAATGGTGCACCAGGCTAAATAGCCCGGCTGGACCAAGTCGACAGCCAAGTCGACAGCCAAGTCGACAGGGCTGTCGACTTGGGTCCAACCAAGTCGACTCCCAAGTCGACAGGGCTGTCGACTTGGGTACTCTGGCGGGAATTCTCCCGCCTGGCCCAAACTGGCCCAAATTTTCAAATTCAAACTTGAATTTGAAATCTGTTTTTACTTAGGAATTTTCTGAAAACTTCGTTGGGCCTTAATCGGGTCATACGGACTCCGATTTTTGAAAACTCGGACTCTATTTCGCGTATTTTTCTGAGACGAACGCAATGGCATAGCCCGTTTCGCTTGATTCAGATTTTTGAATTAAATTCTGCCTCGATTTATGTTATAACAGGTTATTGAAAATACGGGTTGTTACATTCTCCCCTCCTTAAAGGATTTCGTCCCCGAAATCTTCAAGTTAGGAAGAACGTATCCTACCATCCAACATCCATCTACTCAAAACATCATCCACGAGCAATCATTGTCCTTACAAGATTCTAAATGTTGTATGAACATATGCAAAGGTGTGTGTATATGTACCTATCTAATGCAAATATCATCAATGCAGATTATGTTAGTGAAATGAATCCATATGTATGCAATTCCTAACATAATGTATAACATCTATATGTGTGCACATAACATACATCCATATGCAACATCCATGTGATAACACAAAAATTTTCATCCATGAATAAGCATAAACACTCATGCATATGCAATATGAGGAGTGTGTGAGCCGATCTAGTGCCTAACGTGTATAATGCATCCACGAGTAACCACTTGCAAACACTTGCAACCACTTGCAACCATCAAGCATAACATGTTTCAAACACATGTTTCATCCAAAGGGTTTCTACCTAAGGTTCTCATGACAAGATTAACACGATAAACTAGATAAACATGGATAGCAAAGAGAAAGATATGCTAACAAAGAAAAGAGATTGAGAGTGTACCCTCAAAAAGGAATGGATAAAGCCCACGCATCTTCTCCTCGGTTTCCCAAGTTGCGTCTTCTTCGGCTTCACCCCATTGAACCTTCACCAACTTGACCTCTCGATTCCTTAGCTTCTTGGTCTCCGTCCCCAAGATACGAATCGGAGCTCTCCTCAAGGTAGCCTCTTTCTCCACTTCCACATCTTTCAGAACACTTGGCTCAACAACCTCTGCTGATTCATGTAAACACTTCCGGAGATGCGAGACATGAAAAACATCGTGTACTCCGGCAAGCTTCTCGGGCAACTCCACTCTATAAGCTATCTGCCCGATCCTCTCTATAATAGGGAATGGTCCAACAAACCTTGGTGCTAACTTCCCAACGGCTCCAAATCGGACCACATTCCGCAAAGGAGAAACCTTCACGAAAACCATATCCCCAACATCAAACTCCAAATCAGTTCTTCGCTTATCAGCATAGGATTTCTGTCGGTCTTGGGCCACTTTCATCCGTCTCCGAATCAACTCGATCTTCTCGGATGTATCTCTGATCAGATCAGGCCCAAGTATAAGCTTATCTGTAGTCTCCCACCAACATGTAGGTGACTTGCACGGCCTCCCATATAAAGCTTCAAATGGTGCCATCCCTATGCTTGCCTGATAACTGTTATTATATGCAAACTCAACGAGAGGAAGGTGGTCTTCCCAAGTACCACAAAAATCCAGAATACAAAGCCTCAACAGATCCTCGAGTACCCTATTCACCCTTTCGGTTTGACCGTCCGTCTGTGGGTGATAAGCCGTACTTAGATTCAATCTCGTGCCCATGGCTTCTTGCAAGTTATTCCAGAACTGACTTGTAAAGACTGGGTCACGGTCACTGACTATACTAGAAGGGACTCCATGTAGTCTCACAATCTCACGAAGATATACAGACGCTAGCCAAGATGCGGTCCTCTTGCTCTTCACCGGAATGAAATGAGCACTCTTCGTAGGTCTATCCACAATAACCCAAATGCTCGTATTCCCTTTCCTTGACCTTGGTAGCCCATCGATAAAATCCATGGAAATACTCTCCCACTTCCAAAGTGGAACTTCTAGAGGATGCAATAGCCCACCAGGCTTCTTCGACTCGGCCTTAACTTGCTGGCAAATGATACATCTAGAGACAAACTCTGCCACATCCTTCTTCATCCCAGGCCAAAAGAAAATGCGCTTCATATCTTTATACATCTTATCTCCGCCCGGATGTATAGTCAACTTAGAGCGATGCGCTTCCTCCAGAACTTTCCTTACTAAATCTTCTACCATT
The DNA here is from genome assembly GCA_030737875.1 of Allium sativum. Classification (NCBI taxonomy): domain Eukaryota; kingdom Viridiplantae; phylum Streptophyta; class Magnoliopsida; order Asparagales; family Amaryllidaceae; genus Allium; species Allium sativum. Next base: position 414,109,823 of record CM060924.1, on the reverse strand, counting down.
GGAACACATAACCTTCCGTCTCTCCTCAGCCAACCCTTGTCATCAATAGAATATCGAGCGAGATGACAAGACGTCTCTCCTCGAATCAGCTTATCCATAATCTCAACTATCTGAGGGTCTTCTCTCTGCGAAGCCCCAACTTGATCAAGAAGGGTAGGTCTGAGTTCCAGAGATGCTAAAGAACCGGTCATCGACTCAACCGCCAAAGAGAAATCAAAGGTTGCCACATACTCTAAATTCTTCATCTCAACGAATAGAGGACATAGGGTCAACCTTCTTCTACTCAATGCATCTGCTACCACATTCCCCTTGCCAAGGGTATAGGCTATCTCAAAATCATAGGACGCCAAGAATTCCATCCATCTTTGTTGCCTTAGATTCAGATCCTTCTGAGAAAAGAGATACTTCAATGACTTGTGATCGGTATAAAGCTCAAATCTTTCTCCCAGAAGATAATGGCGCCAAGCCTTGAGTGCATATACTATTGCTGCCAACTCTAAGTCATGAGTGGGATAATTCTTCTCATGCACTTTGAGTTGTCTACCGCCAAAGCATATCACCCTTCCTTCTTGCATAAGAACAGCTCCTAACCCCGTGCCACATGCATCGGTGTATACTGTAAATAACTTCCCTCCATCGGGCAAAGCTAGAACAGGTGCTGATGTGAGAGCTCTCTTGAGCTTCTGAAAAGCAAGCTCGCATTCTATGCTCCAAGCAAAAACTAAATTCTTCTTCGTCAATTTAGTGAGAGGAGCGGAAATCTTCGCGAAGTCCTTGATGAACTTCCGGTAAAAACCCGCAAGACCTAGAAAACTTCTCACTTCTGTTGCATTCCTTGGAGTCTTCCAATCCTGAACTGCAACTACCTTAGCAGGATCCACCGCTAAGCCTTGCTTAGATACTATATGCCCAAGGAATCTAACTTCCCTTCTCCAAAAGTGACACTTGGAGAACTTGGCCTTCAACTGATGCGCTCTAAGCGTATCCATCACCTCCATGAGATGCCTTGCGTGCTCTTCCTCATCCTTAGAGAAGATCAGAATATCATCTACGAAGACCACGACAAACTTGTTCAAGAACTCCCTGAACACCCTACTCATCAAGTCCACGAAATATGCGGGTGCATTAGTCAAGCCGAACGGCATGACAAGCCATTCGAAGAATCCATCTGGAGTCCTGAACGCAGTCTTGTCTATACTATCTTCAGCTACCCTGAGCTGATGGAATCCAGTAGCAAGATCAAGCTGAGAGAAAACAGAAGCACCGACAAGCTGGTCAAAGAGATCATCGATCCTCGGTAACGGGTGTCTGTTCTTCTTAGTCAGCTTATTCAACTCTCGATAGTCAACACAAAGTCAGAGAGAACCATCTGCCTTGGTAGCAAATACCACAGGCGCTCCCCATTCAGATATACTTCGTCTAATGAAGTTCTTTTCAAGCAACTCCTTCACTTGCTTACTTAGCTCCTGCCTTTCACGCGGAGCCATATGCCGAACAGGCAAAGAAACCGGCTTTGCATTATCCACAAGATAAATGCGGAAATCAATCTCCCGCTTAGGGGGCAACCCCCTAACTTCATCAAAAACATCCGGATACTCTCGAACCACTCTCACAGACTGAAGAGTTTCCATTGACGAGTTGAGTGATTCCAGATAGCACAACATGACGGGACCTCTCGGATCACAAGAAATCTCTAGGGTGTTTCCGAGGCGAGTCACGAGCCTCACAACCCTATGCTCACAATCAAGAATGACTCCATATCTGGACAGCCAATCCATGCCCAATATCAATCCGTATCCCCTGAAACCAAGAACATAAGCATTGCACAAGAACTCTACACTCAGTATAGAGATCCTCAAATCCCCACATATCATAGACAAATGGGCGGAACCCCCAATAGGATTTGAGACACAGACGGGATCATCTACCAAGCTAGTACTAAGGTGCAAACTACCAACAAGATCAGATGAGATAAAGCTATGCGATGCACCAGAATCAAACAAGGTACGAACTGGAAAATCAGAAATATATACAAGGCTCTCAACAGAAATACTACCTCGATCGGGAACTGGAGCGACATTGAGAGCATGAACTTGCCCTCCTGAAGGTCCAGCACGCTGAGTCTGGCCCTGGCCTTGCCCTTGCTTCCTCGGGCAATCCTTACTGAAATGTCCAGTCTCACCGCAGAAAAAGCATTCACCATTCTTCCTTTTCCTCTTCTTACAATCCTTGATAAGATGCCCAACTGAACCGCAGTAATGGCACTTCCCCTTGTTGTTCTTGCCCTTGTTGTTATTGTCCTTGTTGTTGTTCCCCTTGTTGCCTTGACTCTTGTTCTTGTTCTGATTGCCTTGACTGCTTTGACCACTTGGATTACCCTGATTTCCTTTTCCCTGGGAATCAGTCTTCTTGGCTTGAGTATCATTCATCTTGATCTCTTTCTTGACATCTCCCTGAAGTAACGCCATATCAACCAAACTCTCAAACGTGGCCCCATGGGGAATATGTGACATAGCCAATCCCTGCAACGGCTCATTCAATCCTCTAGCAAAACGAAGAGCCTTCTTCTGAGGAGTATTCACCATATCCAAGCCAAAACAAGCTAACTGATTGAACTTGTTCACATATTCTTTGACAGACATATCTCCTTGTCTTAGAGTTATGAACCTCTCCATTTGCAGGTTCTCCTCAGCAGAAGATAGAAACTTAAGCATGAACCTTGCCCTGAAATCTTCCCAAGTCTCAACAGGCCTAGTACCATTGGTGACTTCCACCAATAAGCGGCTTCATCCTTCATAAGCCACACCGCCAACAAGATCTTCCTCTGATCGTCTAACCCAAAGATAGCAAATAAATCCTCGGTCTCTTTCAACCAATTTCTGGCCTCTACAAAAGTCTCAGTGCCTTGAAAGTTCTTGCCACCCATTGCTTTGAAATCTTTGCAAGTCTTTGCGAAGTCCGCTTGAGGATGCTGAGGGGGAGGAGGAAGAGGAACCTCAACGACAGGAGGAGGAGGAACATTAGCGACAGGAGGGGGAATATTAACTACTGGAGGAGGAGGAGGAGGGACATCTGCGGGGCCGGCTTCGGTCACCCTAGCCTCCAAAAGTCTCCTATACCAAACAGGTACGTGTACACCCTCCGGAATAGCAAAGTTATCGGCCATGCTGAAAACGAAGAAAAAGACAGATTCAGAATGGCGAAAAAAAACGAAGGAATTTTTGCTAATGGCTTTTTGGGGAATAGCCTTTAAAATAAACTAGACTTTTCCTTGGAAAATACTTTATACTTAGTTTTGAAAATAGTTTTCCAAAAAGTTTTCTAAAAACCTTTTTGTTCCTTCTTGTAAACCATATGCTCTGATACCAAATTGTAACACCCCGCCTCCGCCAGGGTGGCTCTTGCAAGCACTCTGACTTTGGAGGGGCGTTTTGAATTAGGTAAACATGCATAATGATATATCAAGGCAGAACAAGAACATATGTGTATACGTAAACAGAGTAAATAACATAGATAAAATAGCGGAAGATTTCAAACCATTTCAAAACCAGTCTGGTACAACATAATGTCAACTTTCCAAATAAACAAGTCTAGATAAAACAACATCAACTGAAAAACTGAAATACATAAATACTAATCCCCAAAAGAAGTGATAGCCATAGCTAGCTTCATGTCAAACCGTACATGAGCTAAATCCAACAAGCAAGCGGTCAGAAATCCAGCTAAGCTCCAATATTCCCTCCCTGAGAACCTGGGGGGGGGGGGGGGGAAACGGAAGAAAAGAGGCGAAAGAAAACAGGTCAGTCAAAAAGACTGAGTAAGCCCTACTACAATCAATGTAAACTGATAAAGTTAACTGGCATGATGAAAGCTGAGATGAACATAAGGATAACTACATACTAGCATGATGATTAACTAACAAGGTAGATAAAGGTGTCATCGCATAATCAGGATTAAGGTTTTGCACCACAGGTGTACTAGCAAACTAACATGACTTGCATAAACAAGTATTGATCCCTTGGCCCAAGCTTTGGCCCAATAACATGAAATGACCCTAATACAAGGTCCAACCAAACGGTCTAGTCGATCGGCTCCCTAAGCCTAACTCGTCACGTGTTGGTGTCAATACGGCCCAAACATAATTGTAGTCAGACTGTGCAGGGTCTCCCGTCGGGTGTATCAAGCCCTAGGGTGGCAACCCCTGGACACCATAAACATGAGTGCACAGTCTCGATCTACTGGTACCCGTGCATGATTTCCCCGGCTTCGGACTATGTGCACGACCATGGTCCGCCCGGAACTACACCGGCGTACCCTCTGCCGTCGCTTTTGGTCACTTACCTCCAGTCCAGTAATCGTGCCCCCTCCCTAGCCTAGTCCCTAGGGTCATGATGATACTAACTTGGGATTACTGCTGGAGTGGACCCCCATTGCTAGGATTTTTCTAGTGGGTTAAGTACGGTTTAACCCTCTTGCTAATCATGGATTAACTTGGTTAAGTGTAACGATGAGTTCACGACTTAACCCCGATTAATCTACCGAGCCCAAATTGGTTAAGTACTAAGTGGACCATGACTTAACCCTAATCACGAGGCATTAATTAATTTTAATGCGCCTTAACCTCTCACATTAGAACTTGTTGTGGTTACTAGTTAAGCCGGGCGGGTCCGGGTAGCTTTACACCACAACCTGGTCTAACCTCGGGTCCAAGGTACAACATGACCAACTTCTCACATTGGGTCCTATTGTTGGTAACAACTAGTTAAGCCGGTCGGTTCCGGGTAGGTTTACGCTACAAACTCAACCCAACCTCGAGTTGGCCACACTTATCTTTTCTAAGTGTCATGTCCATCATGTTTCCAAAACATGTTACAAATTTTCAAGCAATTGGGTAGACCTAACTTAATAGGTAAATTCCCAATGGGTAGACCTAACTTAATAGGTAAATTCCCAAGATTATGTTTTCATGTCTTTTACTTTTACCCAACCCCAAACGCAATCCCATCGCTTACATATCGCTATAGCGCATAAAGGAGAGAAAGAGGGAACTTGGCATAATCATGACATAAAAGGTGTTGAAGCCACAAGTTCAACATGGTGGCATATGAAATGTACATAATGTTCATATACTTGCATATTACATTTTTAGGCCCCAAAAGCATGCATAAAACCAAACTTGGCATATTGGTGATACATGGTGCTAAATGACATGTAGAAATGGCCATAAGTTCGCATTTAGCCTCACATGCAAGTTATCATAAGGGATATGATAACTTACATGTTGCCAAAATGCAACCTTTAGCATAAAGCTTGAAGCTTTATGTTTATAAACCCAAGATAAGCTTGCATAACATGATAGCATGAATAAAATGTTCAACCCAAACTTGCATAACACAACTTGCATATCATATGACAACTTGCATATCAAACTTGCATAACATAACATGATGAACTTGCATATCATATCATAGCATACTTGCCTAACATGATAAACTTGCATTTCATAGCATAGTAAACTTGCATATCATACATTTAACTTTAGAGTTTAAGTATGAAAGTAGAATAGGGCTTACAATGCTTAAGAAGTCACAAAAATATGACCAAGCCCTTATGAAATCAATCAAACCCAAAATGCAAGCTCTAACATAAAAACCCTTGAGCCAAAATGATCAAAACTCTTTCTTTATGATGCAAATATAGAAACTTGACTTGAATGCAAGCTAATGATGCTCATACAAGTTTGAAAACACTTGTATGCATGGAAAATCACTTAGAAATTTATTTAGGAATTGTATGAAGAGAGTGGAGGCCATGAGAGGATTGATTTTGCCATAGTTTAGTTGTAGGATAGATTAATGATGATTTAGGGCTAGGTTAGGGCCTTATTTATAGATTAGGCAAGTGTTTTAGGCCATAGGATTAAACCCTAGTTCCAATCTCAGCCCTCAAAACCGAATCTGGCCCCCAAGCTCAACACAATCTCAAAATGGTGCACCAGGCTAAACAGCCCGGCTGGACTAAGTCGACAGCCAAGTCGACAGGGCTGTCGACTTGGGTCCAACCAAGTCGACTCCCAAGTCGACAGGGCTGTCGACTTGGGTGCTCTGGCGGGAATTCTCCCGCCTGGCCCAAACTGGCCCAAAATTTCAAATTCAAACTTGAATTTGAAATCTGTTTTTACTTAGGAATTTTCTGATAACTTCGTTGGGCCTTAATCGGGTCATACGGACTCCGATTTTCGAAAACTCGGACTCTATTTCGCGTATTTTTCCGAGACGAACGCAATGGCACAGCCCGTTTCCCTTGATTCAGATTTTTGAATTAAATTCTGCCTCGATTTATGTTATAACAGGTTATTGAAAATACGGGTTGTTACATGAATCGACGATAACAAATCGAAGATAAAGACGGTGGTCGAAGATCGGAGATCTTCACCTCGTTTGGATGGTAACCGAGGTCCTGATTGGGAGGCATCCCGAAATATGGATAATGAGTGGTGATCGTCCAGACTTACGTGGTGATCGATGGGTTTGCGAGGTATATAGTGCCTCCGGTTTCGTTCAGACCCAGAACGGACTTGCAAATGGACAGTGTGTCTGACATTGGAATTTATTCTGTGTGATTGCTAGCCATCAGTTGCACGGTGTGAATTACCTGTGTGGCACGCTATGATGCAGTGATCAGGGCTTCTGTTGAAAAGAAAAGTCTTGTGGTGATGATCAAAGCACCGCCTGTATGGCGTAGCTTTGTGTATAACGTGAAATCGCGAGCCTCACACCCCGGTATGAACCAGAAACGGGAGAGGACCTCAGGGGGGACATGCGTTTCTTCCTAGCTAGAAGTGGCGTCAGTGGTTTTACATGCCCTGACGAGTTTGACTTATGTGTTTGTTGCTATTACGAGGCCCCTCGGCTAGATCGGACGATCCAGGTCCGATGGAGTCATTCGTTGACTCACTTACACCCCAAAGGGCGGGGAAATGCATTGTTCCGGCATTTTAATCCACATCGGTGGACTGTCCCTGACGATCCAAGGGTCACTCGAACTCTGATCCTAAGACTCGGGCTAGGCAGTCTCGAAGTCGGTAAGGACTATCTTTTGCCTTGGTTCATGACGAAAATCCAATTTCCAAACACGTGACCATGCGGTTTTGATTGTATACCTATATATGGCGACATAGTGGTATGGGGCATTAATGCCGTCTATGATTGATACTTATGATTTGAAATTGTTTTTGAAACATATAAACAATAGTAATAATGTCAAATGATTTTGTTTTATTCGTATCAAGCATATCTAGGCCATTATAAGGTAAAAACTCTATCCTCCTGTTTGCGTTGCATTGTGTGATGGGAACTGAGTCTTATAATGGCTTCATTTTTATAAAAAGCATAGCGATGTTTAAAAGAATGATTTGTTTTAAAGCACTGGCAATCCAATGGAGTAAACCCATTCCACGAAAGTGGCGTGGTCCTGTGATTAGCCATATTATAAATGTGTTGAGTAGATTTCTCCCATGACTGACTCGTAATTTGTTTCACTTTCAAACTCGGGTGCCCCTTTTTCTACACGGGCAACCTTGTATTCAGGTTTAGCTGGTTCTTTCTGGATAGCTGGAGCTGAAGATGGATTCTATCGTTTATCTCTTTTTATGTTGTTCAGCTCCTATTGTACATTATGTTTGTTTTTCCGCTGTAGACATATATGTATAGTTGAACTGTATTTGTACTAAGTATGATCTTGTATACTATGTAACTCTGATGATTACGTTTATCCAGTATATTCTATTATTCATTATCTAGTGTATTTTTTTTTCTGTTCTGCTATTATCTGTTTCTGTGTTATATTCCAAGGATTACCCTTGCCACCGTCAGTACGGTGTTTAGGGTCGTCTCATCTTTTGTAAAAATTTCGCTGTGAGATTCTGATGTTTTATGTGATTTTATCTTCTATCTGTTCTTATTCTGATTAATGGCATGACTTCCGATGTGTTCGAAAGTTAGGTCGTTACATAAACACTGACATTCCAATGGAGTAAACCCGTTCCGCATTAGCGGCGTGGTCCTTTGATTGGCCTTATTATAAGATAAGTTAAGTAGATTTCTTGTACCGGTCCCACGACTGACTCGTAGTTTGTTTCACTTGCAAACTCGGGTGCCCTATTTTCTACAAGAGCAGCCTTGTATTCAGGTTTTAGCAGGCTCGCTCTAGATAGCTATGGAGCTGAAGATGGATTCTATCACTTCTTTTATGATGGTCAGCTCCTTCTATGAATATTATGTTTGATTCCGCTGTAGACATTTTATATAAAGCTGAAACTATATGTTGTACTAAGTGTGATCCTGTATACTATGTAACTCTGATGGTTATTATTTGATGTACATTATCTGGTGTAATTATATATTTCTGTTCTGCTATTACTGTTTATTTGTTATGTTCCAAAGATTACCCTTGCCACCATGGAGCGGGGGTTTGGGGTCATCACACCCAGACATTTTAGTATTTATTCCGCTGTGTATTGTATATAAGGATAGGTTATTATAACTGTCCAGATGTATTGATTGTCTGTTGCACTGTGATGAATGTAAGTATTTATAAAAGTTCTTTATAAAAACTTATTTCCATATTATATTTGTTCCGCTGCGATGTGAGACTCTGTGTTGTGATCCTTCTTCCTTTTTTCTATCCTAATAATTCTTTTTCCTTACCCTATAATTTATTTGTAACGGCGCGTTTTTCCATGCTTGGGAAACCGTGTCATTATTGAAAGAATTTAGAAGATGAGGTAGAAAAGGTAGAACTTACAGAATAGAAGAGTAAGAAGTTATCAGAATCTCACAGCGGAATTTCACAAAATACTTATATATTACATCACAAAGTCTGATACATCAGAGCACATAACATATTACATCATCATGGTTCATCATCATAGTCATAAAGTACCATATTACAATACCATAGATACTCAAACTGGTAATTAAACATATATGCTACTAGATCTTGAACTTGTTCTGCATCATGTTCCACTTGCCTTACCTGAACCTACTTGTCTACTCATAATAAATATTATGAGTACCCAAGAGTTTAAGAAACACAAAAATAAACTCTGGGCCAGTCAAGGGACTGGTGTGAGGAAACATAATTAACACATGTAAATAGGGAAATAAGTGTCAAGTTTTCATTATGACGATTCATTTACTTAGAATTCTTTAGATCCATCCATGTCTAATATCTGGAAAATGATCTAAGTCCTTTATATCAAAACATTTGATATTATAATAGTTTGTAATAGATAACTAAAAATCTAGTGAAACGCTTGCATCTCACATTCACGTATATAGTGTACAACTTTAAAAGTTCGCAGAGCGCGTATTGGAGTTTGGATTCCAATAAACAGGGTATGGGAGCACCCACCGATCAGTGTACTCTAGAGAGGATACACTGGGGTTCAACAAGAACATCTTGTAACCCGGCCACACATGACCGTCCACTCATTTAGCTTAAGTGTAACGAATATATATATCACTCCTACGGTTGAGCTCGATTTACCGTTTCCGAATGCAATAGCAGCGAAATAGATTTAAGAAGTTAAATAAGGAAGTCCTCTAGATGGTGATAATATACCCATCTTGGGTATGACCCAACTAGCCATGCTGCCTAGCCCAACTTTTGTTACTTACGGGATGTGAAGTTTTGAGGTCACGTCTTTCTTCTGACAGATTATTTCTTTACATTATTTGAATGTCACATCGTCCTATCCGTCAGAAATATCCATTCGATTACCCAAATATATTATGGGTAATAAAGCTAAGAGAAACAAATTTCTCCGCTACCAACGTAATATACTTACGTAAATCCGACGTGTAAAATCTAACCGACATATGCTGTCAGACACTAATCCATTCGGGTTTGTTCTGGGATTGAACAGACCAAAATACTATTTAATATAAAGCTTGCATCTCGTTGACTCCAGCATCCTGATATACGTCGTAAACTTCGAAACAAAGTGGAATTATTTATTCCGGACTCTTCGATCGATGTATGAATATCTTTTTGTTTTACAGACGGTAAATGTTTATCGTTTTAAATCATAAGTATTACTCAGTCTAGAAGTAAATCGTTTTCACACAAACAGTGTTTAACTCTTTGGTTCATAACAGAATAATTTAATTATTCTTTAAAAATGATTAGTTAAGGGTTATGTGTTTAACACAGTGTTTTGTTCAGTTTGAATCATTATCTGGATATGAACATTAAATGTACGTGCTCTGCACCCTGCATTTTTACTTCTTTTATTTATTGTGGTTCAAACGATGTTTTTGAATTCTCCTTCCTTTTATTTCTTCTTTTATGATTATTTAATTTATAAATAATTTCAATAATTAATTTATTTATTCATGTATTATTTATTTTTCAAAATTTGATCGAACTTCTACCGAACAACTTGTCGGTTTGATCTCAGCTTCTACTTCTCTATTTGCCTTTGCTCAATTAAATAAAAACACTTTTATTTAATTAATTATTGATTTTTATTTTTGTTTCGAATTTAAATTTAAAACTATTTTTGAATTTAAATTATCATTTCATAAAAAAATCGATTTTTTTGAATTTCCAAAATGCCGGACTTCGCAATGCCAAAGTACCGGATTTGGCAAATGCCAAAATACCGGGCTTTGGCATTTGCCAAAGTGACTGGTCTTGGCAAGTGCCAAGGCATTTGCCTTGGCAAGTGCCAAGGCATTGGTCTTGGCAACTTGCCAAGTACCAGCCTTGGTACTTTGATCGGCTCAGGCATAGTGCACGGTGGTGCACGTGCACACCACCACGCCTCGACGAGGCGCCGCCGCACCCATCCCAACAAGTCGCGCTTCATCCCCAGGTTGACGTCCACCCCTCAGATCATCGCCCCTCCGACGCTACAGTGATTTAGTTGTTCGAGCTCCTCACGTCCAAAAAGGACCATCGGAGAAACCCTCTCGTACTCGCGCCTCAGGCCACGATACCCCATCCGCCTCCTGCCTCGCCACCGTGGGTCCCTAACGCCACCATCATCCCACGACCGCTCTTCCAGAAGTTCGCCGTCGACGAGAGATTCCGACGCAACCAAATGAACCCATTTTTCCACTAAAAACCCTATTTTTGCTTCGTTCTCAAAAACTATGCATTAGAAAAATAAATTTTGATTTTTCCCCAATGCCCCTACCCTCGATGATCCTCTCCGCACAACCGTCGGTCCCCTGGTGGCCGTGATCATCGGAAATTGCCCGAAAGTCATTTTCCGTTCACGTATAAAATTCTCGAAATATACAAACTTAAAAATCATGGAATTCGTTTTATAAATCATTAATTCAACCTATAATTCTATTCGTATAATCAAGACAAGTTTTTAACATGTTTGCATTTCGACTTTGATTTTGGTTTACAGAGGACTTTACTGTGTTCTTCTGTTTTGAACAAAAGCTTTTGCAAATGTTATTTCTTTGATCTTATATATATATATATATATATATATATATTTGTGTGTGTGTGTGTGTGTGTATGATATGTTTACACTAGATTCATACGTTTTCATCAATCAAAATGTAAATCAACAGGGTTTGTTTATCACATACACATATCCTGTACTTTATAGAACATATACAGGTGCTGTTTAAATACTGGAAATCATCACATCAATTTACACAACCATTCTACTATGTTTCTAAATGGATATGAGCTCTTATACATGTAGATCCGGGTATCTTAACACTACTTCCCTACCAATTAACAGTAACATAAGGATCAAGACAGAACTTAGCCATTATACTTAAAATACAAAACTGTTTTACTGTATGTTTAAAAACAAGAAAGTTTAGAAGTATTTCACTCACCAAATGCTTTCCAAATGATCCAGAAAGAATGCTTCAGATTAGAGAAGAAAGTTCAGATTTGTTTGTGATGAAGATGTGATGGATTTGAGTGGTATTTATAGGGATACTCATGCATTAAAAATGATTTTCTGCACATGGTTTATACAGTAAGACTCTTCTAGCCTTAACCCTCATTTTTAGTCTCCTACGGCCAGAATTTAAGAAAGCACTTGCATTGGATTTTTGTCTCATTAAGGTTCCTATCCAATGACATTGTCCTAGGTGATGGCTTCTAGAAGTTCCTACCTTAACTTCATTAAATGCCATGATCTCTTTTTGGATTTTTCTTGCTTTAAACAAATGCTTTTCTTTTGTTTTATCCTTGTTGACATTTTCTTCATGCTTAAGTGAGTGCACATGCTAATTCTATGATAGGATTTAGGAAATGGTTTCTACATTCCTAGTTGACTATTCAAAGTGTCTTGCATTAAATGCTCCCATGTCCTAAGATTTTAATTCAATATAAAAATAGATCAGGAAAATATTTAAGAGGACAAATTTGAAGGCTTTTTTCTCCAAAAGGACAGCCCACTTAAATTTTATTCACAAGGACAACATCTTTATTTTCTGCTCTCACGTGCGTTTTTTTATTACCTGTCGAAATTATCTTCCGCAAATCACGCGCGCAATTCCTTAATTCATAAAATCTTTCTCGTCCTCGAAAAATTATCAGGATCTCGCCGTCATTCATCTCATTCATCTCGACTCAGTCTTCCATATTTTCTATTTCAATTTTTATTTTGATTTCATAAATTCAATCAAATCCGAAATCCTAATTGAACGCAGAATTCTTGAACGGAATTTTGATCAGAAGCCAATCATACAGAACCGCGATCAATTGCGTATTAGGTATAGGGAAAATTTCGACGATTCATTATGCGTTTATGATACTAAAAATTCATGGATTCTCGTTGTGATACAAGCAGGTATGGTTTTTTCCTGTTTTTGAATCTTTGTTATTTTTTCATGTTATTCTTTGTTTTTACTCTCAATTGTTTTTTCTATAAATTCAATAATTGTAATGTAAATGCATTGCTGAATTAAAATTTAATCATATTAAAGCAATTTTTTATTCAATCAGTATACATGTTAGTTTTGAGTAAAATTGGAATTTGTTTGTTATGATTTCATTAAAAATTAACTACTGCAGTTTTTAGGTATCATTTTAGTATTTTTGTGGTTATCATTTTCTTCTCTCTTCTTTGAATGTGCAGTATTATGCAGATGAATGACGGCTGCAGTTTTTAGGTATCATTTTAGTATTTTTGTGGTTATCATTTTCTTCTATCTTCTTTGAATTTTAATTCATCAATGTTTTTGAATCTTTGTTATTTTTTCCTGTTATTCTTTGTTTTTACTCTCAATTGTTTTTTCTATAAATTCAATAATTGAAATGTAAATGCATTGATGAATTAAAATTGTTTCATATTAAATCAATTTTTTATTCAATCAGTATACATGTTAGTTTTGAGTAAAATTGGAATTTGTTTGTTATGGTTTCATTAAAAATTAACTACTGCAGTTTTCAGGTATCATTTTAGTATTTTTGTGGTTATCATTTTCTTCTCTCTTCTTTGAATGTGCAGTATTATGTAGATATCGTTGTACTTTTTTTATAGGTATCATTTTGTATGTGTTACCTGCTTGTTTTATTTTTTTATTGTATGTGTTTACCTCTTTTTACTCTGCTAACTGAAGTGTTCAAATTAAAAATGTGTTGCAGTTGTGAAGACACTCTTCTTATAGTGCTTGTCTTCAATGGTACCTCTTTCAGTACTCGGTTGTCGGTTAATTGTTCATTGTACGCTTTGCAAAATGAAATATGTGCGTACTGGTCTCAACTTACTCCTAAATCAATTGAAATAAGCTACGTGATTGAGGAAAGAACTAAAATTGTTGAAACTGACTTTGATCTTCAAAGTACCATTTTATTTCAATTACATATGAGGGCTGCTTTTTTTTCCTTTGATGTTAAGTTGAAGGAGTATCTGTTAGAAGATGTGGTTGATGGTTCCTCAGCTCTTTCTACTAATGTTTCTATTCCTTCGTCTTCTGTTCCATGTTTGGGTGCGAACATTGTTGTCCATATTAAGAGTTACTTAAAAGATTTTATGAAAAATGGATCAACATTGAAATTTTCTGATTTTACCGGTTTTTGTTTTGAAGGCGCTACTGAGTTCAGACTATTTTTGATGGCTTATCAAATTAAATCAGGTCATGAATTACAATTTCTGAAGAATAGTGCTACTAGGATCACTGCTATTTTCTCATCATCATCTTTTGGTTGTCTTTTTAAAGTGCATGCCTCTTCTGATGTTGGCCAACTACGTAGGTTTTTCATTAGAAATTTGATTGCTCACCATTCTTGCGGAGGTGGTTTAACAAATTCGAATAAACCTGCTCTATCTAGTGAATTTGTTAAATCATTGATCATTGATGAAATTAGAGATCGTCCGAATAAGAAACCAAAAGACATTATGTATGATTTTCGAAGAGATTTTAATCTTACTTTGTCTTACCCTTATGCTTATAAAGGAAAGCAATTGGCTTTAAAGGAATTGTATGGCGATGATGCAATGTCGTACAATGATTTGTGTTGGTATTTAGGTGCACTACAGACCCACAACCCAGGTTCTTATGTTGCAATGGATGTAGACTCTTCTACAAACCAGTTTGAACGAGTGTTTGTTGCTTTTGGTGCTTGTATTCTTGGATTCAAACATTGTAGGCCTATGATTTTTTTAGATGGTACCCATTTGAAAGGGAGGCCAGGAGTGTTGATGGGTGCTACAGCTAAGAACGGCAATCAAGGTATTATTTTACGATACCATTTGGCCTCTATTGGATCAGTTTTAGTTAGTATATTTTATTATTTATCAGTATTTTGTTTCTTACACTATCATTGTTTAGCTATACTGATTTAAGTTATCATTTTTTTTAAACTACGGTATCATTTTCTTCTCTGTTTCCAATCTGCAGTTTGTAAGTATCATTTTATTACGTATCTAAGGATCATTTTTTATCAAACATTTTTAAAGCAGATTTAAGTTATCATTTTTACTTCCATGTAGTTATCATTTTCTGTTATGTTTCAATGCATATTTTGTAGGTATCATTTTACTACGTATTTAGGGATCAGTTTATATCAAACACTTTTTAAGCATCATTTTTTGTTATTTGCACTATCAGTTTGTATTTTACAGTATTTAATTAACATTTTTTTTATGTCTGAAACTATAATTTTTTCGAATAATGAAGAATTATTTATGATTTATATTCAATTTTTTTTTTCCAGGTTTCTTCCCTCTAGCTATGGCCGTAGTTTCAATTGAAAATGTGGATAATTGGAGTTGGTTTTTAAATCATTTGAAGAAAATGCTTAACGAAGATCGTAATTTGGTTTTTATGTCCGATCGACATATCACGCGGATTTTTTATGGAATGATTGAGCAAAATATTTTATGGAACCAGCCATATCACGCGGATTTTTTATGGAACTTTTTACAAACTTTTTAAAACTTGAATGAATGGTTTTAGGCCATGACACTGATCTCATTTTCTTCACGTCTACAATGTATGGAATGAAACCCCACCTAAACTTTTGTTGGTTATTCGGAAAGAAAAATGTAAGCAAAATTAGCATTATCATAAGCAGTGGCAATTCCTCTTCAAACACCTTCTTCTTCTTCTCTATTTATTCTTTAATTCTTTTTTCAATTAAACTTCTTACAATGATTGTTGATTTCCCAAAGTTTCTCGACACAAATTCCATGCAATCTGTTGGTGTCGTTTTACTAGTCATTTTTGGTGTATCGTCTATATCTGTACCTTCCAAAGGCATGTAAAATAGAAGACTTATATCTTCTGGACATATTTCCATTTCACTTTCACCAAACACAAAACATTCTTTCCCCACTGAGAAGCACGAATATACAGCATCCAAATTTTCTGCTTTTTTCTTGCACTCTGTTAATGAAATGTTTTTCTCGTAAAAAACAGAAAAGAAATCATAGAATGGTGTTTGTTTCAAAAACTCAATTTGCTTTGATGTAAGTGCTTTCTTATCTCTCAACAAACATATCGTCTTGTAAGACGATTGCAACCCACATCTGTATGCTGTAGCACAACTGGTTTTCTCACCAACCACTACCTCTTCTTTACTTTCCACTGGAATTGTACCAGACTTGATTTCTCTAGGCCTTGGGTTTTCAAAATCATCATCCTAGTTATCAAAAAAATAACTAAAATAACTGTTGCGAACAAAATTATTTATCACAAACACAATTGAATTTCATTCATTACAAACCATAATTAATCTAAATAATAATGTAGGTGCTAATTATACTAATTAACTAATTTACTGTCTCATTTCTCGAGGCATTATCATTTTATCAATGTACACTATCATTTTTACCTACACCAAAAAAATCAAGTTAAATAGTATTCTCATACTCACGGTATCATTTTTACCATATATACAGTATCATTTTTTATAAATATCTATACTCAGGATATCATTTTAATACCTATGAAGTTATCATTTATATATAATTGAAGTTATCCTTTTTTACTTACAGAATTTTCTTCAATGACTCCACCATCCTTTTCTTCAAGAATTTTCGATTTTATTCCTTCTTTAACCTGCACAAATAAAGATATATTGTTACAAAATTTGAACAAAACATACAAAAATTTAATACAATGAATAGAACTTACCTTTTTTTTTGATTCATCTCTTTCTTCAACTTTTTTTAAACATATTTAGGATCATTGAACCTTTTCGACTGCGCCTTTCTTCTTATACATTCAGTGCTTTTCCTGACCCTTTTTTTTCCATCATTTTTTCGATTACCATTATCATTTCTTTCAACAGATTGTACATTCGCAAGATGATTTTTTCCACTATCATATCTTTCATCCACATATTGATAATCAACGTTATCATTTACTCTGTCAACTGCGTGTTTATCAATTGCAGTACTGTCGATTTGCTTATGGGCGTCAATAACTAGGTTTTCGACTCCACTTCGTGATAATTCGGCGGCATCAGCTAGGGTTTCAATATTCCTTTCCACGACTCTTTCCATTAATTCGTTGTCAATCTTGCTGCTAGGGTTTCGATTTGAATTAGGCGAATCCGTAGGAAGAGAATTCGTCGATCTCGTTTCTGTGGTTATTTCTCAATTACGGCGGACGAAATTGAAGGTTACGGTGTACAAGAAGAAAAACGAAATAACGGGGTATTATTTGGGCTGGGCTATTATTTGTCCTTATGGATAAAATATTTTAGTGTTGTCCTTATGAATAAAATATTTACTTAATTTGTCCTTACGATTTTTTTTCCCAAAATAGATTTTCTTTTATATTTTATACAAGATATTTGTTTTGTGGCCAAAACAATGTTTTTATATATCTTATACTTCATATTCTAGCCGACCTGTTTCATGGCACATTATACATGTTTTGTTGTTTTTATCAACAAGTCCTTCTTATTTTTCAAATGGAAGAAAAATGCTCTTTTTATTCATTCATGATCTAAGATCTTTGTTTTTAACTCCTTGTTTTGTTAAAGCATTACTATGAAGTATTCCATCTTCATATGATTTATTTTCCATATGAATTTCTATTTAATATCATATACTTGTTTTATATTTAATCTAATATTTTATCAAGTATATATATATGTATTAAAATTTCACAGACATAAGCTCATACATATACATATGCTTATACACTTATAAAAATCTCTCTAGTTTTGATTTTTATATAACCAACTCATTTTAATCTCTCATTAACATGATTTAAAAATGGTTGCAAAAGTCAGGACATTACATTATTTCTATTAACTATATGCTTTTTCATGCAATTTGGGTTGGATGTGAGTTGTAATTGTCAACTCAAAGGGTGGAAAAGTTGGTATGTTACATGGACTGTACACGTTCATTGTTGGTAATTCAGGAAAATCTAACTATAAGAAAATTGGTCTAATATTGTTGAAATCAATCAATAAAAGAACTGTAAGGCTTTTGATAATTGATTCTATAGACTTAGGCATTATAATGTTAACATTGCAAGACATATTATAAATAAAAGCATTTTCATATAATTATGTATAAATTCCCATTATATTCATCTTGTCAAACGAGAAAAAAATCATAAATTACCATTTGCAAATTCAATAACCCCCTATATGAAATCATTTGAACAAGTTGCTACCGACCTTTAGGATTCTGTCTTAATTCATTCTGACTATGAATATAAATACCATATCTCTTTTACTGATGCTTGAATAAGATATGTATGAATTTATTTTCTGAAATCAAAACCGGGACATGTAAGACAATCATGCAATTCGTTACATAAGGAGAAAAACAAATAGGTTATCAAGTCAAAACTATTTAAACTGCAGTAAAGTTATAATTTACTGGATAACTTATCTTGATACTTCTGATCAAAATGGTCTCACATATACATATTTTCTAATCTGGGTTAACATTACTAGTACATGTATCCCTACCACTAAAATTTTGGCTAGATGCTTTGCTACAACAGTGTTTCTAATAAATATGTTACCCACAATGCTTTATATTATTAAGTCCAATAGAAATGTTGTACAATATCAAACTAAATTATGAAGACTATAAAATATTTAGATGTTTGTGTTTTCCTTATTTGAGACCATATAATAACCACAAACTTAAATTTTGATCACCTCCGTACACATTTTTAGGAGATGCAGCCAATCATTATGGATATTCATGTCTAGGCAGTAATGGTAGAATATTTACTTTTGGGAATTTTGTGTTCAACAAAAAATCTTTCCTTTTAGTAATTAAGAAATTAAGACATTTAAGAAAGTGTGTAATTCAATTACCTCCCATATTTATGGAATCTAGAGCAATGACAAAAAGTTGGAAAAAAGGATAAAAATATGAATGGTTAATCACTTAGTAACGTAGGTTTTGAGCTCATAACACCCAATACTGGATCAGGTCAGGAGAAAACTGAGTCACTTAGAATAATGAACATCAACACAATTAGGAATAGATCGTCAACCAAGTACTGATTGATCCTTCAACAACTCTCAGCCATCAAGTGAGCAATAAAACATATCTATAGATGATACCTGTCAACAGAAGACTACAAAAAGAAGAGGACATCGCATGATGGTTATATCTAAAAGTGATATTTTAAGCCAAAATTATACAACACTATATTAACAACTGATGAGCCAATCAATTATTCTTTAGCCAATCAAGATGAAAAATAGGTAGCAACAAAGAACGAAGACTATGATGCTCCTGTAAAAAAAAGAAATGGGGTCTTGTTCATCAAGCCAATAATTAAAACATTATTAGATGCAAATGGACTTAAAAATTGAAAAGGAATGCAAATGGTTCAATCTCTAAGTAGAAGACAACAATGAATGAATATTACGATACTCCTATGAATAACAAGACATAGGATTTTGTTCATCAACCTAATAATAAGAACATTATTAGATGCAAATGAACATATAAATTAAAAAGGAATGTAAATGGTTCAAACCCCAAGCACAAGACAAGATTAGTAGTTAAAAGGTGTAACAATCCAAAATATTAATTATTGGATTTTAAATATTTAACTAATTTTAAATATTTGAAATAGTCAATTTATTTATTTGAATTACTGTTTATTGTTTAAATAATTGAATTGGCGGTTAGATATTAATTATACTGTAACACACCGTTCTCTAAGATCGGAAGCTAAATGCAACAGATGTTGCAGTCATCTCTAATTTCAACTTTCATAGGAAGAAAATCGAATGTAATCCAATCTCAATATCATATAACATGGGAGTGTGAAAATTTTCACAAAAAAATTAATTACCATAATAATTCGTTCATACAACCTTTCGCATATAACCCATTCAAAGAAAATATATGTTAAATAAAATAACACCCAGAGCGACATATGAAGATTGTAACACCCCGGAATCGGCGATAATTAAATTATTTATTTAGCTATATTTAAAAAATGAAATTTTTGCAAATGATAGAATTTTACCACAAAACTTGCACTGTTACGTATGTAATGGAATTCTTGTCAACTTTCGTGTTTGGAACTTCACGAACGGAGTCCGAATGAAAAGGTTACGAATAGTATATAAAACGAATGGAAAAAATAAATAAACAAATTATAACAGGAGCAGGACGAACAGAGCAGTCGACCCCCCTAGTCATTGTTTTCCAGTGGCGACTAGGGTTAAGATATATATATGTAATAACCCGGAAATCTGAGTCAATTAAAAAAATTTATTTTGGCAATTTTTGTGAATTTTGAAAATTTAAAATGAATTATTTAAAATAATAATGATGAGAAATTTATTTTGAATGGAATCCGAACGTATATATTTATATACATCGTCATTAGAATATAAAATTTTATTTATAATTATAAAAGGAATTGAAAATGGCGCGGTAGTTCGATAAATCGATTTCAAATTTCAATTGAGCATACCGGGTGCAAAATAAACTGGATTTTAGCGAAACCAAAAATAATGGGATCTAATTGAGAATATCTTTCTAACGAATCCGAAAAATTGAAATTTCATAGCGGGAATCAAAAGATATGTCCAGTTAAAAATTCTGAATAGTCGCTATGGAATTCAGGCCCTTAAAAATGGAAATTTTGCAAACGACCTCGGATTTCGACGAAACCACTTTTGTTGGGTCCGTGATGTCAGGTTATTGCTAGATTTCAAATTTCATAATTTTTCGAATCAATATGTGAGCGTGGCGATTGATCAGTTTTAGTTGATTTTAATCGACTGAAAAATGGCCATTTTTCAAGCGGTCTCAGAATTCGACGAAACTAGTTTTGTTAAGATCGTATCGTCAATACGAAGATAGAAAATATTTTTTCTGAAATTTTTCGAGTTCGTATGTGGCCTAGGTAAGTTGAAATGCGCGTTCAAATTCAATATATATATTTATATTTTGATTTTGACGAAAACTGATCGAAGCGATCAAATCAGCCTACGATACATATCCCATTGTGTTCGGAATGGAGGTAATTAGCTATGGACAGTAGGCGGTGGGTCTCGTTTCGAGGTTGAAAATAAAAGTTGCTTTTTGGGATTTAAAATAATTATATATATATTATATTACAATCTCCCGTTGACTCTCTCACCCTCTCCCCTCTCTTCATTTATAATCGAAAAAAAAGGAAGAGGACGCCGCCTCCTCCAGCCTTTCCACCGCCGCGCACCATGTCAGGGAGCCGCCGCCGCCACCCTTCTTCTAACCCTTGCTCTCCCCTCTCGCACGCTTCTCACTCCCTTTCCAATCCACGAATTCCCAGGCCCCTTTTCCATCGGAGAACAGCCGCGCCACCTCGATAGGAGCGCCACCACCCCCTTTAGCGCGAGCGCGCCCTCTGCCTCGAACCCGACCCCTTTCTCCCTCTTTCCCCTTCTATGCGTCGTGACCCCCCCTGAACGAGACTGCCGACACCCACCAGGACCCGCGAGATCATCCTCCCCTCTCCTCAACAATGTGAAACCCTTCTTCCCCTTCTGGAAATCCAAATAAGCTGTAAGTTTTAATTTAATTTAATTTTTTTCCTTGTTTTTACTTATAGTAATTAGATTTAGAAATATAAATCAGTTTTGTTTCTCATTTATATGAAATCATTATATATATATATATATATATATAATATAAAGCTTAGATTTTTAATTCGAAAATTTAGATCTTTGTATAGAAAGAAAAGATGAGATCTTTATTTGCGATAAAGATTGGATTTTTGTAAAGTTTTCATAGCAGTAAAAATTAAAATTTTCTTTAAAATGAATGTGAAGTAAAAATTCAATTTATATATATATATATGAAGTGAAGATAAAGATGTGAACTTTATAATAGTAGCAATTTAAAAATGTGATTTTTATATTATAGAAATAATAGAAATGTGATTTTTATGTTATAGAAATAATAAAGATGTGATTTTTATATAGTAGAAATATAAAAAATACGATTTTATATTATATAACTAGTAAAAATTTGATCTTTATATATGTAGCGAAAGAAAAATATAATTTTTATTATATAATTGTTGAAATAAAAATCTGATTTTTTATAGCGATGAAATAAAAATTCGATCTTTATATGAGAAGTAGAAATTTAAAAATATAATTTTTATATAGAAAGGAGCATTGTAAAAAAAATATGAAGTAGAAATAAAAATATGATTTTTATTTATTGAATGAAGCAATAAAAATATAATTTTTATATATGAACAGCCTGAAAAGGCTGCAATGGAATTTCAAGCAGATCCAGATGGTTCAGCAGTTCAAAAGCAAAGCACGGCGGAGTGGAACCCTCGGTGAGAACTTCTCACCTTTATTTAATTTTTCTAGTTAATTTATATACTAGGATGCAGACGGTGTTTAGTAGCACCCAACACCCGTCGTACACAGACCATGGACGGCTTGTATGCTTGTTTGGTTGATTTTGATGTGTAGTTGATTGTGTAATGTGATGTGAAATAAAATAAAATATTTATATAGTTAAAAATATATTTTATAGTTAAAAATAGAATTTTTAACGTATATATGAAATGAAATAAATTAATATAGACAAATCGAACGATTTGTATATATACACACATTTGACAGATATTGATTGGGACGATAAATTTTACACAACGCCCAACTACACAAATAAAATCTGTGTTTGATTGTTTGAAAACCCCACATGGGTATTGGGGTGATATATGACATACACTAATCCCAATAGTTAGTTATATGTCGATCGATTGATTGACAGACTGTTATAAGCATTGAATATTTATATTTGATGCTTATACAGTGTAGAATGCACTTTGGATGATGGTTGATTATTTATCATTGTTGATATATACATGCGTTGTATGGAAATCCATAGAAATAAAATCTATGGTAATTGATTGGGCCTCATTCCAGTTTTGAAATAGAATATTTGAAGAGAACTATATGAATAAAATATTTGAATAGAAATATTTGAATACAAATATTTGAAATATAATATTTGAAAATAGAAATATATGAAGCCGTGTTGATTAGATTGACGCCATTTTGACGTGAATGATATTTATATCGATTTTATTCATTTTATAATGAATATCGAAAGTGATTTTAAAATCTGATATTTTGAAAAGAATTGAAATTCGAATTGAAATTGAGTAGAAATAAATTCAAATTGAAACTGAATAGAAATGAATTCAAATTGAAATTGAATAGAATTGAATTCGAATTGAAATTGAATAGAAATGAATTCAAATTGAAATTGAATAGAAATGAATTCAAATTAAAATTGAATAGAATTGAATTCGAATAGAAATTGAATAGAAATGAATTCGTATTGAAACTGAATTGAATTGAAAACGAACTGAAATTGAATTAGAAATCAATTTGAATTGAAATCAATTTGAAATGAATTTAAAACGAATTTATAAGGAAAAATACAATTTTGATTTGAATTAGAAATGAAGTTGAAATCGTTTTGAAAACGAATTTATAACGAATTATAGAAATACGTCTTAAAGGGAAATCGATGAAGTATATATTATATATATAATATAATGGCCTGAATAGAACGCGCAGCGGCAGTTCGCGAATTTCGACCATTGACTTTGAACGGATATTACGGGAGATCCGACCGTCGGATTCTCCTAAAATTGGAACCGTTGGGTTCGTATCGAAAAGAGCTTTCTAAGAATATTAGAAATTAGAAATCTAACGGTTGGATTTGGAATTATCTACAAATCAAATTTGGAAAAGGTCGTTGTAAGTGCAGTTCGGTGGCCGTTGATGGAAATCGACTATATGGGCCTTGATTAAATTATTAAAAATAGTAATAATTTGTGTAAAATCATAAGAAATGACTTGGGAAGAATTGGGAAGAAAAAATCCATATTTAAAAAGATAAAAATAGATTTTTATCAGAATGAACTAGTTTTGAACTAGAATGATACTTCTATTTATTTTTAAATAAATAAATTGAATTTGAAAAGGGTTTTAAAAGTAACCAGAATTTCCAATAATTGAATTGTAATGGATTTGAATCGAAACTGTCTTTAGAATATTTCGACGTTGGATTTCGTGATTATATAGATATCATTATGGAAATTTGAAAGATATATTTATATCGTTATTTCCAATATGATATTTGTTGGTTGTAGAATTTGATATTGAATATAAGCCGATATATTTTCTATTCAGAGCCTTGTATTTAATATCAAATGTGATTTGGGTTTGTCGTGAACAGTGTTTTAAATGAAACTGATTCTTTAACCCAGTTAAAGATTAAAACTAAGTGGAGTTTTAATGAATCTTTAATTAGATTGAAAGGATCGAGAATGGAGTATCACCAGTTTTACTCCAGGCGATAGTTAAATCTTTAATTATATTTGAACGTGAAATGGTAATTGAATTTACCGATAACACTGTGGTGGTAGATATGAAGTATGACCGGTTTTATTTCATGGGATGAATAGGTGGGGATTTGGAAATAAAATAAATGATTACTTCGGTGTGGTCCGCTAATCCCGACTAGTTTGAATTGATATTCAAAAGAAGATTAAAGAATAAATTTAAAGAATTTATCTTTTGGTAAAATTAATGGGAACCTTTCCCAAAGTGTAAGAATATTTGAATAAAAGAATATTCTAAATTGGAATGAGGCGTATGTTGTATTTGTGTAACACTTGTTTATTATATATGCGAGTTATTCAGAAAGACCGGGTTTAACCCATTCTGAATAACTAATTCGACGTGGTGTCGAAGATGAAGACGGTGGTTGAAGACCGGAGGTCTTCACGTCGTTTGGATAATTACTGATGATCTTGATTGGGCCATACACCCAAGAGGAGGGAATCGGTTAGTGATCGTCCAGATGTACTTGGAGATCGATGGATATGCGGGGTACTAGGTGCCTCCGGTTTCGTTCAGACCCAGAACGAACTTGTAAACGGACTGTGTGTCTGACATTGGATTTCAGTCTGTGTGATTGATTTCTATTAAATATATATCTGTTTGGCGGCGGACAATTTATTCTCTTGCTTAACGCCCTTCTCTGAGACGTACGAGCTCAGGGGTTATATACTGATGGATATCAAACGCATAGAGTGAATTGCCTGTGTGGCATGCCTAAGTGGCAATATGATCAAGGCTTCTGTTGAAAAACAGAGTCTTGTGGGTGATGATCAAAGCACGGCTTGTGTGGCATAGCTTTGTGTAATGTTGATTCGCGAGCCTCACACCCCGGTTGTGAACCAGAAACGGGAGAGGACATCAGGGAGGGCATGAGCTTCCTTCTAGCTAGGAGTGGCGTCAGTGGTTTTACACGCCCTGACGAGTTTGACTTATGTGGTTGTTGCTGTTGCGAGGCACCTCGGATATATCGGTCGATCCGGGACCGATGGAGTCATTGGACTCATTTACGCCCCATAGGGCGGGGAGACGTAGTGTTCAGGCATTTTAATCCACATCGGTGGACCGGCCCTGACGATCCAAGGGCTCACCTGTGTCTGGGTCCTGGGACATGGGCTAGATTGTCTCGAATCGGTAGAGGACTATCTTTTGCCTCGGTTCACTGACGGAAATCCAACTTCCAAATACGTGATTTTGCGGTTTTGATTGTAGAGCCTAGTATGGCGACATAGTGGGATGGGGCACTTATGCCGTCTATGATTGATACTTATGATTTGAAGTTGTTTTATACACTATACACTTATAATAGTATCAAATGATTTGTTTTAACGTATCAAGCATGCTTTGGCTATTATAAGGTAAAACTCTATCATCCGGCTTGTGTTGCATTGCGTGATGGGACCTGGGTCTTATAATAGCTTCATTTTTCTTTATTTAGCATTGCGCTGTTGTTTTATGCACTGATATTCTTGGGGTGGTAACCCGTTCCATGTTATACGGCGTGGTCCCTTGATTTACCTAACTTTGAAATAAAGATTAATAACTGTTTTAGTTCTCATACCAATCCCATGACTGACATGGAGTTTATTGTTTTAACCTAATCTCTGGGTGCCCTTATTTTGACACGGGCAGCTAGTAGTTTTGGTTTTGCAGATTTATGTTCACAAGATCCTGGTTAACAGCTGGAACGATACTCGGAAAGCTCTATATCCGTGTATAACTTCTAGTTGTGTATTGTATTATTTTCCGCTGCTTTGTAATATATTTAAATGTAATTTAAATCTATGATATTTTCTGTGTAATATTTATTCATACTCTGTATATTCTTGTATTGTGATGAATTGTTGTAATGAACAATGAAATGTTCTTCTGTCTGCGTTCTTTGTGTGTTGTTCTCGAACTATCCGCGCTTTCCTTCACGGGGAAGTTACGGTTACTTTCAGTTGGTATCAGAGCTTTGGTTTACAAAGCTCAGAGAACAGGACACATTAGAACCATACGAAAGAATTCATCAGAAATTAGATTAGTAATATCCAACGAGAATGACTCGTTAGAGATAGGATCAGTAGTATCCTAGAACGAGTGTGAAGAGTAGTGTTTTTGATAAATAAAAGTGAAAACAATTTTTGTTTTGAAAATTTAAATCAACTATTCGTATTTGATTATTTATTTTATATTATATTGAATTTGGACAATGCAGTATATAAAGATTTTGCATATACGTCTGATCCGCGTGTATTCGAAGTTTTAATATACTGGATAGATATAGAATCACACTCTAGTCGCCCGAAGATGGTTCTGATGATCGCTATAGCGATCGCATCATCAGTATTCATGTTCAAGTTTCGAAAGTGGGATTTCTATATATTTCCTATTGACTGGTGTGAGAACCAAAATTAGATAGGGCTTATTGTTGTGAATTGGAATCAAAAATGTGATTTTTGACTATATATCAAAGTTATGAATTTGAAAAGCTAATCAACTATTTGATTGCTGATTGTGTTGTTTGTTTATTGTTTGATTAATTAAACGTTGAACCGTTAGCCAAATTGAACCAAATAGTGAATTGTATTGGAAATTTGTCGCATTTGCTTGCATATACATGTACTTACATTGAACAGGTCATAGCAAAGAGGCTAGAGCAGAAGAATAAAATTGTTTGCCCGACAAATAGGTACATGTTTACCATAATTTACTGTTTTGTTTGGGTGATGATGATTTTATGAGCCGATTGGCTAGCCGCTTGGGTTTTTCTTTTTCTTTTTGAGATCAGAGGGCCTGTATGGCAATCTCAGGATTTTCTCGGTGCTCCCGGTTCAAGGGAGGTTATGGCGAAATTTTTCGGAAATTTAGGGTGTTAGCCAAATTTTTGAAAAATTTGAAAAGTTTTTAGAAGCTGAAAAGTTGAAAAACTTAAGCCGTAGTGAAAATAGTGAAAGTTGAGTTGATTAGTTTTCCTTTTCGGGGACGAAAAGTTTTAAATGGGGGAGAATGTAATTACCTGGAAATCTGAGCCAATTAAAATTTTTTATTTTGGCAATTTTTGCGAATTTTGAATATTTAAAATGAATTATTTTAAATAATAATGATGAGAAATTTATTTTGAATGGAATCCGAACGTATATATTTATATACGTCGTCGTTAGAATATGAAATTTTATTTATAATTATAAAAGGAATTGAAAATGGAGCGGTAGTTCGATAATTCGATTTCAAATTTCAATTGGACATACCGGGTGCAAAATAAACCGGATTTTAGCGAAACCAAAAATAATGGGATCTAATTGAGAATACCTTTCTAACGAATCCGAAAAATTGAAATTTCCATAGCGGGAATCAAAAGATATGTCCAGTTAAAAATTCTGAATAGTCGCTATGAAATTCAGGCCCTTAAAAATGGAAATTTTGCAAACGACCTCGGATTTCGAAGAAACCACTTTTGTTGGGTCCGTGATGTCAATTTATTGCTAGATTTCAAATTTCATAATTTTCCGAATCAATATGTGAGCGTGGAGAAGGAAAACACATTTGACCAGTTTTAATTGATTTTAATCGACTGAAAAATGGCCATTCTGGAATTTTTCGAGTTCGTATGTGGCCTCGGTAAATTGAAATGTGCGTTCAAATTCAATATATAGATTTATATTTTGATTTTGACGAAAACTGATCGAAGCGATCAAATCAGCCTACGATACATATCCCATTGTGTTCGGAATGGAGGTAATTAGCTATGGACGATAGGCGGTGGGTCTTGTTTCGAGGTCGAAAATAAAAGTTGCTTTCTAGGATTTAAAATAATTATATATATATATATATTACAATCTCCCGTTGACTCTCTCACCCTCTCCCCTCTCTTCATTTATAATCAAAATAAAAAAAAGGAAGAGGACGCCGCCTCCTCCAGCATGTCCACCGCTGCGCACCATGTCAGGGAGCCGCCGTCGCCGCCCTTCTTCCACCCCCTTTCTCTCCCCTCTCGCACGCTTTTGTAACGACACGGATTTCGCCCGGACCTAATCGATCGCTAAATTGACCAAGACCGTTCGAATCCCGCATACGCTAACTCTGGGCATACAACACATCAGAACAAATAACAGAAGACTTTTATAAACATCATAATAATGTTACATCAAAGCACAGAATATCAGAGTATATCGAAATATAATCAATACAACGGAAGATGATTTTACAATAAATGTAATACAGTGCACAGCGGAAATATAAACTACACAGCGAAAGACTGTAAATGCCTGGACACAGCTTAAAGCTTCAATCCAGAATCCTGCTCAATACATCTGCAAAATAAAACCACTCGACTGCCCGTGTGGAATATAGGGGCACCCGAGTTCGCAAGGGAAAAGCAAACTACAGGTCATTCATGGAACTGGTGTGAGAAACTCTAAACTGTTATAATTAACTTATTTAATAATATGGCATATCACGGGACCACGCTGCTAACGCGGAACGGGTTTACCCCCATGAATGCCAAAGTATAAACAACAATCAATATAGATATATGGATCTACTATGCATCAATCAACATGCAATATCCCAATCTACCCACTTAGATTAATCACTACACATAGATTTTCCAAATCCAATTCAATTTACAGAAATTATTCCTTTGGATTATATTCCCAATTTCTTATTTCAAATCATTTGAAATACATATCTAACTTTCTATATCAAAGTAGATTTCACTTCGGGATTTCAAATCAAATCGTCTGGGAATATGAATTCCAAAACAAAACAATGCATACAAACAAGTATGCAACCAAATATCGTGCTCCCGATCGACAAGGCAAAGGGTACGCACCTCGCAACTCGATATATAAATGTGCACCTACCCCACATAGGAGCAGGCTACACCGATGATGCACCTACCCCACAAAGGAGCAGGCTACACCGACCTATCACCCATACTTTTAGTCTCAGGGTCACCCGACTCTTTAGCCACATACTAAATCATTTCATATCCCGAAGTAGGGAAAATCATTTCACAACGTAATAATCACAAGTACTTTCAAAATATAGTACTTCACATCAGTAATTCACGCATATGATCAGTCACTATTAATCACATAACCTTTGAGCTCGTACGTCTCAAAGAAGGGTGTTAAGCAAGAGAATAAATTCTCCGCCACCAAACAGATACATCATTAATAGCAACTAATCAGTACGCGATGAAATACAATGTAAAACCATAATACATTTCTAAATCATTTTAGAAATCATCGGGTTTTGGGCCTCGAAATCCTTTCTGTTTTATAAAACATTTTTATAAAACATTCCCTGTCCAAAATCGGGAATACATTTCTTTTCACTTAAGAAAAATATCATTTCACAATCATTCATTAAATTTGAAATGAACACAACATCGCTAAACACCTTATCGTCAAGTTGTGAAGTGTTTCACAAGGCGTTAGCACACAGATATTTTCAACCTAACCCAATGCTAAATATAAAAGCATATTTTGCTCATAAACTGGTCGAGCACAATCCAAACAATCAATCAATCAAATTTGACATTAAATATAAGGTTTTGAATAGAGATAGTATCGACTTATATTCAACATCAAATCCTGAAACCAACAGATATCATATCGGGACTAACGATATCGATATCTTCCAAATTTCCATCACAATATCTGTATAATCACGGAATTCAATTGAAAATATCCAAAGATAATTTCCATTCAAATCCAATCCAATTTATTTATTTAAAAATAATTGGGTTTTAAATTTAGTTCAAAACTAGTTCATTTCGATAAAAATCCATTTTTACCTTTACAAATGTGGGATTTTTCATCCCAATTCTTCCCAATTCATTTCTTATGATTTTATACAAATTATTGATATTTTTAATAATTTTATCAAGGCTCGTACAGTCGATTTCCATCAACGGCCATTGAACTGCACTTACAGTGACCTTTTCCAAATTTGATTTGGACATAATTCCAAATCCAACCGTTAGATTTCAAATTTCTGATATTCATTGGAATGCTCTTTTCGATACGTACCCAACGGTTCCGGTTTTAGGAGAATCCAACGGTCGGATCTCCCGTAATGTCTGTTCGAAGTCAATGGTCGAAATTCACGAACTACCGCAGAGCGGCGCGTTCTATTCAGGCCATTATATTATATATATAATATATATAATATATATATTTCATCGGTTTCTATTTAAAACGAATTTTATAAATCGTTTTAAATTCGCTTCCAAAACAATTTCAACTTCCATTTCAAATTCAAATCAAAATTGAATTTTTCCTTATAAATTTGTTTTACATTCATTTCTATTTGATTTCAATTCAAATCGATTTCAATTCAATTCAAATTCATTTTCTATTCAATTCAATTCGAATTCATTTTCTATTCAATTCAATTCGAATTCTTTTTCTATATAATATCAAAATCGAATATTTCATATACATGACAATTTTATATAGTGTATATATATATATATTATATTTTTAACAATTAAATCATTTCCACATTTCATATATATATATATCGTTTTCATTTCATATATACATCGTTTTCAAATTTCATAAATATATCGTTTTCATTTCATATATATACGATATTTTCACTTTCAGTATATACGATATTTTCACTTTCAATATATACGATATTTTCACTTTCAATATATATATTTCATACACTTCTAATATATATAATTCATTTCATATCACGATCAATTTTCACACAGAATACAATCAAACAAGTCGTCCATGGTCAGTGGACGACGGGGAGCAGTTCATACAAGCAGTTACAAAATAAATAACTGTACAGAAAATTTAAAGTGAGAGAATTCTCACTTTGGTTCTTTTATTTCTGAATTTCCGCTTTGTTCAGATATGAATTTGCCTCAAATTTTAATGAGCTCTATTTTGATCGCGGTCAGTTTTGTTGCGAAGCTCTCGTTCCCACGATCGCAACGGATCCAAGTTTGTAATTTTTCGACCTCATATGAAGAAGTTATGTATTTTTAAACATTGATTACATAATTAAGGTTAATTAAAATAAAACAAAAAAAAAACTAATCACCCCAGTTATCCTTAATCACATCATTAGGGGATTAAACCCCGTCTTCCTCTTCGTTTACACCCTGTAGCTGCTCGAACTGATTTCGCCACCTGTCCTTGCCACTACACGCCGCTACACACAAGTGGAGACCGATCCAAACCTCCACTGTCCTTCGCCTTGACATCCTCTACCACCGCAGCCCTGTATTGACGAACTCGACCCCCCCCCCCAGCCACCTTGAAACCCTGACCAAACGCGCGCCCTTTGAGGCTGAAAATTACACTCGACGGTTGATGAAATTCAATTATTATGGTACGGATTTAAAGAGCAAAGAAATCTCTTCAATTTTCGTAAGAGGAGTGTTCAATTTCACAACGTGGATTTAGAGAAAAGAAAGAAGAAAGAATCGGGCGATTTTAGCCCTTGAATGGTGAGGCGGCGGCTGCTAATTAATGGATTGGGCTAGGGTTCTTACTAGGGTTTTATAATAAATTATATTATTATTTTTATTATTTTAGTTTCAAATATACATGTTTATCCACACAAACTCCAAATCAAACCCAACGACTGTCGCCCCTAGTCCACTACCCTCATTCTGAACACAATGAAATATATTTCGTAACCCAATTCGGCTGTTACGATATGTTTTTCTAAAATTTAAAACATAAATCATTATATTCTTAATTTAAACATACATTTCAAATTACCGGGGCCACATACTGATTCAAAAAATTCCAGAAAAATAAATCTGGCAATGTTTTTATGATACGGTCCCAACAAAACTAGTTTCGTCGAATTCTGAGACCGTTTGCAAAATGGCCCATTTCTGGTCGATCCAATTTAACTATAATTGGCCAAAACACATTTTCCTTTGCCACGCTCGCATACTAGCTTCAAAAATTATGAAATTTGAAACCTAGCAATTATTTGACATCCCGGATCCAACAAAAGTGGTTTCATCGAATTCCGAGGTCGCTTGCAAAATGGCTATTTTCACGGGCTATATAAACTCCATAGCGACCTTTCAGAAAATTCATTTGGCCATAACTTTTGCATCCCGCTATGAAACTTCGATTTTTCAGATTCGTTAGAAAGGTATTCACTAACATATTTAAATACTTTTGATTTCACTCAAATCCGTTTTGTTTTGCACCTGGTACAGTCAGTCAAAGTTTGAAATGAAAATTTGAAACTGCCGCGCCATTTCGGGCCATGTTTATAATATATTCCATTTCAAACATCGATTCAAACTACTTTTTCCTCCTTGTTATCTAAAATATTTATTTTAAATATTTAAAATAAACTAAAATAGCCAATTTAAAATTTTTAAACTGGTTCAGATTTTACGGGTTGTTACAATCTCCCCTACTTAAAACTTTTCGTCTCCGAAAAGGAACAAAGTCGAAAGTGGTTTGATTAATCAAGTCTACGTTCAATCTGGCTTCTATTCTCCAACTTTTCAGTTTCTGAGAATTTTCAAATTCTTCAAAAATTTGGCTAACACCCGGAATTTTTGAAAAATTTCGCCATAACCTCCTTTGTACGGGGAGGGGTTTGGAATTTTATTGGGCCGCATTAGGTACCCAATAATTCCTAATAAGCATACACATATTTATAGTGATATATTCTGATGTTTACAGGGGAGCGTGTACTGGTAATAACTCCAGAGAATAAATTCTCGTCACCCTGTCAAGCCCGAGGGAGTGTGTATTTTAATTGCTCCAGAGGATAAATCCTCGTCACCTCGTCCTGTGTGGGAAATAAATAATCCATGTGCCGTATCTAATGACTAGAGAGACATGATTATTGTTTACTCCAGACCCATGCTGGGTTTTTATTAATCTGGCAATTTATCGTTACAATTTTATATGGTCCATATCAGTCACCAGTGCAACCTGTAAAATATAGTCATCGCCATACAAGCCTCTTGCTCGTATGGTAAATCTTCCACCTCGTCACACAAGCTCTAAATGCTTATGTGGTATATGATGAAGTATGCCTATCTTCCAGAAGTATGCCATGTAATGTAGTTCAAAAATAATTGTTACTATCCTATGGCGACGTTTATTATTACACACATAACAACCAGCACTCCGCATCCAATGGCATTCACAGGAGTTGATATAATAATATTTCGCATCCAAGTCATTAAGGTTTACCTATTTGTCGGGCACGCAAATAATTTCTTTACTCAACAGCTATCCATTTACCTGTTCAAACATATATAATGCACATGTATATATTTCTATCTATTTTTAAATCAGTTCAATGTGTGATTTTAATTAATAAGTTAAAATTAGGGACACATCCCTAAAACCAAAGTTAATTCATGCCACGTCCCCCCGCTTTTTTTTATATGTTTCCGGTCCCTAAAATTAGATGCCGCCCAAAATTTTGGGTCCATTCGCCTCCTCCTCAAGTCCCCTTCGCCTTTTTCAATTTCTGGCAAAAAAATGCGCTCATGCATAAAAAAAAAATTCTAAATTCTTGAAATAATCCCAGGAGCCCACGCAAACTGAAAAAAAAAGTTGCAGACATGTATGCAACTATTACTGATAGTTGCATACATGTATGCAACTTTTTAAATACACATGCAAAAAAGATCCGCAAGCCTGCTGAATAATTGCATACAAGTATGCTGTTATTCAAAATAGCTGCATACTTGTATGCATTAATGCGTTGAAAGCCGAAGGCGTGACAATATGTGCATACTTGAATGCATATTTTCTGCATAACTGTATACTGTATGCACATATGCAAGCACGCGTGCTTTCCATGCAGAAATCGAATAGATGCACGAAATCATGCATGTATTTCGGAAAATCTGCATACATGTATGCATATATGCTGCTGTATGATGCGGAATTGAAATAGATGCATTCATGTATGTAACCATTTGAAATATGTGCATGTTTTCATGCATTTTACTGCATTTTTCGCTGTTTTGTGTATTTTTTTGATTTTGACATGTTTGTCGATTGATTTTCCACCTGATTTTTTTGGCGTGAACATGTTTTATTTAATTATGAATTTACATGATTTTTTAATTTTTTTTAATGAATTTTCAAAAAATAGGGACCTAATTTACATGAAAAGTTGGACCGGATGTGAGCCTAATTTTGAAACTTAATAGGGACTTGTGACAAACGGACCCTTTTAATCAACTATCATTCTAATAATTTAATTAATCAAATCTACTATCACACAACACAAACAACAAGCAATTTGTTTTAAACTTTTTAACTTTTCAAATATATATCTTTTATATATTCAAAAATCATATTTCTAAAACCAGACTATATATATAATCACAAATATGTTATATATAATCATATAACTCTCGACTCGTTCTGGGGCATTTCTAACCCCATCTCTAACGAGTCACTCATTCTAGAATGCTACTGATTCTATCTCTAATGAGGATTCTTTTATAGGACATTACTAATCCTACCTCTGATGAGTCTTTTGAGAACACGACAAATGTAACGACCGGGAATTTCGCTCGATCCGAATCAGTCGCTAAACCGATCTAGACCGTTTGAAACGCCTGATTGTTTTGAGAACACGATAAAATAGAACGCAGACGGGAGAACATTTCATTGTATATTATAACAATTCCATCAGATACAAGAATATACAGAGTATAAATGAATAAATATTACAAAGAAATATAAGAGATTTAAATTACATTGAAATACATCGCAGCGGAAATAATACAAAACACAACTAGAAGGAGATATACGGATACATAGTCAAAAATCACATTTTTGATGCCAAATCACAACAATAAGCCCTATCTAATTTTGGTTCTCACACCAGTCAATTGGAATATATAGAAATCCCACTTTCGAAACACGAACATAAATATTGATGATGCCATGGTCGTTATCAACATCATCTCCGGGCGACTAGAGTATGATCCTATATCTATCCAGTATATTAAAACTTCGAATATACGTTTGCAAGGCGCATATGCAAAATCTTTATATATTGGATTGTCCAAATTCAATATAAAATAAATATTCAAATACGTATACAATGATTTAAATTTTCAAAACAAAAATTGTTTTCATTTTAAAAATATACTCTTCACACTCGTTCTAGGATACTACTGATCCCATCTCTAACGAGTCATTCCCATTGAATATTACTAATCCAATATTTGATGAATTTTTTTGTTTGGTTCTAATGTGTCTTGTTCTCTGAGCTTTGTAAACCAAAGCTCTGATACCAAATGTAAGGACCCATAACTTCTCCGTGAAGGAAAGAGCGGATAGTTCGAGAACAAGCCACAACAGAACGCAGGCGGAAGAACATTTCATTGTTAATTACAACAATTCCATCAGAATACAAGAATATACAGAGTATAAATGAATAAATATTACATAGAAAATATCAGAGATTACAATACATTAAATAGCAGCGGAAAATAATACAATACACAACTAGAAGAGATATACGGATACAAAGCTTTCTGGATATCATTCTAGCTGTAAACCAGGATCCTGTGAATATAAATTTGCAAAACCAAAACTACTAGCTGCCCAGGTCAAAATAAGGGAACCCAGAGTTTAGGTTAAAACAATAAACTCCAGGTTAGTTATGGGACTGGTGTGAGAACTAAAACAGTTGTAAATCTTTATTTTAAAGTTAGGTAAATCAAGGGACCACGCCGTTAACGCGGAACGGGTTTCCTCCCAAGGATATCAGTGCATAAAACAAACAGCGCAATGCTAAATAAAGAAAAATGAAGCTATTATAAGACCCAGGTCCTATTACACAATGCAACACAAGCCGGGGGATACGGTTTTACCTTATAATAGCCAAAGAATGCTTGATACGCTAAATTTCATGTTTTAAATTTTTAATCAGACTCCAACTGTAAATTAGTAAGAGAACGATTCCCTAAGTATTAACCCCGAAGGCCGAAACCAACATCAGACTAATACCCAGGAAACCACCCATCTTAGCTCGTTTTCAGTTAGTTTATAATTTTATATACAATCATAAATATCAAACATAGGAGGCACGAATTCCCATACCACTATGTCGCCATATATAGGTATACAATCAAAACCGCAAAATGTCGTATTGGAAGTTGGGTTATCATTTATGGCACGAACCGAGGCTAAGGATCGTCCTCACCGATTTGAGACTGTCTAGTCCGAGCCTCAGGATCAGAACGTATCATCCCCTTAGATCGTCAGGGCTGGTCCACACAGAGTGGATTATTATGCCTGAACAATAAGTCTCCCCGCCCTATGGGGCGTAAATGAGCCAACGAATGACTCCATCGGATTCACATAGTCACCGAAATATATATCCGAGGCGCCTCGCAACAGCAACAACCACATAAGTCAAACTCGTCAAGGCGTGTAAAACCACTGACGCCACTTCTAACTAGAAAGAAACGCATGCCCTCCCTAAGGTCCTTTTCCCGTTTCTGGTTCATACCGGGTGTGAAACTCGCGAGGTAAACGTTACACAAAGTTATGCCACAAAGGCCTTGCTTTGATCATCAACCACAAGACTTTGCTTTTCAACAGAAGCCTTGATCAATTGCCACTTAGGAATGCCACACAGGCAAATCACTCCATGCGATGGATATCTATCAATATATAATCCCTGAGCTCGTACGTCTCAGAGAAGGGCGTTAAGCAAGAGAATAAATTCTCCGCCGCCAAACAGATATATATTTAATAGAAATCAATCACACAGACTAAAATCCAATGTCAGACACACAGTCCATTTACAAGTTCGTTCTTGGTATGAACGAAATCGGAGGCACCTAGTACCTCGCATATCCATCGATCTCCAAGTACATCTAGACGATCACCAACTGTTTCCCTCCTCTTGGGTGTACAGCCCAATCAAGATCATCAGTAATTATCCAAACGACGTGAAGACCTCCGGTCTTCAACCACCGTCTTCATCTTCGACTAATTGCCGAATCAGTTATTCAGAATGGGATAAACTCGGTCTTTCCGAATAACCCGCGTATATAATAAACAAGTGTTTCACAAACACAACATACGCCTCATTCCAATTCATCCGTCACTAACCGTAAATTAATCAAGAGAATAATTCCCCAAATATTAACCCTGAAGGCCGAAACCAACATCAGATCAATATCCAGAAAACCATTCTGCTTAGCTAACCGACAGTTAGTTTCTAAATTTCACATTCTTAGGGAAAGGTTCCCATCAATTTTATCAAAGATAAATCCTTTAAATTTATTCTTTAATCTACCTTTGAATATCAATTCAAACTAGTCGGGATTAGAGAACCACACCGAAGTAATTATTTATTTTATTTCCCAATCCCAACCTATTTATCCCATGAAGTAAAACTGGTCATACTTCATATCTAACACCACGGTGTTATCGGTAAATTCAATTACCATTTCACGTTCAAATCTAATTAAAGATTTAACTATCGCCTGGAGCAAAACTGGTGATACTCCATTCTCGATCTTTTCAATCTAATTAAAGATTCATTAAAACTCCACTTAGTTTTAACCTTTAACTGGGTTAAAGAATCAGTGTCATTTAAAACACAGTTCATGATAAACCCCAAAATCACATCACATTTCAATCAGTCCCTAATCGTAAATTAGCAAGTGAGCAATTCCCTAAGTATTAACCCCGAAGGCCGAAACCAACATTAGATCAATACCCCAGAAACCATTCAACTTAACTAAACTCCAGTTAGTTTCTGATTTTCTTAACTCCTTTGGGTCTAAGAACAGTATTATTGAAGATACCGTTCACGACAACCCAAAATCACATTCCATTAATTATCGGGTTAAAGAATAAATGTTATTTAAAACACTGTTCACGATAAACCCAAAAATCAAAACCAATTCAATTCCAATTAAATATTATTTAATTGCTACACTTCATTAAATCTAAATAAAAAGATTTAATCTTTTTCTCAACTTGGTTCAAGAACAGTGTTAGTGAAGACATCATTCACGACAAACCCAAATCACATTTGATATTAAATACAAGGCTCTGAATAGAAAATATATCGGCTTATATTCAATATCAAATTCTACGATCAACAAATATCGCATTGGAAATAACGATATAAATATATCTTTCAAATTCCCATCACAATACCTGTATCATCACGAAATCCAACATCGAAATATTCCAAAGATAATTTCGATTCAAATCCATTCCAATTCAATTATTGGAAATTCTGGTTACTTTTAAAACCCTTTTCAAATTCAATTTATTTATTTAAAAATAAATAGAATTATAATTCTAGTTCAAAACTAGTTCATTTCGATAAAAATCTATTTTTATCTTTTCAAATATGGAGTTTTTCATCCCAATTCTTCCCAATTCATTTCTTATGATTTTATACAAATTATTGATATTTTTAATAATTTTATCAAGGCCCGTACAGTCGATTTCCATCAACGGCTATCGAACTGCACTTACAGCGACCTTTTCCAAATTTGATTTGGGCATAATTCCAAATCCAACCGTTAGATTTCTAATTTTTAATATTCGTTAGAAAGCTCTTTTTGATACGAACCCAACAGTTCCAGTTTTAGGATAATGCGACGGTCGGATCTCCCGCAACGTCAATTTGAATTCAACGGTCGAAATTCGCGAACTGCCGCAGCGCGGCGCGTTCTATTCAGGCCATTATATTATATATATAATATATATAATATAATTCGTCAATTTCCTTTTAAAATGTATTTTATAAACCGTTTTAAATTTGTTTTCAAAATAATTCCAACTTCCTTTTCAAATTCAAATCAAAATTGAATTTTCCAATATAAATTCGTTTTAAATTCATTTCAATTCTATTTCATTCGAATTCGAATTTCAATTCTATTCAATTTAATTTGAATTTCAAATCATTTCAATTTTCATTGAAAAATGAATAAAATCGATATAAATATCGTTCACGTCAAAATGGCGCAAATCTAATCAACACGGCTTCATATATTTCTGTTTTCAAATATTCTACTTCAAATATTTCTTTTCCAAATATTTCTATTTCAAATATTTCTATTCAAATATTTCTATTCAAATATTTTTATTCAAATATTTTATTTAAATATTTCTATTTCAAAACTGGAATGAGGCCCAATCAATTACCATAGATTTTATTTCTATGGATTTCCATACGACGCATTTATATATCAACAACGACAAATAATCAACCATCATCCAAAGTGCA
Source organism: Allium sativum (assembly GCA_030737875.1). Lineage (NCBI taxonomy): Eukaryota > Viridiplantae > Streptophyta > Magnoliopsida > Asparagales > Amaryllidaceae > Allium > Allium sativum. The sequence goes on along the minus strand of CM060924.1, from coordinate 414,070,235 downwards.
TTCTACACTGTATAAGCATTAAATGTAAATATTTAGCGCTCATAACAGTCTGTCAATCAATCGATCAACATACAACTAATTATTGGGATTAATGTATGTCATATATCATCCCAATACCCGTGTGGGGTTTCAAACAATCAAACACCGATTTTATTTGTGCAGTTGGGCGATGTGTAAAATTTATCGTCCCAATCAATATCAGTCAAATGTGTGTATATAAACAAATCGTCCGATTTGTTTATATTTATTTCATTTCAAATACACGTTAAATTTTTTATTTTTAACTATATAATATTTTATTTCATTTCACATCACATCACACAATCAACTACACATTAAAATCAAACGAACAAGCATACAAGCCGTCCATGGTATGTGGACGACGGGTGTCGGGTGCTACTAAACACCGTCTGCATCCTAGTATATATTTTAAACTAGAAAAATTAAATTAAAGGTGAGAAGTTCTCACCTTGGGGTTCCACTCCGCTATTTCATTTCCGAAATTTCTGAACCGTTTGAATTCCTTTTTGATTTCAGTCCATTCCATCGCCCTCTGTTTCACGCAGTTGATATTAAAAATCACTTTTTTAATAACGCTTTCCATACATAAAAATCATATTTTTATGTTCTCTACATATATAAAAAGATCGGATTTTTATCTTCACTTCATATAAAAATCGAATTTTTATCTTTACTTCTTTTTATGTATAAAACAATGGTATATTTATATTTTTAAAACAACCTATTCTCATAATTTTAAAACACAATGTTATTTATATTTTTAGAAAAAAGTATATTTATATTTTTAAAGCAGTATATTTATATTTTTAAAACAACCTATTTCCATTTTCAAACAATGCTACATTTATTTAAAAACAATGATTTATTTATTGATATTTTCAAATCAAAGATATTTATATTTTCAAATCTAAACCAAATTCTATTATATATTTTAAAACAAGTTCTATTTTATATATATATATTTTTAAAAAGAATTCTATTTTACTTAATTAACTAAACTAATTACATAGTAAAAAAAAGAGAATTTACACTGCCTTCTTCCTCAGTTAATTAAAAGCCGATGTCTTCAACATTTGCTCCGCCCCCTATGGCTTAAAACCGCCGCCGCCTGAGGCATCTTCACGCCGATCCGTGGTCACCTCATCAACCGCCTTCGTAACCCGCACCAACCCCTTGATTTCCAGCCAACTCTGTGATCTCTTGGAGCTGGAAACGGTGCGCAAGCGACAACAGTTGGAGGCTCGAAATCATCCCCGACAGTATGTTATTCCAGCTCATAGCTGTATGAAAACAAAGATTGAAAAACCCTTTAGAATATTCGATTCAGATTGATCCTTTAATTCGCGGTAGAATGGGAGAAATTTCGTGATTTGATTTTGAAATGTTTTCCGCCTTACAACAGTGAAGAGCGGCAGCTGGAAGAGGAGACCACGGGAGTGAGAAAACAAGGGTTTGACCAAGGTTGACTTATATATATTTATTATATAAATTATTATTGAATTCTAATTTAATCCGTTTTTCGCTTTTGAATGCCAAATCAAACCCAACTACTGTCACCTCTGGCTAATTACCCACATTCCGAACCCAATTGGATAGGTTTTGTAATCCAATTTGGTTGTTACGATCAGTTTTGATTTAAATTAAATTATAAATCATTCGATATTCAGTTTGAACGTACATTTTAATTTACCGGGGCCACGTACTGAATCTAAAAAATCCCGAAAAATAAATCTAGCTACGTTTTGACGATACGGTCCCAACAAAACTAGTTTCATCAAATTCTGAGGTCGTTTGCAAAATGGTCATTTTCAAAGGCCTTTATATATATTAAAATATACATAAATTCCACAGCGACTTTTCTGAATTTTAAACTGAACATATCTTTCAACTTCTAAAGTGAAATCTCAGTTTATTACATCCTTAGAAAGATATCGTCAAATAGATTTAGATATTTCTGGTTTCGTCCAATTCCGACTTAAAACGAATTTTGTATATTCATTTGAAATTTGAAATCGAAATTTCAAACTACCGCGCCATTTCAGGCTCGTTATATAAATAAAATAAATTGTTCGTTTTAACTTCGTCGAAAATAAATTTTTCGTTGTTATTGTTTAAAATAATTCATTTTAAATATTCAAAATTTATTAAAATCGCCAACTTAAAAGTTTTTAAATTGGCTCAGATTTCCGGGTTATTACAGCTTCTCACTCCCCTTCCAATCCACGAATTCCTAGGCCCCTCTTCCATCGTAGAACAGCCGCACCACCTCGATAGGAGCGCCACCACCCCCTTCAGTGCGAGCGCGCCCTCTGCCTCGAACCCGACCCCCTTCTCCCTCTCTCCCCTTATATGCGTCGTGACCCCCCCCCCTGAACGAGACTGCCGACACCCACCAGGACCCGCGAGCTCATCCTCCCCTCTCCTCAACAACGTGAAACCCTTCTTCCCCTTCTGGAAATCCAAATAACTGTAAGTTTTTATTTTATTTCCTTGTTTTTACTTAAAGTTTTAGATTTAGAAATATAAATCAGTTTTGTTTCTCATTTATATGAAATCATTTTATATATATAGAATATAAAGCTTAGATTTTTAATTATAAAATTTAGATCTTTGTATATAAAGAAAATATGAGATCTTTATTTGCGATAAAGATTGAATTTTTGTAAAGTTTTCATAGTAGTAAAAATTAAATTTTTCTTTAAAATGAATGTGAAGTAAAAATTCAATTTTTATATACATATGAAGTGAAGATAAAGATGTGATCTTTATAATAGTAGCAATTTAAAAATGTGATTTTTATATTATAGAAATAATAGAAATGTGATTTTTATATTATAGAAATAATAAAGATGTGATTTTTATATAGTAGGAATATTAAAAATATGATTTTTATATTATATAACTAGTAAAAATTTGATCTTTATATATGTAGCGAAAGAAAAATATAATTTTTATTATATAATTGTTGAAATAAAAATCTGATTTTTTATAGCGATGAAATAAAAATTCGATCTTTATATGATAAGTAGAAATTTAAAAATATAATTTTTATATAGAAAGAAGAATTGTAAAAAATATATGAAGTAGAAATAAAATTATGATTTTTATTTATTGAATGAAGCAATAAAATATAATTTTTATATATGAACAGTGTGAAAAGACTGCAATGGAATTTCAAGCAGATCCAGATGGTTCGGTAGTTCAAAAGCAAAGCACGACGGAGTGGAACCCTTGGTGAGAACTTCTCACCTTTAATTTAATTTTTCTAGTTAAAATATATACTAGGATGCAGACGGTGTTTAGTAGCACCCGACACCCGTCGTCCACAGACCATGGACGGCTTGTATGCTTGTTTGTTTGATTTTGATGTGTAGTTAATTGTGTAATGTGATGTGAAATGAAACAAAATATTTATATAGTTAAAAAAATATTTTATAGTTAAAAATAGAATTTTTAGCGTATATATGAAATGAAATAAAGTAATATAGACAAATTGAACGATTTGTATATATACACACATTTGACTGATATTGATTGGAACGATAAATTTTACACATCGCCCAACTGCACAAATAAAATATGTGTTTGACTGTTTGAAAACCCCACACGGGTATTGGGGTGATATATGACGTACACTAATCCCAATAGTTAGTTGCATGTCGATTGATTGATTGACATACTGTTATAAGCATTGAATATTTATATTTGATGCTTATACATTGTAGAATGCACTTTGGATGATGGTTGATTATTTGTCATTGTTGATATATACATGCGTTGTATGGAAATCCATAGAAATAAAATCTATGGTAATTGATTGGGCCTCATTCCAGTTTTGAAATAGAATATTTGAAGAGAACTATTTGAATAGAAATATTTGAATAGAAATATTTGAAATATAATATTTGAAATAGAAATATATGAAGCCGTGTTGATTAGATTGACGCCATTTTGACGTGAACGATATTTATATCGATTTTATTCATTTTATAATGAATATCGAAAGTGATTTCAAAATTTGATATTTTGAAAAGAATTGAAATTCGAGTTGAAATTTAATAGAAATAAATTCAAATTGAAATTGAATAGAATTGAATTCAAATTGAAATTGAATAGAATTGAATTCGAATTGAAATTGAATAGAAATGAATTCAAATTGAAATTGAATAGAAATGAATTCAAATTGAAATTGAATAGAATTGAATTCAAATTGAAATTGAATAGAAATGAATTCGTATTGAAATTGAATTGAATTGAAAACGAACTGAAATAGAATTAGAAATCAATTTGAATTGAAATCAATTTGAAATGAATTTAAAACGAATTTATAAGGAAAAATTAAATTTTGATTTGAATTAGAAATGATGTTGAAATTGTTTTGAAAACGAATTTAAAACGAATTATAGAAATACGTTTTAAAGGGAAACCGATGAAGTATATATATTATATATATATAATATAATGGCCTGAATAGAACGCGACGCGCCACGGCAGTTCGCGAATTTCGACCATTTACTTCGAACGGATATTACGGGAGACCGTCGGATTCTCCTAAAACCGGAACCGTTGGGTTCGTATCGAAAAGAGCATTCTAACGAATATTAGAAATTAGAAATCTAACGGTTGGATTTGGAATTATGTCCAAATCAAATTGGGAAAAGGTCACTGTAAGTGCAGTTCGGTGGCCGTTGATGGAAATCGACTGTATGGGCCTTGATAAAATTATTAAAAATAGTAATAATTTGTGTAAAATCATAAGAAATGATTTGGGAAGAATTGGGATGAAAACCTCCATATTTAAAAAGATAAAAATAGTTTTTTTTTCAAAATGAACTAGTTTTGAACTAGAATGATACTTCTATTTATTTTTAAATAAATAAATTGAATTTGAAAAGGGTTTTAAAAGTAACCAGAATTTCCAATAATTGAATTGGAATGGATTTGAATCGAAATTGTCTTTGGAATATTTCGACGTTGGATTTCGTGATTATACAGATATTTATGGAAATTTGAAAGATATATTTATATCGTTATTTCCAATACAAAATTTGTTGGTTTTAGAATTTGATATTGAATATAAGCCGATATTTTTTCTATTCAGAGCCTTGTATTTAATATCAAATGTGATTTGGTTTTGTCATGAACAGTGTTTAAATGACACTGATTCTTTAACCCAGTTAAAGATTAAAACTAAGTGGAGTTTTAATGAATCTTTAATTAGATTTAAAGGATCGAGAATGGAGTATCACCAGTTTTACTCCAAGCGATAGTTAAATCTTTAATTAGATTTGAACGTGAAATGGTAATTGAATTTACCGATAACATTGTGGTGGTAGATATGAAGCATGACCAGTTTTATTTCATGGGATGAATAGGTGGGGATTTGGAAATAAAATAAATGATAACTTCGGTGTGGTCCGCTAATCCTGACTAGTTTGAATTGATATTCAAAAGAAGATTAAAGAATAAATTTAAAGAATTTATCTTTGGTAAAATTAATGGGAACCTTTCCCAAAGTGTAAGAATATTTGAATAAAAGAATATTCTGAATTGGAATGTGGCGTATGTTGTGTTTGTGTAACACTTGTTTATTATATATGCGAGTTATTCAGAAAGACCGGGTTTAACCCATTCTGAACAACTAATTCGACGTGGTGTAGAAGATGAAGACAGTGGTTGAAGACCGGAGTTCTTCACGTCGTTTGGATAATTACTGATGATCTTGATTGCGTCGTACACCCAAGAGGAGGGAATCAGTTAGTGATCGTCCAGACGTACTTCGAGATCGATGGATATGCGGGGTACTAGGTGCCTCCGGTTTCGTTCAGACCCAGAACGAACTTGTAAATGGACTGTGTGTCTGACATTGGATTTCAGTCTGTGTGATTGATTTCTATTAAATATATATCTGTTTGGCGGCGGAGAATTTATTCTCTTGCTTAACGCCCTTCTCTGAGACGTACGAGCTCAGGGGTTATATACTGATGGATATCAAACGCATAGAGTGAATTGCCTGTGTGGCATGACTAAGTGGCAATATCATCAAGGCTTCTGTCGAAAAGCAGAGTCTTGTGGGTGATGATCAAAGCACGGCCTGTGTGGCATAGCTTTGTGTAACGTTGATTCGCGAGCCTCACACCCCGGTTGTGAACCAGAAACGGGAGAGGACATGAGGGAGGGCATGCGTTTCCTTCTAGCTAGGGGTGGCGTCAGTGGTTTTACACGCCCTGACAAGTTTGACTTATGTGGTTGTTGCTGTTTCGAGGCGCCTCGGATATATCGGTCGATCCGGGACCGATGGAGTCATTGGACTCATTTACGCCCCATAGGGCGGGGAGACGTAGTGTTCAGGCATTTTAATCCACATCGGTGGACCGGCCCTGACGATCTAAGGGCTCACCTGTGTATGGGTCCTGAGACATGGGCTAGATTGTCTCGAATCGGTAGAGGACTATCTTTTGCCTCGGTTCACATATGGAAATCCAACTTCCAAATACGTGATTTTGCAGTTTTGATTGTAGAGCCTAGTATGGCGACATAGTGGGATGGGGCACTTATGCCGTCTATGATTGATACTTATGATTTGAAGTTGTTTTATACACTATACACTTATAATAGTATCAAATGATTTGTTTTAACGTATCAAGCATGCTTTGGATATTATAAGGTAAAACCCTAAACTCCGGCTTGTGTTGCATTGTGTGATGGACCTGGGTCTTATAATAGCTTCATTTTTCTTTATTTAGCATTGCACTGTTGTTTTATGCACTGGTATTCTTGGGAGGTAACCCGTTCCGTGTTATACGGCGTGGTCCCTTGATTTACCTGACTTTGAAATAAAGATTAATAACCGTTTTAGTTCTCACAGCAGTCCCATGATTGACCTGGAGTTTATTGTTTTAACCTAAACTCTGGGTGCTCTTATTTTGACATGGACAGCTAGTAGTTTTGGTTTTGTAGATTTATGTTCACAGGATCCTGGTTAACAGCTGGAACGATACTCGGAAAGCTCTGTATCCGTGTATTACTTCTAGTTGTGTATTGTATTATTTTCCGCTGCTATGTAATATATTTAAATATAATTTAAATCTCTGATATTTTCTGTGTAATATTTATTCATACTCTGTATATTCTTGTATTCTGATGAATTGTTGTAATAAACAATGAAATGTTCTTCTGTCTGCGTTCTTTGTGTGTTGTTCTCGAACTATCCGCGCTTTCCTTCACGGGGAAGTTACGGTTTCTTTCAGTTGGTATCAGAGCTTTGGTTTACAAAGCTCAGAGAACAGGACACATTAGAACCATACGAAAGAATTCATCAGAAATTAGATTAGTAATATCCAACGAGAATGACTCGTTAGAGATAGGATCAGTAGTATCCTAGAACGAGTGTGAAGAGTAGTGTTTTTGATAAATAAAAGTGAAAACAATTTTTGTTTTGAAAATTTAAATCAACTATTCGTATTTGATTATTTATTTTATATTATATTGAATTTGGACAATGCAGTATATAAAGATTTTGCATATACGTCTGATCCGCGTGTATTCGGAGTTTTAATATACTGGATAGATATAGAATCACACTCTAGTCACCCGAAGATGGTTCTGATGATCGCTATAGGGATCGCATCATCAGTATTCATGTTCGAGTTTCGAAAGTGGGATTTCAATATATTTCCTATTGGCTGGTGTGAGAACCAAAATTAGATAGGGCTTATTGTTGTGAATTGGCATCAAAAATGTGATTTTTGACTATATATCAAAGTTATGAATTTGAAAAGCTAATCAACTAATTGATTGCTGATTGTGTTGTTTGTTTATTGTTTGATTAATTAAACGTTGAACCGCTAGCCAAATTGAACCAAATAGTGAATTGTATTGGATATTTGTCACATTTGCTTGCATATACATGTACTTACATTGAACAGTTCATAGCAAAGAGGCTAGAGCAGAAGAATAAAATTGTTTGCCCGACAAATAGGTAAATGTTTACCATAATTTACTGTTTTGTTTGAGTGATGATGATTTTATGAGCCGATTGGCTAGCCGCTTGGCTTTTTCTTTTTGAGATCAGAGGGCCTGTATGGCAATCTAGGGATTTTCTCGGTGCTCCCGGTGCAGGGGAGGTTATGGTGAAATTTTTCGAAAATATAGGGTGTTAGCCAAATTTTTGAAAAATTTGAAAAGTTTTTAGAAGCTGAAAAGTTGAAAAACTTAAGCCGTAGTGAAAATAGTGAAAGTTGAGTTGATTAGTTTTCCTTTTCGGGGACGAAAAGTTTTAAGTGGGGGAGAATGTAATAACCCGGAAATCTGAGCCAATTAAAATTTTTTATTTTGGTGATTTTAGCGAATTTTGAATATTTAAAATGAATTATTTTAAATAATAATGATGAGAAATTTATTTTGAATGGAATCCGAACATATATATTTGTATACGTCGTCGTTAGAATATGAAATTTTATTTATAATTATAAAAGGAATTGAAAACGGCGCGGTAGTTCGATAATTCGATTTCAAATTTCAAGTGAACATGCCGGGTGCAAAATAAGCCGGATTTTAGCGAAACAAAAAATAATGGGATCTAATTGAGAATACCTTTCTAATGAATCCAAAAAATTGAAATTTCATTGCGGGAATCAAAAGATATGTCCAGTTAAAAATTCTGAATAGTCGCTATGGAATTCAGGCCCTTAAAAATGGAAATTTTGCAAACACCTCGGATTTCGAAGAAACCACTTTTGTTGGGTCCGTGATGTCAAGTTATTGCTAGATTTCAAATTTCATAATTTTTCGAATCAATATGTGAGCGTGGCGAAGGAAAACCCATTTGACCAGTTTTAATTGATTTTAATCGACTGAAAAATGACCATTCTGGAATTTTTCGAGTTCGTATGTGGCCTTGGTAAATTGAAATGCACGTTCAAATTCAATATATAGATTTATATTTTGATTTTGATGAAAACTGATCGAAGCGATCAAATCAGCCTACGATACATATCCCATTACGTTCGGAATGGAGGTAATTAGCTGTGGACGATAGGCGGTGGGTCTTGTTTCGAGGTCGAAAATAAAAGTTGCTTTTTAGGATTTAAAATAATTATATATATATATATATATATATATTATATTATAATCTCCCGTTGACTCTCTCACCCTCTCCCCTCTCTTCATTTATAATCAAAATAAAAAAAATGGAAGAGGACGCCGCCTCCTCCAGCCTGTCCACCGTCGCGCGCCACGACAGGGAGCCGCCGTCGCCGCCCTTCTTCCACCCCCTTTCTCTCCCCTCTCGCATGCTTTTTTAACAACACGGATTTCGCCCGGACCTAATCGATCGCTAAATCGACCAAGACCGTTCGAATCCCGCATACGCTAACTCTGTGCATACAACACATCAGAACAAATAACAGAAGACTTTTGTAAACATCATAATAATGTTACATCAAAGCACAGAATATCAGAGTATATCGAAATATAATCAATACAGCGGAAGATGATTTTACAATAAATGTAATACAGTGCACAGAGGAAATGTAAACTACACGGCGGAAGACGGTAAATGCCTGGACACAGCTTAAAGCTTCAATCCAGAATCCTGCTCAATACATCTGCAAAATAAAACCACTCGACTGCCCGTGTGGAAAATAGGGGCACCCGAGTTCGCAAGGGAAAAGCAAACTATAGGTCAGTCATGGGACTGGTGTGAGAAACTCTAAACTGTTATAATTAACTTATTTAATAATATGGCATATCACGGGACCACGCCGCTAACGCGGAACGGGTTTACCCCCATGAATGCCAGTGTATAAACAACAATCAATATAGATATATGGATCTACTATGCATCAGTCAACATGCAATATCCCAATCTACCCACTTAGATTAATCACTACACATAGATTTTCCAAATCCAATTCAATTTACAGAAATTATTCCTTTGGATTATATTCCCAATTTCTTATTTCAAATCATTTGAAATACATATCTAACTTTCTATATCAAGGTAGATTTCACTTCGGGATTTCAATTCAAATCATCTGGGAATATGAATTCCAAAACATAACAATGCATACAAACAAGTATGCAACCAAATATCGTGCTCCCGATTGACAAGGCAAAGGGTACGCACCTCGCAACTCGATATATAAATGTGCACCTACCCCACATAGGAGCAGGCTACACCGACGATGCACCTACCCCACAAAGGAGCAGGCTACACCAACCTCTCACCCATACTTTTAGTCTCAGGGTCACCCGACACTTTAGCCACATACTAAATCATTTCATATCCCGAAGTAGGGAAAATCATTTCACAAAGTAATAATCACAAGTACTTTCAAAATATAGTACTTCACATCAGTAATTCACGCATATGATCAGTCACTATTAATCACATAACCTTTGAGCTCGTACGTCTCAAAGAAGGGTGTTAAGAAAGAGAATAAATTCTCCGCCACCAAACAGATACATCATTAATAGCAACTAATCAGTACGCGATGAAATACAATGTAAAACCATAATACATTTCTAAATCATTTTAGAAATCATCGGGTTTTGGGCCTCGAAATCCTTTCTGTTTTATAAAACATTTTTATAAAACATTCCCTGTCCAAAATCGGGAATACATTTCTTTTCACTTAAGGAAAATATCATTTCACAATCATTCATTAAATTTGAAATGAACACAACATCGCTAAACACCTTATCGTCAAATCGTAAAGTGTTTCACAAGGCGTTAGCACACAGATATTTTCAACCCAACCCAATGCTAAATGTAAAAGCATATTTTGCTCATAAACTGGTCGAGCACAATCCAAACAATCAATCAATCAAATTTGACATTAAATATAAGGTTTTGAATAGAGATAGTATCAACTTATATTCAACATCAAATCCTGAAACCAACAGATATCATATCGGGAATAACGATATCGATATCTTCCAAATTCCCATCACAATATCTGTATAATCACGGAATTCAATATCGAAAATATCCAAAGATAATTTCCATTCAAATCCAATCCAATTTATTTATTTAAAAATAATTGGGTTTTAAATTTAGTTCAAAACTAGTTCATTTCGATAAAAATCCATTTTTACCTTTACAAATGTGGGATTTTTCATCCCAATTCATTTCTTATGATTTTATACAAATTATTGATATTTTTAATAATTTTATCAAGGCCCGTACAGTCGATTTCCCTCAACGGCCATTGAACTGCACTTACAGTGACCTTTTCCAAATTTGATTTGGACATAATTCCAAATCCAACAGTTAGATTTCAAATTTCTGATATTCATTGGAAAGCTCTTTTCGATACGAACCCAACGGTTCCGGTTTTAGGAGAATCCGACGGTCGGATCTCCCATAATGTCTGTTCGAAGTCAATGGTCGAAATTCATGAACTACCGCAGAGCGGCGCGTTCTATTCAGGCCATTATATTATATATATAATATATATTTCATCGATTCCTATTTAAAACGAATTTTATAAATCGTTTTAAATTCGCTTCCAAAACAATTTCAACTTCCATTTCAAATTCAAATCAAAATTGAATTTTTCCTTATAAATTTGTTTTACATTCATTTCTATTTGATTTCAATTCAAATCGATTTCAATTCAATTCAAATTCATTTTCCATTCAATTCAATTCGAATTCATTTTCTATTCAATTCAATTCGAACTCTTTTTCTATTTAATATCAAAATCGAATATTTCATATACATGACAATTTTATATAGTGTATATATATAAATTATATTTTTAACAATTAAATCATTTCCACATTTCATATATATATATATATATATATATATATATATATGTGTATCGTTTTCATTTCATATATACATCGTTTTCACATTTCATAAATATATCGTTTTCATTTCATATATATACGATATTTTCACTTTCAATATATACGATATTTTCACTTTCAATATATATATATTTCATACACTTCTAATATATATAATTCATTTCATATCACGATCAATTTTCACATAGAATACAATCAAACAAGTCGTCCATGGTCAGTGGACGACGGGGAGCAGTTCATACAAGCAGTTAAAAAATAAATAACTATATAGAAAATTTAAAGTGAGAGAATTCTCACTTTGGTTCTTTTATTTCTGAATTTCCGCTTTGTTCAGATATGAATTTGCCTCAAATTTTAATGAGCTCTTTTTGATCGCGGTCAGTTTTGTTGCGAAGCTCTCGTTCCCACGATCGCAACGGATCCAAGTTTGTAATTTTTCGACCTCGTATGAAGAAGTTATGTATTTTTAAACATTGATTACATAATTAAGGTTAATTAAAATAAAACAAAAAAAAACTAATCACCCCAATTATCCTTAATCACATCATTAGGGGAATAAACCCCGTCTTCCTCTTCGTTTACACCCTGTAGCTGCTCGAACTGATTTCGCCACCTGTCCTTGCCACTACACTCCGCTACACACAAGCGGAGCCCGATCCAAACCTCCACTGTCCTTCGCCTTGACATCCTCTACCACCGCAGCCCCGTATTGATGAACTCGACCCCCCCAGCCACCTTGAAACCCTGACCAAACGCGCGCCCTTTGAGGCTGAAAATCACACTCGACGGTTGATGAAATTCAATTATTATGGTAAGGATTTAAAGAGCAAAGAAAGCTCTTCAATTTTCGTAAGAGGATTGTTCAATTTCACAACGTGGATTTGGAGAAAAGAAAGAAGAAAGGATCGGGCGATTTTAGCCCTTGAATGGTACGGTGGCGGCTGCTAATTAATGGATTGGGCTAGGGTTCTTACAAGGGTTTTATAATAAATTATATTATTATTTTAATTATTTTAGTTTCAAATATACATGTTTATCCACACAAACTCCAAATCAAACCCAACGACTGTCGCCCCTAGCCAACTACCCTCATTCTGAACATAAAGAAATATATTTCGTAACCCAATTCGGCTGTTACGATATGTTTTTCTAAAATTTAAAACATAAATCGTTATATTCTTAATTTAAACATACATTTCAATTTACCGGGGCCACATACTGATTCGAAGAATTCCAGAAAAATAAATCTGGCTATATTTTGACGATACGGTCCCAACAAAACTAGTTTCGTCGAATTCTGAGACATATTGCAAAATGGCCCATTTCTGGTCGATCCAATTTAACTGTAATTGGCCAAAACACATTTTCCTTTGCCATGCTCACATACTAGCTTCAAAAATTATGAAATTTGAAACCTAGCAATTATTTGACATCCCGGATCCAACAAAAGTGGTTTCATCGAATTCCGAGGTCGCTTGCAAAATGGCTATTTTCACGGGCTATATAAACTCCATAGCGACCTTTCAGAAAATTCATTTGGCCATAACTTTTGCATCCCGCTATGAAACTTCGATTTTTCAGATTCGTTAGAAAGGTATTCACTAATATATTTAAATACTTTTGATTTCACTCAAATCCGTTTTGTTTTGCACCTGGTACAGTCAGTCAAAGTTTGAAATGAAAATTTGAAACTGCCGCGCCATTTCGGGCCATGTTTATAATATATTCCATTTCAAACATCGATTCAAACTACTTTTTCCTCCTTGTTATCTAAAATATTTATTTTGAATATTTAAAATACACTAAAATAGCCAATTTAAAATTTTTAATCTGGTTCAGATTTTACGGGTTGTTACAATCTCCCCTACTTAAAACTTTTCGTCTCCGAAAAGGAACAAAGTCGAAAGTGGTTTGATTAATCAAGTCTATGTTCAATCTGGCTTCTATTCTCCAACTTTTCAGTTTCTGAGAATTTTCAAATTCTTCAAAAATTTGGCTAACACCCGGAATTTTTGAAAAATTTCGCCATAACCTCCTTTGTACGGGGAGGGGTTTGAAAATTTATTGGGCCGCATTAGGTACCCAATAATTCCTAATAAGCATACACATATTTATAGTGATATATTCTGGTGTTTACAGGGGAGCGTGTACTGACAATAACTCCAGAGAATAAATTCTCGTCACCCTGTCAAGCCTGAGGGAGTGTGTATTTTAATTGTTCCAGAGGATAAATCCTCGTCACCTCGTCCTGTGTGGGAAATAAATAATCCATGTGCCGTATCTAATGACTAGAGAGACGTGATTATTGTTTACTCTAGGCCCATGTTGGGTTTTTATTAATCTGGCAATTTATCGTTACAATTTTATATGGTCCATATCAGTCACCAGTGCAACCTGTAAAATATAGTCATCGCCATACAAGCCTCTTGCTCTTATGGTAAAGCTTCCACCTCGTCACACAACTCCAAAAGCGTATGTTGTATATGATGAAGTATGCCTATCTTCCAAAAGTATGCCATGTAATGTAGTTCAAAATTAATTGTTACTATACTATGGCGACGTTTATTATTACACACATAAAAACCAGCACTCCGCATCCAATGGAATTCACAGGAGTTGATATAATAATATTTCGCATCCAAGTCATTAAGGTTTACCTATTTGTCGGGCACGCAAATAATTTCTTTACTCAACAGCTATCCATTTACCTGTTCAAACATATATAATGCACATGTATATATTTCTATCTATTTTTAAATCAGTCCAATGTGTGATTTTAATTAATAAGTGAAAATTAGGGACACATCCCTAAAACCAAAGTTAATTCATGCCACCTCCCCCCACTTTTTTTATATGTTTCCGGTCCCTAAAATTAGATGTCGCCCAAAAATTTTGGTCCATTCGCCTGTGCCTCAAGTCCCCTTGGCCTTTTTCAATTTCTGGCAAAAAAAAATGCGCTCATGCATAAAAAAAATTCTAAATTCTTGAAATAATCCCAGGAGCCCACGCAAACAGAAAGAAAAAGTTGCATACATGTATGCAACTATTACTGATAGTTGCATACATGTATGCAACTTTTTAAATACACATGCAAAAAAGATCCGCAAGCCTGCTGAATAATTGCATACAAGTATGATGTTATTCAAAATAGCTGCATACTTGTATGCATTAATGCGTTGAAAGCCGAAGGCGTGACAATATGTGCATACTTGAATGCATATTTTCTGCATAACTGCATACTGTATGCACATATGCAAGCATGCGTGCTTTCCATGCAGAAATCGAATAGATGCATGAAATCATGCATGTATTTCGGAAAATCTGCATACATGTATGCATATATGCTGCTGTATGATGCGGAATTGAAATAGATGCATACATGTATGTAACTATTTGAAATATGTGCATGTTTTCATGCATTTTACTGCATTTTTTGCTGTTTTGTGTATTTTTTGAGTTTGACGTGTTTGTTGATTGATTTTCCACCTGATTTTTTTGGCGTGAACATGTTTTATTTAATTATGAATTTATGTGATTTTTTAATTTTTTTAATATTTTTTTAATGAATTTTCAAAAAATAGGGACCTAATTTACATGAAAAGTTGGACCGGATGTGAGCCTAATTTTGAAACTTATTAGGGACCTGTGAAAACGGACCCTTTTAATCAACTATCATTCTAATAATTTAATTAATCAAATCTACTATCACACAACACAAACAACAAGCAATTTGTTTTAAACTTTTTAACTTTTCAAATATATATCTTTTATATATTCAAAAATCATATTTCTAAAACCAGACTATATATATAATCATAAATACGTTATATATAATCATATAACTCTCGACTCGTTCTGGGGCATTTCTAACCCCATCTCTAACGAGTCACTCATTCTAGAATGCTACTGATTCTATCTCTAATGAGGATTCTTTTATAGGACATTACTAATCCTACCTCTGATGAGTCTTTTGAGAACACGACAAATGTAACGACCGGGAATTTCGCTCGATCCGAATCAGTCGCTAAACCGATCTAGACTGTTCGAAACGCCTGATTGTTTTGAGAACACGACAAAATAGAACGCAGACGGGAGAACATTTCATTGTATATTACAACAATTCCATCAGATACAAGAATATACAGAGTATAAATGAATAAATATTACAAAGAAATATAAGAGATTTAAATTACATTGAAATACATCGCAGCGGAAATAATACAAAACACAACTAGAAGGAGATATACGGATACATAGTCAAAAATCACATTTTTGTTGCCAAATCACAACAATAAGCCCTATCTAATTTTGGTTCTCACACCAGTCAGTTGGAATATATAGAAATCCCACTTTCGAAACACGAACATAAATATTGATGATGCCATGGTCATTATCAACATCATCTCCGGGCGACTAGAGTGTGATCCTATATCTATCCAGTATATTAAAACTTCGAATATACGTTTGCAAGGCGCATATGCAAAATCTTTATATATTGGATTGTCCAAATTCAATATAAAATAAATATTCAAATACGTATACAACGATTTAAATTTTCAAAACAAAAATTGTTTTCATTTTAATAATATACTCTTCACACTCGTTCTAGGATACTACTGATCCCATCTCTAACGAGTCATTCCCATTGAATATTACTAATCCAATATTTGATGAATTTTTTACGTTTGGTTCTAATGTGTCTTGTTCTCTGAGCTTTGTAAACCAAAGCTCTGATACCAAATGTAAGGACCCATAACTTCCCCGTGAAGGAAACAGTGGATAGTTCGAGAACAAGCCACAACAGAACGCAGGCGGAAGAACATTTCAGTGTTAATTACAACAGTTCCATCAGAATACAAGAATATACAGAGTATAAATGAATAAATATTACATAGAAAATATCAGAGATTACAATACATTAAATAGCAGCGGAAAATAATACAATACACAACTAGAAGAGATATACGGATACAAAGCTTTCCAGATATCATTCCAGCTGTAAACCAGGATCCTGTGAATATAAATCTGCAAAACCAAAACTACTAGCTGCCCAGGTCAAAATAAGGGCATCCAGAGTTTAGGTTAAAACAATAAACTCCAGGTCATTTATGGGACTGGTGTGAGAACTAAAACAGTTGTAAATCTTTATTTTAAAGTTAGGTAAATCAAGGGACCATGCCGTTAACGCGGAACGGGTTTCCTTCCAAGGATATCAATGCATAAAACAAACAACGCAATGCTAAATAAAGAAAAATGAAGCTATTATAAGACCCAGCTCCTATCACACAATGCAACACAAGCCGGGGGATAGGGTTTTACCTTATAATAGCCAAAGAATGCTTGATACGCTAAATTTCAAGTTTTAAATTTTTAATCAGACTCCTACTGTAAATTAGTAAGAGAACGGTTCCCTAAGTATTAACCCCGAAGGCTGAAACCAACATCAGACTAATACCCAGGAAACCACCCATCTTAGCTCGTTTTCAGTTAGTTTATAATTTTATATACAATCATAAATATCAATCATAGACGGCATGAATGCCCCATACCACTATGTTGCCATGTATAGGTATACAATCAAAACCGCAAAATGTCGTATTGGAAGTTGGGTTATCATTTATGGCACGAACCGAGGCTAGGGATCGAACCGAGGCTAGGGATCGTCCTCAGCGATTTGAGACTGTCTAGTCCGAGCCTCAGGATCAGAACGCATCAATCCCTTAGATCGTCAGGGCCGGTCCACACAGAGTGGATTATTATGCCTGAACAATACGTCTCATCGCCCTATGGGGCGTAAATGAGCCAACGAATGACTCCATCGGCTTCACATAGTCACCGAAATATATATCCGAGGCGCCTCGCAATAGCAACAACCACATAAGTCAAACTCGTCAGGGCGTGTAAAACCACTGACGCCACTTCTAACTAGAAAGAAACACATGCCCTCCCTGAGGTCCTTCTCCCGTTTCTGGTTCATACCGGGTGTGAAACTCGCGAGGTAAACATTACACAAAGCTATGCCACAAAGGCCTTGCTTTGATCATCAACCACAAGACTTTTCTTTTCAACAGAAGCCTTGATCAATTGCCACTTAGGCATGCCACTCAGGCAAATCACTCCATGCGATGGATATCTATCAATATATAACCCCTGAGCTCGTACGTCTCAGAGAAGGGCGTTAAGAAAGAGAATAAATTCTCCGCCGCCAAACAGATATATATTTAATAGAAATCAATCACACAGACTAAAATCCAATGTCAGACACACAGTCCATTTACAAGTTCGTTCTGGGTCTGAACGAAATCGGAGGCACCTAGTATCTCGCATATCCATCGATCTCCAAGTACGTCTCGAAGATTACCAACTGTTTCCCTCCTCTTGGGTGTACAGCCCAATCAAGATCATCAGTAATTATCCAAACAACGTGAAGACCTCCGGTCTTCAACCACCGTCTTCATCTTCGACTAATCGCCGAATCAGTTATTCAAAATGGGATAAACCCGGTCTTTCCGAATAACCCGCGTATATAATAAACAAGTGTTTCACAAACACAACATACGCCTCATTCCAATTCATCCGTCACTAACCGTAAATTAATCAAAAGAATAACTCCCCAAATATTAACCCCGAAGGCCGAAACCAACATCAGATCAATATCCAGAAAACCATTCTGCTTAGCTAACCGACAGTTAGTTTCTAAATTTCACATTCTTAGGGAAAGGTTCCCATTAATTTTATCAAAGATAAATCCTTTAAATTTATTCTTTAATCTACCTTTGAATATCAATTCAAACTAGTCGGGATTAGCGAACCACACCGAAGTAATTATTTATTTTATTTCCCAATCCCAACCTATTTATCCCATGAAGTAAAACTGGTCATACTTCATATCTAACACCACGGTATTATCGGTAAATTCAATTACCATTTCACGTAAATCTAATTAAAGATTTAACTATCGCTTGGAGCAAAACTAGTGATACTCCATTCTTGATCCTTTCAATCTAATTAAAGATTCATTAAAACTCCACTTAGTTTTAATCTTTAACTGGGTAAAAGAATCAGTGTCATTTAAAACACAGTTCATGATAAACCCCAAAATCACATCACATTTCAATCAGTCCCTAATCGTAAATTAGCAAGTGAGCAATTCCCTAAGTATTAACCCCGAAGGACGAAACCAACATCAGATCAATACCCTAGAAACCATTAAACTTAACTAAACTCCAGTTAGTTTCTGATTTTCTTAACTCCTTTGGGTCTAAGAACAGTATTATTGAAGATACCGTTCACGACAACCCAAAATCACATTCCATTAATTATCGGGTTAAAGAATAAATGTTATTTAAAACACTGTTCACGATAAACCCAAAAATCAAAACCAATTCAATTCCAATTAAATATTATTTAATTGCTACACTTCATTAAATCTAAATAAAAAGATTTAATCTTTTTCTCAACTTGGTTCAAGAACAGTGTTAGTGAAGACACCATTCACGACAAACCCAAATCACATTTGATATTAAATACAAGGCTCTGAATAGAAAATATATTGGCTTATATTCAATATCAAATTATACGATCAACAAATATCGCTTTGGAAATAACGATATAAATATATCTTTCAAATTCCCATCACAATACCTGTATCATCACGAAATCCAACATCGAAATATTCCAAAGATAATTTCGATTCAAATCCATTCCAATTCAATTATTGGAAATTCTGGTTACTTTTAAAACCCTTTTCAAATTCAATTTATTTATTTAAAAATAAATAGTATTATAATTCTAGTTCAAAACTAGTTCATTTCGATAAAAATCTATTTTTATCTTTTCAAATATGGAGTTTTTCATCCCAATTCTTCCCAATTCATTTCTTATGATTTTATACAAATTATTGATATTTTTAATAATTTTATCAAGGCCCGTACAGTCGATTTCCATCAACGGCTATCGAACAGCACTTACAGCGACCTTTTCCAAATTTGATTTGGGAATAATTCCAAATCCAACCGTTAGATTTCTAATTTCTCATATTCGTTATAAAGCTCTTTTCGATACGAACTCAACGGTTCCGGTTTTAGGATAATCCGACGGTCGGATCTCCCGCAACGTCAATTCGAATTCAATGGTCGAAATTCGCGAACTGCCGCGGCGCGGCGCGTTCTATTCAGGCCATTATATTATATATATAATATATACTTCGTCGATTTCCTTTTAAAACGTATTTTATAAATCGTTTTAAATTCGTTTTCAAAACGATTCCAACTTCCTTTTCAAATTTAAATCAAAATTGAATTTTCCAATATAAATTCGTTTTAAATTCATTTCAATTCTATTTCAATCAAATTCGAATTTCTATTCTATTCAATTTAATTCGAATTTCAAATCATTTCAATTTTCATTGAAAAATGAATAAAATCGATATAAATATCGTTCACGTCAAAATGGCGCAAATCTAATCAACATGACTTCATATATTTCTGTTTTCAAATATTCTACTTCAAATATTTCTTTTCCAAATATTTCTTTTTCAAATATTTCTATTCAAATATTTCTATTTAAATATTTATATTCAAATATTTTATTTAAAATATTTCTATTTCAAAACTGGAATGAGGCCCAATCAATTACCATAGATTTTATTTCTATGGATTTCCATACGACGCATTTATATATCCACAACGGCAAATAATCAACCATCATCCAAAGTGCATTCTACACTGTATAAGCATCAAATGTAAATATTTAACGCTCATAACAGTCTGTCAATCAATCGATCGACATACAACTAATTATTGGGATTAATGTATGTCATATATCATCCCAATACCCGTGTGGGGTTTCAAACAATCAAACACCGATTTTATTTGTGCAGTTGGGCGATGTGTAAAATTTATCGTCCCAATCAATATCAGTCAAATGTGTGTATATAAACAAATCGTCCGATTTTTTTATATTTATTTCATTTCATATACACATTAAATTTTTTATTTTTAACTTTATAATATTTTATTTCATTTCACATCACACAATCAACTACACATCAAAATCAAACGAACAAGCATACAAGCCGTCTATGGTCTGTGGATGACGGGTGTCGGGTGCTACTAAACACCGTCTGCATCCTAGTATATATTTTAAACTAGAAAAATTAAATTAAAGGTGAGAAGTTCTCACCTTGGGGTTCCACTCCGCCATTTCATTTCCGAAATTTCTGAACCGTTTGAATTCCTTTTTGATTTCAGTCCGTTCCATCGCCCTCTGTTTCACGCAGTTGATATTAAAAATCACTTTTTTAATAACGCTTTCCATACATAAAAATCATATTTTTATGTTCTTTACATATATAAAAAGATCGGATTTTTATCTTCACTTCATATAAAAATCGAATTTTTATCTTTACTTCTTTTTATGTATAAAACAATGGTATATTTATATTTTTAAAACAACCTCTTCTCATAATTTTAAAACACAATGTTATTTATATTTTTAGAAAAAAGTATATTTATATTTTTAAAGCAGTATATTTATATTTTAAAAACAACCTATTTCCATTTTCAAACAATGCTACATTTATTTAAAAACAATGATTTATTTATTGATATTTTCAAATCAAAGATATTTATATTTTCAAATTTAAACCAAATTCTATTATATATTTTAAAACAAGTTCTATTATATATATATATATATTTAAAAATAATTATATTTTACTTAATTAACTAAACTAATTACATAGTTAAAAAAAGAGAATTTACACTGCATTCTTCCTCAGTTAATTAAAAGCCGATGTCTTCAACATTTGCTTCGCCACCTATGGCTTAAAACCGCCGCCACCTGAGGCATCTTCACGCCGATCCGTGGTCACCTCATCAACCGCCTTCGTAACCCGCACCAACCCCTTGATTTCCAGCCAATTCTGTGATCTCTTGGAGCTGGAAACGGTGCGCGAGCGACAACAGTTGGAGGCTCGAAATCATCCCCGACAGTATGTTATTCCAGCTCATAGCGGTATGAAAACAAAGATTGAAAAACCCTTTAGAATATTCGATTCAGATTGATCCTTTAATTCGCGGTAGAATGGGAGAAATTTCGTGATTTGATTTTGAAATGTTTTCCGCCTTACAACAGTGAAGAGCGGCGGCTGGAAGAGGAGACCACGGGAGTGAGAAAACAAGGGTTTGACCAAGGTTGACTTATATATATTTATTATATAAATTATTATTGAATTCTAATTTAATCCGTTTTTCGCTTTTGAATGCCAAATCAAACCCAACTACTGTCACCTTTGGCTAATTACCCACATTCCGAACCCAATTGGATAGGTTTTGTAATCCAATTTGGCTGTTACGATCAGTTCTGATTTAAATTAAATTATAAATCATTCGATATTCAGTTTGAACATACATTTTAATTTACCGGGGCCGAATCTAAAAAATCCCGAAAAATAAATCTAGCTATGTTTTGACGATATGGTCCCAACAAAATAAGTTTCATCGAATTCTGAGGTCGTTTGCAAAATGGTCATTTTCAAAGGCCTTTATATATATTAAAATATATATAAATTCCACAGCGACTTTTCTGAATTTTAAACAGGACATATCTTTCAACTTCTAAAGTGAAATCTCAGTTTATTACATCCTTAGAAAGATATCGTCAAATAGATTTAGATATTTCTGGTTTCGTCCAATTCTGACTTAAAACGAATTTTGTATATTCATTTGAAATTTGAAATCGAAATTTCAAACTACCGCACCATTTCAGGCTCGTTATATAATTAAAATAAATTGTTCGTTTTAACTTCGTCGAAAATAATTTTTTCTTCATTATTGTTTAAAATAATTTATTTTAAATATTCAAAATTTATTAAAATTGCCAATTTAAAAGTTTTTAAATTGGCTCAGATTTCCGGGTTATTACAGCTTCTCACTCCCCTTCCAATTCACGAATTCCTAGGCCCCTCTTCCATCGTAGAACAACCGCGCCACCTCGATAGGAGCGCCACCACCCCCCTTCAGCGCGAGCGCGCCCTCTGCCTCGAACCCGACCCTTTTCTCCCTCTCTCCCCTTATATGCGTCGTGACCCCCCCTGAACGAGACTGCCGACACCCACCAGGACCCGCGAGCTCATCCTCCCCTCTCCTCAACAACGTGAAACCCTTCTTCCCCTTCTGGAAATCCAAATAAGCTGTAACTTTTAATTTAATTTTATTTTTTTTCCTTGTTTTTACTTAAAGTTTTAGATTTAGAAATATAAATCAGTTTTGTTTCTCATTTATATGAAATCATTTTATATATATAGAATATAAAGCTTATATTTTTAATTATAAAATTTAGATCTTTGTATATAAAGAAAATATGAGATCTTTATTTGCGATAAAGATTGAATTTTTGTAAAGTTTTCATGGCAGTAAAAATTAAATTTTTCTTTAAAATGAATGTGAAGTAAAAATTCAATTTTTATATACATATGAAGTGAAGATAAAGAAGTGATCTTTATAATAGTAGCAATTTAAAAATGTGATTTTTATATTATAGAAATAATAGAAATGTGATTTTTATATTATAGAAATAATAAAGATGTGATTTTTATATAGTAGGAATATTAAAAATATGATTTTTATATTATATAACTAGTAAAAATTTGATCTTTATATATGTAGCGAAAGAAAAATATAATTTTTATTATATAATTGTTGAAATAAAAATCTGATTTTTTATAGCGATGAAATAAAAATTCGATCTTTATATGAGAAGTAGAAATTTAAAAATATAATTTTTATATAGAAAGAAGCATTGTAAAAAATATATGAAGTAGAAATAAAAATATGATTTTTATTTATTAAATGAAGCAATAAAAATATAATTTTTATATATAAACAGCGTGAAAAGGCTGCAATCGAATTTCAAGCTGATCCAGATGGTTCAACAGTTCAAAAGCAAAGCATGGCGGGGTGGAACCCTCGGTGAGAACTTCTCACATTTAATTTAATTTTTCTAGTTAAAATATATACTAGGATGTAGACGGTGTTTAGTAGCACCCGACACCCGTCGTCCACAGACCATGGACGGCTTGTATGCTTGTTTGTTTGATTTTGATGTGTAGTTGATTGTGTAATGTGATGTGAAATGAAATAAAATATTTATATAGTTAAAAAAATATTTTATAGTTAAAAATAGAATTTTTAACGTATATATGAAATGAAATAAATTAATATAGACAAATCGAACGATTTGTATACATACACACATTTGACTGATATTGATTGGAATGATAAATTTTACACATCGCCCAACTACACAAATAAAATATGTGTTTGACTGTTTGAAAACCCCACACGGGTATTGGGGTGATATATGACATACACTAATCCCAATAGTTAGTTGTATATCGATCGATTGATTGACAGACTTTTTATAAGCATTGAATATTTATATTTGATGCTTATACATTGTAGAATGCACTTTGGATGATGGTTGATTATTTGTCATTATTGATATATACATGCGTTGTATGGAAATCTATAGAAATAAAATCTATGGTAATTGATTGGGCCTCATTCCAGTTATGAAATAGAATATTAGAAGAGAACTATTTGAATCGAAATATTTTAATAGAAATATTTGAAATATAATATTTGAAATAGAAATATATGAAGCCGTGTTGATTAGATTGATGCCATTTTGACGTGAACGATATTTATATCGATTTTATTCATTTTATAATGAATATCGAAAGTGATTTCAAAATCTGATATTTTGAAAAGAATTGAAATTCGAATTGAAATTTAATAGAAATAAATTCAAATTGAAATTGAATAGAAATGAATTCAAATTGAAATTGAATAGAATTGAATTCAAATTGAAATTGAATAGAATTGAATTCGAATTGAAATTGAATAGAAATGAATTCAAATTCAAATTGAATAGAAATGAATTCAAATTGAAATTGAATAGAATTGAATTCGAATTGAAATTGAATAGAATTGAATTCGTATTGAAATTGAATTGAATTGAAAACGAACTGAAATAGAATTAGAAATCAATTTGAATTGAAATCAATTTGAAATGAATTTAAAACGAATTTATAAGGAAAAATTAAATTTTGATTTGAATTAGAAATGAAGTTGAAATCGTTTTGAAAACGAATTTAAAACGAATTTTAGAAATACGTTTTAAAGGGAAATCGATGAAGTATATATTATATATATAATATAATGGCCTGAATAGAACGCGCCGCGCCGCGGCAGTTCGCGAATTTCGACCATTTACATTGAACGGATATTACGGGAGACCGTCGGATTCTCCTAAAACTAGAACCGTTGGGTTCGTATCGAAAAGAGCATTCTAACGAATATTAGAAATTAGAAATCTAACGGTTGGATTTGGAATTATGTCCAAATCAAATTGGGAAAAGGTCGCTGTAAGTGCACTTCGGTGGCCGTTGATGGAAATCGACTGTATGGGCCTTGATAAAATTATTAAAAATAGTAATAATTTGTGTAAAATCATAAGAAATGATTTGGGAAGAATTGGGATGAAAACCTCCATATTTAAAAAGATAAAAATAGTTTTTTATCAAAATGAACTAGTTTTGAACTAGAATGATACTTCTATTTATTTTTAAATAAATAAATTGAATTTGAAAAGGGTTTTAAAAGTAACCAGAATTTCCAATAATTGAATTGGAATGGATTTGAATCGAAATTGTCTTTGGAATATTTTGACGTTGGATTTCGTGATTATACAGATATCGTTATGAAAATTTGAAAGATATATTTATATCGTTATTTCCAATACGAAATTTGTTGGTTGTAGAATTTGATATTGAATATAAGCCGATATATTTTCTATTCAGAGCCTTGTATATAATATCAAATGTGATTTGGGTTTGTCGTGAACAGTGTTTTAAATGACACTGATTCTTTAACCTAGTTAAAGATTAAAACTAAGTGGAGTTTTAATGAATCTTTAATTAGATTGAAAGGATCGAGAATGGAGTACCACCAGTTTTACTCCAGGCGATAGTTAAATCTTTAATTAGATTTGAATGTGAAATGGTAATTGAATTTACCGATAACACTGTGGTGGTAGATAAGAAGCATGACCAGTTTTATTTCATGGGATGAATAGGTGGGGATTTGGAAATAAAATAAATGATTACTTTGGTGTGGTTCGCTAATCCCGACTAGTTTGAATTGATATTCAAAAGAAGATTAAAGAATAAATTTAAAGAATTTATCTTTGGTAAAATTAATGGGAACCTTTCCCAAAGTGTAAGAATATTTGAATAAAAGAATATTCTGAATTGGAATGAGGCGTATGTTGTGTTTGTGTAACACTTGTTTATTATATACGCGAGTTATTCAGAAAGACCGGGTTTAACCCATTCTGAATAACTAATTCGACGTGGTGTAGAAGATGAAGACAGTGGTTGAAGACCGGAGGTCTTCACGTCGTTTGGATAATTACTGATGATCTTGATTGGGTCGTACACCCAAGAGGAGGGAATCAGTTAGTGATCGTCCAGACGTACTTGGAGATCGATGGATATGCGGGGTACTAGGTGCCTCCGGTTTCGTTCAGACCCAGAACGAACTTGTAAATGGACTGTGTGTCTGACATTGGATTTCAGTCTGTGTGATTGATTTCTATTAAATATATATCTGTTCGGCGACGGAGAATTTATTCTCTTGCTTAACGCCCTTCTCTGAGACGTACAAGCTCAGGGGTTATATACTGATGGATATCAAACGCATAGAGTGAATTGCCTGTGTGGCATGCCTAAGTGGCAATATGATCAAGGCTTCTGTTGAAAAGCAGAGTCTTGTGGGTGATGATCAAAGCACGGCCTGTGTGGCATAGCTTTGTGTAACGTTGATTCGTGAGCCTCACACCCGGGTTGTGAACCAGAAACGGGAGAGGACATCAGGGAGGGCATGTGGTTGTTGCTGTTGCGAGGCGCCTCAGATATATCGGTCGATCCGGGACCGATGGAGTCATTGGACTCATTTACGCCTCCATAGGGCGGGGAGACGTAGTGTTCAGGCATTTTAATCCACATCGGTGGACCGGCCCTGACGATCCAAGGGCTCACCTGTGTCTGGGTCCTGAGACATGGGCTAGATTGTCTCGAATCGGTTGAGGACTATCTTTTGCCTCGGTTCACAGATGGAAATCCAACTTCCAAATACGTGATTTTTTGTTTTGATTGTAGAGCCTAGTATGGCGACATAGTGGGATGGGGCACTTATGCCGTCTATGATTGATACTTATGATTTGAAGTTGTTTTATACACTATACACTTATAATAGTATCAAATTATTTGTTTTAACGTATCAAGCATGCTTTGGCTATTATAAGGTAAAACCCTATCCTCAGGCTTGTGTTGCATTGTGTGATGGGACCTGGGTCTTATAATAGCTTCATTTTTCTTTATTTAGCATTGCGCTGTTGTTTTATGCACTGGTATTCTTGGGAGGTAACCCGTTCCGTGTTATACGGCGTGGTCCCTTGATTTACCTGACTTTGAAATAAACTGTTTTAGTTCTCACACCAGTCCCATGACTGACCTGGAGTTTATTGTTTTAACCTAAACTCTGGGTGCTCTTATTTTGACACGGACAAATAGTAGTTTTGGTTTTGTAGATTTATGTTCACAGGATCCTGGTTAACAGCTGGAACGGTACTCGGAAAGCTCTGTATCCGTGTATTACTTCTAGTTGTGTATTGTATTATTTTCCGCTGCTATGTAATATATTTAAATATAATTTAAATCTCTGATAATTTCTGTGTAATATTTATTCGTACTCTGTATATTCTTGTATTCTGATGAATTGTTGTAATAAACAATGAAATGTTCTTCTGTCTGCGTTCTTTGTGTGTTGTTCTCGAACTATCCGCGCTTTCCTTCACGGGGAAGTTATGGGTTCTTTCAATATATATATATATATATATATATATATATATATAGAGTGAGAGAGAGACGGACGGATTTGTATGGAATTAAATCTAATAAAGGGTCATTTCTGTGCCAATAAGTAAAGGACAGACCCCCACATTTTTACTCGCATATTCCAGAGGCAGCAGTGAAGTTCTTCGATTCCCAATTCTCCAGTCTCTTCCAAAATTCTAAAGTACACACATAAACAAATAAGAATACAAGGATTGGAGATATTGAATCTAGATTTGTGAGAAAGGGTTGGTTCTGCAATAGGTAATCTTTAATAATAGTTTTCATTCTCCTTTTCCTAATTCTTCTTTCAGATCTACAAGTCTTAATGCATATGTATAAATCCTTTTTTATACAAAATTATAGATCTATTGAATTTGGAAATATAGGCCTAAAAGCTATATTTATATTTGGATTTGGGATGACTTTCAGGTGAGTGGAAAATATATTCATTGTTAAAAATATCATATATATATTTCGTTTATGTCTAATCCGAATTTGCATGCCTAAAAGTGTCAAATCTGAATTTGTATGCCCAAAAGTATTAGATTTATCTTGTTTATGTCAAATCTTAAATTTGTATACATATGAGTCTAATATAAATTTGCAGGCCTTCGGTTTATAATATTCTTATTGAAATGACCCGAACTTCCTCGGTCTCCGAAGAGAAGGGAAAGAACGAATTACTTTGAGGACAAGACGAATTAGAACGCAGACAGAAGAACATTACAACAATCCCATCAGAATACAAGAATATTACAGAGTATGAATAAATATTACATAGAAAATATCAGAGATTTAAATTACATTTAAATACATTGCAGCGGAAAATAACACAAAACACAACTAGAAGTAATACACGGATACAGAGCTTTCCGAGTATCGTTCCAGGTGTAAACCAGGATCCTGTGATTATAAATCTGCAAAACCAAAACTACTAGTTGCCTGTGTCGAAAATAGGGGCACCCAGAGTTTATGTTAAAACATTAAACTCCAGGTCAGCCATGTGACTGGTGTGAGAACTAAAACTGTTATTAATCTTTATTTTAAAGTTAGGTAAATCAAGGGACCACGCCGTATAACACGGAACGTGTGATGACCCAAACTTCCTAGTAAAGGAAAGGCTGGATTGCTTTGAGAACAACACACATCAGAACACAAACTGAAGAACATTTTATTGCTGATTACAACAATTACATCAGAGTACAAGAATGTAACAGAGTATGAATACTTATTACATAATAGAAATACAATAATATCAGAGGTTTAAATTACATTTAAATAGCAGTAGAAAAATATTACAAATATACAACTGAAAGGAATACACGGGTACAGAGCTTTCTGAGTACCGCTTCAGTTGTAAACCAGGATCCTGTAAATATATCTGCAAAGAACTACTCGACTGTCCATGTGGAAAATATTGGCACCCGAGTTTTCCAGTGAAACAAACTACATGCCAGTCATGGGACTATTATGAGAAATCTTAACTTATCTTATCTAATAAATATGGCTAACCACAGGACCAAGCCGCTAACGTGGAACAAGTTTACTCCATTGGATTGCCAGTGCATAGGAAAAAGTAAATCGTTCACAACGCAATGCTTTTTAGAAAAATGAAACCATTATAAGACCCAAGTCCCATCACACAATGCAACGCAAACTGGAGGATAGGGTTTTACCTTATAATGGTCAAGAGATGCTTGATACGGTAAAACGGATTTAGTATTAGTGTGTATATCTATGGGTATATATATATTTCATAAACAATTTCAATCATAATGTATCAATCATAGACGGTAGTACCCCATCCTACTATGTCGCCATACTAGTTCTACAATCAAAACCGCTAGGTCGTATTGGAAATTGGATTTCCATCATGAGTCGAGGATAGGGGCAAGCTCCTCTCCGATTCGAGACACTCTAGCAAATGCCTCAGGATCCCCCGCAGTGAACCATTGGAGCGGTAGGGCCGGTCCCCGCCTATCGGCAGTGGATTGGTTATGCCTGAACACACGTCTCCCGGTTCCTTTGAACCTATAGTATGACCACTAACGGCCTATAAAAATTCGAGGCGCCTCAAAATCCATCATCCACATAAGTAAAATGCCAGCCAGTTTAAGCACTGACACTACCACTAGCTAGAAAGAAACGCGTGCACTCCCTACGGTCCATATCCCGTTTTTAACTCATACCGGGGTGTGAGGCTCGCGAAGTCACGATATACACAAAGTTATGTTGTAATAGGCTATGCTTTGATCATCCCACAAGGCCATGCTTTTCAACAGAAGCCTTGATCATTTGCATCTTGGCGTGCTAAATTGACAATTCACGCCATGCGATCAGTCACTATTAATATATACCAGGGCATTAAGCAGAGAATAAATCCTCCACCACCAAACAGACATACATTAACAGAAATCGATTTAATTCGCCTGGAACGAAATCCAATGTCAGACACGCATCCATTTACTAGCCTATGCTCTGGGTCTGAGCGAAAACCAAATCCGAACAATCAACAATAGTCCGGACGGCCACCACTGAAGCCCCTTCAAGGTAGTTACTCCCATCCAGGGTCTCTGTAGCAACACATCCATTCAATGTGAAGATCGTCGGTCTTCAACCACCGTCTTCATCTTCGAATCTTCATCGTGTAGTAATTATTCGAAATGGGTTAAACCCGGTCTTTCCGAATAACTCACGTTTTTTATAGTTAAAAATCAAGTACTATAAAGACACATCCAACGCCTCATTCCGATTCAGAATATTATTTTAAATAAAATATTCACATTATCTTATCAAAGATAAATTCTTCAAATTAATTCTTAAATCTTTCTTTTAAAGATTTATTAAAATCCCAATTTGGTTTTAAATATCAAAAATCATTATTCAATGATTATTTATATTCAAGAAGTTAATCTTATTCTTAACTGGGTTAAAGAACTAATGTTATTTAAAACATAGTTCACGGTAAACCCAAAATCGTCTTCCATAAATTATGGAATCTTCACAGAAATCAAATCAAAATATAATCGTTATAAATTTCTATATCCGACCAATAATATAAATGGAATAACGACAAAGCCTCTTAAATTCCATATGTAGTATCGGTTTTCATTTACAGAAGCTTATCTCGGTTATTATTAATTCGAATTCCATTCAACTCCTACTTAATATATTAAACTGGAAAACTTGGCTTTTGGAAAATTCCCATTTAAATCTCAAATAAACATTTACAAATTCCAAATCATATTTTCACTGTCAGTTGGGTTAAAGAACAAATGTCGATTAAAAACGCAGTTCACAATAAACCCAACTCACATTTCATCTTATTCCAATTACTAAATATAATTGAAAACTTTTGATAATCTTAAATTAAAGATTATTCTTTCCATATGGGGTTTAAGAACATTGTTATTTAAGACACTATTCACAACAAACCCAAAATCCAATTTATTCGATTTAATTTTCAATTAAATATTAACAAATTGGAAATTTTCATTAAATCTAAATTTAATGATTTACTTTAGTTAATAACCAATTCATTTCAATAAAAAAATATTTTTCTAAAATATATCCTTTTTCTAAAATATTCTTTTTCTAAATTATATTTTCTAAAATATTTTTTTCTAGAATATTCTTTATTGGAATGTGACTCAACCAACAACCATATATTGCATGAAATCAACCATCATGATAAATAATTATCAAACATCCTATAACAACCATAGTGGATTCTACACTAAATATTGGGACTATTGTAGATCAAATACCATCCCAACACCCGTGTGGGGTTTCATCCAACAAGCAAATAATAAATTATATGTGCACTTGGGTGATGTGTAAAAATTATTGACCCAATCACATAAACAAGTCGGATGACTTGTAAATGGAAGTGTAATATTCAAATTGGAATATACTAAACATTATATTTATCACATCAAACATTCCAACATCGTAGACATATAATTTCAACATCATAGACAAATATTTCAATTCTTTTTATTGTGAACAAATAACAATAAAAATCTAGTCTTTTAATTCAATTCATTTTATTGTCAACAATGTTACAATAAAATATAATCCTTTAATTCTATATGACAATAAAAACTAATCTTTTATTTCAATTACCCTAAAGATGTTATCTTTATTTTCTAATCTTTTCATTGTAACCAAATGACTATAAAGATATAATCCTTTTATTCTAATCCTTTCAATGGAATCTAAACTACATAGAAAATGTAATTTTTAATGTACAATCTTCTTATTAAAAACAAAGTGTCAATAAAAATATAATCTTTTATCTCAATCTTTTTATTGTAAACAAAATGACAGAATTGACTAATTCTTTTTAATGTAAACAAAAATGAATTTTGTTATAATCCTTTTAATGTAAACCAAATGTAAAATTGTGTTATAATTCCTTTTTAAATAATCAAAAATGTGATAATTTTTCTTCACTAATCATGTTTACCCAAAAATGATATTTTCTCATAACATCCTTTTTAAATGAGTAAAATGTACATTTTTGTTTAATTCTTTTTGATGAATATTAATTACATAGAAATGTAATTTTACATGGTAGCACATTCCAACCAAAGTTTTATTCTTTTTAACAATTCATATATATAACAATGTAAATTACATGTTCACAATGTAAATTACATGTTCACAAGTTTCAAACAAAGATTCATTCTTTTTAATTAATTCTAGTTATCATTAAAAATGGAAATTACATGTTAACAAGTTTTCAAACAAAGATTCATTCTTTTAAAATGACAAAGACTGATAATTTTGTCTAATCTTTTTAAATAAACAAAATGTTAATTTTTTCAAATTCTTTTAAATGAACAAAATGTTAATTTTATCAAATTCCTTTAAATGACCAAAAATGAATGTTTTCAACTCATTCTCTTTAATTTGCAAAAATGTATCACTAACATGTTTTAACACAAAATGATATTCTATATTCTATAATCAAGTTTGTCAAAATGTTATTTTCCTATAATCCTTACTAAATGACAAAAATGTGTATTTCTACTTCATTCTTTTTAATGTGACAAAAGTGTCCATTACTAATTCATTTTTAACTCCTCTTCTTTAATGTATGAAAATATACATTTTCTATTTCAACACAAAAGTAACAGCTTTTAATCCAATAAACATTCCATAACAAAATGTTATTTTATGACTAGTGTAACATTTCATAACAAAAATGTTATTTTGTTCTTTATAATCTAATTAACAAAATGTTAATTTTGACCTTTATAATCTAATTAACAAAGATATTAAATTTGTCTTTCTTATCTTAATTTACGTTTTCTAACAGAAATGTACTTTATATTCTAATATTCATTTTCTCATAGAAATGTACTTTTTAATCTACTTCACATTTTCTAATAAAAATGTATTATTATTTTTCTACTATTTTATATGTAAACATTATTAACTTGAAATGATGTATTGCAATTCTAATCTTTTATATGTAAATAACATTACATGAAAAGATAACTTGAAATTCTAATCTTTTAAATGTAAACAATATTACACAAAAATGTAATATTGAAAACCAAATCTTTTAAATGAAAATATAACTACATTAAAAATGTAATCTTTTTTTTTATTTGAAAACAAATTACATAAAAAAATGCAACTTTGAAATCAGTTCTTCTTTATTGTCTTCTGATTTGAAAATAAAAAAGGCATCTTTTAAAATCTATTATTTTTATGTAGACATTACTGCATAAAAATGTGTATTCTATTTTGTTGAAAATCTAGTCCAACAAAATGACATAACCATATTTTTTCAAATTTTATTCCAAAATTTGACTCAACAAAATTGAATAAGATGTTTGATTCATGTAAATGTTAAAATGCTGGTTTAACAAATTAACCAAATTCTGTGTTTCATATATGTTGAAAAATACTAATTCAATATATCCACAAATTTTGATGTTTTAGAAATTTGATTCTTTTATATAAACAAATTATATTTTTTTGTTTAAATCAAATTCTAATTAACCGAAGTGTTAATTTAACAATACAATGAACAAAATAGTAAATTTATTCAATCTAATTCTAATTAACAGAATTGTTTCAATCCCATCAGTACAATAAACAAAATGATAATTTTGTTTTAGTCTAATTCAAATTTATAGAAATGTTAATTTCAATCATTCTATCGCCACATCACAAAATCAAACAAACAGATGTATAATCTACATTTAACACAGGATAACAACAGTTTGGATCACTGTAGATTAACAACAATAATTTCAGAAATTATTTCTAATTATAAAAGAAAGAAATAAATAGATTAACAGTTCAGATCTGGTCACCGTCATCGCGAAGTATTCTTCGACACGAGTCCAACGCAACTGGTTTCATGGAATTCTGATTTAAAATGATCGAGTTATTAAATTTTAAACATTGACGGATTAATTTATAAATTAAGTATAATTAATTATACTAATTACATATGTAATAACCCGGAAATTCTGAACCAGTTTAAATTTTTTATTTTGGCAATTTTAGCGAATTTTGAACATTTAAAATAGATAATTTTAAATAATATTGACGAGAAATTTATTTTGAATATAATTCGAACGTATATATTATATACGCCGTCGTTAGAATATAAATAATTATATATAATTATAAATAGAATTGAAAACGGCGTGGTAGTTCGATAATTCGATTTCAAACTTCAATTGAATGTACCGGGTGCAAAACAATCCGGATTTTAGTGAAACCAAAAACATTAGGATCTAATTGATAATATCTTTCCAACGAATCCGAAAAATTGAAATTTCATAGCGGGAATCAAAAGATATGTCCAGTTAAAAATTCTGAATAGTCGCTATGGAATTCAGGCCCTTAAAAATGGGAATTTCGCAAACGACCTCGGATTTTGACGAAACCACTTTTGTTGGATCCGCAGTGTTAAATTATTGCTAGATTCCAAATTTCAAAATTTTTTGAATCATTATGTGAGCGTGGCAAATGAAAATGCGTTTGACCAGTTTTAGTTGTTTTTAATCGACTGGAAATTGGCCGTTTTTCTAACGGTCTTAGAATTCGACGAAACTAGTTTTATTAGGACCGTATCATCAATATGAAGCTAGAAAATATTTTTCTGCAATTTTTCGAGTTCGTATGTGACCCCAGTAAATTGAAATGCGCATTCAAAATTCACTATATAGAGTTATACGTTGATTTTAACGGAAACTGATCAAAACGGTCGAAACAGCTTGCGATACATATCCCGTTGTGTTCGGAATGGGGGTAAAACGCTATGGGCGACAGGCGGTGGGCCTCGTTTAGAGGTCGTATGTAAAAGTCAACGTTTTCATAATTAATTAAATAAAAAAAAAATTAAACCCTCTCCTATATGGCCCCCCCATGCTTTCTCCCCCAAATCAGTAAACCCGATCTCAGGAAAAAAAGAGAAAAAAAGGGGAGGAGCTGTCGCTCCTCCACCAGAGGCCGTCGCGGCCTGGTGAGCCACCGCCCTCCACCGAAAACCCCCCCTCCTGTTCGATCGACACAAGAAAACCCCCCCTATGAAACCCCAATCCACCACCGCAATCGAAGCCCCTGCCGCCGCCGCATCTTCCCCTCCCTCCATCGACCGCGCGACGCAATCGAAGCCCCCCGTTCGTCAGCCCACGCCCCTGAACCCCGCAACACCCCTCCGCCCTCCTCTGAAATGCGCCGCCCCAACCAAAACCCGCCTCCAACGACGACCAGCGAAGCCCCGACCCTGAGCACCTCCGGCGCCCACCAACACCCTCGGGACAGCGAGCATTTCCCCTCCTCCTTCGAGCAATGTAAGTTTTTGCATAAAGAAATCCTTATTTAAAATCAGTTTTCTACTTATATGAAAAGGTATGATTTTTATTGTTTGAAAAGTAATAAAAATATGATTTTTATATTTTTAAAGTATTAAAAATATAGTCTTTACTATATAGATGATGTAAAAATATGATTTTTGTTTATGTAGGGAATTAAAAATATAATTTTTACATGATAGGAATATTAAAAATATCATCTTTATATGTGTAGAAAAATAAAATTGTGATTTTTATAATGATATATTTGAAAAGGTGAAATATTTATATTTGAAAAGGCGAAATCTTTATATAGAGAATAGCAAGGTAAAAATATAATTTTTATCTATATAGTAGCAATGTAAAAATAGAATTTTTATCTATATGTCAACGAAATAAAAATTTGATTTTTATATATTGAATAGCGAAGTAAAAATTTGATTTTTATATATTAAATAGCAAAGTAAAAATTCGATTTTTATATATTGAATAGCAAAGTAAAAATTCGATTTTTATATATTGAATAGCAAAGTAAAAAAATTTGATTCTTATATATTGAATAGCGAAGTGAAAATGTGATTTATATATATAGTGGCTACGGGCGACGAAAGTGATAAGAGGCGAGAACGGTGAAGATTTCCTGCATTGGAAGTGCCGTGAAGTTGGATAGCTATCTGTGAGAATTTCTCACTCTTTAATTTCTTTTCTAGTTATATATATATACTAGGATGCAGACGGTGCTTAGTAGCACCCGACACAATCGTCCACAGACCATGGACTTGTTTGTTTGGTTGCATAGATTAGTTAGATGATTTTATTTGAATTTGGTTGTTTGGTGATTTTGATTGATGTGTGAATGGCGTGGGCCTTCACTAGACCGGGGATAAGGCTAGGCCTCGTCCCGTTTCTACTATCGTGCCGTTATGCCGCAGAAATTTTCTAAAATAAGTTAGAAAAATAAAGATATCATTTTATTTGATAAATGAACTGAATAAAAATGCATATGTTGAAATAAAATATTTTATCGTTAAAAATATAATTTTTAACGTGAAAGTGAATAAAATAAAATATTCATTTACAAATCGGATGGTTTGTTTATGTACACCTATTTGAAGGACACTGATTGGGTCGATAAATTTTACACATCGCCTAACCACACAAATAAAAATCTGTGTTTGTTGATTTGAAACCCCACACGGGTGTTGTGATGAAATTTGAAGTTCACTCATCCTGATTGATTAAATATGTCGATCGATTGATTGACAGGCTGTTATAAGCGTTAGATATCTATATTTGATGCTTATACAGTGTAGTGCACTTTGGTTGATGGTTGATTATTTTTCAATGCTATTATATAGGTGTGATGTATGAAAATCCATATAATTGATGTTATATGGTGATTGATTGGGCCTCATTCCAATTTAGAAAATAAAGAATATTATAAAATAAAAGTTCATGTGTTGACTGTACTCATCCGTTGAGATTAGTCATGTGTTGAACGTAATATTTTAACAATAAATTTTATATCTTTATCACTATAAAATAAAGGTTCATGTGTTGACTGTACTCATCCGTTAAGATTAGTCATGTGTTGAACGAAATAATTTAACAAAAGTAGTCACACGTGGACAGTACTCATTCGTTGAGATTAGTCGTGTGTTGACAAAAATAAATATTCATTTGTTGAATAGAATGAAGGAATATATGAAGCCGTGTTGATTAGATTGACGCCATTTTGACGTGAACGATATTTATATCGATTTTATTCATTTTGAAATGAATATTGAAAAGTGATTTCGAAATCGAATATTTTGAAATGAAATTTGAATTTGAATTGAATATAAAACGATTTCGAAATGAATTGAATATAAAACGATTTCGAAATGAATTGAATATAAAACGATTTCGAAATGAATTGAATATAAAACGATTTCGAATTGAATTTAAATTGAATATATAACGAATTTGATTTAAATTGAATATATAACGAATTTGATTTAAATTGAATATATAACAAATTTGATTTAAATTGAATATATAACGAATTTGATTTAAATTGAATATATAACGAATTTGATTTCAATTGAATATATAACGAATTTGATTTAAATTGAATAGAAAACGAATTGAATTTAAATTGAATAGAAAACGAATTGAATTTAAATTGAATAGAAAACAAATTTGATTTAAATTGAATAGAAAAAAAATTTGATTTCAATTGAATATATAACGAATTTGATTTAAATTGAATAGAAAACGAATTGAATTTAAATTGAATAGAAAACGAATTGAATTTAAATTGAATAGAAAACGAACTGAATTTAAATTGAATAGAAAACGAAATGAATTCGAATCGCTTTAAAATCGATTTGAATTGAAATCAAATAGAAATGAAAGTAAAAGGGATTTAGAATAGAAAATTCAATTTTGATTTGAATTTGAAATAAAGGTTGAAATTGTTTTTGAAACGAATTCAAAACTATTTATAAAATTCGTTTTGAATAGAAATCGATGAAATATATTATATATATATATATATATATATATATATATAATGGCCTGAATAGAACGCGCCGCGCCGCGGCAGTTCGTGAATTTCGACCATTTATTTCAAACAGACATTACGGGAGATCCGACCGTCGGATTCTCCTAAAACCGGAACCGTTGGGTTCGTATCGAAAAGAGCTTTCTAACGAATATTAGGAATTTGAAATCTAACGGCTGGATTTGGAGTTACGTCCAAATCAAATTCAAAGAAGGTCGCTGTAAGTGCAGTTCGATGGCCATTGATGGAAATCGACTGTACGGGCCTTGATAAAATTATTAAAAATAGTAATAATTTATGTAAAATCATAAGAAATGATTTGAGAAAAATTGGGATGAAAAGCTCCATATTTGAAAAGATAAAAATGGATTTGTATCGAAATGAACTAGTTTTGAACTAAATTTAAAACCCAATTATTTTTAAATAAATAAATTAAATTTAAAAAGGGGTTTTAAATAATTGGAATTTCTAATATATTTGATCGGATTTGAAATGGGTTTATCATGAATGGTGTTTTAAATAACACTAGTTCTTTAACCCGACAATAAATAGAATGTGATTTGGGTTTGTCGTGAACTGTGTTTTAAATAACACCTAGTTCTTTAACCCAGTAAAAGGAGTTTTAATGAATCTGCAATTAAATTGAAATGTGAATCTATAATCTAAATTATCAAATTTAGAAATGAGCGAGAATGGAGTATCGCCAGTTTTGCTCCAAAGCGATAGTTAAATCTTTAATTAGATTTGAACGTGAAATGGTAATTAATTTTACCGATAACACTGTGGTGTTAGATATGGAGTACTACCAGTTTTGCTCCATGGGATGAATAGGTTGGGATTGGGAAATAAAATAAATAATTACTTCGGTGTGGTTCGCTAATCTCGACTAGTTTGAAAAACCATAATTTGGTTTGAAATGACATCCAAAGGAAGATTAAAGGATAAATTTTAAAGAATTTATCTTGGATAAAATTAATGGGAATCTTTCCCCTAGGAATGTGATTTTAGGAATAAAAGAATATTCTGGATTGGAATGAGGCGTATGTTGTGTTTGTGTAACATTTGTTTTTGATATACGCGGGTTGTTCGGAAAGTCCGGGTTTATACCCATTCTGAATAACCGATTCGACGATATGTCGAAGATGAAGACGGTGGTCGAAGACCGGAAGTCTTCACATCGTTTGGATGATTACTGATGATCCTGATTGGGCTGTACACCCAAGAGGATGGAAACAGTTGGTGGTTATCCAGGCGTACTTGGAGATGGATGGATATGCGAGGAAAGTGCCTCCGGTTTCGTTCAGACCCAGAACGGACTTGTAAATGGATTGTGTGTCTGACACTGGATTTTATTCTGTGTTGATTGATTTCTGTTAAATATATATCTGTTTGGCGGCGGAGAATTTATTCTCTTGCTTAACGCCCTTCTCTGAGACGTACGAGCTTAGAGGTTATATATTGATAGATATCAATCGCATGGCATGAATTGCCCGTGTGGCACGCTAAGATGCAATGATCAAGGCTTCTGTTGAAAAGCAAAGTCTTGTGGTTGATGATCAAAGCACGACCTTTGTGGCGTAGCTTTGTGTATAACGTGAATTCGCGAGCCTCACACCTTGGTATGAGTCAAAAACGGGATACGGACTGCAGGGAGAGCACGACGTTTCTTTCTAGCTTTGGTGGTGTCAGTGACTTACCAGCCCTGACATTTATATACTTTTCACCTTTGTGGTTGTTGGAATGAGGCGCCTCGATTTTAGGTCTGTAAGGACCGGGAAACGTGTGTTCAGGAATAAATAATCCTCTAACGTAAGTGAGGACCGGCCCTGAAGATCCAAGGATTGCCCAGAGTGTGTAGTCCTGAGGCATTTGCTAGAGTGTCTCGAGCGCGGAGAGGAGCTTGCCCCTTGCCTCGACTCATGACGGAAATCCAATTTCCAATACGTGTGTTTCGGCTTTATTTGTAGAGCCTAGTATGGCGACATAGTGGGATGGGGCACTCATGCCGTCTATGATTTATATTTATGATTGAAATTGTTTTGACACTATACACTTATTATAGTATCAAATGATTTGTTTTAAACGTACCAAGCATATTTGGCTGTTATAAGGTAAAACCCTATCCTCCGTCTTGCGTTGCATTGTGTGATGGGACCTGGGTCTTATAATAGCTTCATTTTTCGAAAAAGCATTGCGCTGTTTATTCTATGCACTGGTATTCTTGGGAGGAAACCCATTCCGTGTTATACGGCGTGATCCCTTGAATTACTCTCTTTTAAAGTAAAGTTTTAAATAACTGTTTTAGTTCTCACACCAGTCACATGACTGATCTGGAGTTTATTGTTTTAACCTAAACTCTGGGTGCCCCTATTTTCCGCACGGGCAGCTAGTAGTTTTGGTTTTGCAGATTTATATTCACAGGAACCTGGTTTACAGCTGGAATGATATCCGGAAAGCTCTGTATCCGTATATCACCTTCAGTTGTTCTTTGTATTATTTTTCCGCTGCTATGTAATTTAATGTAATCTCTGATATGTATCGAATGTAGTTTATTCATTTATACTCTGTATATTCTTGTATTCTGATGGAATTGTTGTAATAACAATGAAATGTTCTTCTGTGTGTGTTCTGATTTGTCCTGTTCTCAAACGATCAGGGGTTTCGAACGGTTTAGATCGGTTTAACGATTGATTCGGATCGAGCGAAATTCTTTGTCGTCACAACATACTTAGGCCGTTCCTTTCTCTGTCAATTTCTCATCTCATTCCAGGTAATGTCGAAGACAAACGAACCCATCATCGGCCACTAGGGCATCCTCACGTGCCGCCATCGGACCACGAGTCTTCGATCAGAGAATGCCACTTGAAAGGCGCCAACCTCCTCCACTGTCGGCCAGCATCACGGCGAACTCTTCCCCCCTTTGCATGGGAAATCGCACCAAAAACCGCCAACATCATCACCAAAATTCAGGCCATCCTCTCCATTAAATTAGATCATAGCCGTACATCGCGAAGAGCTCATCGTCCTCTACAATTTCCTTTTGGAGATTTTGGATTTCATTGATTATTTAAGAAGAAAAGTGGGATTAAAATTCTGAAGAGCATGGCCACTGATTTGGATATACGGCGGTTGCTTGTTTGATTAGGGATAAGGGTTTGTTTAGGCCGTATTTATATAGTATACGTAGCGTATTTTATTTTAATTAATTAATTAATTCAAGAAATTAACTTGTTACAACATCCGAACTCTGATTTAAACCTAACGAGTGTCGCCACCAGCTAATAACCCCCATCCCGGACACAATGGAGCATGTTTCGTAACCCAGTTCGGCTGTTACGATATGTTTTTCTTTAAATTAAAATATAAATCATTTAATTATTAAATTCAAACGTACATTTTAAATTAGCGGGGCCACATCGAACTCTAAAAATTATAAAAAAATTATTTCTGACTATGTCTTGACGATACGGTCCTAACAAAACTAATTTCATCGAATTCTGAGACTTTTTGAAAAATGGTCATTTTCTAGTCGATTAAATTTGACTAAAACTGACAAAACACGTTTTCCTTTGCCACGCTCATGTATTAATTCAAAAAATTATGACAAATTAAACTTAACAATAATTCGACATTCTGGTTCCAACAAAAGTGGTTTCGTCGAAAACCGAGGTCATTTGAAAAATGTCTATTTTTAAGGCCAATATATTATATTAATATATATATAAATTTTACAACGACTTTTCTAAATTTTGAACTGGATATAACTTTCTATTCCTGTGATGAAATTTTAGTTTTCAGATTCGTTAGAAAGATATGATTAAACAGATTTAAATATTTTTGGTTTTATTGAAATCCGATTTGTTTTGAATCCTGTACAGTCAGTCAAAGTTCAATTTCAAATTTTCAAACTGCAGCGCTGTTTTAAACTCCTTTTATAATTAAATTGAATTTATTCGTTTTAAAATAAATTTTAGTCATTATTATTCAAAATAAATTATTCTAAATATTAAAATTCCTAAAATTAAAATCTTAAAATTGGCCCCAAAATTCCGGGTTGTTACAATCGCCCCCACTTAAAATCTTTTCGTCCTCGAAAAGGAATGAAGCTAAAAGTTGTTTAATTAACCAACTCAACTTTAAATTTTTATTTATTGGTTTCAATAATTTTGTTAGTTAAATTAATTATCAATTCAATACTTTTATTAGTTGAACTAATAATCAAACATCACAACCAGCAATCAATTAGGTGATTAACTTTCCAAATATATATAACTTTTATATATAATCCAAAAATCATATTTTTAGTGCAAATCACAGCAATATATCCTATCTAAGTTTTGGTTCTCATACCAGTCAATGGAAATATATAGATATACCACTTTCGAAACTAGAACATAAATACTAATGATGGAGCTCCATCATCAGAATCATCTCCGGGCGACTAGACTGTGATTATATATTTATCCAGTATATTAAAACTTCGAATATCCGTTAATTACTCGTATATTAGAAATCTTTATATACTCGATTGTCCACATTAAAATATAATCATATACTCAAATACGTATTTAGGATAAAATTTTCAAAACTAATTTTGTTTCCATTTTTTTTAAGGAAATAATACTCTTCACACTCGTTCTATGATGCTACTGATCCCATCTCTAACGAGTTATTCTCATTGGATATTACTAATCCAATCTCTGGTGAATTCTTTCGTTCGGTTCTAATGTGTCTTGTTCTCGAGCTCTGTAAACCTCGCTCTGATACCACATGTGACGACCCAAACTTCCCAGTAAAGGAAAGGCTGGATTGCTTTGAGAACAACACACATCAGAACACAAACTGAAGAACATTTTATTGCTGATTACAACAATTACATCAGAGTACAAGAATGTAACAGGGTATGAATACTTATTACATAATAGAAATACAATAATATCAGAGGTT
This sequence comes from Allium sativum, assembly GCA_030737875.1. Lineage (NCBI taxonomy): Eukaryota > Viridiplantae > Streptophyta > Magnoliopsida > Asparagales > Amaryllidaceae > Allium > Allium sativum. Next base: position 414,027,118 of record CM060924.1, on the reverse strand, counting down.
TAAATTACATTTAAATAGCAGCGGAAAAATATTACAAATATACAACTAAAAGGAATACACGGGTACAGAGCTTTCCGAGTACCGCTTCAGCTGTAAACCAGAATCCTGTAAATATATCTGCAAAGAGCTACTCGATTGCCTGTGTGGAAAATATGGGCACCCGAGTTTGCCAGTGAAACAAACTACAGGTCAGTCATGGGACTGGTATGAGAAATCTTAACTTAACTTATCTTATAAATATGGCTAATCACATGATCACGCCGCTAATGCGGAATGGGTTTACTCCATTGGATTGCCATTGCATAGGATAAAGTAAATCGTTAACAACGCAATGCTTTTTAGAAAAATGAAACCATTATAGGACCCAAGTCCCATCACACAATGCAACGCAAACCGAAGGATAGGGTTTTACCTTATAATGGTCAAGAGATGCTTGATATGGTAAAACGGATTTAGTATTAGTGTGTATATCTATGGGTACATATATATTTCATAAACAATTTCAATCATAATGTATCAAACATAGACGGCATATTACCCCATCCTACTATGTCGCCATACTAGTTCTACAATCAAAACCGCAAGGTCGTATTGGAAATTGGATTTCCATCATGAGTCGAGGCTAGGGGCAAGCTCCTCTCCGATTCGAGACACTAGCAAATGCCTCAGGATCCCCCGCAGTGAACCCTTAGAGCGGTAGGGCCGGTCCCCACCTATCGGCAGTGGATTGGTTATGCCTGAACACACATTTCCCAGTTCCTTTGAACCTATAGTATGACCACTAATGGCCTATAAAAATCCGAGGTGCCTCAAAATCCATCATCCACACAAGTAAAATGCCAGCCAGTTTAAGCACTGACACTACAACTAGCTAGAAAGAAACGCGCGCACTCCCTATGGTCCATATCCCGTTTTTGACTCATACCGGGGTGTGAGGATCGCGAAGTCACGATATACACAAAGTTATGCCGTAATAGGCTATGCTTTGATCATCCCACCAGGCCCTGCTTTTCAACAGAAGCCTTGATCATTTGCATCTTGGCGTGCCACATTGACAATACACGACATGCGATCAATCACTATTAATATATACCAGGGTGTTAAGCAGAGAATAAATCCTCCACCACCAAACATACATACATTAACAAAAATCGATTTAATTCGCCTGGAACGAAATCAAGTGTCAGACAAGCATCCATTTACTAGCTTATGCTCTGGGTCTTAGCGAAAACCAAATCCGAACAATCAACAATAGTCCGGACGGCCACCACTAAAGCCCCTTCAAGGTAGCTACTCCCATCCAGGGTCTCTGTAGCAACACATCCATTCGATGTGAAGATCGTCGGTCTTCAGCCACCGTCTTCATCTTCGACTCTTCATCGTCGTAGTAATTATTCGGAATGGATTAAACCCGGTCTTCCAGAATAACTCACGTATTTTTATAGTTAAAAATCAAGTACTATAAAGACACATCCAACGCCTCGTTCCGATTCAGAATATTCTTTTAAATAAAATATTCACATTATCTTATCAAAGATAAATTCTTCAAATTAATTCTTAAATCTTTCTTTTAAAGATTTATTAAAATCCCAATTTGGTTTTAAATATCAAAAATCATTATTCAATGATTATTTATAATTAAGAAATTAATCTTATTCTTAACTGGGTTAAAGAAATAATGTTATTTAAAACATAGTTCACGGTAAACCCAAAATCGTCTTCCATAAATTATGGAATCTTCACAGAAATCAAATCAAAATATAATCGTTATAAATTTCTATACCCGACCAATAATATAAATCGAATAACGGCAAAGCCTCTTAAATTCCATATGTAGTATCGGTTTTCTTTTACAGAAGCTTATCTCGGTTATTAGTAATTCGAAATCCATTCAACTCCTATTTAATATATTAAATTGGAAAACTTGGCTTTTGGAAAATTCCCATTTAAATCTTAAATAAAGATTTACAAATTCCAAATCATATTTTCACTGTCAGTTGGGTTAAAGAACAAATGTCGATTAAAAACACAGTTCACAATAAACCCAACTCACATTTCATGTTATTCCAATTACTAAATATAATTGAAAATTTTTGATAATCTTAAATTAAAGATTATTCTTTTCATATGGGGTTTAAGAACAGTGTCATTTAAGACACTATTCACGACAAACCCAAAATCCAATTTATTCGATTTAATTTTCAATTAAATATTAACAAATTGGAAAATTTCATTAAATCTAAATTTAATGATTTACTTTAGTTAATAACTAGTTCATTTCAATAAAAGTATATTTTTCTAAAATATATCCTTTTTCTAAAATATTCTTTTTCTAAATTATATTTTCTAAAATATTCTTTTTCTAGAATATTCTTTATTGGAATGTGACTCAACCAACAACCGTATATTGCATGAAATCAACCATCATGATAAATAATTATCAAACATCCAATAACAACCAGAGTGGATTCTACACTAAATATTGGGACTAGTGTAGATCCAATACCATCCCAACACCCGTGTGGGGTTTCATCCAACAAGCAAATAATAAATTATTTGTGCACTTGGGCGATGTGTAAAAATTATCGACCCAATCACATAAACAAGTCGGATGACTTGTAAATGGAAGTGTAATATTCAAATTGGAATATACTAAACATTATATTTATCACATCAAACATTCCAACATCGTAGACATATAAATTCAACATCATAGACAAATATTTCAATTCTTTTTATTGTGAACAAATGAAAATAAAAATCTAGTCTTTTAATTCAATTCATTTTATTGTCAACAATGTTACAATAAAATATAATCCTTTAATTCTATATGACAATAAAAACTAATCTTTTATTCCAATTACCCTAAAGATGTTATCTTTATTTTCTAATCTTTTCATTATAACCAAATGACTATAAAGATATAATCCTTTTATTCTAATCCTTTCAATGGAATCTAAACTACATTGAAAATGTAATTTTTAATGTACAATCTTCTTATTGAAAGCAAAGTGTCAATAAAAATATAATCTTTTATCTCAATCTTTTTATTATAAACAAAATGACAGAATTGACTAATTCTTTTTAATGTAAACAAAATATGAATTTTGTTATAATCCTTTTAATGTAAACCAAGTGTAAAATTGTGTTATAATTCCTTTTTAAATAAAAAAAATGTGATAATTTTTCTTCACTAATCATGTTTACCCAAAAATGATATTTTCTCATAACATCCTTTTTTAATGAGTAAAATGTACATTTTTGTTTAATTCTTTTTGATGAATATTAATTACATAGAAATGTAATTTTACATGGTAGCACATTCTAACCAAAGTTTTATTCTTTTTAATAATACATATATATAACAACGTAAATTACATGTTCACAAGTTTCAAACAAAGATTCATTCTTTTTAATTAATTCTAATTATCATTAAAAACGGAAATTACATGTTAACAAGTTTTCAAACAAAGATTCATTCTTTTAAAATGACCAAGACTGATAATTTTGTCTAATCCTTTTAAATAAACAAAATGTTAATTTTGTCAAATTATTTTAAATGAACAAAATGTTAATTTTGTGAAATTCCTTTAAATGACCAAAAATGAATGTTTTCAACTCATTCTCTTTAATTTGCAAAAATGTATATTTTGACACAAATAATAATATTTTATATCACTAACATGTTTTAACACAAAATGATATTCTATATTCTATAATCAAGTTTGTCAAAATGTTATTTTCCTATAATCCTTAATAAATGACAAAAATGTATATTTCTACTTCATTCTTTTAATGTGACAAAAGTGTCCATTACTAATTCAGTTTTAACTCCTCTTCTTTAATGTATGAAAATATACATTTTCTATTTCAACACAAAAGTAACAGCTTTTAATCCAATAAACATTCCATAACAAAATGTTATTTTATGACTAGTGTAACATTTCATAACAAAAATGTTATTTTGTTCTTTATAATCTAATTAGCAAAATGTTAATTTTGACCTTAATAATCTAATTAACAAAGATATTAAATTTGTCTTTCTTACCTTAATTTACGTTTTGTAACAGAAATGTACTTTATATTCTAATATTCATTTTCTCACAGAAATGTACTTTTTAATCTACTTCACATTTTCTAATAAAAATGTATTTTTTTTCTAGTATTTTATATGTAAACATTATTACCTAGAAATGATGTATTGCAATTCTAATCTTTTATATGCAAATAACATTACATGAAACGATAACTTGAAATTCTAATCTTTTAAATGTAAACCATATTACACAAAAATGTAATATTGAAAACCAAATCTTTTTAATGAAAATTTAACTACATTAAAAATGTAATATTTTTTTTATTTGAAAACAAATTACATAAAAAATGCAACTTTGAAATCAGTTCTTCTTTATTGTCTTCTAATTTGAAAATAAAAAGGCATCTTTAAAAGTCTATTCTTTTTTGTAGACATTACTGCATAAAAATGTGTATTTTATTTTGTTGAAAATCTAGTCCAACAAAATGACATAACCATATTTGTTCAAATCTTATTCCAAAATTTGACTCAACAAAATTGAATAAGATGTTTGATTCATGTAAATGTTAAAATGCTGGTTTAACAAATTAACCAAATTATGTGTTTCATATATATTGAAAAATACTAATTCAATATATTCACAAATTTTGATGTTTTAGAAATTTGATTCTTTTATATAAACAAAAATTATATATTTTTGTTTAAATCAAATTCTAATTAACCGAAGTGTTAATTTAACAATACAATGAACAAAATAGTAAATTTGTTCAATCTAATTCTAATTAACAGAATTGTTTCAATCCCATCAGTATAATAAACAAAATAATAATTTTGTTTTAGTCTAATTCAAATTTACAGAAATGTTAATTTCAATCATTCTATCGCCACATCACAAAATCAAAAAAACAGATGTATAATGTACATTTAACACAGGATAACAACAGTTTGGATCACTGTAGATTAACAACAATAATTTCAAAAATTATTTCTAATTATAAAAGAAAGAAATAAATAGATTTCTCACATTGCTATTCAAATCTAAATTTTCCTCAATTTTCAAAGTCCTTGTTTTCAGATTTGGTCACCATCATCGCGAAGTATTCTTCGACACGAGTCCAACGCAACTGGTTTCATGGAATTCTGATTTAAAATGATCGAGTTATTCAATTTTAAACATTGACGGATTAATTTATAAATTAAGTATAGTTAATTATACTAATTACATACTTAGGCCGTTCCTTTCTCTGTCATTTTCATATCTCATTCCAGGTAACGTCAAAGACAACGAACCCATCATCGGCCACTAGGGCATCCTTGCGCGCCGCCATCGGACCACCAGTCTTCGATCAGAGAACGCCACTTGAAAGGCGCCAACCTCCTCCACCGTCGGCCAGCATCATGGCGAACTCGCCCCCCTTTTGCGTGGGAAATCACACCCAAAACCGCCAACATCATCACGAAAATTCAGGCCATCCTCTCCATTAAATTAAATCATAGTCGTACATCGCGAAGAGCTCATCGTCCTCTACAATTTCCTTTTGGAGATTTTGGATTTCATTGATTGTTTTAGAAGAAAAGTGGGATTAAAATTCTAAAGAGCATGGCCACTGATTTGGATATACAGCGGCTGCTTATTTGATTAGGGATTAGGGTTTGTTTAGGCCATATTTATACAGTATACGTAGCGTATTTTATTTTATTTAATTAATTAATTCAAGAAATTAACTTGTTACACCATCCGAACTCTGATTTAAACCCAACGAGTGTCGCCACCAGCTAATAACCCCCATCCCGGAAACAATGGAACATGTTTCGTAACCCAGTTCGGCTGTTACGATATGTTTTTCTTTAAATTAAAATATAAATCATTTAATTATTAAATTCAAATGTACATTTTAAATTACTGGGGCCACATACGAACTCTAAAAGTTACAGAAAAATTATTTCTGTCTATGTCTTGATGATACGGTCCTAACAAAACTAATTTCGTCGAATTCTGAGACTGTTTGAAAAATGGTGATTTTCTAGTCGATTAAATTTGACTAAAACTGGAAAAACACGTTTTCCTTTGCCACGCTCACATATTAATTCGAAAAATTCTGGCAAATTAAACTTAACAATAATTCGACATTCCGGATCCAACAAAAGTGGTTTTGTCGACAACCGAGGTCGTTTGAAAAATGGCCATTCTTAAGGCCATTATATTATATTAATATATATATAAATTCTATAGCGACTTTTCTAAATTTTGAACTGGACATACCTTTCTATTCCTGCGATGAAATTTCAGTTTTTCAGATTCGTTAGAAAGATATGATTAAACAGATTTAAATATTTTTGGTTTTACTGAAATCCGATTTGTTTTGAATCCTGTACACTCAGTCAAAGTTCAATTTCAAATTTTCAAACTACAGCGATGTTTTAAACTCCTTTTATAATTAAATTGAATTTATTCATTTTAAAATAAATTTTTAGTCATTATTATTTCAAATAAATTATTCGAAATATTAAAATCCATTAAAATTCCTAAAATTAAAATCTTAAAATTGGCCCCAAAATTCCGGGTTGTTACAGAATGGGTTTCCTCCCAAGGATACCAGTGCATAAAACAACAGCGCAATGCTAAAAAAAGAACAATGAAGCTATTATAAGACCCAAGTCCCATCACACAATGCAACGCAAGCCAGAGGATAGGGTTTTACCTTATAATAGCCAAAGAATGCTTGATACGCTAAATTTCATCTTTTATTATTACTATAAGTGTATAGTGTCAAAACAATTTCAAATCATAAGTATCAATCATAGATGGCATGGGTACCATATATCATGTCGCCAATACTAAGCTATACAATCAGAACCGCGAAGTTACGTATTTGGAAATTGGATTTCCGTCCGTGAACCAAGGCAAAAGATAGTCCTCTACCGAGTTTGAGATTGTCTAGCCCGAGTCTCAGGCAAGTACTCAGTCACATACAATGATATCCAATGTCAGACACACAGTCCATTTACAAGTCCGCTCTGGGTCTGAACGAAACCGGAGGCACCATGTACCTCGCATATCCATCGATTTCCAAGTACGTCTGGACGATCACCAATTGATTCCCTCCTCTTGGGTGTACGGCCCAATCAAGATCATCAGCAATCACCCAAACGGCGTGAAGACCTCTGGTCCTCAACCACCGCCTTCTTCTTCGACTTGTCGTTGTATCAGTTATTCAAAATGGGATAAACCCGATCTTTCTGAATAACTCACGTATATAATAAACAAGTGTTACACAAACACAACATACGCCTCATTCCAATTCATCAGTCACTAACCGTAAATTAGCAAGAGAATAATTCCCCAAACATTAACCTCGAAGGCCGAAACCAACATCAGATCAATACCCAGGAAGCCATTCTTCTTAGCTAACCTACAGTTAGTTTCTAAATTTCACATTATTAGGGATAGGTTCCCATTAATTTTATCAAAAATAAATTCCTCAAATTTATTCTTTAATCTTCTTTTGAATATCAGTTCAACTAGTCGGGATTAGCGAACCACACCGAGGTAATCATTTATTTTATTTCCCAATCCCAACCTATTCATCCCATGAAGTAAAATTGGTCATACTTCATATCTAACACCACGATGTTATCGGTAAATTCAATTACCATTTCACGTTCAAATCTAATTAAAGATTTAACTATCGCTTGGAGAAAAACTGGTGATACTCCATTCTCGATCTTTTCAATCTAATTAAAGATTCATTAAAACTGCACTTAGTTTTAATCTTTAACTGGGTTAAAGAACCGATGTCATTTAAAACACGGTTCATGATAAACCCCAAAATCACATCACATTTCAATTAGTCCCTACCCGTAAATTAGTAAGAGGACAGTTCCCTAAAATATTAACCCCGAAGGCCGAAACCAACATCAAATCAATATCCAAGAAACCATTCAACTTTAGTAATCTCCAGTTAGTTTCTGATTTTCTTAACTCCATTGGATCTAAGAACAGTATTATTGAAGATACCGTTCACGACAACCCAAAATCACATTCCATTAATTATCGGTTAAAGAACAAGTGTTATTTAAAACACCATTCACGATAAACCCAAAAATCAATTCAAATTCAATTCGAATTAAATACCATTATTTGGTACACTTCATTAAATCTAAATAAAAGATTTAATCTTTTTCTCAACTGGGTTTAAGGACAGTGTCAATGAAGACACCATTTACAACAAACCCAAATAACATTTGATATTAAATACAAGGCTATGAATAGAAAATATATCGGCTTATATTCAATATCAAATTTACGACCAATAAATATCGTATTGGAAATAACGATATTAATATATCTTTCAAATTCCCATAACAATATCTGTTTCATCACGAAATCCAACCTCGAAACATTCCAAAGACAATTTCGATTCAAATCCATTCCAACTCAATTATTGGAAATTCCGGTTATCTTTGAAACCATTTCAAATCCACTTTATTTATTTTAAAAATAAATAGAATTATAATTCTAGTTCGAAACTAGTTCATTTCGATAAAAAACTGTTTTTATCTTTTCAAATATGGAGTTTTTCATCCTAATTCTTCACAAATCATTTCTTATGATTTTACACAAATTATTACTATTTTTAATAATTTCATCAAGGCACGTACAGTCGATTTCCATCAACGGTCGTCGAACTGCACTTACAGCGACCTTTTCCAAATTTGATTTGGACATAATTCCAAATCCAACCATTAGATTTCAAATCTCTAATATTCGTTAGAAAGATCTTTTCGATACGAACCCAATGGTTCCGGTTTAGGAGAATCCGATGGTCGGATCTCCCGTAATGTCCATTCGAAGTCAATGGTCGAAATTCACGAACTACCGCAGCGCGGTGCATTCTATTCAGGCCATTATATATAATATATATACTATATATATTTCATCGATTTCCTTTTAAAACGTATTTTATAAATCATTTTAAATTCATTTCAAATTGATTTCAATTCAAATCGATTTTTAATTCAATTTCAGTTCGTTTTCAATTCAATTTGAATTTCAAATATTCAATTTCAATTCGAATTCATTTCTATTCAATTTCAATTCAAAATCAATTCTATTCAATTTCAATTCGAATTCATTTCTATTCAATTTCAATTCGAATTCATTTCTATTTAATTTCCATTCGAATTCAATTCTATTCAACTTCCATTCGAATTCAATTCTATTCAATTTCAATTCGAATTCATTCCTATTTAATTTCAATTCGAATTCATTTATATTCAATTTCCATTCGAATTCAATTCTATTCAATTTCAATTCGAATTCATTTCTATTCATTTCAGAATATTCGATTTTGAAATTACTTTCAGTATTCATTATAAAATCGACAAAATTCCCGTTCGTGTTAAAATGGCATGTAACTACTTAACATGGCTTCACATTTCAATATTCAAAGAATATTATTTTTAAATTATTCGATAATTCTTAACTGGAATCAGACACAATCAATTACCTATAATTTCAGTTATATGGATTTCATCAAATTCATATATACAACAAAGACGATAAACACCCAACCATATCCAAAGTGCGTTCTACACTGTATAAGCATCAAATATAAATATTTAATGCTTATAACAGCATATCAATCAATCGATCAACATACAGCTAATTATTGGGACTAGTGTATGTCATATATCATCCCAATACCCGTGTGGGGTTTCAAACAATCCAACACAGATTTTATTTGTGCAGTTGGGCGATGTGTAAAATTTATCGTCCCAATCAATATCAATCAAATGTGTGTATATAAACAAATCGTCCTGGTATGTTTATATTTATTTCATTTTAAATACACGTTAAAAATTCTATTTTCAACTATAAAATATTTTTAACTATATAAATATTTTATTTCACATCACACAATCAACTACATATCAAAATCAAACAAACAAGCATACAACCCGTCCATGGCCTGTGGACGACGGGTGTTACTAAACACCGTCTGCATCCTAGTATATTTTTTTAACTAGAAATAAATTAAAGGTGAGGAGTTCTCACCGACTAGCTAAACCAATCCACCACGACTCTTCATATGTAGAACATCTCGCCGTGCTCGCCTTTTATCACTTTCGTCATCCGTGTTCGCTACATATATAAAAATCACATTTTTTATTATCACTCCATGGATCAAAATTATATTTTTATATCGCTCTATACATTGTAAAGATTATGTTTTTACTTTGCTAAAATATATATAAAAATCATAACTTTATACTAGCATAAAAATAGTATTTTTATTTTACTTCTCCTATAATAAAGGTCATATTTTTATTATGCTATTCAAAAATCCCAACTTTATACAAATAAAAATCTCGTCTTTGTTCGAATAAAAATCTCATCTTTCACTATATAAAAATATCATCTTTCACTATATAAAAATCATAACTTTATACTAGCAAAGATCTTCACTTTATATAATTAAAAATCTTAACTCTCCTTGATTAAAAATCTGATTTTACTTAATCCCTAAAACGTATTTAAACTAAATAAATAAATAAAATAAAAAGATCACCTTTTTTTAATTTTCAGTGAAGGAGGAGGTGTTCACCGTCGTCACAGGTTGAGGGGCTGAGATGGTCGGCGCGGTGGGGTCAGGAGGGGGTAGGGCGGCGCTGGCGCGCTCGAGGTGGGGGGTTTCGGATCGGGGTGTGGGCGGTTTTCGTGCCCAAGACGGAGGAGCGAGGGAGAAGGCAGGAGAGAGAAGCGGAAAAGGGGGGTGGGTCCTGCCGAAGCGGCGGCGTCGGTGGAGGGGCGCGGTCGCGCCTGGCGGCAGGCTAGGGTTCTGAGCGCGGGTTTTTTTTCTTCTGATTTTAATCGGGGAGAGAGAATGTTGAGGCGTGAGGGTTATTATATATATTTAATTATTTATTTTAATTTCAAAAAGTTACTTTTTATTTCGAACTCGAAATAGAACCCACCGACTGTCATCCATAGCTAATTACCCCCATTTCGAACACAATGGGATATGTATCATAGGTTGATTCGACTGTTTCGATCAGTTTTCATCAAAATGAAAATATAACTCTATATATTGAATTTGAACACGCATTTCAATTTACTGGGGCCACATATGGACTCTAAAAATTCCCAAAAAATATTTTCTAGCTTCGTATTGACGATATGGTCCTAACAAAACTAATTTCATCGAATTCAGAAACCGTTTGAAAAATGGCCATTTTCCAGTCGATCAAAATCGACTGAAACTGGTCAAACGCGTTTTCCTTTGTCACGCTCACATATTGATTCAGAAAATTATGAATTTTGAAACCTAGCAACAACTCGACATCACGGATCCAACAAAAGTGGTTTCATCGAAAACCTAGGTCGTTTGCAAAATTTCCATTTTTAAGGGCCTGAATTCCATATCGACTATTCTAAATTTTCAACTGGACGTATCTTTTGATTCCCGCTATGAAATTTCAATTCTTCGGACTCGTTGGAAAGATATTCTCAATTAGATTCAAATATTTTTGGTTTCGCTAAAATCCGGTTTATTTTGCACCCGGTACATTCGTTTGAATTTTGAAATCGAATTATTGAGCTACCGCGCCATTTTTAATTCCTTTTATAATTATAAATAAATATTTATATTCTAACGACGACGTATATAAATAAATAAATTCTAATTCTATTCAAAATAAATTTCTCATCGATATTATTTAAAATTAATCATTTTAAATGTTCAAAATTCACTAAAATTGCCAAAATAAAAATTTTAAATTGGCTCAGATTTTCGGGTTATTACACTTATCTTGCCTACAATTCTCTAATATGTTTATGATCATTATATACACCCTAAATTTGGAAATTAGTCCCTAAATGTTTAGATTTGTGAAGTTATTATTCCAAATTTGTAGGATTTGGGTGAAAAAAATATAAATTGTGCAGTTGTTGCTTTAGAATTATGAACCAACTTGTAATATTGTTTGGAGTTTTTACTTGACTGTTGTAAATTAGGTTTTTTAGTATTTTTAAATAAAAAGGCATTATTTGAAATCTACAAGAAATATTAACAAACGATATAGAAAGAGATGTGTATATTCACGTACTTTGTGCATAGTTTACATCATCCATTCTAAATAAAATTATACCTATTTCTTATGATTTGAAATATGTCAACATTCCCTCTTTAGAATAGTTTTAGGCAAAAATTTACAATTGTTATAGTAAATAACCTTTCCAAAGAGATTTTGAATCTCAACAATAATAAATACAAAAGGGTTGTTCTAGTCATTAGTGTGGACTAGAATAGGAAATAATAATAATAAAACATAACTAGTAACTATGCAAGTATCGCACTATATACATATATATAATTGTTATAACCTTATCCATCAAATCTTACGAAATTGACACTACTAATGTTATTAATAAACTTATGTTGTGCGTTTGAGTTTTGAATGGTTTCCAATTTTGATGGGACTATATGTATATGGTAATATTTCCGACAATAAGGGGAAATGAATATGTGTAACTATTTTGTTATTAGCAATAAATAGGGAGCTAATTACTTTATTTAAAAGGTTACAAATAAGTTAAAAAAGGGAATTAATATTGTAACCATAAATGTGAGGAAATGAACGAATATGTAATAAATGTCATATGGTTACAATTGAAAATGGATAGGAATAAATGTTATGACTCCAATTAGAGAAATCAATAAATATATATACTTATATAAGAATTGATAAAATTAAATAATGGTTGTAAGATTATGGGAGTTACAACAGGAAGAATATAAAATGGGACTAATATAAATGAAATTTAATATTGCTTCATGAATAAGACCATTAGGATCATTAATGGCATACAATCGTTGCAACAACCGGAAAATCAGAACCAATTTAAAATTTTTATTTTGGCAATTTTAATGAATTTTGAATATTTAAAATGATTTATTTTAAATAATAACGACAAGAAATTTATTTTAGATAGAATTAGAACGTATAAATTTATTTAAATCAAAGTTAGAATGAATAAATTTATTTTAATTAAATAACGAGCCTGAAATGGCGCGGTAGCTTGAAAATTCAATTTCAAATTTCAAATGAATGTATAGGATTCAAAATAAACTAGATTTTGGTAAAACCAGAAATATTTGAATCTATTTGAAAATATCTTTCCGACGAATGCGAAAAATCTAGATTTCATAATGGGAATAAAAAGTTATGTCCAGTTGAAAATTTAGAATAGTCGTTATGGAACTTTATATAATATATAACCCTTAAAAATGGCGATTTTGCAAACGACCTCCGTTCTCGACGAGACCACTTTTATTGAATCCGGAATGTCAAATTATTACTAAATTCTAATTTTCATAATTTTTGGAATCAATATGTGAGCGTGGTGAATTTAAACGTGTTTGGTCAATTTAGTTTGAATTTAATCGACTGAAAAATGGCCATTTTTAAATGGTCTCTAAGTTTGACGAAATTAATTTTCCTACGACCGTATCGTAATAAATAGCTAGATTTATTTTTCTGGAATTTTTGGAGTCAGTATGTGGCCTCGGTAAATTAAAATGTACGTTTAAATTAAATATTTTAATTTTGATGAAAACTGATCGAAACAGTCGAATTGGCTTATGAAACATATCCCATTGTGTCCGAAATGGGGTATTTGGCACGGAGCGACAGTCGTTGGGTTTGAATTGGAGTTCGAATCGATAAGCACATATTATTGGAATTAAAATAATTAAATATTACAAAAATATCAATATATATATATATATATGTAAGTATATATTTATAAAATCCACAAACCCTAGACATGACTCTTGCCACCTTCTGCGTTCTCAACAGTCAAGGGAGCTCCAAAATTAATCCCTAAATCGCGCCCTTTATGGATCAAATTAAAAAAAGCATTCAAAACAGAAATAAAAGAGCATTCTCTGATCTTCAATTCCAAGGTAGTATCGTCGTTTATCATTCAGTAATTGGGGTGAATTTTTGCAATAAAGTGGCCCAGTTTGGGCTCGATTTTCGAGCGGCAAGGGGGCTCGAGTGGAGCGCTGCTGTTGGCGGTGGATAGCGCCACGTAGGCGCGACGAGGGACAGAGTCTGATCGGCGGCTAAGGCTCAGACGTGGCGGCGACAAAGGGTTTTTGGATTAAGCAGTATGGGTTTGAAGGAACCGTAGTGTAACGAGTCTGATTTTGCCCGACCTTAATCGATCGCAAAATCGACCAAGACCGTTCAAATCCCGCCTATGTTAACTTTGGGAATACAACACATTAATACAAAAACAAAAGACTTTTATAACATCATAACAGAGTTACATCAGAGTACAGAATATCAGAGTATATTGAATAAAATTACAGCGGAAGATAAATTACAATATTTCAATACATTGCAGCGGAAATAAAATAACTAAGGCAGCGGAAGACAACTATCCTCTGGACACAGCTTTAGGCTTCAATCCAGAATCCTGCTAGAGATAAGAACCTGCAGACAAACTACTCGACTGCCCGTATAGAAAGAGGGCACCCGAGTTTGTAAAGGTGGAAACAAACAACGGGTCAGTCATGGGACTGGTGTGAGAATTCTTAACTAATTTAACTAATAGTAATAAGACAAATCCAAGGACCACGCCGCTAACGCGGAACGGGTTTACTCCAATGGATTGTCGTTCATAAATTAAATTAAGTCATTAAACAACGCAATGCTTTTTGGAAAAATGAAACCATCATAAGACCCAAGTCCCAGCACACAATGCAACGCAAACCGGAGGATAGGGTTTTACCTGATAATGGTAAAAAATGCTTGATACGATAAAAACGGATTTTGATATTATTATTAGTGTATATCAAAACATTTCAAAATAAATGTATCAATCCTAGGACACATAGATACCATAATACTATGCTTCCATACTAGTAATACAATCAAATTCGTAGGTTCGTATTGGAATTTTGGATTTCCATCATGAGTCAAGGTTAGGGAGGAGCTCCTTACCGATTCGAGACACTCTAGCTAATGTTTCAGGATTCCCCGCAGTTAACCCTTGGATCCTGCAGGGCCGGTCCACACATACAGCTTCGTGGATTGGCAATTCCTGAACACACGTTTCCCGATCCTATAGGACCTATCATCCGAGGCGCCTAATTCCATCATCCACATAAGTAAAATGTCGGGCCATGTTAAAGCCCAAACACCACTTCTAGCTAGAAAGAAATGTGTTGCTCTCCCTGCGTTCCCTTCTCCCTTTTAGACTCCGCCAGTGTGTGAGGCTCGCGAAGTCACGCTATACACAAAGCTGTGCCTAAACAGTCTATGCTTTAATCATCCCACAAGGCCTGCTTTTCAACAAAGCCTTGATCATATGCATCTTAGCATGTCACATCGTCACTCCATATCACAATACCAATCCTTTGCTAAAATATATGAAAGGGTGTTAAGCAAGAGAATTAATTCTCCACCACCAAACATTCATTCATTCGACAGAAAATCAATAAATACAATATAAAGGAGTACAATGTCAGACATACAATCCATTTACAAGTCCGCTCTGGGTCTGAACGAAACAACGTGTCCGTCGATCTCCAAATGCGTTTGGACGATCATTACCAAATACCTTGCCTTGGGAGGCCAGTCTCAATTCAAGATACCAGTCATCATCATCCCAATGATGTGAAAACCTTCGGTCTTCAACTGTTGCCTTCATCTTCAACTCTTGATCGTCGTGATGATTATTCAGAATGGGTTAAACCCGGTCTTTCTGAATAATTCGCATATTTTGTGATTAAAAAGCAAATATTGGAAAATCACACATTACGCCGCATTCCAACTCCGAATATTCTTTTAATAAGGTATTCATATTAAAAGATTCTCATTAATTTTATCAAAGATAAACTTTGAAAATAAAATCTTGAATCTTCTTTAAAGGAATTATTAGAACTCCAATTTTGATTTAATATCAAAATCATTCTTACAAGGTCATTTATTTTAAGGAATAAATCTTGTCTTAAACAGGTTAAAGAACTAGTGTCCTTTAAAACACAATTCACGATAAACCCTTAAATCTATTTCCAAAATATGGAATTCCACAGAAATCAAATCAATACATAATCAATATAAAATTTCTGTATCAGACTAATAATATACATGGAATAACGGCAAAGCCTCTTAAATTCCATATATAATATCGGTCTTCTTTTACAGAAGCCCATCTCGATTATGACCAATCGAATTTCCACTTAATTCCAATTTATTAAATTGGAAAACTTGATTTTTAGAAAATGCCTTTTTAAATCTATAAAATAGATTTATAAATTCCAAATAATAATTTCAATGTAAATTGGATTAAAGGACAAATGTCGTTTAAAAACACCGTCCACGATAAATCCACTTCACACAATATAATTGTACATTCTACTAATCGTAAATAAAAGGTTGCTCTTTAAATATTAATTCATTATTAGAAGAACATATTTTAAAATAATCATTAAAAATATTCTTTATATTAAAATATACCTTTTTATATATAAAGAAAAATACCTTATGGAAAATAATCTTTTAAATAAAAGGTTTTTAATGTACAAATATTCTCCTTTAAAAGAACAACTGAATTAAAGTGCAACTCAATCATTTACCATATAATTTGGATTATATGGATTTCACACTCATCTCATATAAATGCCAATAACCGTATAATCATCAAGTCATCCATTTACATCTAGAGTGTAATCTCTACTGTGTGACCATTAAAAATTAAATAATAACGCTCATCGCAGCCTGACGATCTAATGATAGACATACAATTTAATATTGGGATTCGTGTATTTCAAATCTCGTCCCAATACCCGTGTGGGGTTTTCAGCCAACAACAGTCCATATAAATATACAAATAAATAATTGGTTAATGGGTTTAACCAATTTAAATTCTACCAACAAGTTGATGATAATAAACATGTCATTTACTTCTAATGTCGAGTAAAAATATAATTTGCTCGACTAATTCTCCATACAAATTTCTAATGTCCAATAAATCTAATTTGTATATATGACATTATTTCAACCAATTGATTTAAAAGAGGTCATTTTCATTTTGTCAACAATTCTAGATTAACAAAATGAATAAATACAATATTTCAACTCTTTTATTTTAATTGCAAACTAAATTTCAACAAAAAATAATACCTTTTAATTTACACCTTTTATTTGTGTAAATAATAGCAATAAAAATGTGGTTTTTAAATCTTTCCTTTTTATTGTGTATAAAATGACAATAAAATATTACCCTTTGAATTCACATTTTTATTTTATATAAAATGACAATAAAAGTGCCGCTCCTAAATTCCAACACTATTTCATTTCAACTAATTGAAAAATGAATTGAAATTCTTTACTCCAATTCTAGACTTTGAAATTGATTTAAAAATAAAAATAAAATCTTTTATTTACAATTAAATTGTAAATAAAAAGGTAACTCTTCAATGTATTCTTTATTACTAAGGTAACATTTGTTAACAAAAGATGTTATTTTAATCCTTAATGTAACCTTTTATTCTCATGTACCTTTTCCAATGAAAATGTAAATTTTCTCTACTGCTACCTCTTATACTAAAATGTCATTTCCATTTCTAATACACATCTTATAAAAATGTCAATTTTAACGCTACCAACATAAATTGACAAAAATGTGAATTTTAACGCTACTAACAGAAATTGACAAAAATGTAGATTTTAACGCTAATAACATAAATTGACAAAAATGTAGATTTTAACGCTACTAACATAAATTGACAAAAATGTTGATTTTAACGCTACTAACATAAATTGACAAAAATGTTGATTTTATCGCTACTAACATAAATTGACAAAAATGTTGATTTTAACGCTACTAACATAAATTGACAAAAATGTTGATTTTAAGGCTACTAACATAAATTGAAAAAAATGTTGATTTTAAGGCTACTAACATGAATTGACAAAAATGTTGATTTTAACGCTACTAACATAAATTGACAAAAATGTTTGATTTTAACGCTACTAACATAAATTGACAAAAATGTTCATTTTAACGCTACTAACATAAATTGACAAAAATGTTGATTTTAACGCTACTAACATAAATTGACAAAAATGTTAATTTTAACTCTACTAACATAAATTGACAAAATGTTAATTTTAAAATGTGTCTTTTTGCTTACATAAAAATAATGCAAATAAAATTGTTATCTATAAGCATAACTTTTATTTACAAATAAAATATAAATACTTAAGTGTTTACATAATATTACCTTTAATTTACAAATACAATGAAAATACAGTTTTGTTCTACAAATATGTTTTTAATATCAACAATAAAATTTAATATTTTATCGTTATTCTAATTTTATAACATCCTATGTTAAAGGTGACAGTAAAAAGATTTTTTTTACTGTAATTCACAAATCTTGTTCTAAATGTAAACAAATAAAAGATAACCATTTTATTAAACATCGCACTAGATGTATACCTATCAGGTCTAACTTTTTTTTTATTGTAATTTATAATTAAAATAAAAACATTTTATTCCTAACAAAATGACGGTGAAATAATGTCTATTTTATTTCAAATCTAGATTTGATAACATCTTACTTACATGTAAACAATAAAAAAAATATCATTTTTATTGCCGAACCAATCCCAATATTCATATATTGAATAAAGATTTAATTTCAATTATAAAATCAAATCAATTTGATTTATCTAAATTAAAGATAAATACTTTAATTCAAAACTATTTAGAATTCGTGGATCTAAAATATAAATATGATTTTTGTTTTAGACCTAACATAAATCACCTAAGCCGAAATTTAGATCAAAGAAAGAAATGATAATTTACAAATCAGAACCAAGCAAACATGAAAACAACAGATTCAACACAACATAGATAAATCAATGAATTGTATATCACAACAACACAGTTCTAACTTATTAACAAACAAACAACGAATTATAACACGAGGAAATTAATTAAAAATTAAATTAACAAATCAGGAATTCTTACCAATTTGGATGACAATTTAAAGTGCCCCGTTTCAGATTTTGTTAGAGCCATCGCGAAGATCTTAATTTTCTGATTCCAGCGCTTCTGACGGTTCGAAGAATGGACCTCATACAAAGAAGTAACAGATTTTTAAAGTTTAGATAAATTAAATAATTAATTTAAATTAATAAAATTAGTTTACCCATCGTTCAAAAAGAATTCGGCCGCGTCTCCCTCTTCTTCTTACGTTATGCTGAACCCATCACTCAAAACTTTGACCGATCCTTGCACCACCGTCCGACCACCTGCAGCCGATCCGGAACCACCACTAGCTCCGCCTTCTCGCCCTCCTCCAGCGTCTGCCATGGGGCCCAGCTCGCACCCCCAGGACCCGCCAACCACCAAAAACGCAGCCACTTCAGGCCGAGAATTCGTGAAATCCATGAACTAAAACTTGGTCCTAACCGTATAGATTGAAAGGTCTTGAAAATCTCTTCGATTCGGTATATAGTTTGTTGATTTTCGTAGAGCGGATTGAAAAATATTGAGGTTTGAAAATTGGACAATTCTTGTAGTGACCCGAAAATCCGATCCAATTTGAGCTGACCAAATAATACAAGTCCAACCCCAAATTGCACTGGAAATTCAAGAAACTAATAGAAAGAAGACAGAGGGTGAGGAAAGACAAGATAGAAACTTAGAATAGAAGAAGAAGAACACAACATCAGAGTAACACGAACCTCACAGCGGAACGAATAACATATAATAGATAACATAACTTTGAAATATAACAGTTATGTATACAATAGCACTTATCAGAGTACATCACTTACAACACAGCGAAACAAAACTCTATATAACTAACGCTGAAGCCTCCTGCTCCAAGCTCCTTTAGATAGATCTGAAAAATCCTGAACTACTTGACTGCCCGTACAAATTTAGGCACCCAACGGTTTAGGTAGAACAAAACAAAATAAACTACGGGTCAGTCATGGGACTGGTATGAGTAAAACAGTTTTAACAGTTTTAACAAGTAAACGATATCTCATAAGACCACGCCGTATAACGGAACGGGTTTTTCCCTTATGAGAATCCAAAATATCTCTATATCAAAAACCTTTTGATATTATAATAATGTCTATCAACCACAATATAATAACCATCTAGCAGAATCGCTTTCATCTCACGTTCTACATATAGTATACAATCAAAACCGCAAGCACGTATTGGGTAATGGATTTCCAACTATGACAAGGTATGGAACCATCTTCCGATCAGTGTACTTGTAACAACCCAGAAAATCTGAACCAATTTAAAATTTTTAAATTGGCTAAAATAATGGATTTTAAATATTTAAAATAAATATTTTAAATAATGGCGATGAAAACTGAGTTTGAATCGACAATTGAAAACGAATATAATTAATTATAATTATAAACAAGGCCTGAAAGGGCGCTGTAGTTTCAAAAATCGAATTCAAACTTTGTCGGACTATACCGGGTGCAAAACAAAACGAATTTTAGTGAAACCAAAAATATTTAAATCTGTTAGTGAATACCTTTCCAACGAATCTGACAAATCAAAAATTGATTGATAACGAATGATTGTTTGGGATTATTTGTGGTTGATATTGGTTGATTGTGGTTGAAAAATACCCGTTTGTGGTTGAGAAATATTTGGTTGAAACCACATAGGATTAGTTTGTGGAAATGAAATAAATATATACATGCCGCCTGCGTGCGAACAAGATGCATGATCCCCATTGTCAAAAACCGCGAGGTTTTAAGGTAGAGCGAGGAGCCGTACTAGGGACGGTCCCGGTTTTAACTACCCTGCCGTTATGCTGCCGAAATTTTGAATAACATTCATGTGTTTGAATTATTTTCATTTGCTAAAACTATATTTATTCATTGAATAGAAAACCTTCATGTGTTGAATCGATATTCATTCGTTGATTAGAAATTCATGTGTTGAATGGTATTCGCGTTTTAAATATAAAAATCACATTTTTATCTATATATAGAAACTATAGAAAACCTTCATGTGTTGAATCGATATTCATTCGTTGATTTGAAATTCATGTGTTGAATGGTATTCATATTTTGAAATAAATTGTTTGATAATAAAAAATCACCTTTTATCGACTATATGAACTGTGTAAAATAATCTCGTTTTAAAAGAAATTGTTTTATGATAAAAATCCTATTTTTATCACCTATATGAACTATATAGAAAAATAGTGTTTTGAAATGAATTGTTTTACAATAAAAATCACATTTTTATTATATACAGGAATCATTGAAATGTGAAGTGTTAAAAATAGCAACTCGTTCAAATAAATATATACGAGTTGAAATATTCATTAATTAGCTAATGATATGATTTTTGCCTATACATGTAACAGTAGAATGAATGGTGTTTTTGAACCAAAAGGAACCAAATATGAAGTTGAATGGAAAATGATAAACGATAAGAACTGTATATATGTACATGCATATTCATTGAACAGGTTATAGCAAAGGGGCTAGAGAAGAGGAATAAAATTTTGTGCCCGACAAATAGGTACACATTTACTGTTTTGTTTGGGTGATGATTTTATGAGCCTATTGGCTAGCCGCTTGGCTTTTTCTTTTTCTTTTTGAGATTAGAAGGACCGGGGAAGCTATTTGAGATTTCCCGATGCTCCCGGTGCAGGGGAGGTTATGGCGAAATTTTCCAAAATTTTAAGGCGTTAGTGAAATATTTGAAGTGAAAACGATATTGAAATTGTTGAATGAACTATATTTATATAAATATATAAATATAAATAAAATTAAAACGAAACGTGGTCGTGCAGTTTGTGTTTTGAAACCGTGTTTTCAAACAACTAGTACGGGTAATCCGACCATTTGATTTTCCCGAAACCTCAACCGTCGGGTTCGCCTTGGAAATATCTTCCCAACGGCACCAACCTTGTAAAAAACCAACGGTTGGATTGTCTGGAATGTTTAATTCAAATCTGATGAAAAACAGCGCTAGAAGCGATTATATTTATATATATATAAATATAATTATATATTTTATCGAATAACGACGTTGCAGTTCGTATTTTGAAATCGAAACTTCAAACGATTGTACCGGGAGATCCGACCGTCGGATTTTCCCGAAACTGGAATCGTTGGATTCGTTTTGAAAAGACCTTTCTAATGATGTAAATTTTGTGAAGATCCAACAGTTAGATTTTTAGATATGTGTAAATCAAATCTGAAGAAAAACAGCGCCACGGCCGCGCTATGGCCCGAAGCGTCGTTTTGAATAAATAGGCTATTTTAAAATAAATAAAAATAGCGATAAATCGTTTTAAAATATCATAAATGATATGGAATGGAAATAAACTGAATTTGCTCGATTTATGTGGCTTTTGATGGTTGAATGTGTTTGGTGTGAAATTACATTAAAGAACAAGATTGGTGTTGTCGAATAATTTAACCATTGAAATAAATTGATTTGAAATTCTAAATATACGTGAATTATTTGAAAAGGCCGAGTTAATTCTCATTTCAAATAATTGACCGACGATTGAAAGTCGAAGATGAAGATGGTGGTCGAAGACCGGAGATCTTCACCTCGTTTGGATGGTAACCGAGTTCCTGATTGGGAGGCATCCCGAAACACGGATAATGAGTGGTGATCGTCCAGACGTACGTGGTGATCGATGGGTTTGCGAGGTATTTAGTGCCTCCGGTTTCGTTCAGACCCAGAACAGACTTGTAAATGGACTGTGTGTCTGACATTGGATTTTATTCTGTGTTGATTGATCTCTGTTAAATGTACATCTGTTTGGCGGCGGAGAATTTATTCTTTTGCTTAACGCCCTTCTCTGAGACGTACGAGCTCAGAGGTTGTATATCGATGGACATCAGTCGCATGGCGTGAATTGCCTGTGTGGCATGCTAAGATGCAGTGATCAGGGCTTCTGTTGAAAAACAAAGTCTTGTGGTGATGATCAAAGCACCGCCAGTGTGGCGTAGCTTTGTGTATAACGTAAAATCGCGAGCCTCACACCCCGGTATGAACCAAAAACGGGAGAAAGACCTCAGGGAGGGCATGCGTTTCTTTCTAGCTAGGGTGGTGTCAGTGACCTACCAGCCCTGACATTTATATACTTTTCACCTATGTGGTTGTTGCTGTTGCGAGGCGCCTCGGTTTGATCGGACAATTCGAGTCCGATGGAGTCATTCGTTGGCTCGTTTACGCCCCAAAGGGCGGGGAAACGCAGTGTTCAGGAATTTTAATCCACATCGGTGGACCGGCCCTGACGATCCAAGGGTCACTCGAGCTCTGATCCTGAGGGGCGGGCTAGAGCGTCTCGAATTCGGTAAGGACTATCTTTTGCCTTGGTTCATGACGGAAATCCAATTTCCAAATACGACATCGTGCGGTTTTGATTTTATATATATATGGCGACATGATATATGGTACCCATGCCGTCTATGATTGATAGTCATGATTTGAAATTGTTTTCAAAACATATAAACACTAGCAAGAATATCAAATGCCTTTGTTTTATTCGTATCAAGCATATTTTGGCCGTTATAAGGTAAAAACTCTATCCTCCGGTTTGCGTTGCATTGTGTGATGGGAACTGAGTCTTATAACGGTTTCATTTTTATAAAAAGCATAGCGATGTTTAAAAGAAAGATTTGTTTTAAAGAACTGGCAATCCAATGGAGTAAACCCGTTCCACGAAAGTGGCGTGGTCCTGTGATTTGCCATATTATATATGTGTTGAGTAGATTTCTCATACCGGTCCCATGACTGACTCGTAGTTTGTTTCACTCTCAAACTCGGGTGCCCCTTATTCTACAGGGGCAGCCTTGTATTCAGGTTTAGCTGGTTCTTTCTGGATAGCTGGAGCTGAAGATGGATTCTATCATTTACCTCTTTTTATGTTGTTCAGCTCCTATTGTACATATTTTGTTTGTTTTCCGCTGTAGACATTTATGTATAGCTGAACTGTATTTGTTCTAAGTAAGATCATGTATACTGTGTAACTATGATGATTACTTTTATCCATTATATTTTATTGTTCATTATCTGGTGTATTTATTTTATTCTATCCTGCTTTTATCTGTTTCTGTGTTATATTCCAAAGATAACCCTTGTCTCCGTCTGAACGGGATTTCGGGTTGTCACAGTACTCTAGGAACGATACACTGGAGTTCAACAAGAACATCTTGTAACTCAGCCGCACATGACCGACCACTCATTTTGCTTGAGTGTATTGAATGTATATCACCAACGGTCGGGATCAGCAACCGTTTCCCGTACATATATGAGACAGCATTGATAGATTAAATAAGAAAATGAATATTCTCTAGATAGGTGATTATACACCCTACTTCGGTGCGACCGACTTAGTCATGCTGCCTGCCCGATTTCTGTCATTTACCGGATGATGAGGCTAGAAGCTACGCTTTATCATCACATCAGATTCACTTTGAATGCCACATCATCAAATCCATCCAATCACCGATTGACGTCCTCAACAATACATTATGTGTTAGCTAAAAGAAGTTTCCTTCTTCGCTTCCACTCTTGGTACGGTTGGAGAAATCAATATACGTGATCGTCTGGAAATACTCTGTCAGACATCCATCCATACAAGTCATCCAGGAACAGGATGAACCGAAGGCACTATTCAGTACATCCATCTTAGGCACTGTTATCTAAGACTTATACAATAGCCCTTGCACTTTACTTCGTCTTCAATTATCCTTGGCATATATGATTCGCAACGCTTATGCCAATACAGAGTGGTTCTTTGGATAACAATCCAACCGGTCTCTCCATATTAACAACGTTAAAATGGTCAAAACTTTGATAGTCTGTGATTTAACTATCAAAGAAAAACACGTGTGCAAACAACGATATTATTTCCAAATGGAAATTCTATCAATCAATCATCAATCATATATATTTCTATATATATATTCATATTTTCCTTATTTTCTATGTTTATAAAATATACGTTAACACTGGAAAACATTTCCATTTCTAATCCATATTTCCAATTTCAATATTTGATTACGTTTCTGATTCTATTTGGAAAACATTTCCAAATCTTCTTTACTTGGATTTAAACAGGTGTTTAAATCATCATCGCGACGACCACTCAAACCACTATACTTATTTACTAAATTTGCTTAACCACTTTCACTCTCGAACCTTAACCGTTTCTAAATTAAAACGAAGTCAATCAAGTTGGGGTATAACTACCTCTCAGACCATAACTGAACAACATTTCAAATCTCGAAACAGGGTAAGTTCATTCTTTTAACTCTAATCAATCAACTCTTTCGACTTAACTCCTTACCTAACTCCTCCGAACAACTATATTCGATTACTCCTTTAACTCTATTTAAACAAACTATATTCGATTAAATCTTTTGATTTTTATTCGAATAACTATATTTGATTAACTCCTTTAATTCTATTCGAACAACTATATTCGATTAACTCACTTCGATTAAACTAATCGATAACTCTCTTCGATTAAACTATGATCGATAACTCCTTTTGATTAACTAACTTCGCCTAACTCCTTTGGATTAACTAACTTCGAATAACCAATGTTCGATAACTCCTTTCGATTAAACTAACTTCGAATAACTCCTTGGGATTAACTAACTTTGAATAACCAATACTCGATAACTCCTTTCGATTAAAGTAAAATCGATAACTCTTTTCGAATAACTAATTCAATAACTCCTTCGAATAACTAATTCGATAACTTACTTTCGAATACTTATATTCGATAACTCCTTGTGTTTAACTTTATTCGAATAACTAATTCGAATAACTCTTATCGATTAAACTATAATCGATAACTCCTTCGATTTAACTAATATTCTATAACTCACTTCGATTTAACTAATAATCGATAACTCCTTCGATTTAACTAATATTTTATAACTCACTTCGATTTAACTAATAATCGATAACTCCTTCGAATAAACTATATTCGAAAATCTCCTCTCGAATAAACGATATTCGATAATCTTCCCTTTCGATTTAACAAATCGATAACTCCTTTTCGAATAACTAAATTCGATAACTCCTTTCGAATAACAAATTCGATAACTCACCTCGAATAACCAACATTTGATTACTCTTCTCTCGAATACACTATATTCGATAACTCTACTTCGAATAAGTGATATTCGATAACTCTACTCGATTAATTCCATTTGAATAACTCTAATTAGTAAACTCTAACTTTAACTGGTCAACCCTCACTGATTAACTCTAACTGATAAATTATAACTGATTAATTCTAACTGATTAACCCTAACTGATTAACTCTAACTGGTCAATTCTAACTCAAACTGATTTATTCTAACTCTAATCGATCATTTCTAACTATAATTGATTATCTTATTCGAATAACTCCTATTTGATAACGTTTATTCATTTATATAGATTTACTTTTGGTAACGGTTCTTCACTTCATAAATGTTCTCTTTATTAACGTTACTTCACTTATACAAGTGTTAGGTACATATTCTATTTAATCCTATTTATTTATCAAATAAATATTCCTTTGATTTAATCCTATTTATTTATCAAATAAATATCTCCTTTAAATCTTTTATTTATTCCCTAAATAAATAATTCCTTTAACTCTTTATTTATTCCATAAATAAATAATTCCCTTTTTAACCTATTTGTAAAATGGTTTACAAATATTTCTCTTTCTATTTGTTTAACAAATATTTTCCTTTATATTTGTTTTTACGAATATTTCCCTCTATGTTGTTTTATAAATATATTTCCTTTATATTTGATTATCACAAATATATTTCCCTTATATTTGATTTACAAATATATTTCCCTTTTATATTTGATTTACAAATATATTACCCTTTTTTATTTGATTTACAAATATATTCTAACTCTTTAAACTCCCAGAAAAATTCACCATAACCTCCTTTGTAACGGAAGCATCGGGAAAATCCCCAAACCCGCCACACAGGCCTTTCCATTCAAAAAGAAAAATTGTTTGAAATCATTTCCTTTCTAAATATCTCTTATTTATAAATATTCCAATTTATAAATATTTCTTATTTATAAATATTCCATTTATAAATATTTTATTTTCACTATCACTTTGAAAATTCCCTTACCAACATTCTGGTATGTTATGGTGTTTAACATATCAAATTTCGATGTCCAATATCGTCCATACACACAAAATCAACAACAGGTTATAATTCACATCATATATCAAAATATATGAAAAACAATAAAATAACTGTTGAGGAATCCAGTCGGATTCCTCCAACCTATTTTCCTGCATCCACAGATGTTACACACATGATTATCATCACTTTCAGTTCAATATGAATTATTCTGATAAACAGAATCAATATATAACTACATAACTGTTTATATATTATATATATTTATATATATAATATTTCATTAACTGACTAGCAGTTCAATCAAACAGTCAACACACAATCAAACAGACAATTCCTAACAGTTCTAAAAATACAACATGAAATTATAAACTGTTCAGAGTTAGTGAGATTTACTCACTTTGGCAGTTCATCGTTAAGGAATGATAAACTGTTGTTTGATTTGAATCAAACAATTTAATTCGTCATAAATTCAGCTAGCTCCAATCCACTCCCAGTTAGTTCCACGTTGTAGACGCCGTCCATACGATCCTAGCGTGACTGACGGTTCGAATTTCTGATTTCGTATGATGGAGATACGATCATTACAAGTTCATATATTTATTTATTAAAACAAAGCTCGGATTTTTACTTTCAATTGGGCCTTGCCCCTTACCTTAAGCCCATTACCATCTAATTTCCAAGCTCGCTTCCTTCATCTTCCCAAATACCACTTTACAGTAACCGAAACTTACACCACCCATTTCCAAACTTCTTCCACCGAATGCTCTCTCTCCTTTACTTCATAGAAACCCAAACCGAACTCAACATTCACATCTCCTTCTCCTCCTCTCGGCAACCTAGCCCTTCGTTGTCAACTCGTGTTCACCATTTGAAACCGCGTCGCAGCAGGTTGAGGACAAAAGCTACAGCAAAGATCGACATTATTTTGATCGGAATCCCCCAAACAACTCACGGTAGCCACAAAATGCAACTCCAGTAAAAAAAAGAAAACCATCCCCCAACCGTATGAGCCCCTTACACCTTCGAACTCCCCAACAAGGTAGCCGCGACCCCTCTATACGATCTCAGAGACCCATCCGGAAAAAGGAAGGCACCGCGCCCTCTTGACTCTAATAGACCGAAGTACCAGCTCCATTGAACTCCGCACACATTGAGTTTTAAGGCTTTAGAATTTTAGTTGAATTTGTATGAATTTTGTGGAGATCGATTCTCTTCGTTTTTGCTGAGAAATGTTTTTTGGCGGCTCGTTTTGGTGAACGAAAAAGATTAGGTCTTAAGGAAACACAGAGGGGTTATTTATAAGTTAGAGAATTTAGATATTTGTTTTACTTAGGAGGTGTGGACGTTCTTTAGCCAAGTCTTGTTTCTTTTTGATTTAGAGGATGAGTTCAATCCACGTTTTCATTTGGTTGGCATCGCAAGACCCTCACGTTTAGGTTGAGAAACTAATATTTGAGGGTACCCTGCTTTCATTCATTACGAATTGTTATCGACCGAAATAAAAATACCGTTATACTCAGCAAGGTGTCACGATTCCAAAATTATAATAATACCGGTAGGTGGACTCATATTTTGAAACTTCAAAATGTTGATTTCAGGGTGCGAAATACTTCAAATAAAAAGTCGCTTATTAAATTAATTAAAAATTACCATAAAATTCTAAAAATTAAATTATCACTATTTTCCAAAAGAACCTTGTCTGAATTCAAACCCGATCTCTAGTTATATCGAATAAACCGTTACGGTCGATAACGATTCTATAGCGACTATTCTAAAATTTGATTTGGACACATCTCAAAATCTATACGACGAAATCCTGATTTTTCTCTTCCACTAGAAAGATATACTCCACCAGCTCCACACGTTTCTTGTTTCACAGAAATCCGATCTAAAATGAATCATGTACATTCACTTGAAGTTCGAATCGCCACTTTACGAACTACAGCGCCATTTCAAGCTTGATTTTAATTATATTGTAACTCTACGTTCAAACTGTCGTTTATATAATATATTCATTATTCAAATTCAATTCTAAACTGAAATAAAATCTTCGGGATGACCCAGTTCACAGAATATTGTGATATCCAATATTTCTGATTATTTCTGAATTAAATATATTATTTAATTTATTATTTTAATTAAATATTCACCATTATTTAATTCCATGACCATTAAATCCTTTTAATCACCATTTAAATAATTAAATAAATTAATTATTATACCTCTGCAAATGCGGATCATTACATTCTTCCTCACTTAAAATAATTTCGTCCTTGAAATTGCTAAGGTAGAGGACGACCCTATCGACTGGTTAGAACTTATATGTTCACTTCTTATCTTCAGTTTCAACTGAACCAATTTAATTTCAATTGAATATTTAATTAATTCTTATCAATGAAAATTTTCTAAAATCCTGAAATTTTTCTAACTCCTTTAATTTCTGAAAAATTTCGCTAGCACCTCCTTTGTACTGGTCAATCGGTCAAACTCCAACTCGCCTCTCTGGGCCATCTCCATCCCAAAAGAAAATCAAACAGCCAAGCAGCTTGCCAATTCAGCTCATCAAAATCTCATACCCAATATGAAATATAAACTTGTACCTTTTTGTCGGGCATATCAACTCTATCCCTTTTGTATGCTATCAACTCAGCATATACCAAAGTTATCCCAATCAAATTCTGAAATCACTTTTATCTCCAACACAACCATTCGCTTACATCCAAACCAAATATCATTTCAAACTCGAGTTTCATTCTCGATTCCCAACTCTTAACTTGGTTATCATATTACACTTCAAATTTTGAATCCCACAATCCAATTTGTCTTGATATCATTCTAATTCAATCTCAGTTACCACTTTACTGGCTTTACTTTAATTCAGATTTGCTTTCACAAATTTCTGCTATTTTTAATTCAAACAGCCTTTCCCTGGGAGTTTTTAAACAGTTTACTCTTTTCAAAAATCAAATTTTCCTTTTTGAAATTCAACACAACTTGTCTTTACCAAAACAAATTCAAAACAGTATCTCTGGTAGTAATTCGTCACTTACAACTCGAAAATGAATACTGATGATGCAGCTGTCATCGTTAGAATCTATTTTCCAGCGATCGAAGTGAGTTCAATACTATAAAACCATTTCTAAACATTTCCACTTTGAAATTCATTGCAAAATATAATTCACTTCTTGTAAAACAATTTAAAATCTCCCAGAATCTTAAATTTTCCTTATTTTTAATCCAAATCCATTTACAAACACTTATCCAATTTTCCAGAATTTTAATTCAATTTCTGGTTTAAATTTCAGATTTAACTCATCTGATTTCACGTATTTCACTTATATGAATTCTGATTGGTTATTTACACAACCACTTAATTTATAATCTTACTCGATTATTATAACAACCAATACATACACTATATTATAATTTTGATATATATATCTTCTCTATATCAAGATATACCTTGGGTAAACTTATTTTAATTTACCCTCTTTTCAAAACATATCGTGACGACCCATCGTATTCGAGTGTTTATAAACTCCTACCGATACAGTGGATCAAACTGATCGACCAGAACTCATAAACAACTCAACCAATGAATCTCCACAATATAAAACAAATTTTTATATCAAATACAAATACGCTAACTCGTAAATATACACTCAAACTCAATCTAGGGTATTACTAACCCCATCTCTACTGAGTCACGCCACAGAGCCAAGGTAATACTTAACCTTAAGCTCTGATACCAACTGTAGTGACCCGAAAATCCGGTCCAATTTGAGCTGGCCAAATAACACAGTTCCAACCCCAAATTGCACTGGAAATTCAAGAAACTAATAGAAAGAAGACAGAGGGTGAGGAAAGATAAGATAGAAACTTAGAATAGAAGAAGAAGAAGAACACAACATCAGAGTAACACGAACCTCACAACGGAACGAATAACATATAATAGATAACATAACTTTGAAATATAACAGTTATGTATACAATAGCACTTATCAGAGTACAGCACTTACAACACAGCGGAACAAAACTCTATATAACTAACGCTGAAGCCTCCTGCTCCAAGCTCCTTTACATAGATCTGAAAAACCCTGAACTACTTGATTGCCCCTACAAATTTAGGCACCCAAGAGTTTAGGTAGAACAAAACAAAATAAACTCTGGGTCAGTCATGGGACTAGTATGAGTAAAACAGTTTAAACAGTTTGAACAAGTAAACGATATCTCATAAGACCACGCCGTATAACGGAACGGGTTTTTCCCTTATGAGAATCCAAAATATCTTTATATCAAAAACCTTTTGATATTATAATAATGCCTATCAACCACAATATAATAACCATCTAGTAGAAACGCTTTCATCTCACGTTCTACATATAGTATACAATCAAAACCGCAAGCACGTATTGGGTAATGGATTTCCAACTATGACAAGGTATGGAACCACCTTCCGATCAGTGTACTCTCGGAACGATACACTGGAGTTCAACAAGAACATCTTGTAACTCAGCCACACATGACCGACCACTCATTTTGCTTGAGTGTATCGAATGTATATCACAAAGGTCGGGATCAGCAACCGTTTCCCGTATATATATGAGACATCATTGATAGATTAAAGAAGCAAATGAATATTCTCTAGATAGGTGATTATACACCCTACTTCGGTGCGACCGACTTAGTCATGTTGCCTACCCGATTTCTGTCATTTACCGGATGATGAGGCTAGAAGCTACGCTTTATCATCACATCAGATTCACTTTGAATGCCACATCATCAAATCCATCCAATCATCGATTGACGTCCTCAACAATACATTATGTGTTAGCTAAAAGAAGTTTCCTTCTTCGCTTCCACTCGTGGTACAGTTGGAGAAATCAATATACGTGATCGTCTGGAAATACTCTGTCAGACATCCATCCATACAAGTCATCCAGGAACAGGATGAACCGAAGGAACTATTCAGTACATCCATCTTAGGCACTGTTATCTAAGACTTATACAATAGCCCTTGCACTTTACTTCGTCTTCAATTATCCTTGGCATATATGATTCTCAACGCTTATGCCAATACAGAGTGGTTCTTTATTAACAACGTTAAAATGGTCAAAACTTTGATAGTCTGTGATTTAACTATCAAAGAAAATCACGTGTGCAAACAACAATATTATTTCCAAATGGAAATTCTATCAATCAATCATCAATCATATATATTTCTATATATATATATATATATTCATATTTTCCTTATTTTCTATGTTTAGAAAATATACGTTAACACTAGAAAACATTTCCATTTCTAATCCATATTTCCAATTTCAATATTTGATTACGTTTCTGATTCTATTTGGAAAACATTTCCAAATCTTCTTTACTTGGATTTAAACAGGTGCTTAAATCATCATCGCGACGACCACTCAAACCACTATACTTATTTACTACATTCACTTAACCACTTTCACTCTCGAACCTTAACCATTTCTAAATTAAAACGAAGTCGATCAAGTTGGGGTATAACTACCTCTCAGACCTTAACTGAACAACATTTCAAATCTCGAAACAGGATAAGTTCATTCTTTTAACTCTAATCAATCAACTCTTTCCACTTAACTCCTTACCTAACTCCTTTCGAACAACTATATTCGATTACACCTTTAACTCTATTTAAACAAACTATATTCGATTAACTCTTTTGATTTTTATTCGAATAACTATATTTGATTAACTCCTTTAATTCTATTCGAACAACTATATTCGATTAACTCACTTCGATTAAACTAATCGATAACTCTCTTCGATTAAACTATGATCGATAACTCCTTTTGATTAACTAACTTCGCCTAACTCCTTTGGATTAACTAACTTCGAGTAACCAATGTTCGATAACTCCTTTCGATTAAACTAACTTCGAATAACTCCTTGGGATTAACTAACTTCGAATAACCAATACTCGATAACTCCTTTCGATTAAACTAAAATCGATAACTCTTTTCAAATAACTAATTCAATAACTCCTTCTTCGAATAACTAATTCGATAACTTACTTTCGAATACTTATATTCGATAACTCCTTGTGTTTAACTTTATTCGAATAACTAATTCGAATAACTCTTATCGATTAAACTATAATCGATAACTCCTTTGATTTAACTAATATTCTATAACTCACTTCGATTTAACTAATAATCGATAACTCCTTCGATTTAACTAATATTTTATAACTCACTTCGATTTAACTAATAATCGATAACTCCTTCGAATAAACTATATTCGAAAATCTCCTCTCGAATAAACGATATTCGATAATCTTCCCTTTCGATTTAACAAATCGATAACTCCTTTTCGAATAACTAAATTCGATAACTCCTTTCGAATAACAAATTCGATAACTCACCTTGAATAACCAACATTTGATTACTCTTCTCTCGAATACACTATATTCGATAACTCTACTTCGAATAAGTGATATTCGATAACTCTACTCGATTAACTCCATTTGAATAACTC
Source organism: Allium sativum (assembly GCA_030737875.1). Classification (NCBI taxonomy): domain Eukaryota; kingdom Viridiplantae; phylum Streptophyta; class Magnoliopsida; order Asparagales; family Amaryllidaceae; genus Allium; species Allium sativum. The sequence continues at coordinate 413,993,355 of CM060924.1, read as the reverse complement.
TAATTAGTTAACTCTAACTTTAACTGGTCAACCCTCACTGATTAACTCTAACTGATAAATTCTAACTGATTAATTCTAACTGATTAACCCTAACTAATTAACTCTAACTGGTCAATTCTAACTCAAATTGATTTATTCTAACTCTAATCGATCATTTCTAACTCTAATTGATTATCTTATTCGAATAACTCCTATTTGATAACGTTTATTCATTTATAAAGATTTACTTTTGGTAACGGTTCTTCACTTTATAAATGTTCTCTTTATTAACTTTACTTCACTTATACAAGTGTTGGGTACATATTCTATTTAATCCTATTTATTTATCAAATAATTATTCCTTTGATTTAATCCTATTTATTTATCAAATAAATTTCTCCTTTAAATCTTTTATTTATTCCCTAAATAAATAATTCCTTTAACTCTTTATTTATTCCCTAAATAAATAATTCCCTTTTTAACCTATTTGTAAAATGGTTTACAAATATTTCTCTTTCTATTTTTTAACAAATATTTTCCTTTATATTTGTTTTTATGAATATTTCCCTCTATGTTGTTTTATAAATATATTTCCTTTATATTTGATTATCTCAAATATATTTCCCTTATATTTGATTTACAAATATATTTCCCTTTTATATTTGATTTACAAATATATTACCCTTTTTTATTTGATTTACAAATATATTCTAACTCTTTAAACTCCCGAAAAAATTCACCATAACCTCCTTTGTAACGGAAGCATCGGGAAAATCCCCAAACCCGCCACACAGGCCTTTCCATTCAAAAAGAAAAATTGTTTGAAATCATTTCCTTTCTAAATATCTCCTATTTATAAATATTCCAATTTATAAATATTTCTTATTTATAAATATTCCATTTATAAATATTTTATTTTCACTATCACTTTATAAATTCCCTTACCAACATTCTGGTATGTTATGGTGTTTTACCTATCAAATTTCGATGTCCAATATCGTCCATACACACAAAATCAACAACAGGTTATAATTCACATCATATATCAAAATATATGAAAAACAATAAAATAACTATTGAGGAATCCAGTCGGATTCCTCCAACCTGTTTTCCTGCATCCACAGATGTTACACAACATGATTGTCATCACTTTCAGTTCAATATGAATTATTCTGATAAACAGAATCAATATATAACTACATAACTGTTTATATATTATATATATTTATATATATATAATATTTCATTAACTGACTAGCAGTTCAATCAAACAGTCAACACACAATCAAACAGACAATTCCTAACAGTTCTAAAAATACAACATGAAATTATAAACTGTTCAGAGTTAGTGAGATTTACTCACTTTGGCAGTTCATCGTTAAAGAATGATAAACTATTGTTTGATTTGAATCAAACAATTTAATTCGTCATAAATTCAGCTAGCTCCAATCCACTCCCAGTTAGTTCCATGTTGTAGATGTCGTCCATACGATCCTAACGTGACTGACGGTTCGAATTTCTGATTTCGTATGATGGAGATACGATCATTACAAGTTCATATATTTATTTATTAAAACAAAGCTCGGATTTTTACTTTCAATTGGGCCTTGCCCCTTACCTTAAGCCCATTACCAACTAATTTCCAAGCCCGCTTCTTTCATCTTCCCAAATACCACTTTACAGTAACCGAAACTTACACCACCCATTTCCAAACTTCTTCCACCGAATGCTCTCTCTCCTTTACTTTCATAGAAACCCAAACCGAACTCAACATTCACATCTCCTTCTCCTCCTCTCCGCAACCTAGCCCTTCGTTGTCAACTCGTGTTCACCATTTGAAACCGCGTCGCAGCAGGTTGAGGACAAAAGCTACAGCAAAGATCGACATTATTTTGATCGGAATCCCCCAAACAACTCACGGTAGCCACAAAACCCAACTCCAGTAAAAAAAAAATCGTCCCCCAACCGTATGAGCCCCTTACACCTTCGAACTCCCCAACATGGTAGCCGCGACCCCCCCCTATACGATCTCAGAGACCCATCTGCAAAAAGGAAGGCACTGCGCCCTCTTGACTCTAACAGACCGAAGTACCAGCTCCATTGAACTCTGCACAAATCGAGTTTTAAGGCTTTAGAATTTTAGTTGAATTTGTATGAATTTTTTGGAGATCGATTCTCTTTGTTTTTGCTGAGAAATGTTTTTCGGCGGCTCTTTTTGGTGAACGAAAAATATTAGGTCTTAAGGAAACACAGAGGGGTTATTTATAGGTTAGAGAATTTAGATATTTGTTTTACTTAGGAGACGTGGACGTTCTTCAGCCAAATCTTGTTTCTTTTTGATTTAGAGGATGAGTTCAATCCACGTTTTCATTTGGTTGGCATCGCAAGACCCTCACGTTTAGGTTGAGAAACTAATATTTGAGGGTACCCTGCTTTCATTCATTACGAATTGTTATCGACCAAAATAAAAATACCGTTATACACAGCAAGGTGTCACGATCCCAAAAATATAATAATACCGGTATGTGGACTCATATTTTGAAACTTCAAAATGTTGATTTCAGGGTGCGAAATACTTCAAATAAAAAGTCTCTTATTAAATTAATTAAAAATTACCATAAAATTCTAAAAATTAAATTATCACTATTTTCCAAAAGAACCTTTTCGAAATTCAAACCCGATCTCTGGTTATATCGAATAAACCGTTACGGTCGATAACGATTCTATAGCGACTATTCTAAAATTTGATTTGGACACATCTCAAAATCTATACGACGAAATCCTGATTTTTCTCTTTCACTAGAAAGATATACTCCACCAGCTCCACACGTTTCTTGTTTCATAGAAATCCGATTTAAAATGAATCATGTACATTCAGTTGAAGTTTGAATCGCCATTTTACGAACTGCAGCGCCATTTTAAGCTTGATTTTAATTATACTGTAACTCTACGTTCAAACTGTCGTTTATATAATATATTCGTTATTCAAATTCAATTCTAAACTAAATAAAATATTCGGGATGACCCAGTTCACAAAATATTGTGATTTCCAATATTTCTGATTATTTCTGAATTAAATATATTATTTAATTTATTATTTTAATTAAATATTCACCATTATTTAATTCCATGACCATTAAATCCTTTTAATCACCATTTAAATAATTAAATAAATTAATTATTATACCTCTGCAAATGCGGGTCATTACAATTCTGACCATCGAATAGGCATGGCGGCGGCTGGCTCAGAAATTAGGGTTTGGGTTTTATTTTATAATTATTATAAATTCTCGAAAAACGTGTTATAAAGGTGGATTTTCGGACTGTCACCAAATCAGGCCCAGTTAGTGTCACACTTAAGGTTTTGACACCTTCTGAACGCGATAGGCTATGTCTCGGGCCCCAATTCTGATGTCTGTAGCGTTTTTTATTTAAAAATACAATATTATATAAATAATTTAATTTCTACCGTACATTTAAATATGCCGGGGCCACATACGGACCCCGAAAATTCCAAAAAATATATTTTTGGCTTCGTATTGATGATACGGTTCCAACAAAATAAATTTCGTCGAATTCTGAGACTGTTTGAAAAATGGCTATTTTCAAGGCCAATATATTTAATATTAAAAATACATTTTTAAACAAATAATTTCTGAAACTCGAAATATATAAGTGTTTACTGTTTTTCAATGCAGAAACATCATTCTGAACTCGATGGAAGTGGTTTCGAGTCCAATTTCCTTCGTATGCAAAAAGTAGTGTTTTTGACCTTTGTAAATTTCCTAGCGACCTTTCTAAATTTTAATTTGGGCATAACTTTTGATTCCCGCTATGAAATTTCAATTTTTCAGATTTGTTAGAAAGATATTTTTAAATAGATTCTAATATTTTTGGTTTCACTAAAATCCGTTAAATTTTGTATCCTGTACGATCAGTCAAAGTTCAATTTCAAAATTTCAAACTGCAGCGCTATTTTTAAACTCCTTTTATAATTAAATAAAATTTATTCGTTTTAACTTCGATTAAAATAGAATTTTGGCCGTTATTAATTGAAATAAATAATTTTATATATTCAATTTCCCTTAAAATTTCTAAAATAAGAATTTTAAATTGGCCCCAAAATTCAGGGTTGTTACAGTCTCCCCCACTTAAAAAATTTTCGTCCTCGAAAAGGAACGAAGCTAAAAGTTGTTTAATTAACTAGTCTTAATCTTAAGAAATTGTTGGTTGATTACCTTTTCAAAATATAAATACCTTTATATATAAAAATCATATTTCCAAAGAATAGATTAAAAATATATTCAAAAATACTTTAATTATAAACTCGTAACTCTTAACTCATTCTAGGGCAATACTAACCCCATCTCTAACGAGTTTACTCATTCTTGGATACTGTTGATCCTATCTCTAATGAGTATTCTTATTGGATATTTCTAATCCAATCTCTGATGAGTCTTTTGTTCTGTTCTAATGAGTTGTACCCCAAAGTTTTGAGCTAACCAAAGCTCTGATACCAACTGTAACGAGTCGGATTTTGCCCGGCCTTAATTGATCGAAAAATCGACCAAGACCGTTCAAATCCTGCCTATGTTAACTTTGGGAATACAACACATTAATACAAAAACAGAAGACTTTTATAACATCATAACAAAGTTACATCAGAGTATATTGAATAAAATTACAGCGGAAGATAAATTACAATATTTCAATACATTGCAGCGGAAATAAAATAACTAAGGCAGCGGAAGACAGCTATGCTCTGGACACAGCTTTAGGCTTCAATCCAGAATCCTGCTCGAGATAAGAATCTGCAGACAAACTACTCGACGACCCATGTGGAAAGAGGGCACCCGAGTTTGTAAAGGTGGAAACAAACAACGGGTCAGTCATGGGACTGGTGTGAGAATTCTTAACTAGTTTAACTAATAGCAATAAGACAAATCCAAGGACCATGCCGCTAACGCGGAACGGGTTTACTCCAATGGATTGTCGTGCATAAATTAAAGTAAATCGTTAAACAACGCAATGCTTTTTGGAAAAATGAAACCATCATAAGACCCAAGTCCCATCACACAATGCAACGCAAACCGGAGGATAGGGTTTTACCTTATAATGGTAAAAAATGCTTGATACGATAAAAACAGATTTTGATATTATTATTAGTGTATATCAAAACATTTCAAAATAAATGTATCAATCCTAGGACACATAGATACCATAATACTATGCTTCCATACTAGTAATAAAATCAAATTCGTAGGTTTGTATTGGAAGTTTGGATTTCCATCATGAGTCAAGGCTAGGGAGGAGCTCCTTACCGATTCGAGACACTCTAGCTAATGTCTCAGGATTCCCCGCAGTTAACCCTTGGATCCTGCAGGACCGGTCCATACATACAGCTTCGTGGATTGGCAATTCCTGAACACATGTTTCCCGATCCTATAGGACCTATCATCCGAGGCATCTCATTCCATCATCCACATAAGTTACATGTCGGGCCGTGTTAAAGCCCAAACACCACTTCGAGCTAGAAAGAAACGTGCAGCTCTCCCTGCGTTACCTTCTCCTGTTTTAGACTCCGCCGGTGTGTGAGGCTCGCGAAGTCACGCTATACACAAAGCTACGCCTAAACAGACTATGCTTTGATCATCCTACAAGGCCTGCTTTTCAACAAAGCCTTGATCATATGCATCTTAGCATGTCACATCGTCACTCCATATCACACTACCAAACCTTTGCCGAAATATATGAAAGGGTGTTAAGCAAGAGAATAAATTCTCCGCCACCAAACATTCATACATTCGACAGAAAATCAATAAATACAATATAAAGGAGTACAATGTCAGACATACAATCCATTTACAAGTCCGCTCCGGGTCTGAACAAAACAACGTGTCCGTCGATTTCCAAATGCGTTCAGACGATCATTACCAATTACCTTGCCTTGGGAGGCCAGTCCCAATTCAAGATACCAGTCATCATCATCCCAACAATGTGAAAACCTTCGGTCTTCAACTGCCGCCTTCATCTTCGACTCTTGATCGTCGTGATGATTATTCAGAATGGGTTAAACCCGGTCTTTCTGAATAATTCGCATATTTTGTGATTAAAAAGAAAATATTGGAAAATCACACATTACGCCGCATTCCAACTCCGAATATTCTTTTAATACGGTATTCATATTAAAAGATTTTCATTAATTTTATCAAAGAAAAACTTTGAAAATAAAATCTTAAATCTTCTTTAAAGGATTTATTAGAACTCCAATTTTGATTTAATATCAAAATCATTCTTACAAGGTCATTTATTTTAAGGAATAAATCTTGTCTTAAACAGGTTAAAGAACTAGTGTCCTTTAAAACACAGTTCACGATAAACCCTCAAATCAATTTCCAAAATATGGAATTCCACATAAATCAAATCAATACATAATCAATATAAAATTTCTGTATCAGACTAACAATATACGTGGAATAACGACAAAGCCTCTTAAATTCCATATATAAGGTCTTCTTTTACAGAAGCCCATCTCGATTATGACCAATCGAATTTCCACTTAATTCCAATTTAATATATTAAATTGGAAAACTTGATTTTTAGAAAATGCCTTTTTAAATCTATAAAATAGATTTATAAATTCCAAATAATAATTTCAATGTAAATTGTATTAAAGGACAAATGTCGTTTAAAAACACCGTCCACGATAAATCCACTTCACACATCAATTTATTTCATATCACACAATATAATTGCACATTCTACTAATCGTAAATAAAAGGTTGCTCTTTAAATATTAATTCATTATTAGAAGAACATATTTTAAAATAATCATTAAAAATATTCTTTATATTAAAATATACCTTTTTATATATAAAGAAAAATACATTATGGAAAATAATCTTTTAAATAAAAGGTTTTTAGTTTACAAATATTCTCCTTTAAAAGAACACCTGAATCGAAGTGCGACTCAATCATTTACCATATAATTTGGATTATATGGATTTCACACTCATCTCATATAAATGCCAATAACCGTATAATCACCAAGTCATCCATTTACATCCAGAGTGTAATTTCTACTGTGTGAGCATTAAAAATTAAATAATAACGCTCATCACAGCCTGTCGATCTAACGATAGACATCCAATTTAATATTGGGATTCGTGTATTTCAAAACTCGTCCCAATACCCGTGTGGGGTTTTCAGCCAACAACAGTTCACATAAATATACAAATAAATAATTGGTTAATGGGTTTAACCAATTTAAATTCTACCATCAAGTTGATGATAATAAACATGTCGTTTACTTCTAATGTCGAGTAAAAATATAATTTGCTCGACTAATTCTCCATACAAATTTCTAATGTCCAATAAATCTAATTTATATATATGACATTATTTCAACTAATTGATTTAAAAGAGGTCATTTTTATTTTGTCAACAATTATAGATTAACAAAATGAATAAATACAATATTTCAACTCTTTTATTTTAATTGCAAACTAAATGTCAACAAAAAATAATACCTTTTAATTTACACCTTTTATTTGTGTAAATAATAGCAATAAAAATGTGGTTTTTAAATCTTTCCTTTTTATTGTGTATAAAATGACAATAAATTATTACCCTTTAAATTCACATTTTTATTTTATATAAAATGACAATAAAAATGCCCCTCCTAAATTCCAACACTATTTCATTTCAACTAATTGAAAAATGAATTGAAATTCTTTACTCCAATTCTAGACTTTGAAACTGATTTAAAAATAAAAATGAAATCTTTTATTTACAATTAAATTGTAAATAAAAAGGTAACTCTTCAATGTATTCTTTATTACTAAGGTAACATTTGTTAACAAAAGATGTTATTTTAATCCTTAATGTAACCTTTTATTCTCATGTACCTTTTCCAATGAAAATTAAATTTTCTCTACTGCTACCTCTTATACTAAAATGTCATTTCCATTTCTAATACACATCTTATAGAAATGTCAATTTTAACACTACCAACATAAATTGACAAAAATGTGAATTTTAACGCAACCAACATAAATTGACCAAAATGTATATTTTAACGCTACTAACATAAATTGACAAAAATGTTGATTTTAACGCTACTAACATAAATTGACAAAAATATTGATTTTAACGCTACTAACATAAATTGACAAAAATGTTGATTTTAACGCTACTAACATCAATTGACAAAAATGTTGATTTTAACGCTACTAATACAAATTGACAAAAATGTTGATTTTAACGCTACTAACATAAATTGACAAAAATGTTGATTTTAATGCTACTAACACAAATTGACAAAAATGTTGATTTTCACGCTACTAACATAAATTGACAAAAATGTTGATTTTAACGCTACTAACATAAATTGACAAAAATGTTGATTTTAACGCTACTAACATAAATTGACAAAAATGTTGATTTTAACGCTACTAACATAAATTGACAAAAATGTTAATTTTAACGCTACTAACATAAATTGACAAAAATGTTAATTTTAAAATGTGTCTTTTTGCTTACATAAAAATAATGCAAATAAAATTGTGATCTATAAGCATAACTTTTATTTACAAATAAAATATAAATACTTAAGTGTTTACATAATATTACCTTTAATTTACAAATAAAATGAAAATACAGTTTTGTTCTACAAATATGTTTTTAATATCAGTAATGAAATTTAATATTTTATCGTTATTCTAATTTTATAACATCCTATGTTAAAGGTGACAGTAAAAAGAATTTTTTTACTGTAATTCATAAATCTTGTTCTAAATGTAAACAAATAAAAGATAGCCATTTTATTAAACATCGCACTAGTTGTATACCTATCAGGACTAACTTTTTTTTATTGTAATTTATAATTAAAATAAAAACATTTTATTCCTAACAAAATGACGGTGAAATAATGTCTATTTTATTTCAAATCTAAATTTGATAACATCTTACTTACATGTAAACAATAAAAAAATACCCTTTTTATTGCCGAACCAATCCCAATATTCATATATTGAATAAAGATTTAATTTCAATTATAAAATCAAATCAGTTTGATTTATCTAAATTAAAGATAAATACTTTAATTTAAAACTATTCAGAATTCGTGGATCTAAAATATAAATACGATTTTTGTTTTAGACCTAACATAAATCACACAAGTAGAAATTTAGATCAAAGAAAGAACTGATAATTTACAAATCAGAACTAAGCAAACATGAAAACAACATATTCAACACAACATAGATAAATCAATGAATTGTATATCACAACAACACAGATCTAACGTATTAACAGACAAACAACGAATTATAACACAAGGAAATTAATTAAAAATTAAATTAACAAATCAGGAATTCTCACCAATTTGGCTGAAAATTTAAAGTGCCCCGTTTCAGATTTTGCTAGTGCCATCGCGAAGATCTTAATTTTCTGATTCCAGCACTTCTGACGGTTCGAAGAACGGACCTCAAACGAAGAAGTTACGGATTTTTAAAGTTTGAATAAATTAAATAATTAATTTAAATTAATAAAATTAGTTTACCCATCGTTCAAAAAGAATTCGGCCGCTCCTCCCTCTTCTACTTCTTACGTTATGCTGAATCCATCACTCAAAACTTTGCCGATCCTTGCACCACCGTCCGACCACCTGCAGCCGATCCGGAACCACCACCAGCTCCGCCTTCTCGCCCTCCTCCAACGTCGGCCATGGGGCCCAGCTCGCCCCCCTAGGACCCGCCAACCACCAAAAACACAGCCACTTCAGACCGAGAATTCGCGAAATCCATGAACTAAACTCGATCTTAACCGTATAGATTGAAAGGTCTTGAAAATCTCTTCGATTCGGTATATAGTTTGTTGATTTTCGTTGAGCGGATTGAAAAATATTGAGGTTTGAAAATTGGACAATTCTGGCCATCGAATAGGCATGGCGGTGGCTGGCTCAGAAATTAGGGTTAGGGTTTTATATTTTAATTATTTAATAATATAAATTCTCGAGAAACGTGTTATAAAGGTGGATTTTCGGACTGTCTCCAATTCAGGCCCAGTTAGTGTCAAACTTAAGGTTTTGACACCTTTTGAATGCGATGGGCTATGTCTCAGGCCCCAATTCTGATGTCTGTAGCGTTTTTTATTTAAAAATACAATATTAAATAAATAATTTAATTTCTTCCGTACATTTAAATATGCCGGGGCCACATACTGACCCCGAAAATTCCAAAAAATAATTTTGGCTTCGTATTGACGATACGGTTCCAACAAAATAAATTTCGTCGAATTCTGAGACTGTTTGAAAAATGGCTATTTTCAAGGCCAATATATTTAATATTAAAAATACATTTTTAAACAAATAATTTCTGAAACTCGAAATATATAAGTGTTTACTGTTTTTCAATACAGAAACATTATTCCGAACTCAATGGAAGTGGTTTCGAGTCCAAATTCCTTCGTATGCAAAAAGTAGTGTTTTTGACCTTTGTAAATTTCCTAGCGACCATTCTAAATTTTAATTTGGGCATAACTTTTGATTCCCGCTATGAAATTTCAATTTTTCTGATTCATTAGAAAGATATTTTTAAATAGATTCTAATATTTTTGGTTTCACTAAAACCCGTTAAATTTTGCATCCTGTACGATCAGTCAAAGTTCAAATTCAAAATTTCAAACTGCAGCGCTGTTTTTAAACTCCTTTTATAATTAAATAAAATTTATTCGTCTTAACTTCGATTAAAATATAATTTTGGCCGTTATTAATTAAAATAAATAATTTTATATATTCAATTTCCCTTAAAATTTCTAAAATAAGAATTTTAAATTGGCCCCAAAATTCAGGGTTGTTACACGTGGGTTCCTGGAAGAAAGGTGTTGTTTTTATTTTATTTTACTTTACTTGTTTTACTTAAGCAAATTATATTGTTTTAAATTTCAAATTTTTATAATAATAATATTGTTTTAAAAATAAGTTTTTAATTTATATAATACATTGTTTAAAATCAGTTTTTAGAAAATAAATAACTTTGCTTTTAAAAATAAAAATATACATTATTTTAGAAAATAAATAACTTTGCTTTTAAAAATAAAAATAAAAATATATATTGTTTCAGAAAATAAAAATATACATTGTTTTAGAAAATAAAAATAACTTTGTTTCTAAAAATAAAAATAGCATTGTCTAAAATAGAATTGTTTTTCAAATATAAACATAGTAGAAAAATGTGATATATATACACATATATATATATATGTAGCGGTTTAAAAATGTGATTGGTTAAACAAAAAATATATAAATATCATTAATTAAAATGTGATTTTTATTGAATATATGAAGCATTATTAAAAATGTGATTTTTAATATAAACTGCAAGAAATAGATTACGTTGGAATCACGGTGAAGAATGCAACGCGCTGGAGAGAACCAAACTGTTCAGAAATTCAGAATAAAAACTGGCGGAGTGGATCCCAAAGTGAGAACTCCTTCTCACTAATTATTTTACAGTTAAATATATACTAGGTTGCAAGAGGGGATTAGTAGCTCCTGACACCGTCATCCACAGACCATGTGCGGCTTGTTGGTTGTATTGTGATTGTTGATTGTATTGTATGGAATAGATTATTTGAATTATAAAAATATCATTTTTATTGAATGAATATAATATATAAAATATTCATGTATGGAATAAAATATTTGAACTATAAAAATATCATATTTATTGATGAATAAAATATATAAATATTCATGTATGGAATAAAATATTTGAACAATAAAAACATCATTTTTATTGAATATATGAACCAAATAAAGTAGTCATGTGTTGAAAATAAATATTCATTTATAAATCGGACGATTTGTTTATGTACACCCATTTAACTGATATTGATTGGGGCGATAATTTTACACATCGCCCAACTGCACAAATAATATTCAATATTTGTTGGTTGAAACCCCACACGGGTATTGGGATGATATTTGACGTACACTAATCCCAATTGTTTAGTTGTATGTCAATCGATGGGTTGACAGGCTGTTGTAAGCGTTAATTATTTACATTTAACGCTGATGCAGTTGTGTAATGCACTCTGAATGATTGTTGACTGTGTATGATTGTTGTTGTGTATGTTTGTATGAAATCCATAAAAATAAAATTATTTGGTAGTTGACTGTGTCTGATTCCAATTCAGAAATAATGAATATTTTAAAAATAATATTCTGTAAAGGATAAAAATATGATTTTTATGTCCGATTTTGGATGGACACGAAAATATTGAAATTTATGAAGCTGTGTTGATTAGATTAACGCCATTTAGACGTGAACGACATTTATATCGATTTTACCCATTCTATAATTAACATCGAAAAGGAATAATCAAATTTGATTTGAAAATTGAAATGAGATTGAAATCATTTTAAAATGAATTTTAAAACGAATTTGTTAAGGAATATTCAAATTTGATTTGAAATGAAATTGAAATCATCTTAAAATGAATTCAAAATGAATTTATAAAGAAATATTCAGTTTTGATTTAAAATTGAAAATGAAGTTGAGATCGTTATTAAAACGATTTATAAAATATGTTTTAAATGGAAATCGACGAACTATATATTATATATTTAATATGTAACAACCCAGAAAATCAGAACCAATTTAAAATTTTTGTTTTGGAAATTTTAATGGATTTTGAATATTTAAAATGATTTATTTTAAATAGTAACAACTAGAAATTTATTATGAACAGAATTAGGATGTATATATTTATTTAAATCGAAGTTGGAATATAAATTTTTATTTTAATTATAACAGGAATTGGAAATGGCGCAGTAGTTTGAAAATTCGATTTCAAATTTAAAATGAATGTACAGGATTCAAATTAAACCGGACTTTAGAGAAACCAAAAATATTTGAATCTATTTGAAAATATCTTTCCAACGAATCCGAAAAATCCAAATTTAATAGCGGGAATAAAAAGTTATGTCCAGTTGAAAATTCAGAATAGTCGCTATGGAAATATAGCCCTTAAAAATAGCGATTTTGCAAATGACCCCCTTTTCCAAAGAGACCATTTTTGTTGAATTCAGAATGTCAATTTATTGCTAGATTCTAATTTTCATAATTTTTGAAATCAATATGTGAGCGTGGAAAAGGAAAACGTGTTTTAACAGTTTCAGTTGAATTGGATAGACAAAAATGGCTATTTTTCAAACGGTCTCCAAATTTGATGAAATTAGTTTTGTTAGGACTGTATCGTCAAAACAAAGCTAGAAATAATTTTTTTGTAATTTTTAGAGTCCGTATGTGACCCCGGTAAATTAAAATGTGCGTTCAAATTAAATATATAGAGATTTATATTTTAATCTTGATGAAAAAATATCGTAACAGCTGTAACAACCCGAAAATCTGGGCCAGTTTAAAATTTTTATTTTGACAATTTTAGCGAATTTTGAATATTTAAAATAGATTATTTTAAATAATATCGACGAGAAATTTATTTTGAATATAATTCGAACGTATATATTTATACGCGTCGTCGTTAGAATATAAATATTTATATATAATTATAAATAGAATTGAAAATGGCGCGGTAGTTCGATAATTCGATTTCAAACTTCAATTGAACATGCCAGGTGCAAAACAATCCGGATTTTAGTGAAACCAAAATCAATAGGATCTACTTAATGATATCTTTCCAATGAATCCGAAAAATCAAGATTTCATAGCGGGAATCAAAAGATATGTCCAGTTGAAAATTCTGAATAGTCGCTATGGAATTCAGGCCCTTAAAAATGGGAATTTTACAAACGACCTCGGATTTCGACGAAACCACTTTTGTTGGATCCGCAGTGTCAAATTATTGCTAGGTTTCAAATTTCATAATTTTTCGATTCAATATGTGAGTGTGGCAAAGGAAAACGCGTTTGACCAGTTTCAGTTGATTTTAATCGACTGGAAAATGGCCATTTCTCCAACGGTCTCAAAATTCGACGAAACTAGTTTTGTTAGGACCGTATCGTCAATACGAAGCTAGAAAATATTTTTCTGGAAATTTTCTAGTTAGTATGTGGCCTCGGTAATTTGAAATGTACGTTTAAAATTCAATATAGTGATTTAAATGTAAATTCAACGGAAACAGATCGAAATGATCGAATCAGCTTACGATACATATCCCATTGTGTTCGGAATGGGGGTAAACCGCTATGGACGACAGGCGGTGGGCCTCGTTTAGAGGTTGTATGTAAAAGTCAACTTTTTCAAAAATAAAATAATTAAATAAAAAAAAACTTTTCTCTTCCCTTATATCAGCCCCCCCCCCCCCCCCCCCCGTAAAAAGAAAACTGAAATCAGAAAAAAAAAAAAAAGGAACAGCGGAGGACCGCCGCCCTCCCCACGTCGCCGCTACCACCGCCTTCTTCCCCCCTTTTTCAGATTCGATCAGCGCGCCGCCCAGGAGGGGCCACCGCGTCCGATTCCTTCCGCCTCACACCCCAGACAGCCTCGCCGACCTCCACCGACGAGCGCCCTCCGTCCAAACCCCCTCCTCGCGCCGCCCCTCTTCTCCTCTTTCCCCTTTCCTTCTCGCGACAACAACCTCCGCCCCCTGCTTCCACCAGCGAACAACAAACCCCCCCTCCAGTAAACGAAATCGAAAAGGTATGCTTCTTTGTTTATTTTTGTTTTGTTTTACATAGTTAAATTTATTTAAAAACCTGATTTTCTTAAATGCATAAAGCTGGAATTTTTGTCGTATGTTAGAATTATTTTTAGGAAAATAAAACTTAGATTTTTATGTTGAAAGAAACGATTGTTATCTTAGAAAAGAAACGATTTTTATTCATGTAAAAGGTTTGATTTTTATTTGAATAAGGTTTAAATTTTAAAATAAAAAAAAGTAAAAGGAAGGATTTCTATATAAAAAGGTATGCTTTTTCCTTATAGAAAAGTATGATTTTTCTTTATAGTAAAAATATGATTTTTATATTTTTAAAGTATTAAAAATATGATTTTTATATTTTTAAAGTATTAAAAATATAATCTTTACTATATAAAAGATGTAAAAATATGATTTTTGGTTAGGTAGAGAATTAAAAATATAATTTTTACATGATAAGAATAATAAAAATATCATCTTTATATGTGTAGAAAAATAAAAATGAGATTTTTATAAAGATGAAATCTTTAAATTTGAAAAGGCGAAAACTTCATATTTGAAAAGGCGAAATCTTCATGTAAGGTATAGCGAAGTAAAAATTCGATTTTTAAAGGTATGAAGCAATAATAAAAATATGTTTTTTTAATTGAAAGTGAATAAATAAAAATATGATTTTTATTTTAAAAGCATCAAAATATAAAGATGAGTGATTTTTATATACGTAGTGGCTACGGGCAACGAAGATGACGAAGATGCGAGAACAGTGAAGATTTCCTGCATTAGAAGTGCCGGGGAGTTAGGATAGCTATCGGTGAGAACTTCTCACCTTTCAATTTAATTTTCTAGTTATATATATACTAGGATGTAGACGGTGTTTAGTAGCACCCGACACCCGTCATCCACAGACCATGGATGGCTTGTTTGTTTAATTATTTGGTTGTGTAGTTGGTTAGATTATTTGGTTTGGAATTGAATTGTTTGGTGAAATGAAATTGATTTGATTGATGTGTGAATGGCGTGGGCCTTCACTAGACCAGGGATAAGGCTAGGCCTCGTCCCGTTTCTAGTATCGTGCCGTTATGCCGCCGAAATTTTCTAAAATATGTTAGAAAAATAAAAATATCATTTTATTGAAAAAAATGAACCGAATAGAATATTCATAGGTTGAATAAAATGTTTTATCGTTAAAAATATAATTTTTAACGTGAATGTGAATAAATAAATATTCATTTACAAACCGGACGGTTTGTTTATGTACACCTATTTGAAGGACATTGATTGGGACGATAAATTTTACACATCGCCCAACTGCACGAATAAAAATCTGTGTTTGATTGTTTGAAACCCCACACGGGTGTTGGGATGAAATTTGAAGTTCACTCATCCTGATTGATTAAATATGTCGATTGATTGATTGACAGGCTGTTATAAGCGTTAGATATCTATATTTGATGCTTATACAGTGTAGTGCACTTTGGTTGATGGTTGATTATTTTTCAATGCTATTATATGTGTGTAATGTATGAAAATCCATATAATTAACATTATATGGTGATTGATTGGGCCTCATTCCAATTTGGAAAATAAAGAACAATATAAAATAAAGGTTCATGTGTTGACAGTACTCATCCATTGAGATTGGTCATGTGTTGAACGAAATATTTTAGTAATAAAATTTACATCTTTATCAATATAAAATAAAGGTTCATGTGTTGACAGTACTCATCCATTGAGATTGGTCATGTGTTGAACGAAATATTTTAGTAATAAAATTTACATCTTTATCAATATAAAATAAAGGTTCATGTGTTGACAGTACTCATCCATTGAGATTGGTCATGTGTTGAACGAAATATTTTAGTAATAAAATTTACATCTTTATCAATATAAAATAAAGGTTCATGTGTTGACAGTACTCATCCATTGAGATTGGTCATGTGTTGAACGAAATATTTTAGTAATAAAATTTACATCTTTATCAATATAAAATAAAGGTTCATGTGTTGACAGTACTCATCCATTGAGATTGGTCATGTGTTGAACGAAATATTTTGGTAATAAAATTTACCTCTTTATCAATATAAAATAAAGGTTCATGTGTTGACAGTACTCATCCATTGAGATTGGTCATGTGTTGAACGAAATATTTTAGTAATAAAATTTACATCTTTATTAATATAAAATAAAGGTTCATATGTTGACAGTACTCATTCATTGAGATTGGTCATGTGTTGAACGAAATATTTTAGTAATAAAATTTACAACTTTATCAATATAAAATAAAGGTTCATGTGTTGACAGTACTCATCCATTGAGATTGGTCATGTGTTGAACGAAATATTTTAGTAATAAAATTTACATCTTTATCAATATAAAATAAAGGTTCATGTGTTGACAGTACTCATCCATTGAGATTGGTCATGTGTTGAACGAAATATTTTGATAATAACAACTATTTTGAAAAAGAGATATTTGAAATAGAATATTTGAAAATAAAAATTTATGAAGCAGTGTTGATTAGATTGACGCCATTTTGACGTAAACGATTTATATCGATTTTATTCATTTCGAAATGAATTGAATACATAACGATTTCGAAATGAATTGAATTGAATTGAAATGAATTGAATATATAACGATTTCGAAATGAATTGAATTGAAATGAATTGAATTGAAATGAATTGAATAGAAAACGATTTAGAAATGAATTGAATAGAAAACGATTTCGAAATGAATTGAATTGAAAACGATTTCGAAATGAATTGAATATAAAACGATTTCAAAATGAATTGAATTGAAAACGATTTCGAAATGAATTGAATTGAAAACGATTTCGAAATGAATTGAATTGAATTGAAAACGATTTCGAAATGAATTGAATTGAAAACGAATTCAAATTGAATTGAAAGCGAATTGAAATGAATTCAAATTGAATTGAAATTTGAATTGAATAGAAATGAATTTTAAAACGAATTTATAAAGAAGAATTCAATTTTGATTTGAATTGAAAAGGAAGTTGAAATTGCTTTTGAAACGAATTTAAAACTATTCATATAATTCGTTTTAAATAGAAATCGACGAAATATATATTATATATATAATATAATGGCCTGAATAGAACGCGCCGTGCCGCGGCAGTTCGTGAATTTCGACCATTTATTTCAAACGGACAAAACGGGAGATCCGACCGTCAGATTCTCCTAAAACCGGAACTGTTGGGTTCGTATCGAAAAGAGCTTTCTAACGAATATTAGAAATTTGAAATCTAACGGTTGGATTTGGAGATACGTCCAAATCAAATTTGAAAAAGGTCGCTGTAAGTGCAGTTCGATGGCAGTTGATGGAAATCGACTGTACGGGCCTTGATAAAATTACTAAAAATAGCAATAATTTGTGTAAAATCATAAGAAATGATTTGTGAAGATTTGGGATGAAAAACTCCATATTTGAAAAGATAAAAATAGATTTTCATCGAAATGAACTAGTTTTGAACTAGAAATATAATTCTATTTATTTTTAAATAAATAAATTGAATTTGAAAAGGGTTTTAAAAATAACCAGAATTTCCAATGATTGCATTGGAGTGGAATTGAATCGAAATTGTCTTCGGAATATTTCGATGTTGGAATTCGTGATTATACGGATGTTGTTATGGAAATCTGAAAGATATATATTTATATCGTTATTTCCAATACGACATTTGTTAATCGTAGAATTCGATATTGAATATAAGCCGATATATTTTCTATTCAGAGCCTTATATTGAATATCAAATGCGATTTGGGTTTGTCGTGAATGGTGTCTTCACTAACACTGTTCTTGAACCCAGTTGAGGAAAGATTAAATCTTTTTATTTAGATTTAATGAAGTGTACCAATTCAATAATATTTAATTGAATTGAAATTATATTGATATTGGGTTTATCGTGAACAGTGTTTTAAATAACACTCGTTCTTTAACCCGATAATTAATGGAATGATGTTTGGGTTTATCGTGGACAGTGTTTTAAATAAGACTCGTTCTTTAACCCGATAATCAATGGAATGTGATTTTGGGTTTATCGTGAACCGTGTTTTAAATGACACTGATTCTTTAACCCAGTCGATAAAACTAAGTGGAGTTCTAATGAATCTTTAATTAGATTGAAATGATCGAGAATGGAGTATCACCAGTTTTGCTCCAAGCGATAGTTAAATCTTTAATTAGATTTGAACGTGAAATGGTAGTTGAATTTACCGATAACACCGTGGTGTTAGATATGAAGTACTACCAGTTTTACTTCATGGGATGAATAAGTTGGGATTGGGAAATTAAAACAAATGATTACTTCGGTAAGGTTCGCTAATCCCGACTAGTTTTGAATTGATATTCAAAAATAGATTAAAGAATAAATTCAAGAAATTTATCTTGGATAAAATTAATGGGAACCTTCCCCTATGAATGTGAAATCAGAAACTAACTGTCGGTTAGCTAAGCAGAATGGTTTTCTGGATATTGATCTGATGTTGGTTTCGGCCTTCGGGGTTAATATTTGGGGAATTATTCTCTTGATTAATTTACGGTTAGTGACTGATGAATTGGAATGAGGCGTATGTTGTGTTTGTGTAACACTTATTTAAAATATACGCGTGTTATTTGGAAAGACCGGGTTTATCCCATTCTGAATAACTGATACGACGATAAGTCGAAGTTGAAGACGATGGTCGAAGACCGGAGGTCTTCACGTCGTTTGGGTGATTACTGATGATCTTGATTGGGCTGTACACCCAAGAAGATGGAAACAGTTGGTGATCGTCCAGACGTACTTGGAGATCGATGGATACGCGGGGTACTAGGTTCCTCCGGTTTCGTTCAGACCCAGAACGGACTTGTAAATGGACTGTGTGTCTGACATTGGATTTTAGTCCGTGTGATTGATCTCTATTAAATATATATCTGTTTGGCGGCGGAGAATTTATTCTCTTGCTTAACGCCCTTCTCTGAGACGTACGAGCTCAGGGGTTATATATTGATGGATATCAAACGCATGGAGTGAATTGTCTGTGTGGCATGCCTAAGTGACAATTGATCGAGGCTTCTGTTGAAAAGCAAAGTCTTGTGGTGATGATCAAAGCAAGGCCTTTGTGGCGTAGCTTTGTGTAACGTTTGCTTCGCGAGTTTCACACCCGGTATGAACCAAAAACGGGAGACGGACCTCAGGGAGGGCATGTGTTTCCTTCTTGCTAAAAAGTGGCGTCAGTGGTTTTACACGCCCTGACGAGTTTGACTTATGTGGTTGTTGTTGTTGCGAGGCGCCTCGGATTGATCGGTCGTTCTCGAACCGATGGAGTCATTTAGTTGGCTCACCTACGCCCCATAGGGCGGGGAAACGCATGTTCAGGGTTTAAGTTTAATCCACATCGGTGGACTGGCCCTGACGATCCAAGGGTCACTCGAGCTCTGATCCTGAGACACGGGCTAGAGCGTCTCGAATCGGTTGAGGACTATCTTTTGCCTCGGTTCATAGACGGAAATCCAATTTCCAAATACGTGACATTTGCGGTTTTATTTGTAAACCTATATATGGCGACATAGTGGCATGGGACGCTCATGCCGCCTATGATTGAAACTTATGATTTGAAGTTGTTTTATACACTATGCACTTATAATAGTATCAAACGATTTGTTTTAACCGTATCAAGCATTCTTTGGTTGTTATAAGGGAAAACCCTATCCTCGGCTGCGTTGCATTGTGTGATGGGACCTGGGTCTTATAACAGCTTCATTTTTCTTTATTTAGCATTGCGCTGTTTGTTTTATGCACTGGTATTCTTAGGAGGAAACCCGTTCCGTGTTATACGGCGTGGTCCCTTGATTTACCTAACTTTAAAATAAAGATTTATAACTGTTTTAGTTCTCACACCAATCCCATGACTGACCTGGAGTTTATTGTTTTAACCTAAACTCTGGGTGCCCTTATTTTGACACGGGCAGCTAGTAGTTTTGGTTTTGCAGATTTATATTCACAGGATCCTGGTTTACAGCTGGAACGATATCCGGAAAGCTTTGTATCCGTATATCTCATTCTAGTTGTGTATTGTATTATTTTTCCGCTGCTATGTATTTAAATGTAATTTAAATCTCTGATATTTCTGTGTAATATTCATTTATACTCTGTATATTCTTGTAATCTGATGCATTGTTGTAATATGCAATGAAAAGTTCTTATGTATGCGTTCTGTTTTGTCATGTTCTCAAAACGATCGGGTGTTTCGAGCGGTCTGGGTCGGTTTAGCGACTGGTTCAGACCGAGTGAAATTCCTGTTCGTCACAGTTGGTATCAGAGCTTTGGTTTACAAAGCAGAGAACAAGACACATTAGAACCGTACGAAAGAATTCATCAGATATTGGGTTAGTAATATCCAATGGGAATGACTCGTTAGAGATAGGATCAGTAGTATCCTAGAACGAGTGTGGAGAGTATATTTTTCAAATGAAAACAATTCTGTTTTGAAATTTAGATCGTTTTACACGTATTTGAATAATTTATTTATATTGATTTTGGACAATTCAGTATATAAAGAATTTGCATATACGCCTTGCAAACGTATATTCAAAATTTTAATATATTGGATAGATATAACATCACACTCTAGTCGCCCTTCGAAGGTGTGATTTTCTATATATTTCCATTAGACTGGTGTGAGAACCAAAACTAATATAGCTAGAATACATTATTGTGATTTGGCATCAAAAACATGATTTTCTGTATATATATCAAAATTATCAATTTGAAACGTTAAATTCACTAATTGATTGATGTTTGTGTTGTTTGTTTATTTGTTTGATAATTTTGAACCATTTAGCCTAATTTGTAACAACCCGAAAATCTGGGCCAGTTTGAAATTTTCATTTTGGCAATTTTAGCGAATTTTGATTATTTAAAATAGATTATTTTAAATAATATCGACGTGAAATCTATTTTGAATATAATTCGAACGTATATATTATATACGTCGTCGTTAGAATATAAATATTTATATATAATTATAAATAGAATTGAAAACGATTTCGAAATGAATTGAATTGAAAACGATTTCGAAATGAATTGAATTGAAAACGATTTCGAAATGAATTGAATTGAAAACGATTTCGAAATGAATTGAATTGAAAACGATTTCGAAATGAATTGAATTGAAAACGATTTCGAAATGAATTGAATTGAAAACGATTTCGAAATGAAGTGAATTGAAAACGAATTCAAAGTAAATTGAAAACGAATTCAAAGTGAATTGAAAACGATTTCAAAGTGAATTGAAAACGATTTCGAAATGAATTGAAAACGAATTCAAATTGAATTGAAAGCAAATTGAAACGAATTCAAATTGAATTGAAATTTGAATTGAATAGAAATGAATTTTAAAACGAATCTATAAAGAAGAATTCAATTGTGATTTGAATTGAAACGGAAGTTGAAAATGTTTTTGAAACGAATTCAAAACTATTTATATAATTCGTTTTAAATAGAAATTGACGATATATATATATTATATATATTATATATATAATATAATGGCCTGAATAGAACGCGCCGCGCCGCGGCAGTTCGCGAATTTCGACCATTTATTTCAAACGGACATTACGGGAGATCCGACCGTCGGATTCTCCTAAAACCGGAACCGTTGGGTTCGTATCGAAAAGAGCTTTCTAATGAATATTAGAAATTTGAAATCTAACGGTTGGATTTGGAGATACGTCCAAATCAAATTCGAAAAAGGTCGCTGTAAGTGCAGTTCGATGGCCATTGATGGAAATCGACTGTACGGGCCTTGATAAAATTATTAAAAATAGTAATAATTTGTGTAAAATCATAAGAAATGATTTAGAAAGAATTGGGATGAAAAACTCCATATTTGAAAAGATAAAAATAGATTTTTATCGAAATGAACTAGTTTTGAACTAGAATTTTAATTCTATTTATTTTTAAATAAATAAATTGAATCTGAAATGGTTTTGAAGTTAACCAAAATTTCCAATGATTGCATTGGAATGGATTTGAATCGAAATTGTCTTCGGAATATTTCGATGTTGGATTTCGTGACTATACAGATGTTGTTATGGAAATTTGAAAGATAGATATATATATCGTTATTTCCAATACGACATTTGTTAATCGTAGAATTTGATATTGAATATAGGCCGATATATTTTCTATTCAGAGCCTTGTATTGAATATCGAATGTGATTTGGGTTTGTCATGAATGGTGTCTTCACTAACACTGTTCTTGAACCCAGTTGAGAAATGATTAAATCTTTTTATTTAGATTTAATGAAGTGTACCAATTAAATAATATTTAATTGGAATAGAATTGATATTGATTTTTGGGTTTATCGTGAACAGTGTTTTAAATAACACTTGTTCTTTAACCCGATAATTAATGGAATGCGATTTTGGGTTTATCGTGAACCGTGTTTTAAATGACACGGATTCTTTAACCCAGTCACAGATTAAAACTAAGTGGAGTTTTAATGAATCTTTAATTAGATTGAAATAATCGAAGTGGAGTATCACCAGTTTTGCTCTAGGCGATAGTTAAATCTTTAATTAGATTTGAACGTGAAATGGTAATTGAATTTACCGATAACACCGTGGTGTTAGATATGAAGTATAACCAGTTTTACTTCATGGGATGAATAGGTTGGGATTGGGAAATTAAAACAAATGATTACTTCGGTAAGGTTCGTTAATCCCGACTAGTTTGAATTGATATTCAAAAGTAGATTAAAGAATAAATTCAAGGAATTTATCTTTTATAAAATTAATGGGAACCTTTCCCTATGAATGTGAAAATTTAGAAACTAACTGTCGGTTAGCTAAGTAGAAGGGTTTCCTGGATATTGATCTGATGTTGGTTTCGGCCTTTGGGGTTAATGTTTGGGAAATTATTCTCTTGATTAATTTATGGTTAGTGACTAATGGATTGGAATGAGGCGTATGTTGTGTTTGTGTAACACTTATTTAAAATATACGCGAGTTATTCGGAAAGTCCGGGTTATCCCATTCTGAATAACTGATACGACGATAAGTCGAAGATGAAGACGATGGTCGAAGACCGGAGGTCTTCACGTCGTTTGGGTGATAACTGATGATCTTGATTGGGCTGTACACCCAAGAAGATGGAAACAGTTAGTGATCGTCCAGACGTACTTGGAGATCGATGGATATGCGGGGTACTAGGTGCCTCCGGTTTCGTTCAGCCCCAGAACGAACTTGTAAATGGACTGTGTGTCTGACATTGGATTTTAGTCCGTGTGATTGATCTCTATTAAATATATATCTGTTTGGCGGCGGAGAATTTATTCTCTTGCTTAATGCCCTTCTCTGAGACGTACGAGCTCAGGGGTTATATATTGATGGATATCAATCGCATGGAGTGAATTGCCTGTGTGGCATGCTTAAGTGGCAAATGATCAAGGCTTCTGTTGAAAAGCAAAGTCTTGTGGTTGATGATCGAAGCACGGCCTTCGTGGCGTAGCTTTGTGTAACGTTGATTCGCGAGTATCACACCCGGTATGAATCAAAAACGGGAGACGGACCTCAGGGAGGGCCTACGTTTCCTCCTAGCTAAAAGTGGCGTCAGTGGTTTTACACGCCCTGACGAGTTTGACTTATGTGGTTGTTGCTGTTGCGAGGCGCCTCGGTTAGATCGGACGATCCGGGTCCGATGGAGTCATTCGTTGGCTCGCTTACGCCCCAAAGGGCGGCGAAACGTAGTGCTCAGGTATAATAATCCACATCAGTGGACCGGCCCTGTCGCTCCAAGGCTTGCCTGCGCGCTTGCCTGAGACTCGGGCTAGGCAGTCTCGAATCGGTTGAGGACTATCTTTTGCCTCGGTTCATAGACGGAAATCCAATTTCCAAATACGTGACTTTGCGGTTTTATATGTAAACCTATATATGGTGACATAGTGGGATGGGGCGCTCATGCCGCCTATGATTGATACTTATGATTTGAAGTTGTTTCATACACTATGCACTTATAATAGTATCAAATGATTTGTTTTAAACGTATCAAGCATTCTTTGGCTGTTATAAGGGAAAACCCTATCCCCCGGCTTGCGTTGCATTGTGTGATAGGACCTGGGTCTTATAACAGCTTCATTCTTCTTTATTTAGCATTGCGCTATTTGTTTTATGCACTGGTATTCTTGGGAGGAAACCCGTTCCGTGTTATACGGCGTGGTCCCTTGATTTACCTAATGATTTAAAATAAAGATTAACTGTTTTAGTTCTCACACCAGTCCCATGACTGACCTGGAGTTTATTGTTTTAACCTAAACTCTGGGTGCCCCTATTTTGACACGGGCAGCTAGTAGTTTTGGTTTTGCAGATTTATATTCACAGGATCCTGGTTTACAGCTGGAACGATATCCGGAAAGCTTTGTATCCGTATATCCCATTCTAGTTGTGTATTGTATTATTTTCCGCTGCGATGTATTTAAATGTAATTTAAATCTCTGATATTTCTGTGTTATATTCATTTATACTCTGTATATTCTTGTAATCTGATGCACTGTTGTTATATATAGTGAAATGTTCTTCTGTATGCGTTCTGTTTTGTCGTGTTCTCAAACGATTGGGCGTTTCGAACGGCCTGGGCCGGTTTAGCGACTGGTTCGGACCGAGCGAAATTCCTTTTTGTCACAGTTGGTATCAGAGCTTTGGTTTACAAAGCAGAGAACAAGGCACATTAGAAACATACGAAAGAATTCATCAGATATTGGATTAGTAATATCCAATTAGAATGACTCGTTAGAAATGGGATCAGTAGTATCCTAGAACGAGTGTGAAGAGTATATTTTTAAAGTGAAAACAAATTTTGTTTTGAAAATTTAATTCAATTATTCGTAGTTGATTATTTATTTATATTGATTTGGACAATTCAGTATATAAAGAATTTGCATATACGCCTTGCAAACGTATATTCAAAGTTTTAATATATTGAATAGATATAGAATCACACTCTAGTCGCCCGGAGATGATGTTGATAATGACCATGGCATCATCGATATTTATGTTCGTGCTCCGAAGGTGTGATTTCTATATATTTCCTATTGAGTGGTGTGAGAACCAAAGCTGTATAGGATTTATTGTTGTGATTTGGCATCAAGAATCTGATTTTTGTATATGTATCAAAATTACAAATTTGAAACTCTAATTCACTAATTGATTGATGTTTGGGTTGTTTGTTTATTTGTTTGCTAATTTTTAGCCATTTAGCCTAATAGAACCGAATATTGAATTGTATTGAAAATTGGTCGCATCTGCTAGCATACATATATATCGTTGAACAGGTCATAGCAAGGAGGCTAGAGCCAGAGAATAAAATTTGTTTGCCCGACAAATAGGTACATGTTTACTACATAATTTCCTGTTTTGTTTGGGTGATGATGATTTTGTGAGCCTATTGGCTAGCCGCTTGGCTTTTTCTTTTTCTTTTTGAGATCTGAAGGACCGGGGAAGCTATTTGAAATTCCCCGATGCTCCCGGTGCAGGGGAGGTTATGGCGAAATTTTTCGGAAATTTAGGGTGTTAGCCAAATTTTTGAAATTTAGAAAATTCTCAGAAACTGAAAAGTTGGAGAAGGAAAGCCAGATCGAACGTAGAGTTGAATGATCAAACCACTTTCGACTCTGTTCCTTTTCGGGGACGAAAAGTTTTAAGTGGGGGAGATTGTAACAACCCGAAAATCTGGGCCAGTTTGAAATTTTCATTTTGGAAATTTTAGCGAATTTTGATTATTTAAAATAGATTATTTTAAATAATATCGACGTGAAATCTATTTTGAATATAATTCGAACGTATATATTATATACGTCGTCGTTAGAATATAAATATTTATATATAATTATAAATAGAATTGAAAACGATTTCGAAATGAATTGAATTGAAAACGATTTCGAAATGAATTGAATTGAAAACGATTTCGAAATGAATTGAATTGAAAACGATTTCGAAATGAATTGAATTGAAAACGATTTCGAAATGAATTGAATTGAAAACGATTTCGAAATGAATTGAATTGAAAACGATTTCGAAATGAATTGAATTGAAAACGATTTCGAAATGAATTGAATTGAAAACGATTTCGAAATGAAGTGAATTGAAAACGAATTCAAAGTAAATTGAAAACGAATTCAAAGTGAATTGAAAACGATTTCAAAGTGAATTGAAAACGATTTCGAAATGAATTGAAAATGAATTCAAATTGAATTGAAAGCAAATTGAAACGAATTCAAATTGAATTGAAATTTGAATTGAATAGAAATGAATTTTAAAACGAATCTATAAAGAAGAATTCAATTGTGATTTGAATTGAAACGGAAGTTGAAAATGTTTTTGAAACGAATTCAAAACTATTTATATAATTCGTTTTAAATAGAAATCGACGATATATATATTATATATATTATATATATAATATAATGGCCTGAATAGAACGCGCCGCGCCGCGGCAGTTCGCGAATTTCGACCATTTATTTCAAACGGACATTACGGGAGATCCGACCGTCGGATTCTCCTAAAACCGGAACCGTTGGGTTCGTATCGAAAAGAGCTTTCTAATGAATATTAGTAATTTGAAATCTAACGGTTGGATTTGGAGATACGTCCAAATCAAATTCGAAAAAGGTCGGTGTAAGTGCAGTTCGATGGCCATTGATGGAAATCGACTGTACGGGCCTTGATAAAATTATTAAAAATAGTAATAATTTGTGTAAAATCATAAGGAATGATTTAGAAAGAATTGGGATGAAAAACTCCATATTTGAAAAGATAAAAATAGATTTTTATCGAAATGAACTAGTTTTGAACTAGAATTTTAATTCTATTTATTTTTAAATAAATAAATTGAATCTGAAATGGTTTTGAAGTTAACCAAAATTTCCAATGATTGCATTGGAATGGATTTGAATCGAAATTGTCTTCGGAATATTTCGATGTTGGATTTCGTGACTATACAGATGTTGTTATGGAAATTTGAAAGATAGATATATATATCGTTATTTCCAATACGACATTTGTTAATCGTAGAATTTGATATTGAATATAGGCCGATATATTTTCTATTCAGAGCCTTGTATTGAATATCGAATGTGATTTGGGTTTGTCGTGAATGGTGTCTTCACTAACACTGTTCTTGAACCCAGTTGAGAAATGATTAAATCTTTTTATTTAGATTTAATGAAGTGTACCAATTAAATAATATTTAATTGGAATAGAATTGATATTGATTTTTGGGTTTATCGTGAACAGTGTTTTAAATAACACTTGTTCTTTAACCCGATAATTAATGGAATGCGATTTTGGGTTTATCGTGAACCGTGTTATAAATGACACGGATTCTTTAACCCAGTCACAGATTAAAACTAAGTGGAGTTTTAATGAATCTTTAATTAGATTGAAATAATCGAAGTGGAGTATCACCAGTTTTGCTCCAGGCGATAGTTAAATCTTTAATTAGATTTGAACGTGAAATGGTAATTGAATTTACCGATAACACCGTGGTGTTAGATATGAAGTATAACCAGTTTTACTTCATGGGATGAATAGGTTGGGATTGGGAAATTAAAACAAATGATTACTTCGGTAAGGTTCGTTAATCCCGACTAGTTTGAATTGATATTCAAAAGTAGATTAAAGAATAAATTCAAGGAATTTATCTTTGATAAAATTAATGGGAACCTTTCCCTATGAATGTGAAAATTTAGAAACTAACTGTCGGTTAGCTAAGTAGAAGGGTTTCCTGGATATTGATCTGATGTTGGTTTCGGCCTTCGGGTTTAATGTTTGGGAAATTATTCTCTTGATTAATTTATGGTTAGTGACTAATGGATTGGAATGAGGCGTATGTTGTGTTTGTGTAACACTTATTTAAAATATACGCGAGTTATTCGGAAAGTCCGGGTTTATCCCATTCTGAATAACTGATACGACGATAAGTCGAAGATGAAGACGATGGTCGAAGACCGGAGGTCTTCACGTCGTTTGGGTGATAACTGATGATCTTGATTGGGCTGTACACCCAAGAAGATGGAAACAGTTAGTGATCGTCCAGACGTACTTGGAGATCGATGGATATGCGGGGTACTAGGTGCCTCCGGTTTCGTTCAGCCCCAGAACGGACTTGTATATGGACTGTGTGTCTGACATTGGATTTTAGTCCGTGTGATTGATCTCTATTAAATATATATCTGTTTGGCGGCGGAGAATTTATTCTCTTGCTTAACGCCCTTCTCTGAGACGTACGAGCTCAGGGGTTATATATTGATGGATATCAATCGCATGGAGTGAATTGCCTGTGTGGCATGCTTAAGTGGCAAATGATCAAGGCTTCTGTTGAAAAGCAAAGTCTTGTGGTTGATGATCGAAGCACGGCCTTCGTGGCGTAGCTTTGTGTAACGTTGATTCGCGAGTATCACACCCGGTATGAATCAAAAACGGGAGACGGACCTCAGGGAGGTCCTACGTTTCCTCCTAGCTAAAAGTGGCGTCAGTGGTTTTACACGCCCTGACGAGTTTGACTTATGTGGTTGTTGCTGTTGCGAGGCGCCTCGGTTAGATCGGACGATCCGGGTCCGATGGAGTCATTCGTTGGCTCGCTTACGCCCCAAAGGGCGGCGAAACGTAGTGCTCAGGTATAATAATCCACATCAGTGGACCGGCCCTGTCGCTCCAAGGCTTGCCTGCGCGCTTGCCTGAGACTCGGGCTAGGCAGTCTCGAATCGGTTGAGGACTATCTTTTGCCTCGGTTCATAGACGGAAATCCAATTTCCAAATACGTGACTTTGCGGTTTTATATGTAAACCTATATATGGTGACATAGTGGGATGGGGCGCTCATGCCGCCTATGATTGATACTTATGATTTGAAGTTGTTTCATACACTATGCACTTATAATAGTATCAAATGATTTGTTTTAAACGTATCAAGCATTCTTTGGCTGTTATAAGGGAAAACCCTATCCCCCGGCTTGCGTTGCATTGTGTGATAGGACCTGGGTCTTATAACAGCTTCATTCTTCTTTATTTAGCATTGCGCTGTTTGTTTTATGCACTGGTATTCTTGGGAGGAAACCCGTTCCGTGTTATACGGCGTGGTCCCTTGATTTACCTAATGATTTAAAATAAAGATTAACTGTTTTAGTTCTCACACCAGTCCCATGACTGACCTGGAGTTTATTGTTTTAACCTAAACTCTGGGTGCCCCTATTTTGACACGGGCAGCTAGTAGTTTTGGTTTTGCAGATTTATATTCACAGGATCCTGGTTTACAGCTGGAACGATATCCGGAAAGCTTTGTATCCGTATATCCCATTCTAGTTGTGTATTGTATTATTTTCCGCTGCGATGTATTTAAATGTAATTTAAATCTCTGATATTTCTGTGTTATATTCATTTATACTCTGTATATTCTTGTAATCTGATGCACTGTTGTTATATATAGTGAAATGTTCTTCTGTATGCGTTCTGTTTTGTCGTGTTCTCAAACGATAGGGCGTTTCGAACGGCCTGGGCCGGTTTAGCGACTGGTTCGGACCGAGCGAAATTCCTTTTCGTCACATAATTGAATCAAATATTGAATTGTATTGAAATTTGGTCGCATTTGCTTGCATATGCATATACTTACATTGAACAGGTCATAGCAAGGAGGCTAGAGCCAGAGAATAAAATTTGTTTGCCCGACAAATAGGTACATGTTTACTACATAATTTACTGTTTCGTTTGGGTGATGATGATTTTATGAGCCTATTGGCTAGCCGCTTGGCGTTTTCTTTTTCTTTTTGAGATCAGAAGGACCGGGGAAGCTATTTGAAATTCCCCGATGCTCCCGGTGCAGGGGAGGTTATGGCGAAATTTTTCGAAAATTTAGGGTGTTAGCCAAATTTTTGAAATTTTGAAAATTCTCAGAAACTGAAAAGTTGGAGAATGGAAGCCAGATCGAACGTAGAGTTGATTAATCAAACCACTTTCGACTTTGTTCCTTTTCGGGGACGAAAAGTTTTAAGTGGGGGAGATTGTAACAACCCGAAAATCTGGGCCAGTTTAAAATTTTTATTTTGACAATTTTAGCGAATTTTGAATATTTAAAATAGATTATTTTAAATAATATCGACGAGAAATTTATTTTGAATATAATTCGAACGTATATATTTATACGCGTCGTCGTTAGAATATAAATATTTATATATAATTATAAATAGAATTGAAAATGGCGCGGTAGTTCGATAATTCGATTTCAAACTTCAATTGAACATGCCAGGTGCAAAACAATCCGGATTTTAGTGAAACCAAAAACAATAGGATCTACTTGATGATATCTTTCCAATGAATCCGAAAAATCAAGATTTCATAGCGGGAATCAAAAGATATGTCCAGTTGAAAATTCTGAGTAGTCGCTATGGAATTCAGGCCCTTAAAAATGGGAATTTTGCAACCGACCTCGGATTTCGACGAAACCACTTTTGTTGGATCCGCAGTGTCAAATTATTGCTAGGTTTCAAATTTCATAATTTTTCGATTCAATATGTGAGCGTGGCAAAGGAAAACGCATTTGACCAGTTTCAGTTGATTTTAATCGAATGGAAAATGGCCATTTCTCCAACGGTCTCAAAATTCGACGAAACTAGTTTTGTTAGGACCGTATCGTCAATACGAAGCTAGAAAATATTTTTCTGGAAATTTTCTAGTTAGTATGTGGCCCCGGTAATTTGAAATGTACGTTTAAAATTCAATATAGTGATTTAAATGTAAATTCAACGGAAACAGATCGAAATGATCAAATCAGCTTACGATACATATCCCATTGTGTTCGGAATGGGGGTAAACCGCTATGGACGATAGGCGGTGGGCCTCGTTTAGAGGTCGTATGTAAAAGTCAACTTTTTCAAAAATAAAATAATTAAATAAATAAATAAAAAAAACCTTTTCTCTTCCCTTATATCAGGCCCCCCGTAAAAAGAAAACTGAAATCAGAAAAAGAAAAAAAGAAAAAAAGGAACAGCGGAGGACCGCCGCCCTCCCCACGACGCCGCTACCACCGCCTTCTTCCCCCCTTTTTCCGATTCGATCAGCGCGCCGCCCAGGAGGGGCCACCGCGTCCGATTCCTTCCGCCTCACACCCCAGACAGCCTCGCCGACCTCCACCGACGAGCGCCCTCCGTCCAAACCCCCTCCTCGTGCCTCCCCTCTTCTCCTCTTTCCCCTTTCCTTCTCGCGACAACAACCTCCGCCCCCTGCTTCCACCAGCGAACAACAAACCCCCCCCCCCTCCAGTAAACGAAATCGAAAAGGTATGCTTCTTTGTTTATTTTTGTTTTGTTTTACATAGTTAAATTTATTTAAAAACCTGATTTTCTTAAATGCATAAAGCTGGAATTTTTGTCGTATGTTAGAATTATTTTTAGGAAAATAAAACTTAGATTTTTATGTTGAAAGAAACGATTGTTATCTTAGAAAAGAAATGATTTTTATTCATGTAAAAGGTTTGATTTTTATTTGAATAAGGTTTAAATTTTAAAATAAAAAAAAAGTAAAAGGAAGGATTTCTATATAAAAAGGTATGCTTTTTCCTTATAGAAAAGTATGATTTTTCTTTATAGTAAAAATATGATTTTTATATTTTTAAAGTATTAAAAATATGATTTTTATATTTTTAAAGTATTAAAAATATAATCTTTACTATATAGAAGATGTAAAAATATGATTTTTGGTTAGGTAGAGAATTAAAAATATAATTTTTACATGATAAGAATAATAAAAATATCATCTTTATATGTGTAGAAAAATAAAAATGAGATTTTTATAAAGATGAAATCTTTAAATTTGAAAAGGCGAAAACTTCATATTTGAAAAGGCGAAATCTTCATGTAAGGTATAGCGAAGTAAAAATTCGATTTTTAAAGGTATGAAGCAATAATAAAAATATGTTTTTTTAATTGAAAGTGAATAAATAAAAATATGATTTTTATTTTAAAAACATCAAAATATAAAGATGAGTGATTTTTATATACGTAATGGCTACGGGCAACGAAGATGACGAAGATGCGAGAACAGTGAAGATTTCCTGCATTAGAAGTGCCGGGGAGTTAGGATAGCTATCGGTGAGAACTTCTCACCTTTCAATTTAATTTTCTAGTTATATATATACTAGGATGCAGACGGTGTTTAGTAGCACCCGACACCCGTCATCCACAGACCATGGATGGCTTGTTTGTTTAATTATTTGGTTGTGTAGTTGGTTAGATTATTTAGTTTGGAATTGAATTGTTTGGTGAAATGAAATTGATTTGATTGATGTGTGAATGGCGTGGGCCTTCACTAGACCAGGGATAAGGCTAGGCCTCGTCCCGTTATGCCGCCGAAATTTTCTAAAATATGTTAGAAAAATAAAAATATCATTTTATTGAAAAAAATGAACCGAATAGAATATTCATAGGTTGAATAAAATGTTTTATCGTTAAAAATATAATTTTTAACGTGAATGTGAATAAAT
Source organism: Allium sativum (assembly GCA_030737875.1). Classification (NCBI taxonomy): domain Eukaryota; kingdom Viridiplantae; phylum Streptophyta; class Magnoliopsida; order Asparagales; family Amaryllidaceae; genus Allium; species Allium sativum. The sequence goes on along the minus strand of CM060924.1, from coordinate 413,960,183 downwards.
AAATATTCATTTACAAACCGGACGGTTTGTTTATGTACACCTATTTGAAGGACATTGATTGGGACGATAAATTTTACACATCGCCCAACTGCATGAATAAAAATCTGTGTTTGATTGTTTGAAACCCCACACGGGTGTTGGGATGAAATTTGAAGTTCACTCATCCTGATTGATTAAATATGCCGATCGATTGATTGACAGGCTGTTATAAGCGTTAGATATCTATATTTGATGCTTATACAGTGTAGTGCACTTTGGTTGATTGTTGATTATTTTTCAATGCTATTATATGTGTGTAATGTATGAAAATCCATATAATTAACATTATATGGTGATTAATTGGGCCTCATTCCAATTTGGAAAATAAAGAACAATATAAAATAAAGGTTCATGTGTTGACAGTACTCATCCATTGAGATTGGTCATGTGTTGAACAAAATATTTTAGTAATAAAATTTACATCTTTATCAATATAAAATAAAGGTTCCTGTGTTGACAGTACTCATCCATTGAGATTGGTCATATGTTGAACGAAATATTTTAGTAATAAAATTTACATCTTTATCAATATAAAATAAAGGTTCATGTGTTGACAGTACTCATCCAATGAGATTGGTCATGTGTTGAACGAAATATTTTAGTAATAAAATTTACATCTTTATCAATATAAAATAAAGGTTCATGTGTTGACAGTACTCATCCATTGAGATTGGTCATGTGTTGAACGAAATATTTTAGTAATAAAATTTACATCTTTATCAATATAAAATAAAGGTTCATGTGTTGACAGTACTCATCCATTGAGATTGGTCATGTATTGAACGAAATATTTTAGTAATAAAATTTACATCTTTATCAATATAAAATAAAGGTTCATGTGTTGACAGTACTCATCCATTGAGATTGGTCATGTGTTGAACGAAATATTTTAGTAATAAAATTTACATCTTTATCAATATAAAATAAAGGTTCATGTGTTGACAGTACTCATCCATTGAGATTGGTCATGTGTTGAACGAAATATTTTAGTAATAAAATTTACATCTTTATCAATATAAAATAAAGGTTCATGTGTTGACAGTACTCATCCATTGAGATTGGTCATGTGTTGAACGAAATATTTTAGTAATAAAATTTACATCTTTATCAATATAAAATAAAGGTTCATGTGTTGACAGTACTCATCCATTGAGATTGGTCATGTGTTGAACGAAATATTTTGATAATAACAACTATTTTGAAAAAGAGATATTTGAAATAGAATATTTGAAAATAGAAATTTATGAAGCCGTGTTGATTAGATTGACGCCATTTTGACGTAAACGATATATATCGATTTTATTCATTTCGAAATGAATTGAATATATAACGATTTCGAAATGAATTGAATTGAAATGAATTGAATTGAAATGAATTGAATATATAACGATTTCGAAATGAATTGAATTGAAATGAATTGAATTGAAATGAACTGAATTGAAATGAATTGAATAGAAAACGATTTCGAAATGAATTGAATAGAAAACGATTTCGAAATGAATTGAATATAAAACGATTTCGAAATGAATTGAATTGAAAACGATTTCGAAATGAATTGAATTGAAAACGATTTTGAAATGAATTGAATTGAAAACGAATTCAAATTGAATTGAAAGCGAATTGAAATGAATTCAAATTGAATTGAAATTTGAATTGAATAGAAATGAATTTTAAAACGAATTTATAAAGAAGAATTCAATTTTGATTTGAATTGAAAAGGAAGTTGAAATTGCTTTTGAAACGAATTTAAAACTATTCATATAATTTGTTTTAAATAGAAATCGACGAAATATATATTATATATATAATATAATGGCCTGAATAGAACGCGCCGCGGCAGTTCGTGAATTTCGACCATTTATTTCAAACGGACAAAACGGGAGATCCGACCGTCGGATTCTCCTAAAACCAGAACCGTTGGGTTCGTATCGAAAAGAGCTTTCTAACGAATATTAGAAATTTGAAATCTAACGGTTGGATTTGGAGATACGTCCAAATCAAATTTGAAAAAGGTCGCTGTAAGTGCAGTTCGATGGCCGTTGATGGAAATCGACTGTACGGGCCTTGATAAAATTATTAAAAATAGCAATAATTTGTGTAAAATCATAAGAAATGATTTGTGAAGATTTAGGATGAAAAACTCCATATTTGAAAAGATAAAAATAGATTTTTATCGAAATGAACTAGTTTTGAACTAGAAATATAATTCTATTTATTTTTAAATAAATAAATTGAATTTGAAAAGGGTTTTAAAAATAACCAGAATTTCCAATGATTGCATTGGAGTGGAATTGAATCGAAATTGTCTTCGGAATATTTCGATGTTGGAATTCGTGATTATACGGATGTTGTTATGGAAATTTGAAAGATATATATTTATATCGTTATTTCCAATACGACATTTGTTAATCGTAGAATTCAATATTGAATATAAGCCGATATATTTTCTATTCAGATCCTTATATTGAATATCAAATGCGATTTGGGTTTGTCGTGAATGGTGTCTTCACTAACACTGTTCTTGAACCCAGTTGAGGAAAGATTAAATCTTTTTATTTAGATTTAATGAAGTGTACCAATTCAATAATATTTAATTGAATTGAATTGATATTGGGTTTATCGTGAATAGTGTTTTAAATAACACTCGTTCTTTAACCCGATAATTAATGGAATGATGTTGGGGTTTATCGTGGACAGTGTTTTAAATAACACTCGTTCTTTAACCCGATAATCAATGGAATGTGATTTTGGGTTTATCGTGAACCGTGTTTTAAATGACACTGATTCTTTAACCCAGTCGATAAAACTAAGTGGAGTTCTAATGAATCTTTAATTAGATTGAAATGATCGAGAATGGAGTATCACCAGTTTTGCTCCAGGCAATAGTTAAATCTTTAATTAGATTTGAACGTGAAATGGTAATTGAATTTACCGATAACACCGTGGTGTTAGATATGAAGTACTACCAGTTTTACTTCATGGGATGAATAGGTTGGGATTGGGAAATTAAAACAAATTATTACTTCGGTAAGGTTCGCTAATCCCGACTAGTTTTGAATTGATATTCAAAAATAGATTAAAGAATAAATTCAAGAAATTTATCTTGGATAAAATTAATGGGAACCTTCCCCTATGAATGTGAAATCAGAAACTAACTGTCGGTTAGCTAAGCAGAATGGTTTTCTGGATATTGATCTGATGTTGGTTTCGGCCTTCGGGGTTAATATTTGGGGAATTATTCTCTTGATTAATTTACGGTTAGTGACTGATGAATTGGAATGAGGCGTATGTTGTGTTTGTGTAACACTTATTTAAAATATACGCGTGTTATTTGGAAAGACCGGGTTTATCCCATTCTGAATAATTGATATGACGATAAGTCGAAGTTGAAGACGATGGTCGAAGACCGGAGGTCTTCACGTCGTTTGGGTGATTACTGATGATCTTGATTGGGCTGTACACCCAAGAAGATGGAAACAGTTGGTGATCGTCCAGACGTACTTGGAGATCGATGGATACGCGGGGTACTAGGTGCCTCCAGTTTCGTTCAGACCCAGAACGGACTTGTAAATGGACTGTGTGTCTGACATTGGATTTTAGTCCGTGTGATTGATCTCTATTAAATATATATCTGTTTGGCGGCGGAGAATTTATTCTCTTGCTTAACGCCCTTCTCTGAGACGTACGAGCTCAGGGGTTATATATTGATGGATATCAAACGCATGGAGTGAATTGTCTGTGTGGCATGCCTAAGTGGCAATTGATCGAGGCTTCTGTTGAAAAGCAAAGTCTTGTGGTGATGATCAAAGCAAGGCCTTTGTGGCGTAGCTTTGTGTAACGTTTGCTTCGCGAGTTTCACACCCGGTATGAACCAAAAACGGGAGACGGACCTCAGGGAGGGCATGTGTTTCCTTCTAGCTAAAAAGTGGCGTCAGTGGTTTTACACGCCCTGACGAGTTTGACTTATGTGGTTGTTGCTGTTGCGAGGCGCCTCGGATTGATCGGTCGTTCTCAAACCGATGGAGTCATTTAGTTGGCTCACCTACGCCCCATAGGGCGGGGAAACGCATGTTCAGGGTTTAAGTTTAATCCACATCGGTGGACTGGCCCTGACGATCCAAGGGTCGCTCGAGCTCTGATCCTGAGACACGGGCTAGAGCGTCTCGAATCGGTTGAGGACTATCTTTTGCCTCGGTTCATAGACGGAAATCCAATTTCCAAATACGTGACATTTGCGGTTTTATTTGTAAACCTATATATGGTGACATAGTGGCATGGGACCCTCATGCCGCCTATGATTGATACTTATGATTTGAAGTTGTTTTATACACTATGCACTTATAATAGTATCAAACGATTTGTTTTAACCGTATCAAGCATTCTTTGGCTGTTATAAGGGAAAACCCTATCCTCGGCTGCGTTGCATTGTGTGATGGGACCTGGGTCTTATAACAGCTTCATTTTTCTTTATTTAGCATTGCGCTGTTTGTTTTATGCACTGGTATTCTTGGGAGGAAACCCGTTCCGTGTTATACGGCGTGGTCCCTTGATTTACCTAACTTTAAAATAAAGATTTATAACTGTTTTAGTTCTCACACCAGTCCCATGACTGACCTGGAGTTTATTGTTTTAACCTAAACTCTGGGTGCCCTTATTTTGACACGGGCAGCTAGTAGTTTTGGTTTTGCAGATTTATATTCACAGGATCCTGGTTTACAGCTGGAACGATATCCGGAAAGCTTTGTATCCGTATATCTCATTCTAGTTGTGTATTGTATTATTTTTCCGCTGCTATGTATTTAAATGTAATTTAAATCTCTGATATTTCTGTGTAATATTCATTTATACTCTGTATATTCTTGTAATCTGATGCATTGTTGTAATATGCAATGAAAAGTTCTTATGTATGCGTTATGTTTTGTCGTGTTCTCAAAACGATCGGGTGTTTCGAGCGGTCTGGGTCGGTTTAGCGACTGGTTCAGACCGAGCGAAATTCCTATTCGTCACAACAGCCGAATTGGGTTACGGGACATATACAATTTTGTCCGGAATGAGGGTATTTATTTGGGGGCGACAGTCGTTGGGTTTGAATTTGTAACAACCCGAAAATTCTGAGCCAATTTAAAATTTTTATTTTGGTAATTTTGATGAATTTTGAATATTTAAAATGTACTATTTTAAATAATAACGACAAGAAATTTATTTTGAATAGAATTAGAACAAATATATTTATTTGAATCGTCGTTAGAATATAAATATATTTTTTATTATAAAAGGAATTGAAAATGGCGCGGTAGTTTGAAAATTCAATTTCAAATTTCAAATGAATATACATGATTCAAAACAAACCGGATTTTAGCAGAACAAAAAATATTTGAATCTATTTGAAAATATATTCCCAACGAATCCGAAAAATTGAAATTTCATATTGGAAATAAAAAGTTATGCCCAATTGAAAATTCAGAATAGTCGCTCTGGAATTTTGGCCCTTTAAAACGAAAATTTTGCAAACGAGCTCCGTTTTCGACGAAACCACTTTTATTGGATCCGGGATGTCAAGCTATTGCTAGATTCCAAAATTCATAATTTTTTGGATAAATATGTGAGAGTGGCGAAGTAAAACGTGTTTTAACAGTTTCAATCAATTTGGATCGACCAAAAAATGGCCATTTTTCAGATGGTCTCCAAATTTGACGAAATTAGTTTTGTTAGAACCGTATCGTCAATACGACACTAGAAAATATTTTTTGGGAATTTTTAGAGTTCATATGCGACCCCGGTAAATTGAAATTTGCGTTCAAATTCAATATATAGATTTATATTTTAATTTTGATGAAAACTGATCGTAACAGCCGAATTGGGTTACGATACATATCCCATTTTGTTCGGAATGGGAGTAATCAGCTAGGGATGATAGTCGGTGGGTTCGATTTTGAGTTTGAAATAAAAAGTTACTTTTAGGAATAAAATTAACTAAAATAAAAATATATAAACCTATCCTCTCCTTCTCCACTCAGACAAACCAAAGTCAAAAAAAAAAAGAGAAACCCAATGGCCCCTTTCCCCCATCGCCCACCCCCCTGACCTCCGCCTGCCGCCACCCCCCTCCGGCCTCCTCCCCTCGTCTCCAGCCCCTCCTTCTCTTTCCACTACAAGCCCTAGCCCCATTGACCCAAAAACCGCCGCCACCAGAACGGAGCAGCACCTCCTCCGCCTGAGCGTTGGCGAGCAGCGCCTCCCCCCTTCGAGTCGACGTCCAAACCCATAAAGGTGTGTTCTTATTTATTTATTTTTATATATTTTCTTATATGCTTGTTAGATTAATGAAGATAGGATTTTTAAGTTAATAAAAATCTGACCTTTTCAACATATAAAGATATGATTCTTAAAAACAAAAAGCTATGATTTTTATCTATAAAAAGTTGAGACTTTTTTATATACATGAAGTTGTCATTTTTAATCATAAAAAGAAGGAATTTTTATTTGATAAAAGAATGAATTTTTGTTTGATAAAAGAACTAATTTTTTTTTTGATAAAAGAACAGATTTTTGTTTGATAAAAAATGGATTTTTGTTTGATAAAAGAACAGACTTTTAAGATATGAAACTATATGATTTTTCTATATGATAAAAATAGGATTTTTATATTATAGAGATAGTAAAAATATAATCTTTTGTGAAGTAAAAATATAATCTTTAGCGAAGTAAAAATATATCTTTATAGAGAAAGTAGCGTAATAAAAATATAATTTTATAACGAAGTAGCGATGTAAAAATATGATTTTTATATAGAAAACTGAATAATAAAAAGGAGATTTTTACTATGAACAGAGTGAAATAGATTGTGATGGAACCGACGTTAATAAAAAAAAATCCGAACCGTTTAGAAATAAAGAATGACGGAGTAGGACCCCAAGGTGAGAACTTCTCACTTTTATTTTATTTTCTAGTTAAAATATATACTAGGATGCAGACGGTGCTTAGTAGCACCCGACACCAGTCGTGCATAGACCATGAACGGCTTGTATGCTTATTTGTTTGTGTGGTAAAAATTAATTGTGTGATGTGGAATGGAATAAAATATTTTATAGTTAAAAATATTTTATAGTTAAAAATGCAATGTTTAATACGTAGGTGAATAAAATAAATATTTATAAACAAATCGGATGATTTGTTTATGTACACACATTTGAATGATATGGATTTGGATGATAAATTTTACACATTGCCCAACTGCACAAATAATATCTAGTATTTGTTGGTTGAAACCCAACATGGGTATTGGGATGATATTTGATGTACACTAGTCCCAATTATTTAGTGTTATGTCGATCGATTGGTTGACAGGCTATTGTAAGTGTTAAAATATTTATATTTAATGCTTATACAGTGTAGAACGCACTCTGGTTGATGGATGAGTATTTATCACTGGTGTTGTCTACATGTGTTATATGAAATCCATATAATCACATTATATGGTAATTGACTGTGTCTGATTCCAGTTCAGAAAGAAGGAATATTTTAAAATAACGAATATTTTAAAATAACGAATATTTTGAAGTAATATTCAGTAAAAGATCAAAATCTGATTTTGATGTCCGATTTGGGATGGACAAGAATATATTTAAATATATAAAGCCGTGTTGATTAGATTAACGCCATTTTGACGTAAATGATATTTATATTGATTTTATTCATTTTTATAATGAATATTCAAAAGGAAATGATTTCAAAATATAATGTTTTGAAAATATTATCATTTATATATCGATGATATGGAATATTCGATATTGATTTGAAATTGAATATGAAGTTGAAATCGTTTTGAAAACGATTTTGAAATGATTCATAAAATACGTTTTAAATGGAAATTGAAGAAATATATATATTATATATATAATATAATGGCCTGAATAGAACGCGCCACGCTGCGACAGTTCGCGAATTTCGACCATTGACTTTGAATGAACATTACGGGAGATCTGACCATCGGATTCTCCTAAAACCGTAACCGTTGGGTTCGTATCGAAAAGAGCTTTCTAACGAATATGAGAAATTAGAAATATAATGGTTTGATTTGGAATTATGACTAAATAAAATTTGGAAAAGGTCGTTGTAAGTGCAGTTCGATGACCGTTTGTAGAAATCGACTGTATAGGCCTTGATAAAATTATTAAAAATATCAATAATTAGTTTAAAATCATAAGAAATGATTTGGAAAGAATTAGGATGAAAAAAATTCCGTACTTGAAAAGATAAAAATATTTTTTTATCGAAATAAACTAGTTTTGAAATAGAATAATAAATCCAATATTTTTAAAATCAATAAATTGGGCTTGAAATGGTTTTAAAAATAACCAGGATTTCCAATATATGAATTGGAACGGATATGAATCAAAATTATCCTCGGAATATTTCGATACTGGATTTCGTGATTGTACGGATATTGTGGAGGAATTTGGAAGATATATATATATATATTGTTATTCCAATACGATATTTATTGATTTCAGAATTTGATATTGAATATAAGCCGATATATTTTCTATTTAGGGCCTTGTATTTAATGTCAAATTGGATTTCGGGTCATGTCAGAATTGAGTTCGTATGTGAAAACACTATTTTTGGAATTTATATAAATATTGGCGAATCAGAAAATTTATAATCATTAAATAAAAAAATCACAAAAAGTGGTTTTCTCTCTTCCCGACATCCGATTAATGGAGAAATAAGGTTCCGACCTTCTCTCTTCATTTTCGGTGATTCTACTCATTAAAATCTCTTGGTCCAGTTGAAGTTTTTGTAGACCTCAATCCCCTCTTCAAATCCATACCCGTTGTGCTCCCCTCTTCAAGTATTCACGGAGAACAGAGCCTCCAAAGACCGTGACTTATAGGCGCCAGCATGCCCTCCACCGTGCACCGAATTGAGCATCGACACTAGGTGTGGGAAGCTTGTTCCGAGCACTTTGACGTGGTATCGTATGATTTTGATCTCGAGCAACGGATTGAGCATGAATTCAAAACCTAGATTTGAACGGGGAGCTGAGGTATACGACCAGTTTGATTTCTAAAGGCTATAACACTTTTAAGCATTGCAATTTACAATTTTAGAATAAAAATCGTATCTTTCTCGTTTGTTGTCGAAATCCAGTGAAACAAGAGGTAGCGGGACCGAGAGGACATCTTCTACATTCTAAAAGAGACCGGAGAATTTTTAGAGCCCGCTACAATTTTAGGCAAAGCCGAAAGCAACGTGAGAACTCCTCACTAAATTTATTTCTGTACATTTATTTACTCTATAACTACATATATGAATTGCTCCCTGTCATCCATAGACCGTGGACGACTTGTTTGTTTGATTGTGTTGTGAAAATTGTTTGTGATGATAAATGAACTGTAGAAAATATTCATATTTTGAATAAAAATATTTGAATAGTAAAAATATCATTTTTATTATATAAATGAACTGTAGAAAACATTCATATGTTGAAATAACTATCTTATCGTTAAAAATGTAATTTTTAACGAGTATATGAATAAATTAAATATTCATTAACAAATCGGAAGATTTGTTTATGTACACCCATTTGACTGATATGGATTGGGACGATAAATTTTACACGTCGCCCAACTGCACAAATAAATTCCGTATTTGTAGATTGAAACCCCACACGAGTGTTGGGATGATATTTGACGTACTCTAATCCCAATTGTTTAGTTGTATGTCGATCGATTGGTTGACAAACTGTGGTAAGCGTTAAATATTTATATTTAATGTTTATGCAGTGTAGAATGCACTCTGGATGATGGTTGGTTGTTTATCATTGTTGTTCTATACATGTGTTGGATGAAATCCATATAAATAACATTACATGGTAATTGACCGTGTCTTATTCCAGTTTAGAAAGAATACATATTTTAAAATAACGAATATTTTAAAATAATGAGCATTTAAAAATAATATTCAGTAAAAGATCAAAATCTGATTTTGATGTCCGATTTGGGATGGACACGAAAATATTTATGAAGCGACCCGAACTTCCACGGTCTCCGAAGAGATGAGAAAGAACGAATTACTGTGAGGACAAGACAAATCAGAATGCTGGCGGAAGAACATTTCATTGTTATTACAACAATTCCATCAGATACAAGAATATACAGAGTATAAATGAATAAATTACATTCGATAAATATCAGAGATTACAATAAATTACATAGTAGTGGAAAATAATACAAAGCACAACTGAAGGTGATATACAGATACAGAGCTTTCCGGATATCATTCCATCTGTAAACCAGGATCCTGTGAATATAAATCTGCAAAACCGAAACTACTAGCTGCCCGTGTCAAAAATAAGGGCACCCAGAGTTTAGGTTAAAACAATAAACTCCAGGTCAGTCATGTGACTGGTGTGAGAACTAAAACAGTTATTTAAAGCTTTACTTTAAAAGAGAGTAATTCAAGGGACCACGCCATATAACACGGAACGAGTTTCCTCCCAAGAATAGCAGTGCATAGAAAAGACAACACAATGCTTTTTCGAAAAATGAAGCTATTATAAGACCCAGGTCCCATCACACAATGCAACGCAAGCCGGAGGATAGGGGTTTCCCTTATAATAGCCAAACATGCTTGATACGTTTAAAACAAATCATTTGATACTATAATAAGTGTATAGTGTCAAAACATTTCAATCATAAATATAAATCATAGACGACATAAGTGCCTCATACCACTATGTCGCCATACTAGGCTCTACAAATAAAGCCGAAATAGACGTATTGGAAATTGGATTTCTGTCATGAGTCGAGGCAAGGGGCAAGCTCCTCTCCGCTTCGAGACACTCTAGCAAATGCCTCCGGACTACACACTCTGGGTAACCTCTGGATGCTTCAGGGCCGGTCCTCTCTTACGTTTGAGGATTAATTATGCTTGAACACACGTTTCCCGATCCTAACAGACCTAAAATCGAGGTGCCTCATCCAACAACCACATAGGTGAAAAGTATATTGTAACACCCCACACCCGCTAAGGTCACTCACTAAGGGAATGCCTTAGCTTCGATGGAGTATTTAAGTGAACATAGAACTGAAAAATTACAACAAGACAGATATAAGTAATACTTGAAATTTAAAACATCATTTCATTGCAGCAGAAGGTAAACATGTTTGGTTACATCTCAAAAACCAACAAGAGTCAAGTACAAAATATCCATCTGGTTAAAACATAAGTACATAATCCCACTACATACTAATAGCCATAATAGAAAAGATAACTGAGCTTTTCTTCAAGAGTCCAAGCTCCAAAAGATAGATAAAGCAATATGATCAAAGCCCACTAGTGCTAGGCCCACTCTGATAACCTGAGGGTTGGGGAAAAAGATAAAAACAACGGGGTCAGACATAAGTCTGAGTGAGCCCTATAACCTTAACAATACAATCATTAAAGTAATTAGGGTATGATATAAACCTGGTATGGTACGACTGGGGATAGATGACTACACTAAGTAGCCAACTAGACTTAGGATAAACTAAGATAACGGTAAAGACGCGCCTATCCACCCAAGGATAAATACTACCCTGCACCACACTAGATCTACCCACCCAAGGGTAATTCCTACACTGCACCACACTAGATCTACCCACCCAAGGGTAATTCCTACTTAAAGGTTGATCCCACTAAGTGTACTTAGTAATTTTTATTAATAGTTCCGTGTACCCCTAGTTGTCTACATAGGTGCCGTCTGCCCCTATCTCCACTAGGTGTAACCACACCTTAGTTATTTTATTAGTAGTCTCGTGTACCCCTAGCTGACTACATAGGTGCCGTCTGCCCCTATCTCCACTAGGTGTACCCACTACTCCCCAAGCGATCGGCTCCCTAACGTAGATACCCGTGCTGGCCCCACAGTGGGGTGTATCACTCCCCAAAGTGGCAACCCGATACTATCAATGGTGCACGGCTTATATCTACACGATGCAACAACGTCTTACCTACAAGCCCGGGTCCACACACGCATATGAAACCCGTTGGACTCGCGTTGCCACCGCTACCCCGTTTTGGCCTCTTATAGTCAAGCCCAGTACGCGTGTCCCGTCCTCGACATGGGTTGAGCCCAATAAGATACATATGGGTTACTGGTTGAAATGGGCCCCCACAAGCTACTACTTAAGCTTGTCATTTTATCTAGTGCATCCCACTTAACCCCTTTTTCATAATCATGCCCACTTACATGTTAAGGTTTGGTTAAGTCATCTAATCATATTTCAATTGCCACTCAAGGCACCCACTAGATTTCTACATGCCACCCAAGGCACCCACTTGATTTCCACATGCCACCCAAGGCACCCACTTAACCCTTTAATCATGTTTAGTTACATGTTCCACTTTGGTTAAGTATTCTAGTCGTATTCTCTATTGCCACCCAAGGCAACCCACTAGATTTTTCCACATGCCACCCAAGGCACCCACTTAACCCTTTAATCATGTTTAATTACATGTCCCACTTTGGTTAAGTATTCTAATCTTATCTTCTATTGCCACCCAAGGCAACTACTAGACTTCCTCATGCCACCCAAGGCAACCACTTAACTCTTTAATCATGTTTAATTACATGTTCCACTTTGGTTAAGTATTCTAATCGTATTTTCTATTGCCACCCAAGGCAACCACTAGATTTCCTCATGCCACCCAAGGCACTTACTTAATCTCCACATGCCACCCAAGGCACCCACTTAACCCTTCATGCCCCACTACATGCTTATTTGGTTAAGTGTTTCTTAATTGATTAAGAACGTAACCGTTGTAAAGACCTCTCACATTAGACTATCTTTTATGGCAGCTGGATTTGCCGGTAGGGTCCGGGCAGCCTTACGCCATAACCGAGTCTAACATCGTGTCTATACACTTGTCACGTATTTAGTTTGTACCTAAGACCTCTCACATTGGGCCAATCATTTGTAACCGCTGGATTTGCCGGTCGGTTCCGGGCAGTCTTACGCTACAAAAGGGTCCAACCTCGTGTCTTAGTCGATTAATTACACCTAATTAGTCACCCCCATATTTCGAATTAATTTTCCCTAATTAATTCCAATTTTTAACGATGTACATAATTGACTCAATTATGTCCATCCTCTTTATGGTATGCATAATCATACCAATTTCACATCATTTCATTAACATATATATTAACCCCATCGTTCCCCACGTAATTCGCTAACATGACATAAAAGGGAAGATTCATCACACATACAATGGGTTCAACTTGCATGACATTAACATGGGTTTTAAAGGTGTCAACATGCATATAGCATCAACCCAACTAGCATAAATAATCAACCCAAACTTGCATGAATCACATATGTCATAAAGAGGTTAACTTGCATAAGTTATTTATGTCACACAAAGGGGTAAACTTGCATATGTATGTATGACATCCAAAGGGGTTAACTTCATATGTATGCTTATCATACTAAGGTGTAAACTTGCACATGTTACTTGCATATCATCAAACACCAAACTTGCATAACATGTCATATATGAACATGCATATAATTGAACACCAAACTTGCATAACATATCATATATGAACTTGCATATAATCATACACCAAACTTGCATAACATGTCATATATGAACTTGCATATAATCATACACCAAACTTGCATAACATGTTATATATGAACTTGCATATAATCAAACACCAAACTTGCATAATCATGGTGTCATAATGGATCAATGTTTATCATAGCAACTAGCATCATGAACATATAGCCTAACACTTGCATAACTTGCATAACATCATGATCACATAGCATATAGCTTGCATAACTTCCATAACATCATGAACATGTAGCATATGACTTGCATAACTTGCATAACATCATAATCACATAGCATATGGTTTGCATATCTTGCATAACATCATAATCACATAGCATATGACTTGCATAACTTGCATAACATCATGAACATGTATCATATGACTTGCATAACTTGCATAACTTCATGAACATATAGCACATAACTTGCATAATTTGCATAACATCACAAACACATAGCATATGATAACATAATCTTGCATTGATCCACATTCATAGCCATAACCTCATTATATCCTATCATAATCATTTCAACAATTGGTTATTAAGGCTATAGAAAACTCACAACTTGTTGATTAGCACTCCTAAGAAGAAGATTAAGTTGCTAGAGTTGATTAGAGATTGATTTGAGAAGCCATCTTCCTCTTTAGATTGATGGAGGCTCCTTCAAGTTGCATTTTGATGGCATAACGGTGTTGTAACTATTTTTAGTATGAATTAGGGTAGTCTTAGGGTATATTTATAGATTAGTTAGGTGATTTAGGCCCTTAGATTAACCCTAAATTAGATTAGAGCCGTCAGATCACGTCCTAGCCACCAAAACACAGCCCAAAAGCCAAGCTGATGCACCCAGGTCACCTGGGCTCGACCAGGGAGGTCGACCCCCAGGTCGACCCTAGGGTCGACTCCCCAGTCGACCTGGGGGGGAGGTCGACTCCCTAGTCGACCCCCAGGTCGACCCCCTGGGTCTGGCAGGAATTTTCCCGCCACTTCTGAAATTTGAAATTTCTGATTTTAAATTTGTTTTTAAATTTCTGAAAACTTCTTTGGGCCTTATCGGGGTCATACGGACTCCGATTTTCGAAAACTCGGACTCTATTTCGCGTATTTTTTCGAGACGAACGCAATGGCATAGCCCGTTTCCCCTGATTCAGATTTTTAAATTTAATTCTGCCCTGTTTTATATTATAGCAAGTTATTCAACATACGGGGTTTTACATTCTCCCCTACTTAAAGGATTTCGTCCCCGAAACCTCTAAGTCAAGAAGAACGTATCCTACCAACCAAACAACCATCTACTCAAACCATCAAACACTGGCATCCATTGTCCTTAGAGTTTCTAATGCTGTATGAACATATGCAAAGAGTGTGTGTATATGTTCCCTGTTTAATGCAAAATTAGGCGGTCTACTAATTCAGTTGACCTCCTTAATGCAAACCATGATAGTGCCATGCATCCAATATGTATGCAAAAGAACCCTATCGACACACACTATCTCTACATGTGTGCACAACCATACACCAAAATGCATCATCCATTTGATAATACAACCATTATACATCCATTAATATAGCTACCTACACACAATTTTATGCAATATGCAATATGAAGTGATTGAGCCGATCTAGTACCTAGAGTGTGTGTATATGCATCCACAAGCAACCACTAGCAACCACTTGCATCCACACGCATCCATCAAACATAACATGTCTCAAACACATGTTTCAACCATAGGTTTTCCCTATCTAAAGGTCAAAGGTACTAATGAGAGGACATACTAAAGATAAGACAAGCACTAGACAAACGATAAAGGGGAAGTTAAAAGACATACCCTCAAAAAGGAATGGGTACAATGAACGCATCTTTGCTTCTGTCTCCCAAGTAGCATTGCTCTCATCTTCTCCCCTTTTCACTTTGACTAGTCGAACCTCCCTGTTTCTCAATTTCCTAATCTCTAACCAAGGATGCGGGTAGGAGCTCGTCGAATAATCGCATCACGCTCTACCTTTACTTCCCTAAGCAGGCTCGGCTCTACCACTTCTGCGGTCTCATGTAGGCACTTCCTTAAATGTGACACATGGAATACGTCATGTTCCCAATGCAACCGAACTATCTCTCGAAGATAAACTGAAGCTAGCCATGGAGCAGTCCTCTTGCTCTTCACGGGTATGAAATGGACCCTCTTAGTAAGTCTGTCTACCACAACCCAAATTCTCGTATTACACTTTCTCGATCTAGGTAACCCATCAATAAAATCCATCGAGACGCTATCACACTTCCCTTGCGGAACTTCCAATGGGTGAAGCAACCCACCTGGTTTCTTTTTCTCCGCTTTCACCTGTTGGCACACGAAGCATCTAGCGACATACTCGGCCACATCTTTCTTCATACCGGCCCAAATGAAAACTCGCTTCATGTCTTGGTACATCTTGTCCCCACCGGAATGAATGGTCATCCTAAAACGATGTGCCTTATCAAGAATAGCCTTCCCCCAAACCCTCGTCCTGCGGTACACAAAGTCTACCGTCTCTACGCCAGCACCCCCTATCGTCTAAGGTATACTTACTCAAATGGCTGGACGACTCCCCTTTTATGAGCCTCTATACCAACTCAACCAACAGTAGGTCGTCCCTCTGTGCCTCGCCAATCCGTCTCAAAAGAGTAGGTCTGACCTCCAAGGATGCTAGCAAACCGGGTATAAAGTCAACGGAAGGTCTGAAATCAACCATCGAGATAAATTCTAAGCTTCGTCGTTCCACGAACAATGGACCCAAGGACAACCTTTTTCCGCTCAAGGCGTCCGCCACCGCGCTATCTCGAAATCATAGGATGTTAAGAACTCCATCCACCTTTGCTGTCTCAAGACTATGCGCTCGAAGAGTCTCCAACACTTCCCTAAGATGTAGGGTATGCTTTTATCCACTTCTGGAGAAAACCAGGATATTCTCCCATACAAAATCGTCACAATTATCCATCTCTCACGCAGACCATCCTAGCCGAACTCGACATCCCCCAAGTGCAAGCCCCAAAGGCCTAAACCAATATCAGACAAACACCTAAGGGATACCTCCTTCGAATTCAGACGACCTACGTGAGATGATACTAGTAAAACGGCTAAATGATTAAGCCCTTGTCCAACTCTGTATGTCCTTGCCAGTCTCGCTCCAAAACCACCGTTGATCAAATAACTGGCTTTGCTTAACCTATTAAGCACATACGAAAACTTATTTCACTCTTCTTCACTCTTAGAAAATACTAAGATGTCATCCACAAAGACCACTACAAAGTTATCTAGGTACTCCCTGAACACCCTACTCATCAAACCAACAAAATATGCGGGGGCGTTCGTCAAACCAAATGGCATCACAAGCCACTCGTAGAAACCATCCGGAGTCCTAAAGGCGGTCTTCTCTATACTATCCTCAGTCCCTCCCAACTGATGAAACTCCGTGGCCAAGTCCCACTACAAAAACACTGAGGCGCCAACCAACTGATCAAAGAGATCGTCAATCCTTGGCAATGGGTGTCTACTCTTCTTTGTAAGCTTGTTGAGTTCTCTATAGTCTACACAAAGTCTGAGGGACCCATCCACCTTCGTGGCAAAAACTACTGGAGCACCCCACTCCAATATACTTCGTCTTATGAACCCCTTCTCAAGCAACTCCCCTACTTTCCCTCCTCTCACGAGGAGCCATGTGGCGCACTGGTAAAAATACCGGTTTAGCATTGCCCACCAGGTATATTCGGAAGTCTATCTCCCGCTTCGGAGGTAAGTCCTTCATCTCCTCAAACTTATCCGAGTACTCCCGGACCACTCTAACAGATCGCAAACTCTTGACCGAAGCGTCAAGTGATTCAAGATAACTTAGCATAACAAAATCTATGGGATTACAAGAGACCTCGAGAGTGTTACCCAAGCGGGTTATGAGCCCAACAACTCTCCTTTCGCAATCAAGAACGGCACCATTACTGGATAACCAGTCCATGCCCAAAATCAACCCATAGCCCGTGAAGCCCAAACAAAAGCATCACCCCTAAACTCAAGGCTAAGTATGAGGATCTTCAAACCCAAACATATCATGGACAAATAAGTGGAGCCCCCCATTGGGTTTGAAACAACCACGGGATAATCTACTAAACTGGTGTTTAGGTGCAGTGACTCAACTAATGATGATGAGATAGACGAATGTGGTGCACTAGAGTCGAATAAAGTTCGAACAGGATGATCGAGAGAACCAAATTTCAACTTAGACGGTCCTACCCTCATCAGGTATACTCGTCGTGAGGGGATACATCTACCCTCCAGAAGATCTTGTGCTTCATCCTTACCAATTTGGACAACCCCAAGGTGTCCTATTTCTCCAAAACAACTAGCCTTGCCCTTCACATTCTCCTTTCGTGGCCTTCTTACCATGATGTGGTTTCGTCCCTTATTTACCTAATAGCTATTTGAACCTTCCTCTCTCGTCCATTGTAACGATACCCATAAGCCCTCCACCTCCATGGACTAACTTCTTAGCCCGGTAAACGACTTAGTCCCTTGAAGTGGTTCTTCCGTCCTTCATACGGAAGTCCTTACTTATCTTAAAAAGACATCTATACGCGGAGGGAAAATTCAAAAAGAGAAAGAGGAAGAGATTCAAAATGGAGAATCCGAAGGATAAAGATATGGCTATTTGGGGATTATGCTTTTCTTTCAAAAACTTTTCTCTTAAAAGACATGTTTTTGAAAATACTTCTTCCGAAAATGTTTTTAGAAAAATAGTTTTCTAAAAATTTTATCTGTTCTGGTAACCTTGAGCTCTGATACCACGTGTAACACCCCACACCCGCTAAGGTCACTCACTAAGGGAATGCCTTAGCTTCGGTGGAGTATTTAAGTGAACATAGAATTGAAAAATTACAAAAAGACAGATATAAGTAATACTTGAAATTTAAAACATCATTTCATTGCAGCAGAAGGTAAACATGTTTGGTTACATCTCAAAAACCAATAAGAGTCAAGTACAAAATATCCATCTGGTTAAAACATAAGTACATAATCCCACTACATACTAATAGCAATAATAGAAAAGATAACCGAGCTTTTCTTCAAGAGTCCAAGCTCCAAAAGATAGATAAAGCAATCTGATCAAAGACCACTAGTGCTAGGCCCACTCTAATAAACTGAGGGTTGGGGAAAAAGATAAAAACAACGGGGTCAGACATAAGTCTGAGTGAGCCCTATAACCTTAACAATACAATCATTAAAGTAATTAGGGTATGATATAAACCTGGTACGGTACGACTGGGGATAGATGACTACACTAAGTAGCCAACTAGACTTAGGATAAACTAAGATAACGGTAAAGACGCGCCTATCCACCCAAGGATAAATACTACCCTGCACCACACTAGATCTACCCACCCAAGGGTAATTCCTACACTGCACCACACTAGATCTACCCACCCAAGGGTAATTCCTACTTAAAGGTTGATCCCACTAAGTGTACTTAGTAATTTTTATTAATAGTTCCGTGTACCCCTAGCTGTCTACATAGGTGCCGTCTGCCCCTATCTCCACTAGGTGTACCCACAACTTAGTTATTTTATTAGTAGTCTCGTGTACCCCTAGCTGACTACATAAGTGCCGTCTGCCCCTATCTCCACTAGGTGTACCCACTACTCCCCAAGTGATCGGCTCCCTAACATAGATACCCGTGTTGGCCCCACAGTGGGGTGTATCACTCCCCAAAGTGGCAACCCGATACTATCAATGGTGCACGGCTTATATCTACACGATGCAACAACGTCTTACCTACCAGCCCGGGTCCACACACGCATATGAAACCCGTTGGACTCGCGTTGCCACCGCTACCCCGTTTTGGCCTCTTATAGTCAAGCCCAGTACGCGTGTCCCGTCCTCAACATGGGTCGAGCCCAATAAGATACATATGGGTTACTGGTTGAAATGGGCCCCCACAAGCTACTACTTAAGCTTGTCATTTTATCTAGTGCATCCCACTTAACCCCTTTTTCATAATCATGCCCACTTACATGTTAAGGTTTGGTTAAGTCATCTAATCATATTTCAATTGCCACTCAAGGCACCCACTAGATTTCTACATGCCACCCAAGGCACCCACTTGATTTCCACATGCCACCCAAGGCACCCACTTAACCCTTTAATCATGTTTAGTTACATGTTCCACTTTGGTTAAGTATTCTAGTCGTATTCTCTATTGCCACCCAAGGCAACCCACTAGATTTTTCCACATGCCACCCAAGGCACCCACTTAACCCTTTAATCATGTTTAATTACATGTCCCACTTTGGTTAAGTATTCTAATCTTATCTTCTATTGCCACCCAAGGCAACCACTAGACCTCCTCATGCCACCCAAGGCACCCACTTAACCCTTTAATCATGTTTAATTACATGTTCCACTTTGGTTAAGTATTCTAATCGTATTTTCTATTGCCACCCAAGGCAACCACTAGATTTCCTCATGCCACCCAAGGCACTTACTTAATCTCCACATGCCACCCAAGGCACCCACTTAACCCTTCATGCCCCACTACATGCTTATCTGGTTAAGTGTTTCTTAATTGATTAAGAACGTAACCGTTGTAAAGACCTCTCACATTAGACTATCTTTTATGGCAGCTGGATTTGCCGGTTGGGTCCGGGCAGCCTTACGCCATAACCGAGTCTAACCTCGTGTCTATACACTTGTCATGTATTTAGTTTGTGCCTAAGACCTCTCACATTGGGCCAATCATTTGTAGCCGCTATATTTGCCGGTCGGTTCCGGGCAGTCTTACGCTACAAAAGGGTCCAACCTCGTGTCTTAGTCGATTAATTACACCTAATTAATCACCCCCATATTTCGAATTAATTTTCCCTAATTAATTCCAATTTTTAACGATGTACATAATTGACTCAATTATGTCCATCCTCTTTATGGTATGCATAATCATACCAATTTCACATCATTTCATTAACATATATATTAACCCCATCGTTCCCCACGTAATTCGCTAACATGACATAAAAGGGAAGATTCATCACACATACAATGGTTTCAACTTGCATGACATTAACATGGGTTTTAAAGGTGTCAACATTCATATAGCATCAACCCAACTAGCATAAATAATCAACCCAAACTTGCATGAATCACATATGTCATAAAGAGGTTAACTTGCATAAGTTATTTATGTCATACAAAGGGGTAAACTTGCATATGTATGTATGACATCCAAAGGGGTTAACTTGCATATGTATGCTTATCATACTAAGGTGTAAACTTGCACATGTTACTTGCATATCATCAAACACCAAACTTGCATAACATGTCATATATGAACATGCATATAATTGAACACCAAACTTGCATAACATATCATATATGAACTTGCATATAATCATACACCAAACTTGCATAACATGTCATATATGAACTTGCATATAATCATACACCAAACTTTCATAACATGTTATATATGAACTTGCATATAATCAAACACCAAACTTGCATAATCATGGTGTCATAATGGATCAATGTTTATCATAGCAACTAGCATCATGAACACATAGCCTAACACTTGCATAACTTGCATAACATCATGATCACATAGCATATAGCTTGCATAACTTGCATAACATCATGAACATGTAGCATATGACTTGCATAACTTGCATAACATCATAATCACATAGCATATGGTTTGCATATCTTGCATAACATCATAATCACATAGCATATGACTTGCATAACTTGCATAACATCATGAACATGTATCATATGACCTGCATAACTTGCATAACTTCATGAACATATAGCACATAACTTGCATAACATCACAAACACATAGCATATGATAACATAATCTTGCATTGATCCACATTCATAGCCATAACCTCATTATATCCTATCATAATCATTTCAACAATTGGTTATTATGGCTATAGAAAACTCACAACTTGTTGATTAGCACTCCTAAGAAGAAGATTAAGTTGCTAGAGTTGATTAGAGATTGATTTGAGAAGCCATCTTCCTCTTTAGATTGATGGAGGCTCCTTCAAGTTGCATTTTGACGGCATAACGGTATTGTATCTATTTTTAGTATGAATTAGTGTAGTCTTAGGGTATATTTATAGATTAGTTAGGTGATTTAGGCCCTTAGATTAACCCTAAATTAGATTAGAGCTGTCAGATCACGTCCTAGCCACCAAAACACAGCCCAAAAGCCAAGCTGATGCACCCAGGTCACCTGGGCTCGACCAGGGAGGTCGACCCTAGGGTCGACTCCCCAGTCGACCTGGGGGGGAGGTCGACTCCCCAGTCGACCCCCAGGTCGACCCCCTGGGTCTGGCGGGAATTTTCCCGCCACTTCTGAAATTTGAAATTTCTGATTTTAAATCTGTTTTTAAATTTCTGAAAACTTCTTTGGGCCTTATCGGGGTCATACGGACTCCGATTTTCGAAAACTCGGACTCTATTTCGCGTATTTTTTCGAGACCAACGCAATGGCATAGTTCCCCTGATTCAGATTTTTAAATTTAATTCTGCCCTGTTTTATATTATAGCAAGTTATTCAACATACGGGGTGTTACATATATAAATGTCAGGGCTCGTAAGTCACTGACACCACCAAAGCTAGAAAGAAACGTCGTGCTCTCCCTACAGTCCTTATCCCGTTTTTGACTCATACCGAGGTGTGAGGCTCGCAAATTCACGTTATACACAAAGCTGCCACGTAGGCCGTGCTTTGATCATCAAACACAAGACTTTGCTTTTCAACAGAAGCCTTGATCCATGCAACTCAGCATGCCACACAGGTAATTCAGCGATTGATATCTATTGATATATAACCTCTAAGCTCATACGTCTCAGAGAAGGGCGTTAAGCAAGAGAATAAATTCTCTGCCGCTAAACAGATATATATTTAACAGAAATCAATCAACACAGAATAAAATCCAATGTCAGACACACAATCCATTTACAAGTTCGTTCTGGGTCTGAACGAAACCGGAGGCACTTTCCTCGCATAACCATCGATCTCCAAGTACGTCTGGACGACCACTTACTATTTCCATCCTCTTGGGTGTATAGCCCAATCAGGATCATCAGTAATTATCCAAACGATGTGAAGACTTCCGGTCTTCGACCACCGTCATCATCTTCGACTTATCATCGAATTGGTTATTCAGAATGGGTATAAACCCGGCCTTTCCGAACAACCCACGTATATTAAAAACAAATGTTACACAAACACAACATACGCCTCATTCCAATTCATCAGTCACTAACCGTAAATCAGTAAGAGAGCAATTCCCCAAATATTAACCCCGAAGGCCGGAACCAACATCAGATCAATACCCAGGAAACCATTCTTCTTAACTAACCTACAGCTAGTTTCCAAATTTCACATTCTTAGGGAAAAGTTCCCATTAATTTTATCCAAGATAAATTCTTTGAATTTATCCTTTAATCTTCCTTTGGATGTCATTTCGAACCAAATTATGGTTTTCAAAAACTAGTCGAGATTAGCGAACCACACTGAAGTAATTATTTATTTTATTTCCCAATCCCAACCTATTTATCCCATGAAGCAAAACTGGTAATACTCCATATCTAACACCACGGTGTTATCGGTAAAATTAATTATCATTTCACGTTCAAATCTAATTTAAGATTTATGCAAGGACCCGTAACTTTCTCGTGAAGGAAAGAGCGGATACTTTGAGAACAACACACAAATGAACGCAGACGGAAGAACATTTCATTGCTATTACAACAATGCAACAGATACAAGAATACACAGAGTATAATTGAATAAATTACATTCGATAAATATCAGAGGTTACAATAAATTACATAGCAGCGGAAAAATATACAAAACACAACTGAAAGTGATACACGGATACAGAGCTTTCCGGATATCATTCCAGCTGCAAACCAGGATCCTGTTAATATAAATCTGCAAAACCAAAACTACTAGCTGCCCGTGCGGAAAATAGGGGCACCCAGAGTTTAGGTTAAAACAATAAACTCCAGGTCAGTCATGTGACTGGTGTGAGAACTAAAACAGTTATTAATATTGGTTTTAAAGTTAGGTAAATCAAGGGACCACGCCGTATAACATGGAACGGGTTTCCTCCCAAGAATACCAGTGCATAAAACAACAGTGCAATGCTAAGTAAAGAAAAATGAAGCTTTTATAAGACCCAGGTCCTATCACACAATGCAACGCAAACCGGGGGATAGGGTTTTCCCTTATAACAGCCAAAGCATGCTTGATACGTTTAAAACAAATCATTTGATACTATAATAAGTGTATAGTGTCAAAACAATTTCAATCATAAATATAAATCATAGGCGGCATAGCTACCATCTACTATGTCGCCATACTAGTTCTACAATTAAAGACGAATTACACGTATTGGAAATTGGATTCCGTCATGAGTCGAGGCAAGGGGCAAGATCCTCTCCGCGTTCGAGACACTCTAGCAAATGCCTCAGGGTTACGCACTCTGGGCAACCCTGGAATCGGCTGGGCCGGTCCTCACTTACGTTAGAGGATTGACAATTCCTGAACACACGTTTCCCGGTCCTTACAGACCTATAATCGAGGCGCCTCATTCCAACAACCACAAAGGTGAAAAGTATATAAATGTCAGGGCTGGTAAGTCACTGACACCACCATAGCTAGAAAGAAACGTCATGCTCTCCCAGCGGTCCGTATCCCGTTTTTAACTCATACCAAGGTGTGAGGCTTGCGAATTCACGCTATACACAAAGCTGCCACGTAGGCGTGCTTTGATCCTCAACCACAAGACTTTGCTTTTCAACAGAAGCCTTGATCATTGCATCTTAGCATGCCACACAGGCAATTCATGCCATGCGATTGATGTCCATCGATATACAACCTCTGAGCTCGTACGTCTCAGAGAAGGGCGTTAAGCAAAAGAATAAATTCTCCGCCGCCAAACAGATGTATATTTAATAGAAATCAATCAACACAGAATAAAATCCAATGTCAGACACACAATCCATTTACAAGTCCGTTCTGGGTCTGAACGAAACCGGAGGCACTTTCCTCGCATATCCATCCATCTCCAGGTACGTCTGGACGACCACCAACTATTTCCATCCTCTTGGGTGTACAGCCCAATCAGGATCGTCAGTAATTACCCAAACGATGTGAAGACTTCCGGTCTTCGACCACCGTCTTCATCTTCGACTTATCGTCGAATCGGTTATTCAGAATGGGTATAAACCCAGACTTTCCGAACAACCCGCGTATATTAAAATCAAATGTTACACAAACACAACGAACGCCTCATTCCAATTCAGAATATTCTTTTATTCACAAAATCACATTTTTAGGGAAAGGTTCCCATTAATTTTATCCAAGATAAATTCTTTCAAATTTATCCTTTGATCTTCCTTTGGATGTCATTTCAAAACAAAATTATGGTTTTTCAAACTAATCGAGATTAGCGAACCACACCGAAGTAATTATTTATTTCATTTCCCCATCCCAACCTATTCATCCCATGAAGCAAAACTGGTAATACTCCATATCTAACACCACGGTGTTATCGGTAAAATTAATTACCATTTCACGTTCAAATCTAATTAAAGATTTAACTATCGCCTTGGAGCAAAACTGGTAATACTCCATCCTCGCTCAATTTCTAAATTTGATAATTTAGATTATAGATTCACATTTCAATCTGATTGCATATTCGTTAAAACTCCTTTTACTGGGTTAAAGAACTAGGTGTTATTTAAAACACAGTTCACGACAAACCCATATCACATTTTATTTATTTTCGGGTTAAAGAACTAGTGTTGTTTAAAACACAGTTCACGATAAACCCACAAATCAATTCTAGTTCAATTTAAATCATATATATTAGGAATTCCGATTATTTAAAACCCCTTTTTAAATCTAATTTATTTATTTAAAAACAAATCGGGTTTTAAATTTAATTCAATCTAGCTCATTTCGATAAAAATCCATTTTTCTCTTTTCAAATATGGAGTTTTTCATCCCAAATTTTCCCAAATCATTTCTTTTGATTTTACACAAATTATTACTATTTTTAATAATTTTACCAAGGCCCGTACAGTCGATTTCCAACAATGGCCATCGAACTGCACTTACAGCGACCTTTTCTGAATTTGATTTGGATGTATCTCCAAATCCAACCGTTAGATTTCCAATTTCTAATATTCGTTAGAAAGCTCTTTTCGATACGAACCCAACGGTTCCGGTTTTAGGAGAATTTGATGGTCGGATCTCCCGTAATGTCCGTTTGAAATAAATGGTCGAAATTCACGAACTGCCGCGGCGCGGCGCGTTCTATTCAGGCCATTATATATATAATATATATATATATTATATATTTCGTCGAATTCCATTCAAAACGAATTTTATAAATAGTTTTGAATTCGTTTCAAAAACAATTTCAACTTCCATCTCAATTCAAATCAAAATTGAACCTTTCCTTATAAATTCGTTTTAAAATTCATTTCTATTCAATTCAAGTTTCAATTCAATTTGAATTCATTTCACTTTGTTTTAAATTCAATTCGAATTCGTTTTCCATTCGATTCAATTCAAAGTGGTTTTCTATTCGATTCAATTCGTTATATATATTCAATTGAAATCAAATTCGTTTTCTATCCAATTCATTTCGAAATCGTTTTCAATTCAATTCATTTCGAAATCGTTTTCAATTCAATTCATTTCGAAATCGTTTTCAATTCAATTCATTTCGAAATCGTTTTCAATTCATTTCATTTCGAAATCGTTTTCAATTCATTTCATTTCGAAATCGTTTTCAATTCATTTCATTTCGAAATCGTTTTCAATTCATTTCATTTCGAAATAGTTTTTACTTTTCAATATTCATTTTAAAATGAATAAAATCGATATAAATATCATTTACGTCAAAATGGCGCATCTCTAATCAACACGGCTTTATATATTCCTTTATTCTATTAAACAAATGAATATTTATTTTTGTCAACACACGACTAATCTCAACGAATGAGTACTGTCCACATGTGACTATTTTTGTTAAATTATTTCGTTCAACACATGACCAATCTCAACGGATGAGTACAGTCAACACATGAACCTTTATTTAATAGTGATAAAGAAGTAAATTTTATTATTAAAGTATTTCGTTCAACACATGACTAATCTCAACGGATGAGTACAGTCAACACATGAAAATTTACTTTATATTGATAAAGATGTAAATTTTATTATTAAAATATTTCGTTCAACACATGACTAATCTCAGTGGATGAGTACTGTCAACACATGAACCTTTATTTTATAATATTCTTAATTTTCTAAATTGGAATGAGGCCCAATCAATTACCATATAAAATTAATTATATGGATTTTCATACAACACATGTATATAATAGCATTGAAAAATAATCAACCATCAACCAAAGTGCACTACACTGTATAAGCATCAAATATAGATATCTAACGCTTATAACAGCCTGTCAATCAATCGATCGACATATTTAATCAATCAGGATGAGTGAACTTCAAATTTCATCCCAATACCCGTGTGGGGTTTCAAACAATCAAACATAGATTTTATTTGTGCAGTTGGGCGATGTGTAAAATTTATCGACCCAATCAATGTCCTTCAAATAGGTGTACATAAACAAACCGTCCGGTTTGTAAATGAATATTTATTTATTCACATTCACGTTAAAAATTATATTTTTAATGATAAAAACATTTTATTTCAACATGTGAATTTCTATTCAGTTCATTTATTCAATAAAATGATATTTTTATTTTTCTAACATATTTTAGAAAATTTCGGCAACATAACGACACGATATTAGAAACGGGACGAGGCCTAGCCTTGTCCCCGGTCTAGTGAAGGCCCACGCCATTCACACATCAATCAAATCAATTTCATTTCACCAAACAATTCAATTCAACCCAAATATTCTAACTAACTACTCAACCAAACAAACAAGTCCATGGTCTGTGGACGATTGTGTCGGGTGCTACTAAACACCGTCTGCATCCTAGTATATATATATAACTAGAAAATGAAATTTAAAGAGTGAGAAATTCTCACCGATAGCTATCCAATACCACGACTCTTCATTTAGAGAAATCTTCGTCGTTCTCGTCTCTTAGTCATCTTTGTTGCCCGTAGCCACTATATATATATATATATATATATATATATATATATATATATATATATCACATTTTCACTTCGCTATTCAATATATAAAAATCAAAATTTTCCTTTGTTATTCAATATATAAAAATCGAATTTTTACTTTGTTATTGTATATATAAAAATCAAATTTTTATATTATCACCTACACACGATGAAATTTATATTTTTGTCTAACTAAAAATAATGTTTTCATATCGCTATTCAAATTATAAAAATCACATCTTTTATCATCCTACCATATAAAGATCATATTTTTAATATGCCACTAGTATAAAAATAATATTTTTAACCTTTCCATAATATAAAAATTATATTTTTATCTTACTACTTGAATAAAAATTATATTTTTATCCTACTAATTAAACGATAGAAATCCTAACTCTGCATAAACAAAGATAGTATTTTTCTTTAAACAAGGATCGTATTTTTATTTTCGCTTCCTCTTCGCTTTCATATGATAAAGATCAAATTTTTATTGTGTTAAAAATCGTATTTTGATATGAGTAAAAATCCTATTTTTATTCGACTCAAAATCAAATCTTCTCCTATTTATAAATCTAATCCTTTCTAGCATTAAAAATTAAATCAGAAAAGAAGAAGAAAATTAAAATAAAATTCAGATTTTTGAAATTAAAACTTACATTAAAATGGGAAGGGGCATCCTCGCTGTCGAGCTGAGGAGGAGGTGGACTTGCACTGACCGGTGGCGTCGCTTTTTGGGCAACGGCTTCAGGGGGGGTGCAGATTGGGTCTTCACCGTTGGAATGGGGGAAGGATGATGAGAGGGGGGCAACGGACTTCGGTCGAACGATGGTGGGTGGCTCGTTCGCGGCTAGGGTTGGACGGAGGTGACTGTAGTGGTCGAGGGGTGAGGCTAGGGCTTGGTTTGTCGCGCATCGAAGAAGGAAGAAGGAGGGAAGCAGGGGGCTCGCGGCACGAGGGGTGAGGGACGGCGCCTGGCGCCGGCGATGGTGGGGACTCCGTCGAGGTGGCGACGGGCTTCAACGCCCCCTTTTTCTCTCTTTTTTTTACAAACGATCTGAGGAAATGAACGTGGGGAGGAGAGAGATAAAGGAGTGAGGGTGGGGGTTTTTAGTCATTTAATTTAAATTAATTTTCTATAAAAATTGACTTTTTATTCCAACTCAAAACGGGACCCAACGACTGTCGTCCCTAGCGTTTTACCCTCGTTCCAAACACAATGCGATATGTATCGTAGGCCAATTCGACTGTTTGAATCAGTTTCCGTCAAATTTGAAATATAAATCAGTATATATTCAATTTGAACGCACATTTCAATTTACCGGGGCCACATACGAACTTTAAAAATTCTAGAAAAATATTTTCTAGCTTCGTATTGACGATACGGTCCTAACAAAACTAGTTTCGTCGAATTCTGAGACCGTTGGAAAAATGGCCATTTTCCAGTCGATTAAAATCAACTGAAACTGGTCAAACACGTTTTCCTTTGCCACGTTCACATATTGATTCGAAAAATTATGAAATTTAAAACATAGCAATAATTTGACATCACGGACCCAACAAAACTGGTTTCGTCGAAATCCAAGGTCGTTTGCAAAATTCCCATTTTTAAGGGTCTGAATTCCATAGCGACTATTCAGAATTTTCAACTGGACATATCTTTTGATTCCCGCTATGAAATTTTGATTTTTCGGATTCGTTGGAAAGATATCATCAATTAGATCCTAATGTTTCTGGTTTCACTAAAATCCGGATTGTTTTGCACCCGGTACATTCAATTGAAGTTTGAAATCGAATTATCGAACTACCGCGCCATTTTCAATTCTATTTATAATTATATATAATTATTTATATTCTAACGACGACGTATATAATATATACGTTCGAATTCTATTCAAAATAAATTTTCTTCGATATTATTTAAAATAATCTATTTTAAATATCCAAAATTCATTAAAATTGCTAAAATAAAAAATTTAAACTGGTTCAGAATTTCAGGGTTATTACAATCTCCCCCACTTAAAACTTTTCGTCCTCGAAAAGGAACAAAGTCGAAAGTGGTTTGATTAATCAGCTCTACGTTCGATCTGGCTTCCATTCTCCAACTTTTCAGTTTCTGAGAATTTTCAAATTTTCAAAAATTTGGCTAACACCCTAAATTTTCGAAAAATTTCGCCATAACCTCCCCTACACCGGGAGCCACGGGAAAATCCCGAAATTGCCATATAGGCCTTCTGATCTCAAAAAGAAAAAGAAAAAGCCAAGCGGCTAGCCAATAGGCTCATAAAATCATCATCACCCAAACAAAACAGTAAATTATAGCAAACATGTACCTATTTGTCGGGCAAACAAATTTTATTCTTCGGCTCTAGCCTCCTTGCCATGACCTGTTCAATGTAAGTATATGTATATGCAAGCAAATGCGACCAATTTTCAATATAATTCAATATTTGATATAACTAGGCTAAATAGTTCAAAATTGTCAAACAAATAAACAAACAACACAAACATCAATCAATTAGTGGATTAACGTTTCAAATTCATAATTTTGATACATATACAGAAAATCTTGTTTTTGATGCCAATTCACAACAATGTATTCTAGCTATATAAGTTTTGGTTCTCACACCAGTCTAATGGAAATATATAGAAAATCACACCTTCGAAACACGAACATAAGTTCGGATGATGATCGATCAATCATCAGAACCATCTCCGGGTGTCTTGAATGTGATTCTATATCTATCCAGTATATTAAAACTTCGAATATACGTTCATGACGCGTATATACAAAACCTTTATATATTGGATTGTCCATATTCAATATAAATAAATATTCAAATACGTATAAAACGATTTAAATTTTCAAAACAAAATTGTTTTCATTTGAAAAATATACTCTTCACGCTCGTTCTAGGATACTACTGACCCTATGTCTAACGAGTCATTCTAATTGGATATTACTAATCCAATATCTGATGAATTCTTTCGTATGGTTCTAATGTGTCTTGTTCTCGAGCTCTGTAAACCAAAGCTCTGATACCACTGTAAGGACCCGTAACTTCCCCGTGAAGGAAAGAGCAGATACTTTTAGAACAACACACAAATGAATGCAGACGGAAGAACATTTCATTGCTATTACAACAATGCATCAGATACAAGAATACACAGAGTATAATTGAATAAATTACATTCGATAAATATCAGAGGTTACAATAAATTACATAGCAGCGGAAAAATATACAAAACACAACTGAAAGTGATACACGGATATAGAGCTTTCCAGATATCATTCCAGCTGCAAACCAAGATCCTGTGAATATAAATCTGCAAAACCAAAACTACTAGCTGCCCGTGCGGAAAATAGGGGCACCCAGAGTTTAGGTTAAAACAATAAACTCCAGGTCAGTCATGTGACTGGTGTGAGAACTAAAACAGTTATTAATATTGGTTTTAAAGTTAGGTAAATCAAGGGACCACGCCGTATAACACGGAACGGGTTTCCTCCCAAGAATACCAGTGCATAAAACAACAGTGCAATGCTAAGTAAAGAAAAATGAAGCTGTTATAAGACCCAAGTCCTATCACACAATGCAACGCAAACCGGGGGATAGGGTTTTCCCTTATAACAGCCAAAGCATGCTTGATACGTTTAAAACAAATCATTTGATACTATAATAAGTGTATAGTGTCAAAACAATTTCAATCATAAATATAAATCATAGGCGGCATAGCTACCATCTACTATGTCGCCATACTAGTTCTACAATTAAAGACGAATTACACGTATTGGAAATTGGATTCCGTCATGAGTCAAGGCAAGAGGCAAGATCCTCTCCGCGTTCGAGACACTCTAGCAAATGCCTCAGGGTTACGCACTCTGGGCAACCCTGGAATCGGCTGGGCCGGTCCTCACTTACGTTAGAGGATTGGCAATTCCTGAACACACGTTTCCCGGTCCTTACAGACCTATAATCGAGGCGCCTCATTCCAACAACCACAAAGGTGAAAAGTATATGAATGTCAGGGCTGGTAAGTCACTGACACCTCCATAGCTAGAAAGAAACGTCGTGCTCTCCCAGCGGTCCGTATCCCGTTTTTAACTCATACCGAGGTGTGAGGCTCGCGAATTCACGCTATACACAAAGCTGCCACGTAGGCGTGCTTTGATCCTCAACCACAAGACTTTGCTTTTCAACAGAAGCCTTGATCATTGCATCTTAGCATGCCACACAGGCAATTCATGCCATGCGATTGATGTCCATCGATATACAACCTCTGAGCTCGTACGTCTCAGAGAAGGGCGTTAAGCAAAAGAATAAATTCTCCGCCGCCAAACAAATGTTAATTTAATAGAAATCAATCAACACAGAATAAAATCCAATGTCAGACACACAATCCATTTACAAGTCCGTTCTGGGTCTGAACGAAACCGGAGGCACTTTCCTCGCATATCCATCCATCTCCAGGTACGTCTGGACGACCACCAACTATTTCCATCCTCTTGGGTGTACAGCCCAATCAGGATCGTCAGTAATTACCCAAACGATGTGAAGACTTCCGGTCTTCGACCACCGTCTTCATCTTCGACTTATCGTCGAATCGGTTATTCAGAATGGGTATAAACCCGGACTTTCCGAACAACCCACGTATATTAAAATCAAATGTTACACAAACACAACGAACGCTTCATTCCAATTCAGAATATTCTTTTATTCACAAAATCACATTTTTAGGGAAAGGTTCCCATTAATTTTATCCAAGATAAATTCTTTCAAATTTATCCTTTGATCTTCCTTTGGATGTCATTTCAAAACAAAATTATGGTTTTTCAAACTAGTCGAGATTAGCGAACCACACCGAAGTAATTATTTATTTCATTTCCCCATCCCAACCTATTCATCCCATGAAGCAAAACTGGTAATACTCCATATCTAACACCACGGTGTTATCGGTAAAATTAATTACCATTTCACGTTCAAATCTAATTAAAGATTTAACTATCGCCTTGGAGCAAAACTGGTAATACTCCATCCTCGCTCAATTTCTAAATTTGATAATTTAGATTATAGATTCACATTTCAATCTGATTGCAGATTCGTTAAAACTCCTTTTACTGGGTTAAAGAACTAGGTGTTATTTAAAACACAGTTCACGACAAACCCATATCACATTTTATTTATTTTCGGGTTAAAGAACTAGTGTTGTTTAAAACACAGTTCACGATAAACCCACAAATCAATTCTAGTTCAATTTAAATCAAATATATTAGGAATTCCGATTATTTAAAACCCCTTTTTAAATCTAATTTATTTATTTAAAAACAAATCGGGTTTTAAATTTAATTCAATCTAGCTCATTTCGATAAAAATCCATTTTTCTCTTTTCAAATATGGAGTTTTTCATCCCAAATTTTCCCAAATCATTTCTTCTGATTTTACACAAATTATTACTATTTTTAATAATTTTACCAAGGCCCGTACAGTCGATTTCCAACAATGGCCATCGAACTGCACTTACAGCGAACTTTTCTGAATTTGATTTGGACGTATCTCCAAATCCAACCGTTAGATTTCCAATTTCTAATATTCGTTAGAAATCTCTTTTCGATACGAACCCAACGGTTCCGGTTTTAGGAGAATCCGATGGTCGGATCTCCCGTAATGTCCGTTTGAAATAAATGGTCGAAATTCACGAACTGCCGCGGCGCGGCGCGTTCTATTCAGGCCATTATATATATAATATATATATATATATTATATATTCCGTCGATTTCCATTCAAAATGAATTTTATAAATAGTTTTGAATTCGTTTCAAAAACAATTTCAACTTCCATCTCAATTCAAATCAAAATTGAACCTTTCCTTATAAATTCGTTTTAAAATTCATTTCTATTCAATTCAAGTTTCAATTCAATTTGAATTCATTTCACTTCGTTTTAAATTCGATTCGAATTCGTTTTCCATTCGATTCAATTCAAAGTGGATTTCTATTCGATTCAATTCGTTATATATATTCAATTGAAATCAAATTCGTTTTCTATTCAATTCATTTCGAAATCGTTTTCAATTCAATTCATTTCGAAATCGTTTTCAATTCAATTCATTTCGAAATCATTTTCAATTCATTTCATTTCGAAATCGTTTTCAATTCATTTCATTTCGAAATCGTTTTCAATTCATTTCATTTCGAAATCGTTTTCAATTCATTTCATTTCGAAATCGTTTTTACTTTTCAATATTCATTTTAAAATGAATAAAATCGATATAAATATCGTTTACGTCAAAATGGCGCATCTCTAATCAACACGGCTTTATATATTCCTTTATTCTATTCAACAAATGAATATTTATTTTTGTCAACACAAGACTAATCTCAACGAATGAGTACTGTCCACGTGTGACTATTTTTGTTAAATTATTTCGTTCAACACATGACCAATCTCAACGGATGAGTACAGTCAACACATGAACCTTTATTTAATAGTGATAAAGATGTAAATTTTATTATTAAAATATTTCGTTCAACACATGACTAATCTCAACGGATGAGTACATCAACACATGAACATTTACTTTATATTGATAAAGATGTAAATTTTATTATTAAAATATTTCGTTCAACACATGACTAATCTCAATGGATTAGTACTGTCAACACATGAACCTTTATTTTATAATATTCTTAATTTTCTAAATTGGAATGAGGCCCAATCAATTACCATATAAAATTAATTATATGGATTTTCATACAACACATGTATATAATAGCATTGAAAAATAATCAACCATCAACCAAAGTGCACTACACTGTATAAGCATCAAATATAGATATCTAACGCTTATAACAGCCTGTCAATCAATCGATCGACATATTTAATCAATCAGGATGAGTGAACTTCAAATTTCATCCCAATACCCGTGTGGGGTTTCAAACAATCAAACATAGATTTTATTTGTGCAGTTGGGCGATGTGTAAAATTTATCGACCCAATCAATGTCCTTCAAATAGGTGTACATAAACAAACCGTCCGGTTTGTAAATGAATATTTATTTATTCACATTCACATTAAAAATTATATTTTTAACGATAAAAACATTTTATTTCAACATGTGAATTTCTATTCAGTTCATTTATTCAATAAAATGATATTTTTATTTTTCTAACATATTTAAGAAAATTTCGGCAGCATAACGGCACGATATTAGAAACGGGACGAGGCCTAGCCTTGTCCCCGGTCTAGTGAAGGCCCACGCCATTCACACATCAATCAAATCAATTTCATTTCACCAAACAATTCAATTCGACCCAAATATTCTAACTAACTACTCAACCAAACAAACAAGTCCATGGTCTGTGGACGATTGTGTCGGGTGCTACTAAACACCGTCTGCATCCTAGTATATATATATATATATAACTAGAAAACGAAATTTAAAGAGTGAGAAATTCTCACCGATAGCTATCCAATACCACGACTCTTCATTTAGAGAAATCTTCGTCGTTCTCGTCTCTTAGTCATCTTTGTTGCCCGTAGCCACTATATATATAAAAATCACATTTTCACTTCGCTATTCAATATATAATAATCAAAATTTTCCTTTGTTATTCAATATATAAAAATCGAATTTTCACTTTGTTATTATATATATAAAAATCAAAATTTTATATTATCACCTACACACGATGAAATTTATATTTTTGTCTAACCAAAAATAATGTTTTCATATCGCTATTCAAATTATAAAAATCACATCTTTTATCATCCTACCATATAAAGATCATATTTTTAATATGCCACTAGTATAAAAATAATATTTTTAACCTTTCCATAATATAAAAATTATATTTTTATCTTACTACTTGAATAAAAATTATATTTTTATCCTACTAATTAAACGATAGAAATCCTAACTCTGCATAAACAAAGATAGTATTTTTCTTTAAACAAGGATCGTATTTTTATTTTCGCTTCCTCTTCGCTTTCATATGATAAAGATCAAATTTTTATTGTGTTAAAAATCGTATTTTGATATGAGTAAAAATCCTATTTTTATTCGACTCAAAATCAAATCTTCTCCTATTTATAAATCTAATCCTTTCTAGCATTAAAAATTAAGTCAGAAAAGAAGAAGAAAATTAAAATAAAATTCAGATTTTTGAAATTAAAACTTACATTAAAATGGGAAGGGGCATCCTCGCTGTCGAGCTGAGGAGGAGGTGGACTTGCACTGACCGGTGGCATCGCTTTTTGGGCAACGGCTTCAGGGGGGGTGCGGATTGGGTCTTCACCGTTGGAATGGGGGAGGGATGATGAGAGGGGGGCAGCGGACTTCGGTCGAACGGTGGTGGGTGGCTCGTTCGCGGCTAGGGTTGGACGGAGGTGACTACAGTGGTCGAGGGGTGAGGCTAGGGCTTGGTTTGTCGCGCATCGAAGAAGGAAGAAGGAGGGAAGCAGGGGGGTCGCGGCACGAGGGGTGAGGGACGGCGCCTGGCGCCGGCGGTGGTGGGGACTCCGTCGAGGTGGCGAAGGGCTTCAACGCCCCCTTTTTCTCTTTTTTTTTTTAAAAAAATAACGATCTGAGGAAATGAACGTGGGGAGGAGAGAGATAAAGGAGTGAGGGTGGGGGTTTTTAGTCATTTAATTTAAATTAATTTTCTATAAAAATTGACTTTTTATTCCAACTCGAAACGGGACACAACGACTGTCGTCCCTAGCGTTTTACCCTCATTCCAAACACAATGCGATATGTATCGTAGGCCAATTTGACTGTTTGAATCAGTTTCCATCAAATTTGAAATATAAATCAGTATATATTCAATTTGAACGCACATTTCAATTTACCGGGGCCACATACGAACTTTAAAAATTCTAGAAAAATATTTTCTATCTTCGTATTGACGATACGGTCCTAACAAAACTAGTTTCGTCGAATTCTGAGACCGCTGGAAAAATGGCCATTTTCCAGTCGATTAAAATCAACTGAAACTGGTCAAACGCGTTTTCCTTTGCCACGTTCACATATTGATTCGAAAAATTATGAAATTTAAAACCTAGCAATAATTTGACATCACGGACCCAACAGAACTGGTTTCATCGAAATCCGAGGTCGTTTGCAAAATTCCCATTTTTAAGGGCCTGAATTCCATAACGACTATTCAGAATTTTCAACTGGACATATCTTTTGATTCCCGCTATGAAATTTTGATTTTTCGGATTCGTTGGAAAGATATCATCAATTAGATCCTAATGTTTTTGGTTTCACTAAAATCCGGATTGTTTTGCACCCGGTACATTCAATTGAAGTTTGAAATCGAATTATCGAACTACCGCGCCATTTTCAATTCTATTTATAATTATATATAATTATTTATATTCTAACGACGACGTATATAATATATACGTTCGAATTCTATTCAAAATAAATTTTCTTCGATATTATTTAAAATAATCTATTTTAAATATCCAACATTCATCAAAATTGCTAAAATAAAAAAATTTAAACTGGTTCAGAATTTCCGGGTTATTAAAATTTTACTATCGCTTTGGAGCAAAACTGGTGATACTCCATTCTCGCTCATTTTCCCAAATTTGATAATTTTCATTATCAATTCACATTTCAATCTAATTGCAGATTCATTAAAACTCCTTTTACTGGGTTAAAGAACTAGTGTCATTTAAAACACAGTTCACAACAAACCCAAATCACATTCTATTTATTATCGGGTTAAAGAACAAATGTTATTTAAAACACCGTTCACGATAAACCCATAAATCAATTCTATTTCAATTCCAATTATATATATATATTAGAAATTCTGGTTATTTAAAACCCATTTCAAATCCAATTTATTTATTTAAAAATAAATGGGTTTTAATTTTAGTTCAAAACTAGTTCATTTCGATAAAAATCTATTTTTATCTTTTCAAATGTGGAGATTTTCATCCCAATTTTTCTCAAATCATTTCTTATGATTTTACACAAATTATTGATATTTTTTTTATAATTCTATCAAGGCTCGTACAGTCGATTTCCATCAACGGCCATCAAACTGCACTTACACCGACCTTTTCCAAATTTGAATTGGACGTATCTCCAAATCCAACCGTTAGATTTTGAATTTCTAATATTTGTTAGAAAGCTCTTTTCGATACGAACCCAATGGTTCTGATTTTAGGAGAATCCGACGGTCGGATCTCTTGTAATGTCCGTTCGAAATCAATGGTCGAAATTCACGAACCGCCGCGGCGCGACGCGTTCTATTCAGTCCATTATATTATATATATAATATATATTTCGTCAATTTCTATTTAAAACGAATTTTATAAATAGTTTTAAATTCATTCGAAAACATTTCAACTTCCATTTCAAATCAAATCAAAATTGAATTTTTTTCTTATAAATTCGTTTTAAAATTCATTTCTATTCAATTCAATTTGAATTTCGTTTTAAATTCAATTCGAATTCGTTTTCAATTCAATTCAAATTCATTTTATATTCAGTTCAATTCAAATTCATTTTATATTCGATTCAATTCAAATTGGTTTTCTATTCGATTCAATTCAAATTCGTTTTATATTCGATTCAATTCAAATTGGTTTTCTATTCGATTCAATTCAAATTCGTTTTCTATATTCGATTCAATTCAAATTGGTTTTCTATTCGATTCAATTCAAATTGGTTTTCTATTCGATTCAATTCAAATTCGTTTTCTATATATTTGATTTTTAAATCTCTTTTCAATATTCATTTTAAAAACGAATATAATCGATATAAATATCGTTCGCGTCAAAATAGCGCATCTCTAATCAACACGGCTTTATATATTTCAATAATTCCGTTATTCTATTCAACAAATGAATATTTATTCTATTCAATACGTGAATCTATATTTTTGTCAACACATGACTAATCTCAACGAATGAGTATCGTCCACATGTGACCATTTTTGTTATTTAATATATTTTATAAAAATTATGGTATCAATCGTTTGATTTAAAATCAGACTCCAACCGTAAATTGGTAAGAGAACGATTCCCTGAATATTAACCCCGAAGGCCGAAACCAACATCAGATCAATATCCAGGGGACCACTCATCTCATCTATTTTCCAGTTAATTTCTAATTTCATATATGATAAATATGTAAATTTTATTGTTAAAATATTTCGTTCAACACATGACTAATCTCAACGGATGAGTACGGTCAACACATGAACCTTTATTTTATATTCTTTATTTTCTAAATTGGAATGAGGCCCAATCAATCACCATATAGCGTTAACTATATGGATTCCATACAACACATGTATATAATAGCAATGATAAATAGTCAACCATCATCCAAGGTGCGGCACACTGTATAAGCATCAAATATAGATATCTAACGCTTATAACATCCTGTCAATCAATCGATCGACAAACAACTAATTATTGGGATTAGTGTATGTCGTATTTTATCCCAATACCCGTTTGGGGTTTCAAATCAACAAACAGAGATTTTTATTTGTGCAGTTGGGCGATGTGTAAAATTTATCGTCCCAGTCAATGTCCTTCAAATAGTTGTTGTAACACCCCGAATCTCGGTTAATACTAAAATTCACAAATTAAAGAATAACTAATCCCAGATGTGGGAATCAAGGGAAACGGGCTGCGTCATTGCGTTCGTCTCGGAAAAATACGCGAAATAGAGTCCGAGTTTTCGAGAATCGGAGTCCGTATGAAAGAGATATGGACGAACGAAGTTAGGCAGAAGAACCCGGAACAGGCCAGAACAAAAATGCACTGGCGCACTTGTGAAGTGCGCCAGTACAAAAATAGACTGGCGCACTTGGGAAGTGCGCCCGTGCCGAGCCAAGAAACCTGCACAGTTTCTAGAGAGTTCTGTGGTTGGGTGCACCAGTTTGGGGTTTGGGCTTGGTCTTAGGGCTGATTTCTGGAGAGTTCCGAGATCTAAGGGTCCTAAACTAATCTAGGGTTAATCTAAGGGTCTAAAATGCAACCTAATCCTATAAATAAGACCACAACCCTACCCTAATTCATTCATAATTAAACCTAGTAACTAAACTATGGCAAAATGAAACTTGATCATGGCCTCCACAAATCAATGAAGAGGAAAGCAAGCTAATCAACCTCTCTAATCAACTTCTAATCCATTCTAAGCATCTTAATCTTCTTCATTTGGAGTGCAAATTGCTAGTGGTGAGTTTCTATCACTTAGATGATCAATTGTTAAGATAAGTAGATTAGGTGTAATGAGATTTATGGTCTTGAATGCGGATTTGTGAGTTTGAATCATTTGTAATGATATGCTAATCTATGTATAATATTAATCCTAAGTTGAATATGAGAGTTTATGCAAGTTGTATATGTGGGTTTATGCATAATAAGTAATTGATTTTATGCAAGTTAAGTGGGTGATATTATGCATGATGAGTATGTGATTCTATGCATGCTAAGTATATGATATTATGCAAGTTTAGTATGTGATTCTATGCATGCTAAGTATATGATATTATGCAAGTTTAGTATGTGATTCTATGCATGCTAAGTATGTGATAATATGCATGATTAATAAGTTGTTTTATGCATATTTAACAAGTGGGTTTATGCATGTTTAACAAGTTCATATGCAAGTTACATGTATGATAATATATGCTATGCAAGTTACATGTTTGATAATATGCAAGTTCTTGGTGATATGCTATGCAAGTTACATGTATGTTAATATGCAAGATATGCTATGCAAGTTACATGTTTGTTAATATGCAAGTTACATGTTTGTTAATATGCAAGTTCATGATGACACATTATGCAAGTCTATGGGTTAATATGCAAGTATATTATGCAAGTGAATATGTAAGTTATGTGACATATTATATGCAAGTTATGTGACATGTTATACAAGATTATATGCAAGTTATGTGACATATTATGCAAGTTTATATGCAAGTTATGTGTTTGTTAATATGCAAGATGGCACCTTTGAAACATGTTCATTCATATGCAAGTTGGCACCTCTTATATGTATTATGTCATGAGAACGAAGTTACGTGGGAACGATGGGGTTAATTAAATGCATAAGTTAATAAGATTGTGTGAAATTAATATGATTATGCATAACATAAAATAAAGGAACATAGTATGGGAATTTGCCTATTAAGTTAGGTGTACCCATACTATGTGTTGGGAATTTACCTATTGAGTTAGGTCTACCCCATGGGAATTTACCTATTGAGTTAGGTCTACCCATGTTATGAAAAGCTTAATATTAATTAGGGATAATTAATTTAAATTATGAGGGTGATTAATTAGGTGTAATTAATAGACTAAGACACGAGGTTGGACTCAGTTGTAGCGTAAAACTGCCCGGACCCAACCGGCTTAACCAGTTGCTACAAATGTTAGCCCAATGTGAGAGGTCTTAGGCACAAACTAAATACGTGATTAATGTAAAGACACGAAGTTAGACTCGGTTATGACATAAGGCTGCCCGGACCCAACCGGCTTAACCAGCGGTCATAAAAGACAGTCTAATGTGAGAGGTCTTTACAAAGGTTACGATCTTAATTAATTAATTAAGAAACACTTAACCACATTAGCATGTAGAGGGACATGAGAGGTTAAGTGGGTGCCTGGGGTGGCATGAGGAAACTAGTGGGTTGCCTTGGGTGGCAATAGAAAACACGATTAGACTACTTAACCAAAGTGGAACATGTAATTAAACATGATTAAGGGGTTAAGTAAGTGCCTCGGGTGGCATGTGGGAATTAAGTAAAGGACTTGGGTGTCATGTGGAAATCTAGTGGGTGCCTTGAGTGGTAATTAAAATATGATTAATGACTTAACCAAAGTATTTATAACATGTAAGTGAACATGGTTAAAGCGGTTAAGTGGGATACACTAGACAAAATAACAAGCTTAAGTGGTAGCTTGTGGGGGCCCATCTCAACCAATATCCCAAACGTATCTTTGTGGGCTCGACCCAAGTCGGGTGACGGGACACGCATATTGGGCTTGACTATAAGAGGCCAAAAACGGGTTAGCGGTGGCAACGTAGGACCAACGGGTTTCATATGCGTGTGTGGACCCGGGCTGGTTAGTAAATCGTTGTTACATCGTGTAGATATAAAGCCGTGCACCGTTGATATTATCAGGTTGCCACTTTGGGGAAATGATACACCCCATTTTGGGACCAGCACGGGTATCTACGTTAGGGAGCCGATCGCTTGGGAGTAGTGGGTACACCTAGTAATGATAGGGGCAGACGGCACCTATGTAGGGGTACTAGAAACTACTGGGTAAAAATTACTAAGTACATTTAGTGGGATCAACCTTTAAGTAGGAATTAATCTTAGGTAGGTAAAACTGGTGTGGTGCAGTATAGGAATTATCTTTGAGTAGGTCTGGGGCGGTGTAATTTAGTAATTATCCTTGGGTGGATAAATGCGTCTTTACGGTGATCTTAGTTTATCCTAAGTTTACCAAGCTGCTTAGTGTAGCCATTCATCCCCAGTCGTTACCGTATATCAACTTATGTCTTCTCTGGTTATTGTAATGATTGTATTGTTAGGGTTATAGGACTCACTCAGACTTATGTCTGACCCCGTTGTTTTTATCTTTTTCCCCAACCCCAGGTTATTAGAGTGGGCCTGGTGCTAGTTGGCTTTGATCTGATTGCTGTATCTATCCTATGGAGCTTGGACCGTTGAAGTGAAACCGAGCTTATCTTTCCTTTTATGGCTATTAGTTATGTAGTGGGATTATGTACTTCTATTTTATCAAGATGGATATTATGTACTTGACTTTGGTTTATGGTTTTGTGATGTAACCAAACATGTATTACTTTCCGCTGCAATGAAATGATGTTTTAAAATTTTCAAGTATTACTTATATCTGTCTTATTGTAATTTTACTGTTCTATATTCACTTAAAATACTTCACCGAAACTAAGGCATTCCCCTGGTATGAGTGACCTTAGCGGACGTGGGGTGTTACACGTGGTATCAGAGCTTAAGGTTACCAGAACAGATAAAATTTTTAGAAAAACTATTTTTCTAAGAAAATTTTTGAAGGAATATTTTCAAAAACATGTCTTTTAAGAGAAAAGTTTTTGAGAGAAAAGCATAATCCCCGATAGCCATATCTTTATCTTTCGAATTCTCCGTTTGAATCTCTTTCTCTCTCGTTTTGAGTTTCCCCTCCGTGTGTAGATGATCTTTCTAAGATAGATAAGAATGGAAAACCGCTTCAAGGGACTTAGACGTAAATCAGATTAGAAGTTGGTTCAAGAAGGAGGAGGACTTGTAAGTACTTATTGGATGGACGATGGGAGGAAGGC
The DNA here is from genome assembly GCA_030737875.1 of Allium sativum. Lineage (NCBI taxonomy): Eukaryota > Viridiplantae > Streptophyta > Magnoliopsida > Asparagales > Amaryllidaceae > Allium > Allium sativum. Next base: position 413,916,989 of record CM060924.1, on the reverse strand, counting down.
TCTAATAGTTGTTTGGTTAATAAAGGACGAAGCCTCATTGATGGGAGGTTACGAGTGGAGAATGGGAAGGAGAAGGCTAGTAGTTATCCTTTTGGGAGGAATAGGACACCTTATCAGGATTGACCAAAGAAGCAAGGACAAGGTATGGAATCTTCTGGAGGGTAGTTGTATTCCCTCACGACTAGGGTGCCGGATGGGGATAAGACCGTCTAGGTTGGAATTTGGATTTCTTTATTATCCGATTCGAACTTTATTTGATTTGGACGCATTAAGTTCGTTTATCTCATCATTGTTAGTGAGTCACTGCACTTAGACACCAGTTTAGTGGATGATCCCTTAGTTGTTTCAAACCCAATTGGGCTCCATGATGTGTTTGGGTTTGAAAGTTTCTATACTTAGCATTGAGTTTGGATGTGATGCTTGTTGGGCTTCACGGACTATGGGTTAGTTTTGGGCATGAACTGGTTATCCAGTAGGGGTGCCGTTCTTGATTTTGAAGGGAGAGTTGTTAGGCTTATGACCCGCTTGGGTAACACTCTCGCGATCTTTTGTAATCCCATGAAATCTGTTTTGCTAAGTTACCTAGAGTCGCTTGACACGTCGGTCGAGAGTTTGCGATCTGTTAGAGTGGTCCGGGAATACTCGGATGTGTTTGAAGGAGGTGAAGGGCTTACCTCCGGAGCGGGAGATTGACTTCCGAATATATCTGGTAAACAATGCCAAACCAGTGACTTGGCCAGTGTGCCACAAGGCTCCTCGTGAGAGGAGGGAACTCCATAAGTAAGTAGGCGATTGCTTGAGAAGGGGTTCATAAGAAGAAGTATATCGGAGTGGGGCGCCCCAGTAGTTTTTGCCATGAAGGCGGATGGGTCCCTCAGACTTTGTGTAGGCTAAAGAGAACTAAATAAACTCACAAAGAAGAATAGACACCCATTGCCAAAGATTGATGATCTCTTTGATCAGTTGGTTGGCGCCTCAGTATTTTCGCACTTGGACTAAGCCACATGGTTTCGTCAGTTGAGAGTGGCTGACGATAGTATAGAGAAGATTGCCTTTAGGACTCCGGATGGTTTTATGAGTGGCTGGTGATGCTATTTGGTTTGACGAATGCCCCCGCATACTTTGTTGATTGGAAGAGAAGGGTGTTCAGGGAGTACCTAAATAAGTTTGTGATGGCCTTTGTAAATGACATCTTGGTCTTTTCAAGGAGCGTAATAAGTTATCGTATGTGCTCAATAGGGTGAGCAAAGCCAGTTACAGGATAAACGGTGGTTTTGGAGCGAGACTGGCGAGGACATCCAAAGTTGGTCAAAGGCTTAATTGTTTAGCCATTATTATTATTATTTTTAGTATCATCTCACGTAGGTTGCCTGAACTCGAAGGAGATGTCCCTTGGGTGTTTGTCTGATATTGGTTTCGGCCTTTGGGGCTTGCATTTGGGGGATGTCGAATTCGACTAGGGTGGTCTGCGTGAGAGATGGACAGTTGTGACGATTTTGGATAGGATTTTTAGCATCTTATGAGTTTGAGATAGCGTATACCCCTGACAAGGGAAACATGGTAGCAGACGCCTTAAGAAGAAAAAAAAGTTGTCCTTGAGATCATTGTTCGTTGAACTATAGAGTTTAGAGTTTATTCCTATGTTTGACTTTAGACCTTCCGTTGACTTTGCACCCGGTTTGCTAGCCTCTTTGGAGGTTAGACCTACTCTTTTAGGCGGATTGGCGGAGCACAGCGAGACGACCCACAGTTGGATGAGTTAGTAGAGAAGCTCACGAGGAGAGGGTCGTCCATCATTTTGAATAAGATACACCCTAGATGGTAAGGGGTGGTTGCGTAGAGACGGTAGACTTTGTGTACCGCAAGACGAGAATTTAAGGAAGGCTATACTTGATGATACACATCGGTCGAAGATGACCATTCATCCCGGTAGGGGCAAGATGTACCAAGACATGAGGCGAGTTTTCTTTTTGGCCAATATGAAGAAAGACGCGGCCAAGTATGTCGCTAGATGCTTGGTATGCTAACAAGTGAAAGTGGAACAGAAGAAACCCGGGGGGTTGCTTCACCCGTTGGAAGTTCCGAAATAGGAAGTAGGATAGTGCCTCGTTGGATAACCGAAATCAAGGAAGGGTAATACGGGGATTGGGCTTATGGTAGATAGACTTACTAAGTGTGCCCATTTCATACCCGTGAAGAGCAAGAGGACTATTCCATGTCTAGCTTCAGTTTACCTTTAAGGGATTATTAGATTGCATGGTGTACCTCCCAGTATAGTGAGCGATTGAGATCCTATCTTCACTAGTGAGTTTTGGAGAAGTTTGCAAGAGGCGGTAGGGACTCAGTTGTGTTTGAGCACCGCATCTCATCCTCAGACGGACGGTCAGACCAGGAGGGTGAACCGTATCTAGAACATCTTTTGAGGTTATGTATTTTGGATTTTGGAGGTACATGGGAAGAGCATCTTCCATTGGTAGAGTTCGCATATAATATCAGCTTTCAGTCCAGTATTGGTATGGCTCCTTTCGAAGCTCTTTATGGAAGGCCTTGCTGATCACCTACATGTTGGTGGGAATCTACGGGTAAGATCTTTGTTGGGCCGATGAGATTAGAGAGTCTTCAGAGAAGATTGACTTGATTCGAAGAAGGATGAAAGCGGCGGAATCTTATGCGGACAAGAGGAGAACAGAGCTTGAGTTTGATATTAGGACATGCTTTTTATCAAGGTGTCTCCGTTACGGAATGTGGTTCACTTTGGATCTGTTAGGAAGTGAGTACCAAGGTTTGTAGGGCCATTTCCCATTAAGGAAAGAATTGGACGGATGGCATATAGATTGGAGTTTCCTGACAGACTTAGTGGTGTACCGGATGTATTTCATGTGTCCCATTTGAGGAAGTGCTTACATGAGACCGCTGAGGTGGTAGAGCCGAGTTTGCTTAAAGAAGCAGAGTTAGAGCGCGATAAGACGATTCGACGAGCTCCTACTCGCATCATTGGGTCAGAGACTAGGAAGTTGAGGAACAGAGAAGTTCAGCTAGCTAGAGTGCAATGGGGAGATGACGAAAGAAATGCTACTTGGGAGACGGAAGCGAAGATGCGTTCTTTGTATCCATTTCTTTTTGGAGAGTATGTCTTTTAACTTCTCCTTTATCGCCTGCCTAGTACTTACCTTATCTTTAGTATGTTCTCTCGATTAGTGCTGTTTGACCTTTAGATAGGGAAAACCTATGGTTGAAACATGTGTTTGAGACATGTTATGGTTGATGGATGCAAGTGTTTGCTAGTGGTTGCTCGTGGATGCATATATACACACTCTAGGCACTAGATCGGCTCAATCACTTCATATTGCATATTGCATAAAATTGTGTGTAGTTAGCTATATTTATGGATGTATAATGATTGTGTTATCATATGGATGATGCATTTTGGTGAATGATTGTGCACTCATATAGATACTGTATGTGTCGATAGGGTTATCTCGCATACATATTGGATGCATGGCACTATCATGGTTTGCATATGTTCGTACATTAGATAGGGAACATATACACAAACTTTTCGCATATGCTCATACATCATTAGAAATTGTTTAAGGACAATGGATGCTCGTGTTTGATGGATTGAGTAGATGGTTGTTTGGATGGTAGGATATGCATTCTCCTTAGCTTAGAGATTTCGGGGACGAAATCCTTTAAGGAGGGGAGAATGTAACACCCCGAATCTCGGTTAATACTAAAATTCACAAATTAAAGAATAACTAATCCCAGATGTGGGAATCAAGGGAAACGGGCTGCGTCATTGCGTTCGTCTCGGAAAAATACGCGAAATAGAGTCCGAGTTTTCGAGAATCGGAGTCCGTATGAAAGAGATATGGACGTACGAAGTTAGGCAGAAGAACCCGGAACAGGCCAGAACAAAAATGCACTGGCGCACTTGTGAAGTGTGCCAGTACAAAAATAGACTGGCGCACTTGGGAAGTGCGCCCGTGCCGAGCCAAGAAACCTGCACAGTTTCTAGAGAGTTCTGTGGTTGTGTGCACCAGTTTGGGGTTTGGGCTTGGTCTTAGGGCTGATTTCTGGAGAGTTCCGAGATCTAAGGGTCCTAAACTAATCTAGGGTTAATCTAAGGGTCTAAAATGCAACCTAATCCTATAAATAAGACCACAACCCTACCCTAATTCATTCATAATTAAACCTAGTAACTAAACTATGGCAAAATGAAACTTGATCATGGCCTCCACAAATCAATGAAGAGGAAAGCAAGCTAATCAACCTCTCTAATCAACTTCTAATCCATTCTAAGCATCTTAATCTTCTTCATTTGGAGTGCAAATTGCTAGTGGTGAGTTTCTATCACTTTGATGATCAATTGTTAAGATAAGTAGATTAGGTGTAATGAGATTTATGGTCTTGAATGCGGATTTGTGAGTTTGAATCATTTGTAATGATATGCTAATCTATGTATAATATTAATCCTAAGTTGAATATGAGAGTTTATGCAAGTTGTATATGTGGGTTTATGCATAATAAGTAATTGATTTTATGCAAGTTAAGTGGGTGATATTATGCATGATGAGTATGTGATTCTATGCATGCTAAGTATATGATATTATGCAAGTTTAGTATGTGATTCTATGCATGCTAAGTATATGATATTATGCAAGTTTAGTATGTGATTCTATGCATGCTAAGTATGTGATAATATGCATGATTAATAAGTTGTTTTATGCATATTTAACAAGTGGGTTTATGCATGTTTAACAAGTTCATATGCAAGTTACATGTATGATAATATATGCTATGCAAGTTACATGTTTGATAATATGCAAGTTCTTGGTGATATGCTATGCAAGTTACATGTATGTTAATATGCAAGATATGCTATGCAAGTTACATGTTCGTTAATATGCAAGTTACATGTATGTTAATATGCAAGATATGCTATGCAAGTTACATGTTTGTTAATATGCAAGTTACATGTTTGTTAATATGCAAGTTCATGATGACACATTATGCAAGTCTATGGGTTAATATGCAAGTATATTATGCAAGTGAATACGTAAGTTATGTGACATATTATATGCAAGTTATGTGACATGTTATACAAGATTATATGCAAGTTATGTGACATATTATGCAAGTTTATATGCAAGTTATGTGTTTGTTAATATGCAAGATGGCACCTTTGAAACATGTTCATTCATATGCAAGTTGGCACCTCTTATATGTATTATGTCATGAGAACGAAGTTACGTGGGAACGATGGGGTTAATTAAATGCATAAGTTAATAAGATTGTGTGAAATTAATATGATTATGCATAACATAAAATAAAGGAACATAGTATGGGAATTTGCCTATTAAGTTAGGTGTACCCGTACTATGTGTTGGGAATTTACCTATTGAGTTAGGTCTACCCCATGGGAATTTACCTATTGAGTTAGGTCTACCCATGTTATGAAAAGCTTAATATTAATTAGGGATAATTAATTTAAATTATGAGGGTGATTAATTAGGTGTAATTAATAGACTAAGACACGAGGTTGGACTCAGTTGTAGCGTAAAACTGCCCGGACCCAACCGGCTTAACCAGTTGCTACAAATGTTAGCCCAATGTGAGAGGTCTTAGGCACAAACTAAATACGTGATTAATGTAAAGACACGAAGTTAGACTCGGTTATGACATAAGGCTGCCCGGACCCAACCGGCTTAACCAGCGGTCATAAAAGACAGTCTAATGTGAGAGGTCTTTACAAAGGTTACGATCTTAATTAATTAATTAAGAAACACTTAACCACATTAGCATGTAGAGGGACATGAGAGGTTAAGTGGGTGCCTGGGGTGGCATGAGGAAACTAGTGGGTTGCCTTGGGTGGCAATAGAAAACACGATTAGACTACTTAACCAAAGTGGAACATGTAATTAAACATGATTAAGGGGTTAAGTAAGTGCCTCGGGTGGCATGTGGGAATTAAGTAAAGGACTTGGGTGTCATGTGGAAATCTAGTGGGTGCCTTGAGTGGTAATTAAAATATGATTAATGACTTAACCAAAGTATTTATAACATGTAAGTGAACATGGTTAAAGCGGTTAAGTGGGATACACTAGACAAAATAACAAGCTTAAGTGGTAGCTTGTGGGGGCCCATCTCAACCAATATCCCAAACGTATCTTTGTGGGCTCGACCCAAGTCGGGTGACGGGACACGCATATTGGGCTTGACTATAAGAGGCCAAAAACGGGTTAGCGGTGGCAACGTAGGACCAACGGGTTTCATATGCGTGTGTGGACCCGGGCTGGTTAGTAAATCGTTGTTACATCGTGTAGATATAAAGCCGTGCACCGTTGATATTATCAGGTTGCCACTTTGGAGAAATGATACACCCCATTTTGGGACCAGCACGGGTATCTACGTTAGGGAGCCGATCGCTTGGGAGTAGTGGGTACACCTAGTAATGATAGGGGCAGACGGCACCTATGTAGGGGTACTAGAAACTACTGGGTAAAAATTACTAAGTACATTTAGTGGGATCAACCTTTAAGTAGGAATTAATCTTCGGTAGGTAAAACTGGTGTGGTGCAGTATAGGAATTATCTTTGAGTAGGTCTGGGGCGGTGTAATTTAGTAATTATCCTTGGGTGGATAAATGCGTCTTTACGGTGATCTTAGTTTATCCTAAGTTTACCAAGCTGCTTAGTGTAGCCATTCATCCCCAGTCGTTACCGTATATCAACTTATGTCTTCTCTGGTTATTTTAATGATTGTATTGTTAGGGTTATAGGACTCACTCAGACTTATGTCTGACCCCGTTGTTTTTATCTTTTTCCCCAACCCCAGGTTATTAGAGTGGGCCTGGTGCTAGTTGGCTTTGATCTGATTGCTGTATCTATCCTATGGAGCTTGGACCGTTGAAGTGAAACCGAGCTTATCTTTCCTTTTATGGCTATTAGTTATGTAGTGGGATTATGTACTTCTATTTTATCAAGATGGATATTATGTACTTGACTTTGGTTTATGGTTTTGTGATGTAACCAAACATGTATTACTTTCCGCTGCAATGAAATGATGTTTTAAAATTTTCAAGTATTACTTATATCTGTCTTGTTGTAATTTTACTGTTCTATATTCACTTAAAATACTTCACCGAAACTAAGGCATTCCCCTGGTATGAGTGACCTTAGCGGACGTGGGGTGTTACAGTTGTACATAAACAAAACCTTCTGGTTTGTAAATGAATTTTATTTATTCACATTCACGTTAAAAATTATATTTTTAACGATAAAATATTTTTAACTATATAAATATTTTATTCCCTTTCAACACATTAATTTATATTATCGATTTCACATCAACAACACAAAAAAATTTCACAACACATCAAACAAGCATACAAGCCATCTATGGTCTGTGGATGACGGGTGTCGGGTGCTACTAAACACCATCTGCATCCTAGCATATATATATAACTAGAAAAGGAAATTTGAGTGAGAAGTTCTCACCGATAGCTAATCCAAACGCCACGACTCTTCATATGTAGAAATCTTCGTCGTTCTCGCCTTTTGTCACTTTCGTTGCCCGTAGCCACTACATATATAAAAATCACATTTTTATATTGCTATTCAATATATAAAAATCGAATTTTCACTTTGCTATTCAATAGATAAAAATCGAATTTTTACTTTGCTATTCAATATATAAAAATCGAATTTTTACTTCGCTATTCAATAAATAAAAATTGAATTTTTACTTTGCTATTCAATATATAAAAACCGAATTTTTACTTCGTGATTATATAGATAAAAATTCTATTTTTACATTGCTACTATATAGATAAAAATTCCGCCTTTTCAAATATAAAGATTATATTTTTATATCCTCTATTATATAAAAGATTATATTTTTATCACTCTACAATATAAAAGATTATATTTTCATCGATAAGGCGACTTCATAAAAATCTCATTTTTCTTTTTCTAATCAGACAATAAAAATTCAGTCTTTTCCTTTCAATATAAAAATGTAAACTTTTCTTATATAAAATTATGAACTTTTCTATTATCTTCTTCATTAAAAATTTTATTTTTAACTCGCTATTTTGAATATAAAAATTATATTTTTACAACGTCTTTTACACAAAAAAAAGGATTATATTTTTAATAATCTATCCATATAAAAATGATATCTTTATATCACTACTCGTTTTAAAAATTATATTTTTAAACAATTAAAAATCGTATCTTTAGCTAATTAAAAATCTCATCCTTTTATTTTCAAAGTTATCGCCTTTTCACTTTTAAAAATCTCGTCTTTATATATAATAAAAAAATCGAATTTTTATTCTTTCTATAATATAAAAATTATATTTTTAACCTTTTTATATTATAAATATCAACTCTTTAACACTCTACTATAATAAAAAGTATATATTTTTATTCATCTAAAACCCATATGTTTATATTGCTAACATCATATATAAAGAACGAATTTTTATACTTCATTCATATAGATAAAAATTGAATTTTTATTCGCATTCATACATATGAAAAATCTGACCTTTATAAATAAAGCTTTTAATTTAACTAAATAAAACTGAAAATCATTATTCAAATAAAAAGAAATAAATTAAAAATACTTACTGGTGGTTAAGGGGCTGTGCGTCTGAGTTCGTCAGGGTGGTCGGGGGTTGGACTGGCGGAAGTTCGCCGGAAAAGGGGAGGTGCGCAGGGGGTGCGGTGCCACGCTGTGGCGGTTCTGGGTTGGTTAGGGCTTTGGGTCGCGGATTTGGGGAGAGAGAGGGCTGCGCGTGCGAGAGGCTGAAGGGGAGGGCCGCCATCGATCGTCGGGGAGGGGGAGCATCGCGGTGGCGTGCGACGCCAGGAGGCGCGGCGTGGATCGACAGGGCTCTGCCCTTTTTCTCTCTTTTTATTTTATTTTATTTTGATTTAAATGAACTGATGGGGGGGGGGGCTGGAGGTTATAAGAGAGAGGGGAGGAAGTTTTTATTTTATTTTATTATTTATTTTCCAAAAAGGTACTTTTTCTTTCGAACTCGAAACGAGACCCACCGCCTGTCGTCCATTGCTAATTACCCCCATTCTGAACACAATGGGATATGTATCGTAAGCTGATTCGATCGTTTCGATCAGTTCCTGTTAAAATCCACATATAACTCTATATATTGAATTTGAATGCGCATTTCAATTTACTGGGGTTACATACGAACTCGAAAAATTCCAGAAAAATATTTTCTAGCTTCGTATTGACGATACGGTCCTAACAAAACTAGTTTCGTCGAATTCTGAGACCGTTGGAAAAATGGCCATTTTCCAGTCGATTAAAATCAACTAAAACTGGTCAAACGCGTTTTCCATTGCCACAGTCACATATTGAATCGAAAAATTATGAAATTTGGAATCTAACAATAATTTGACATCACGGATCCAACAAAAGTGGTTTCGTCGAATTCCGAGGTCGTTTGCAAAATTCACATTTTTAAGGGCCTGAATTCCATAGCGACTATTCAGAATTTTCAACTGGACATATCTTTTGATTCCCGCTATGAAATTTCGATTTTTCGGGTTCGTTGGAAAGATATTCTCAATTAGATCCTATTATTTTTGGTTTCACTAAAATCCGGTTTATTCTGCACCCGGTACATTCATTTGAAGTTTGAAATCGAATTATCGAACTATCGCGCCATTTTCAATTCCTTTTATTTATTTATATTCTAACGACGGCGTATATAAATATATACGTCGAATTCTATTCAAAATAAATTTCTCGTCGATATTATTTAAAATAATTCATTTTAAATGTTCAAAATTCGCTAAAATTGCCAAAATAAAAATTTTAAACTGGCCCAGATTTTCCAGGTTATTACAATCTCCCCCACTTAAAACTTTTCGTCCCCGAAAAGGAACGAAGTCGAAATTTGTTTACTAATCAACTCAACTTTCCAAATTTTCTTTACGGCTTAAGTTCTTCGACTTTTCAGTTTCTAAAAACTTTTCAAATTTTTCAAAAATTTGGCTAACACCCTAAATTTTCGAATAATTTCGTCATAACCTCCCCTGCACCGGGAGCCACGGGAAAATCCCGAAATTGCCATACAGGCCTTCTGATCTCAAAAATAAAAATAAAAAGCCAATCGGCTCATAAAGTCATCATCACCCAAACAAAACATTAAATTATAGTAAATATGTACCTATTTGTCGGGCAAACAAATTTTATTCTCTGCTCTAGCCTCCTTGCTATGACCTGTTCAATGTAAGTACATGTATATGCAAGCAAATGCGACCAATTTTCAATAATATTCAATATTTGATTCTATTAGGCATAATGGTTCAAAATTATCAAACAAATAAACAAACAACACAAACATCAATCAATTAGTGGATTAACGTTTGAAATTCATAAATTTGATACGTATACTGAAAATCTTGTTTTTGATGCCAATTCACAACAAATGAATCTATCTATATAAGTTTTGGTTCTCACACCAGTCGATGGAAACATATAGAAAGCACACCTTCAAAACACGAAAATAATTACTAATGATGACGCGTCAATCATCAGAATCAGGTCCGTGCGACTAGAGTGTGATTCTATATCTATCTAATATATTAAAACTTCGAATATACGTTCATGACGCATATATGCAAAATCTATATATATTGGATTGTCCAAATTCAATATAAATAAATATTCAAATACGTTTAAAACGATTTATATTTCAAAACAAAATTGTTTTCCTTTGAAAAATATACTCTTCACACTCGTTTTAGGATACTACCGATCCTATCCCTAACGAGTCATTCTAATTGGATATTACTAATCCAATATCTGATGAATTCTTTCGTATGGTTCTAATGTGTCTTGTTCTCGAGCTCTGTAAACCAAAGCTCTGATAACAAATGAAGCGACCTGAACTTCCCCAGTCTCCGAAGAGATGAGAAAGAACGAATTACTGTGAGGACAAGACAAATCAGAATGCAGGCGGAAGAACATTTCATTGTTATTACAACAATTCCATCAGATACAAGAATATACAGAGTATAAATGAATAAATTACATTCGATAAATATCAGAGATTACAATAAATTACATAGCAGCGGAAAATAATACAAAGCACAACTGAAGGTGATATACAGATACATAGCTTTTCGGATATCATTCCAGCTGTAAACCAGGATCCTGTGAACATAAATCTGCAAAACCGAAAATACTAGCTGCCCGTGTCAAAAATAAGGGCACCCAGAGTTTAGGTTAAAACAATAAACTCCAGGTCAGTCATGTGACTGGTGTGAGAACTAAAACAGTTATTCAAAGCTTTACTTTAAAAGAGAGTAATTCAAGGGACCACGCCGTATAACACGGAACGGGTTTCCTCCCAAGAATACCAGTGCATAGAAAAGACAACGCAATGCTTTTTCGAAAAATGAAGCTATTATAAGACCCAGGTCCCATCACACAATGCAACGCAAGCCGGAGGATAGGGTTTTCCCTTATAATAGCCAAACATGCTTGATACGTTTAAAACAAATCATTAGATATTATAATAAGTGTATAGTGTCAAAACATTTCAATCATAAATATAAATCATAGACGACATAAGTGCCCCATACCACTATGTCGCCATACTAGGCTCTACAAATAAAGCCGAAATACACGTATTGGAAATTGGATTTCTGTCATGAGTCGAGGCAAGGGGCAAGCTCCTCTTCACTTCGAGACACTTTAGCAAATGCCTCGGGACTACACACTCTGTGTAACACCCCACCTCCGCTAGGGTCACTCACAAAGGGAATGCACTAGGTTTGGAGGAGTATTATTGGTAAATATGCACAGAAATATTACAAGACAGAACATATATAAAATAGCGGAAGTAAAATCAAACTTTCATAACATGAATAAATAAGGTCTAAAGCCTTTTACATCAGAGTACATCAAAACCTGTCTTGCAATAATAAAGAAGCATAAAGACTTTTTCATAAATTAATCCCCAAGAAAAAGCAGTAAAGTAGCCATAGCCAGGAAAAGTCCAAGCCATCCATGATGACCTTCAAGCAGAAGAAGTCCGAACTAAACAGCAGTGTTTCCTCCCTGTAACCTGGGGGGGGGGGGGGGGGGACGGAAGAAAAGAGGCGAAACAAAACGGGTCAGTCAAAAAGACTGAGTAAGCCCTATCTACTATTAGTATAAAAACTAGTAAAGTTAACTGGCATGAGAAACTGAGATGAACATAAGCATGATAACAAGATAGATAAGCTAAATCAAAATAACAGGATGAACTACTGAACTCAGATACACTAGGGTGTCAAGATAAAACAAGGTATCACATTGTCAGGTTTCTATCAAGTATAATATCCCATGATATCTATCGCGTATAACGTCCCATGGCATCTATCCTGTATATCCGCTCTGCACCTACCGTACTAGTACCCCAACTGTATTATATGTTATCAGTGAATGACCCTTACTCAAAAGTCGTGTAATGGTCCATGTCAACCTAATATGCCGCATATATAGGTTACTCAACTCATATGTTTCTTTCCATGTATAAGTTCAGTCTTTTCCGTAGGCTGTACGGGCTTTCCCATGTAAACGGTTTATCCTTGAAGTTGTTTTGGACTGCAACCCTTGATCTAGTTGTGTTTCCTTACCATGAACTATCGCGCGTCCACTTAGGATTTATGCCACCTAGGACCGCTAGGGATTATGCTACCTAATGAACGTTTCCGTGTCTCGGTTTGGGTTTTGGCCACCTAGGACCACTAGGGATTACGCCACCCGTCAACCGCGCCCTTGATCCCACGTATGTATCGTGAATCGTTTTCCATGTCTAGATGCACATGTTCCCCAATGTGCCATCCGAGTTCCGTGCCAGGGCAAATCAAGAAATACGGAACTCGGTCGGGAGCTTTAAATCGTCTGCCGATGCAGATATCAAGGTCTGTTTTTGTACCCGTGGCTATGGTCCCACGTGACCCCTCCCTCAACTACTGAAAGGCAATCCAAGAAAAATCATGTATAAGAACCACTCCCCGGCCCCACTATAGCCCACTTTCCTACGGGCCAACCTCACCCATGACTCGATAGCAAGCACATGGTCTGTTGGGGGTTCCCTGCCTTTCCGCACGTACACGATTGACTAAAGATGGTAGGTAGTCGGCGATGTGCTATCCAGGGCAAAAACAAGAATCGTCGACTCCACGCTAATCCATCCCAGTCTTTAGGTTGCTCGCATAGCAACCAAGGCATACTCTTGGTCCTTCTAACGCAGACCTTAACCTCTCATGGGCCTAGTATAATTACCTGGCAGCCCACAGAGGGATCCCAAGAATATCCTCACGTCCCCCGAAGCTTCCACTTCGGCACCCAGTGCGCTGGAGCTTTTATCCAAGTCAGATAACTTGCTCCCCCTCGTATACTAAGCGATGACCTACCGTATCAGGTTACTCATCGTTTTGAGAATTAGTCCTATGTCCTTAGCTAAGAATTATTACTTAGTTACCCTTAACTAAGGTTTACCACTTAGCTTCCTTTCCCGTTATCCTTGATTAACCACGGTTTTCTACCTAGTTCTTCTAGCTAGGGTTTGTCTGTTGGGTTAAGTGTTATCATTCAAGTCCATGACTTAACCCGCCCACGAATCACGTCAAAGATTGGCTAAGTATTTAAGTTCAAGACTTAGTCCCACAAGTTGGTTAAGTGTACCCAGAGGCTCATGACTTAACCCTATCAAGTCAAATTGGTTAAGTACTAGCTTACCTTAATCCTATCGGATTATCTTGCTAGATCGATTAAGCATAGATTATCTTAATCCCATCAAACTATCGAGTCGGATTGGTTAAGTATAGGTTGGCTTAACCCCATCCTCTAATCGTACTACAATGGTTAAGTATATTCTAAAAAGGTCTTGTGACTTAACCTTATCAGGTCCGCGTATTAGATTGGTTAAGTGTAAGTTACTTAACCCCATCAAATCATCATGTATAATTGGTTAAGTATAAGTTGCTTAACCCCATTAAATTATCACGTTAAGTTGGTTAAGTATTGGTTACTTAACCTAATTGAATTACCGAGTTTAAATTGGTTAAGTGTTTAACTTAACCCCATCGAATTACCATGTTTAGATTAGTTAAGTGTGGATTACTTAACCCCATCTAATTACCGTGTCGGATTAGTTAGGTGCAAATTACTTAACCCCATCCCCTAATCATCTTGTATGGTTAAGTGTCATTAAGAAAACTTACTTAACCTTGCCAAATTTTCATGTTGGATTGATTAAGTGTTGGTTAACTTAATCCCCGTCCACTAGTCGTATAAAAATGGTTAAGCGTCATTAGGCAAATCAAATCACTTAACCTACCCAACCTTGTCATGTTTTGTTAAGTATCATTAGCCTAACCAATTTACTTAACCCATTTACCCATGTCATATTTGGTTAAGAGTCATTAATCAAATTAACTTAACCCTATCATGTGGCATTAATTACTTAATGCACCCCAACCTCTCACATTAGACTTTGTTGTGGTTACTAGTTAAGCCGGTCGGTTCCGGGTAGCTTTACACCACAACTTGGTCTAACCTCGGGTTCAAGCACAACATGACCAACTTCTCACATTGGGTCCTATTTTTTGCAACTACTAGTTAGGCCGGTCGGTTCCGGGTAGTTTTACGTTGAAAACTCAACCCAACCTCGAGTTGGCCACTTTCATGTTTAGTCTAGTGTCATGTTCATAGTCAAGTTTTCAAGCAATTGGGTAGACCTAACTTAATAGGTAAATTCCCAATGGGTAGACCTAACTTAATAGGTAAATTCCCAAGCTTATGTTTTTATGCATACTTACATGTCAACTTCCATGTTATACTTCAAGTCATGTTTTCAAGTATAAACACATGTCATATTTAACGTTACATGTTGTCATGTTTATACCCATTTACCCAAGTCATATTCATGTCATTATGTTTCCCCATAATGTGACCTCAACGCTTTTTAAACTAGCATATACGTTCGCAACAACGTGATGGATTAAAAGAAGAGACTTGGCAAAGGAATGACAAAAATGGGTATTAAGCCACAAGTTAATCATGGTGGCAAATGAGGCACAAATGTGTTCATTAGCTTGCATGTTACATTCTTAAGCCTCAAAAACATGCATCAACCCAAACTTGGTACATAAGCGAATCATGGTGACAAAAGACATGGAATGATGGCTAGAAACTCGCATATATCATCATATAAGGATTATGACTTCATATGCAAGTTGACATAATGATTATGAAGATTCTCATGTTGCATAATGCAACATTTCAACATAAAGGTTGTGGCTTTTAGCTCATAAGATCAAGATAATGACTTCATAAACTTGCATAACATGATAGCATGCATCATTCTAATTAATCAAACCCAAACTTTCAACATGAACATTTAACTTCATAGTTAATATCTAAGAGTAGGGAAGGGCTTACAATGCTTATGTGGACTCAAATGAGTATAGCAAATGTAAGGAACCCCTTATGCAACAAATTAAAACCCCAAAATGCAAGCAAACTTGATCAAGACTCCTCTTTTATGATGCCAATAGAGAAACAAGACTTTAATGCAAGCTAAAGAGGATCATACAAGCCTAAATACACTTGTATGCATGGAAATCTCTTAGAAATTTGATTTAGGAATTTATGAAGAGAGTGGAGGCCATGAGAGGATTGATTTTGCCATAGTTTAGTTGTAGGATAGATTAATGATGATTTAGGGTAGGTTAGGGTCTTATTTATAGATTAGGCAAGTGTTTTAGGCCATAGGATTAACCCTAGGATAGATCCCAGCCCTCAAAAATCGTCACAAGCCTCCAAAACAAGACCAAGGGCCAAAACAGGTGCACCAGGCCAGCCAGGGTCAAGCCAGAAGGCTGTGCAGGTTTCTGGCTCAACACGGGCGCACTTCCCAAGTGCGCCAGTGTATTTTTGTGCTGGCGCACTTCACAAGTGCGCCAGTGCATTCTGGCTTGTTTTCGGTTTTTCTGCCTAACTTCGTTCGTCCATATCTTCTTCATACAGACTCCGATTTACGAAATTTCGGACTCTATTTCGCGTATTTTTCCGAGACGAACGCAATGGCGCAACCCGTTTATCCTGATTCAGATTTTATAATTTAATTCTGCCTTGATTCTTGTCTTAACACGTTGCTAAAAATTCGGGTTGTTACATCCTCCCCAACTTAAAGGATTTCGTCCCCGAAATCTCCATGTTAGGAAGAACGTATCCTACCATCCATCATTCATCTACTCACAACATCATCCACAAGCAACCATTGTCCTTAGATGATTTCTAATGCTGTATGAATATATGCAAATCTTGTGTGTACGTGTTCCTTAGCTAATGCTAATGATTAGGCCTGAATAATCTTTCTAATGCAAAATATGTATAGTGCCATGAATCCAACATGTATGCAAATAGTCCTAGCCATATAGGTACTATATGCGTGCACAATCATTCATTCATATGCAACAACCGCATGATAATACATTCGATTTCATCCATAAACAAGTATAAATACTCGTGCATATGCAATATGAAATGTGACCGAGTCGAGCTAGTATCTAATGTGTATTCGCGCATCCACGAGCAACCACTTGCAACCACTTGCAACCATATCAATCATAACATGTTTCAAATACATGTTTACATCCATAGGGTTCTACCTAGGATTCCCTGGAACAGGGTCGAGAAGAAAAACAAGACAAACTCCTTACGGGGTTTGTAATAGAAAATAGGACCGAGAGGATGTCCACAAAAGATAGCCTACAAGTAAGCTCTACAGAAAACAGGGATCAAGGATATACTTCCAAAAGAGATACCATGCGCGTATATAGTCTTTGACCATCAGAGTCGTATTTCCTCGAGCTTAATTCCATTGTGCCTTGACCGTCTTTTAACTTCGCGATTTCGTAGCTTCCTATTTCCATAACATGAGCTGGAACTCATTTCTTCGTCGCCTCTCGTTCCACTTGCACACTTGGCGCAAACATGACTGCGTACTCATGATCTCATGCAAGCTTTCCAAAATTCACTAGTGAATCTCGGACCTCGTACCACAAGGTATTCCACGTAGAAGAACTTTCTCTTGAAAGTAAACAGATGCCAACCAGGTTATCAAGCGCACTTACTAGGGTGATTTCTATAACCCACGCACAAGTGAAGTAAACCATCCGTCTTATCGGCGAACACCACTAGATCGGGCTTCAAATTTCCAATAAAGGCATCAAGGGATTCTAAGTAACTAGTCATGACAGAACCTCAAAAAGGTTACACGATACTTCGAGGGTATTACCAAGGCTAGTCAAAAGGTCTAACTACCCTCCTATCAAAACCGAGAGTGGCATCCCCTACTGTATAACCACTTCATCCCTAGAATCCATCCATGGCTTATAAACATAAGCATTATTTCCAAACTCAACACTTGGCATAGACATTCTCAAATCCAAACAAGTCATGTATAAATGGACTGATTCTCCAATAGGACTTTGAGACAAAAATGGGATTCTCTATTACGCTAGTACTTAAGGTGCAGAGACTCAACTATCGAAGCAGACTTAAATGATACGAACAACGAAGTCCTAACGGGATGGTAGAGAAGAAAAGCTAAACCTTTAACGAGATCGTTACCCTCCTTCCGAGGTACTCTAGAAATGAGAGCATACTACTGCCCTCCCGATGATCTTGTCCTTGTCCCATGATACTTAACTATCCGTCCCGTTCCACCATGCCAAAGGTAATCTCTCACCATGGGTTTCATTGTTCATCTTTCTCTCTCATTCTGGGTTGAGCCATACCAACAAGTTGTTCATCCTTAAACTCGCATCCTTCATCCTCTTTCTCACTATCCTTTCTTATAACGCGGCCATTGGTCTCTCGAGAACCACCTCCATCGCATGGAAAGTACTTTCGTAGATAGAAAAGACTAGTCGCAGTTAAAACCACTGTGACTACAGATGGAGGAAAGAAAGGAAAAGAGATTTAATTAAGGAAACAAGGATAATGCTAATGGCCTTTGGGGAATAGCCTTTTCTTTTTAAAAGAAAACTTTCTTGAAAAATGCTTCTTTATAAACGATTTTCAAATAGTTTTCAGAAGGTCTTTAAAAACTTTTGCCCAATCTGGTAACCTTCTGCTCTGATACCAAATGTAACACCCCACCTCCGCTAGGGTCACTCACAAAGGGAATGCACTAGGTTTGGAGGAGTATTATTGGTAAATATGCACAGAAATATTACAAGACAGAACATATATAAAATAGCGGAAGTAAAATCAAACTTTCATAACATGAATAAATAAGGTCTAAAGCCTTTTACATCAGAGTACATCAAAACCTATCTTGCAATAATAAAGAAGCATAAAGACTTTTTCATAAATTATTCCCCAAGAAAAAGCAGTAAAGTAGCCATAGCCAGGAAAAGTCCAAGCCATCCATGATGACCTTCAAGCAGAAGAAGTCCGAACTAAACAGCAGTGTTTCCTCCCTGTAACCTGGGGGGAAACGGAAGAAAAGAGGCGAAACAAAACGGGTCAGTCAAAAAGACTGAGTAAGCCCTATCTACTATTAGTATAAAAACTAGTAAAGTTAACTGGCATGAGAAACTGAGATGAACATATGCATGATAACAAGATAGATAAGCTAAATCAAAATAACAGGATGAACTACTGAACTCAGATACACTAGGGTGTCAAGATAAAACAAGGTATCACATTGTCAGGTTTCTATCAAGTATAATATCCCAAGATATCTATCGCGTATAACGTCCCATGACATCTATCCTGTATATCCGCTCTGCACCTACCGTACTAGTACCCCAGCTGTATTATGTGTTATCCGTGAATGACCCTTACTCAAAAGTTGTGTAATGGTCCATGTCAACCTAATATGCCGCATATATAGGTTACTCAACTCATATGTTTCTTTCCATGTATAAGTTCAGTCCTTTGCTGTAGGCTGTACGGGCTTTCCCATGTAAACGGTTTATCCTTGAAGTTGTTTTGGACTGCAACCCTTGATCTAGTTGTGTTTCCTTACCATGAACTATCGCGCGCCCACTTAGGATTTATGCCACCTAGGACCGCTAGGGATTATGCTACCTAATGAACGTTTCCGTGTCTCGGTTTGGGTTTTGGCCACCTAGGACCACTAGGGATTACGCCACCCGTCAACCGCGCCCTTGATCCCACGTATGTATCGTGAATCGTTTTCCATGTCTAGATGCACATGTTCCCCAATGTGCCATCCGAGTTCCGTGCCAGGGCAAATCAAGAAATACGGAACTCGGTCGGGAGCTTTAAATCGTCTGCCGATGCAGATATCAAGGTCTGTTTTTGTACCCGTGGCTATGGTCCCACGTGACCCCTCCCTCAACTACTGAAAGGCAATCCAAGAAAAATCATGTATAAGAACCACTCCCCGGCCCCACTATAGCCCACTTTCCTACGGGCCAACCTCACCCATGACTCGATAGCAAGCACATGGTATGTTGGGGGTTCCCTACCTTTCCGCACGTACACGATTGACTAAAGATGGTAGGTAGTCGGCGATGTGCTATCCAGGGCAAAAACAAGAATCGTCGACTCCACGCTAATCCATCCCAGTCTTTAGGTTGCTCGCATAGCAACCAAGGCATACTCTTGGTCCTTCTAACGCAGACCTTAACCTCTCATGGGCCTAGTATAATTACCTGGCAGCCCACAGAGGGATCCCAAGAATATCCTCACGTCCCCCGAAGCTTCCACTTCGGCACCCAGTGCGCTGGAGCTTTTATCCAAGTCAGATAACTTGCTCCCCCTCGTATACTAAGCGATGACCTACCGTATCAGGTTACTCATCGTTTTGAGAATTAGTCCTATGTCCTTAGCTAAGAATTATTACTTAGTTACCCTTAACTAAGGTTTACCACTTAGCTTCCTTTCCCGTTATCCTTGATTAACCACGGTTTTCTACCTAGTTCTTCTAGCTAGGGTTTGTCTGTTGGGTTAAGTGTTATCATTCAAGTCCATGACTTAACCCGCCCACGAATCACGTCAAAGATTGGCTAAGTATTTAAGTTCAAGACTTAGTCCCACAAGTTGGTTAAGTGTACCCAGAGGCTCATGACTTAACCCTATCAAGTCAAATTGGTCAAGTACTAGCTTACCTTAATCCTATCGGATTATCTTGCTAGATCGATTAAGCATAGATTATCTTAATCCCATCAAATTATCGAGTCGGATTGGTTAAGTATAGGTTGGCTTAACCCCATCCTCTAATCGTACTACAATGGTTAAGTATATTCTAAAAAGGTCTTGTGACTTAACCTTATCAGGTCCGCGTATTAGATTGGTTAAGTGTAAGTTACTTAACCCCATCAAATCATCATGTATAATTGGTTAAGTATAAGTTGCTTAACCCCATTAAATTATCACGTTAAGTTGGTTAAGTATTGGTTACTTAACCTCATTGAATTACCGAGTTTAAATTGGTTAAGTGTTTAACTTAACCCCATCGAATTACCGTGTTTAGATTAGTTAAGTGTGGATTACTTAACCCCATCTAATTACCGTGTCGGATTAGTTAGGTGCAAATTACTTAACCCCATCCCCTAATCATCTTGTATGGTTAAGTGTCATTAAGAAAACTTACTTAACCTTGCCAAATTATCATGTTGGATTGATTAAGTGTTGGTTAACTTAATCCCCGTCCACTAGTCGTATAAAAATGGTTAAGCGTCATTAGGCAAATCAAATCACTTAACCTACCCAACCTTGTCATGTTTTGTTAAGTATCATTAGCCTAACCAATTTACTTAACCCATTTACCCATGTCATATTTGGTTAAGAGTCATTAATCAAATTAACTTAACCCTATCATGTGGCATTAATTACTTAATGCACCCCAACCTCTCACATTAGACTTTGTTGTGGTTACTAGTTAAGCCGGTCGGTTCCGGGTAGCTTTACACCACAACTTGGTCTAACCTCGGGTTCAAGCACAACATGACCAACTTCTCACATTGGGTCCTATTGTTTGCAACTACTAGTTAGGCCGGTCGGTTCCGGGTAGTTTTACGTTGAAAACTCAACCCAACCTCGAGTTGGCCACTTTCATGTTTAGTCTAGTGTCATGTTCATAGTCAAGTTTTCAAGCAATTGGGTAGACCTAACTTAATAGGTAAATTCCCAATGGGTAGACCTAACTTAATAGGTAAATTACCAAGCTTATGTTTTTATGCATACTTACATGTCAACTTCCATGTTATACTTCAAGTCATGTTTTCAAGTATAAACACATGTCATATTTAACGTTACATGTTGTCATGTTTATACCCATTTACCCAAGTCATATTCATGTCATTATGTTTCCCCATAATGTGACCCCAACGCTTTTTAAACTAGCATATACGTTCGCAACAACGTGATGGATTAAAAGAAGAGACTTGGCAAAGGAATGAAAAAAATGGGTATTAAGCCACAAGTTAATCATGGTGGCAAATGAGGCACAAATGTGTTCATTAGCTTGCATGTTACATTCTTAAGCCTCAAAAACATGCATCAACCCAAACTTGGTACATAAGCGAATCATGGTGACAAAAGACATGGAATGATGGCTAGAAACTCGCATATATCATCATATAAGGATTATGACTTCATATGCAAGTTGACATAATGATTATGAAGATTCTCATGTTGCATAATGCAACATTTCAACATAAAGGTTGTGGCTTTTAGCTCATAAGATCAAGATAATGACTTCATAAACTTGCATAACATGATAGCATGCATCATTCTAATTAATCAAACCCAAACTTTCAACATGAACATTTAACTTCATAGTTAATATCTAAGAGTAGGGAAGGGCTTACAATGCTTATGTGGACTCAAATGAGTATAGCAAATGTAAGGAACCCCTTATGCAACAAATTAAAACCCCAAAATGCAAGCAAACTTGATCAAGACTCCTCTTTTATGATGCCAATAGAGAAATAAGACTTTAATGCAAGCTAAAGAGGATCATACAAGCCTAAATACACTTGTATGCATGGAAATCTCTTAGAAATTTGATTTAGGAATTTATGAAGAGAGTGGAGGCCATGAGAGGATTGATTTTGCCATAGTTTAGTTGTAGGATAGATTAATGATGATTTAGGGTAGGTTAGGTTCTTATTTATAGATTAGGCAAGTGTTTTAGGCCATAGGATTAACCCTAGGATATATCCCAGCCCTCAAAAATCGTCACAAGCCTCCAAAACAAGACCAAGGGCCAAAACAGGTGCACCAGGCCAGCCAGGGTCAAGCCAGAAGGCTGTGCAGGTTTCTGGCTCGACACGGGCGCACTTCCCAAGTGCGCCAGTGTATTTTTGTGCTGGCGCACTTCACAAGTGCGCCAGTGCATTCTGGCTTGTTTTCGGTTTTTCTGCCTAACTTCGTTCGTCCATATCTTCTTCATACGGACTCCGATTTACGAAATTTCGGACTCTATTTCGCGTATTTTTCCGAGACGAACGCAATGGCGCAACCCGTTTATCCTGATTCAGATTTTATAATTTAATTCTGCCTTGATTCTTGTCTTAACACGTTGCTAAAAATTCGGGTTGTTACACTCTGGGTAACCCCTGGATGCTTCAGGGCCGGTCCTCTCTTACGTTTGAGGATTAATTATGCCTGAACACACGTTTCCAGGTCCTAACAGACCTAAAATCGAGGCGCCTCATCCAACAACCACATAGGTGAAAAGTATATAAATGTCAGGGCTGGTAAGTCACTGACACCACCAAAGCTAGAAAGAAACGTCGTGCTCTCCCTACAGTCCTTAACCCATTTTTGACTCATACCGAGGTGTGAGGCTCGCAAATTCACGTTATACACAAAGCTGCCACGTAGGCCGTGCTTTGATCATCAACCACAAGACTTTGCTTTTCAACAGAAGCTATGATCCATGCAACTCAGCATGCCACACAGGCAATTCATGCCATGGAATTGATATCTATCGATATATAACCTCTAAGCTCGTACGTCTCAGAGAAGGACGTTAAGCAAAAGAATAAATTCTCCGCCGCCAAACAGATATATATTTAACATAAATCAATCAACACAAAATAAAATCCAAAGTCAGACACACAATCCATTTACAAGTTCGTCCTGGGTCTGAATGAAACTAGAGGCACTTTCCTCGCATATCCATCGATCTCCAAGTACGTCTGGACGACCACCGACTATTTCCATCCTCTTGGGTGTACTGCCCAATCAGGATCATCAGTAATTATCCAAACAATGTGAAGACTTCCGGTCTTCGACCACCGTGATCATCTTCGACTTATCGTCGAATCGGTTATTCAGAATGGGTATAAACCCGGCCTTTCCGAACAACCCGCGTATATTAAAAACAAATGTTACACAAACACAACATACGCCTCATTCCAATTCATCAGTCACTAACCGTAAATCAGTAAGATAGCAATTCCCCAAATATTAACCCCGAAGGCTGAAACCAACATCAGATCAATACCCAGGAAACCATTCTTCTTAACTAACCTACAGCTAGTTTCCAAATTTCACATTCTTAGGGAAAAGTTCCCATTAATTTTATCCAAGATAAATTCTTTGAATTTATTCTTTAATCTTCCTTTGGATGTCATTTCGAACCAAATTATGGTTTTCCAAACTAGTCGAGATTAGCGAACCACACCGAAGTAATTATTTATTTTATTTCCCAATCCCAACCTATTTATCCCATGAAGCAAAACTGGTAATACTCCATATCTAACACCACGGTGTTATCAGTAAAATTAATTACCATTTCACGTTCAAATTTAATTTAAGATTTAACTATCGCTTTGGAGCAAAACTGGTGATACTTCATTCTCGCTCATTTTCCCAAATTTGATAATTTTCATTATCAATTCACATTTCAATCTAATTGCAGATTCATTAAAACTCCTTTTACTGGGTTAAAGAACTAGTGTCATTTAAAACACAGTTCACGACAAACTCAAATCACATTCTATTTATTATCGGGTTAAAGAACAAATGTTATTTAAAACACCGTTCACGATAAACCCATAAATCAATTCTATTTCAATTCTAATTATATATATATATATATTAGAAATTCTGGTTATTTAAAACCCATTTCAAATCCAATTTATTTATTTAAAAATAAACGGGTTTTAATTTTAGTTCAAAACTAGTTCATTTCGATAAAAATCTATTTTTATCTTTTCAAATGTGGAGATTTTCATCCCAATTTTTCTCAAATCATTTCTTATGATTTTACACAAATTATTGATATTTTTTTATAATTCTATCAAAGCCCGTACAGTCGATTTCCATCAACGGCCATCGAACTGCACTTACAACGACCTTTTCCAAATTTGATTTGGATGTATCTCCAAATCCTACCGTTAGATTTTGAATTTCTAATATTCGTTAGAAAGCCCTTTTCGATACGAACCCAACGGTTCCGGTTTTAGGAGAATCCGACGGTCGGATCTCCCGTAATGTCCGTTCGAAATCAATGGTCGAAATTCACGAACTGCCGCGGTGCGGCGCGTGCTATTCAGGCCATTATATTATATATATAATATATATTTCGTCAATTTCTATTTAAAACGAATTTTATAAATAGTTTTAAATTCATTCGAAAACATTTCAACTTCCATTTCAATTCAAATCAAAATTGAATTTTTTCTTATAAATTCGTTTTAAAATTCATTTCTATTCAATTCAATTTGAATTCATTTCAATTCGTTTTCAATTCAATTCGAATTCGTTTTCAATTCAATTCGAATTCGTTTTATATTCAATTCAATTCAAATTCGTTTTATATTCGATTCAATTCAAATTGGTTTTCTATTCGATTCAATTCAAATTCGTTTTATATTCGATTCAATTCAAATTGGTTTTCTATTCGATTCAATTCAAATTCGTTTTCTATATTTGATTCAATTCAAATTTGTTTTCTATTCGATTCAATTCAAATTGAATTTCTATTCGATTCAATTCAGATTCATTTTCTATATATTCGATTTTTAAATCTCTTTTCAATATTCATTTTAAAAACGAATATAATTGATATAAATATCGTTCGTGTCAAAATAGCGCATCTCTAATCAACACGGCTTTATATATTTCAATAATTCCGTTATTTTATTCAACAAATGAATATTTATTCTATTCAATACGTGAATCTATATTTTTGTCAACACATGACTAATCTCAACGAATGAGTACCGTCCACGTGTGACCATTTTTGTTATTTAATATATTTTATAAAAATTATGGTATCAATCGTTTGATTTAAAATCAGACTCCAACCGTAAATTAGTAAGAGAACGATTCCCTGAATATTAACCCCGAAGCCGAAACCAACATTAGATCAATATCCAGGGGACCACTCATCTCATCTATTTTCCAGTTAATTTCTAATTTCATATATGATAAAGATGTAAATTTTATTGTTAAAATATTTCGTTCAACACATGACTAATCTCAACGGATGAGTACGGTCAACACATGAACCTTTATTTTATATTCTTTATTTTCTAAATTGGAATGAGGCCCAATCAATCACCATATAGCGTTAACTATATGGATTCCATACAACACATGTATATAATAGCAACGATAAATAATCAACCATCATCCAAGGTGCACTACACTGTACAAGCATCAAATATAGATATCTAACGCTTATAACAGCCTGTCAATCAATCGATCGACAAACAACTAATTATTGGGATTAGTGTATGTCGTATTTTATCCCAATACCCGTGTGGGGTTTCAAATCAACAAACAGAGATTTTTATTTGTGCAGTTGGTCGATGTGTAAAATTTATCGTCCCAGTCAATGTCCTTCAAATAGGTGTACATAAACAAAACCTTCTGGTTTGTAAATGAATTTTATTTATTCACATTCATGTTAAAAATTATATTTTTAACGATAAAATATTTTTAACTATATAAATATTTTATTCCCTTTCAACACATTAGTTTATATTATCGATTTCACATCAACAACACAAAAAAATTTCACAACACATCAAACAAGCATACAAGCCATCCATGGTCTGTGGATGATGGGTGTCGGGTGCTACTAAACACCGTCTGCATCCTAGCATATATATATAACTAGAAAAGGAAATTTGAGTGAGAAGTTCTCACCGATAGCTAATCCAAACGCCACGACTCTTCATATGTAGAAATCTTCGTCGTTCTCGCCTTTTGTCACTTTCGTTGCCCGTAGCCACTACATATATAAAAATCACATTTTTATATTGCTATTCAATATATAAAAATCGAATTTTCACTTTGCTATTCAATAGATAAAAATCGAATTTTTACTTTGCTATTCAATATATAAAAATCGAATTTTTACTTCGCTATTCAATAAATAAAAATTGAATTTTTCTTTGCTATTCAATATATAAAAACTGAATTTTTACTTCGTGATTATATAGATAAAAATTCTATTTTTACATTGCTACTATATAGATAAAAATTCCGCCTTTTCAAATATAAAGATTATATTTTTATATCCTCTATTATATAAAAGATTATATTTTTATCACTCTACAATATAAAACATTATATTTTCATCGATAAGGCGACTTCATAAAAATCTCATTTTTCTTTTTCTAATCAGACAATAAAAATTCAGTCTTTTCCTTTCAATATAAAAATGTAAACTTTTCTTATATAAAATTATGAACTTTTCTATTATCTTCTTCATTAAAAAATTTATTTTTAACTCGCTATTTTGAATATAAAGATTATATTTTTACAACGTCTTTTACACAAAAAAAGGATTATATTTCTAATAATCTATCCATATAAAAATGATATCTTTATATCACTACTCGTTTTAAAAATTATATTTTTAAACAATTAAAAATCGTATCTTTAGCTAATTAAAAATCTCATCTTTTTATTTCCAAAGTTATCGCCTTTTCACTTTTAAAAATCTCGTCTTTATATATAATAAAAAAAATCGAATTTTTATTCTTTCTATAATATAAAAATTATATTTTTAACCTTTTTATATTATAAATATCAACTCTTTAACACTCTACTATAATAAAAAGTATATATTTTTATTCATCTAAAACCCATATGTTTATATTGCTAACATCATATATAAAGATCGAATTTTTATACTTCATTCATATAGATAAAAATTGAATTTTTATTCGCATTCATACATATGAAAAATCTGAGCTTTATAAATAAAGCTTTTAATTTAACTAAATAAAACTGAAAATCATTATACAAATAAAAAGAAATAAATTAAAAATACTTACTGGTGGTTAAGGGGCTGTGCGTCCGAGTTCGTCAGGGTGGTCGGGGTTGGACTGGTGGAAGTTCGCCGGAAAAGGAGAGGTGCGCAGGGGGTGCGGTGCCACGCGGTGGCGGTTCTGGGTGGGTTAGAGCTTTGGGGTCGCGGATTTGGGGAGAGAGAGGGCTGCGCGTGCGAGAGGCTGAAGGGGAGGGCCGCCATCGATCGTCGTAGAGGGGGGGCATCGCGGTGGCGTGCGACGCCAGGAGGCGCGGTGTGGATCGACAGGGCTCTGCCCTTTTTCTCTCTCTTTTTTTGGTTTTATTTTGATTTAAATGAATTGACGGGGAGGGGGGGCTGGAGGTTATAAGAGAGAGGGGAGGAAGTTTTTATTTTATTTTATTTAATTATTTATTTTCCAAAAAGGTACTTTTTCTTTCGAACTCGAAACGAGACCCACCGCCTGTCGTCCATAGCTAATTACCCCAATTCCGAACACAATGGGATATGTATCTTAAGCTGATTCGATCGTTTCGATCAGTTTTCGTTAAAATCCACATATAACTCTATATATTGAATTTGAACGCGCATTTCAATTTACTAGGGTCACATACGAACTCGAAAAATTCCAGAAAAATATTTTCTAACTTCGTATTGACGATACGGTCCTAACAAAACTAGTTTTGTCGAATTCTGAGACCGTTGGAAAAATGGCCATTTTCCAGTCGATTAAAATCAACTGAAACTGGTCAAACGCGTTTTCCTTTGCCACGCTCACATATTGAATCGAAAAATTATGAAATTTGGAATCTAACAATAATTTGACATCACGGATCCAACAAAAGTGGTTTCGTCGAATTCCGAGGTCGTTTGCAAAATTCCCATTTTTAAGGGCCTGAATTCCATGGCTACTATTCGGAATTTTCAACTGGACATATCTTTTGATTCCTGCTATGAAATTTCTATTTTTTGGATTCGTTGGAAAGATATTCTCAATTAGATCCTATTATTTTTGGTTTCACTAAAATCCGGTTTATTCTGCACCCGGTACATTCATTTGAAGTTTGAAATCGAATTATCGAACTACCGCACCATTTTCAATTCCTTTTATAATTATATATAATTATTTATATTCTAACGACGACGTATATAAATATATACGTCGAATTCTATTCAAAATAAATTTCTCGTCGATATTATTTAAAATAATTCATTTTAAATGTTCAAAATTCGCTAAAATTGCCAAAATAAAAATTTTAAACTGGCCCAGATTTTCCGGGTTATTACAATTTAAATATATGAATCCGTGTTGATTATATTAACGCCATTTTGACGTGAACGATATTTATATCGATTTTAATCATTTCTATAATGAATATCGAAAAGGAAATGATTTCAAAATATAATATTTTGAAAATATTATCATTTATATATTAATGATATGGAATGTTCAATTTTGATTTGAAATTGAATATGAAATTGAAGTCATTTTGAAAACGAATTTAAAACAATTTATAAAATATGTTTTAAATGGAAATCGATGAAATATATATAATATGTATATTAATGGCCTGAATAGAACATGTTGCGCCATGGCAGTTCGTGAATTTCGACCGTTGACTTTGAATTGACGTTACGGGAGATCCGACCATCGGATTCTCCTAAAGCTAGAACCGTTCGGTTCGTATCGTAAAGAGATTTTCAACGAATATAAGAGATTAGAAATCTAATGGTTGGATTTAGAATTATGTCCAAATGAAATTTGGAAATGGTTGTTGTAAGCGCAGTTCGATGGCCATTTATGGAAATCGACGGTACGAGCCTTGATAAAATTATTAAAAATATTAGTAAATTATTTAAAATCATAAGAAATTATTTGGAAAGAATTGGGATGAATAATTCCATATTTGAAAAGATAAAAATATATTTTTATCGAAATGAACTAGTTATTGACCAGATTTGAAATCCAATAATTTTTAAATAAAATAAATTGGATTTTTGAAATGGTTTTAAAAAATATAACCAGAATTTCCAATATATGAATTGGATTGGATTTGAATAGAAATAATCTTTGGAATATTTCGATATTGGATTCCGCGTTTATACAGATATTGTGGAGGAATTTTGAAGATATATATATATATATATATATATATCTGTATATATCATTATTCCCAATACAATATTTGTTGGTTTCAGAATTTTATTGAATATAAGCCGATATATTTTCTATTCAGAGCCTTGTATTTAATATCAAATTGGATTTTGGGTTTATCTTGTACGGTGTTTTAAATAACACTTGTTCTTTAACCCGATTAACAGTGAAATGAGATTTTGGGTTTGTCGTGAATGGTATCTTTAATAATACCATTCTTAAACCCAATGGAATTAAGAAAATTAGAAACTAACAGGAGATTAGCTAAGTTGAATGGGTTCCTGGGTATTGATCTGATGTTGGTTTCGGCTTTCGGGATTAATACTGAGGGAATTGTTCTCTTACTAATTTACAGTTAGAGACTGATGGGATGGGGTCTTCAGTAACACTATTCTTAAACCCCGTCTGAAAGGAATAAATCTTTTAATTAAGATGTAGAGAAGAATTACGAATTAATTAACATTTAATTGTAATTTAAATGAAATGTGAATTGGGTTTATTGTGAACTGTGTTTTTAACGACATTCGTTCCTCAACCCGACTTGTAGTGGAATGTGATTTGGAAATTATAAATCTTTTTATTAAGATTTAATGGAAATTTTCCAAAGTAAAGTTTTCCAATTTAATATATTGGAATGGAATGGAATTCGATTTGGTAATAACCGAAGTGAACTTCTGTGGAGGAAGACTGCTAATATATATGGAAATTAAAAGGCTTTGTTGTTATTCCATTTATATTATTGGTCAGATACGGAAATTGATACCGATTATATATTATTATTTTTTCCGTGAAGATTCCATAATTAATGGAATGAGATTTTGGGTTTATCGTGAACCGTGTTTTAAATGACATTAGTTCTTTAACCTAGTTAAAGATAAGATTAATTTCTTAACTTTGAATAATCATTAAGTAATGATTATTGAGATTAAAACTGAATTAGAGTTTTAATGAATCTTTAATTAGATTGGAATATGGATGAGATAAATAAATTTATCGAATTCAAGAAATGATCGAGAATGGAGTATCACCAGTTTTGCTCCAAGCGATAGTTAAATCTTTAATTAGATTTGAATGTGAAATGGTAATTAATATTTACTGATAACACTGCAGTGTTAGATATGGAGTATTACTATTTTTGCTCCATAGGATGAATAGGTTGGGATTGGGAAATAAAATAAATGATTACTTCGGTATGGTTCGCTAATCCCGACTAGTTTGGATAAACCTTAATTTGGTTTGAAATAATATCCAAAGAAAGATTAAAGAATAAAATTAAAGAATTTATCTGTTATAAAATTAATGGGAACCTTTCCCAAAGTATAAGAATATTTGAATAAAGGAATATTCTGGATTGGAATGAGGCGTATGTTGTGTTTTTATAGCACTTGTTTATTATATACGCGAGTTTTTCAGAAAGACCGGGTTTATCCCATTCTGAATAACTGATGTCGAGGATGAAGACGGTGGTTGAAGACAGGAGGTCTTCACATCATTTGGATGATTACTGATGTCTTGATTGGGTTGTAAACCCAAGATGAGGTAATAAGTGGTGATCATCCTGACGTACTTGGAGATCGACGGATATGCGAGGGCCTCTCTCATGTATTAGGCATATAGGACGAGGAATACGGTGCCTCCGGTTTCTTTCAAACCCAGAACGGACTTGTAAATGAACTGTGTGTCTGACATTGGATTTTATTCTATGCTAAATGATCTCTATTAAATATACGTCTGCCTGGTGAAGGAGAATTTATTCTCTTATTTCACCCTTTGCTGAGACGTACAGGATCAGAGGTTGTATATCGATAGACATCAGTCGCATGGCATGAATTTCCTGTGTGGCATGTCTGAGTGGCAAATGATCAAGCCTTCTGTTGAAAAGTAGAGTCTTGTAGTTGATGATCAATGCATAGCTTTAATATAGCGCCGCTTTGTGTATAGCATTAATTCGCTAGCTTCATACCCCGGTATGACGGTAGGGAGGACGACACGTTTCTTTCTAGCTAGAAGTGGTGTCAGCATTTTGCAAGCCCTGACATTTATATTATTTTTACCTGTGTGGTTGTTGGAAAGCGAGGCACCTCAGATATATCGGTTACTATGGAGCTGATGTAATTACGCCCCATAGGGCGAGGAAACGTGTGTTCAGGAATAATATTCCATACATATGTATGGACCAGCCCTGTATTTTCCTAAGGGCTTGATTGAGTACGAGTCCTAAGGCTTGGGCTAGAGAGTCTCGAAGCGGTAAGAACGATCCTTTGCCTTGGTTCATGATGGAAATCCAACTTCCAATATGACATTTCGGTTTTAGTTGTAATCCTATAGATGGCGATACAGTGGGATGGGGCGCTCATGCCGCCTATGATTGATACATTTATATTTGAAGTTGATTTCTTCACTTATAATAATAATAATAAAAGATTAAATTTCGCGTATCAAGCATTATTTGGCTAATATAAGGTAAAACTCTATCCTCCGGCTTGCGTTGCATTGTGTGATGGGAACTGAGTCTTATAATAGCTTCATTTTTCCAAAAAGCATTGCGCTGTTTGTTTTATGCATTGGTATTCTCGGGAGGAAACTCGTTCCGTGTTATACGGCGTGATCCCTTGATTTACTTTATTTTAAAGTAAAGATTTAAATAACTGTTTTAGTTCTCATACCAGTCAATGACTAACCTAGAGTTTATTGTTTTAACCTAAACTTTGGGTGCCCTTATTTTCCACATGGGCAGCTAGTAGTTTTGGTTTTGTAGATTTATTCTTACAGGATCCTGATTTATAGAAGGAACTATACTCGGAAAGCTATGTATCCGTGTATCTCTTTTAGTTGTGTTTTGTATTATTTTTCCGCTGCTGTGTATTTAAATGTAATTTAAATCTCGTTATTTGTCGAACATATAATATTTATTCATACTCTGTTATATTCTTATATTCTGATGGAATTGTTGTAATATAGCAATGAAATGTTCTTCTGTTTGTTTTCTGATTCGTCTTATCCTCAAAGCAATCCGGGCTTTCTTTTACGGGGAAGGTCGGGTCGTTATATAATATAATGGCCTGAGTACAACGCGCCGCGGCCGTTCGCGAATTTCGACCATTGATTTCTAATTGATATTACGGGAGATCCGACCGTCGGATTCTCATAAAACAGGAACCGTTGGGTTCGTACCGAAAAGAGCTCTCCAAGAATACAAAAGATTTGAAATATAACGATTGGATTTGGAGATACGTCCAAATAAACTTTGTAAAAGGTCGTTGTAAGTGCAGTTCGGTGGCCGTTATTGGAAACCGACTGTACGGGCCTTAATAAAATTATTAAAAATATCAATAATTTGTGTAAAATCATAATAAATGATTTGGAAAGAATTCGGATGAAAATTCCATATTTGAAGAGATAAAAATATATTTTATCAAAATGAACTAGTTGTTAACTAGAAATAATAATCCAGTATTTTAAAATAAATAAATTGGACTGAAATGGTTTTAAAAATAACCAAAAATTTTCAATGAATAAATTGGAATGGAAATATTCTTCCGAATATTTCGATATTGGATTCCGTGATTATACGGATATTGTTATGGAAATTTGGAAGATACAGATATCTTTATTCCCAATACGGTATCCATTGGTTTCAAGATTTGATATTGAATATAAGCCGATATATTTTCTATTCAGAGCCTTGTATTTAATATCAAATTGGATTTTGGGTTTATCTTGTACGGTGTTTTAAATAACACTTGTTCTTTAACCCGATTAACAATGGAATGAGATTTTGGGTTTGTCGTGAATGGTATCTTTAATAATACCGTTCTTAAACCCAATGGATTTAAGAAAATTAGAAACTAACAGGAGATTAGCTGAGTTGAATGGGTTCCTGGGTATTGATCTGATGTTGGTTTCGGCTTTCGGGATTAATACCGAGGGAATTGTTCTCTTACTAATTTACGGTTAGAGACTGATGGGGTGGGGTCTTCAGTAACACTGTTCTTAAACCCTGTCTGAAAGGAATAAATATTTTAATTAAGATGTAGAGAAGAATTACCAATTAATTAACATTTAATTGTAATTGAAATGAAATGTGAATTGGGTTTATTGTGAACTGTGTTTTTAACGACATTCTTTCCTCAACCCGACTTGTAGTGGAATGTGATTTGGAATTTATAAATCTTTTTATTAAGATTCAATGGAAATTTTCCAAAGTAAAGTTTTCCAATTTAATATATTGGAATGCAATGGAATTCGATTTGGTAATAACCGAAGTGAACTTCTGTGGAGGAAGACTGCTAATATATATGGAAATTAAAAGGATTTGTTGTTATTCCATTTATATTATTAGTCGGATATGGAAATTGATACCGATTATATATTAATTTTTTTTCGTGAAGATTCCATAATTAATGGAATGAGATTTTGGGTTTATCGTGGACCGTGTTTTAAATGACATTAGTTCTTTAACCTAGTTAAAGATAAGATTAATTTCTTAACTTTGAATAATCATTAAGTAATGATTATTGAGAATAAAACTGAATTAGAGTTTTAATGAATCTTTAATTAGATTGGTATATGGATGAGATAAATAAATTTATCGAATTCAGGAAATGATCGAGAATGGAGTATCACCAGTTTTGCTCCAAGCGATAGTTAAATCTTTAATTAGATTTGAATGTGAAATGGTAATTAATATTTACTGATAACACTGTGGTGTTAGATATGGAGTATTACTATTTTTGCTCCATGGGATGAATAGGTTGGGATTGGGAAATAAAATAAATGATTACTTCGGTGTGGTTCGCTAATCCCGACTAGTTTGGTTAAACCTTAATTTGGTTTAAAATAATATCCAAAGAAAGATTAAAGAATAAAATTAAAAAATTATCTTTGATAAAATTAATGGGAACCTTTCCCAAAGTCTAAGAATATTTGAATAAAGGAATATTCTGGATTGGAATAAGGCGTATGTTGTGTTTTTGTAGCGCTTGTTTATTATATACGCGAGTTTTTCAAAAAGACCGGGTTTATCCCATTCTGAATAATTGATTCGACGATGTTTCGAGGATGAAAACGGTGGTTGAAGACCGGAGTTCTTCACATCGTTTGGATGATTACTGATGTCTTGATTGGGTTGTAAACCCAAGACGAGTTAATAAGTGGTGATCGTCCTGACGTACTTGGAGATCGACGGATATGCGAGGGACTCTCTCATGTATTGGTCGTATGGGACGAGGAATACGGTGCCTCCGGTTTCGTTCAAACCTAGAACGGACTTGTAAATAAACTGTGTGTCTGACATTGGATTTTATTCTATGCTGAATGATCTCTATTAAATATACGTCTGCCTGGTGAAGGAGAATTTATTCTCTTACTTCACCCTTTGCTGAGACGTACGGGATCAGAGGTTGTATATCGATAGACATCAGTCGCATAACATGAATTTCCTGTATGGCATGCCTGAGTGGAAAATGATCAAGGCTTCTGTTGAAAAGTAGAGTCTTGTGGTTGATGATCAATGCATGGCTTTAATATAGCGCCGCTTTGTGTATAGCATTAATTTGCTAGCTTCACACCCCGGTATGATCCAAAAACGGGAGGAAGGACGGCAGGGAGAACGACACGTTTCTTTCTAGCTAGAAGTGGTGTCAGCGTTTTGCAAGCCCTGACATTTATATTATTTTTACCTGTGTGGTTGTTGAAAAGCGAGGCACCTCAGATATATCGGTTACTACGAAGCTGATGTAATTACGCCCCATAGGGCGAGGAAACGTGTGTTCAGGAATAATATTCCGTACATATGTGTGGACCAGCCCTGTATTTTCCTAAGGGCATGATTGGGTACGAGTCCTAAGGCTTGGGCTAGAGAGTCTCGAAGTGGCGAGGACGATCCCTTGCCCTTGTTCATGATAGAAATCCAACTTCCAATACGACATTTCGGTTTTAGTTGTAATCCAATAGATGGCGATACAGTGGGATGGGGCGCTCATGCCGCCTATGATTGATACATTTATATTTGAAGTTGATTTCTTCACTTATAATAATAATAATAAAAGATTAAATTTCGCGTATCAAGCATTATTTGGCTATTATAAGGTAAAACTCTATCCTCCGGCTTGCGTTGCATTGTGTGATGGGAACTGAGTCTTATAATAGCTTCATTTTTCTAAAAAGCATTGCGCTGTTTGTTTTATGCACTGGTATTCTCGGGTGGAAACCCGTTCCGTGTTATACGGCGTGGTCCCTTGATTTACTTTATTTTAAAGTAAAGATTTAAATAACTATTTTAGTTCTCATACCAGTCAATGACTAACCTGGAGTTTATTGTTTTAACCTAAACTCTGGGTGCCCTTATTTTCCACACGGGCAGCTAGTAGTTTTGGTTTTGTAGATTTATTCTTACAGGATCCTGATTTATAGCTGGAACTATACTCAGAAAGCTCTGTATCCGTGTATCTCTTTCAGTTGTGTTTTGTATTATTTTTCCGCTGCTGTGTATTTAAATGTAATTTAAATCTCTGTTATTTGTCGAACATATAATATTTATTCATACTCTGTTATATTCTTATATTCTGATGGAATTTTTGTAATATAGCAATGAAATGTTCTTCTGTTTGTGTTCTGATTCGTCTTATCCTCAAAGCAATCCGGGCTTTCTTTTACGGGGAAGGTCGGGTCGTTATATAATATAATGGCCCGAGTAGAACGCGCTGCGGCCGTTCGCGAATTTCCACCATTGACTTCGAATTAATATTACGGGAGATCCGACTGTCGGATTATCATAAAACAGGATCCGTTGGGTTCGTATCGAAAAGAGCTCTCCAAGAATACAAGATATTTGAAATCTAACAATTGGATTTGGAGATACGTCCAAATAAACTTTGTAAAAGGTCCTTGTAAGTGCAGTTCGGTGGCCGTTATTGGAAACCGACTGTACGGGCCTTGATAAAATTATTAAAAATATCAATAATTTGTGTAAAATCATAATAAATGATTTGGAAAGAATTCGGATGAAAATTCCATATTTGAAGAGATAAAAATATATTTTATCAAAATGAACTAGTTGTTAACTAGAAATAATAGTCCAATGTTTTAAAATAAATAAATTGGATTGAAATGGTTTTAAAAATAACCAAAATTTTCCAATGAATAAATTGGAATGGAAATATTCTTCTGAATATTTCGATATTGGATTCCATGATTATGCGGATATTGTTATGGAAATTTGGAAGATACAGATATCTTTATTCCCAATACGGTATCCATTGGTTTCAGGATTTGATATTGAATATTAGTCGATATAATTTCTATTCAGAGCTTTGTATTTAATATCAAATGGGATTTTGGGTTTGTCGTGAATGGTGTCTTTATTAACACTGTTTTTAAACCCAGTTGAGAAAAGAATAAATCTTTAATTGATGATTTAGTGAAGTTTTCCAATTAATTAATATTTAATTGGAATTGAATAAAAGAATTGGATTTTTGTGTTTATAGTGAACGATGTTTTAAACAATATTTGTTCTTTAACCCAGTTAATAGTTAAATGTGATTTGGATTATAAAAAAAATTTATTAAGATTTAACGTGAATTTTACAAAGTAAAGTTTTCCAATTTAATATAAATAAGTTGGGATTGAATGGAATTCAATTTGGTAATAATCGAAGTGAGCTTCTATGGAGGACGATTGTTAATATGTATGGAATTTAAAAGGCTTTATCGTTATTCCATTTATATTATTAGTCGTATACGGAAAATGATATCGATTATATATTGATCTGTTTTCTGTGAAGTTTCCATAATTAGTAGAATGTGATTTTGGGTTTATTGTGAATTGTGTTTTAAATGACATTAGTTCTTTAACCCAGTTAAAGACAGGATTACATGTCTAACATTGTATTTTGAACTGTATGGTTGATCTCTAATAAATATTTATCTGTTTGGTGGCGAAGAATTTATTCTCTTGCTTAACACCCTTCTTTGAGACGTACGAGCTCATAGGTTATATATCGGCAGAAATCAACAGTACAGTGTAGAATGTTGATGCGACATGTTTGTGTTACCATAGATAATAATCATTAATATTGATTTTTGGGAAGATTAAAACTAAGTGGAGTTTTAATGAATCTGTAATTAGATTGAAAAGAGAATGTGATAATTTAAATTATCAAATTTGGGAAATGATCGAGAATGGAGTATCACCAGTTACTCCAGGCGATAGTCAAATCTTTAATTAGATTTGAATGTGAAATGGTAATTAAATTTTATCGATGACCCCGTGGTGTTGGATATGGAGTATTACCAGTTTTTCTCCATGGGATGAATAGGTTGGGATTGGGAAATTAAACAAATGATAACTTCGGTAAGGTCCGCTAATCTTGAGTAGTTTGGATAAACCTTAATTTGGTTTGAATTGATATCCAAAGGAAGATCAAAGAACAAATTTAAAGATTTTATCTTTGATAAAATTAATGGGAACCTTTCCTAAAGGATTTGAATATTTAAATAAAATAATATTCAAAATTGGAATGAGGCGTATGTTGTGTTCTTATAGCATTTGTTTATTATATACGCGAGTTATTCAGAAAGGCCGGGTTTATACCCATTCTGAATAACTGATTTGACGATAAGTCAACGATGAAGACGGTGGTTGAGACTGGAGGTCTTTACATCGTTTGGATGATTATTGATGTCTTGGTTGGGCTATACACCCAAGACGAGGTAAAAATTGGTGATTGTCCAGACATACTTGGAGATCGACGAATATGTGAGGGCCTCTCTCCTATATTGGACATATGGGACGAGGAATAATGTGCCTACAGTTTCGTTCAGACCCAAAATGAACTTGTAAATGGATGTGTGTCTGACATTGGATTTTATTCCGTGTTGATTGATCACAATTAAATATATATCTGTTTGGCGGCGGAGAAATTTTTCTCTTGCTTAACACCCTTCTGTGAGGCGTATGAGCTCAGAGGTTATATATTGATAAACATCAGTCGCATGGCGTGAATTGCCTATATGGCATGCTGAGATGCAAATGATCAAGGCTTCTGTTGAAAAGCAGAGCCTTGTGGTTGATGATCAAAGCACAACTTTAATATAGCATAACTTTGTGTAGCGTTAATTCGCGAGTCTCACACCCAGGTGTGAAACAAAAACGAGATAGTTACTGCAGTTCTAGCTACGAGTAACGTCATGATATGGAGCCCAGGATGTTTACTTATGTGGATGTTGCGCACTATTATTACTTTATGGGATACGAGGTACCTCGGATATGTCGGCTCATCTGGGCTGATGGATATTATATCGGTCACTACGGGACTGATGGATTTGGTCGACATACTGACCATTTTAGAGGTTCGATAGAATCGGTTAACATATTGTTTATGGTATAACTAATCATCGACGGATGACCGGCCACGAAGATCCAAGGGTTACCCAGAGTGCGTAGTCCCGAGGCACTTGCTAGTGTGTCTCGAAGCGGAGAGGAGCCATCCCTTGCCTCGGTTCATAGATGTAAACCCAATTTCCAATACGTGATATTCAGTTTTAGTTGTGTATATATATATATATATATATATATATATATATATATATATGGCGACGTAATATAATGGTACCTACGCGGCCTATGATTAATACATTTATATTTGAAGTTGATTTCTTTGCTTATATTAATAATTAAAGATGAAATTTTACGTATCAAGCATATTTGGCTATTACAAGGGAAAACTCTATCCTCGACTGCGTTCGTTGTGTGATTGGACCTGAGTCTTATAATAGCTTCATTTTTCTCTTTAGTATTGCGCTGTTTGTTTTATGCACTGGTATTCTTGGGGGTAAACCCATTCCGTGTTATACGTCGTGGTACCTTGTTTTACCTAACTTTAAAATCAAATTAATAACTGTTTTAGTTCTCACACCAGTCACATGATTGACTTGGAGTTTATTGTTTTAACCTAAACTCTGGGTGCCTCTATTTTCCATACGGGCAACTAGTAGTTTTGGTTTTGCATATACTATATGTGACGATCCCAAAACCCCGTGACCCGGTGTTAAGGATAATCATCGGAATATAACACATTAATCATCATTAGCAGATCACAGATAATAGCATAAACAGAAAATAGAATAATTTACACACATATGACAGCGGAATCATATAGATAACATCACATCAGAGAAGCACAGTACAGGATACAACTTAGTGCATAATGATACACAATCAGTCACCATCGCTTGAGGCGGAATCATACATAAAGAGTACACAAAAGGAATATCAGTCTACATCGCCAGTGGCGGAATCATAATATAGATACAATAATGGCGGAGAAAATCCAAGTCAGCACGGTGTAGTCAAGCCTCGCCATGAGCCAAAAGGTGCGTCGGAAACCTGTAACTAGGCTGCCCGTGTGAAAATAAGGGCACCCTAGTTTGCAAGGTGAAACAAACTACGAGTCAGTCATGGGACTGGTATGAGAAATCTATTCAACTTATTAACAACAATAATAAGGCAAATCAAAGGACCACGCCACTTTCGCGGAACGGGTTTACTCCAATGAGTGCTAGTGCATGAAATAAAATAAATGATTAAATCAACGCAATGCTTTTTATAAAATGAAGCCATTATAAGACTCAGGTCCCATCACACAATGCAACGCAAGCCAAAGGATAGAGTTTTTACCATATAATGGCCAAAGATGCTTCATACGAATAAAACAAAAGTGCTTGATATTATTACTAGTGCATATATGTTTCAAAAGCGATTTCAATCATAAATATCAATCATAGGCGGCATAAATAACCCATACCACTATGTCGCCATACTAGTAATACAATCACGTCCGCATATTTCGTATTGGAAATTAGATTCCTTCATGAGTCGAGGCAAGGGGCAAGCTCCTCTCCGATTCGAGACACTCTAGCAAATGTCCCAGGACCCCACTATGATCCTTGGATCTTCAGGGCCGGTCCTCTCTTACTTTTGAGGATTGGCAATTCCTGAACACACGTTTCCCGGTCCTTACAGACCTATATCGAGGCGCCTCGCATTCCAACAACCACACAGGTGAAAAGTATATATAATGTCAGGGCTGGTAGGTCACTGACACCACCTTAGCTAGAAAGAAACGTCGTGCTCTCCCTGCAGTCACTCTCCCGTTTTTGACTCATACCGAGGTGTGAGGCTCGCGAATTCACGTTATACACAAAGCTACGTCACACAGACCATGCTTTGATCATCAACCACAAGACTTTGCTTTGCAACAGAAGCCTTGATCATATGCCACTTAGGCGTGCCACACAGGCAATCCACTCCATGCGACTGATTTCTGTCAATACATAACCTCTGAGCTCGTACGTCTCAGAGAAGGGCGTTAAGCAAGAGAATAAATTCTCTGCCGCCAAACAGATATATATTTAACAGAGATCAATCAACACAGAACCAAATCCAATGTCAGACACACAGTCCATTTACAAGTCCGTTCTGGGTCTGAACGAAACCGGAGGCACCAATTCCTCGCATATCCGTACAATCAACAATATGTTTGGACGGCTACTACTTCAATTCCTTCATGGTAGCTACTCCAATCACGAGCATCAGTAGCGCCCATCCATCCAATGTGGAGATCGTCGGTCTTCAGTCGTCTTCGACTCTTCGACTTCTCAACGTCGATCGATTATTTGAAATGAGATAAACTCGGCCTTTTCAAATAATCCACGTATATTCAGATTTTCAAACCAATTAATCACATGGTTGGACCATTCAACATTCACACTTCAGTTATTTAGTTATAATTTTCATGTCATACACATTCAGCCATCACATCTCAAGCCAACACAACAAAATTGGTTCATTCTCTCTCTATATCGTCTATAGCACTTTATAACGACATATCGCCATTTTTGTTTAATTTAAAACGGCCATATTTAATTAAACGACGTTTCAGGTCGTGTCGATGCACTGGCGCTGCTTTCCACTAATTTTGTTTTACACATATAGGAAAATCTAACCGTTGGATCTTCACAAATTTTACATCATTAGGAAGGTCTTTTCAAAACGAATCCAACGGTTCCAGTTTTGGGAAAATCCGACGGTCGGATCTTCCACACTAACCATTTGAAGTTACAATTTCAATTTACGAACTGCAGCGTCGTTATTCGATTTAATCTAATTATATACATATATATATATAAATATAATCGTTTCTGGCGCTGTTTCCACTAATTTTGAATTAAACATTCCATACAATCCAACCGTCGGATCTTCACAAAGCTGGTGCCGTTGGAAAGATATCTCCAAGGCGAACCCAACGGTTGAGGTTTCGGAAAAATCCAATGGTCGGATCTTCCGCACTAGCCGTTTGAAATCACGGTCTCAAAATATGAACTGCACGGCCACGTTTCGTTTTAATTATATTTATATTTATATATTTATATAAATATAGTTCATTCAATGATTTCCATATCGTTTTCACTTCAAATATTTTTCTAACACCTTAAAATTTTGGAAAATTTCGCCATAACCTCCCCTGCATCGGGAGCATCGGGAAATCGCAAATAGCGTTCCCGGTCCTTCTAATCTCAAAAAGAAAAAGAAAAAGCCAAGCGGCTAGCCAACAGGCTCATAAAATCATCACCCAAACAAAACAGTAAATGTGTACCTATTTGTCGGGCACAAAATTTTATTCCTCTTCTCTAGCCCCTTTTGCTTTAACCTGTTCAATAGATATGCATGCACATATATACAATCTCTAACATTTATCATTTTCCATTCAATTTCATATTTGACTTGCTTTGGTCTAAAAACACCATTCATTCTAATATCGCATGCATAGGCTAAAATCATATCATTAGCTAGTTAATGTATATTTCAACTCATGCACGTTTATTTGAACAAGTGGATATTCTTAACACTTTATATTTCAAAAGATGATAATTTTGGCGAACTAAAATAGATTTCAACACATGACTATTTTATTTAATTCTTATGCATGTTAAAAATAATACTTCTATCACAAATATTTATTTCAACGTCCGCATATCTTTAGCATATCCCACATATGATAAAAATGATATTTTTATCATTTAAAATATTTATTCAACCAATGTATGGTTTCAACACTTCATAGTTTCAATAAAAATGTAATTTTTATTGTTCAATCTTTTTATTCAACACATGAACTTTTCCACTACACACATTTCTCAACAAATGAGCATTTCCACACATGGACATTTTATTTATGTTGTTCATATTAGAAAGATGGGATTTTTATGATTGAAATTATTTATATAAGGCGAATATTTTTCATACTTCATATATATATAAAAATATGATTTTTGTTGTTTAAACACTTCACTCATCCACGAATGAATTTTATTTTCACACAACACTTTTCAACACATGAATATTTCCACACATGGACATAGTTTCAATATATGGCTTTAATTTCTATGCATGCAAATAATTTCAACATATGAAAATAATTCTAACACACAAAGATTATTCAAAATTTCGGCAGCATAACGGCAGGGTAGTTAAACCGGGACCGTCCCTAGTACGGCTCCTCGCTCTACCTTAAAACCTCGCGGTTTTTGACAATGGGGATCATGCATCTAATTCGCACGCAGGCGGCATGTTTATATTTATTTCATTTCCACAAACTAATCCTATGTGGTTTCAACCAAATATTTTCCAATCACAAACGGGTATTTTTCAACCACAATCAATTCAATATCAACCACAAACAATCCCAAACAACAATTCGCCGTCAATCAATTTTCACAACAATTTCAACCAATAAATATCGTCCATGGTTTATGGAGGAGGGGGCGTATATATATATAAATATTTATATATAGCAATTCACTTTTATTTCCACACATATATATATATATAAAGAAATTGAAGAGTGAGAAATTCTCACAAATAGCTATCCAATAACACGACTCTTCCTTTATAGAAATCTTCGCCTATTTCGCCTTCTTGTCGCTTTCGTTGCCCGTATTCTCTACATAGGTAAAAATCGAATTTTTACTATGTTATTCAATATATAAAGATTGCATTTTGACTTCGCTATTAAATATATAAAGATTATATTTTTATTATTCTTATGATGTAAAAATTATATTTTTATTACTTTAAAAATACAAAAATCATATCTTACTCCTACCAAATAAAAATTCCGTCTTTTTCTCTTTTTTAAAATATGATCTTTATTTTTGCAAGTTCAAATCTTTTTCTTTTAAAAGATTAAACCTTTTTCTATTTCAAAGTTTAAACCTTTTTTCTTTTTAAGTTTAAACCTTTTTCCTATTTTAAACCTTAAAATAAAATCAGTTTTTATTTCCTTTAAAAATCAGTTTTTATATCTTTAAAAATCAGTTTAAATTCTTTATAAATCAGTTTTTAAATTCTTTAAAAATCAGTTTTAAATTCTTTATAAATCAGTTTTTAAATTCTTTATCAAATCAGTTTTTAAATTCTTTATCAAATCAGTTTTAAATTCTTTATCAAATCAGTTTTTAAATTCTTTATCAAATCAGTTTTAAATTCTTTATCAAATTCAGAAATTAGTTTTTAAATCATTTAAAGAGAATCAGTTTTTGCAAAATAAAAATAAAAATAAAATAACCTAAAATACTCACCGTAGCCTGCGAAGGGGGGGGGGAAGAAGAAGGCGTCGATGGCAGGGTGGTGGTGTTCGGTGGTGGTGGCGTCGAGACTTCAGGGGGCTGCTCGATACGCGTCGCGATGGCCTCAAGGGGGACGGGACCTTCGGGGGTTTCACCACTGGGAGGAGGAGGCTGGACGGAGGGGGGGAGGGGCGGCGATGTCTTCGTCGGCGCGTTCGCTTGAGGGGGGGGGGGGCGGCTGTCGATAGGTTTGGTTTTTTTTTTTCGTTTTCCGATTAATGAATCGGGGGGGGCAAGAAGAAGAAAAGGGAGGGAATTATAATAATAATTTTTTTTTTCCTTTTTATTATTTAATTATTTAATTTTGCAAAAAGGTTGACTTTTACATACGACCTC
Source organism: Allium sativum (assembly GCA_030737875.1). NCBI lineage: Eukaryota > Viridiplantae > Streptophyta > Magnoliopsida > Asparagales > Amaryllidaceae > Allium > Allium sativum. The sequence goes on along the minus strand of CM060924.1, from coordinate 413,872,515 downwards.
GAAACGAGGCCTACCGCTTGTCGTTCATAGTGTTTTACCCCCATTCCGAACACAATGAGATATGTATCGTAAGCTGATTTGATCGTTACAATCAGTTTCCGTTGAATTTACATTTAAATCCTTATGTTGAATTTTAAACGTACATTTCAAATTACCGGGGTCACATACTAACTAGAAAAATTCCAGAAAAATATTTTCTAGTTTCGTATTGACGATACGGTCCTAACAAAACTAGTTTCGTCCAATTCTGAGACCGTTTGAAAAATGGCCAATTTCCAGTCGATTAAATTCAACAGAAACTGGTCAAACGCGTTTTCTTTTGCCATGCTCACATATTGATTCGAAAAATTATGAAATTTGAAACCTAGCAATAGTTTGACATCCCGGACCCAACAAAAGTGGTTTCGTCGAATTCCGAGGTCGTATGCAAAATATCAATTTTCCTGGCCTATATATTCTATATACCGACTCTTCTGAAAATTCATTCGGCCATAACTTTTGATTCCCGTTATGAAACTTCGATTTTTCAGATTCGTTAGAAAGGTATTGACTAACAGATTTAAATATTTTTGGTCTCACTAAAATCCGTTATATTTTCCACCCTGCACAGTCGGTCCAAGTTCGAATTCAAATTTTCAAACTGACTTACTATTCTTAACTTACTATTTTATTGAAATATTATATTCCAATGGTTCAAATTGCTTTGAAATAATCAATTTAAAAATTTTAAATTGGCTCGTATTTTCTGAGTTATTACAATCTCCCCTACTTAAAACTTTTCGTCCTCGAAAAGGAAACAACAATAAAGTAGGAAATAAAATGTAAATACAAAGTATGGTAAAGGTACCTTGCACCGGAGTTAGTCAGAGATATCCACTCTGCATTTGGGATAAGCTTGCTTAATGCTTTCCTCAGTTTCCCAAGTACAGTCTCTAGGATCACTGCTCCACTGCACTTTAACTAAATGAACCTTTTTGCTTCTGAGTTCTCTAGTTTCTTTGCCAACAATTTTTAATGGATCTCTTCTGAGTGCTAATTCTGGAGTTATCTCCACATCCTGTTGCGCTGCTTCTTCTACAACAAGATCCGGATCATGCACATGTCTCCTGAGTTGAGATACGTGAAATACATTGTGCACTCCAGGCAACCAATCTGGCAATTGAACCCTATAAGCAAGAGTTCCAATTCGCTCAAGTATAGGAAAGGGACCAATAAATCTCGGTGCCAACTTCCCAGTCTTACCAAATCTGATTACCCCTCTCATCGGAGAAACCTTTAAATAAACATGATCACCAACAGCAAATGTCAAATCTCTCCTTCTAGAGTCTGCATAACTTTTCTGTCGGCTTTGGGCGGTTTTCAATCGCTTCTTGATGAAGTCCACTTTATCAGATGCTTCCCTAATCATATCGGGTCCTAGTACAAGTCTGTTGCCAGGTTCTACCCAACATGCTGGAGATCTGCAGGGTCTGCCATATAATGCTTCAAAAGGTGACATTCTCAAACTTGCTTGATAGCTATTGTTATATGAGAATTCTGCCAAATGCAAATGATCTTCCCATGACCCACCAAAATAGATTATACATGCCCGCAATAAATCTTCTAGAATTCTATTCACCCGCTCAGTTTGGCCATCTGTTTGGGGGTGATAAGCGGTGCTCATATTCAGTTTTGTCCCCAATTCTGTCTGGAAAGCCTCCCAGAACTTGCTAGTAAATAGGGGATCTCTATCACTGACTATGCTGATGAGAATTCCATGCAGCTTAACAATTTCTTTGAAATATATCTGTGCTAGACTTTGGGCAGTTCTATTGGACCTGACAGGTATAAAATGGGCAGTCTTCGTGAAGCGATATACGATTACCCAAATACTGTCATTACCTTTCTTGGTTCGCGGCAAACCATCTATGAAATCCATGGAAATCTGTTCCCATTTCCAACCTGGGACTTCCAACGGTTGCAACAGTCCAGCTAGCTTCTGTTGGTCACTCTTGACCAATTGACAAGTAGGGCATCTGCTAACATACAAAGAAATATCCCTTTTCATTGCCTTCCACCAGAAAGTGCGTTTGATATCGTTGTACATTTTACTCACCCCAGGATGGATGCAAAATTTGGATTTATGGCATTCATCTAGCACTTCTCTTTTAAGCTCGGGAATGTCGGGAACACATATTCTTTTATTCAGCCTCAGAACTCCTTCTGTATCCACTTGGAAACTAGAGCCTTCGCCCCTTTGAATCGTTTTTACCATCTCTTTCGCAAAATTGTCACTTTTCTGAAGAACAGATATCTTCGAAAAATCCTTAACGAACTTTCGATAATAACTAGCCAACCCCATAAAACTTCTAACTTCTGTGGGAGTAGTGGGTTGTTTCCAGTCTTGAATCGCTGTTATTTTGCTTGGGTCAACAGAAATTCCTTTCTCTGACACGACATGGCCAAGAAATTTGACTTCTTCTTGCCAGAAGACACATTTAGAGAATTTGGCTTTGAAGACGTTCTTCCTTAGAATCTCCAATACTTGTTCTAAGTGTTTTTCATGCTCGGGTTTTGATTTGGAGTAGATTAAAATATCATCGATGAATACGAGGACAAATTTATTTAGAACTCCCCTGAACACTCTATTCATTAGATCGAAAAAGTATGCTGGAGCGTTGCATAGGCCAAATGGCATTACTAACCATTCATAAAATATGTCTGGGCCTCTGAAAGCGGTCAAAGGAACACACTCTTCTGCTATTCTCAATTGATGAAAACCTGTAGCTAGGTCCATTCGGGAAAATACTTTCGCCCCATTCAATTGGTCTAGCAAATCATCAATGCGGGGTAGTGGATATTTATTTTTAAGCATCTGTTGGTTGAGGTCTCGGTAATCAACACATAATCTAAGAGTACCGTCTGACTTCGGGACAAACACGACAGCTGCACCCCAATTAGAAAAACTCGGTCTGATTAGACCTTTCCACAACAGTTGACGAGTTTGATCGCCTAATTCTTCTTTTTCTTTCGGAGTCATTCTACGGATTGGATGTACCACGGGTCTGGCATTGGGAATTAGATCGATTCGGAATTCTATTTCTCTTTGCGGAGGTAAGTTTTCAACTTCTTCAAACACATCCGCATAGTTGCTAACAATCGGAATCTTTTCTATGGAAGTGGGGATAAGTTCTAATGCTGACCAAAATTCTTCTCTATTCGGATTCGAACCATGACAGGGAACCGTAATATATCCAAGCTTCGTTCGAATTTTAACGATTCTTTCTGCACAATTCACTTCAGCTTCATATTTCGTTAACCAATCCAGCTCGAGAATAATATCGAATTCGGGAAAATCCATAACGATTAAATCAAAAGGAAACTTGTAGGAAGAATAAGAGATTGGCACTTTACAACAGGAATTGAGAGTAATAGGACCCCCTATCGGGTTATGAACTTCAATCGATTCCTTAAGCTTTCGCTGTTTTAACATTAGTTTGTGCACTATGTTTCTAGCAATAAAACTACGCGATGCACCTGTGTCAAATAATACAGAAACAGGAATATTTTTAATTGTAAGGGTACCTCCCAAAACATCGGGTTTACTTGCTCCGTCGGAAGCAGCTGGCGGGCTAGACCCGTCATAGACATGAGCTACAGTAGCTTTCTTCAGCAAAGGACAGTCTTTGACCAGATGGTCGGTCTTGCGAAAGTTGAAGCACGAGCGAGGGTTAGCCTTGAGAGTTTGTTTTCTGCCTCTTCGGAGCTATGCAGACGTTTGAGTAGTGCCCCGGCTTACCACAATTAAAGCAATTTCCTCTTGGTAGCTTGCCAGTCTGAGGCTTTGAAGATGCTGCTTGGCTTGACTCGCCCTGATTTACAGTAGGCTTGCGCTTGTTTCCTGCTTGGCTTCTAGCGCGATCCTGATCCAGATGCCTTTGATCAAGGTCTTCATAGTTGCATGTCATTTCCACTAGCTCGTTGAAATCCAGCTTGACATGGGCCATGGCTCTATCATGATATTGTCGTCTTAGTCCAAAGATAAACCTTTTATTTTTGGATTTCGCGGTAGCAACGAGTTCTGGAGCATAGGGCGACAACATTGTGAATTTGTTCAGATAATCTTGCACGGAAAGATCCCCTTGCTGGAGATTGGCGAAGTCATCGTGCATTCTTTCTAGAGCTTGTTCTGGGACATATTTCTCCTTGAAGAGTTCTTTAAATCCATCCCATGTTCTTCCAGCTTCTCTATTCCCGGCGGTAAGAGATTCCCACCATAATTCGGCTTGTTCCTGCATAAGCCAGGCGCCCATAATAGCTTTGTCTTCGTCTCCTAGCCTTAGGCCTTCAAGAATTTTCTCGCATGTTTTGAGCCATGCAAGGGCCTCTATTACGGTGCCAGTTCCCGAGAAGGTCTTGCCTCCTAAGTTCTTATATCTCTTAGCTACACGGTCGAGCTCGAAGTATTGAGCTGCCGGAGGTTGTATCAAAGGTCCTTCTTGAGCTTGGATTTCTCCCCTTCCTCGACCTCGGCCGGCACGGCCTCCTCTAGCGGCGGCTGCTCTGGTAGCCATTTGTCAAATTCTGTATAAGCAACGAAAAAAAAGTCAGCTAACAGAAATGATAGTCTATTGCATAGTTAAGCAGAAATTCCTACGGAAAGATAACGATGGACTGATCAATTGTTTTTGCTATTCTGCTCCGCTCATTCTAGGACTTTACTAGTCCTATCTCTAATGAGCGACTCACCTTAGAATACTACTGATTCTATTTTGACGAAGTGTTTAATGTGTTAGACTCCAGAACTAAGGTTAACCAAAGCTCTGATGCCAGCTGTGACGATCCCAAAACCCCGTGACCCGGTGTTAAGGATAATCATTGGAATATAACACATTAATCATCATTAGCAGATCACAGATAATAGCATAAACAGAAAATAAAATAATTTACACACATATGACAGCGGAATCATATAGATAACATCACATCAGAGAAGCACAGTACAGGATACAACTTAGTGCATAATGATACACAATCAGTCACCATCGCCTGAGGCGGAATCATACATAAAGAGTACACAAAAGGAATATCAGTCTACATCGCCAATGGCGGAATCATAATATAGATATAATAATGGAGGAGAAAATCCAAGTCAGCACGGTGTAGTCAAGCCTCGCCATGAGCCAAAAGGTGCGTCAGAAACCTGTAACTAGGCTGCCCGTGTGAAAATAAGGGCACCCGAGTTTGCAAGGTGAAACAAACTACGAGTCAGTCATGGGACTGGTATGAGAAATCTATTCAACTTATTAACAACAATAATAAGGCAAATCAAAGGACTACGCCACTTTCGCGGAACGGGTTTACTCCAATGAGTGCTAGTGCATGAAATAAAGTAAATGATTAAATCAACGCAATGCTTTTTATAAAATGAAGCCATTATAAGACTCATGTCCCATCACACAATGCAACGCAAGCCAGAGGATAGAGTTTTTACCTTATAATGGCCAAAGATGCTTCATACGAATAAAACAAAAGTGCTTGATATTATTACTAGTGCATATATGTTTCAAAAGCGATTTCAATCATAAATATCAATCATAGGCGGCATAAATGACCCATACCACTATGTCGCCATACTAGTAATACAATCACGTCCGCATATTTCGTATTGGAAATTGGATTCCTTCATGAGTCGAGGCAAAGGGCAAGCTCCTCTCCGATTCGAGACACTCTAGCAAATGTCCCAGGACCCCACTATGATCCTTGGATCTTCAGGGCCGGTCCTCTCTTACTTTTGAGGATTGGCAATTCCTGAACACACGTTTCCCGGTCCTTACAGACCTATATCGAGGCGCCTCGCATTCCAACAACCACACAGGTGAAAAGTATATATAATGTCAGGGCTGGTAGGTCACTGACACCACCTTAGCTAGAAAGAAACGTCGTGCTCTCCCTGCAGTCACTCTCCCGTTTTTGACTCATACCGAGGTGTGAGGCTCGCGAATTCACGTTATACACAAAGCTACGTCACACAGACCATGCTTTGATCATCAACCACAAGACTTTGCTTTGCAACAGAAGCCTTGATCATATGCCACTTAGGCGTGCCACACAGGCAATCCACTCCATGCGACTGATTTCTGTCAATACATAACCTCTGAGCTCGTACGTCTTAGAGAAGGGCGTTAAGCAAGAGAATAAATTCTCTGCCGCCAAACAGATATATATTTAACAGAGATCAATCAACACAGAACCAAATCCAATGTCAGACACACAGTCCATTTACAAGTCCGTTCTGGGTCTGAACGAAACCGGAGGCACCAATTCCTCGCATATCCGTACAATCAACAATATGTTTGGACGGCTACTACTTCAATTCCTTCATGGTAGCTACTCCAATCACGAGCATCAGTAGCGCCCATCCATCCAATGTGGAGATCGTTAGTCTTCAGTCGTCTTCGACTCTTCGACTTCTCAACGTCGATCGATTATTTGAAATGAGATAAACTCGGCCTTTTCAAATAATCCACGTATATTTAGATTTTCAAACCAATTAATCACATGGTTGGACCATTCAACATTCACACTTCAGTTATTTAGTTATAATTTTCATGTCAAACACATTCAGCCATCACATCTCAAGCCAACACAACAAAATTGGTTCATTTTCGCTCTATATCGTCTATAGCACTTTATAACGACATATCGCCATTTTTGTTTAATTTAAAACGGCCATATTTAATTAAACGACATTTCAGGTCGTGTCGATGCACTGGCGCTCCTTTCCACTAATTTTGTTTTACACATATAGGAAAATCTAACCGTTGGATCTTCACAAATTTTACATCATTAGGAAGGTCTTTTCAAAACGAATCCAATGGTTCCAGTTTTGGGAAAATCCGACGGTCGGATCTTCCACACTAACCATTTGAAGTTACGATTTCAATTTACGAACTGCAGCGTCGTTATTCGATTTAATTTAATTATATATATATATATATATATATATATATAACTATAATCGTTTCTGGCGCTGTTTTTCACTAATTTTGAATTAAACATTCCAGACAATCCAACCGTCGGATCTTCACAAAGCTGGTGTCGTTGGAAAGATATCTCCAAGGCGAACCCAACGGTTGAGGTTTCGGAAAAATCCAATGGTCGGATCTTCCGCACTAGCCGTTTGAAATCACGGTCTCAAAATATGAACTGCACGGCCACGTTTCGTTTTAATTATATTTATATTTATATATTTATATAAATATAGTTTATTCAATGATTTCCATATCGTTTTCACTTCAAATATATTTCTAACACCTTATAATTTTGGAAAATTTCGCCATAACCTCCCCTGCACCGGGAGCATCGGGAAATCGCAAATAGCGTTCCCGGTCCTTCTAATCTCTAAAAGAAAAAGAAAAAGCCAAGCGGCTAGCCAACAGGCTCATAAAATCATCACCCAAACAAAACAGTAAATGTGTACCTATTTGTCGGGCACAAAATTTTATTCCTCTTCTCTAGCCCCTTTTGCTTTAACCTGTTCAATAGATATGCATGCACATATATACAATCTCTAACATTTATCATTTTCCATTCAATTTCATATTTGACTTGCTTTGGTCTAAAAACACCATTCATTCTAATATCGCATGCATAGGCTAAAATCATATCATTAGCTAGTTAATGTATATTTCAACTCATGCACGTTTATTTGAACAAGTGGATATTCTTAACACTTTATATTTCAAAAGATGATAATTTTGGCGAACTAAAATAGATTTCAACACATGACTATTTTATTTAATTCCTATGCATGTTAAAAATAATACTTCTATCACAAATATTTATTTCAACGTCCGCATATCTTTAGCATATCCCACATATGATAAAAATGATATTTTTATCATTTAAATTATTTATTCAACCAATGTATGGTTTCAACACTTCATAGTTTCAATAAAAATGTAATTTTTATTGTTCAATCTTTTTATTCAACACATGAACTTTTCCACTACACACACTTCTCAACAAATGAGCATTTCCATACATGGACATTTTATTTATGTTGTTCATATTAGAAAGATGGGATTTTTATGATTGAAATTATTTATATAAGGCGAATATTTTTCATACTTCATATATATATAAAAATATGATTTTTGTTGTTTAAACACTTCACTCATCCACGAATGAATTTTATTTTCACACAACACTTTTCAACACATGAATATTTCCACATATGGACATAGTTTCAATATATGGCTTTAATTTCTATGCATGCAAATAATTTCAACATATGAAAATAATTCTAACACACAAAGATTATTCAAAATTTCGGCAGCATAACGGCAGGGTAGTTAAACCGGGACCGTCCCTAGTACGGCTCCTCGCTCTACCTTAAAACCTCGCGATTTTTGACAATGGGGATCATGCATCTAATTCGCACGCAGGCGGCATGTTTATATTTATTTCATTTTCACAAACTAATCCTATGTGGTTTCAACCAAATATTTTCCAATCACAAACGGGTATTTTTCAACCACAATCAATTCAATATCAACCACAAACAATCCCAAACAACAATTCGCCGTCAATCAATTTTCACAACAATTTCAACCAATAAATATCGTCCATGGTTGGTGGACGAGGGGGCGTATATATATATATATATAAATATTTATATATAGCAATTCACTTTTATTTCCACACATATATATATATATATATAAAGAAATTGAAGAGTGAGAAATTCTCACAAATAGCTATCCAATAACACGACTCTTCCTTTATAGAAATCTTCGCCTATTTCGCCTTCTTGTCGCTTTCGTTGCCCGTATTCTCTACATAGGTAAAAATCGAATTTTTACTATGTTATTCTGTATATAAAGATTGCATTTTGACTTCGCTATTAAATATATAAAGATTATATTTTTATTATTCTTATGATGTAAAAATTATATTTTTATTACTTTAAAAATATAAAAATCATATCTTACTCCTTCTACCAAATAAAAATTCTGTCTTTTTCTCTTTTTAAAAATATGATCTTTATTTTTGCAAGTTCAAATCTTTTTCTTTTAAAAGATTAAACCTTTTTCTATTTCAAAGTTTAAACCTTTTTTCTTTTTAAGTTTAAACCTTTTTCCTATTTTAAACCTTAAAATAAAATCAGTTTTTATTTCCTTTAAAAATCAGTTTTTATATCTTTAAAAATCAGTTTTAAATTCTTTATAAATCAGTTTTAAATTCTTTATAAATCAGTTTTTAAATTCTTTATCAAATCAGTTTTTAAATTCTTTATCAAATCAGTTTTAAATTCTTTATCAAATCAGTTTTTAAATTCTTTATCAAATCAGTTTTAAATTCTTTATCAAATTCAGAAATTAGTTTTTAAATCATTTAAAAAGAATCAGTTTTTGCAAAACAAAAATAAAAATAAAAATAAAATAACATAAAATACTCACCGTAGCCTGCGAAGGGGGGGGGGGGGGGGGAGAAGAAGGCGTCGGCGGCAAGGTGGTGGTGGCGTCGAGGCTTCAGGGGGCTGCTCGATACGCGTCGCGATGGCCTCGAGGGGGACGGGGCCTTCGGGGGTTTCACCACTTGGAGGAGGAGGCTGGACGGAGGGGGGGGGGGGGGGGCGATGTCTTCGTCGGCGCGTTCGCTTGAGGGGGGGGGGCGGCTGTCGATAGGTTTAGGTTTTTTTTTTTTTGTTTTCTGATTAATGAATCGGGGGGGCCAAGAAGAAGAAAAGGGAGGGAATTATAATAATAATTTTTTTCCTTTTTATTATTTAATTATTTAATTTTGCAAAAAGGTTGACTTTTACATACGACCTCGAAACGAGGCCTACCGCCTGTCGTCCATAGCGTTTTACCCCCATTCCGAACACAATGAGATATGTATCGTAAGCTGATTTGATCGTTACAATCAGTTTCCGTTGAATTTACATTTAAATCCTTATGTTGAATTTTAAACGTACATTTCAAATTACCGGGGTCACATACTAACTAGAAAAATTCCAGAAAAATATTTTCTAGTTTCGTATTGACGATACGGTCCTAACAAAACTAGTTTCGTCGAATTCTGAGACCGTTTGAAAAATGGCCAATTTCCAGTCGATTAAATTCAACAGAAACTGGTCAAACGCGTTTTCTTTTGCCACGCTCACATATTGATTCGAAAAATTATGAAATTTGAAACCTAGCAATAGTTTGACATCCCGGACCCAACAAAAGTGGTTTCGTCGAATTCCGAGGTCGTATGCAAAATATCAATTTTCCAGGCCTATATATTCTATATACCGACTCTTCTGAAAATTTATTCGGCCATAACTTTTGATTCCCGTTATGAAACTTCGATTTTTCAGATTCGTTAGAAAGGTATTGACTAACAGATTTAAATATTTTTGGTCTCACTAAAATCCGTTATATTTTCCACCCTGCACAGTCGGTCCAAGTTCGAATTCAAATTTTCAAACTGACTTACTATTCTTAACTTACTATTTTATTGAAATATTCTATTCCAATGGTTCAAATTGCTTTGAAATAATCAATTTAAAAATTTTAAATTGGCTCGTATTTTCTGGGTTATTACAATCTCCCCTACTTAAAACTTTTCGTCCTCTAAAAGGAAACAACAATAAAGTAGGAAATAAAATGTAAATGCAAAGTATGGTAAAGGTACCTTGCACCGGAGTTAGTCAGAGATATCCACTCTGCATTTGGGATAAGCTTGCTTAATGCTTTCCTCAGTTTCCCAAGTACAGTCTCTAGGATCACTGCTCCACTGCACTTTAACTAAATGAACCTTTTTGCTTCTGAGTTCTCTAGTTTCTTTGCCAACAATTTTTAATGGATCTCTTCTGAGTGCTAATTCTGGAGTTATCTCCACATCCTGTTGCGCTGCTTCTTCTACAACAAGATCCGGATCATGCACACGTCTCCTGAGTTGAGATACGTGAAATACATTGTGCACTCCAGGCAACCAATCTGGCAATTGAACCCTATAAGCAAGAGTTCCAATTCGCTCAAGTATAGGAAAGGGACCAATAAATCTCGGTGCCAACTTCCCAGTCTTACCAAATCTGATTACCCCTCTCATCGGAGAAACCTTTAAATAAACATGATCACCAACAGCAAATGTCAAATCTCTCCTTCTAGAGTCTGCATAACTTTTCTGTCGGCTTTGGGCGGTTTTCAATCGCTTCTTGATGAAGTCCACTTTATCAGATGCTTCCCTAATCATATCGGGTCCTAGTACAAGTCTGTTGCCAGGTTCTACCCAACATGCTGGAGATCTGCAGGGTCTGCTATATAATGCTTCAAAAGGGAATTTGGGCGTTTATAGCCATAATAAATGTTAAATCCAATAAGGAAATATTAATATCCTAGGGAGTCATAAGAAATCATTCTTACCCTATTCTAGTTTAATTCTAGATACGTTATCATTAATTAATTTAATAAGGATTGGACTTATTAGGTTAGTGATACATGGTCAGTTGCCTTATTTGATAGGAGTCTACACTTTCCAATAGTCGAATATAGGTACAACTGATTTGAGATATCATTAATCATAAGGACCCATGAAGATAATTAATTGTGTAACGAGAATTATTCCTAAAAGATTTACTTCAAGTGTTGAGGTATTGTGGGGCTCGCCTTCCTTTTGAAAGAAGAAACCAAAAAGGAAATAATCCATAGCATAGCATGCTTCAGGATTAGAGGTATTAAGTAGTGGGATCCACCTATTGAGTATTAAGTTATTGGACTCCCCTTCCCCTTAAGGGTAGATTCGTAGGGTCCACTCTTAAAAGGATTAATTGATTAGATATCACACTGCCCCGTAAATAAGAAGTATTGAATGGCTAGTTGGGTACGAGATCGGTAATCTCCATGACAGTCTTCTTCCTCTTGGTAGTAAGTAATTGGATCAAAGTCCACCTTGGGATAAGGTATTAAATGTCCATAGGGTTGCCTATCTTGCGAAAGTATTAAGTATACAGGGGGATACCTAATAAAGTTAGCTGGACAATATCGTAAGGGTCCGCCAGGGGAAGATCGTAAGTGATGATTAGTCGTCTACCTAACATGTAGGTAATAAGTGAATGCTTACTATCTCTCGCCTTATGTGGGGTTAGGAATATGCCTGAATGACAGAAGCCTTAAGTTAGTAGGACTTAGTAGCCAGTGCCCTCTAATTTATATTAGTGAGCAGTAAACCCTTTAATAAGGTATTATGTGATCAATGGACCCGTCTTTGACCTTAAGTGATCGCAAGGATCCACCTTTATGTTATATTATTATGAGTAGGGCCATAAGTGGATACATAGAAATAACTCACGTCCTTTATTAGGGTATTGAGTGATTGGAGAGCCAGACTCTTAGTGTTGGTGTATGTTTGAACAGTGGTTTAAAAACTTCATACTTACGTGTAAAGTTCTATCTCGGAATTACAACAACATTATCTTTGAGAATGCTACCTTAGGTATGCTAATTCATTACCGTGTGAAATCTTTTCAAGGTTAGGTTAGGATTACTAACCTTGTTAGACATATGATTTGGGTGGAAACAAACAGGATGCATTTGTGTATTGTAGACAGTGTTATACATACATTTTCTACTCACTAGGATTTAAAACGCTACTTTATACCCACACCACGATATATGTCAAAATTCTATTGGTTTATAAAAAATCTGATTAAGTGTACACAATTTTGACATGAAAAGTTGACACGATTTGACATAAAACATGACATGAAAACTCGACATGAATTTTGACATGAAAACTTGAACGTGGGCATGACAATTAGATAAACTTGAAAATGGCCAACTCGAGGTTGGGTTGAGTTTGCAGTGTAAATCTGCCCGGAACCGCCCGGCAAGTCCAATGGCTGCAAACAATAAGATCCAATGTGGGTAGTTGGTCATATCGCACGTAAAACCCGAGGTTAGACTATGTTGTGGTGTAAATCTGCCCGGAACCGCCCGACAAATCCAATAATCACAACAGTTAGTCTAATGTGAGAGGTTGAGGCGAACTAATGAATTAATACCACATGGTAGGGTTAAATCATGAACCACTTGAATATACTTAACCAACTTGACACGATGATTTTATAGGGTTATGTCATGAACCGCTTGAACACACTTAACCAACTTGATACATGATTTGGATAGGGTTAAGTCACGAATTTGAATGACAACACTCAACCCATTAGAAACCCTAGTTACACGGTCCTTTTCAGCAGTAACCCACTTAGATGTATCACGATACCCTGGGACTAGGCAGGGTGGGGCACGATTACTGGGCTGATTGTAAGCGACCAGAACGACGGCTGAGTAGGTGCGCCATTTTAGGTTCAGGCGGACTATGGTCATGCACATAGTCCGGAGTTGAAAAAGCAGGCATTGGGCACCCGTAGATTTACACTGTGCGTGCTTGATTCGTGTCGGAGGTTGACACCAGAGGACTTGATACACCCTATGGTGGACCTAGCACAGGTAACTGCATTTCAGGATAGGGCCGTATGACACAAACACATGACGAGCTAGGACTTGTAGGGAGACGATCGATTAGTAGATCGTACCGTAGGACCTCGTAATGGGTCACTTCATGATACTGGGCCAAGGGATCATTTCATGATTAATACTTGACATGGGTTAGAATACTAGTACAGTTGGTGCAGCGAACCTTGAATATGCGATGCTAGACTTGACTTATCTTGTCATCTTAATTATCCTACCAGTTCTGTTATCATCCTTATGTTTAATTCCAGTTTTCACATATCATGTTACCTTTACTAGTTTTCATACTGAAAGTCACTCAGGCTTACCAGTCTTTATGACTGACCCTTTTTCTTTTGCCTCTTTTTCTTTCGTTTTCCCCCTCAGGTTCTCAGGGAGGAAACACTAGCTCTTGGCTTGGATTTAGCTTGCTTTCTGACAGCTCATGTACGGTTTGGTCTTGGGCTATGCTATGGCTGCTTCCGCTATTTATGTGGAATAATCTACTTTTGTTATCTTAAGTTTATGCTTCTTTATTAGGAACTTGATGTAATGGAATAATTTGTATCTTGGATATATGAGCTTTTGACTCTTTTCTTGGAAATAATAAGAAGTTGGTTTTTAATTTCTACCGCTGCTTTATTTATGTTCTGCCTTGTGATATCTTTGTGCATGTTTACCTAGATAATACTCCACCAAAACTAGTGCATTCCCTTTGTGAGTGACCATAGCGGAGGTGGGGTGTTACATTTGGTATCAGAGCAGAAGGTTACTAGGCAGGGCAAAAGTTTTTTTTTTTAAAACCTTCTGAAACTATTTTCAAAACCATTTATAAAGAAGCATTTTTCAAGAAAAGTTTTATGTTTAAAAAGGCTATTCCCCAAGAAGCCCCTAGCACTTTCCTTTGTTTCCTCGTTTGAATCTTTTCTTTCCATTTTTCAGTACGGCTGATCTTAATCTGCCTGAGGGAATACCCATGCCTGGATGGTTCCGAAGGTACTTAGAAGGCAGGGCCAACGACACGGGCACGACAGACATCCCTCCTCCTCCTCCCCCAGTTGTCGTGGTTCCTCCTCCTCCTGGTACCGCCTTTGCCAAAATATGCAAAGTTTTTAAAGCAATTGGCGGCAAGAACTTCGTTGGAACTGAAACCTTTGTTAAGGCACGAAACTGGCTAAAGGAGACTGAAGACTTGTTCATTATCTTTGATATGGAGGACCATAGGAAAGTTTAGTTGGCAGCATGGTTGTTGAAAGAGGAAGCTGCATTTTGGTGGGAAGTCACCAACGCTACCAGGCCAGTTGAGACTTGGGCAGACATTGGAGAGAGGTTTGGGCTTAAATTATTATCTTCAGCAGAAGAGAACCTTCAGATGGAGAGGTTCCTAGCCTCAAGCAAGGGGACATGTCTGTTAGGGAGTACGTGAATAAGTTTAATCAGCTTGCTCGGTTCGGTTTGGATTTGGTCAACACAGCCCAGAAAAAGGCTGTACGCTTGGCTCGAGGATTGAACGAGCCACTACACAGTTTGGCCCTAACTCATATACCCATGGGGGCGACCTTTGAAAGCTTGGTGGATATGGCTCTACTTAATGAGGAAGACAAGAATAGCAAGAAGGAGGTTAAGCCTAATGAGACTTAGAATAAGAAAGCTGACTTCAAGAAGGGGAACAACAAGAATAACAAGAATAACAAGGGCAACAACAAACCACGTGAGACGAGGAAGTGCAACTTCTGTGGTATTGCGGGACATCTAGCTAAAGACTGTAGAAAGAAGAAAAGAAAGTTGGGTGAATGCTTTCATTGTGGAGATACTGGACACATCAGCAAGGATTTCCCTAAGAAGCAAGGGCAGGGGCAAGGGCAGACCCAGCGAGCAGGACCTTCTGGAGGGCAGTTACATGCTCTCAACACCACTCCAGCTCTTGACAAAGTTAGTAATATTTCCGTAGAAAGCCTTGTTTACATTTCTGACTTTCCTGTTCGAACCTTATTTAACTCTGGCGCATTGCATACTTTTATTTCTTCTGATGGTGTTGAAAATCTGCACCTATGTACTAGTCTAGTTGAGGATACCGTTATAGTTTCAAATCCAATTGGGGGCTCCGTCCATTTATCTATAATGTGTGTGGATTTGAGGATCTCTATCTTAAGCGTAGAATTCACGTGTAATGCTTATGTTCTCGGATTCATGGGATACGGTTTGATCCTAGGTATGGATTGGCTGTCCAATTATGGAGCCATTCTTGATTGTGAACGAAGGGTAGTGAGGCTCATGACTCTCCTTGGTAATACCCTTGAAATTTCTTGTAGCCCTAAGGGTCCGGTCATGTTGTGTTATCTGGAATCCCTTGACTCGTCCGATGATAATTTGCAATCTGTAAGAGTGGTTCGAGAATATCCAGATGTCTTTGATGAAGTGAGGGGGCTACCTCCTAAACATGAGATAGACTTCCGAATTTATCTTGTTGATAATGCCATGCCAGTTTCATTGCCCGTTAGGCACATGGCCCCGCGAGAAAGAAGAGAGCTCAGTAAACAAGTTAATGAGTTACTTGAGAAAAATTTCATAAGACGAAGCATTTCTGAATGGGGTTCTCCAGTGGTATTCGCTACTAAGGCAGATGGATTGCTTCGTCTATGCGTAGATTATCGTGAGTTAAACAAGCTGACAAAGAAGAATAGGCACCCACTACCAAGAATCGGCGATTTGTTTGACTAGCTTGCGGGAGCATCTGTTTTCTCTCAACTCGATCTAGCCACAGGATTCCATCAGCTTAGAGTGGCTGAGGATAGCATTGACAAAACTGCGTTTAGGACTCCAGATGGGTTCTTCGAATGGCTCGTCATGCCGTTTAGATTAACAAATGCACCCGCATACTTTGTGGATTTGATGAGTAGGGTGTTTCAGGAGTTCCTTAACAAGTTTGTGGTAGTTTTCGTGGATGATATTTTGATCTTCTCAAAAGATGAAGAAGAGCATGCTAGACATCTCAGGGAAGTCATGGAAACACTTAGAGCACACCAGTTAAAGGCTAAGTTCTCCAAATGCCATTTTTGGAGGAAGGAAGTTCGATTCCTTGGACATATAGTTTCTAAGCAAGGCATAGCCGTGGACCCCGCAAAGGTAGTTGCGGTACAGGACTGGAAAATTCCTAAGAATGCAATGGAGGTGAGGAGCTTTCTCGGTTTGGCGGGCTACTACAGGAAGTTCATTAAGGACTTCGCTAAGATTTTAGCCCCTCTTACTAAGTTAACAAAGAAGAACCTAGCTTTTGTATGGGACATAGAATGTGACATTGCTTTTCAGAGACTCAAGAGAGCCCTCACCACAGCTCCAGTTTTGGCATTACCCGATGGAGGTAAGATGTTTACCATGTACACAGATGCGTGCGGCACGTGATTAGGCGGTGTCTTAATGCAAGAAGGAAGAGTAATATGCTACGGGGGCAGAAAACTTAAAGTTCATGAGAAAAACTATCACACGCATGACTTGGAGTTGGCCGCAATTGTTTTTGCACTTAAAGCTTGGCGCCATTATCTTCTAGGGGAGAGGTTCGAGCTTATACTGACCACAAATCGCTTAAGTGCCTCTTCTCACAGAAAGACTTGAATCTGAGGCAACAACGGTGGATGGAGTTCTTGGCATCATATGACTTCGATATAGCTTATACCCCTGGCAAGGGTAATGTGGTGGCAGACGCGCTAAGTAGAAAAAAGGTTGACTTTGAGCCCCTTGTTTGTTGAAAGGAAAAGCCTTGAGTTTATAGCAACCTTTGATTTTACACCTGTTGTTGAGTAATTGACTACTACTTTTGCATCTCTTGAGTTAAGACCTACACTTCTAGATCAAGTAGGGACTTCACAGAAGGAAGACCCGCAGATAGTCGAAATCATGGACAAGCTGGTTAAGGGTGAGACGTTGAGTCACCTCAGTAGGTATGCCATAGATGACAAGGGATGGCTAAGGCGCGATGGAAGGCTATGTTTCCCACAAGTGGGAGACCTGGTAAGGAAAATTCTCGAAGAAGCGCACCACTCGAAGATGACTATACATCCCGGAGGGGATAAGATGTACAGGGATATGAAACACGTTTTATTTTGGTCTGGAATGAAAAAGGTGTAGCAGAGTTCGTTTCGAAGTGCATGGTGTGCCAACAAGTAAAGGCCGAGTCGAAGAAGCCTGGTGGGCTATTACATCCTTTGGAGGTTCCGAAATGGAAATGGGAGAGTATCTCGATGGATTGTGTAACACCCCACGTCCGTTAATGTCACTCACAAAGGGAATGCACTAAGTTCTGTGGAGCATTTAGGGTAAAAGATGCAGATAAATTACAAGACAGACAGAAATTAAACAGTGGAAAATAAAACTTTGCTTTATTGATAAAATAGTTTGTACAATGATTTCTTTACAGTATCGGAGTATCATCTGTCTTACAAAATAAAGAAGCATGAAAATACATTTATATTCCCCAAGTTTAGCAAGAGCCAGCCATAGCATCTGAAAAGAGAATCCAAGCAAACTTCGACAAATCTTCAAGCTGGGAAAGAGTGAAATTCCAACTTAACCTGAGCTATACTATTCCGTCCTCTACGACCCTGGGGGGGGGGGGGGACGGAAGAAAAGAAGACGAAAGAAAAACAGAGTCAGACATAAAGCCTGAGTAAGTTCAGTAACTTCTAGCATGTGAACATGGAAAAACAAAACGACATGAATTAACTGAATACAAGATAACACCATGATGATAGGGTTGGCAAGATTAGACAAGATTAACACAAGATATGCTAAGCTAAGATAAACTGGATATGCTCTAATACTTTCGCCGCTTCGCTGTTTCCTTGTTATACTGGTTTCTATATCTCTGAACCGCCTAACTGGTGTCCCAACTAGTAACGATAACGTGATCCCAATCCTTGTAGTTTCCATTGCCTTCAGGCATACATTAATTATTTGTTACCTAGACCTAATCTCGGGTTTTCTATCAGGTGCTTTCTAGATTCAACTAGAGTTTATGCTATCTGCTGAACGTTTCTCGGATTCAGGGTTTATTCCCCCTAATCCAATAGATGCTCCCAAGTCTAGGACACATTACCTAGAGTGGTATATGTTCCTATACTTCCCCACGCATGTATCGCGAACCGTTATCGCTTGTCTAGATGAACATGTCCTGTAATGTGCAGTCTGAGTCCTGTGTCAGGGCAAATAAAGGAATACAGAACTCGGTCGGGAGCTTTCAGATATCTTCCGATGCAGATGCTAAGGTCTGTTTTTATTCCAGTGGCTATGGTCCCACTTGACCCCTCCCTCAACTAATGAAAGGCACGCCTTGAAAAATAAGAAATATACGCAGGCCCCCGGTGCCCCTACTATCCTACGGCCATCCTCACCCATAACTAGATAGCAAGTATGGTCTTTTGGAGTTCTCCGCCTTTCCGCTTCACGTATCTCGATTGACTGAAGATGGATGGTAGACGACGAGTTGCTATCACAGGGCTACCGTTTTCTCGCCGAATCACGCAGGTCCATCCCAGTCTTTAGGTTGCCATATATTGCAACCAAGGCATACCCCTGGTTCTTCTACGCAGACCTTAACCTCTGTGAGCCCAGGAGGATCATCTGCAGCCTCGCAGAGGGATACCAAGAGTACCCTCACGTCCCCTCGAAGCCTCGGGCTTCGTAACCCAATTCGTTGGAGCCTTATTTTTACTCAGACGGACATTCGCTCCTTTCCGTGTTATACTAAGAATTACTACTTAGTTCTACTAACTAAGGTTTAACACTTAGTTTCCAGAATCGTTGTTTTCTTAACTAAGGTTTACTACTTAGTTTCCATTCCCGTCAATTTGGGTTGGTTAAGTGTCATTAGTCAATTCGAGCCAACTTAACCCTCTTCATTCATCCTGTTAAACTGGTTAAGTGCTATCAGTGATTCATGATGACTTAACCCTACCACAAACCAAGTTATATTGGTTAAGTATTTCTTATTACTTAACCCTACCCATTCATCCTGTATTGGTTAAGTGTTCCTTGCCCGTCTGTTTTAACTAACATGTTATTATTAATGGTTAAGTATCAACCCTTCATGTTTTAGACTTAACCCTATTCCTTTATCACAATCTGGTGGTTAAGTGTTCAAGCTTACCTAACCCTACGGTCTAGCCTAGCTAACATTTCAAATTGGCTAAGTGTATTTACTTAACTCCAACCTCTAGACTAGTTAACATGTTAATTTGGCTAAGTGTATTAACTTTACTTAACCCCACCTTCTAGTTTAGTTAACATGTTAATTTGGCTAAGTGTTTTTTTAGTTACTTAACCCCTACAGATCCGGTCTTGTTACCATAAGTTTGGTTAAGTGTTCCTATGGACTTAGCCCTCCTATTCTAGCTTGACTGTGTTAAGTTAGTTAAGTGTTCCTATGGACTTAACCCTTTTATTCTAGCTTAATTGTGTTAAGTGTCTGTATGAACCTAACCCCACCCATCGGTTTGGTTATCTTGTTGAATTGGTTAAGTGTCTTAGTTAACTTAACCCTACCATTCTTGCTCTAGCTTTAATTAAACAGATTAAAGCCGCGACCACTCACATTAGACAGATATTATTGCGAATACTGGATGTTCCGGTTGGTTCCGGGCAGGTTTACATTGCAACTCAGTCTAACCTTGGGTTAGGCATATTCGTGTTTTCTAAGTTCAAAGGGTTTTGATTAATTTTCAAATCAGGTTTTGAAAGTAACCATCCCGTCCGTCGGATCAGTTAGGGATAGGCAGGGAGAGCAGGAAACTTGTATTTTCCAAACCCAAGCCAAGACACTATCCTCTCTGTCACCCTAGAACTTTCTGGTGTTTCATTAAAAGAGATGTCGTTAATAAACCTTTAATTTGTCTAAATTTACATTTCTCATTTACGACAAATTCTATAAAGAAATCATTCCTAGTTTACTTATTTCCTAATTCCTCTTTTAATGTAAATTGTCAACATTTATTCTTATGGCCCATTTTCACCTCTATATCATATTTATGCCTTTTTGGTATGTAAACTATACCAAATTAAATGTCACTAACCATGATTTTGCTAAACCTGACAGGTACTCCCAATTAAGGCCAATTTCAAATTTATGCCAATATGCCAAATTAGCTAACCCAATACTGCTTTAACATTCTAATTACAATTCATGTCAAACTAGACTTACTATTCTAGTTCACAGTTCATGTAAATGCTAGATTTACAAGTCAATACTATATTCAAATTACACATCCTATGTCATATTTATCTAATTGGCATTTCTATGAACATGCCATAATACATGTTCCCAATTTATGCCAATTTCCAAGTTTATAACTATGTTTTTAGTAAATTTCATATTTTGCCCAAATCATATTCCCACCGTTCGTACAATCGTAATTTAATCTAGATTATAGATAAATCTAGATTCGTAGAAAATAGGGAATGAACCAAAGATGCTATGCAAAAGATAAACATAATAACTAGCATAAAAAGGGTTGCATAATGATGTCGGTTCAAGAACATGGGTAGACCTAACTTAATAGGTAAATTCCCAAGGTCTAAAACTACAGAAAACCAAGATTAGACAGAATAGAGGGGTAGGTTCAAGGACATGGGTAGACCTAACTTAATAGGTAAATTCCCATGGTCTAAAACCAAAGAAAACCAAGATTAGACAGAATAGAGACGTAGGTTCAAGAACATGGGTAGACCTAACTTAATAGGTAAATTCCCAAGGTCTAAAACCAAAGATAACCAAGAATAGACAGAATAGATAATTGGTTTTAGACCCAATTTCATAGTCACAAAACTTAAGCAACACTTTCCTAGTCATGAATCACAGGTGTTTAGTCGCAGATGTCCTTGTTATGTCATAGGCAATAGTTTATATTTCCTAATCAAAGGCATAGGCTTAGTCAAGGAAATAATCCTCATAGTCACAGTCACAGTCATAGGCAATGTTCATAGTCATAGGCAATGTCCATAGTCATAGGCAATGTTCATAGTCATAAGCAAATGTTCATAGTCATAGGCATATGGTTTTAAGGTCCATAGTTTCATAGTCACGGTCTTATTTGTTCTCGAATCATAACAGTTCTTAATTAGGTTCAAGAGTATAGGCACTGATTCGACTAGAGAGAGATTTGGCATATTCTTTTATTCCTTTAATTTCATGTCACGAACAGAAAAAAAACGTTCAAATCTAAAAAGTAACTGACTTACAGAGATCAGATTAGAATAGAAAGATGGCGATGCTATGATTCGTGCAACGTTGCTCGAAATCGTTTGAGTTAGCCTTTGATTTTCATTCTGAAGCCTTAATCTTGATTTGAACCTCCTCTTGACAACTTGAGCAGCACTTCCTCGTCTTGATTTATTTTATATATTACTTATATATTTTCTCAGAGGTCGCATAAGGATAGAAAAGAATTGTGAATAGAGAAGAAGACCAGGGCTATTTATATAGTGTTAGGCAGACGAACCTGGTCACAAAACGTGACCAAATACATCAGAACGAACCAGGTGCAGGAAGCTAGAAAAAAACGGGGAGGTCGACCCCCAGGTCGACACCCATGTCGACTGGGTAGTCGACATGGGGGTGTCGACTGTGCAATCGACACCCCTGTCGACTTGACCTGGGCGGGAATTTTCCCGCCCTGCCCCCTGTGTGTTTGAATTCGAATTTGGCTCTAGTTTAAACTGCTTTGAACTTGGAATTTTCTGAAAATTTTGATGGGCCATTTTTTGGTCATAAGGACTTCGATTTTCAAAAATTCGGACTCTATTTCGCGTATTTTTCCGAGACGAATGGCACAGCCCGTTTCCCTTGATTTTGATTTTAACTTTTAATTCTGCCTTGATTTGTAAATCTTAATGTTACAGAACTACGGGGTGTTACATTCTCCCCCACTTAAAAGGATTTCGTCCCCGAAATCTTCAAGTTAGGAAGAATGTGTCCTATCATCCAATCACCCATCTACTCAACCATTCACTCACAAGCATTCATTGTCCTTAAAAGATTTCTAATGCTTTCATGTTCATATGCATAGTGTGTGTACATGTCTTAATCTAATGCAAAATCAGGCGGTCTACTGATTCAGTTGACCTCCTTAATGCAAATCATATCAGTGCCACGCGTCCAATCATGTATGCAAGCATCCCTAGTTATGTAAAGACTGCATGTGTGCATAGCCATTTATCCATATGCAATATCCATATGATAACATATCAAGTTCTACTTACAAACAAATACATATCTGTAAATGCAATATGAAGGCGTCCGAACTGAGCTATTGCCTAATACGTATGCATATGCATCCACGAGAAACCATTAGCAACCACTTGCAACCACCAACCATAACATGTCTCAAACACATGTTTGCATCCATTGGCTTCTACCTAAAGGATCGAAGATACGACCTAGAGGATATACTTTGGAAAGAGAGAAACAATTATGCGTAAAGCTCCTAAACAAAGAAATCAAGGATGCACCCTTAAGGAAAAGGGTATGATGCTAGTATCTAGCCTTCTTGAGCTTTACTCCATTGTATCTTAACTAATTTAACTTCATGATTGTGAAGTTCCTGATCTCCATTTCCAAAATAAACAGATGTAAATCATGGTACCAAGTATATGTACTAAGATGATTAGAGGTCTCCCTCTTATCACCATGCCATAACTATAAGGATCGAAAGGTTACTAAGTGCTCTTTAGAGTGCATGTCACAACTATTCATCTCTCACGCAAACCATCCTAGTCGAACTCGACATTCCTCAAGTACAAATCCCAAAGGCCTAAACCAGTATCAGACAAGCACCCCAAGGAATATCTCCTCCGAATTTAGACGGTCTACGTGAGATGATATAAGCAAACTCGATAGCTATTCTCAAATTCCTACTAACCAAAAATAAACTGGTCGGACCACCAATTGGATTTGAGACTCTAGTGGGATCTTTCTACTATACAAGTACTATGGTGCAGAGACTCAACTATGGAAGTGGATATGAACAAATGCGAAGCGCTAAAACCAAAGGAAAGAGTACGAACAGCAAAACTAGACTCTTCCAACATAACTCTACTACCTCTCTCCTAGGTACGCTTGGTGGCGAAAGTAGGTACTTGCCTTTCTGAAAATCTTGTCCCTCGTTCTTGTCCTTGTCCTTACTTATGTGCCCTATCATACCCTAGTAAAGATACTTCCTCTTGTCTTAGGTTTTATAATTCCTTCCTCCTTCGTGAGTTAAATCTACATCCATGAATTCCTCATCCTAGGGTTGTGCTTCCTAGCCAAACTCCTCATCCCCTTCCGTGTAGTCATGTTGACAAGTCTCTCAAAAGCTGCTTCCATCGTACAGAAAACCCTACTAAGCTTGAAAGAAAACCAGCCGTAGGTGAAACTACTACGGTTATAGATGGAAGTCGGGTACTACTTCACCCATCGATGAGGTTACCTCCCAGAAAGCCAGGAGCCCCAGAGACTCAAGAAAGAAGGAGACAAGAATTCAAATAGAGGAAGAGAAGACAGTGCGTATGGCTTTGGGGAATATGCCTTCAAAACAAATATTTTCTTTTTGAAAATGCTTCTTTTAAAACCGTTTTGAAAATAATTTTCCAAATCCTTTATCTGATCTGGTAACCTTCAGCTCTGATACCACGTGTAACACCCCATGTCCGTTAATGTCACTCACAAAGGGAATGCACTAAGTTCTGTGGAGCATTTAGGGTAAAAGATGCAGATAAATTACAAGACAGACAGAAATTAAACAGCGGAAAATAAAACTTTGCTTTATTGATACAATAGTTTGTACAATGATTTCTTTACAATATCAGAGTATCATCTGTCTTACAAAATAAAGAAGCATGAAAATACATTTATATTCCCCAAGTTTAGCAAGAGCCAGCCATAGCATCTGAAAAGAGAATCCAAGCAAACTTAGACAAATCTTCAATTTGGGAAAGAGTGACATTCCAACTTAACCTGAGCTATACTATTCCCTCCTCTACTACCTGGGGAGGGAACGGAAGAAAAGAAGACGAAAGAAAAACAAAGTCAGACATAAAGCCTGAGTAAGTTCAGTAACTTTTAGCATGTGAACATGGAAAAACAAAACGACATGAATTAACTGAATGCAAGATAACACCATGATGATAGGGTTGGAAATATTAGACAAGATTAACACAAGATATGCTAAGCTAAGATAAACTGGATATGCTCTAATACTTTCGCCGCTTCGCTGTTTCCTTGTTATACTGGTTTCTATATCTCTGCACCGCATAACTGGTGTCCCAACTAGTAACGATAACGTGATCCCAATCCCTGTAATTTCCATTGCCTTCAGGCATACATTAATTATTTGTTACCTAGACCTAATCTCGGGTTTTCTATCAGGTGATTTCTAGATTCAACTAGAGTTTATGCTATCTGCTGAACGCTTCTCGGATTCAGGGTTTATTCCCCCTAATCCAATCGATGCTCCTAAGTCTAGGACACACTACCTAGAGTGGTATATGTTCCTATACTTCCCCACGCATGTATCGCGAACCGTTATCGCTTGTCTAGATGCGCATGTCCTGTAATGTGCAGTCCGAGTCCTGTGTCAGGGCAAATCAAGGAATACAGAACTCGGTTGGGAGCTTTCAGATATTTGCCGATGCAGATGCTAAGGTCTGTTTTTATTCCAGTGATTATGGTCCCACTTGACCCCTCCCTCAACTAATGAAAGGCACACCTTGAAAAATGAGAACTATACGCAGGCCCCAGGCGCCCCTACTATCCTATGGCCATCCTCATCCATAACTAGATAGCAAGTATGGTCTTTTGGAGTTCTCCGCCTTTCCACTTCACGTATCTCGATTGACTGAAGATGGATGGTAGACGACGAGTTGCTATCACAGGGCTACCGTTTTCTCGCCGAATCACGCCGATCCATTCCAGTCTTTAGGTTGCCATATATTGCAACCAAGTCATACCCCTGGTTCTTCTACGCAGACCTTAACCTCTGTGAGCCCAGGAGGATCATCTGCAGCCTCACAGAGGGATACCAAGAGTACCCTCACGTCCCCTCGAAGCCTCAGGCTTCGTAACCCAATTCGTTGGAGCCTTATTTTTACTCAGACGGACATTCGCTCCTTTCCGTGTTATACTAAGAATAACTACTTAGTTCTACTAACTAAGGTTTACCACTTAGTTTCCAGAGTCGTTGTTTTCTTAACTATGGTTTACGACTTAGTTTCCTTTCCCGTCAATTTGGGTTGGTTAAGTGTCATTAGTCAATTCGAGCCAACATAACCCTCTTCATTCATCCTATTAAACTGGTTAAGTGTTATCAGTGATTCATGATGACTTAACCCTACCACAAACCAAGTTGTATTGGTTAAGTATTTCTTATTACTTAACCCTACCCATTCATCCTGTATTGGTTAAGTGTTCCTTGCCCGTCTGTTTTAACTGACATGTTATTATTAATAGTTAAGTATCATCCCTTCATGTTTTAGACTTAACCCTATTCCTTTATCACAATCCGGCGGTTAAGTGTTCAAGCTTACCTAACCCTACAGTCTAGCCTAGCTAACATATCAAATTGGCTAAGTGTATTTACTTAACTCCAACCTCTAGACTAGTTAACATGTTAATTTGACTAAGTGTATTAACTTTGCTTAACCCCACCTTCTAGTCTAGTTAACATGTTAATTTGGCTAAGTGTTTTCTTAGTTACTTAACCCCTACAAATCCTGTCTTGTTACCATAAGTTTGGTTAAGTGTTCCTATGGAGTTAGCCCTCCTATTCTAACTTGACTGTGTTAAGTTGGTTAAGTGTTGCTATGGACTTAACCCTCCCATTCTAGCTTAACTGTGTTAAGTGTCTGTATGAACCTAACCCCACCCATCGGTTTGGTTATCTTGTTAAATTGGTTAAGTGTCTTAATTAACTTAACCCTACCATTCTTTCTCTAGCTTTAATTAAACAGATTAAAGCCACGACCACTCACATTAGACAGATATTGTTGCGAATACTGGATGTGCCAGTTGGTTCCGGGCAGGTTTACATCGCAACTCAGTCTAACCTCGGGTTAGGCATATTCGTGTTTTCTAAGTTCAAAGGGTTTTGATTAATTTTCAAATCAGGTTTTGAAAGTAACCATCCCATCCGTCGGATCAGTTAGGGATAGCCAGGGAGAGCAGGAAACTTGTATTTTCCAAACCCAAGCCTAGACACTATCCTCTCTGTCACCCTAGAACTTTCTGGTGTTTCATTAAAAGAGATGTCGTTAATAAACCTTTAATTTGTCTAAATTTACATTTCTCATTTAGGAAAAATTATATAAGGAAATCATTCCTAGTTTACTTATTTCCTAATTCCTCTTTTAATGTAAATTGTCAACATTTATTCTTATGGCCCATTTTCCCCTCTATATCATATTTATGCCTTTTTGGTATGTAAACTATACCAAATTAAATGTCACCAACCATGATTTTGCTAAACCTGACAGGTACTCCCAATTAAGGCTAATTTCAAATTTATGCCAATATGCCAAATTAGCTAACCCAATACTGCTTTAACATTCTAATTACAGTTCATGTCAAACTGGACTTACTATTCTAGTTCATGTAAATGCTAGATTTACAAGTCAATACTATATTCAAATTACACATCCTATGTCAAATTTATCCAATTTTCATTTCTATGAACATGCCAAAATACATGTTCCCAATTTATGCCAATTTCCAAGTTTATAACTATGTTTTTTAGTAAATTTCATATTTTGCCCAAATCGTATTCCCACCGTTCGTACAATCGTAATTCAATCTAGATTATAGATAAATCTAGATTCGTAGAAAATAGGGAATGAACCAAAGATGCTATGCAAAAGATAGACATAATAACTGGCATAAAAAGGGTTGCATAACGACGTCGGTTCAAGAACATGGGTAGACCTAACTTAATAGGTAAATTCCCAAGGTCTAAAACCAAAGAAAACCAAGATTAGACAGAACAGAGACGTAGGTTCAAGGACATGGGTAGACCTAACTTAATAGTTAAATCCCCAAGGTCTAAAACCAAAGAAAACCAAGATTAGACAGAATAGAGACGTAGGTTCAAGAACATGGGTAGACCTAACTTAATAGGTAAATTCCCAAGGTCTAAAACCAAAGATAACCAAGAATAGACAGAATAGATAATCGGTTTTAGACCCAATTTCATAGTCACAAAACTTAAGCAACACTTCCCTAGTCATGAATCACAGTTGTTTAGTCACAGATGTCCTTGTTATGTCATAAGCAATAGTTTATATTTCCTAATCAAAGGCATAGGCTTAGTCAAGGAAATAATCCTCATAGTCACAGGCACAGTCATAGGCAATGTTCATAGTCATAGGCAATGTCCATAGTCATAGGCAATGTTCATAGTCAAAGGCAAATGTTCATAGTCATAGGAATATGGTTTTAAGGTCCATAGTTTCATAGACACAGTCTTATTTGTCCTCGAATCATAACAGTTCTTAATTAGGTTCAAGAGTATAGGCACTGATTCGACTAGAGAGAGAGAGAGAGATTTGGCATATTCTTTTATTCCTTTAATTTCATGTCACGAACAGAAAAAAACGTTCAAATCTAAAAAGTAACTGACTTACAGAGATCAAATTAGAATAGAAAGTTGACGATGCTATGATTCGTGCGACGTTGCTCGAAATCGTTTGAGTTAGCCTTTGATTTTCATTCTGAAGCTTTAATCTTGATTTGAACCTCCTCTTGACAACATGAGCAGCACTTCCTCGTCTTGATTTATTTTATATATTACTTATTTATATATTTTCTCAGAGGTAGCATAAGGATAGAAAAGAATTGTGAATATAGAAGAAGACCAGGGCTATTTATATAGTGTTAGGCGGACGAACCTGGTCAGAAAACATGACCAAATACATCAGAACAAACCAGGTGCAGGAAGCTGGAAAAAAACGGGGAGGTCGACCCGCAGGTCGACACCCATGTCGACTGGGCAGTCGACATGGGGGGGTGGTGTCGACTATGCAGTCGACACCCCTGTCGACTTGACCTGGGCGGGAATTTTCCCGCCCAGCCCCCCGTGTTTTTGAATTCGAATTTGGCTCTAGTTTAAACTGTTTTGAACTTGGAATTTTCTGAAAACTTTGACGGACCATATCTTGGTCATACGGACTCCGATTTTCGAAAATTCGGACTCTATTTCGCGTATTTTTCCAAGACGAACGCAAAGGCATAGCCCGTTTCCCTTGATTTTGATTTTAACTTTTAATTCTTCCTTGATTTGTAAATCTTAGTGTTACAGAACTACGGGGTGTTACAGATTTTGTGGATGGACTGCCTAGGTTAAGGAAGGGAAATACTAGCATATGGGTCATAGTTGATAGACTCACGAAAAGTGCTCACTTCATTACAGTGAAAAGCAAGAGGACCGCATCAGGGCTAGCGTCTATTTACCTTCGAGAGATAGTACGATTGCATGGAGTTCCTTCTTGTATAGTTAGTGATCGTGACCTGATTTTCACTAGCCAGTTTTGGAATAGTTTGCAAGAAGCAATGGGTACACGACTAAATTTAAGCACGGCCTATCACCCATAGACGGATGGACAAACCGAAAGGGTAAATAGGGTGCTAAAAGATCTCCTGAGATTATGCATTCTTGACTTTGGTGGCACTTGGGAAGACCATCTTCCTCTCGTGGAGTTTGCATATAACAATAGTTACCAAGCTAGCATCGGAATGGCACCGTTCGAAGCCCTGTATGGAAGACCGTGCAAATCGCCAACTTGTTGGTGGGAGACGACGGACAGACTTATACTTGGGCCTGACATGATAAGGGACACTTCTGAGAAGATTGAGTTGATACGAAGACGGATGAAAATGACCCAAGATAGACAGAAATCTTATGCAGACCAGAGAAGGACAGACCTAGAGTTCGAAGTCAGAGATATGGTCTTTATAAAAGTTTCTCCATTACGCAATGTAGTTCATTTTGGAGCAGTTGGAAAGCTAGCACCAAGGTTCGTAGGACCGTTCCCCATCACTGAGAGGATTGGACGGATGGCCTATAAGGTAGATTTACCCGAGAAACTGAATGGAGTACACAATGTCTTTCACATCTCGCATCTCCGGAAGTGCTTGCATGAGTCAGCCGAAGTGGTTGAGCCAAGCATCCTTGAAGACGTAGAAGTGGAAAAAGATGCAACAATGAGGCGAGCTCCGATTAATATCTTAAGAACGGAGATTAAGAAACTAAGGAATCGAGAAGTCAAGCTAGTTAAAGTGCAGTGGAGTGAAGCCCAAGAAGACGCAACTTGGGAAACCGAAGAGAAGATACGCGCGCTTTACCCATTTCTTTTTGAGGGTACATTCTCGATCTCTTTTTCCTATAAACTTGAAAACCTTTTCGTATAATGCTTCTACTATCTATGTTTGTCTTGTTATCTTCCCATCTTATCTTGAGAACCTTAGGTAGAACCATATGGATGTAAACATGTGATTGAAACATGTTATGGTTGATGGCTGCAAATGGTTGCAAGTGGTTGCAAGTGGATGCTAGTGGATGCATGACACACATTAGGCACTAGATCGGCTCAGTCACATTTTCATGTTGCATATGCATGAGTGCTTATACTTATACATGGATGGAACTTGTTATGCTATCACTTGGATGTTGCATATGGATGAATGTTTGTGCACTCATGTAGAGATTATAAACCATGTTAGGAATTTGCATACATGTTGGATTCATTACACTAACATATTTTGCATTAAGGAGGTTTACTGAATCAGTAACCGCCTGATCTTTTGCATTAGATAAGTACATATACACACACTTTTTGCATATGTTCATACAGCACTAGAAATCTTTTAAGGACAATGGTTGCCTGTGGATGATGCTTTGAGTAGATGGATGATGGATGGTAGGACACATCCTCCCTAACTTAGAGATTTCGGGGACGAAATCCTTTAAGGGGGGAGAATGTAACAACCCGTGTTTTCATAACATGTAATAACTACAAATCAAGGCAGAATTAATTTTGAAAATAAGAATCAAGGGAAACGGGTTACGCCATTGCGTTCATCTCGAAATTCTGCTTGGAAACGAGTCCGAGTTTTCGAAAATCGGGGTCTGTATGACCAAGTTATGACCTCTCGAAGTTTTCAAAAGTTTTCAAGTTCAAAAACAGCTCAATTCGAATTCAAATTTCGAAATTCAAACCTCAGAATGGACTGGGCGGGAAAACTCCCGCCCAGGACCAGGTCGACCCGGGGTCCGACCATGTAGTCGACCTACCTAGGACCAGGTCGACCATAGTGTCGACCTGGGGGTCGACCTGGTGCCCGAGCCCATTTTTGGAGCTGGATTCAGTCTGATGTATCTGGCCTCGTTTCTGTCCACATTCGTTGATCTGACCCTATAAATACAGCCCCTAAACAAGTCTCTCTACACAAAATTCTTTCTGACCTTATGCTGCTCTAATTTGGTTGAAAAGTTTGAGAAAAGGGATTGCTTCTTCTACATTGAGACTGCGTTAAGAGAATTGCTGATTTGGGGATTTCTATTAGGACTTGACTAAGCATATAAAGATTCAGCATCGACTCTCTCTCACCACGATCTGTAAGCCCTAGTTATTTTTAGATTTAAACTGTAAATGTAATATGAATATGATGTAAATTGAAATTAGGCCTATGTATGATGACTATTTTACATCCATTCTTGTTCATCTTTGATCTTGACTTCTGGATATATTGTGACATTGATTTGGGGCCTATTCATGTTGTAAATCAAAAAGAAAGAAAACCCCTCATATTATCATGTTGAATCTGCTATTAGTCACTAGTTTATGACTATCACCTTATGTCAATCGTGACCATGACTATACTGTCACCTTATGTCAATCATCACTATGACTATACTATCACCTTATGACAACTGTTATCTTGACTAGTACCTTATCTTGCTAGATTTGGAATCTTTACGGCCAATATTCCATATGCCAGTAATGTTATAATCTTTTATCAAGTCATACCATGCTATGCTAGTAATCACTTTTGCCACCTTATACCCGTCCATTTTATGTTATTCCCTAATTAGATTTATTTGTATCGATTCGAACTTACGTGCGATGGGAATACGATTTGGGTAGACTAGGTAAAACATGAATTGACTTTGAACGTGAACGTTATTCTAACTTAAACCTGGATATGGGCATGAACTTGACATGATTTGACATGAAACATGACATGAAAACTCGACATGAATTTTGACATTAAAACTTGAACGTGGGCATGATAATTAGATAAACTTGAAAATGGCCAACTCGAGGTTGGGTAGAGTTTGCAGTGTAAATATGCCCGGAACCGCCCGGAAAATCCAGTGGCTGCAAACAATAAGATCCAATGTGGGTAGTAGGTCATATCGCACGTAAAACCCAAGGTTAGACTATGTTGTGGTGTAAATCTGTCCGGAACTGCCTGGCAAATCCAGTAACCACAACAGTTAGTCTAATGTGAGAGGTTGAGGTGCACTAATGAATTAATGCCACATGATAGGGTTAAGTCATGAACCACTTGAATATACTTAACCAACTTGACACGATGATTTGATAGGGTTAAGTCATGAACCGCTTGAACACACTTAATCAACTTGATACATGATTTGGATAGGGTTAAGTCACGAATTTGAATGACAACACTTAACCCATTAGAAACCCTAGTTACGCGGTCCTTTTCAGCAGTAACCCACTTAGATGTATCACGATACCCTGGGACCGGGCAGGGTGGGGCACGATTACTGGGCTGATTGTAAGCGACCGGAATGATGGCTGAGTAGGTGCGCCATTTTAGGTTCAGGCGGACTATGGTCGTGCACGTAGTCCGGTGTTGAAAAAGCAGGCATTGGGCACCCATAGACTTACACTGTGCGTGCTTGATTCGTGTCGGAGGTTGGCACCATAGGTCTTGATACACCTTATGGTGGACCTAGCACAGGTAACTGCATTTCATGATAGGGCCGTATGACACAGACACATGACGAGCTAGGACTTATAGGGAGCCGATCGATTAGTAGATCGTACCGTAGGACCCCGTAATGGGTCACTTCATGATATTGGGCCAAGGGATCATTTCATGATTAATACTAGACATGGGTTAGAATACTAGTACAATTGGTGCAGCGAACCTTGAATATGCGATGCTAGACTTGACTTATCTTGTCATCTTAATTATCCTACCAGTTCTGTTATCATCCTTATGTTTAATTCCAGTTTTCACATATCATGTTACCTTTACTAGTTTTCATACTGAAAGTCACTAGGGCTTACCAGTCTTTATGACTGACCCTTTTTCTTTTGCCTCTTTTTCTTTCGTCCCCCCCAGGTTCTCAGGGAGGAAACACTAACTCTTAGCTTGGATTTAGCTTGCTTTCTGACAGCTCATGTACGGTTTGGTCTTGGGCTATGCTATGGCTGCTTCTGCTATTTATGGGGAATAATCTACTTTTGTTATCTTAAGTTTATGCTTCTTTATTTGGAACTTGATGTAATGGAATAATCTGTATCTTGGATATATGAGCTTTTGACCCTTTTCTTGGAAATAATAAGAAGTTGGTTTTTAATTTCTACCGCTGCTTTATTTATGTTCTGTCTTTTGATATCTCTGTGCATGTTTACCTAGATAATACTCCACCAAAACTGGTGCATTCCCTTTGTGAGTGACCCTAGCGGAGGTGGGGTGTTACACCCATGATAAAAGTTGGGTGGAAGGCTGGAGGTGGCTAGAGGATGCAAGATGAGGTGGGAGAGAGTAAGTTAAATAAATGTAACAACCAAAAATTTAGTCACTTTAAATTTGGATATTTAATTTATCATTCTTTAATTAATTATGGATTCTATAACTTAGAAATATTCCTTTTATATAATTATTAATGATGGTGAAATAATTTCAAACTAGTTTACCAAAATATTTAGTTCGAAATAAAGTGATCGAAAGACATTTTCGAAAATTTTAACTTTTTACCTTTAAAAAAGTTATCGGGAAGATTGTGAACACATAAATGAATTATGTGCATAGATTCATGTCTGCATAAGTATAATTAGTGAGTGTAAGGAATATTTAATTAAATTAAAATAAACATTTGATACGATATAAGATGATCGCTCCTTTACAGAGTTAAAATAAACTAAAATCAAAACCAAAAGACCCTTAAATCATGTGATATGTGTATTAATGGTCATGAATATGTTAGAAGTGTGCGTAGTGTGCTCCTAAAATGTGTGGAAGGCTGAAGAAAAGAGGGTAGGATGATGTGGCAACATAAAAAATGAGAATATGTACTTTAAGGGTAATTTGGTAATTGCATTTCACACTTTTTATAGTACAATTTCTAAGTCTCTTTCTTAAATTTCATTTCATTTTTTTATTTTTCAAAAAGTAAGTCACTATCTTCTTAAACTTTTCTAAGTTTTATAATGGCTTCCTTGTCTTTAAATTTTAAAATAGAGTGTTTCTACTTCGTTAACTCTTTAAATGTCATAAAACTTCATCCCTATCATCTTATTACTTTTCTCCTTTAAATTTCAATGCCATATTCCCTATACACCCTAAGCCAAGCCTATGAACCTTCTAGACCAAACCATGTTTGGAGAGTAACCCTCGAAAATTCCATCTTTTACAAAAGAAGCAAAGGACTTAAGTTGACTCCAAGCTTGAATTGAAGTTAGCTTGGAATTCATGAGTTTTGGTGAGTAAATTTCTGATTTTTTAGGAAAAATTTAAGCATTTATATTAGTTGATATTTATGCAAAATATATGGAATGATGATGTTGGATTTCCATGTGATGTTTTATGATTATATGTATTTGTGTATAATTAGAAAATAGACTTGGGAATAAAGTCTAAAAAACATGCTTCAGCGTAAAAATGGATCTTTGTTTTAATGGTGATTTAATCATGTGTGTGACCTTGCATTTTTAGGATGATGTTACATTATGTATTTTATTGTGATGCTAGAAAGGTAGCACCTTTGACTTGCTAAAATGATGAGATTTTTAGGTTAAACTAAATCACATTTATATTAATTTTTAAGTAAATACATTTTTTTCAAATTACTATTGTTTGTTTAAATTTCCAAAACCATATTTTTTTAATGTTTGGAAATAAGTTTAGTTAGTAAGAAATGATTTTAAAAAGTAAACTTAGAAAAAAAATATAAGTTATGGCGTCAATAGTGATAGTCGTCGTGGATCAATCTTTATGGATGTAATTTTTTAAAGATCGAATTTTTAGGTTAAAAATATTTTTAACCTAAGTGTTCTAGAAACCTTTCAAGTAATTGATAAGTGTAAAAAGTTAATAATTGCTTCATTATATATTATTTGTTGACTAATTTTTTTGAAGGAAGATTTGTTGACTAATTTATTTTTTAAACAAAATTAGAAGTCATTAGTATTTAATTAGGTAGTAGTACTTAAGTATTAATTAAGTAAGTTAACTAAATATAATTTAATTAAAAAGAAATTTAATTCATTTCTAATTAAATATGGGTTAATTAAGGACTGGTTCTTATTTAACTAAGTTTATCTATTTAATTATATATTAATTAATTAAGGTATATTTATTAATCAATTACTAATCAGATAGGATTTCATTAATGGCTAAATTAAGGATTAAACTAAGTTTAATAATGGTTTAAGTATGATTTAATAATGACATAATTTTTCTAAAGGGTGCATTTGGCTCAGGTCCCTGTTAAGTTTCAAAATTAGGCTTAGGTTCGGTCCTAAACTTATTATAAATTACATCCCTATTTTTCGAAAATTCATTAAAAAAATCACGTAAATTCGTATTTAAATCAAACATGTAAACATACACAAATTCGGATGAAAAAACCATTAAAAACGCATCAAGAACAAAAAACAACGAAACTGCAGTATTCTACATCAAATCATGCATTTATTTGAGATTCTTGCATACAGGTATGCAACTATTGCAGCAATGCATTTGTGCTAACTTTTATGCATACATGTAATACGAAATAAATGCATACAGGTATGCAAACATTCATAGCCTTGCATATCAGTTCATATTCATTTACATACATGCATGCAAGTATTCAGAATAAATGCACACACGTATGCA
Organism: Allium sativum; assembly: GCA_030737875.1. Classification (NCBI taxonomy): domain Eukaryota; kingdom Viridiplantae; phylum Streptophyta; class Magnoliopsida; order Asparagales; family Amaryllidaceae; genus Allium; species Allium sativum. The sequence continues at coordinate 413,836,881 of CM060924.1, read as the reverse complement.
ACAATCCATAGGCATAAATATTAGTTTATCTTTATTTGCATACATGTATGATATAAAACAAAATACTTTCATACTTGCATGCAAGTATTCATGCAGAATTTTCAACATAAAATCTTCATGAATTGTCGCGTACATGTATGCAAATATTCAGAATAGTTGCATACATGTATGCAAGAATTCATGCAGATTTTCAGTGTAAACTGCTTCAGGAATAGTAGAATACATGTATGAAAGTATTGGGTTTACTTGCATACATGTATGCAATGTTTTTTGAAAATCTTATGGGAATATTTGCAGATTTTCGAATTTTTTTTACTGACCAGCGCAGAAAATCCTTTGAAAAATACGTAAGTCCAAAAAGAAGGACCCGTTTTATATTTCAAACTTACCCAGGATGTCGTTCTAATTTTAAACATAAACAAGGACCTTAGCCTAATTTCCACTTTTTTAAAATTTCTAGTTAAGTATGGGTGATAATTAATTTGAGATTCAATGATTATTAATTAAGGTTATTTTAGCCCTATTAACTATATTTTTACTTCAGCTTCTTTTTAAGTAAATTGGCTTAAAACCAAGGAATATCTTGTTTGTTCCATTAAGCAGTCAAAACATAAGTGTGGTTAGACTAAATTAATAATACGTTTTGTTAGAAGTAAGTCATCTTGCATTTAGCACAAACACCAAAGGTTAGAAACGTGAATAACTAAAGGGAATTAATTTCAATATGCAGGTCATGATAACTTAAGCATATGAACAATAATTCCGTATGCAAACTTTTACACCTTGGATAGTGAGGTTGTTTGTTCTCATTAACTTCACCTTTAACACTAGATTTTTTTTTCCATTCAAGTGGTAACACCGGATTTGTATGCAAATCACAGAAAATAATCACAAAGCAGTCATAGAATACAGTTAAAAAGCGGAGGAAAGTAAATGAACACACAACTTTTTATAGTTGTTCGACAAACATTGGCTTACGTCCACTTCATGTAATCTTTTCTTAAACTATTGATTGCAAGTACAATGGTTTTTTGTATGATTATTGAAAGAAGAGGTTAAAGTTGTCTCAAAGATTCAGTAGAGTTTTCATGTGGAGAAGTGAAGATGGAGATCCGAGGAAGAAGAAAATGGAAGAAGATACCAAAAAGAAGATCCTTTTTTAAATCTATTGGACATGTATTTATAGGCATAAAGAGGCTTGGATAGACAGGAGATTGCACAATGGGCCTACTAAGGGGGTATGACCTGGCCCATAAAGTGGGGCTAAGGTTTCACCTCACCTTAGGGATCAGACCCGATCCCTCATTAATAATTAGAATCGATCCCTAAGGATTTCACCTCAAGAGTTTATATCCATAAATTAGATCTAATTTTATGTTAGCTTTCACCTTCATCAAACGGTTTGTCATTCTGACCTTCTAAGCTCAGGTTATTGCCAAAATACTAAATATTTATCGAGTTCTGAGTATTAGATATGTACTGATCCGATACTTAGCCATGTTTCCAATCCAATCCCGCTTCAGAGTCTTACCGACCCGTAAATCAGAGTCTTATGATTCCTGTATTAGGAAAATTTCCAGTCCAGTCTTATCTGAGAGTTTTGCAGATCCTAATTCAGAGTCTTATCAATCCCGTACTTAGTTAAATTTTAACTATTTTTCCAGCGTGTTCCGATATGATATTCCAATGAATACAAATGATCATGGGTTCATGTGATCATCCATACTGGATCCTGAGCGATCCAAATGGCCAAGGTTAGGGCACAACAACCTTGTCAAAAGATAGGTTAACACATGCAACCCAAAACATGTTTTTTGTGGAAGACATGTTTTGTATAAGTCCAGAATCCACAATCTTCCTGGATTAATCTATGTCGAGTTTCATGGCCATTTCGAGCTGTAATCAATGTCCATAATCTTGTTGGATCATTTATGAGTTTAATAGCCTCTTCGATTTAGTTTAGATGCCTTTGCCATGCCTTTGCCGAGCCTTTGCCATATTCTGCACTAAGGGTGTAAATCGATCGAACCTGGCCGGATGGAGGTGTGTTCAGTTTCTATCCTAAATTAAATCAGACCAGACACAGACCGAACAAAAAAATTTCTCATATAAATTTTGTTGTCCTAAATAAATCAGTCGAACATGGACATATGTTTTTCGGACACAAACACGAACGAACTCAGTTGGACATGACTGTTTATGCCAAATTATATATCTTTTGTTGTCCTAACTCTTGCCCTAAATGAAAATCGGAAGGACTCGGATGGACGTGTTTTGGTCATGGACACGAGCGGATGTTGGACATTCGAACAAAATTTATAGCCCTATTCTGCACCCTCTCTGGGTTATTATTTTATGTGTGCGACCATGTCGGGGAAAATCCTTACTAAGCGCCATCGATATTTAACAATCCAAGTCTTGTCCTTACCAAATAATCCACATTATGCGATTAGAGCCTTGCGGGCTTTAGTCAAACATAAGACATACTCATTGCTTTGTAACATCATTAGATTCTTGCTAAGCACTATCATGACACCCCGCATCCATTAATGTCACATTTTAACATAATGCATTAAGTTCTATGAAGCGTTATAGGTAAACGGAAACAAAAACATCATAAGTTAGATATAAAATAACAGCAGAATTTAAAACTTTATTTTTCAAATAGAAAACATCGTGGTCCAAAATCCAGTTACAACATAAGTATGAAATACAAAAAACCCATTACATCAAATTAAAATATCTGCCTTGTACTAAAATCATCAGAGTACAGAAATACAAAATCATAGTCCCCAAAAATAGACATAGCAAGGTAGACATGTAATCAAAGTGGTACATCTAAGCAGCTCCAAGCAGAAGTAGAACAGAGAATCCTAATCAAGCCTAAGTATTCCCACGTGAGAACTTGGGGAGGAAAAGGAAGAGAAAGAAAAGGAAACAAAACAGGTTAGATATAAAGTCTAGCGAGTCCAATGACTTTTAGCATATAAATAAGTAAAAACATCATTGTAATGTCCCGTATTTTATCGATATAATAATTAATTTATTTAATTATTTAAATAGTGATTTATAGGATTTAATTGATGTTTGATTAAATAACTTTGAATATATTTAATTAATATAAATAATAGAATAATATATTTAATTCTCAAATAATCAAAATTAGCTGAAATGGCAATATTGTGTGAATTAGTCAATTCAAAATATATAATTCAGTTTAGAATTGAATTACGATAACGAATATATTTAATTAACGATGGTTGAACATATAAATTATATTATAATTATAATCGAGCTCAAAATGGCGCGGCAGATCGTAATTTGATGATTCGAACTTCAATTGAATATACATAATCCGTTTTAAATCGGATTTCTATGAAACAAGAAAAGTTCGGAGCTGGTGAAGTATATTTTTCTAGTAGGAGAGAAAAATCGGGATTTCATTATGTATATTTTGATTTATTCCCAAATAAAATTTTTGAGAAGTCGCTATGGAATTCCTTTGTAGTTTATAACGATTTATAAAAGGATTTAAATATAAATCGAATATCAATATAACTCTGATGATGAAATATCGAGTTGTAAATCCATATATATTTATTCTGGAGCTGTATGGTATTCTATTGTGAATATATACGATAATATTTATTTTTAAATATTTAATTTAATTATTTTTAAATATATTTATATTTAAAATGGATTAATTTAGAGCTTTAAAAATAGCCAGTTTTGCAAACGACCTCCATTTTCGATGAAACCAATTTTGTTGGATTCGTAATATTAAATATTATTAGATTCCAGGTTTCGTGATTTTTGGAGTCAGTATGTGGCCATACGGATTTTTAATGTGAAAAACCATTGATATTTTGACGGTTAAAAATATGCTGTGTAAGAAAACGGAGTCAGATTCGACGAAACCAGTTTCGTTGGGTCCGTAATTCAAACTATACTGCATGACAATTTTCATGATTTTTGGATATTTTTAGTGACCATAGGAGTTTTAAATGACGAATATAAATAGTGGTAGCTTATTATATTGAAAGATAATCGAATATAAAATATTTAAATATTTCTATAAATACCCCATTATATCTTAACCCTAAATGTTCATTCTACAGTCAACAGAAAATGCGCCTCCATCTTTATCTTACAAAACATGAATTTCTACATCTTCATAAAATCAAAACAAAGTGTATAAATTAGTATAAATCATAATATGTGTAAATCTGGATTCAACAAGGCAAGAACTTCATTTCTATAAAAAAATCACTGGGTGCGATACAAGTTTTGGGAGGTCGAGGTTAAGAAGCGCACGCTAGGGTTAGCCAATGTTCAACAATAAGGCAGCAATTGATGCGTTGGTGATTATATTTGATATACTCGTAGAAAACCGCACTTACTTGTGAAAATTTAGGAGATTTGGTGATAAATGATGTCGTGAGTTTCCTGGAGTTGTGCGTGAGGACTGGGTTATCACGATGTGATATTGCAGTGCGAGTTAAAGGGGAATGGTATGGGGTTAACGAGATTTTGAAGTGGAGTTGGATGATGGTTTTTATTTGAAGTTTCATGGACAGTTATGTTTGATAGGAGGAGAGAGGTAACAGCCTAATGGTCATTGTTTCACGCGGGGTTGCTAGAAACCGCAATGGTGGAGAGGAATGCCACTTGTACGTTTTCAATGTGGGTAGATAGAGAGAGGTATGAGAAAGTTATTGGTAAATTTGGTTAGATTTTTTTTGGCTGAGTACAAAGGAGGGACGAGGAGTAAAGAGTGGCCAGATATGATGAATGGGGTATCGCAGCAGATCGGGGAAGAAGGGTGGACGTCAGTCTGGACTTTTACAAGAGAGACGGGCCGGGTTGTTGAGGGTGAGCCCAAAATCTTAAATTAAAAAAAGTTTAGTTTAAATGTTTATAGTGTATAAATGTATAAATATTGTATCTAATTCATACGTAAACGAAGTCGAACAAAACAGGATCCGTTGGGATCGTATGGATGAGGACTACGCAGTGGAACTGACTGGGAGTGAATTGGAGCTCGTTACAATTTATTGCAAAATGAATTGTCTGTTTGAATTAAACACAGTTAATCGTTATTTAACGATAATTGTCCAATGTGAGTAAAACTCACCAACTCTACCAGTTCATATTTTTATAACGTATATTTAGAACTGATAAATGATGACTGATTGCTATGTGTTGACTGTTTGAATGAACTGCCGATATATTGGTTAAAATTATAGATAACGATATATATATATATATATATATATCGTTAATCAAATATTGATTCTGTTTAGCAGAATATTTCATAGTGAAATGAAATTGATGTTAATTGTATTCTTTAACATTTGTGGATGTAAGGAAACAGGTCGGAGGAATCAAACTGGATTCCTCAACATTTATTTTACAATTTTTCATATATTAAAATATATGATGTAATATATAATCTACTGTTGATTATGTGTGTTTGATGATATTGATCATTGTTATAGGGTATGTAAATTACCATAATAAATACTGGAATGTAAAAAGAGAATTTTTAAAGTGTAAATAGAAAGAGAAATATTTGTAAAACATTTACAAATAAAATAGAAAGAGAAATATTTGTAAAACATTTACAAATAAAATAGAAAGAGAAATATTTGTAAAACATTTACAAATAAAATAGAAAGGGAAATATTTGTAAAACATTTACAAATATAATTGAAAAGGAAATATGTAGAAAATAAATAGAAAGATAAAAGGAATATTTATTTGTTACATAAATAGGATTGAAAAGGAAATATTTATTTGTTAAATAAATATAATTGAAAAGGAAATATTTATTTGTTAAATAAACAAATAGAAAAGGGAATATTTGTAAAACCAATAGAAAAGGAAATATTTGTATAAACAAATAGAAAAGGAAGTATTTGTAATCAAATAGTGCTAGTCGAATTAAAGTTAGTCGAATATTGGTTATTCGAAAAGAGTTATCGAATATTTTTATTCGAAAAGAGTTATCTAATATTGGTTATTCGAAAAGAGTTATCGAATATTGGTTATTCGAAAAGAGTTATCGAATATTGGTTATTCGAAAGAGAGTTAATCGAATATAGTTTATTCGAAAGGAGTTAATCGATTAGATTTAATCGATTAGAGTTAATCAGTTAGAGTTAATTGATTAGAGTTTGTAACAACCCGGAAAATCTGAACCAATTTAATATTTTTAAATTGGCTAAAATAGTGGATTTTAAATATTTAAAATAAATATTTTAAATAACAATGATGAAAAGTAAGTTTGAATCGAAGTTGAAAATAAATATAATTACTTTGAATTATAAACAAGGCTTGAATTGGCGCGGTAGTTTCAAATTTTGAATTCAAACTTCGACTGACTGTACCGGGTGCAAAACAAAACGGATTTGAGTGAAACCAAAATATTTAAATCTATTAGTGAATATCTTTCTAACGAATCTGAAAAATCGAAGTTTCATAGCGGAAAGCAAAAGTTATGGCCAAATGAATTTTCAGAAAGGTCGCTATGAATTTATATAGCCCGTGAAAATGGCCATTTTTGCAAACGACCTCGGAATTCGACGAAACCACTTTTGTTGGATCTGGGATGTTAAACAATTGTTAGGTTTCAAATTTCATAATTTTTGATGCTAGTATGTGAGCGTGCAAAAGGAAAACGTGTTTTGGTCGATTTCTATTAAATTGGATCGACTAGAAAAGGGCCATTTTTCAAACGGTCTCAAAATTCGACGAAACTAGTTTTGTTGGGACTGTATCGTCAAAACATAACTGGATTTATTTTTCTGGAAACTTTCAAATCAGTTTGTGGCCCAGGCAAATTGAAATGTACGTTCAAATCGAATATCAAATGTTATATATTTTAAATTGAAGGAAAACTGAATGAAACAGTCGAATGGGCCTACGAAACATATCCCATTGTGTTCAGAATGGGGGTATTTAGCTAGGGAAGACAGTCGTCAGGTTTGGATTGGAGTTTGTATGGTCAAAGTGGTATTTTCCTATTTAAATAACCACGGGCCAATCAGAAATTTTATAATTAATAAAAATAAAAAAACCTCATTTCTCTTTCCCCGACCTGCGCTCCACGGCAGAAACCTCCCTTCCTTCTCTCCTCTCTAACTCCTCCATTCCTCCACGAAACCCGGCGCCACCACCCAAGTTTTGAAGCCCTCCTCGCGAGCTTTAAATCCATACCCTCCACGCCCAAAATCGTTGACCATTTCTCGAGTTGCGAGCCCAGGAAGAGGCCCACTTTCGAGCGCTGCCGTGGGTGACTGAAGCCACCGAACGTGACCTTACATCCAGCGTAGGTGCTCCTCTCCGTCCTCTTCGACGCTGCGAAGGCCGATCGTCATATAGCTACACGGATTTTGCGAAAATCGAAAACCTAGTTTCGAACCAAACTGTGAAGGTACGACTATGATAATTTTAAACTGATTTTAACATTTAAAAGCGTAGCGAACTTCTAAAAATCATGTCTTTTTCGTTTCTTGACGAAATTCAGTGAACCAAGAGACAGTGGACTTGTGTGGACGTCTTCTACATTCTAGAAGAGACCGCATATTTTTCTGAGCCTTCTGCTATTTTTGGTGGAGTGGAACCCAATGTGAGATTTCTAATTTATAAACGATATGGAAAACGACGATGTATAAATTATATAATCGATGTATGAGTTATATAAGCGTTGTACACCTCTTGTATAAGCGTTGTATAAGTTGTACGTTCGATGTATAAGTTGTATATGCATTGTAAAAATTATATATGTGTTGAAATAGAAGTGAAATGCTTATATATATATATATACACACGCCCCTCGTCCACAAACCATGGAAGATATTTATTGGTTGTGATTGGTGTGAAAATTGGTTGATTACGAATGGTTGATTAGAATTGTTTGTGGTTGAAATTGATTGATAGTGGTTGAAAAATACTCGTTTGTGGTTGAGAAATATTTGGTTGAAACCACATAGGATTAGTTTGTGGAAATGAAAAAAATATACATGCCGCCTGCGTGCGAACTAGATGCATGATTCTCATTGTCAAAAGCTGCGAGGCTTTAAGGTAGAGCGAGGAGCCGTACTAGGGGCGGTCCCGGTTTTAACTACCCTGCCGTTATGCTGCCGAAATTTTGAATAATATTCATGTATTAGAATTATTTTCCTGTGTTGAAACTATAATCGTCTGTTGAATAGAAAACCTTCATGTGTTGAATAGAAATTCATTCGTTGAATCATATTCATGTGTTGAATGGTATTCGCGTTTTAAATAAATTGTTTTAACAATAAAAATCACATTTTTACTCTATATAGACAAACTATAGAAAACCTTCATGTGTTGAATCGAAATTCATTCGTTGAATTGAAATTCATGTGTTGAATGGTATTCGTGTTTTGAATAAATTGTTTTAACAATAAAAATCACATTTTTACTCTATATATACAAACTATAGAAAACCTTCATGTGTTGAATCGAAATTCATTCGTTGAATTGAAATTCATGTGTTGAATGGTATTCGTGTTTTGAATAAATTGTTTTAACAATAAAAATCACATTTTTACTCTATATATACAAACTATAGAAAACCTTCATGTGTTGAATAGAAATTCATTCGTTGAATCATATTCATGTGTTGAATGGTATTCGCGTTTTAAATAAATTGTTTTAACAGTAAAAATCACATTTTTACTCTAAATATACAAACTATAGAAAACCTTCATGTGTTGAATCGAAATTCATTGGTTGAATTGAAATTCATGTGTTGAATGGTATTCGTGTTTTGAATAAATTGTTTTAACAATAAAAATCACATTTTAACTCTATATATACAAACTATAGAAAACCTTAATGTGTTGAATCGAAATTCATTCGTTGAATTGAAATTCATGTGTTGAATGGTATTCGTGTTTCGAATAAATTGTTTTAACAATAAAATTCACATTTTTACTCTATATATACAAACTATAGAAAACCTTCATGTGTTGAATCGAAATTCATTCGTTGAATTGAAATTCATGTGTTGAATGGTGTTCGTGTTTTGAATAAATTGTTTTAACAATAAAAATCACATTTTTACTCTATATATACAAACTATAGAAAACCTTCATGTGTTGAATCGATATTCATTCGTTGAATAGAAATTCTGGTGTTGAATGGTATTCGTATTTTGAAAGAAATTGTTTTATAATAAAAATCCTCTTTTTATCATCAATATGAACCATATAAAATAATCTTGTTTTGAAATAAATTGTTTTATTATAAAAATCATATTTTTATTACCTATATGAACTATATAAAATAATCGTGTTTTGAAATGAATTGTTTTATAATAAAAACCACATTTTTATTATATACATGAATTGTTAAAAATAGTGAAGTGTTGAAATAGAAGACAATTAGATAAAAATATCATTTTTATCAAATGTATGAAAATCATATAGTTTTGCAATCGAAGAATCGATATGTATATATAAATAGAATTGAAATATATCGAATAACGAAGCTGCAGTTCATATTTTGAAATCGTGATTTCAAACGATTAGTGCGGGAGATCCGACCATCGGATTTTCCCGAAACTGCAACCGTTGGGTTTGCTTTGGAAATATCTTTCCAACGGCACCAACTTTGTAAAAATCTAATGGTTGGATTGTCTGGAATGTTTAATTCAAATCTAAAGAAAAACAACGCCAGAATCGATTATATATATATATATATATTAAATCGAATAAAGACGCTGCAGTTCGTATTTTGAAATCGAAACTTCAAATGATTATCCTGGGAGATCCGACCGTCGGATTTTCCCGAAACTGGAACCGTTGGATTCGTTTTGAAAAGACCTTTCTAATGATTTAAATTTTGTGAAGATCCAACGGTTAGATTTTCAGATATGTGTAAATCAAATCTGAAGAAAAATAGCGCTACGGCCGTGTTACGGCCCGAAGCGTCATTTTGAATAAATTGGCTATTTTTAAAATAAATAAAAATAGCGATAAATCATTATAAAATATTATAAACGATATGGATGTGAAATTTAGAGACTAACTGAAGGTTGGCTAAGTCGAATGGTTTCCTGGGTTTTGATCTGATGTTGGTTTCGGCCTTCGGGGTTAATATTTGGGAAATCATTCTCTTACTGATTTACGGTTAGCGACTAACAAATTGAAATGATGCATGTGTGAGACGACCCCCAAACCCCATACTGACGGCGGCAAGGGTAATCCTTGGAATATAACACATAAACAGATAACAGCAAAGCAGAATTAAATAAATACACCAGATAATGAACAATAGAATATACTGGATAAACGTAATCATCAGAGTTGCACAGTATACAGGATCAAACTTAGAATATACTGGATAAACGTAATCTTCAGCTCCAGCTATCCGGATAAAGCCTACTAAAACCTGAATACAAGGCTGCCTATGTAGAAAAAGGGGCGCCCGAGTTTGAAAGTGAAACAAACTATGAGTCAGTCATGGGACTGGTATGAGAAATCTACTCAACACATTTAAAATATGGCTAATCACAGGACCACGCCACTTTCGTGGAACGGGTTTACTCCATCGGATCTCCAGTGCTTTAAAACAAATAATTCTTTTAAACATCGCAATGCTTTTTATAAAAAATGAAGCCATTATAAACAGTTCCCATCACACAATGCAACGCAAACCGGAGGATAGAGTTTTTACCTTATAACGGCCAAAATATGCTTGATACGAATAAAACAAAAGAATTTGATATTATTACTAGTGTTTATATGTTTCAAAAACAATTTCGAATCATAAGTATCAATCATAGACGACATTAATGCCCCATACCACTATGTCGCCATATATAGGTATACAATCAAAACCGCACAGTCACGTATTTGGAAATTGGATTTCCGTCATGAACCAAGGCAAAAGATAGTCCTTACCGACTTCCTGACTCTCTAGCCCGAGCCACAGGATCAGAGCTCGAGTGACCCTTGGATCGTCAGGGCTGGTCCACCAATGTGGATTAAAATTCCTGAACAATACGTTTCCCTGCCCTTTGGGCTGTAAACGAGCCAACGAATGACTCCATCGGACCCGGATCGTCCGATCTAACTGAGGCGCCACGCAACAGTAACAACCACATAAGTCAAACTCGTCAGGGCATGTAAAACCACTGACGCTACTTCTAGCTAGAAAGAAACGCATGTTCTCCCTGAGGTCCTTTCCCGTTTCTGGTTCATACCGGGGTGTGAGGCTCGCGATTTCATGTTATACACAAAGCTACGCCACGCAGGCGGTGCTTTGATCATCACCACAAGACTTTGCTTTTCAACAGAAGCCCTAATCACTGCATCTTAGCATTCCACACAGGCAATTCACACCGTGCAACAGATGGCTATCAATCACACAGAATAAATTCCAATGTTAGACGCACTGTCCATTTGCAAGTCTGTTCTGGGTCTGAACGAAACCGGAGGCACTATATACCTCGCAAACCCATCGATCACCACGTACGCCTGGACGATCACCACTCATTATCCATATTTCGGGATGCCTCCCAATCAGGACCTCGGTTACCATCCAAACGAGGTGAAGATCTCTGGTCTTCGACCACCGTCTTCATCTTCGATTTCTTATCGTCGATTCAGTTATTCAGAATGGGATAAACCCGGTCTTTCTGAGCAACTTGCGTATATAATAAAAAAGGGCTACATAAACACTACTATGCATCATTTTAATTCATTAGTCACAAATCGTCAATCAGTAAGAGAACGATTTCCCAAATATTAACCCCGAAGGCCGAAACCAACATGGGATCAATACCCAAGAAAACATTCAACTTAGCCCACCTTTAGTTAGTTTCTAAATTTCACATTCATATCGTTTATAATATTTTATAACGATTTATCGCTATTTTTATTTATTTTAAAATAGCCAATTTATTCAAAACGACGCTTCAGGCCATAACGCGGCCGTGGCGCTGTTTTTCTTCAGATTTGATTTACCCATATCTGAAAATCTAACAGTTGGATCTTCACAAAATTTAAATCATTAGAAAGGTCTTTTCAAAACGAATCCAACAGTTCTAGTTTTGGGAAAATCCGACGGTCGGATCTCCCGGTATAATCATTTGAAGTTTCGATTTCAAAATACGAACTGCAGCGTCTTTATTCGATTTAATATAATTATATTTATATATATATAAATATAATCGATTCTGGCGCTGTTTTTCTTCAGATTTGAATTAAACATTCCAGTTAATCCAACCGTTTGATTTTTACAAAGTTGGTGTCGTTGGAAAGATATTTCCAAAGTGAACCCAACGGTTGCGATTTCGGGAAAATCTGATGGTCGGATCTCCCGCACTAATCGTTTGACATCACGGTTTCAAAATACGAACTACAGCTTCGTTATTCGATATATTTCAATTCTATATATATATACATATATATATACATATATATACATATATATATATCGATTCTTCGATTTCAAAACTATATGATTTCATACATTTGATAAAAAATATATTTTTGTCTAACTATCTTCTATTTCAACACTTCACTATTTTTAACAATTCATGTATATAATAAAAATGTGATTTTTAATGTAAAATAATTTATTTCAAAACTCTACTATTTTATATAGTTAATATAGGTGATAAAAATAGGATTTTTATCATACAACAATTTTTTCAAAATATGAATACCATTCAACACATGAATTTCAATTCAACGAATGAATTTCGATTCAACACATGAAGGTTTTCTATAGTTTATATATATTGATAAAAAGGTGATTTTTATATTTAAAACACGAATACCATTCAACACATGAATTTCTATCCAACGAATGAATATCGATTCAACACATGAAGGTTTTCTATAGTTTATATAAATAGATAAAAAGGTGATTTTTATATTTAAAACACGAATACCATTCAACACATGAATTTCTATCCAACGAATGAATATCGATTCAACACACGAAGGTTTTCTACAGTCTATATATATAGAGTAAAAATGTGATTTTTATATTTAAAACACGAATACCATTCAAAACATGAATTTCTATCCAACGAGTGAATATCGATTCAACACATGAAGGTTTTCTATAGTTTATATATATAGATAAAAATGTGATTTTTATATTTAAAACACGAATACCATTCAACACATGAATTTCTATTCAACGAATGAGTTTTAATTCAACACATGAAGGTTTTCTATTCAACGAATAAATATAATTTCAACAAATGAAAATAATTCTAACACATGAATAATATTCAAAATTTCGGCAGCATAACGGCAGGGTAGTTAAAACCGGGACCGTCCCTAGTACGGATCCTCGCTCTACATTAAAGCCTCGCAGATTTTGACAATGGGGAATCATGCATCTAGTTCGCATGTAGGCGGCATGTATATTTTTTTTCATTTCCACAAACTAATCCAATGTGGTTTCAACCAAATATTTCTCAACCACAAATGGGTATTTTTCAACCACAATCAATCAAATCCAACCACAAACAATTTCAATCAACCATTCTCTATCAATCAATTTTCACACCAGTCACAACCAATAAATATCGTCCATGGTTTGCGGACAAGGGGCGTATATACATATATATATATATATATATATATATATATATATATATATATATATATATGTATGTATATATATAAAAATATATATATAGCATTTCACTTCTATTTCAACACATATATAATTTTTACAACGCATATACAACTTATACATCGAACGTACAACTTATACAACGCTTATACAAGAGGTGTACAACGCTTATATAGCTTATACATCGACTATATAATTTATACATCGTCGTTTTCCATATCGTTTATAATTTTGAAAGCTCACATTGGGTTCCACTCCACCAAAAATAGCAGAAGGCTTAGAAAAATATGCGGTCTCTTATAGAATGTAGAAGACGTCCTCACAGTCCCGGTGTCTCTTGTTTCACTGCATTTCGATCGCATAGCAAAAAGATATGATTTTTATCGTGAAATCATAATTTGCGACGGTTTTAAACTATTAAAAACAGTTTTAAATGGCCAAACCGTTACCTTTCAGAAGTGGTTCAAAGTAGGGTTCGATTATTGCTTCCAATCCATGTAGTTGTAGGTCGATCAGGATACACAACGTCGAAGAGCTTGGGAGGGGCTCCACGCACCAGGTGGCGGCGCTCAGTTCGCTAGCCAGAATTAGTGGCGGTGGCGAAATGAAGTTGCCGCCTTTGAGGCGCTCGATCTCGCTCTACAGGGCATGGTGGAGGACAAACCAGGTATAGATGGGAAGAGGGGGCTGTGCTGTACAAAAATCTCCAAAGGACTATGGGGTTTTATTGCGTGGAGGAGGAGAAAAAGAGGAGAGAAGGTGGGAGCAGAAGGCGCCGTCGGGTTTGAGGATCGTCGGGGAGAGAGAAAGAGCTCCTGGCCAATGATTTTTTTTTATATTTATAAAATTTTAAAATCCAAAAATACCCCTCTTTACGTACTAACACCAATCCAAACCCAACGACTATCGTCCCTAGCGTTTTACCCCCATTCCAAACACAATGGGATATGTTTCGAATGCCCATTCGACTGTTTCAGTCAGTTTTTCTTCGAATTAAAATATAAAACATTCAATATTCGATTTGAACGTACATTTCAATTTGCCAGGCCCACAAACTGATTCGAAAAATTCCAGAAAAATAAATCTGGCTATGTTTTGACGATACGGTCCCAACAAAACTAGTTTTGTCGAATTCTGAGACCGTTTGCAAAATGGCCCATTTCTGGTCGATCCAATTTAACTATAATTGACCAAAACACATTTTCCTTTGTCACGCTCTCATACTAGCTTCAAAAATAATGAAATTTGAAAACTAGCAATAACTTCACATCCCGGATCCAAAAAAAGTGGTTTCGTCGAATACCGAGGTCGTTTGCAAAATGGCCATTTTCACGGGCTATATAAATTCCATAGCGACCTTCCTGAAAATTCATTTGGCCATAACTTTTGCTTTCTGCTGTGAAACTTCGATTTTTCAGACCCGTTAGAAAGATATTCACTAACAGATTTAAATATTTTTGGTTTTCTCAAACCCGTTTTGTTTTGCACCCGGTATAGTCGGTCAAAGTTTGAATTCAAATTTTGAAACTGCCGCGCCATTTCAGGCCTTGTTTATAATTCAAAGTAACTATATTTATTTTCAAACGTCGATTCAAACTCACTTTTCATTGCTATTATTTAAAATATTTATTTTAAATATTTAAAATCCACTATTTTAGCCAGTTTAAAAAATTTTAATTGGTTTAGATTTTCCGGGTCGTTACAGTGTGTATGTTTGTGTTGCATGTAACAACCCGGAAAATCTGGGCCAGTTTAAAATTTTTATTTTGGCAATTATAGCGGGTTTTGATTATTTAAAATGAATTATTTTAAATAATATCGACGTGAAATTTATTTTGAATAGAATTCGAACGTATATATTATATACGTCGTCGTTAGAATATAAATATTTATATATAATTATAAATAGAATTGAAAATGGCGCGGTAGTTCGATAATTCGATTTCAAACTTCAACTGAAAGTACCGGGTGCAAAACAATCCGGATTTTAGTGAAACCAAAAATAATGGAATCTAATAGTGAATATCTTTCCAACGAATCCGAAAAATCCAAAGTTCGTAGCGGGAATCAAAAGATATGTCCAGTTGAAAATTCTGAATAGTCGCTATGGAATTCAGGCCCTTAAAAATGGACATTTTGGAAACGACCTCGGATTTCGACGAAACCAGTTTTGTTGGGTCCGTGATGTCAAGTTATTGCTAGATTCCAAATTTCATAATTTTTCGAATCAATATGTGAGCGTGGCAAAGGAAAACGCGTTTGACCGGTTTTAGTTGATTTTAATCGACTGGAAATTGGCCATTTTTCAAACGGTCTCAGAATTCGACGAAACTAGTTTTGTTAGGACCGTATCGTCAATACGAAGCTAGAAAATATTTTTCTGGAATTTTTCTAGTTAGTATGTGACCCCGGTAATTCGAAATGTACGTTTAAAATTCAATATAGTGATTTAAATGTAAATTTAACGGAAACTGATTGTAACAGCCGAATCAGCTGATGATACATAGCCCATTGTGTTCGGAATGGGGGTAAAACGCTATGGACGACAGTCGGTGGGTTTGATTTTGAGTTCAAAATTTAAACTAACTTTTTGAAATCAAAAATAATAAATTTATATATTTATTATATAAAACCTTATCTCCCTCTCTCTCTTCCACTATTCCCAGTCAACGTTCAAAATAAAAAAAAAAAAAACCCAGATGAAATCGCCCGCTCCCTCCCCATCCAACGCGTCGCGCCGCCGACGTTCCTCCCCCAACCACCGCACCTCCAGTCCCCTTCCCCCCCCCCCTCGCGAACCCATACCCCTCGAACCCTCATCCGCCTCCAACCCCTCCTCCACAGTAAACCGCCGCTACCCCTTTGCTCGCCCCCCCCCCCACCAGCTTTGCAAGCACCTCCGCCCAGGATGTCCACCGCCACCTCTGATGGCCAGCCTCCAGTCCCACGCGCCTCCTCGATGACTGATGCCCCTCCTCCGTCCATCCTCCGCCCGTCTCCAGCGTGGAGCAGCCCTCCTCTGGCCGTGAAGCCCCGCCCCTTCCGTAAGTTTTTTTTTATTTTATTTCTTTATTTATTTCTATTTTATATAAATAGAGGAAAACTGAACTTTATTTTATTTAAAAACTGAACTTTATTTTATTTAAAAACTGAAATTTTATTTAAAGTGAAAACTAAAATTTTATTTAAAGTAAAACTGAAATTTATTTAAAGTAAAACTGAAATTTATTTAAAGTAAAACTGAAATTTTATTTAAAGTAAAACTGAAATTTTATTTAAAGTAAAACTGAAATTTTATTTAAAGTAAAACTGAAATTTTATTTAAAGTAAAACTGAAATTTATTTAAAGTGAAAACTGAAATTTATTTAAAGTGAAAACTGATTTTTATTTAAAGTGAAAACTGATTTTTATATATAGTAAAAATAGGATTTTTATATATTGAACTTCGATAGAAAAATAGAATTTTTATATATTGAACTTCGATAGAAAAATCGAATTTTTATATATTGAACATCGAAGTAAAAATTCGATTTTTATATATTGAATAGCGAAGTAAAAATGTGATTTTTACGTATGTAGTGAAAGCAGCAACGAAGGTGACAAAAAGGCGAAACGACGAAGACTTCTGCAAAAGAAGAGCCGTGGAGCTAGGACAGCTATAAGTGAGAATTTCTCACCTTTCAATTTATTTTTCTAGTTATATATATATATATATACTAGGATGCAGACGGTGCTTAGTAGCACCTGACACAATCGTCCACAGACCATGGACTTGTGTGTTTGGCTGTGTTGTTAGTTAGATTGTTTGGGTTGATTTGAATAGTTTGGTGAAATGAAATTTATATGATTGATGTGTGAATGGCGTGGGCCTTCACTAGACCGGGGATAAGGCTAGGCCTTGTCCCGTTTCTAGTATCGTGCCGTTATGCCGCCGAGATTTTCTAAAATATGTTAGAAAAATAAAAATATCATTTTATTGAATAAATGAATTGAATAGAAAGTCATAGGTTGAAATAAAATGTTTTATCGTTAAAAATATAATTTTTAACGTGAATGTGAATAAATGAATAGTTATAAACAAATCGGCCGATTTGTTTGTATATACACTGATTTGACTGATATTGATTGGGTCGACAAATTTCACACATCGCCCAACTGCACAAATAAAATATGCGGTTGATTGTTTGAAACCCCACACGGGTGTTGGGATGAAATTTGAAGTTCACTCATCCTGATTGATTAAATATGTCGATCGATTGATTGACAGGCTGTTATAAGCGTTGAATATCTATATTTGATGCTTATACAGTGTAGTGCATTTTGGTTGATGGTTGATTATTTTCAATGTCATTATATACATGTGTTGTATGAAAATCCATATAATTAACTTTATATGGTAATTGATTGGGCCTCATTCCAATTTGAAAATTAAAGAATATTATAAAATAAAAGTTCATGTGTTGACAGTACTCATTCATTGAGATTGGTCATGTGTTGAACGAAATATTTTGATAATAACAACTATTTTGAAAAAGAAATATTTGAAAATAGAAAACGAATTCGAAATGAATTGAATAGAAAATGAATTCGAATTGAATTGAATTGAAAACGAATTCGAATTGAATTGAAAACGAATTCGAATTGAATTGAATAGAAAACGAATTCGAAATGAATTGAATAGGAAACGAATTCGAAATGAATTGAATAGGAAACGAATTCGAAATGAATTGAATAGAAAACGAATTCGAAATGAATTGAATAGAAAACGAATTCGAATTGAATAAAATAGAAAATGAATTCGAATTGAATTGAATAGAAAACGAATTCGAATTGAAATAAAATTGAAATCGATTTGAATTGAAATCAAATCGAAGTGAATGTTAAAAGAATTTATAAAGGAAAATTCAATTTTGATTTGAAATTGAAATAAAGGTTGAAATTGTTTTTGAAACAAATTTGAAATGATTTATAAAATTCGTTTTAAAAGGAAATCGACGAAATATATATTATATATATAATAAATGGCCTGAATAGAACGCGCCGCGCTGCGGCAGTTCGCGAATTTCGACCATTGACTTCGAACGGACATTACGGGAGATCCGACCGTCGGATTTTCCTGAAATCAGAACCGTTGGGTTCGTATCGAAAAGAGCTTTCTAAGGAATATTAGAAATTTGAAATCTAACGATTGGATTTGGAGATACGTCCAAATCAAATTCGAAAAAGGTCGCTGTAAGTGCAGTTCGATGGCCATTGATGGAAATCGACCGTACAGGCCTTGATAAAATTATTAAAAATAGTAATAATTTGTGTAAAATCATAAGAAATGATTTGGGAAGAATTGGGATGAAAAACTCCATATTTGAAAAGATAAAAATAGATTTTTATCGAAATGAACTAGTTATTAACTAGAAAAATAATCCAATGGTTATAAATAAATAAATTGGATTAGATTTGAATTGAAATTATCAATGGATATTTTCGATATTGGATTCCGTGATTACAGATATTGTGATGGGAATTTGGAAGATATCGATATCGTTATTCCCGATATGATATCTGTTGGTTTCAGGATTTGATGTTAAATATAAGTCAATACTCTCTCTATTTAAAACCTTATATTTAATGTCAAATTTGATTGATTGATGGTTTGGATTGTGCTTGACCAGTTTATGAGCAGAATATGCTTTTACATTTAGCATTGGGTTGGGTTGAAAATATCTGTGTGCTAACGCCTTGTGAAACACTTCACGATTTGACGATAAGGTGTTTAGCGATATTGTGTTCATTTCAAATTTAACGAATGATTGTGAAATGATATTTTTCTTAAAGCGAAAAGAAACGTATTCCCGATTTTGGACAGGGAATGTTTTATAAAAATGTTTTATAAAACAGAAAGGATTTCGAGGCCCAAAACCCGATGATTTCTAAAGTGATTTAGAAAATGTATTATATGTTACATTGTGGTTCATTGCGGATTCGATCAGTTGCTATTAATGATGTATCTGTTTGGTGGCGGAGAATTTATTCTCTTGCTTAACACCCTTCTTTGAGACGTACGAGCTCAAAGGTTATGTGATTAATAGTGACTGATCATATGCGTGAATTACAGATGTGAAGTACTATATTTTGAAAGTACTTGTGATTATTATGTTGTGAAATGATTTTCCCTACTTCGGGATATGAAATGATTTAGTGTGTGGCTAAAGATTCGGGTAACCCTGAGACTAAAAGTATGGGTGAGAGGGCGGTGTATGCTCTCCATGAGTGGGAGGTGCATCGTCGGTGTAGCCTACTCCTATGTGGGGTAGGTGCACATATATATATCGAGTTGCGAGGTGCGTACCCTTTGCCTTGTCGACGGGGAGCACGATATTTGGTTGCATACTTGTTTGTATGCATTGTTATGTTTTGGAATTCACATTTCAAAATGATTTGATTTGAGATCCCGAAGTGAAATCTACTTTGATATAGAAAGTTAGATATGTATTTCAAATGATTTGAAATAAGAAATCGGGAATAAAATCCAAAGGAATAATTTCTGTAAATTGAATTGGATTTGGAAAATCTAAGTGTGGTGATTAATCTAAATGGGTAGTTTGGGATATTGCATGTTGATTGATGCATAGTAGATCCATATATCTATATTGATTGTTGTTTATACACTGGCTTTCATGGGGGTAAACCCGTTCCGCGAAAGTGGCGTGGTCCCGTGATTTGCCTTATTTTTGAACAAAGTTAACAACTGTTTTTGAGTTCTCACACCAGTCCCATGACTGACCTGTAGTTTGCTTTTCCCTTGCGAACTCGGGTGCCCCTATTTTCCACACGGGCAGTCGAGTAGTTTTATTTTGCAGATGTATTGAGCAGGATTCTGGATTGAAGCTTTAAGCTGTGTCCAGGCATTTACAGTCTTCCGCTGTGTAGTTTATATTTCCGCTGTGCACTGTTTTACATTTATGTAAATTTATCTTCCGCTGTGTATTATTATCGATATACTCTGATATTCTGTACTCTGATGTAACATTATTATGATGTTTATTGAAGTCTTCTGTTATTTGTTCTGATGTGTTGTATACCCAAAGTTAGCGTATGCGGGATTCGAACGGTCTTGGTCGGTTTAGCGATCGATTAGGTCCGGGCGAAACTCGTGGTCGTTACACGTGGTATCGGAGCTTTGGTTAAACTCAAATCTTTGGGGTACAACTCGTTAGAACTGAACAAAAGACTCATCAGAGGTAGGATTAGTAATGTCCTATAAAAGAATCCTCATTAGAGATAGAATCAGTAGCATTCTAGAATGAGTGTCTCGTTAGAGATGGGGTTAGAAATGCCCCAGAATGAGTCAAGGGTTATTTGTTTATAAATAACGTATTTGTGATTACATATATAATCTGATTTTAGAAAATATGATTTTAAATATATAAAATTATATATTTGAAAATATAATCAATTTAATTGATTGATGTTTGTGTTGTTTGTTTACTTGTTTGATAATTTTTAACCATTTAGCCAATTGAACCAAATAGTAAACTGTATTGAAATTTGGTTGCAAATGCATGCATATACTTGCACTTACATTGAACAGGTCATAGCAAGGAGGCTAGAGCAGAGAATAAAATTTGTTTGCCCGACAAATAGGTACATGTTTACTACATAATTTCCTGTTTTGTTTGGGTGATGATGATTTTGTGAGCCTATTGGCTAGCCGCTTGGCTTTTTCTTTTTATTTTTGAGATCTGAAGGACCGGGGAAGCTATTTGAAATTCCCCGATGCTCCCATTGCAGGGGAGGTTATGGTGAAATTTTTTCAGAAATTTAGGGTGTTAGCCAAATTTTTGAAATTTTGAAAATTCTCAGAAACTAAAGAGTTGGAGAATGAAAGCCAGATCGAGCGTAGAGTTAATTAATCAAACCACTTTCGACTTTGTTCCTTTTCGGGGACGAAAAGTTTTAAGTGGGGGAGATTGTAACAACCCGGAAAATCTGGGCCAGTTTAAAATTTTTATTTTGGCAATTATAGCGGGTTTTGATTATTTAAAATGAATTATTTTAAATAATATCGACGTGAAATTTATTTTGAATAGAATTCGAACGTATATATTATATACGTCGTCGTTAGAATATAAATATTTATATATAATTATAAATAGAATTGAAAATGGCGCGGTAGTTCGATAATTCGATTTCAAACTTCAATTGAAAGTACCGGGTGCAAAACAATCCGGATTTTAGTGAAACCAAAAATAATGGAATCTAATAGTGAATATCTTTCCAACGAATCCGAAAAATCCAAAGTTCGTAGCGGGAATCAAAAGATATGTCCAGTTGAAAATTCTGAATAGTCGCTATGGAATTCAGGCCCTTAAAAATGGACATTTTGCAAACGACCTCGGATTTCGACGAAACCAGTTTTGTTGGGTCCGTGATGTCAAGTTATTGCTAGATTCCAAATTTCATAATTTTTCGAATCAATATGTGAGCGTGGCAAAGGAAAACGCGTTTGACCGGTTTTAGTTGATTTTAATCGACTGGAAATTGGCCATTTTTCAAACGGTCTCAGAATTCGACGAAACTAGTTTTGTTAGGACCGTATCGTCAATACGAAGCTAGAAAATATTTTTCTGGAATTTTTCTAGTTAGTATGTGACCCCGGTAATTCGAAATGTACGTTTAAAATTCAATATAGTGATTTAAATGTAAATTTAACGGAAACTGATTGTAACAGCCGAATAAGCTGACGATACATAGCCCACTGTGTTCGGAATGGGGGTAAAACGCTATGGACGACAGTCGGTGGGTTTGATTTTGAGTTCGAAATTTAAACTAACTTTTTGAAATCAAAAATAATAAATTTATATATTTATTATATAAAACCTTATCTCCCTCTCTCTCTTCCACTATTCCCAGTCAACGTTCAAAATAAAAAAAAAAAAAAAACCCAGATGAAATCGCCCGCTCCCTCCCCATCCAACGCGTCGCGCCGCCGACGTTCCTCCCCCAACCACCGCACCTCCAGTCCCCTTCCCCCCCCCCTCGCGAACCCATACCCCTCGAACCCTCATCCGCCTCCAACCCCTCCTCCACAGTAAACCGCCGCTACCCCTTTGCTCGCCCCTCCCACCAGCGTTGCAAGCACCTCCGCCCAGGATGTCCACCGCCACCTCTGATGGCCAGCCTCCAGTCCCACGCGCCTCCTCGATGACTGATGCCCCTCCTCCGTCCATCCTCCGCCCGTCTCCAGCGTGGAGCAGCCCTCCTCTGGCCGTGAAGCCCCGCCCCTTCCGTAAGTTTTTTTTATTTTATTTCTTTATTTATTTCTATTTTATATAAATAGAGGAAAAACTGAACTTTATTTTATTTAAAAACTGAACTTTATTTTATTTAAAAACTGAAATTTTATTTAAAGTGAAAACTGAAATTTTATTTAAAGTAAAACTGAAATTTATTTAAAGTAAAACTGAAATTTATTTAAAGTAAAACTGAAATTTTATTTAAAGTAAAACTGAAATTTTATTTAAAGTAAAACTGAAATTTTATTTAAAGTAAAACTGAAATTTATTTAAAGTGAAAACTGATTTTTATTTAAAGTGAAAACTGATTTTTATATATAGTAAAAATAGGATTTTTATATATTGAACTTCGATAGAAAAATAGAATTTTTATATATTGAACTTCGATAGAAAAATCGAATTTTTATATATTGAACATCGAAGTAAAAATTCGATTTTTATATATTGAATAGCGAAGTAAAAATGTGATTTTTACGTATGTAGTGAAAGCAGCAACGAAGGTGACAAAAAGGAGAAACGACGAAGACTTCTGCAAAAGAAGAGCCGTGGAGCTAGGACAGCTATAAGTGAGAATTTCTCACCTTTCAATTTATTTTTCTAGTTATATATATATATACTAGGATGCAGACGGTGCTTAGTAGCACCCGACACAATCGTCCACAGACCATGGACTTGTTTGTTTGGCTGTGTTGTTAGTTAGATTGTTTGGGTTGATTTGAATAGTTTGGTGAAATGAAATTGATATGATTGATGTGTGAATGGCGTGGGCCTTCACTAGACCGGGGATAAGGCTAGGCCTTGTCCCGTTTCTAGTATCGTGCCGTTATGCCGCCGAGATTTTCTAAAATATGTTAGAAAAATAAAAATATCATTTTATTGAATAAATGAATTGAATAGAAATTCATAGGTTGAAATAAAATGTTTTATCGTTAAAAATATAATTTTTAACGTGAATGTGAATAAATGAATAGTTATAAACAAATCGGCCGATTTGTTTGTATATACACTGATTTGACTGATATTGATTGGGTCGACAAATTTCACACATCGCCCAACTGCACAAATAAAATATGCGGTTGATTGTTTGAAACCCCACACGGGTGTTGGGATGAAATTTGAAGTTCACTCATCCTGATTGATTAAATATGTCGATCGATTGATTGACAGGCTGTTATAAGCGTTGAATATCTATATTTGATGCTTATACAGTGTAGTGCATTTTGGTTGATGGTTGATTATTTTCAATGTCATTATATACATGTGTTGTATGAAAATCCATATAATTAACTTTATATGGTAATTGATTGGGCCTCATTCCAATTTGAAAAATAAAGAATATTATAAAATAAAAGTTCATGTGTTGACAGTACTCATTCATTGAGATTGGTCATGTGTTGAACGAAATATTTTGATAATAACAACTATTTTGAAAAAGAAATATTTGAAAATAGAAAACGAATTCGAAATGAATTGAATAGAAAATGAATTCGAATTGAATTGAATTGAAAACGAATTCGAATTGAATTGAACTGAAAACGAATTCGAATTGAATTGAATAGAAAACGAATTCGAAATGAATTGAATAGGAAACGAATTCGAAATGAATTGAATAGGAAACGAATTCGAAATGAATTGAATAGAAAACGAATTCGAAATGAATTGAATAGAAAACGAATTCGAATTGAATAAAATAGAAAATGAATTCGAATTGAATTGAATAGAAAACGAATTCGAATTGAAATAAAATTGAAATCGATTTGAATTGAAATCAAATCGAAGTGAATGTTAAAAGAATTTATAAAGGAAAATTCAATTTTGATTTGAAATTGAAATAAAGGTTGAAATTGTTTTTGAAACAAATTTGAAATGATTTATAAAATTCGTTTTAAAAGGAAATCGACGAAATATATATTATATATATTATATATATAATAAATGGCCTGAATAGAACGCGCCGCGCTGCGGCAGTTCGCGAATTTCGACCATTGACTTCGAACGGACATTACGGGAGATCCGACCGTCGGATTTTCCTGAAATCAGAACCGTTGGGTTCGTATCGAAAAGAGCTTTCTAAGGAATATTAGAAATTTGAAATCTAACGGTTGGATTTGGAGATACGTCCAAATCAAATTCGAAAAAGGTCGCTGTAAGTGCAGTTCGATGGCCATTGATGGAAATCGACCGTACAGGCCTTGATAAAATTATTAAAAAATAGTAATAATTTGTGTAAAATCATAAGAAATGATTTGGGAAGAATTGGGACGAAAAACTCCATATTTGAAAAGATAAAAATAGATTTTTATCGAAATGAACTAGTTATTAACTAGAAAAATAATCCAATGGTTATAAATAAATAAATTGGATTAGATTTGAATTGAAATTATCAATGGATATTTTCGATATTGGATTTCGTGATTACAAATATTGTGATGGGAATTTGGAAGATATCGATATCGTTATTCCCGATATGATATCTGTTGGTTTCAGGATTTGATGTTAAATATAAGTCAATACTCTCTCTATTTAAAACCTTATATTTAATGTCAAATTTGATTGATTGATGGTTTGGATTGTGCTTGACCAGTTTATGAGCAGAATATGCTTTTACATTTAGCATTGGGTTGGGTTGAAAATATCTGTGTGCTAACGCCTTGTGAAACACTTCACGATTTGACGATAAGGTGTTTAGCGATATTGTGTTCATTTCAAATTTAACGAATGATTGTGAAATGATATTTTTCTTAAAGCGAAAAGAAACGTACTCCCGATTTTGGACAGGGAATGTTTTATAAAAATGTTTTATAAAACAGAAAGGATTTCGAGGCCCAAAACCCGATGATTTCTAAAGTGATTTAGAAAATGTATTATATGTTACATTGTGGTTCATCGCGGATTCGATCAGTTGCTATTAATGATGTATCTGTTTGGTGGCGGAGAATTTATTCTCTTGCTTAACACCCTTCTTTGAGACGTACGAGCTCAAAGGTTATGTGATTAATAGTGACTGATCATATGCGTGAATTACAGATGTGAAGTACTATATTTTGAAAGTACTTGTGATTATTATGTTGTGAAATGATTTTCCCTACTTCGGGATATGAAATGATTTAGTGTGTGGCTAAAGATTCGGGTAACCCTGAGACTAAAAGTATGGGTGAGAGGGCGGTGTATGCTCTCCATGAGTGGGAGGTGCATCGTCGGTGTAGCCTACTCCTATGTGGGGTAGGTGCACATATATATATCGAGTTGCGAGGTGCGTACCCTTTGCCTTGTCGATGGGGAGCACGATATTTGGTTGCATACTTGTTTGTATGCATTGTTATGTTTTGGAATTCACATTTCAAAATGATTTGATTTGAGATCCCGAAGTGAAATCTACTTTGATATAGAAAGTTAGATATGTATTTCAAATGATTTGAAATAAGAAATCGGGAATAAAATCCAAAGGAATAATTTCTGTAAATTGAATTGGATTTGGAAAATCTAAGTGTGGTGATTAATCTAAATGGGTAGATTGGGATATTGCATGTTGATTGATGCATAGTAGATCCATATATCTATATTGATTGTTGTTTATACACTGGCTTTCATGGGGGTAAACCCGTTCCGCGAAAGTGGCGTGGTCCCGTGATTTGCCTTATTTTTGAACAAAGTTAACAACTGTTTTTGAGTTCTCACACCAGTCCCATGACTGACCTGTAGTTTGCTTTTCCCTTGCGAACTCGGGTGCCCCTATTTTCCACACGGGAAGTCGAGTAGTTTTATTTTGCAGATGTATTGAGCAGGATTCTGGATTGAAGCTTTAAGCTGTGTCCAGGCATTTACAGTCTTCCGCTGTGTAGTTTATATTTCCGCTGTGCACTGTTTTACATTTATGTAAATTTATCTTCCGCTGTGTATTATTATCGATATACTCTGATATTCTGTACTCTGATGTAACATTATTATGATGTTTATTGAAGTCTTCTGTTATTTGTTCTGATGTGTTGTATACCCAAAGTTAGCGTATGCGGGATTCGAACGGTCTTGGTCGGTTTAGCGATCGATTAGGTCCGGGCGAAACTCGTGGTCGTTACATTGCACTTGTTTATTATATACGCGAGTTGCTCAGAAAGACCAGGTTCATCCCATTCTGAATAACTGCATCGACAATAAGAAGTCGAAGATGAAGACGGTGATTGAAGACCGATCTTCGCCTCGTTTGGATGGTAACTGATGTCCTAATTGGGAGGCATCCCCAAATATGGATAATGAGTGGTGATCGTCCAGACGTACGTGGGGATCGATGGATATGCGAGGTATTTATTGCCTCCGGTTTCGTTCAGACCCAGAGCTGACTTGTAAATGGACTGTGTGTCTGACATTGGAATTCATTCTGTGTGATTGATAACCATCAGTTGCATGGTGTGAATTGCCGGTGTGGCATGCTAAGATGCAGTGATCAGGGCTTCTATTGAAAAGCAAAGTCTTGTGATTGATGATCAAAGCACCGCCTATGTGGCATAGCTTTGTGTATGACGTGAATTCGCGAGCCTCACACCCCGGTATGGACCAGAAACGGGAGAAGGACCTCAGGGAGGGCATGCATTTCCTTCTAGCTAGGAGTTGTGTCAGTGTTTTTACACGGCCTGACATTTTACTTATGTAGATGATGGATTGCGAGGCGCCTCGGTTATATCGGTCGATCCGGGACCGATGGAGTCATTCGTTGGCTCATTTACGCCCCATAGGGCAGGGAAACGTAGTGTTCAGGAATTTTAATCCACATCGGTAGACCGACCCTGACGATCCAAGGGTCACTCGAGCTCTGACCCTGAGACATGGGCTAGATTGTCTCGAAGTCAGTAAGGACTTTTTTTTTTCTTGGTTCATGACGGAAATCCAATTTCCAAATACGGCATCGTGCGGTTTTGATTGTATATATATATATATATATGGCGACATGATATATGGTACCCATGTCATCTATGATTGATAGTTATGATTCGAAATTGTTTTTGAAACATGTAAACACTAGAAATAATATCAATTTCTTTTGTTTTATTCGTATCAACCATATTTTGGCCATTATAAGGTAAAACTCTATCCTCCGGTTTGCGTTGCATTGTGTGATGGGATCTGAGTCTTATAATGGCTTCATTTTTATAAAAGCATTGCGATGTTCAAAAGAATTATTTGTTTTAAAGCACTGGCAATCCGATGGAGTAAACCCGTTCCACAAAAGTGGCTTGGTCCTGTGATTAGCCATATTTTAAATGTGTTGAGTAGATTTCTCATACCAGTCCCATGACTGACTCGTTGTTTGTTTCACTTTCAAACTCGGGTGCCCCTTTTTCTACATGGGCAGCCTTGTATTCAGGTTTTTAGCTGGGTTTATCCGGATAGCTAGAGCTGAAGATGGATTTTATCATTTATCTCTTTTTATGTTGTTCAGCTCCTGTTGTACATATTATGTTTGTTTCCGCTGTAGAAATTTATGTATAGCTGAACTGTATTTGTACTAAGTATGATCCTGTATACTGTGTAACTCTGATGATTATGTTTATCCAGTGTATTATTTGTTCATTATCTAGTGTATTCATTTAATTCTGTTCTATCATTATCTGTTTATGTGTTATATTCCAAAGATTACCCTTGCCGCCGTCAGTACGGGGTTTGGGGTCGTCACAACGTGGTATCAGAGCTTTGGTTAAGCTTAGTTCTGGAATATAACATATTAACGAACTCGTTAGAAATAGAACCAGTAGTGTTTTAGGACGGGTAACTCATTACAGATAGGATCAGTAATATCCTAGTATGAGTAAAGCAGAATGAAATTCCACCTCGATAGACACATTTACATTTGAAGTATGTATTTCTATATTTTGAATTATCTTTTCTGTGACCTGACACTTGATCTGCTATTTGAAGAAGTACTAGAAAATGAGTGTCAGAAACAGAAGAAATGCAGAACCCGATCTAGAGGCTCTATTAAAGAGATATCGAAATCTGAACGGAGCACAGTTCTCGGGCAATGAGTCTATAATCCAGACTCAAGCTTGGATGAATTCTGTCGAAAGAATTTTTGAGCGTATCCAATTGAGAGTTGATCAGAAGAGATTAATAGCATCTTGGGCGCTTACAGAAGAAGCTTTAATCTGGTAGGAAACAATCATCAATGATAATCCAGAAGGTGATATCACCTGGGATATATTCAAAGGGATTTCCTAGAAAGATTTACTCCTCCTGAAGTGACGGAGCGATTATGTGATGAATTCTCTTATCTGATATAAGGAGATAAAACCATTTCAGAATATCATAAGAGATTCAACGAACTTTCTCACTTTGCTCCTCATCTGATTCAAGATCCAAAGTGGAAGAATCTGAGATTTATTCATGGCCTGCAAAGAAAATATCAGAATAGTATGATAAGGAATGTGAAGCTTCCTTTTTCTGAAATGATTTATATGGCTTATCAGTATGAAGATCTCCATAAGAAAGGAATGTTGCGCGATGAAGAGGAAGTCAGCTCGAGTAACAAAGTGGAGTTTGAAACTGATTGTCCTAAGACCAGTATGGTGTCTGAGGTGAGTAGGAAGCCCAAAGTAAATCAGAAAAGGGCCAGAACTGAAAAAGAACCAGCAACGACTGCCATATGCAATAACTGCCATAAGCCAGGGCATTTTCAGGGGAATTGCAAACCCTCGAAAAAGCGAATAAATAGTGGATCTAAATCCAAGGAGAAGTTTCAAGAGAATAGAAAATGTTGTGGATGTCATCAGACGGGTCATCTTTTAAAGGCCTGCCCGCTATTCAGAAAACATGAAACAGTACATGTAAATGAAGTGGCAGAAGTGCCTGCATCTTCGTCTGCTCAGGAAAGGCCAGATGTTTTAGAAGGCACGCTTACTGTCAAAGATATTCCTGTTAAAGTACTGTTTGATACAGGCGCGTCACGAAGCTTCATTGCTAAGAATGCAGTTCAGACTAGATTTGAATTTGAAGAAGCTCAAAGAACCAATGAAAGTCCAAAATCCAGTCGGGGGTTCCATCGATCTTAGTTGGGTTTGTGGAGTGCCAGTTTCTTTTTCTTGTTATCGGTTCCCTACCGTCGCGGACGTCATGAATTTTACAGAGTTTGATCTTATCTTGGGCTTAGATTGGTTGACCTAATATGAAGCTGAAGTTAAATGCGCCGACAGAGTCGTAAAGGCGAAGATTAAATCAGGTGATTATATAACTATTCCCTGTGAAGGTCAGAATTATAATAGAAAAGACTTTTGGGCAGCTCTCGATGTTTCTCCTGCTCAAATAGAAAATATCCCTGAAGTCACAGAGAATATTCCCGACCTAGTAAAAGGCATTCCTGTTGTCAAGAACTATGCGGATGTGCTCGAAGAAGTTGTTCGCTTACCTCCGCAGAGAGTAATAGATTTCAGGATCGCTTTGATTCTGACTGCAAGTCTGGTAGTTCACGCTATTCGAAGAATGTCCTTGAAAAAGAAAGAGGAATTAGACAATCAAACATGACAGCTCGTATGGAAGGGTCTGATCAGGCCTAATTTCTCTAATTAGGGTGCAGCGGTGGTGTTTGTCCCAAAATCTGACGGTACTCTACGGCTATGTGTGGATTATCATGATATGAACAAGCAGACAATAAAGAATAAATATCCATTGTCGCGAATCGATGACTTATTGGATCGTCTGAATGGAGCACAGGTATTTTCAAGGATGGACCTAGCTACAGGCTTCCATCAGCTTCGTATGTCGAAGAATGTGTTCCTATGACAGAATTCAGAGGTCCAGACATATTCTATGAGTGGTTAGTAATGTCGTTCGGCTTATGTAACGCTCCAGCTTACTTCGTCAATTTGATGAATCGAGTGTTCCGCGGTGTCCTGAATAAATTTGTTCTGGTTTTTATTGATGATATTCTAATCTTCTCTAAATCAAAGGCCGAACATGAAAAGCATCAGGAACGGGTTCTAGAAATTCTAAGAAGGAATGTTCTAAAAGCTAAACTATCCAAATGCATATTCTAGCAAGATGAAGTAAAATTTCTGGGCCATGTCGTATCAATAGAAGGAATTGTTGTGGATCCAAGTAAAATCACTGCTATTCAAAATTGGAAACAGCCCAGTACTCCTACATAAGTCCGCAGTTTTCTCGGATTGGCTAGTTATTACCGGAAGTTCGTTAAAAACTTTTCGAAGATATCTGGTCACTTAACGAAGCTTACAAAGAAGCACTCAAAATTCAAATGGACTCCAGAATGTGAGGAGGCTTTTGAAGAGCTAAAGTTAAGATTAACGACTGCTCCAATGTTAACCATTATCGACGGCAATCAGGATTTAAAAGTTTGGACAGATGCCTCTAGAGAAGGCCTTGGCGCAGTGTTAATGCAAAGAGGTCAAGTGATTGCTTATGCTAGCCGTCAGTTGAAGCCGCATGAGAAAAACTACGTCACTCATGATCTTGAGTTATTGGCTATAGTATTCGCTTTGAAAATCTGGAGACATTATCTTCTGGGTGAGAGATTTGAACTGTTTACAGATCACCAGTCGTTAAAGTATCTGTTCACCCAGAAGGACTTGAATCTGAGGCAGCAACGTTGGCTAGAATTCCTTGCAGCATACAATTTTGAGATTCTATACACTCCAGGGAAAGCCAATGTCGTGGCCGATGCGTTAAGCCGAAAGAATGAAATGATTGCCAGTTTTATTATCATGACTTCATTGATAGATAAAATATCTGCTTTTCATAAGGATGATCACTTCATTCAGAAGATCAGAGAGATAATTCAAAAGGGTGAACC
This sequence comes from Allium sativum, assembly GCA_030737875.1. Lineage (NCBI taxonomy): Eukaryota > Viridiplantae > Streptophyta > Magnoliopsida > Asparagales > Amaryllidaceae > Allium > Allium sativum. The sequence goes on along the minus strand of CM060924.1, from coordinate 413,805,161 downwards.
CTCGAGTTTCCAAGTTGATAATGAGGGGATTCTAAGGCTAAAAGGTCGAATTTGTGTTCCTAACATTCCTGAGCTCCGAAAGGAAGTACTGGATGAATGCCACAAGTCAAAACTTAGTATCCATCCGGGAGTAAGCAAAATGTATAATGACATCAAATGCACTTTCTGGTGGAAGTCGATGAAGTGGGACATTTATTTATATGTTAGTCGATGCCCTACTTGCCAGCTAGTCAAAAGCGACCAACAGAAACTTGCTGGACTGTTGCAACCGCTGGACGTTCCTCATTGGAAGTGGGAACATATCTCCATGGACTTCATAAATGGTTTGCCCAGAACCAGAAAAGGAAATGACAGTATTTGGGTGATCGTAGATCGCTTCACGAAGACCGCACATTTCATACCTGTTAGATCAAACATAACTGCTCAGAGTCTGGCGCAGATTTACTTCAAGGAAATTGTTAGACTACACGGAGTACCGTTCAGTATAGTTAGTGATAGAGATACAATATTTACTAGCAAATTCTGGGAGGCATTTCAAGTAGATATGGGAACCAAGCTGAACCTAAGCACCGCCTATCATCCTCAGACAGATGGTCAAACTGAGAGGGTGAATCGTATACTAGAAGATCTATTGCGGGCTTGTGTTCTAGATTTCGGTGGATCATGGGAAGACCATCTGCATTTCGCTGAATTCTCATGTAACAACAGCTACCAGGCGAGCCTGACAATGTCGTCATTCGAAGCATTGTATGGTAGACCGTGTCGATCTCCTGCTTGTTGGGTCGAACCCGGTAATAGACTTGTGTTGGGGCCAGATATGATCCGAGAAGCTGCCGACAAATTCGATTTTATTAAGAAACGATTACTTGCCGCTCAAAGCTGATAAAAGAGGCATGCCGATAGGAGAAGAAGAGATATATCATTTGCAGTTGGCGACTATGTATATTTGAAAGTATCGCTGATGAGAGGAGTTATCCGGTTCGGTAAAACAGGGAAGTTGGCGCCCAAATTCATTGGTCCATTTCCTATTCTTGAACGGATTGGAGCTCTCGCTTATAGGGTTCAATTGCCTAATTGGTTGCCTGGAGTGCATGATGTATTTCGCATATCTCAACTTCGAAAGCACGTTCATGATCCAGACTTAATCGTGGAAGAAGCAGCTCAACAAGATATGGAAATTACTCCAGAATTAGCTTTGAGAAGAGAGCCGCTAAAGATCATTGGCAAAGAAACCAAAGAGATGAGGAACAAGAAGGTTCACTTAGTCAAAGTGCAATGGAGTGGAGATCCGCGAGATTGTACTTGGAAAACTGAGGAGAGCATTCAGAAAGCCTATCCTAAGTGTCGAGTAGATATCTCTGATTGAATCCGGTGCAAGTTACATTTACCATACTTTGCATTACCAATTAGTTCTCTACTCTGTTGTTATTTTCTTTCCATGGATGTGCACTTTTAATTCTATAGCCTGAATGATTTTAAAAGAGTACAGAAATTGATTAGTATATTTTTGAAAAGTTAAAAACAATTTGATTGTTGTTTGTTTTGTGTGATAGTAGATTTGATTAATTAAATTATTAAAACAATAGTTAATTTAATCAATACTAGAATGAATGGTAGAATTTATTCGATTAACTCATGCATTGAACTGATTTAGAAATAAATAGAAATATATATATATACATGTGCATTATATATGTTTGTACAGGTAAATTGATAGCTGTAGAGTAAAGATTTTATTTGCATGCCCGACAAATACGTAAACCTTAATGAGTTGGATGCGAAATATTATTATATCAACTCCTGTGAATGTCATTGGATGCGGAGTGCTAGTTATTCTGTGTGTAATAATAAACGTCTCCATAGGATAGTAACAATTAATTTTGAACTACACTACATGGAATACTTCTGAAGATAGGCATACTTCATCATATACCACATAAGAATTTGGAGCTTCTGTGACGAGGTGGAATATTTACCATACGAGCGAGAGGTTTGTATGGCGATGACTATATTTTACAGGTTGAAGTGATGACTGATATGGACATATAAAATTATAACGATAAAATTGCCAAATTAATAAAAAAAACCACACGTGTCTGGAGTTGACAATAATCACGTCTCTCTAGTCATTAGATACGACACATGGATTATTTATTTCCCACACGGGACGAGGTGATGAGGATTTATCCTCTGGAGCAATTAAAATACACACTCCCTCAGGCTTTGACAGGGTGACGAGAATTTATTCTCTGGAGTTATTATCTATACACGCTCCCCTGTAAACACCAGAATATATCACTATAAATATGTGTATGCTTATTAGGATTTATTGGGTACCTAATACGGCCCAATAAATTTCCAAACCACTCCCCGTACAAAGGAGGTTATAGCGAAATTTTTCGAAAATTCCGGGTGCTAGCCAAATTTTTGAAGAATTTGAAAATTCTGAGAAACTGAAAAGTTGGAGAATGGAAGCCAGATTGAACGTAGAGTTGATTAATCAAACCACTTTCGACTTTGTTCCTTTTCGGGGACGAAAAGTTTTAAGTGGGGGAGATTGTAACGACCCGGAAAATCTGAACCAATTTAAAAAATTTAAATTGGCTAAAATAGTGGATTTTAAATATTTAAAATAAATATTTTAAATAATAATGACGAAAAGTAAGTTTGAATCGAAGTTGAAAATAAATATAATTACTTTGAATTTTAAACAAGGCCTGAAATGGCGTGGTAGTTTCAAAATTTGAATTCAAACTTCGACTGACTGTACCGGGTGCAAAACAAAACGGATTTGAGTGAAACCAAAAATATTTAAAGCTGTTAATGAATACCTTTCTAACGAATCTGAAAAATCGAAGTTTCATAGCGGAAAGCAAAAGTTATGGCCAAATGAATTTTCAGAAAGGTCGCTATGAATTTATATAGCCCGTGAAAATGGCCATTTTTGCAAACGACCTCGGAATTCGACGAAACCACTTTTGTTGGATCCAGGATGGTAAACTATTGCTAGGTTTCAAATTTCATAAATTTTGAAGCTAGTATGTGAGCGTGGAAAGGAAAACGTGTTTTGGTCGATTTCTATTAAATTGGATCGACCAGAAAAGGGCCATTTTTCAAACGGTCTCAGAATTCGACGAAACTAGTTTTGTTGGGACGTATCGTCAGAACATAACTGGATTTATTTTTCTGGAATTTTTTGAATTAGTTTGTGGCCCAAGCAAATTGAAATGTACGTTCAAATCGAATATCGAATGTTATATATTTTAAATTGAAGGAAAACTGAATGAAATAGTCGAATGGGCCTACGAAACATATCCCATTGTGTTCAGAATGGGGGTATTTAGCTAGGGATGACAGTCATCAGGTTTGGATTGGAGTTCGTATGGTCAAAGTGGTATTTTCCTATTTAAATAACCACGGGCCAATCAGAAATTTTATACTTAATAAAAATAAAAAAAACCTCGTTTCTCTCTCCCCGACCAGCGGTCCATGGTGGAAACCTTCCCTTCCTTCTCTCCTCTCTAACTCCTTCGTTGCTCCACGAAACCCGGTGCCACCACCAACGTTTTGAAGCCCTCCTCGCGAGCTTTAAATCCATACCCTCCACGCCCAAAATCGTTGACCATTTCTCGAGTTGCGAGCCCAGGAAGAGGCCCACTTTCGAGCGCCGCCGTGGGTGACTGAAGCCACCAAGCGTGACCCCACTTTCGGCGCAGGTGCTCCTCTCCGTCCTCTTCGACGCTACGAAGGCCGATCGTCATATAGCTACACGGATTTCGCAAAATTGAAAACCTAGTTTCGAACCAAACTGTGAAGGTACGGCTATGATAATTTTAAACTGATTTTAACATTTAAAAGCGTAGCGAACTTCTAAAAATCATATCTTTTTCGTTTCTTGACGAAATTCAGTGAAACAAGAGATAGTGGACTCGTGTGGACGTCTTCTACATTCTAGAAGAGACCGCATATTTTTCTGAGCCTTCTGCTATTTTTGGTGGAGTGGAACCCAATGTGAGATTTCTAATTTATAAACGATATGGAAAACGACGATGTATAAATTATATAATCGATGTATGAGTTATATAAGCGTTGTACACCTCTTGTATAAGCGTTGTATAAGTTGTACGTTCGATGTATAAGTTGTATATGCATTGTTAAAATTATATATGTGTTGAAATAGAAGTGAAATGCTTATATATATATATATATATATATATATATATATATATACACACGCCCCTCGTCCACAAACCATGGATGATATTTATTGGTTGTGATTGGTGTGAAAATTGGTTGATTACGAATGGTTGATTAGAATTGTTTGTGGTTGAAATTGATTGATGGTGGTTGAAAAATACCTGTTTGTGGTTGAGAAATATTTGGTTGAAACCACATAGGATTAGTTTGTGGAAATGAAAAAAATATACATGCCGCCTGCGTGCGAACTAGATGCATGATTCCCCATTGTCAAAAGCTGCGAGGCTTTAAGGTAGAGCGAGGAGCCGTACTAGGGACGGTCCCGGTTTTAACTACCCTTCCGTTATGCTGTCGAAATTTTGAATAATATTCATGTGTTAGAATTATTTTCCTGTGTTGAAACTATATTCGTCTGTTGAATAGAAAACCTTCATATGTTGAATAGAAATTCATTCGTTGAATCATATTCATGTGTTGAATGGTATTCGTGTTTTAAATAAATTGTTTTAACAATAAAAATCGCATATTTACTCTATATATACAAACTATAGAAAACCTTCATGTGTTGAATCGAATTGAAATTCATGTGTTGAATGGTATTCGTGTTTTGAATAAATTGTTTTAACAGTAAAAATCACATTTTTACTCTATATATACAAACTATAGAAAACCTTCATGTGTTGAATCGAAATTCATTCGTTGGATCGAAATTCATGTGTTGAATGGTATTCGTGTTTTGAATAAATTGTTTTAACAATAAAATCACATTTTTACTCTATATATACTAACTATAGAAAACCTTCATGTGTTGAATCGAAATTCATGTGTTGAATGGTATTCGTGTTTTGAATAAATTGTTTTAACAATAAAAATCACATTTTTACTCTATATATACAAACTATAGAAAACCTTCATGTGTTGAATCGAAATTCATTCGTTGAATTGAAATTCATGTGTTGAATGGTGTTCGTGTCTTGAATAAATTGTTTTAACAATAAAAATCACATTTTTACTCTATATATACAAACTATAGAAAACCTTCATGTGTTGAATCGATATTCATTCGTTGAATAGAAATTCTTGTGTTGAATGGTATTCGTATTTTGAAAGAAATTGTTTTATAATAAAAATCCTATTTTTATCATCAATATGAACTATATAAAATAATCTTGTTTTGAAATAAATTGTTTTATAATAAAAATCATATTTTTATTACCTATATGAACTATATAAAATAATCGTGTTTTGAAATGAATTGTTTTACAATAAAAATCACATTTTTATTATATACATGAATTGTTAAAAATAGTGAAGTGTTGAAATAGAAGACAATTAGATAAAAATATCATTTTTATCAAATGTACGAAAATCATATAGTTTTGAAATCGAAGAATCGATATATATATATATATAAATAGAATTGAAATATATCGAATAATGAAGGTGTAGTTTGTATTTTGAAACCGTGATTTCAAACGATTAGTGCGGGAGATCCGACCATCGGATTTTCCCGAAACTGCAACCGTTGGGTTCGCTTTGGAAATATCTTTCCAACGGCACCAACTTTGTAAAAATCCAACAGTTGGATTGTTTGGAATGTTTAATTCAAATCTGAAGAAACACAGCGCCAGAATCGATTATATTTATATATATATATAAGTATAATTCTATTTAATCGAATAACGATGCTGCAGTTCGTATTTTGAAATCAAAACTTCAAACGATTATACCGGAAGATCCGACCGTCGGATTTTCCTGAAACTGGAACTGTTGGATTCGTTTTGAAAAGATCTTTCTAATGATGTTAATTTTGTGAAGATCCAACAGTTAGATTTTCAGATATGTGTAAATCAAATCTGAAGAAAAACAGCGCCACGACCGCGTTATGGCCCGAAGCGTCGTTTGAATAAATTGGCTTTTTTAAAATAAATAAAAATAGCGATAAATCATTATAAAATATTATAAATGATATGGATGTGAAATTTAGAGACTAACTGAAGGTTGGCTAAGTCAAATGGTTTCCTGGGTTTTGATCTGATGTTGGTTTCGGCCTTCGGGGTTAATATTTGGGAAATCGTTCTCTTACTGATTTACGGTTAGCGACTAACAAATTGAAATGATGCATGTGTATGTTTGAGTTGCACTTGTTTACTATATACGCGAGTTGCTCAGAAAGACCGGGTTCATCCCATTCTGAATAACTACATCGACGATAAGAAGTCGAAGATGAGGACGGTGATTGAAGACCGATCTTCGCCTCGTTTGGATGGCAACTGATGTCCTGATTGGGAGGCATCCCGAAATAGGGATAATGAGTGGTGATCGTCCAGATGTACGTGAGGATCGATGGATATGCGAGGTATTTAGTGCCTCCGGTTTCGTTCAGACCCAGAACGGACTTGCAAATGGACTGTGTGTCTGACATTGGAATTCATTCTGTGCGATTGATAACCATCAGTTGCATGGTGTGAATTGCCGGTGTGGCATGCTAAGATGCAGTGATCAGGGCTTCTGTTGAAAAGCAAAGTCTTGTGATTGATGATCAAAGCACCGCCTGTGTGGCGTAGCTTTGTGTATAACGTGAATTCGCGAGCCTCACACCCAAGTATGAACCAGAAACGGGAGAAGGACCTCAGGGAGGGCATGCATTTCCTTCTAGCTAGGAGTTGTGTCAGTGTTTTTACACGGCCTGACATTTTACTTATGTGGATGATGGATTGCGAGGCGCCTCGGTTATATCCGTCGATCTAGGACCGATGGAGTCATTCGTTGGCTCATTTACGCCCCATAGGGCAGGGAAACGTAGTGTTTAGGAATTTTAATCCACATCGGTGGACCGGCCCTGACGATCCAAGGGTCACTCGAGCTCTGACCCTGAGACATGGGCTAGATTGTCTCGAAGTCGGTAAGGACTATCTTTTGCCTTGGTTCATGATGGAAATCCAATTTCCAAATACGACATCGTGCGGTTTTGATTGTATATATATATATGGCGACATGATATATGGTACCCATGCCATCTATGATTGATAGTTATGGTTCAAAATTGTTTTTGAAACATGTGAACACTAGAAATAATATCAATTGCTTTTGCTATATTCGTATCAACCATATTTTGGCCATTATAAGGTAAAACTCTATCCTCCGGTTTGCGTTGCATTGTGTGATGGGAACTGAGTCTTATAGTGGCTTCATTTTTATAAAAAGCATTGCGATGTTTAAAGAATTATTTGTTATAAAGCACTGGCAATCCGATGGAGTAAACCCGTTCCACGAAAGTGGCATGGTCCCGTGATTAGCCATATTTTAAATGTGTTGAGTAGATTTCTCATACCAGTCCCATGACTGACTCGTAGTTTGTTTCACTTTAAACTCGGGTGCCCCTTTTTCTACACGGGCAGCCTTGTATTTAGGTTTTTAGCTGGCTTTATCCGGATAGCTGGAGCTGAAGATGGATTCTATCATTTATCTCTTTTTATGCTGTTCGGCTCCTGTTGTACATATTATGTTTGTTTCCGCTGTAGACATTTATGTATAGCTGAACTATATTTGTTCTAAGTATGATCCTGTATAGTGTGTAACTCTGATGATTATGTTTATCTAGTGTATTATTTGTTCAGTATCTGGTGTATTCATTTAATTCTGTTTTGCCATTATCTGTTTATGTGTTATATTCCAAAGATTACCCTTGCCACCGTCAGTAGGGGTTTGGGGTCGTCACAGAGTTAATCAAATAGAGTTAATTGATTAGAGTTAGAGTTAATCAATTAGAATTAGAGTTAATCGATTAGAATTAGAGTTAACTAAATAGAGTTAATCGATTAGAATTAGATTTAATTGATTAGAGTTAGAGTTAATCGATTAGAATTAGAGTTAATTGATTAGAAATAGAGTTAATCAGTTAGAGTTAATTGATTAGAGTTAATTGATTAGAGTTAGTGTTAATTGATTAGAATTAGAGTTAAATGATTAGAATTAGAGTTAATCGAAATAGAGTTAATTGATTAGAGTTAGAGTTAATCGATTAGAATAAGAGTTAATCGATTAGAATTAGAGTTAATCCATTAGAATTAGAGTTAATAGATTAGAACTAGAGTTAATCAAATAGAGCTAATTGATTAGAGTTAGAGTTAAATCGATTAGAATTAGAGTTAATTGATTAGAATTAGAGTTAATCGAAATAGAGTTAGTTGATTAGAGTTAGAGTTAATCGATTAGAATTAGAGTTAATCAAAATAGAGTTAATTGATTAGAGTTATAGTTAATCGATTAGAATTAGAGTTAATCGATTAGAATTAGAGTTGATCGAAATAGAGTTAATTGATTAGAGTTAGAGTTAATCGATTAGAATTATAGTTAATCGATTAGAATTAGTGTTAATCGAATTAGAGTTAATTGATTAGAGTTAGAGTTAATTGATTAGATTTAAAGTTAATCGATTAGAATTAGAGTTAATCGAATTAGAGTTAATTTATCAGAGTTAGAGTTAATTGAAAAGGAGTTATCGAATATTAGTTTATTCGAAAGAAAGGTAATCGAATAGAGTTATTCGAAAGGAGTTAATCGAATATAGTTTATTCGAAAAGAAGTTAATCGATTAGAGTTAATTGAATATAGTTTATTCGAAAAGAGTTAAAGGAGATTAATCGAATATAGTTTATTCGAAAAGGAGTTAATCGATTAGAGTTAATCGAATAGAGATTAATCAAATATAGTTTATTCAAAAAGGAGTTATCGAATATAGTTTATTCGAAAGAGAGTTATACATGAATTCGATTATATCGAATTCGGGAAAGTAATATTCACTTTCCTTTTTAATCAAGATTTATTTATTTATTAATAAATTAGTTGTTTGTTTATCTACCCAAATTAAGGAATAAAAGTTAAGTTTCGAAGTTAGATATTTCAGAAGTAGGGATTATAACGCTATAATTAAAATCAATGTTTTCCATAAAGAAGTGGATTCGTAAATAGAATCCAAGAGTTACGTAAGGAAGTTTGTTAAAGATTTAAAGGTGAACTTTGTCTATTTTAAGGTTAGAAATGTTGTTCAGTTAAGGTCTGAGAGGTAGTTATACCCAAACTTGATTGGCTTCGTTTTTAACTAAGGAATGGTTAAGTGTAACATCCCGGAAAATACGAGTCAATTTAAAATTTTTAAATTGGATATTTTAAAAGAATTTAAACAAATGAAATAGAATATTTCAATAAAATAATGAATTAGAAATAGTGTGGCAGTTTGAAAATTTCAATTCAAACTTTGACTGACTGCACCGGGTGCAAAATGTAACGGATTTTAGTGAAACCAAAAATATTTAAATCTGTTTATGAATATCTTTCTACAGAATCTGAAAAATCGAAGTTTCATAGCAGGAATCAAAAGTTATGGCCAAACAAATTTTCAGAAAGGTCGCTATAGAGAATATATAGCCCTTGAAAACAGACATTGTGCAAACGACCTCGGAATTCGACGAAACCACTTTTGTTGGATCCGGGATTTCAAATTATTGCTAGGTTTCAAATTTCGTAATTTTTCAAGCTAGTTTGTGAGCGTGGCAAAAGAAAACGTGTTTGGTTAATTTTTGTTAAATTGGATCGATCAGAAAATGGCCATTTTTCAAACGGTCTCAGAATTCGACGAAACTAATTTTGTTGGGACCGTAGCATCAAAACATAGCTAGATTTATTTTTGTGCAATTTTTTGAATCAGTTTGTGGCCCTGGAAAATTGAAATGTACGTTCAAATCAAATATTGAATGTTTTATATTTTAATTTGAAGAATAACTGACTATAACTGTCGAATTACCTACGAAACATATCCCATTGTGTCCGGGATGGGGGTATTTAGCTAGGGGCAACAGTCATTGGGTTTGAATTGGTGTCCGTGTGGAGGAACACTATTTTAAAATTAAATAATACCATCGACCAATAGGATTTCTCCATTCATAATTAAAAAAAATTATCTCAACACCCCCCCCCCTCGTAACCCGGTCTTGACGGCAAAACAACTTTCGCCGCTTCCCAGGCGATTTTCGATCGCCACAGGCCGAATCAGCCCCACCCCCAGTTAAACTTTTTGTAGTTCTCCTCCCCCTCTTCAAATCCATATAAAGAACTCCCCCTATCTTTGCTCCTACCTCGAGATTTCCCCCTCCAAAGCCGCGAACTTTCCGCCGCCGCCACGAACGCTGGGCCCCACCGAGTTGAACGCCACGCGCCTGAAGCCCCCTCGACCCTCTTCGACGTGGTACAAGCTGATTCCAATATCGTGCAACCATTCGTTCGATAAATCAAAACCTAGTTTTGAACAAACGTTGAAAGGTACCAGCTTTATTATATTTGAACTGAAAATAACACTTTTAAGTGTTGCAAACTTTGAAAAATCATATCTTTATCGTGTGTTAATGAAATTCGATGAAACAGGAAACATCATGACCGCAAGGAAGCTCTCTACAATCTATAAGAGACCGCGGATTTTTCTGAGCAAGCTACGATTTTTACCATCTCGAAAACCAATGTGAGATTTCTAAACGGAAATATGAATGGAAATGTGATGTATAAATTATATAAGCAAAATATAAATTATATACATGTCGTATACCTCATGTACATGCATTATGTAAGTTATATGAGCGAATTATAAATTATACATGCATTGTATAAATGATATGTGTGTTGAAATGGAAATAAAATATATTTATATACGAATACATATATATATATACACAGACACACACTCCCCTCATCCACAAACCATGGACGATATTTGTTGTTTGTGAATTGGTGTGAAAAAATTGGTGAATAATGCGAATGGTTGATAGAATTGTTTGTGGTTGATATTTTTTGGTTGTGGTTGAAATATACCCATTTGTGATTGAAATAAATTGTGGAAAAGAAAAATCATACTCGCCTGCGTGCAAATTAGATGTTTGAAATCCCCATTGTCCAAAACCGCGAGGTTTTAAGGTAGAGCGAGGAGCCGTACTCAGGACGGTGCCGGTTTTAACTTCCCTCCGTTATGCTGCCGAAATTTGGAATAATATTCATGTGTTAGAATTATTTTCATATGTTGAAACGAAAGTCATGTGTTGAAACCATATCCATGTGTGGAAATGCTCATGTGTTGAGAAGTTCATGTGTTGAAAAATAATTCATGTGTTGAATAAATAAATAGTTTTAACCTTAAAAATCGCATTTTTATATATATGAAGTATGTAAAATATTCGTATTTTAAATAAATTGTTTCAACAATAAAAATAACATCTTTCTTATATGTACAAGCCATATAAAATATATCCATGTGTGTAAATGCTCATGTGTTGAGAAGCTCATGTGTTGATAAGTTCATGTGTTGAATAAAAAGATCGAACAATAAAAATTACATTTTTATTGAGAATATGAAGTGTCAAAGCATTCATGTGTTGAATAAATATTTTTGATGATAAAAATGTCATTTTTATCATGTGTGTGAATTGCTAAAAATATACAATGTTGAAATAAATATTTGTTTGCTATGAATATTATATTCAACATGTATAGGAACTAAATAAAATAGTCATGTGTTGAAATATATTTTAGTTTGACAAAAATATCATTTTTAAGTGAAACGTGAAGTGTTAAAAATAACCATAAGTGGAGATAAAACTTTGTTCGCTAGAAATATAATTTTTAGCTTAGTTTTGCACATATATATACATGTGATGAACAAGAAATGGATTAGTTATTGAGTAAAGAATTTATTTGCGTGCCTGACAAATAGGTAAACCTTAATGAGTTGGATGTGCAAATTTTGTTATTATTATATCAACTCCTGTGAATGCCATTGGATGCGGAGTGCTAGTTGTTCTGTGTGTAATAATAAACATCGCCATAGGACAGTAACAATTAATTTTGAACTACACTACATGGCATACTTCTTAACGATAGGCATACTTCATCATATACCACATAAGCATTTGGAGCTTGTGTGACGAGGTTGTAGATTTACCATACGAGCGAGAGGCTTGTATGGCGACGACTATATATTACAGGTTGAACCGATGACTGATCTGGACTATACAAATTGTAATGGTAAATTGCAAGATAAATAAAAACCCCACATGGGTCTGGAGATGACAATAAACACGTCTTCTCTGGTCATTAAGGCACAAAAACCATTTATACGGTGACGAGAATTTATTCTCTGGAGTTATGATCTATACACACTCCCCTATGGACACTGGAATATATCACTATAAATATGTGCATGCTTATTAGGATTTATTGGGTGTCTAATACGGCCCAATAAATTTCCAAACCCCTTCCCGTACAAAGGAGGTTATGGGAAAATTTTTCGAAATATAAAGTTGTTAGTGAAATATTTGAAGTGAAATATTTGAAGTGAAATATTTGAAGTGAAAACGATATTGAAATCGTCGAATGAATTATATTTATATATATAAATATAAATTAAATTAAAACAAATCGAGGCCGTGCAGTTTGCGTTTTGAAATCGTAACTTCAAACGATTATACTGAAAGATCTAACCATCAGATTTTCACGAAACTAGAACTGTTGTGTTCGCTTTGGGATTATCTTCCCAATGATATAAACTTTGTGGAAATCCAACGGTTAGATTTTTATATATGTGTAAAACAAATTTGGGGAAAAATAGCGCCAGCGCCTCAGCACGACCTGAAACGTCATTTAATTAAATAGGGCCGTTTTTAACTAGATAAAAATGGCGATATGTCGTTATAAAATATTATAGACGATATAGAGTGGAAATAAACTGATTTTGCTTGGTTTGCTTGATATTTGATGCTTGAATATGTTTGACATGAAAACTATACTAAAGAACTGAAATGTGAATGTTGAATGATTGAACCATGTGAAGAATTTATTTGAAAATCTAAATATACGTGGATTATTTGAAAAGGCCGAGTTGATTCTCATTTCAAATAATCGATCGACGGTTAGAAGTCGAAGAGATGAAGACGGTTCAAGATCGACAATCTTCACAATGGATGGATGGGCACTACTGATGCTTGTGATTGGAGTAGCTATCTTGAAGGAGCTGAATTGGTAGCCGTCCAGACGTAATGTTGATTGTACGGATATGCGAGGAATTTGGTGCCTCTGGCTTCGTTCATACCCAGAACGAACTTGTAAATGGACTGTGTGTCTGACATTGGATTTTGTTCTGTGCTAATTAATCTCTATTAAATACATATTTGTTTAGTGGCGGAGAATTTATTCTCTTTCTTAACGCCCTTCTCTGAGACGTACGAGCTCAGAGGTTATATATCGATAGAAATCAGTCGCATGGAGTGGATTGCCCGTGTGGCACGCCTAAATGGCAAGTGATCAAGTCTTCTGTTGCAAAGCAAAGTCTTGTGGTTGATGATCAAAGCATGGCCTGTGTGGCATAGCTTTGTGTATAGCGTGGATTCGCGAGCCTCACGCCTCGGTATGATTCAAAAACGAGATAGTGACTGCAGGGAGAACACGATGTTTCTTTCTAGCTACGGTGGTGTCAATGTTTTACCAGCCCTGACATTTATATATACTTTTCACTTGTGTGGTTGTTGGAATGCGAGGCGCCTCGGTTATAGGTCAGTAAGGACTGGGAAACGTGTGTTCAGGAATAACTAATCCTCAAAAGTAAGAGAGGACCGGCCCTGGAGATCCAAGGATTGCTGTGTGCGGTCCTGAGACATTTGCTAGAGTGTCTCGAACAGAGAGGAGCTTGCCACTTGCCTCGACTCATGATGGAATCCAATTTCCAATATGAAATTGCGGATTTGATTGTATTACTGGTATGGCGACTGTGACGACCGGGAATCTTGCTCGATCCGAATCAGTCGCTAAACTGATCTAGACCGTTCGAAACGCTTGATTGTTTTGAGAACACGACAAATTAGAACGCAGACGGAGGAACATTTCATTGTTAATTACAACAATTCCATCAGAATACAAGAATATATAGAGTATAAATCAATATTACACATTTATCAAATATCAGAGATTACAATAAATTAAATAGCAGCGGAAAATAATACAATACACAACTAGAAGAGATATACGGATACAAAGCTTTCTGGATATCATTCCAGCTATAAACTAGGATCCTGTGAATATAAATCTGCAAAACCAAAACTACTAGCTTCCCATGTCAAAATAAGGGCACCCAGAGTTTAGGTTAAGACAATAAACTCCAGGTCAGTCATGTGACTGGTGTGAGAACTAAAACAGTTATTAATCTTTATTTTAAGGTTCGGTAAATCAAGGGACCACGCCGTATAACACGGAACGGGTTTCCTCCCAAGAGTACCAGTGCATAAAACAAACAGCGCAATGCTAAATAAAGAAAAATGAAGCTATTATAAGACCTAATTCCCATCACACAATGCAACGCAAGCCGGAGGATAGGGTTTTTACCTTATAACAGCCAAGAATGCTTGATACATTTAGAACAAATTATTTGATACTATTATAAGTGCATAGTGTATAAAACAACTTCAAATCATAAGTATCAATCATAGATGGCATAAGTGCCCCATCCCACTATGTCGCCATATATAGGATTACAACTAAAATCGAAACGTCACGTATTGGAAGTTGGATTTACATCTGTGAACCGAGGCAAACGATAGCCCTCACCGAATTCGAGACGCTCTAGTCCGCTCCTCAGGCAAGCGTGTAGGAAAGCCTTGGATCGTCAGGGCCGGTCCACCGATGTGGATTATTATGCCTGAACACTGCGTTTCCCCGCCATATGGGGCGTAAATGAGCCAACGAATGGCTCCTTCGGCTTCACACAGTCACCGGTATATCCGAGGCGCCTCGCAACAGCAACAACCACATAAGTCAAACTCGTTAGGGCGTGTAAAACCACTGACGCCACTTCTAACTAGAAAGAAATGCATGCCATCCCTGATGTGCGTCTCCCGTTTCTGGTTCACTACCGGGGTGTGAGGCTCGCGAATTCACGTTACACAAAGCTATGCCACACAGGCCGTGCTTTGATCATCACCATAAGACTTTGCTTTTCAACAGAAGCCTTGATCAATTGCCACTTAGGCATGCCACACAGGCAATTCACTCAATGCGTTTGATATCCATCAATATATAACCCCTGAGCTCGTACGTCTCATAGAAGGGAGTTAAGCAAGAGAATAAATTCTCCACCGCCAAACAGATATATATTTAATAGAAATCAGTCACACAGACTAAAATCCAATGTCAGACACACAGTCCACTTACAAGTCCGTTCTGGGTCTGAACGAAACCGGAGGCACCTAGTACCCCGCATATCCATCGATCTCCAAGTACGTCTGGACGATCACCAACTGTTTCCATCTTCTTGGGTGTACAACCCAATCAAGATCACCAGTAATTGTCCAAACGACGTGAAGACCTCCGGTCTTCAACCACCGTCTTCATCTTCGACAGCACGTCGAATCAGTTATTTAGAATGGGATAAACCCGTTCTTTCTGAACAACTCGCGTATATAATAAACACGTGTGACACAAACACAACATACGCCTCAATCCAATTCAGAATAATCTTGTATCCAAATATTCTTATACTTTGGGAAAGGTTCCCATTAATTTTATCAAAGATAAATTCTTTTAAATTTATTCTTTAATCTTCCTTTGAATATCAATTCAAACTAGTCGGGATTAACGAACCACACCAAATTAATCATTTATTCTATTTCCCAATCCCAGCCTATTCATCCTATGATGTAAAACTAGTGATACTTCATATCTAACACCACGGTGTTACTAGTAAATTCAATTACCATTTCACGTTCAAATCTAATTAAAGATTTAACTATCGCCTGGAGCAAAACTGGCGATACTCCATCCTCGATCTTTCCATCTAATTAAAGATTCATTAAAACTCCACTTAGTTTTAATCTTTAACTGGGTTAAAGAATCAGTGCCATTTAAAACACGGTTCACGATAAACTCAAAATCACATTCCATTAATTATGGGGTTAAAGAACAAGTGTTATTTAAAACACTGTTCACGATAAACCCAAAAATCAATATCAATTCAATTAAATATTATTTAATTGGTACACTTCATTAAATCTAAATAAAAAGATATAATCTTTTCTCAACTAGGCTTAAGAACAGTGTTAATGAAAACACCATTCACGACAAACCCAAATCACATTTGATATTAAATACAAGGCTCTCAATAGAAAATATATCGGCTTATATCCAACATCAAATTCTACGACCAACAAATATCGTATTGGAAATAACGATATATATATATATATATATCTTTCAAATTTCCATAACAACATCTGTATAATCACGAAATCCAACATCGAAATATTCCAAAGACAATTTCGGTTCAAATCCATTCCAAATCAATTATTGGAAATTCTGGTTATATTTCAAAACCATTTCAAACTCACTTTATTTATTTTAAAAATAAATAAATTACTATTCTAGTTCAAAACTAGTTCATTTAGATAAAAATCTATTTTTATCTTTTGAAATATGGAGTTTTTCATCCCAATTCTTCACAAATCATTTCTTATGATTTTACACAAATTATTACTATTTTTAATAATTTTATCAAGGCCCGTACAGTCGATTTCCATCAACGGCCATCGAACTGCACTTATAGCGACCTTTTCCAAATTTGATTTGGACATAATTCCAAATCCAACAGTTAGATTTCAAATTTCTAATATTTTTTAGAAAGCTCTTTTCGATACGAACCCAACGGTTCTGGTTTTAGGAGAATCCGACGGTCGGATCTCCCGTAATATCCGTTCGAAGTCAATGGTCAAAATTCGCGAACTGTCGCGGCGCGGCGCGTTCTATTTAGGCCATTATATATATAATATATATATATATATATATATTATATATTTCTTCAATTTCCTTTTTAAAACGTATTATATAAATCATTTAAATTCGTTTTCAAAATGATTTCAATTCAGATTGATTTCTAATTCAATTTAAGTTCGTTTTCCATTCAATTTAATTTCAATTCGAATTCATTTATATTCAATTTCAATTCGAATTCATTTCTATTAATTTTCAATTCGAATTCATTTCTATTCATTTTCAATTTGAATTCATTTCTATTCATTTTCAATTCGAATTTCTATTCTTTTCGAAATATCAGATTTTGAAATCACTTTCGCTATTCATTATAAAATGAATAAAATCGATATAAATATCGTTCACGTCAAAATGGCGTCAATCTAATCAACACGGCTTCATATATTCCTATTTTCAAATATTCTATTTCAAATATTTCTATTTCAAATATTTCTATTTCGAAACTGGAATGAGGCCCAATCAATTACCATATAATGTTAATTATATGGATTTTCTAAAACACATGTATATATCAACAATGACAAATAATCAACCATCATCCAAAGTGCATTCTACACTGTATAAGCATCAAATATAAATATTTAATGCTTATAACAGTTTGTCAATCAAACGATCGACATACAACTAATTATCGGGATTAGTGTATGTCATCTATCATCCCAATACCCGTGTGAGGTTTCAAACAAACAAACACAGATTTTTATTTGTGCAGTTGGGCGATGTGTAAAATTTATCGTCCCAATCAATATCAGTCAAATGTGTGTAGATAAACAAATCGTTCGATTTGTTTATTTTTATTTCATTTCATATACACATTAAAATTTTTATTTTTAACTATAAAATATTTTTAACTATATAAATATTTTATTTCATTTCACATCACACAATCAACTACACATCAAAATCATACAAACAAGCATACAAGCCATCCATGGTCTGTGGACGACGGGTGTCGGGTGCTACTAAACACCGTCTGCATCCTAGTATATATATATATATATATATATATATATATATATATATATATAACTAGAAAAACAAAATTAAAAGGTGAGAAGTTCTCACAGAATAGCTAATCCAACGCCATGACTCTTCTTAGGTAGAAATCTTCGTCGTTTCTTCTTTTGTCACTTTCGTCATCCGTATTCACTACATATATAAAAATCGAATTTTTACTTCGTTATTCAACATATAAAAATCGAATTTTTATTCTGCTATTCAATATATAAAAATCGAATTTTTTACTTCGCTATTCAATATATAAAAATCGAATTTTTACTTTGCTATTCAATATATAAAAATCGAATTTTTACATTGCTATTCAATATATAAAAATCGAATTTTTTACTTTGCTATTCAATATATAAAAATCGAATTTTTATTCTTCACATCTAATAAAAACCATATTTTTATTATCTACATTATATAAAAATAATATTTATATATATATATAATGAAAAAAATCAAATCCCTTTTTTTTTTAAAAAAAACTAAAAATCAAATCTTTTTAATTATAAAAATCTCGTCTTCTAAACTATAAAAATCAATTCTTTTCTACATTAAAAATCAGTTCTTTTTCCAAACTGAAATCATATATTTTCTTAACTAAGAACCAGAATTTTTCCTAAAATAAAAATTGAATTTTTCTAAACTAAAAATCGAATTTAGAAAACTTACAAATTTTCGAAGGTGGAGGGGTCATCGTCGGAGTTGGGGGTCGTCGAGGCGGCGGACGACGACTGGGTGGCTCGGCTAGGATGTGGCGGCCCACAGTTGGTCGAAGCGGTGAGGTAAATGGGTTTTCAGGTGAAGAAGGAAGAGAGAGAGCGAGTGGCGAGGTCTGGGGTCGTGGTGTGGTGGTTCGCGCCGTTGCAGGGTCGGAGGGGGGCCTAGGGTGGCGGCTGCGTCGTCGATGTCTCGCTGGGGGGGCGCGATCTCGAATTGGACGTGAAGGGGGGGTTATCGAGTGGATGAGGGGAGAGAGGGGGAGGAAGGAAGGGGAGCCGCAAGGTGGGCAGTGGCTGGGGGAAGAGGCTACGGCGACATCTTGGGGGAGGAGGGGCGTCAATTTGGGAAAGCAGGTTTTTTTTTATTTCGACCTGGAGAAATGAAAGAGAGAGAAAACAAAGGGGCCACTATATATAATTTATTTAATTCATTTTAAAAAGCAACTTTTTATTTCGAACTCGAAATCGAACCCACCGCCTGTCGTCCATAGCTAATTACCCCCATTCCGAACACAATGGGATATGTATCATAAGTTGATTCGACTGTTTCGACCAGTTTTCGCCAAAATAAACATATAACTCTATATATTGAATTTGAACGTGCATTTCAATTTACTGGGGTCACATACTAACTCGAAAAATTCCAGAAAAATATTTTCTAACTTCGTATTGACGATACGGTCCTAACAAAACTAGTTTCATCGAATTCTGAGACCGTTGGAAAAATGGCCATTTTCCAGTCGATTAAAATCAACTGAAACTGGTCAAATGCGTTTTCCTTTGCCACGCTCACATATTGATTCGAAAAATTATGAAATTTTAAACCTAGCAATAACTTGACATCACGGACCCAACAAAAGTGGTTTCGCCGAAATCCGAGGTCATTTGCAAAATTTCCATTTTTAAGGGCCTAAATTCTATAGCGACTATTCAGAATTTTCAACTGGTCGTATCTTTTGATTCCCGCTATGAAATTTTGATTTTTCGGATTCATTGGAAAGATATTCTCAAATAGATTCTATTATTTTTGGTTTCACTAAAATCCGGTTTATTTTGAATCTTGTACATCCATTTTGAATTGAAATCGAATTATCGAACTACCGCGCCATTTTCAATTCCTTTTATAATTTAAAATAAATATTTATATTCTATCATCGATTCAAATGAATATATACGTTCGAATTATATTCAAAATAAATTTCTCGTCATTATTGTTTAAAATAATTCATTTTAAATAATCAAAATTCGCTAAAATTGCCAAAATAAATTTTTTAAATTAGCCCAGATATCCGGGTTATTACAATCTCCCCCACTTAAAACTTTTCGTCCCCGAAAAGGAACAAACCCGAAAGTTGTTTCACAAATCAACTCAACTTTCATTGTTTTGACTACGGCTTAAGTTCTTCAACTTTTCAGTTTCTAAGAACTTTTCAAATTTTTCAAAAATTTGGCTAACACCCTAAATTTTCGAATTTTTTTGCCATAACCTCCCCTGCACCGGGAGCACGGGAAAATCCCGAAATTGCCATATAGGCCCTCTGATCTCAAAAAGAAAAAGAAAAAGCCAAGCGGCTCATAAAATCATCATCACCCAAACAAAACATTAAATTATGGTAAATATGTACCTATTTGTCGGGCAAACAATTTTATTCTCTGCTCTAGCCTCCTTGTAATGACCTGTTCAATGTAAGTACATGTATATGCAAGCAAATGCGACCAAATTTCAATACAATTCACTATTTGGTACAATTTGGCTATATGGTACAAATTTTAATAAATCAACCAATAATCAACAACACAACCATCAATCAATTAGTTGATTAGCTTTTCAAATTCATAACTTTGATATATAGTCAAAAAATCAGATTTTTGATGCCAAATCACAACAATAAGCCCTATCTAATTTTGGTTCTCACACCAGTCAATAGGAGATATATGAATATCACACCTTCGACACTCGAGCACTAATTTTGATGATGTAGCTACAATCATCAGAATCATCTCCGGGCGACTAGAGTGTGAATCTATATCTATCCAGTATAGTAAAACTTCAAATACACGTTTGCAAGGCGTATATGTAAAATCTTTATATACTGGACTGTCCAAATCAATATAAAATAAATAATCAAATACGAATAATTGATTTAAATTTTCAAAAAAAAATTCGGTTTCATTTTAAAAATATACTCTTCACACTCGTTCTATGATACTACTGATCCCATCTCTAACGAGTCATCCCCATTGGATATTACTAATCCAATTATCTGATGAATTCTTTTATATGGTTCTAATGTACCTTGTTCTCTGAGCTTTGTAAACTAATGCTCTGATACCAAATGTGACGACTGGGAATCTCGCTCGATCCGAATCAGTCGCTAAACCGATCTAGACCGTTCGAAACGCCTGATTGTTTTGAGAACACGACAAATTAGAACGCAGACGGAGGAACATTTCATTGTTAATTACAACAATTCCATCAGAATACAAGAATATACAGAGTATAAATCAAGATTACACATTTATCAAATATCAGAGATTACAATAAATTACATAGCAGCAGAAAATAATACAATACACAACTAGAAGAGATATACGGATACAAAGCTTTCCGGATATCATTCCAGCTGTAAACCAGGATCCTGTGAATATAAATCTGCAAAACCAAAACTACTAGCTGCCCGTGTCAAAATAAGGGCACCCAGAGTTTAGGTTAAAACAATAAACTCCAGGTCAGTCATGTGACTGGTGTGAGAACTAAAACAGTTATTAATCTTTATTTTAAGGTTCGGTAAATCAAGGGACCACGCCGTATAACACGGAACGGGTTTCCTCCCAAGAGTACCAGTGCATAAAACAAACAGCGCAATGCTAAATAAAGAAAAATGAAGCTATTATAAGACCTAATTCCCATCACACAATGCAACGCAAGCCGGAGGATAGGGTTTTTACCTTATAACAGCCAAGAATGCTTGATACATTTAGAACAAATTATTTGATACTATTATAAGTGCATAGTGTATAAAACAACTTCAAATCATAAGTATCAATCATAGACGGCATAAGGGCCCCATCCCACTATGTCGCCATATATAGGATTACAACTAAAATCGAAACATCACGTATTGGAAGTTGGATTTCCATCTGTGAACCGAGGCAAAAGATAGTCCTTAACGAATTCGAGATGCTCTGGTCCGCCCCTCAGGCAACCGCGCAGGCAAGCCTTGGATCGTCAGGGCCGGTCCACCGATGTGGATTATTATGCCTGAACACTGCGTTTCCTCGCCCTATGAGGTGTAAATGAGCCAACGAATGGCCCCTTCGGCTTCACACAGTCACCGGTATATCCGAGGCGCCTCGCAACAGCAACAACCACATAAGTCAAACTCGTCAGGGCGTGTAAAACCACTGACGCCACTTCTAACTAGAAAGAAACGCATGCCCTCCTTGATGTCCGTCTCCCGTTTCTGGTTCACAACCGGGGTGTGAGGCTCGCGAATTCACGTTACACAAAGCTATGCCACACAGGCCGTGCTTTGATCATCACCACAAGACTTTGCTTTTCAACAGAAGCCTTGATCAATTGCCACTTAGGCATGCCACACAGGCAATTCACTCCATGCGTTTGATATCCTTCAATATATAACCCCTGAGCTCGTACGTCCCATAGAAGGGCGTTAAGCAAGAGAATAAATTCTCCGCCACCAAACAGATATATATTTAATAGAAATCAATCACACAGACTAAAATCCAATGTCAGACACACAGTCCATTTACAAGTCCGTTCTGGGTCTGAACGAAACCGGAGGCACCTAGTACCCCGCATATCCATCGATCTCCAAGTACGTATGGACGATCACCAACTGTTTCCATCTTCTTGGGTGTACAACCCAATCAAGATCACCAGTAATTGTCCAAACGACGTGAAGACCTCCGGTCTTCAACCACCGTCTTCATCTTTGACAGCACGTCGAATCAATTATTCAGAATAGGATAAACCTGGTCTTTCTGAACAACTCGCGTATATAATAAACACGTGTGACACAAACACAACATACGCCTCAATCCAATTCAGAATATTCTTGTATCCAAATATTCTTATACTTTGGGAAAGGTTCCCATTAATTTTATCAAAGATAAATTCTTTTAAATTTATTCTTTAATCTTCCTTTGAATATCAATTCAAACTAGTCGGGATTAACGAACCACACCGAAGTAATCATTTATTCTATTTCTCAATCCCAGCCTATTCATCCCATGAAGTAAAACTGGTGATACTTCATATCTAACACCACGGTGTTACCAGTAAATTCAAGTACCATTTCACGTTCAAATCTAATTAAAGATTTAACTATCGCCTGGAGCAAAACTGGCGATACCCCATCCTCGATCTTTCCATCTAATTAAAGATTCATTAAAACTCCACTTAGTTTTAATCTTTAACCGGGTTAAAGAATCAGTGCCATTTAAAACACGGTTCACGATAAACCCAAAATCACATTCCATTAATTATGGGGTTAAAGAACAAGTGTTATTTAAAACACTGTTCACGATAAACCCAAAAATCTATATCAATTCAATTAAATATTTTTTAATTGGTACACTTCATTAAATCTAAATAAAAAGATATAATCTTTTCTCAACTGGGCTTAAGAACAGTGTTAATGAAAACACCATTCACGACAAACCCAAATCACATTTGATATTAAATACGAGGCTCTAAATAGAAAATATATCGGCTTATATTCAACATCAAATTCTACGACCAACAAATATCATATTGGAAATAACGATATATATATATCTTTCAAATTTCCATAACAACATCTGTATAATCACGAAATCCAACATCGAAATATTCCAAAGACAATTTCGATTCAAATCCATTCCAATTCAATTATTGGAAATTCTGGTTATATTTCAAAACCATTTCAAACTCACTTTATTTATTTTAAAAATAAATAAATTACTATTCTAGTTCAAAACTAGTTCATTTCGATAAAAATCTATTTTTATCTTTTCAAATATGGAGTTTTTCATCCCAATTCTTCACAAATCATTTCTTATGATTTTACACAAATTATTACTATTTTTAATAATTTTATCAAGGCCCGTACAGTCGACTTCCATCAACGGCCTTCGAACTGCACTTATAGCGACCTTTTCCAAATTTGATTTGGACATAGTTCCAAATCCAACCGTTAGATTTCAAATTTCTAATATTCGTTAGAAAGCCCTTTTCGATACGAACCCAACGATTCCAGTTTTAGGAGAATCCGATGGTCGGATCTCCCGTAATATCCGTTCGAAGTCAATGATCGAAATTCGTGAACTGTCGCGGCGCGGCGCGTTCTATTCAGGCTATTATATATATAATATATATATTATATATATTTCTTCGATTTCCTTTTTAAAACGTATTATATAAATCGTTAAATTCTTTTTCAAAACGATTTCAATTCAGATTGATTTCTAATTCAATTTCAGTTCGTTTTCCATTCAATTTAATTTCAATTCGAATTCATTTATATTCAATTTCAATTCGAATTCATTTCTATTCATTTTCAATTCGAATTCATTTCTATTCATTTTCGATTCGAATTTCTATTCTTTTCGAAATATCAGATTTTGAAATCACTTTCGCTATTCATTATAAAATGAATAAAATCGATATAAATATCGTTCACGTCAAAATGGCGTCAATCTAATCAACACGGCTTCATATATTCCTATTTTCAAATATTCTATTTCAAATATTTCTATTTCAAATATTTCTATTTCGAAACTGGAATGAGGCCCAATCAATTACCATATAATGTTAATTATATGGATTTTCTACAACACATGTATATATCAACAATGACAAATAGTCAACCATCATCCAAAGTGCATTCTACACTGTATAAGAATCAAATATAAATATTTAATGCTTATAACAGTCTGTCAATCAAACGATCGACATACAACTAATTATTGGGAATAGTGTATGTCATCTATCATCCCAATACCCGTGTGGGGTTTCAAACAAACAAACACAGACTTTTATTTGTGCAGTTGGGCGATGTGTAAAATTTATCGTCCTAATCAATATCAGTCAAATGTGTGTACATAAACAAATCGTTCGATTTGTTTATTTTTATTTCATTTCATATACACGTTAAAATTTTTATTTTTAACTATAAAATATTTTTAACTATATAAATATTTTATTTCATCTCACTTCAAATCACACAATCAACTACACATCAAATCATACAAACAAGCATACAAGTCGTCCATGGTCTGTGGACGACGGGTGTCGGGTGCTACTAAACACCATCTGCATCCTAGTATATATATAACTAGAAAAACAAAATTAAAAGGTGAGAATTTCTCACAGAATAGCTAATCCAACGCAATGACTCTTCTTAGGTAGAAATCTTCGTCGTTTCTTCTTTTGTCACTTTCGTCATCCGTATTCACTACATATATAAAAATCGAATTTTTACTTCGTTATTCAATATATAAAAATCGAATTTTTATTCTGCTATTCAATATATAAAAATTGAATTTGTTACTTCGCTATTCAATATATAAAAATCGATTTTTTACTTTGCTATTCAATATATAAAAATCGAATTTTTACTTTGCTATTCAATATATAAAAATCAAATTTTACTTTGCTATTCAATATATAAAAATCGAATTTTTATTCTTCACATCTAATAAAAACCATATTTTTATTATCTACATTATATAAAAATAATATTTTTATATAATGAAAAAAATCATATCCCTTTTTTAAAAAAAAAAACTAAAAATCAAATCTTTTTAATTATAAAAATCTCATCTTCTAAACTATAAAAATCAATTCTTTTCTACATTAAAAATCAGTTCTTTTTCCAAACTGAAATCATATATTTTCTTAACTAAGAACCAGATTTTTTTCTAAAATAAAAATTGAATTTTTCTAAACTAAAAACCGAATTTAGAAAAACCTACAAATTTTAAAAGGTGGAGGGGTCATCGTCGGAGTTGGGGGTCGTTGAGGCGGCGGACGACGACTGGGTGGCTCGGCTAGGAGGTGGCGGCCCACAGTTGGTCGGAGCGGTGAGGTAAATGGGTTTTCAGGTGAAGAAGGAAGAGAGAGAGCGAGTGCCGAGGTCTGGGGTCGTGGTGTGGTGGTCCGCGCCATTGCAGGGTCGGAGGGGGGGTGAAACACCCCACCTCCGTTAGGGTCACTCTCAAAGGGAAAGCCCTAATTTTGGTGGAGGTTTATAAGTATAAGTCACAGATATACAAGACAGATATAATAACACATATTTTTGAACAGCGGAAAATAACAACTTTTATTTCATCAAAATACGTGTTACACAAACCATGCCATAATCTGCCTTACAATACTTCCAAAAATCATAACTGTCTTGATTACATTATTTAAAGAAGCATAAAGAAAACATAAATAAACTGAAAAAGTCCCCTAATTGCCGTCCAAAGTCATAGTCCAAAACGGAAAAAGATCCAAGCAATACATTCTTTCTCTTCAAGCTGGATGTGAAAACTGATCAAGCTGCGGTATTCCCTCCCTGAGAACCTGGGGAGGGAAACGAAAGAAAAAGAGGCGAAAGGAAAAGGGTCAGTCATAAAGACTGAGTAAGTTCTAGTGACTTTCAGTGTAGAAACGGTTAAAATAACCTGTCATGTATGAACTGGAACTAGACTTAAGAATGGTGTCAAGGTGAACAAGATAGACTAAGGTGATCAGGATAAGTCAAGACAAGTCAAGTAAAGCATCACATGTTCGAGATTCGTTGCATCGACTGTACTAGTATACTAAGCCCATATCACAAGTAAATCACGAAATAAATCCCACGGCCCAATATCATGAAATGATCCTGAAACGGGGTCTGACCCAAGTACGGGGTCCTACGGAGCGATTATCTAGTCGATCGGCTCCCTACAAGTTCTAGCTCGTCAAGTGTCCGTGTCATACGGCTAATCACGAATGTAGTCACCTGTGCTGGGTCCACCTTCGGGTGTATCAGCCCTAGGGTGTCAACCCCTGACACGATTCAAGATGCACAGATAAATCTACGGATACCCAGTGTCTGCCCCGGAATACGTGCACGATCGTAGTCCACCGAACCTACACTGGCATACCCCACTGCCGTCGTTCACCTCTTACAATCAGCCCAGTAATCGTGCCCCCACCCGGCCTAGCCCCAGGGTACCTTGATACATCTAGAGGGTTACTGCTGAAAGGGGTCATGTATAGGGTTTCGCCTAATAGATTAGGTCATGTAATTCGTGACCTAACCCGCCTAACAGATTAAGTCATGTAATTCGTGACTTAATCCTTTTCCAGTCCAGTCATGTCAAGATGGTTAAGTATGTCATTTCAGTTCACGACTTAACCCGCCTACGTGTCATGTCAAGTTGGCTAAGTGTTGTCGTTTTCAAGTTCATGACTTAGCCCTACAAATCGTGTTCAAGTTGGTTAAGTTGTCTTTTCATGTTCATGACTTAACCCTAATTGGCATTAACTGATTCGTTAATGCACCGAACCACTCACATTGGATCCTATTGTTCGTAGCCACTGGATTTGCGGGGCGGTTCCGGGCAGGTTTACGCTACGAACTCAACCCAACCTCGGGTTTCAAGCGCGATGTGACCAACTACCCACATTGGATCCTATTGTTTGTAGCAACTGGATTTGCCGGGCGGTTCCGGGCAGATTTACACTACAAACTCAACCCAACCTCGAGTTGGCCACATTCTTGTTTTCTAAAGTCATGCCCATGTTCTTATCAGATTTTGTGCTATTTCCATAGCATGTTCATATGTCAATTTTCGTGCCCAACTAAGGCATGTTTTAAGGTCAAGTTATGGCATGTTCAAGTCAAGTTTTCGTGCCATATTTCATGTTCTACTTATGCCAAATTTCACAGTTTATGCGTATAATTAATTCAAGTTTTGCCTATTCTACCCAATCGTATCCCCAACGTATATAAACGTACTTCGTTCACAAGCATAAACAATTCAAGAGATAAAGGGGAATAACACCAAACATGAGATAGGCATATGTAACAATTCCAACATTACTTGCATAATAAACAGGCTATAACATATCACATGGTTTCAATACTAGTATGATGATAACTTGGCATAGTAATGATTCCAACTTAATTTAACATGATGATTTCAACTTTACATCATAGGCATAATAATCATTGCGGGCATAATAATAATTTTATTATAAACATGAAACATTAAAGGCATAGTAATCCTAATAGGCATAGTGGATTCCAATTTAGCATTTTTAACATAATAATTCTCATAGACATAATGATTCCAATTTATCATAATGATTCTCATCTAACATTATAAACATAATGGTTCCAACTTAGCATTTTTAACATAATGATCCTCAACTAACATTATAGACATAATGATTCCAATTTAGCGTTTTTAGCATAATGATTCTCAACTAACATTATAAACATAATGGTTCCAATTTAGCATTTTAACATAACGATTCTCAACTAACATTATAGACATAATGATTCCAATTTAGCGATTTTAACATAATGATTCTCAATTAACATTATAGACATAATGATTCCAATTTAGTGTTTTTAACATAATGATTCTCAATTAACATTATAGACATAATGATTCCAATTTAGCATTTTTAACATATCTAACATTATAAACATAATAATTCCAACTTTTCATCATAACCTAGCAATACCCAATTTTTCATTAATCATGATGGGTATATTAACATCGCAGGCATAATTCCATCAATAGTCATAGCCATGGTTTAATTAGCATCATAGGCATGGTTTAGTCAACATAAAGATTTCAATAAACATAGTGATTCCATGGACATGTATTAGTCCAACTTGCCAAAACAATTAAGCCCAAGTGATTCATAACAACATCAAAATCATGACAAGTTTAACTTGCAACGTTGCCATAGCAATATCCCCAAATTATAATTCAAAGATAAACAATATAAACAATGGATTAACAATAGTTCCTAAATCCGGTTTCAATTCATGGCATGTCCATATTGTTTTAACGTTTTTGCCTAAAAAGAAACATAGAACTTACAATATGAAGCAAATAATCCAAATAAAAATCCCAAATCAAATAGTCCCAAATTCGTTGTCTAAAGCGTCGTAGTTGTTGTAGCTTCTAGTTGTAGCCTTCAAGAATCGTCCTCTATCTTCTATAATTTTATTCTTTGTATTTTTAATTCAGAGCTCTAGGTTTAATGGCGGCGGCCTGAGGCTAAAATGAAATAGTATGATTTAGGCTAGGTCTTAGGTCCTTTTTATAATGTTTGTGAGTTGTTTTAGACCGTCGATGGAGCTTGATTCAATAATAGCCGTTCGTTTGAAGGAGAGGCTAATCAGGAGCTGACACCTAGCCCTAGTGACAAGGCAAGGCTCAGAAAATCGACCAAACACAGACCAGGCCAGCCAAGACCTGACCAGCCAGCCTATTCTGACCTGGGCGCACCTGGCAGGTGCGCCAGGCCAAAAATGCACTGGCGCACTTCCCAAGTGCGCCAGTTCATTTTTGTTCTGGCGCACTTCCCAAGTGCGCCAGTGCATTCTGACCCGTTTTCTGGTTTTTCGCCCAACTTCGTCCGTCCATATCTTCTTCATACGATATCCGTTTTACGCAAACTCGGACTCTATCTCAAGAAGAATTCCGAGACGAACGCAATGGCGTATCCCGTTTCCCTTAATTTTTTGATTTCAAATTAGTTATACTTTAATTTGTGCATAGAATACACGGGGTGTTACATTCTCCCCCACTTAAAAGGATTTCGTCCCCGAAATCTTCAAGTTCAGGAAGAATGTACATCCTAACATCCATCTACTCATCCATCAAACACGAGCATCCATTGTCCTTAAAAGACTTCTAATGCTTCATGATCATATGCGAAGAGTGTGTGTATATGTTCCTTAGCTAATGCTAATGATCAGGCCTGATTGATCTTCTAAATGCAAAATATGTTTAGTGAAATGAATCCAATATGTATGCAAATTTTTTTCCCTATTATAATTCATAATTTCTACATGAGTGCTCGAACATTCAATCATATGCAACAACCAAATGATAGCACAACCAAGTTTCCAAAATAAACACTCATGCATATGCAACATGAAAATGTGTCTGAGCCGATCTAGTGCCTAATGTGTATTCATGCATCCACGAGCAACCACTTGCGACCACTTGCAACCATTTCGCAATCATAACATGTTTCAATTACATGTTTACATCCAAAAAGATTCTACCTATGGTTCTCAAGATAGGATCGAGGAGAGAAATAAGATAAAACAAAGCATCTAGAATAAGTTAACGATGTACCGCCAGAAGATCCGGTCTGCTTCTCAGGGCAGTCTTTGCTGATGTGTCCGGTCTTCCCACAATGAAAACATTCACCTTGCTTTCTCTTCCTCTTTCTACAATCCTTGGCTATGTGCCCTTCCGTACCACAGTAATTGCATTTCCTTTTATCACGTGAGTTGTTGTTCTTGACTCCTTTCTCGGAGTCTACCTTCTTATTCTTAGAATCGTTGGGCTTGACCTCTTTCTTCCCTTGAGAGTTTTCTGCCTCTGTCTCCTTCTTGCCCTTATCTTCCTCGTTCAGCAATGCCATCTTCACCAACCTTTCGTGCGTAGCTCCCATGGGTATATGGGTCATGGCCAAACTGTGTAATGGCTCATTCAACCCTTTGACAAAGCGGAGAGCCTTCTTGTGCGGGGTGTTGACTAGGTCCAGTCCGAACCTAGCCAGCTCATCGAATTGATTAACATACTCTTTGACTGTCATATTCCCTTGCTTAAGAAATAAGAATTTTTCCAACTGAAGACTCCTTTCAGCTTCTGAGAGAAATTTAGCCTCAAACCTTGCCCTAAAGTCCTCCCATGTTTCCACTGGTCTTTCTGCATTAGTGACTTCCCACCAGTAGGAAGCCTCACCTTTTAGTAGCCACACTGCCAGTTGTACCTTCTGCCTATCTTCTACCTCAAAGATGACGAATAAGTCCTCGG
The DNA here is from genome assembly GCA_030737875.1 of Allium sativum. Lineage (NCBI taxonomy): Eukaryota > Viridiplantae > Streptophyta > Magnoliopsida > Asparagales > Amaryllidaceae > Allium > Allium sativum. Next base: position 413,774,334 of record CM060924.1, on the reverse strand, counting down.
TTTCCTTTAACCAATTCCTAGCTGCCATGAAGGACTCAGTTCCATGAAAATCCTTTCCTCCCATAGCTTTAAAATCTTTACATATCTTAGCAAAAGTGTTTCCCCGCAGAGGAGGTGGAGGAAGAGGTGCTACTGCAGCTGGATGATTTCCTGCAGCTGGGGGAGGAGGAATGGTAGGACCTGGCTGGGTGGCCCTTGCTTCTAAGAATCGTCTAAACCAACCAGGTATTGGTACACCCTCTGGCAAGTTAAGTTCTTCGGACATGCTGAAACAAGAAGGGTAGATTCAAAACAAAGGATAAGAGATAACACCTATGGCTTTGGGGGACTTTATCTTTTTAAAAATGCTTCTTTAAATTTTCCTTTGAAAATAAATTTTCAAAACTTTTATCTTATCTGGTAAACCTATGCTATGATACCAAGTGAAACACCCCACCTCCGTTAGGGTCACTCTCAAAGGGAATGCCCTAATTTTGGTGGAGGTTTATAAGTATAAGTCACGGATATACAAGACAGATATAATAACACATATTTTTGAACAGCGGAAAATAACAACTTTTATTTCATCAAAATAAGTGTTACACAAACCATGCCATAATCTGCCTTACAATACTTCCAAAAATCATAACTGTCTTGATTACATTATTTAAAGAAGCATAAAGAAAACATAAATAAACTGAAAAAGTCCCCTAATTGCTGTCCAAAGCCATAGTCCAAAACGGAAAAAGATCCAAGCAGTACATTCTTTCTCTTCAAGCTGGATGTGAAAACTGATCAAGCTGCGGTATTCCCTCCCTGAGATCCTGGGGGGAGGGGTGGGGAAACGAAAGAAAAAGAGGCGAAAGGAAAAGGGTCAGTCATAAAGACTGAGTAAGTTCTAGTGACTTTCAGTGTAGAAACGGTTAAAACAACCTGTCATGTATGAAGTGGAACTAAACTTAAGAATGGTGTCAAGGTGAACAAGATAGACTAAGGTGATCAGGATAAGTCAAGACAAGTCAAGTAAAGCATCACATGTTCAAGATTCGTTGCATCGACTGTACTAGTATACTAAGCCCATATCACAAGTAAATCACGAAATAAATTCCGCGGCCCAATATCATGAAATGACCCTGAAACGGGGTCTGACCCAAGTACGGGGTCCTACGGAGCGATTATCTAGTCGATCGGCTCCCTACAAGTTCTAGCTCGTCAAGTGTCCATGTCATACGGCTAATCACGAATGTAGTCAACTGTGCTGGGTCCACCTTCGGGTGTATCAGCCCTAGGGTGTCAACCCCTGACACGATTCAAGATGCACAGATAAATCTACGGATACCCAGTGTCTGCCCCGGAATACGTGCACGATCGTAGTCCACCGAACCTACACTGGCATACCCCACTGCCGTCGTTCACCTCTTACAATCAGCCCAGTAATCGTTCCCCCACCCGGCCTAGCCCCAGGGTACCTTGATACATCTAGAGGGTTACTGCTGAAAGGGGTCGTGTCTAGGGTTTCGCCTAATAGATTAGGTCATGTAATTCGTGACCTAACCCGCCTAACAGATTAAGTCATGTAATTCGTGACTTAATCCTTTTCCAGTCTAGTCATGTCAAGATGGTTAAGTATGTCATTTCAGTTCACGACTTAACCCGCCTACGTGTCATGTCAAGTTGGCTAAGTGTTGTCGTTTTCAAGTTCATGACTTAGCCCTACAAATCGTGTTCAAGTTGGTTAAGTTGTCTTTTCATGTTCATGACTTAACCCTAATTGGCATTAATTGATTCGTTAATGCACTGAACCACTCACATTGGATCCTATTGTTCGTAGCCACTGGATTTGCTGGGCGGTTCCGGGCAGGTTTACGCTACGAACTCAACCCAACCTCGGGTTTCAAGCGCGATGTGACCAACTACCCACATTGGATCCTATTGTTTGTAGCAACTGGATTTGCTGGGCGGTTCCGGGCAGATTTACACTACAAACTCAACCCAACCTCGAGTTGGCCACTTTCTTGTTTTCTAAAGTCATGCCCATGTTCTTATCAGATTTTGTGCTATTTCCATAGCATGTTCATATGTCAATTTTCGTGCCCAACTAAGGCATGTTTTAAGGTCAAGTTATGGCATGTTCAAGTCAAGTTTTCGTGCCATATTTCATGTTCTACTTATGCCAAATTTCACAGTTTATGCGTATAATTAATTCAAGTTTTGCTTATTCTACCCAATCGTATCCCCAATGTATATAAACGTACTTCGTTCATAAGCATAAACAATTCAAGAGATAAAGGGGAATAACACCAAACATGAGATAGGCATATGTAACAATTCCAACATTACTTGCATAATAAACAGGCTATAACATATCACATGGTTTCAATACTAGTATGATGATAACTTGGCATAGTAATGATTCCAACTTAATTTAACATGATGATTTCAACTTTACATCATAGGCATAATAATCATTGCGGGCATAATAATAATTTTATTATAAACATGAAACATTAAAGGCATAGTAATCCTAATAGGCATAGTGGATTCCAATTTAGCATTTTTAACATAATAATTCTCATAGACATAATGATTCCAATTTATCATAATGATTCTCATCTAACATTATAAACATAATGGTTCCAACTTAGCATTTTTAACATAATGATCCTCAACTAACATTATAGACATAATGATTCCAATTTAGCGTTTTTAGCATAATGATTCTCAACTAACATTATAAACATAATGGTTCCAATTTAGCATTTTAACATAACGATTCTCAACTAACATTATAGACATAATGATTCCAATTTAGCGTTTTTAACATAATGATTCTCAATTAACATTATAGACATAATGATTCCAATTTAGTGTTTTTAACATAATGATTCTCAATTAACATTATAGACATAATGATTCCAATTTAGCATTTTTAACATATCTAACATTATAAACATAATAATTCCAACTTTTCATCATAACCTAGCAATACCCAATTTTTCATTAATCATGATGGGTATATTAACATCGCAGGCATAATTCCATCAATAGTCATAGCCATGGTTTAATTAGCATCATAGGCATGGTTTAATCAACATAAAGATTTCAATAAACATAGTGATTCCATGGACATGTATTAGTCCAACTTGCCAAACAATTAAGCCCAAGTGATTCATAACAACATCAAAATCATGACAAGTTTAACTTGCAACGTTGCCATAGCAATATCCCCAAATTATAATTCAAAGATAAACAATATAAACAATGGATTAACAATAGTTACTAAATCCGGTTTCAATTCATGGCATGTCCATATTGTTTTAACGTTTTTGCCTAAAAAGAAACATAGAACTTACAATATGAAGCAAATAATCCAAATAAAAATCCCAAATCAAATAGTCCCAAATTCGTTGTCTAAAGCGTCGTAGTTGTTGTAGCTTCTAGTTGTAGCCTTCAAGAATCGTCCTCCATCTTCTATAATTTTATTCTTTGTATTTTTAATTCAGAGCTCTAGGTTTAATGGCGGCGGCCTGAGACTAAAATGAAATAGTATGATTTAGGCTAGGTCTTAGGTCCTTTTTATAATGTTTGTGAGTTGTTTTAGACCGTCGATGGAGCTTGATTCAATAATAGCCGTTCGTTTGAAGGAGAGGCCAATCAGGAGCTGACACCTAGCCCTAGTGACAAGGCAAGGCTCAGAAAATCGACCAAACACAGACCAGGCCAGCCAAGACCTGACCAGCCAGCCTATTCTGACCTGGGCGCACCTGGCAGGTGCGCCAGGCCAAAAATGCACTGGCGCACTTCCCAAGTGCGCCAGTTCATTTTTGTTCTGGCGCACTTGGGAAGTGCGCCAGTGCATTCTGACCCGTTTTCTGGTTTTTCGCCCAACTTCGTCCGTCCATATCTTCTTCATACGATATCCGTTTTACGCAAACTCAGACTCTATCTCAAGCAGAATTCCGAGACGAACACAATGGCGTATCCCGTTTCCCTTAATTCTTTGATTTCAAATTAGTTATACTTTAATTTGTGCATAGAATACACGGGGTGTTACAGGGGGGGCTAGGGTGGCGGCTGCATCGTCGATGGCTCGCTGGGGGGGGATCTCGAATTGGACGTGGAGGGGTGGTTATCGAGTGGATGAGGAGAGAGAGGGGGAGGAAGGAAGGGGAGCGGCATGGTGGGCGGTGGCTGGGGGAAGAGGCTACAGCGACGACTTGGGGGAGGTGGGGCGTCGATTTGGGAAAGCGGGTTTTTTTTATATTTCGATATGGAGAAATGAAAGAGAGAGAAAACAAAGGGGCCACTATATAATTTATTTAATTTATTTTAAAAAGCAACTTTTTATTTCAAACTCAAAATCGAACCCACCGCCTGTTGTCCATAGCTAATTACCCTCATTCCGAACACAATGGGATATGTATCGTAAGTTGATTCGACTGTTTCGACCAATTTTCGCCAAAATCAACATATAACTCGATATATTGAATTTGAATGCGCATTTCAATTTACTGGGGTCACATAATAACTCGAAAAATTCCAAAAAAAATATTTTCTAACTTCGTATTGACTATACAGTCCTGACAAAACTAGTTTCATCGAATTCTGAGACCGTTGGAAAATGGCCATTTTCCAGTCGATTAAAATCAACTGAAACTGGTCAAACGCGTTTTCCTTTGCCACACTCACATATTGATTCGAAAAATTATGAAATTTGAAACCTAGCAATAACTTCACATCACGGACCCAACAAAAGTGGTTTCGCCGAAATCCGAGGTCGTTTGCAAAATTTCCATTTTTAAGGGCCTGAATTCTATAGCGACTATTCAGAATTTTCAACTGGTCGTATCTTTTGATTCCTGCTATGAAATTTTGATTTTTCGGATTCATTGGAAAGATATTCTCAAACAGATTCTATTATTTTTGGTTTCACTAAAATCCGGTTTATTTTGAATCTTGTGCATTCGTTTTGAATTGAAATCGAATTATCGAACTACCGCGCCATTTTCTATTCCTTTTATAATTTAAAATAAATATTTATATTCTATCGTCGATTCAAACGAATATATAAGTTCGAATTATATTCAAAATAAATTTCTCGTCGTTATTATTTAAAATAATTCATTTTAAATAATCAAAATTCGCTAAAATTGCCAAAATAAAATTTTTAAATTAGCCCAGATTTCCGGGTTATTACAGCGACATAGTGGTATGGGTCATTTATGCCGTCTTTGATTGATATTTATGATTTAATTCGCCTTTGAAAAATATATGTACTAGTAATAATATCAAACACTTTTGTTTATACGTATGAAGCATCACTTGACCATTATAAGGTAAAAACTCTATCCTCCGGCTTGCGTTGCATTGTGTGATGGGACCTGAGTCTTATAATGGCTTTATTTTTATAAAAAAGCATTGCGATGATTTAATAATTTACTTTATTTCATGCACTAGCACTCATTGGAGTAAACCCGTTCCGCGAAAGTGGAGTGGTCCTTTGATTTGCCTTATAATTGTGGTTTAATTAGTTAAATAGATTTCTCAAACCAGTCCCATGACTGACTCGTAGTTTTGTTTCACCTTACAAACTCGGGTGCCCTTATTTTCACACGGGCAGCCTAGTTACAGGTGGCTGACATATTTTGTCTTGGCACCGCAGCAGAGGTGCACTTTTGTCTCATGGTTAGGCTTGACTACATGTTGATGACTATGATTTTTCCGCCATTATTGTATATGTATGTGATTCCGCCACAGGCAATGTAAATTGATTATGTATTATTATGCACTAAGTTGTATCCTACACTGTGCTCTCTGATGTGGTGATATATATGTATATGATTCCGCTGTTATATTTGTGTAAATTATTTTATTTCATGTTTATGTTATTATCTATACTCTTGTAACAACCCGAAAATCTGGGCCAGTTTAAAAATTTTATTTTGGCAATTTTAGCGAATTTTGATTATTTAAAATGAATTATTTTAAATAATATCGACGAGAAACTTATTTTTGAATAGAATTCGATCGTATATATTATACGCGTCGTCGTTAGAATATAAATATTTATATATAATTATAAATAGAATTGAAAATGGCGCGGTAGTTCGATAATTCGATTTCAAACTTCAATTGAATGTACCGGGTGCAAAACAATCCGGATTTTAGTGAAACCAAAAACATTAGAATCTAATTGATAATATCTTTCCAACGAATCTGAAAAATCAAAATTTCATAGCGGGAATCAAAAGATATGTCCAGTTGAAAATTCTGAATAGTCGTTGTGGAATTCAAGCCCTTAAAAATTGGAATTTTGCAAATGACCTCGGATTTCGACGAAACCACTTTTGTTGGGTCCGTGATGTAAAGTTATTGCTAGATTCCAAATTTCATAATTTTTCGAATCGATATGTGAGCGTGGCAAAGGAAAACGCGTTTGACCAGTTTCAGTTGATTTTAATCGACTGGAAAATGGCCATTTTTCAAACGGTCTCAGAATTCGACGAAATTAGTTTTGTTAGGACCGTATCGTCGACACGATGCTAGAAAATATTTTTCTGGAATTTTTAGAGTTCGTATGTGGCCCTGGTAATTTGAAATGTGCGTTTAAAATAGAATATACACTGTGTTATATTTTAAATTTGGTAAAAACCTATCGAAACAGCCGAACTGGCTTACGATACATACCCCATTGTGTCCGGGATGGGGGTATTACGCTAGGGGCAACAGTCGTCGGGCCCAATTTCGAGTTCAAACGGAAAGTCAACTATATGGTATTACGCTATGGGCGACAGGCGGTGGGCCTCGTTTTGAGGTCGAAAAAAAAAGTTGCTTTTAGGTGGAAAATAAAATAATTAAAATAATTAAAAATTAATATTCACTCTCCCTCTCCTTTATTTCTCTCTGCCCCCCCCCCCCGTTATAATTCATTTTACAGAAAAAAAACAAAATAAGGAAATCGCGATGGAAGCCGCCACCCCCCCTTCCTCCCCGTTCGCCGCCGCCTGGAAGGACTGCGCCCCCCCCCCTAATCGTGCTGATGCGACGAACCCCCCCTCTCTCGATTCCGTCTCCTCTTCTACTCCCAGACAGCCGCAGCTACCAATGAAACCCCCTCCCCGTGCCATAGCCAAATGAGACGCGTCGCCCCCCCTTTATCCGCCACGTCAGAGCCGCAGCACCCCCCCTCCATCCTGCGCCGACACAGCACCCCCCCCCCCCCCCCGCTGTAAGTTCTTGAACCTTTTTATTTTATTTTTATTTTGAGTTTGATTTTTTTTTAAAAAAACAGTAAAGGTTTGATTTTTTTTTGGGGGGAAAATATGATTTTTATATTTTTAAAAGATTAATAACTGTTTTAAAAGATTAATAACATCTTCATAACTGTCTTGATTACATTATTTAAAGAAGCATAAAGAAAACATAAATAAACTGCAAAAGTCCCATAATTGCTGTCCAAAGCCATAGTCCAAAACGAAAAGATCCAAGCAATACATTCTTTCTCTTCAAGCTGGATACGAAGGCTGGTCAAGCTGCGGTATTCCCTCCCTGTGAACCTGGGGGGGGGGGGGAACGGAAGAAAAGAAGACGAAAGAAAAGTAGAGTCAGACATAAAGCCTGAGTAAGTCTAGGACTATTCAGTCTATGAATAAAGAACTGGGTATGATAAGTATAAACTAGAAATGGGAAAGCACCATAAACTTAGTTAAGTTGTCTAGGGTCGAATATACTATCGTACCCCATACTAATCTCTGTACCCATATAAACTAGTTCCCAACAGGCACCCCATAATCAGGGTGAAGTGATCCATTTTATGATGATCGGCTCCTACTCGCATAGTTACATGTGTCTTACGGCCCCCGATGTTGTAGTTACCTATGCTGGTCCCACCATGGGGTGTATCAAGTCCCATGGTGGCGGCCCGACACAATCCTAGAATGCACAGGTATGCTACTGGTGCCCAGTGCCTTATTTTTCTGCGCCGGAGTGTGTGCACGCCCGCACCCCGTTAGAACCTACACTGCTGCACCACCGCCGTCGATTTGACCTCTTACAATCAGCCCAGTAATCGTGCCCCACCCTGCCTAGTTTCAGGGTATCATGATACCTTATAGGGTTACTGCTGAAAAGGGTCCCCCGCTACTAGGTTTTTCTATTTCTAGCCAACATGCTAAGTTGGTTAAGTGTGTTATAAACCTAACCCCCAATCGGTCTGTTTAGTTTAGCATGTTCCATCTTGATTAAGTATTAATATAATTTACTTAATCCTATCAATCCTGACTCAGCCTTAATTGTCTTATTAAAGCCTTGACCTCTCACATTAGACAGGTATTGTTGTGGCTGCCTGTTGCCGGTTGGGTCCGGGCAGTCTTACGCCACAACTCAGTCTAACCTCGGGTCCTTATTGGGCTCCATGTTTAACCACCCACATTGGATAGGTATTGTTGTGACGACTGGACAGCTGGGCGGTTCCGGGCAGGTTTACATCACAACTCAATCCAACCTCGGGTTAAACACATCGTATTTTCTACATTTACATATTTTGTCTTTCTTCTTTTTATATGTAAATATTTGCGGCCCATTATTCAAATTCATCTTTATTGGTTAAATTTCATTTATGCCACTTAATTGTTCTTTCAAGGTTGTTGGCATGCGTTAAACATGCCAACACATATGTTCTATATTTTAGCCCAAACGTCATTACCCCCGTATTATACGTTCGCTCCAACGTAAGGTGTGTTGGGTTTAATACTTAAACCCAATTTAGCCAAGTGAAAAGGGGAGGCTTATAACATGATGTTTATAAGATAACATGAAAAAGGGAAGTGTGAACGCATGAACTTGCAACGAACGATTCAATTAACATAAAATAGGTACATGTGAACTTGCAATTTTAACATCATATAATCATGGCATAACATGAATCATTTTATCCATATAATCATAGCATAAACAATACTTAAACATAAATCATTCTATTCATATGGTTAATGCATAGACAATACTTAATCATGAATTATTTTACTCATATGATTATGGCATAAGCAGTACTTAAACATGGATTATTCTAGTCATATGATAATGGCATAAACTTAAACATGAATCATAGGTTCAACTAACCACGTAAACTTGAAATTAAGAATCTAACTAAATTAGATATCATTATTATTGGCACGGGGTCTTGACTAGAAATATAAGTCTATATTTTTATTTAGGCATAATATAAACTAATCATGTTCATAAAATCACTATATGTTAACAAAAGGTACTTATTTTTGTAACTAATATAAAAGTATGGTTCAACTAGAATTATCCCAACCTAATTCTTATATGAATCATGGTTTTTAATCCATTTATAAAATTATAGCATAAACATATCTAAACTTACATCTTGGTTTTCATTTTTATCTATGTAAACTTGCAAGAGGAATGTAATTCTAGTGTAATTCTAATGTAACTTATGATAACAACCTGAGCCTAAAAACATGTTTTTCAATTGGGCATAATAACGAACATAGTTTAGTCATGTTCATAAAGGTGCTTACTTTTGTTTCTAACACAAAAGTATGATTTGCCAATTTTCAACATAGATTCATATAAATCATGGTACTTAGTCGGTTCAATTACACACTAAAAGTGGACATAAAAGTATGTACATCATATTAGCGTAATAACGAATCATATACTTGCATGAATTCCAATTAAAATATCATAACATATAGTTGTTAACATGAATCATATACTTGCATGAATCTTAAATAAACTATTACAACATATAGTTGTTACTTTCAACATGAATCATATACTTGCAATGATCAAATGGGTGTTGTAAATAACTACCACAAACATGTAGTTTTCAATATGAATCATATGCTTGCATGAATCCCAATTAAAATTCCACAACATGTGGTTGTCAACATAAATCATATACTTGTATGAATCCAATCGTACACCTTAGTATTGCCAAATCGTTTAGAATCAAAATAACATACAAATATAAGTCATTATCGCCACAATTCCATTTCGTTTCCAACGCAAATCGCGTACTTACAAATATCCAATCGTATACCATAATATTCCCAAATCGTTTTGCATCAAAGCAACATACAAATATAGATTATTATCGCCACAATTCCATTTCTTACATTACACAAATCAACACAATTATTTAATTCATATCGGAATAGCACTCTACTTACAGCGTATGACGAATCTTCAATTCAGAAATCTGAATTCTGAATTTGGAGATGCTATCCTTTGTTGTAGGCGTTGCTTTGATTTGATTAACGTTTCTTTAAGCTCTGAATTATCTCCTAGTTGCCTCTCAATTTCTGACGGCTATATTTAGTCTCTCCTCAGCAACATGACGGTCTCATCTCCATTTTAGTTTATGTGAATTAGGGTTAGCCTTAGGTCCTTTTTATAGAGTTTGTGAGTTGATTTAGACCGTCGATGAAGCTTGGTTCAATAATAGCCGTTCGTTTGAAGGAGAGACCAACCAGGAGCTGACACCTAGCCCTAGTGACAAGGCAAGGCTCAGAAAATCGACCAAACACAGACCTGGCCAGACAGGGTGGGCTGGGTTCGACCTGGCTCAGGGGCCAGGTCGACAACCCAGTCGACACCGTGTCGACTTGGCAGTCGACACGGGTTACCCAGGTCGACTGCCCAGTCGACCTGGCTAGCCCCAGGTCGACTGCCAAGTCGACCTGGGTTCTTGGGGCGGGAATTTTCCCGCCTTGGCCAATTGGGCCCGATTTTGAATTTTGAATTAGTTTTTCTGAGCTGTTTTCGTCTGTTCGAATTTTAAACCTAATTCTGAAACTTTCGGAGGCCATATCTTGGTAATACGGACTCCAATTTTCGAAAACTCGGACTCTATTTCGCGTATTTTTCCGAGACGAACGAAATGGCGTATCCCGTTTCCCTTAATTCTTTGATTTGAAATTAATTATACTTTAATTTATGAATTTCACGGTTATAGAATACACGGGGTGTTACATTCTCCCCCACTTAAAAGGATTTCGTCCCCGAAATCTTCAAGTTAGGAAGAATGTATATCCTAACATCCAAACATCCATCTACTCATCCATCAAACACGAGCATCCATTGTCCTTAAAAGACTTCTAATGCTTCATGATCATATGCGAAGTGTGTGTGTACATGTACTTATCTAATGCAAAATCAGGCGGTCTACTGATTCAGTTGATCTCCTTAATGCGAATTATGTAAGTGCTATGAATCCATTATGTATGCAAATTCTCCTATTCATGATTCTACATGAGTGCACAATCATTCATATAAATGCAACATCCATATGACAACACATTAAACTTCAACCATACACGGATGCAAACATATATGCATATGCAATATGATGTGACTGAGCCGATCTAAAACCTAAATTGTGTGTGTATATGCAACCACGAGCAACCACTAGCAATCACTTGCAACCATCATCCATAACATGTTTCAACTACATGTTTTCATCCAAAGAGTTTCTACCTAAAAGATAGGGTCGAGGAGATATACCTAAAAAAAATAGATAAAAGCGCAACTTAAGAAAGATCAAGGATGTACCCTCGAAAAGAAAAGGGTAGGCAGCGCGTATTCTAGCTTCAGTTTCCCAAGTTGCATCTCCTTCGGCGTAGCTCCACTGAACTTTGACGAGCTTGACTTCGCGGTTGCGTAGCTTCTTCACTTCCGTTCCTAATATGCAGGTTGGAACTTTCCTCACGGTTGCTTTGCGTTCCACTTCAGCTTCTTCTAGGATATTTGGCTCTACCACTTCAGCAGACTCATGTAGACATTTTCGGAGATGTGAAACATGAAAGACGTTGTGAACTCCAGCCAATCTTTCGGGTAGCTCTAATCTATAGGCCATTTTCCCAATTGTTCCTATCTAAAGGTATAGTCGAATGATAGAAGCAAGTAAAAACTTTGTGCCCATTAGGCAATGTCAAAACTGGAAATCTATGCCACATATATATTGATTAGGAGAAGAACTCTCTAAGCATCAGCCCCGAAGACCGAAATCAACATCAGACTGACACCCAAAGAATTACTCAACCCAACCACTATATATGATTCTGGGAAACTAAGCATGATGGACTCCTTTTAGGTCACAAGGAAGTCCCTCCCTAAGACCAACCCGTATCCTATAAAACCCAAAAAGTTTAGTCAAACCAACGAACACCCTCCAGCCACAACATGTGTTACTAACAGATGAGTCATACTCCCTATGGGGTTTGCAACAGAAAGTGGATTGAGAAGGGGACCGAGAGGATATACACAAAAGATAGCACGCAAGTAAGCTCTACAGGAAGAGAGGGATCAAAGATATACTCTTAAGAAGAGATATGATGCACAAATCTAGTCTTCAATCTTCTAAGTCGCATTTCCTTGAGCTTAACTCCATTATGCTTTGTCCGTCTTTAACTTCACAATTTCGTAGCTTCTTAATTCTTGTTTCCAAAATATGAGTTGGAACCTATTTCACTGTTGCCTCTCGTTCCACTTTCACTTATTCTCCTTCTAGTATACTTGGCTCAAGCATAACTGCGTACTCATGGTTCCATGCAAGCTTTCAAAAATTCACTAGTGAATCTTGGATCTTGTTCACTTACTAGAAGGTATTCCACATAGATGAATTATCTCTTGAAAATAAACAAATGTCAACTATGTTGCCAAATGTACTTACTAAGGTGATTCTTTACGACTTATGCATAAGCGAAATGAACGTACTGCCTTAGTGGCGAACACTACTGGAGCGCCCCATTCTGAAATGCTCCTTCTAATGAACCCCTTCTCTAGAAGCTCTTTAATCTGTTTACTGGGCTCTTTCCTTTCCCGTGGAGCCATGTGTCTAACGGGCAACGCAACGGGCTTTGCATTATCTACAAGATATATACGGAAGTCTATCTCCCGCTTCGGAGGCAAGCCCTTCACCTCTTCGAAGACATCTAGATATTCCCGGACCACTCTAATCGATTGCAAATTTTCAACGGAGGCATCTAGCGATTCAAGATAACTAAGCATAACCGCATACGAGGGATTACAAGAAATTTCCAAAGTATTACCGAGCTGGGTTAGGAGCCTAACAACCCTTTTCTCACAATCAAGGATGGCCCCATTACTGGATAGCCAATCCATGCCCAAAATCAAACCATATCCCGAAAAGCCCAAAACAAAGGCACTACGTTGAAATTCTATGCTTAGAATAGAAATTTTCAATCCCAAACAGATCATAGACAAATGAGCTGGGCCCCCAATTGGGTTTGAAACAATTAAGGGGTCCTCTACCATACTAGTTTTTAGGTGCAGAGATTCTACTAAAGCAGACGAGATAAAGGAGTGTGATGCGCCAGAATCAAATAAAGTGCGAACGGGGTGATCATAAAGATAAACTACACTTTCTACAGAAGTATTTATACCTCGCTGTTGCAGAGGTGGCGCTTCTAGCACATGAACTTGTGCCCCTGAGGTGGATCCAGCCCTTTGCCCCTGTCCTCGTTTCTTTGGGCAGTCCTTAGCCCTGTGGCCTGTCTCACCGCAAGAAAAGCACCCACCATTCATCTTGGCCTTCTTTTTCCGGCAATCTTTCACTAAGTGCCCCCACTTTGCCACAGAATTTACACTCCCTCTTCTCTCGGGACTTGTTGTCTTTCCCGCCCTTCTCAAAGTCTGTCTTCTCAGGACAGTCTTTGCTGATGTGTCCAGTCTCCCCACAATGAAAACATTCTCCTTGCTTTCTTTTCCTCTTTCTACAATTCTTGGCTATGTGCCCTTCCGTACCACAAAAATTGCATTTCCTTTTTTCCCGTTTCTTATTATTACTGTTACGATCCTTTCTTGTTTGACTATTATTCGTCTTCCTGCTCTGGGACTCTTCCGCTTGCTGGTTCACGTGGAGGAGGAGGAGTGAAAGCGTCAGCAGCTGGGGAGTAAGGTCTCCAGACATGCTGAAATAGAAAGGATAGATTCAAAACGAAGGATAAGAGATAGTACCTATGGCTTTGGGGGGACTTTGCCTTTTAAAACAAAATAATATTTTATCTTTTAAAAATGCTTCTTTAAATTTCTTTTTTGAAAATAAATTTTCAAAACTTTTTATCTTATCTGGTAAACCTATGCTCTGATACCAAGTGAAACACCCCACCTCCGTTAGGGTCACTCTCAAAGGGAATGCCCTAATTTTGGTGGAGGTTTATAAGTATAAGTCACAGATATACAAGACAGATATAAGAACACATATTTTTGAATAGCGGAAAACAACAACTTTTATTTCATTAAAATACGTGTTACACCAACCATACCATAATTGTCTTACAATACTTCCAAAAACATAACATCTTCATAACTGTCTTGATTACATTACTTAAAGAAGCATAAAGAAAACATAAATAAACTGCAAAAGTCCCATAATTGCTGTCCAAAGCCATAGTCCAAAACGAAAAGATCCAAGCAATACATTCTTTCTCTTCAAGCTGGATATGAAGGCTGGTCAAGCTGCGGTATTCCCTCCCTGTGGACCTGGGGGGGGGGGGGGGGGGAACGGAAGAAAAGAAGACGAAAGAAAAGTAGAGTCAGACATAAAGCCTGAGTAAGTCTAGGACTATTCAGTCTATGAATAAAGAACTGGGTATGATAAGTATAAACTAGAAATGGGAAAGCACAATAAACTTAGTTAAGTTGTCTAGGGTCGAATATACTATCGTACCCCATACTAATCTCTGTACCCATATAAACTAGTTCCCAACAGGCACCCCATAATCAGGGTGAAGTGATCCATTTTATGATGATCGGCTCCTACTCGCATAGTTACATGTGTCTTACGGCCCCCGATGTTGTAGTTACCTATGCTGGTCCCACCATGGGGTGTATCAAGTCCCATGGTGGCGGCCCGACACAATCCTAGAATGCACAGGTATGCTACTGGTGCCCAGTGCCTTATTTTTCTGCGCCGGAGTGTGTGCACGCCCGCACCCCGTTAGAACCTACACTGCTGCACCACCGCCGTCGATTTGACCTCTTACAATCAGTCCAGTAATCGTGCCCCACCCTGCCTAGTTTCAGGGTATCATGTTACCTTATAGGGTTACTGCTGAAAAGGGTCCCCCGCTACTAGGTTTTTCTATTTCTAGCCAACATGCTAAGTTGGTTAAGTGTGTTATAAACCTAACCCCCAATCGGTCTGTTTAGTTTAGCATGTTCCATCTTGATTAAGTATTAATATAATTTACTTAATCCTATCAATCATGACTCAGCCTTAATAGTCTTATTAAAGCCTTGACCTCTCACATTAGACAGGTATTGTTGTGGCTGCCTGTTGCCGATTGGGTCCGGGCAGTCTTACGCCACAACTCAGTCTAACCTCGGGTCCTTATTGGGCTCCATGTTTAACCACCCACATTGGATAGGTATTGTTGTGACTACTGGACAGCCGGGCGGTTCCGGGCAGGTTTACATCACAACTCAATCCAACCTCGGGTTAAACACATCGTATTTTCTACATTTACATATTTTGTCTTTCTTCTTTTTATATGTAAATATTTGCGGCCCATTATTCAAATTCATCTTTATTGGTTAAATTTCATTTATGCCACTTAATTGTTCTTTCAAGGTTGTTGGCATGCGTTAAACATGCCAACACATATGTTCTATATTTTAGCCCAAACGTCATTACCCCCGTATTATACGTTCGCTCCAACGTAAGGTGTGTTGGGTTTAATACTTAAACCCAATTTAGCCAAGTGAAAAGGGGAGGCTTATAACATGATGTTTATAAGATAACATGAAAAAGGGGAGTGTGAACGCATGAACTTGCAACGAACGATTCAATTAACATAAAATAGGCACATGTGAACTTGCAATTTTAACATCATATAATCATGGCATAACATGAATCATTTTATCCATATAATCATAGCATAAACAATACTTAAACATAAATCATTCTATTCATATGGTTAATGCATAGACAATACTTAATCATGAATTATTTTACTCATATGATTATGGCATAAGCAGTACTTAAACATGGATTATTCTAGTCATATGATAATGGCATAAACTTAAACATGAATCATAGGTTCAACTAACCATGTAAACTTGAAATTAAGAATCTAACTAAATTAGATATCATTATTATTGGCACGGGGTCTTGACTAGAAATATAAGTCTATATTTTTATTTAGGCATAATATAAACTAATCATGTTCATAAAATCACTATATGTTAACAAAAGGTACTTATTTTTGTAACTAATATAAAAGTATGGTTCAACTAGAATTATCCCAACCTAATTCTTATATGAATCATGGTTTTTAATCCATTTATAAAATTATAGCATAAACATATCTAAACTTACATCATGGTTTCCATTTTTATCTATGTAAACTTGCAAGAGGAATGTAATTCTAATGTAATTCTAATGTAACTTATGAAACAACCTGAGCCTAAAAACATGTTTTTCAATTGGGCATAATAACGAACATAGTTTAGTCATGTTCATAAAGGTGCTTACTTTTGTTTCTAACACAAAAGTATGATTTGCCAATTTTCAACATAGATTCATATAAATCATGGTATTAGTCGGTTCAATTACACACTAAAAGTGGACATAAAAGTATGTACATCATATTAGCATAATAATGAATCATATACTTGCATGAATTCCAATTAAAATATCATAACATATAGTTGTTAACATGAATCATATACTTGCATGAATCTTAAATAAACTATTACAACATATAGTTGTTACTTTCAACATGAATCATATACTTGCAATGATAAAATGGGTGTTGTAAATAACTACCACAAACATGTAGTTTTCAATATGAATCATATGCTTGCATGAATCCCAATTAAAATTCCACAACATGTGGTTGTCAACATAAATCATATACTTGTATGAATCCAATCGTACACCATAGTATTGCCAAATCGTTTAGAATCAAAATAACATACAAATATAAGTCATTATCGCCACAATTCCATTTCGTTTCCAACGCAAATCGCGTACTTGCAAATATCCAATCGTATACCATAATATTCCCAAATCGTTTTGCATCAAAGCAACGTACAAATATAGATTATTATCGCCACAATTACATTTCTTACATTACACAAATCAACACAATTATTTAATTCATATCGGAATAGCACTCTACTTACAGCGTATGACGAATCTTCAATTCAGAAATCTGAATTCTGAATTTGGAGATGCTATCCTTTGTTGTAGGTGTTGCTTTGATTTGATTAACGTTGCTTTAAGCTCTGAATTATCTCCTAGTTGCCTCTCAATTTCTGACGGCTATACTTAGTCTCTCCTCAGCAACATGACGGTCTCATCTCCATTTTAGTTTATGTGAATTAGGGTTAGCCTTAGGTCCTTTTTATAGAGTTTGTGAGTTGATTTAGACCGTCGATGAAGCTTGGTTCAATAATAGCCGTTCGTTTGAAGGAGAGACCAACCAGGAGCTGACACCTAGCCCTAGTGACAAGGCAAGGCTCAGAAAATCGACCAAACACAGACCTGGCCAGCCAGGGTGGGCTGGGTTCGACCTGGCTCAGGGGCCAGGTCGACAACCCAGTCGACACCGTGTCGACTTGGCAGTCGACACGGGTTACCCAGGTCGACTGCCCAGTCGACCTGGCTAGCCCCAGGTCGACTGCCAAGTCGACCTGGGTGCTTTGGGCGGGAATTTTCCCGCCTTGGCCAATTGGGCCCGATTTTGAATTTTGAATTAGTTTTTCTGAGCTGTTTTCGTCTGTTCGAATTTTAAACCTAATTCTGAAACTTCCGGAGGCCATATCTTGGGCATACGGACTCCGATTTTCGAAAACTCGGACTCTATTTCACGTATTTTTCCGAGATGAACGAAATGGCGTATCCCGTTTCCCTTAATTCTTTGATTTGAAATTAATTATACTTTAATTTATGAATTTCACGGTTATAGAATACACGGGGTGTTACAGCGTGGGCCTACACTAGACCGGGGATAAGGCTAGGCCTCGTCCCATTTCTAGTATCGTGCCGTTATGCCGCCGAAATTTTCTAAAAATAAGTTAGAAAAATAAAGATAACATTTTATTTAATAAATGAACCGAATAGAATATTCATAGGTTGAATAAAATAGTTTGATCGTTAAAAATATAATTTTTAACGTGAATGTGAATAGATAAATATTCATTTACAAACCGGACGGTTTGTTTATGTACACCTATTTGCAGGACATTGATTGGGACGATAAATTTTACACATCGCCCAACTGAACAAATAAAATCTGTGTTTGATTGTTTGAAACCCCACACGGGTATTGGGATGATAAATGACATACACTAATCCCAATAATTAGTTGTATGTCGATCGATTGATTGACAGACTGTTATAAGCGTTAAACATCTATATTCGATGCTTATACAGTGTAGAATGCACTTTGGATGATGGTTGATTATTCATCGTTGTTATTGTATACATGTGTTGTAGAAAATCCATATAATTAACATTATATGGTACTTGATTGGGCCTCATTCCAGTTTCGAAATAGAAATATTTGAAATAGAAATATTTGAAATAGAAATATTTAAAATAGAAATATTTGAAATAGAAATATTTGAAATAGAAATATTTGAAATAGAATATTTGAAAATAGAAACATATGAAGCCGTGTTGGTTAGATTGACGCCATTTCGACGTGAACGATATTTATATCGATTTTATTCATTCTTCAATGAATATTGAATAGATTTGAAATTGAATAGATTTGAAATTCGAACTATATTGAGAATGAACTGAAATTCGAATTATATTTAAAGTGAATTGAAATTCGAATTAAACGGAATAGATTTGAAATTCGAACTATACTGAAAGAAATTGAAATTCGAATAGAAATGAATTCGAATTGAATTCGAATAGAAATGAATTCGAATTGAATTTGAATAGAAATGAATTCGAATTGAAATTGAAAATGAATTGAAATGAATTCAAATTGAAAATGAATAGAAATGAAAACGAAATGAAATCGAACTGAAATTGAATTAGAAATCAATTTGAATTGAAATTGATTTGAAATGAATTTAAAATGAATTTAAATTGGAATATTCAATTTTGATTTGAAATTGAATATGAAGTTGAAACCGCTTTAAAAATGAATTGGAAACGATTTATAAAGCACGTTTTAAATTGAAATCGATGAAGTATATATTATATATATATATATTATATATATATATATATATATTATAATGGCCTGAATAGAACGCGCCGCGCCGCGGCAGTTCGCGAATTTCGACCATTGACTTCGAACAGATAATACGGGAGATCCGACCGTCGGATTCTCCTAAAACCGGAACCGTTGGGTTCGTATCGAAAAGAGCTTTCTAACGAATATTAGAAATTAGAAATCTAACGGTTGGATTTGGAATTATGCCCAAATCAAATTTGAAAAAGGTCGCTGTAAGTGCAGTTCGATAGCCGTTGATGGAAATCGACTGTACGGGCCTTGATAAAATTATTAAAAATAGTAATAATTTGTGTAAAATCATAAGAAATGATTTAGAAAGAATTGGGATGAAAAACTCCATATTTGAAAAGATAAAAATAGATTTTTATCGTAATGAACTAGTTTTGAACTAGAATTATAATTCTATTTATTTTTAAATTAATAAATTGAATTTGAAATGGTTTTGAAAATAACCAGAATTTCCAATGATTGCATTGGAATGGGTTTGAATCGAAATTGTCTTCGGAATATTTCGATGTTAGATTTCGTGATTATACAGATGTTGTTATGGAAATTTGAAAGATATAGATATATATATCGTTATTTCCAATACGATATCTGTTGGTCGTAGAATTTGATATTGAATATAAGCATATTTTCTATTCAGAGCCTTGTATTTAATATCAAATGTGATTTGAGTTTGTCGTGAATGGTGTCTTGACTAACACCGTTCTTGAACCCAGTGGAGAAAAGATTAAATCTTTTTATTTAGATTTAATGAAGTGTAACAATTAAATGATATTTAATTGGAATTGAAGTGATATTGATTTTTGGGTTTATCGTGGACAGTGTTTTAAATAACACTCGTTCTTTAACCCAATAATTAATGGAATGTGATTTTGGGTTTATCGTGAACCGTGTTTTTAAATGACACTGATTCTTTAACCCAGTTAACGATTAAAACTAAGTGGAGTTTTAATGAATCTTTAATTAGATTGAAAAGATCGAGAACGGAATATCACCAGTTTTGCTCCAAGCGATAGTTAAATCTTTAATTAGATTTAAACGTGAAATGGTAACTAAATTTACCGATAACACCGTGGTGTTAGATATGAAGTAAGACCCATCTTACTTCATGGGATGAATAGGTTGGGATTGGGAAATTAAAACAAATGATTACTTCGGTAAGGTTCGTTAATCCCGACTAGTTTGAATTGATATTCAAAAGGAGATTAAAGAATAAATTCAAGGAATTTATCTTTGATAAAATTAATGGGAACCTTTCCCTATGAATGTGAAATTTAGAAACTAACTGTCGGTTAACTAAGCAGAATGGTTTTCTGGATATTGATCTGATGTTGGTTTCGGCCTTCGGGGTTAATATTTGGGGAATTATTCTCTTGATTAATTTACGGTTAGTGACTGATGAATTGGAATGAGGCGTATGTTGTGTTTGTGTAACACTTGTTTATTATATACGCGAGTTGCCCAGAAAGACCGGGTTTATCCCATTCTGAATAACTGAATCGACGATAAGAAATCGAAGATGAAGACGGTGGTCGAAGACCGGAGATCTTCACCTCGTTTGGATGGTAACCGAGGTCCTGATTGGGAGGCATCCCGAAATATGGATAATGAGTGGTGATCGCCCAGACGTATGTGGTGATCGATGGGTTTGCGAGGTATTTAGTGCCTCCGGTTTCGTTCAGACCCAGAACGGACTTGCAAATGGAATGTGTGTCTGACATTGGAATTCATTCTGTGTGATTGATAGCCATCAGTTGCACGGCGTGAATTGTCTGTGTGGCATGCTAAGATTCAATGATCAGGGCTTCTGTTGTAAAGCAAAGTCTTGTGGTGATGATCAAAGCACCGCCTGTGTGGCGTAGCTTTGTGTATAACGTGAAATCGCGAGCCTCACACCCCGGTATGAACCAGAAACGGGAGAAAGGACCTCAGGGAGGGCCTACGTTTCCTCCTAGCTAAAAGTGGCGTCAGTGGTTTTACACGCCCTGACGAGTTTGACTTATGTGGTTGTTGCTGTTGCGAGGCGCCTCGGTTAGATCGGACGATCCGGGTCCGATGGAGTCATTCGTTGGCTCGCTTACGCCCCAAAGGGCGGCGAAACGTAGTGCTCAGGCATTTTTAATCCACTCCGTGTGGACCGGCCCTGTCGCTTCAAGGGTCGATGCGTTCTGATCCTGAGACTCGGGCTAGGCAGTCTCGAATTCGGTAAGGACTATCTTTTGCCTTGGTTCATGACGGAAATCCAATTTCCAAATACGACATCGTGCGGTTTTGATTGTATATATATATGGCGACATGATATATGGTACCCATGCTGTCTATGATTGATAGTTATGATTTGAAATTGTTTTCAAAACATATAAACACTAGCAATAATATCAATTGCCTTTGTTTTATTCGTATCAAGCATTCTTGGCTATTATAAGTTAAAAACCCTATCCTCCGGCTTGCGTTGCATTGTGTGATGGGAACTGGGTCTTATAATAGCTTCATTTTTCTTTATTTAGCATTGCGTTGTTGTTTTATGCACTGGTGTTCTTGGGAGGAAACCCGTTCCGCGTAAGCGGCGTGGTCCCTTGATTTACCTAACTTTAAAATAAAGATTAATAACTGTTTTAGTTCTCACACCAGTCCCATGACTGACCTGGAGTTTATTGTTTTAACCTAAACTCTGGGTGCCCCTATTTTGACACGGGCAGCTAGTAGTTTTGGTTTTGCAGATTTATATTCACAGGATCCTGGTTTACAGCTGGAAGGATATCCGGAATGCTTTGTATCCGTATATCTCCTTCAGTTGTGTATTGTATTATTTTCCACTGCTATGTAATGTATTGTAATCTCTGATTTTTCTGTGTAATATTTATTTGTTTATACTCTGTATATTCTTGTAATCTGATGCATTGTTGTAATATATAATGAAATGTTCTTCCGTCTGCGTTCTGATTTGTCGTGTTCTCAAAACAATTCGTTCTTTCTCTCTCTCTTTGGAGACCGGGGAAGTTCGGGTCGTTTCAACTCTGCTAATGATGATTAATGTGTTATATTCCAATGATTATCCTTAACACCGTAGCACGGGGTTTTGAGATCGTCACATTAATGTTCGATAGAGAAGGTTGGTTAAGTGAGTTGAGTTAATGAGTGTAATGTTTTGAGTTGGCATAGCGATGTTTTATTGAAACATCTATTTAAATCCAAATGTAGGAGTTTTGGAAATGTTTCCAAATAAGAATCAGGAATATTTTATAATATAGGAAATAAGAAATGGAAACGCTTTCCAAAGTTAATAACGTATATTTTCTAAAATTAGAAAATAAGGATTTGGTGAATATATGGAAATGAGAAATGGGGAAATGAAAATGTTGAATGATGTTTGATCGATATAATTTCCATTTGGAAATAATATCACTGTTTGCACATGTGTTTTTCTTTGATAGTTAACTCACCGACTATCAAAGTTTTTGACCATTTTTCCATCGTCAATACTGAGAGACCGGGATCAGACTCATTATATGAAAACCACTCTGTATAGACATTAGCGTTGCGATCAAATATGATGAAGATAATTGAATATGGAGTTATGCAAGGGCTGTCCTGTTTACAGAATAGTGCCTTCAGTTTGTCCAGTTCCATGACGACCTGTATGAAAAAATGTCTGACAGAGTGTATTTAATAGATCGCGTAAGTTGATCTCTTCAATCGTATATATGTTTGGTGGCGGAGGAATTCATTTCTCTTAGCTGTATGCCCGTTGTATTTATGAGGAAATCAATTTGTGATTTTGCGGGTATGACGATGTGACATTCAAGGTGAATAGATATGTGATCTGTCAGAGATAAGCGTGGCCTCTAGCCTCACAACCGGGAAATGACAAAAATCGGGCAGGCAGCATGGCTAAGTGGTTGGCTACCAAGTAGGGTGTATTATCACCTATATAGAGATATTCATTTCATTCTTTAATCTATTCGATGCTATCTGATTCAGGAAATGGATGCTGATCCCAACCGTTGGTGATATACATTCGATACACTCAAGCGAAATGAGTGGTTAGTCATGTGTGGCCAGGTTGAAAGATGTTCTTGTTGAACCCAATGTATTCCTATTTAGAGGTACACTATTGAAAGGTGGTTCCATACCTTGTCATAGTTGGAAATTCATTACCCAATAAGTGCTCGCGGTTTTGATTGTAACTATATATGTAGAATGTGAGATGAAAGCGTTTCTGCTAGATGATTATTTAGTTATGGTTGATAGACATTATTATAATATCAAAAGAGTTTTGATATAAAGTTTATTGTTTCTTTCAAAAGGTTTTTGAAAGTTAAATCAAAAGTTTTGGATTCTCATAAGGGAAAAACCCGTTCCGTTATATGGCGTGGTCTTATGAGATATCGTTTAATTGCTCAAACCGTTTTAAACTGTTTTACTCACACCAGTCCCATGACTGACCCAGAGTTTGTTTTGTTTTCCCTAAACTCTTGGGTGCCCAATTTTTAACGGGCAGTCAAGTAGTCATGATTTTATAGATATACTTGGAGAGCTTGGAGCAGGAGGCTTCAGGGTTATATAGCTATTGTTTATTCCGCTGTGTTTTAAGTGTTGTACTCTGATAATGTTACTGTATACTAGGTTTTAAATCTCGGATATCGGTCACGTTTCGTCTTGGGGATTTTATTGACTCGGTCTCGTATCGGGGGAGATCTCGGACGAGATGAGTCTAACTCGGGAGTTCATCTCGAATTTTCATCTCGGGTCTGAAAGTTCATATCGGAACAATCTCGGGGTACATGATATGTTAAAAATGATATTTTAACAAAATGATTTTTGTGAATGCTATCAAAAACATAGTAACTTAAACTTAAAATGCAAAATAACTTTATTATTCTTTATTTTGCGAAAGATCATTCATACTCTAAATCGTAATATGCTTAAAACAAGAATATTGTTAGACAGGAAACATTAAAAGGATCTAAAACATTAAAAAATTCAACTTAAATAGACCATAAAATACATAATTTCATAAGTAACGTGTATGTAAAAAGACGAATATGAAAATCATAAGCATTGTAAAACATATACAAACATACAATATAGTCATCAAACATGCAAAATGTAAAATAACAAAAGATTGATATGGCTAGATTTGAGTTTTTTAATTATATTTCTAATTCAGGCACAAATTTAAATTTTAACCAAAAAAACTAAGATCTCGGACGATATTCTAGTATTCCGTCTCGATCGATATATCGTTCGATATTGCAATATCTCGGGTGATATATTCGAAAGGAGATTTAGAGTGATATTTGTTGTTTCGTTTCGGAAGGAGCCCAAAACGAGATCTCAGAGGAGATCTCGGGTGATACTTGCGAGATTTGAAACAGTGGCTGTATACATATACTGATTTTATTTCAAAGATATGTTATCTAGTATATGTTGTTCGTTCCGTTGTGAGGTTCGTGTTGTATTTCTTCTTCTTCTTCTTCTTCTATTCTAAGTTTCTAACTTATCTATTCTCACCCTCTGTTTTCTTTCTATTAGTTTTCTGGCTTCCAGTGTAATTTGGGTTGGACTTGTGTTATTTGGTCAACTCAAATTGTACCGGAATTTCGGGACACTACAGTGGTATCAGAGCTTAAGGTTAAGTGGTTACCCCTGCTCTGCGGCATGATTCAGTAGAGATAGGGTTAGTAATGCCCTGGATTGAGTTTGAGTGTATATGTACGAGCGCGTATTTGTTATTTGATTTAAAATGGTTTTATATTGTGGTGATTTATCGGTTGAGTTATTTATGAATTCAGGTCGATTAGTTTGATCCACTGAATCGGTAGGAGTTTCTGAAAACTTGAATACGATGAACAGACATAGTATGTTTTGGAAAGAGGGTAAATGAAATAATTTTATCCAAAGTATATTTTGATATAAAAGTGAATATATATTGAAATTATTATATTTGATGTGTTGGTCACTATTATGATCGAATGAGATTATAATTGGAATAGTTATATAAATTGCCAATCGGAGTTCATATAAGTGAAATACGTGAAATCAGATGAATTAAATCTAAATTTAAATCAGAATTGGAATTAAAATTCTGAGAACATGATAAGTGTTTGTAAATGGAATTGGATTAAATATATGGGAGTTTTAAAATCCTAGGAGATTTTAAATTGTTTTACAAACATTGAGAATGGTATTTTGAAATGAATTTCAAAATGAAAGTATTTAGATATGGTTTTGAAAGTGATATAGTATTGAACTCACTTCGATAGCTGGAAAATAGATTCCGATGATGATCATGACATCATCGGTGTTCATTTTCGAGTTGTAAGTGACGGGTTACTACCAAAGAGATTGTTTTCGAATTATTTTGGGAAAAAGAGTTGTTTTGATATTCCGAAATGAAATTTGATTTTTGAAAAGCAAAGTTGTTTAGAAACTCCTGGAAACAGATTGTTTGAATTAAAACAAATTAGATGGAAATTTGTGAAACTAAATTGAAAACCAAGAATGGTAGTTGAGATTGATAATGGAATTTGTATTGGATAAACCAAT
This sequence comes from Allium sativum, assembly GCA_030737875.1. Lineage (NCBI taxonomy): Eukaryota > Viridiplantae > Streptophyta > Magnoliopsida > Asparagales > Amaryllidaceae > Allium > Allium sativum. The sequence goes on along the minus strand of CM060924.1, from coordinate 413,748,550 downwards.
GGTTGTGTTGGAGATAAAAGTGATTTGAGTTTGATTGGGATGATATTGGTATATGCTGAATTAGCAGCAATTGGAAAGAATATAATGATATGTCCGACAAAAAGTTACAAGTTTATATTTATATTGGGTAAGAGATTTATGAGCCGATTGGCAAGCCGCTTGGCTGTTTGATTTTCTTTTGGGTTAGAGATGGCCTAGAGAGGTGAGTTATAGTTGTACCGATTGACCAGTACAAAGGAGGTGCTGGCGAAATTATTTCGAATATTTCGGGTGTTAGAAAATTTTCATGATTTTTGTAAATTTTCATTGATAAGAATTAATTAATATTTTAATTGAAATAAAATTGGTTCAGTTGAAACTGAAGTTAAGAAGTGAACAAATAAGTTCTAACCAGTCAATAGGGTTTGTTTTCTACCTTATCAATTTCGAGGACGAAATTATTTTAAGGGGGGAAGAATGTAATGTCCCGTATTTTATCGATACAATAATTAATTAATTTAATTATTTAAATAGTGATTTAGAGGATTTAATTGTTGTTTGATTAAATAACTTTGAATATATTTAATTAATATTAATAATAGAATAAAATATTTAATTCTGAAATAATCAGAATTAGCTGAAATGGCAATATTGTGTTAATTGGGCAATTGAAAATATATAATTCAATTTAGAATTTAATTACAATAACGAATATATTTGATTAACGATGGTTGAACGTATAAATTATATTATAATTATAATCGAGCTCGAAATGGTGCGGCAGTTCGTAATTTGGCGATTCGAACTTCAATTGAATATATAGAATACGGTTTAAATCGGATTTCTGCGAAACAAGAAATGTTCGGAGCTGGCGAAGTATATTTTTTTAATGGGAGAGAAAAATCGGGATTTCACTGTGTAGATTTTGGTTTATGCCCAAATAAAATTTTCGAAAAGTCGCTATGGAATTCCTTTATAATTTATAACGATTTATAAAAGGATTTAAATATAAATCGAATATCGATATAAATCTGATGATGAAATATCGAGTTGTAAATCCATATATATTTATTCTGGAGCTGTATGGTATTCTATTGTGAGTATATACGATAATATTTATTTTTAAATATTTAATTTAATTATTTTTAAATATTTATATTTAAAATGGATTTATTTAGAGCTTTAAAAATAGCCAGTTTTGCAAACAACCTCAGTTTTCGACGAAACTAATTTTGTTGGATCTGTAATATTAAATTATTGTTTGATTCCAAGTTTCTTGATTTTTGGAGTCAGCATGTGGCCGTAGGGATTTTTAATGTGAAAAACCATTGATATTTTGATGGTTAAAAATACGCTATGTAAGCAAACGAAGTCGGAATTCGATGAAACCAGTTTCGTTGGGTCCATAATGTCAAACTATAGCTGCAAGACCATTTTCATGATTTTTGTATATTTTGTGTGACCATAGGAATTTTAAATGACGAATATAAATAGAGGTAGCTTATTATATTGAAAAATAATCGAATATAAAATTATTTAAATATTTCTATAAATACCCCCATTATATCTTAACCTTAAAATTTTCATTCTACAATCAACAGAAAATGCGCCTCCATCTTCATCTTACAAAACATGAATTTCTACGTCTTCATAAAATCAAAACAATGTGTATAAATTAGTATAAATCATAATATGTCTATATCTGGATTCAACAAGGCAAGAACTTCATTTCTATACAAAAATCACTGGTGCGATGCAAGTTTTGGGAGGTCGATGTTAAGAAGCGCATGCTAAAGGTTAGCTAATGTTCAACAATAAGGCAGTAATTGATGCATTAGTGATTATATTTGAGATCCTCGTAGAAAACTGCACTTACTTGTGAAATTTAGGAGATTTGGTGATGAATGATGTCGTGATTTTCCTGGAGTTGTGCATGAGGATTGTGTTATCGTGATGTGACATTGCAGTGCGAGTTTAAGGGGAATGGTATGAGGTTAACGAGATTTTGAAGTGGAGTTGGATGATGGTTTTTATTTGAAGTTTCATGGAAAGTTATGTTCGATAGGAGGAGAGAGGCAGCAGGCTAATGGCCATTGTTTCACGTGGGGTTGCTGGAAACTATAACGGTGGAGAGTAATGCCACTTGTACGTTTTTAGTGTGGGTAGATAGTGGGAGGGATGAGAAAGTTATTGGTAAATTTAGTTAGATTTTTTTGGTTGAGTATAAAGGAGGGACGAGGAGCAAAGAGTGGCCAGAAATGATGAACGGGGTTGTAACGACCCGAAAAATCTGAACCAATTTAAAAATTTTAAATTAGCAAATGGATTTTAAATATTTAAAATAAATATTTTAAATAATAGCAATGAAAAGTGAGTTTGAATCGACGTTTGAAAACGAATATAATTAATTCTAATTATAAGCAAGGCCTGAAAAGGCGCTGCAGTTTCAAAATTTGAATTCAAACTTTGTCGGACTGTACCGGGTGCAAAACAAAACGGAGTTGAGTGAAACCAAAAATATTTAAATCTGTTAGTGTATACCTTTCTAACGAATCTGAAAAATTGAAGTTTCATAGCGGGAAGCAAAAGTTATGGCCAAATGAATTTTCAGAAAGGTCGCTATGGAATTTATATAGCCCGTGAAATTGGCAGTTTTGCATACGATCTCGGAATTCGACGAAACCAATTTTGTTGGATCCGGGATGTGAATTCATTGCTAGGTTTCAAATTTCATAATTTTGGAAGCTAGTATGTGAGCGTGGCAAAGGAAAACGTGTTTTGGTCAATTACAGTTAAATTGGATCGACCAGAAATGGGCCTTTTTGCAAACGGTCTTAGAATTCAACGAAACTTGTTTTGTTGGGACCGTATCGTCAAAACATAGCTAGATTTATTTTTCGGGAATTTTTAGAATCAGTTTGTGGCCCCGGCAAATTGAAATGTACATTCAAATTAAATATTAAATGTTTTATATTTTAATTTGAATGAAAACTGACTGAAACTGTCGAATAGGCCTATGAAACATATCCCATTGTGTTCGGAATGGGGGTAAAACACTAGGGACGACAGTCGTTGGGTTTGGATTGGAGGTTGTGTTAGAAAACCCTCTTTTAAAAATTATAAATATCTCGCGGCTAATCAGAATTTAATAAAAAAAAAGAATTTTCTCTCTCCCCGACAGTCGATCGAAGGTGGAAAACCCTTCAAACCTTCCCCCTCATTTTCCGATCAATCCACGCCGAATTAGCTTGTGCCACAGTTGAACTTTTTGAAGATCTTCTCTAGATCTTCAAATCCATATAAAGTTTGGATTTTTTCATTGAGTGGTTTGGGAGAATCGAGCTCGGGAAGTTCGGGTATTGAAACCGCCGCCGCCGCTCCCTCCGACCACCGAGCGCCGCCGCACCCCCCTAAGCACGTGCGCCTCTCCTCCCCCTTCGACGTTGCGAAGGCTGATCGACGAATAGCTACACGGATTTGAAGAAAAATCCAAACCTAGTTTTGAACGAAACAGCTGAGGTGTGACCATATTTATTTTCAACAGTTTTAACACCTTTAAACCGTTGCAAACTTTGAAAAATCATATCTTTTTGGTGTATTGACGAAATTCAGTGAAACAAGAGACAGTGGACTCGTGTGGACGTCTTCTACCTTCTAGAAGAGACCGCATATTTTTCTGAGCCTTCTGCTACTTTTGGTGGAGTGGAACCCAATGTGAGACTTCTAATTAATAAACGATATGGAAAACGACGATGTATAAATTATATAGTCGATGTATGGGTTATATAAGCGTTGTACACCTCATTTATAAGCGTTGTTTAAGTTGTACGTTCGATGTATAAGTTATATATGCATTGTAAAAATTATATATGTGTTGAAATAGAAGTGAATTGCTATATATATATATATATATATATATATATATATACGCCCCTCGTCCACAAACCATGGACGATATTTATTGGTTGTGATTGGTGTGAAAATTGATTGATAGCGAATGGTTGATTGGAATTGTTTGTGGTTGATATTGATTGATTGTGGTTGAAAAATACCCGTTTGTGGTTGAGAAATATTTGGTTGAAACCACATAGGATTAGTTTGTGGAAATGAAATAAATATACATGCCGCCTGCGTGCGAACTTGATGCATGAATCCCCATTGCCGAAAACCGCGAGGTTTTAAGGTAGAGCGAGGAGCCGTACTAGGGACGGTCCCGGTTTTAACTACCCTGCCGTTATGCTGCCAAAATTTTGAATAATATTCATGTGTTTGAATTATTTTCATTTGTTGAAACTATATTTATTCGTTGAATAGAAAACCTTCATGTGAAATTCATGTGTTGAATGGTATTCGTGTTTTAAATATAAAAATCATCTTTTTATCTATATATAGAAACTATAGAAAACCTTCATGCGTTGAATCGATATTCATTCGTTGAATTGAAATTCATGTGTTGAATGGTATTCGTGTTTTAAATATAAAAATCACCTTTTTATCGATATATATAAACTATAGGAAACCTTCATGTGTTGAATCGAAATTCATTCGTTGAATTGAAATTTATGTGTTGAATGGTATTCATATTTTGAAAGAAAGTGTTTTATAATGAAAATCCAATTTTTATCATCGATATAAACTATATAAAATGATCTCGTTTTGAAATAAAGTGTTTTATAATAAAAATCATAATTTTATTACCTATATGAATTATATAAAATAATAGTGTTTTGAAATGAATTGTTTTACAATAAAAATCACATCTTTATTATATAAATGAATTGTTAAAAATAGTGAAGTGTTGAAATAGAAGACAATTAGATAAAAAATATCATTTTCATCAAATGTATGAAAAGAATACAGTTTTTGAAATCGAAGAATCGATATATATATATATATATATATATATATATATATATATATATATAATTGAAATATATCGAATAACGACGCTGCAGTTCGTATTTTGAAACCGTGATTTCAAACGATTATACCGAGAGATCCGACCATCGGATTTTCCCAAAACCGCAACCGTTGGGTTTGCTTTGGAAAAATCTTTCCAACGGCACCAACTTTGTAAAAATCCAACGGTTGGATTGTCTAGAATGTTTAATTCAAATCTGAAGAAAAACAGCTCCAGAATCGATTATATTTATATATATAAATAAATATAGTTATATTTAATTGAATAACGACGCTGCAGTTCGTATTTTGAATTCGAAATTTCAAACGATTATACCAGGAGATCCGACCGTCGGATTTTCTCGATACTGGAACCGTTGGATTCATTTTGACAAGATCTTTCTAATGATGTAAATTTTGTGAAGATCCAACGGTTAGATTTTCAGATATGTGTAAATCAAATCTGAAGAAAAACAGCGCCACGACCGCGTTATGGCCCGAATCGTCGTTTTGAATAAATTGGCTATTTTAAAATAAATAAAACTAGCGATAAATCGTTATAAAATATTATAAATGATATGGATGTGAAATTTAGAAATTAACTGAAGGTTGGCTAAGCCGAATGGTTTCCTGGGTGTTGATCTGATGTTGGTTTCGGCCTTCGGGGTTAATATTTGGGAAATCGTTCTCTTACTGATTGACAGTTAGTGACTAATGAATTGAAATGATGCGTATGTTTGTTAGTGTTGCACTTGTTTATTATATACGTGAGTTGCTCAAAAAGACAGGGTTTAACCCATTCTGAATAACTGAATCGACGATAAGAAGTCGAAGATGTAGACATGGGTTGAAGACCGATCTTCACCTCGTTTGGATGGCCACTGAGGTCCTAATTGGGAGGCATCCCGAAATATGGATAATGAGTGGTGATCGTCTAGACGTACGTGGGAATCGATGGATATACGAGGTATTTAGTGCGTCCGGTTTCGTTCAGACCCAGAACGGACTTGTAAATGGACTGTGTGCCTGACATTGGATTTTATTCTGTGTTGATTGATCTCTATTAAATATACATCTGTTTGGCGGCGGAGAATTTATTCTTTTGCTTAACGCCCTTCTCTGAAACGCACGAGCTCAGAGGTTGTATATCGATGGACATCAGTCGCATGGCATGAATTGCTAGTGTGGCATGCCTAAGTGGCAAATGATCAGGGCTTCTGTTGAAAAGCAAAGTCTTGTGGTGATGATCAAAGCACCGCCTGTGTGGCGTAGCTTTGTGTATAACGTGAGTTCGCGAGCCTCACACCCCGGTATGAACCAGAAACGAGAGAAGGACCCCAGGGAGGGCATGCGTTTCCTTCTAGCTAGGAGTTGTATAGGTGTTTTTACACGGCCTGACATTTTACTTATGTGGATGATGGATAGCTAGGCGCCTCGGATATATCGGTCGATCCGGGACCGATGGAGTCATTCGTTGGCTCATTTACGCCCCATAAGGCGGGGAGACGTAGTGTTCAGGCATAATAATCCACATCGGTGGACCAACCCTGACGATCCAGGGGCCAGTTGCGGCTGTTCCTGAGGCATGGGCTAGATTGTCTCGAATTCGTTAAGGACTATCTTTTGCCTTGGTTCATGACGGAAATCCAATTTCCAAATACGACATCGTGCGGTTTTGATTGTATATATATATATATGGCGACATGATATATGGTACCCATGCCGTCTATGATTGATAGTTATGAAATTGTTTTTGAATCATATAAACACTAGTAATAATATCAATTGCTTTTGTTTTATTCGTATCAACCATATTTTGGCCATTATAAGGTAAAAACTCTATCCTCCAGTTTGCGTTGCATTGTGTGATGGGAACTGAGTCTTATAATGGCTTCATTTTTATGAAAAGCATTGCGATGTTTAAAAGAATGATTTGTTTTAAAGCACTGGCAATCCCATGGAGTAAACCCGTTCCACGAAAGTGGCGTGGTCCTGTGATTAGCCATATTTTAAATGTGTTGAGTAGATTTCTCATGTCAGTCCCTTGACTGACTCATAGTTTGTTTCACTTTCAAACTCGGGTGCCCCTTTTTCTACACGGGCAGCCTTGTATTCAGGTTTAGCTGGCTCTTTCTGGATAGCTGGAGTTGAAGATGGATTCTATTATTTATCTGTTTTTATGCTGTTCAGCTCCTATTGTACATATTATGTTTGTTTTCGCTGTAGACATTTATGTATAGCTGAACTGTATTTGTACTAAGTATGATCCTGTATACTGTGTAACTCTGATGATTACGTTTATCCAGTATATTCTATTGTTCATTATCTGGTGTATTTATTTAATTTTGTTCTATTATTATCTGTTTCTGTGTTATATTCCAAGGATTACCCTTGCCACCGTCTGTACGGGAAATGGGGTCGTCACAGGGGTATCGCAGTAGATCGGGGAAGAAGGGTGGATGTCGGTCTGGACTTTTACAAGAGAGATGGGCTGGGTTGTTGAGGGTGAGCCCAAAATCTTTAATTAAAAGAAAGTTTAGTTTAAATGTTTATAGTGTATAAACATATAAATATTGTATCTAATTCATACGTAAACGAAATCGAATAAAACAGGATCCGCTGGGATCGTATAGATGAGGACTACGTAATGGAACTGGCTGGTAGTGAATTTGAGCTCGTTACGATTTATTACAAAATAAATTGCCCGTCTGAATCAAAGATAGTTAATCGTTATTTAATGATAACTGTCCAATGTGAGTAAAACTCACCAACTCAACCTGTTCATATTTTTATAATGTATATTTAGAACTGATAAATGATGACTGATTGCTGTGTGTTGACTGTTTGAATGAACTGCTAATATATTGGTTGAAATTATAGATAACGATATATATACATATACATATATATATATATAAATCGTTAATCAAATATTGATTCTGTTTAGCAGAATATTTCATAGTGAAATGAAATTGATGTTAATTGTATTGTTTAACATCTGTGGATGCAGGGAAACAGGTCGGAGGAATCCAACTGGATTCCTCAACATTTATTTTACTGTTTTTCATATATTAAAATATATGATGTGATATATAATCTACTGTTGATTATGTGTGTTTAATGATATTAATCATTGTTATAAGATATGTAAATTATCATAAGAAATACTGGAATGTAAAAAGAGAATTTTTAAAGCGTAAATGGAAAGAGAAATATTTGTAAAACATTTACAAATAAAATAGAAAGAGAAATATTTGTAAAACATTTACAAATAAAATAGAAAGGGAAATATTTGTAAAACTTTTACAAATAGAATTGAAAAGGAAATATGTAGAAAATAAATAGAAAGATACAAGGAATATTTATTTGTTACATAAATAGGATTGAAAAGGAAATATTTATTTGTTAAATAAATAGAATTGAAAAGGAAATATTTATTTGTTAAATAAACAAATAGAAAAGGGAATACTTGTAAAACCAATAGAAAAGGAAATATTTGTATAAACAAATAGAAAAGGCAGTATTTGTAATCAAATAGTGTTAGTCGAATTAAAGTTAGTCGAATATTGGTTATTCGAAAAGAGTTATCGAATATTGATTATTCGAAAAGAGTTATCGAATATTGGTTATTCGAAAAGAGTTATCGAATGTTGGTTATTCGAAAAGAGTTATCGAATATTGGTTATTCGAAAAGAGTTGTCGAATATTGGTTATTCAAAAAGAGTTATCAAATATTGGTTATTCGAAAAGAGTTATCGGATATTGGTTTCGAAAGGGAGTTAATCGAATATAATTTATTCGAAAGGAGTTAATCGATTAGAGTTAATATGTTAGAGTTAATTGATTAGAGTTAATCAAATAGAGTTAATTGATTAGAATAAGAGTTAATCAATTAGAATTAGAGTTAATCGATTAGAATTAGAGTTAATCGATTAGAATTAGAGTTAATCCAATAGAGCTAATCGATTAGAATTAGAGTTAATTGATTAGATTTAAAATTAATTGATTAGAATTAGAGTTAATTGATTAGACTTAGACTTAATCAGTTAGAGTTAACTGATTAGAGTTAATCAAATAGAGTTAATTGATTAGAGTTAGAGTTAATCGATTAGAATTAGAGTTAATCGAAATAGAGTTGATTGATTAGAGTTAGAGTTAATCGATTAGAACTAGAGTTAATCGATTAGAATTAGAGTTAATCAAATAGAGTTAATCGATTAGAATTAGAGTTAATCAAATAGAGTTAATTGATTAGAGTTAGAGTTAATAGATTAGAATTAGAGTTAATCGATTAGAATTAGCGTTAATTGATTAGAGTTAGAGTTAATCGATTAGAATTAGAGTTAACCGAAATTGAGTTAATTGATTAGAGTTAGAGTTAATCGATTAGAATTAGAGTTGATCGAAATAGTGTTAATTGATTAGAGTTAGAGTTAATCGATTAGAATTATAGTTAATCGATTACAATTAGAGTTAATCGAATTAGAGTTAATTGATTAGAGTTAGAGTTAATCGATTAGAGTCAGAGTTAATCGCTTAAAATTAGAGTTAATCGAATTAGAGTTAATTGATCAGAGTTAGAGTTAATTGAAAAGGAGTTATCGAATATTAGTTTTATTCGAAAGAAAGGTAATCGAATAGAGTTATTCGAAAGGAGTTAATCGAATATAGTTTATTTGAAAAGGAGTTAATCGAATATAGTTTATTCGAATAAAGTTAAAGGAGATTAATCGAATATAGTTTATTCGAAAAGGAGTTAATCGATTAGAGTAAATCGAATAGAGATTAATCGATTATGGTTTATTTGAAAAGGAGTTATCGAATATAGTTTATTCGAAAGAGAGTTATACATGAAATTCGATTATATCGAATTCGGGGAAGTACTATACACTTTCCATTTTAACCAAGATTTATTTATTTATTAATAAATTAGTTGTTTTTTATTTATCCAAATTAAGGAATAAAAGTTAAGTTTTGAAGTTAGATATTTCAGAAGTAGGGATTATAATGCTATAGTTAAAATCAATGTTTTCCATAAAGAAGTGGATTCATAAATAGAATCCAAGAGTTACGTAACGAAGTTTGTTAAAGATTTAAAGGTGAACTTTGTCTATTTTGAGGTTAGAAATGTTGTTCAGTTAAGGACTGAGAGGTAGTTATAACCCAACTTGATTGGCTTCGTTTTTAACTAAGGAATGGTTAAGGTTCGATAGAGAAGGTTGGTTAAGTTAATTGAGTTAATGAGTGTAATGTTTTGAGTTGGCATAGCGATGTTTTATTGAAATATCTGTTTAAATCCAAATGTAGGAGTTTTGGAAATGTTTTCTAAATAAAATCAAGAATATTTTTGAATATAGAAAATAAGAAATGGAAACGTTTTCCAAAGTTAATAACGTATATTTTCTAAAATTAGAAAATAAGGATTTGATGAATATATGGAAACGAGAAATAGGGAAATGAAAATGTTGAATGATGTTTGATCGATATAATTTCCATCTGGAAATAATATCGCTGTTTGCACACGTGTTTTTCATTGATAGTTAACTCACCAACTATCGAAGTTTTTGACCATTTTCCATAGTCAATACCGAGACACCGGGATCAGACTCATTATCCGAAAACCACTCTGTATAGACGTTAGCGTTGCAATCAAATATGATGAAGATAATTGAAGATGGAGTTATGCAAGTGTTGTCCTGTTTATCGAATAGTGCCTTCGGTTTGTCCAGTCCCAGGATGACCTGTATGGAAGAATGTCTGACAGAGTATATTTAAAAGATCGCGTAAGTTGGTCTCTTCAAACGTATATACGTTTGGTGGTAGATGAATTCGTTTCTCTTAGCTATATACCCATTGTATTTTTTAGGAAATCAATTTGTGATTTGGCGGGTATGACGATGTGACATTCAAAGTGAATAAATGTGTGATCTGTCAGAGATAAGCGTGGCCTCTAGCCTCACAACAGGGAAATGAAAAAAATCGGGCAGGCAGCATGGCTAAGTGGTTGGCTGCCAAGTAGGGTGTATTATCACCTATCTAGAGATATTCATTTCATTCTTTAATCTATTCGATGTTGTCCCATTCGGGAAATAGTTGCTCATCCCAACCATTGGTGATATACATTCGATACACTCAAGTGAAATGAGTGGTCAGTCATGTGTGGTTGCAAGATGTTCTTGTTGAACCCAGTGTATTCCTATCTAGAGGTACACTATCAAAAGGTGGTTCCATACCTTGTCATAGTGGGAAATCCATTACCCAATAAGTGCTCGTGATTTTGGTTGTCACTATATATGTAGAACGTGAGATGAAAGCATTTCTGCTAGATGATTATTTAGTTGTGGTTGATAGATATTATTATAATATCAAAAGAGTTTTGATATAAAGTTTATTGTTTCTTTCAAAACGATTTTGAAAGTTAAATCAAATGTTTTGGACTCTCATAAGGGAAAAACGCGTTCCGTTATACGGCGTGGTCTTATGAGATATTGTTTGATTGCTCAAACTGTTTTAAACTGTTTTACTCACACCAGTCCCATGACTGACCCAGAGTTTATTTTGTTTTGTTTTCCCTAAACTCTTGGGTGCCCAATTTTGTACAGGCAGTCAAGTAGTCAGGATTTTACAGATATACTTGGAGAGCTTGGAGCAGGAGGCTTTAGGGTTATATAGCTATTGTTTATTCCGCTGTGTTGTAAGTGTTGTACTCTGATAATGTTACTGTATACATATACTGATTTTATTTCAAAGATATGTTATCTATTATATGTTGTTCGTTCAGCTGTGAGGTTCGTGTTACTCTGATGTTGTATGCTCTTCTTCTTCTTCTATTCTAAGTTTCTATCTTATCTATTATCACCCACTTTTTTCTTTCTATTAGTTTTCTGGTTTCCAGTGTAATTTGGGTTGGACTTGTGTTATTTGGTCAGCTCAAATTGTAACGGAATTTCGGGACACAACAATCATGACAGACATATAAACTGGACGAGAGAGATAAAAGTATCCTAAGACAGGTATAAAAGACTGTGCAAGATAAGCAGAATGAGCAGAACATAATAGGTTACACATCCCAAATACTTTTCACTGCACCAATACTAGTATAATAATTATGAATGATCCCAACAGAAACATAATGGTAGACTTAGGTGTACTTCTAGTGACGGGTTTTAACCCCCAAACGATAATAACAGGCACCCAACAACAATAATGGGTGTTACCCCAAACGATAATAATAGGCACCTAACCAGGTAGGACTGGATGTTCCCTAATTACCACCCCCAATCGATCGGGTCCCTATCTCGTAGATACCCTGTGCTGGCCCCACAATAGGATGTATCACTTCCTAAAGTGGAAATCCTTCCCCCGATAGGCACAACCATATTTACTGATGTCACATCGTCTTAATTTCCCGATTAGTCTGGAGCCATGCACGCACAAGACTCCGTTGGAATGCGCCGTCAACACCTCCACCCATATGAACCTCTTATAATTAGCTCAATAAGCGTGCCCTGACCCTTACCTGGTTCGTGGTCCCCCTTTGGATACCAGTATGGGTTACTGACTGATACGGGTCCCACACAACAGATGATACAAGTCACCCCCTAGGCTTTCATCCCCCACTAAAATTTTGACAGGTTATGCCTAACATATTAGCAAGCCCGCATAACCCCAGCATATAAAACAAGTTTAAGTTGGTCAGGTTCGTATTACCGCCCTCCCCCCATAGATATAATAGATTTACTTAATCCTACATTGATTCAAGCAAGTTTACTTAACCCTTTCACAATTTAACAGGTTCATAGAACCCCTACAGATTTAAACAAGTTAAGTATTACAGGTTAACAGGTTATTATCATTTCCTGTCATGTATGTTAATGTGCCAGACCTCTCACATTAAGTTGACCACTTGTGAATGTTGGATATGCCAGGCGATTCCAGGAAGACTTAAACCACAAGTTGGACTTAACCTTGTGTCTTAGCACTGTTACATGTACATTTATGCACTAGACCCCTCACATTAAATTAACCACTCATGGATGCTGGATTTGCCGAGCAGTTCCGGGTAGACTTCTATCACAAGTTGAATCTAACCTCGTGTCTGAGTATGATTACAATTTCTATTTACTATAAATTTAGGCATATTCATTCTTGAACAATTATTCATGTTCATTATAGGTTTTTCATGCCCTACCCTCAAGTCATAAATCATCATATAAGACATGTCGCAAACTAAAGTCTTAGATCACAGTATAGGTTATTCCCCCAAATCCCAGTCATGTTTTACAATATATGTTATGCCCCATTATATCATTCCCAACCATTCCCAATTTCATTCGTTTGCATATTTCAGCGATAGGCCTAGGCTCGAAGGTAGCCTGGTTATAAAAATAAAAAGGGAAGGAGGGAGAGAAGAGAACAGAAATAGGAATAATAACAGAATATGCATATGATAATAGGAATGAGCATAATAGAGATAGACATGTTGTAACATCCCGTGTTTTTACGGTATAATAGTTAATTTACTTAATTATTTAAATAGCGATTTAGAGATTTAAATGATTGTTAAATTAAATAATATTGAATATTTAATTAATATAAATAATCTAATAATATATTTATTTCCGAAATAATCGGAAATAACAGAATTCACAATATTATATGAATCAGACAATTTAAAATATATAATTCAGTTTAGATTTGAATTATATTAACGAATTTATTTATAAATGCCAGTTGAACGTATAATTTATATTATAATCATAATCGAGCTCAAAATGGCGTGGTAGTTCGTAATTTGGCGATTCGAACTTTAAATGAATATACAGAATCCATTTTAAATCTGATTTCTGTGAAACAAGAAACGTTCGAATCTATTGAACGATATTTTTCTAAAGAAAGAGAAAAATTGGGATTTCATCTTGTAGATTTTGATTTATTGGCTTCGGACTTGGGTTTGTCAGGGGGAACACCACTTAGGATGCACCCAACACAATATCACCACACTTCACAGCACTCACTTGTAATGTGAACACTGATTCTTAATTCCTTTATATTGTTGTGCAGATACAATGTCTCGCCCCTACTATGATGTCAGGAAGATACGTCATATCATGTTTAGACCCCCTTCCGATGTCGAGCATGATCGCCGTGAAAGCCGGGGTAGAGAGGACAGAAGGCCTCATGATTCTTATCGGCCACAGACCTCGCGCTCTCGCTCCCTCGTCCGGACGGATCCAGACCGATATAAAAGCTATCAGAGCCGTCGAGAAGAAGACACATCGCAGCCCAAAGACCGAACATCTCCTCAAGACAAACATAGCCGGGAAAAAAGTACACTGAAACATACTGATTCACGAGACAAACATAAGGTTTCTGAGAAGCGACCTGGAAAGGGTATACAACCATCATGCCTACTAAGCGTAGAGACACTAAGCTAATGTACTACAAACCTCCACCACTGGATGCTGAGTCCAAAGTTAAGCGGGCATATCTAGAGAAGCAGTTCCCAGACCATTATTTTGAAAATATGACTTTCTTACTTGCTCTCAGCCTATTTCCTCAAAGTCGGAAGATGAGGCTAAAGCGAAGATTGACGTAGTCAAGAAGCAATACTCGAAGATGTTCAAGTATTCACGTAATCTCTCCAGAATCATTCGGACTTTAATTACGGATGTTAATTCGATGAAAAAGACTGCAGATGTCGATGAAAAGGCCTTGAAAAAATTGGAAAAGGACCTTGAGGACACACAGGCTCAACTTGTCATTGCTCAACGAGATGCTAATAACTTCAAACAGCAGTTCGAGGAGTTACAGAAGCGTTATCATGACTTGCTGGAATCTCATAGTCAAGAGCGTTTGGAGTTGAAGAAACAAACGGAAGATGCTAAGTTGGACAATGTCAAAATGCAACTGGCTTACAACACTCTTGAGCGAGAAAAAGCCGAGTTAGCGAGAAAAAATGCTGAATTGGAGAAACGAAAAGCTGACTTGGAATCCAAGTTAATGGAAGATGAGAATAGGGCTACCCTAGCTGAGGGGAATGTGGAAAATGTTATTAAGTCTGCTGAAGAGACCCGTAAACAGCTATCAGAAGCTCAGGAAGAAGTGCACGGTTTTGGAAAATTACTGATTGAATTCTTCGCGCACATAATTCGTCGCCGAAACATCTCTTGGATTGAAGACTATCCAACTACCTTAGTTCACGTATGGAGTCAAATCATCAAATGGGAGAAAGAGGAACTTAAGATAGACTTCTTTGACGAAGATAAACTTATAGAGAAGTATCTGAGAGATGACGAGCCGACACGCCTGGCAGTGGGGAGTCGCCTCATTGCCGCTGCATGGAGGAGGAGAAGCGGATGGCCAAACAAAAGAATATCCCTGAGGCTGGTTCCTCTTCCACTACTGCTGAAACTTCTGAAGTCGAGGGATATGATCTCGAGAACCCGGGGATCCCTCAGGCGTCTCTTTTATCTCCTATACCCGAATCAAAACATCTGAGATGGTAGTCACTCCAATTGAAAAACCATCGGAAGGTATGTCAACCTTTCCACCTAAATTCGCCACATGGCAAATGGCCATGGACTTACCATTGACTTGAGCTGGATTGGAGGCGCTCTGGGAACTTTGGCGAATCTTTGACATCTATCGCAGCGTCGTGAATAATCAGCCGCGTCTTTATTCACGGTAGGCCAGAAATATATGTACCATAATACTTTTTTTGCTATGGTTTGGTTCCCAGTGTGATCTCCACACTCACCTTCATGTACTTCTTGGAGTACATGTTTAATGTCGTCGTGTGCGATGCACCATAATAGGGGCATTGAAAACCCTTGGCGATAAAGGACGTCGTCCTGTAAAACGTATCTTGCATCCTTGCGTCTTACAGCTCGTCTTTCGCTCTTTTTTAACGTGAGGGTTCCATTCTTCAGAAAATTCTTAATCGATGTCTTCCAGGATTCTCTTTCTGGTTCAACTTCCAAGGCCAGCTCTGCTTCCATTAGGTCAAAACTCGGTGATTCCAACACCTCTATCAGAACCATTTCAATTTCCTTAGGATTATCAGAACTTGCTAGCTTCACCAGTCAATCTGCTTTCTGATTTTCCACTATTGGAATGTGTATTCTGCTATAATGCTCCAAACCTCCCAATAACTCCTTTACCTTTTTGAGATAAGTGATGAGTCGAGGTCCTTTAGCAGCAAATTCTTCCCGAAATTGACATACAACTATCTTGGAATCGCAATATATATCTAGTGTCTTCACTCCCAAATCTTTGACGAATTTTAGCCCAGTAATCACGGCTTCATACTCGGAATCATTGTTAGTAGTAGCAAACTCTAACTGTAATGCATAGTAGATAAATCGTCCTTCAGGAGTTATCAAAACAACTCCGGCGCTGGACTTTCAATCATTCTTGGCCTCATCCATATATAGTTTCCATGGACTAAGTTCTAACTCTCGATCCAAAGTAACTATCTTGTCACCCACCGTTTCCTCTTCAGGAATTGTAAATTCAACTATAAAGTCAGCCAATGCCTGCTCCCTTATTGATCTTCATGGCTGAAAGTTCAAATCAAATTGACTCAGCTCAATATTCCATTTAAGTAACTGCCCTAATGCTTCGGGTTCCTGCAACACTTGTCTCAAAGGTTGATCGGTATATGCAACTATCGGGTGTGCCTGAAAATAATGGCGAAGTTTGCGGGAAGCAATCAGGAGGCTATAAGCAAGCTTCTCTATCTTCGGATAATTACGTTCTGCAGCAGCTAGTTTTTTGCTTACGTAATACACAGGTTTCTGGACTTTGTCTTCTTCACGTACTAATGCTGTGCTGACGGCGTGAGATGATACTACCAAGTAGACGAACAAATCCTCATGTTTCATAGACTTTGATAATATTGGAGGCTTTTCTAAGAAGTCTAATAGATTCAGGAACGCCTCCACACAGTTGTGAGTCCACTCAAAATTTCGCTTTCCCCGTTTTATGAGATCGAAGAAAGGTACACACTTGTCCGTTGCTTTAGAGATGAACCTGCCCAGTGCTGCAACCTTCCCAGTTAAGCTTTGAACTGGAACTCACGATAAAGCCAAGGAACTTGCCTGATGCCACTCCAAAAGAACACTTCAAGGGATTCAACTTTATCCCATACCTTCGTAGTATGCCGAACATTTCTGCTAAGTCCTTCATATGATCAGGAGATTGCTTGGATTTCACGAGCATATCATCTATGTAAACTTCCAAGGTTTTTCTGATTTGATCGTAAAACATGTGGTTGACTAGGCGCTGATACGTGGCTCCCGCATTTTTTTAACCCAAATGGCATTACTACGTAACAATACAACCCCAAGTCTGTGATAAAGCTTGTATGCTCTTGATCTGGTATGTGCATGGGAATTCGTTGTATTCGGAATAGGCATCCATAAAGGATAAAAGCTCATGCCCGACCGTCTACTAGTTGATCAATTCTAGGGAGAGGAAAGCTATCGTTCGGGCAAGCCTTGTTCAAATCAGAAAGTCAATACACGTTCTCCACTTCCCGTTTGACTTTTTGACCAGGACAGGATTCGATATCCAGTCGGGATATTTCGAATCCTTAATGAATCCATTACCTTTTAATTTCTCTACTTCTTCTTTTAAAGTGTTGATCGCTCTAGGCCTAACATCCGCCTCTTCTGCTTGACTGGTAGGTGCTTTGGATTGATACACAAAGAGTGGCTCATGATGGTAGGCGAAATCCCATGCATATCAACGTGATTCCAGGCAAACACATCCAGATTTGCCTTTAAGAAATCAGCCAATTCCCTTGCTCTACTTGGATCCAGTTGCGAGTCGATCTTTAGTACTTTTGTTGGATCTGTTTCATCAGTAGGTATATCTATTGTTATTTCGTTGGGAGTTTCCTTCCTGTCCCCGGGTTCTCTATCCTCTCTGGGATCTATATCCTCGAGCACGTCTGAGGGCGACTCTCTTGTGGCAGGGCCCCTTAATTGCTATGCTGAGGCCTCCTTTGGAGGGGCGGAATCGTCCTTAGCTTCTATATTCAACCCCTTCATTAACATCTTTAACTCTGTCATATAACAAGCTCGTCCCATAGCTTGGTCGCCCCTCATCACCCCAACTCCTGAGTCAGTCGGGAATTTAAGCAGCAAGCACCAAGGTGCAATACATGCCCTAAATTCGACAAGGGCTGGTCGACCTACGAAGGCATTGTAAGGCGACTACACATCCAAAACTACAAACGGCAGGATCCTTACTCTATGGCGATCTCCCTGCCCTAGTGTGACTGGTAGTTCCACAAAACCCATCGGAGCTATAGATGCTCCGTTAAAGCCACGTATCCATCCTTCACATGGCTTTAAATCTTTTGCTTCGAGTCTCATTTGTTCGAAAGCTTTCTTATAGAGGATATTGACCGAGCTCTGGTTGTCCACTAATACTTTATGGACTAAAGCAGGGCCAATTGTTGTGGTAATTACTAGCGGATCGTCAGTTGAAGATTGAACTCCGAAATCA
Source organism: Allium sativum (assembly GCA_030737875.1). Lineage (NCBI taxonomy): Eukaryota > Viridiplantae > Streptophyta > Magnoliopsida > Asparagales > Amaryllidaceae > Allium > Allium sativum. The sequence goes on along the minus strand of CM060924.1, from coordinate 413,730,157 downwards.
TCTCTATTGCGGAATACGACATCGTCTTTTGTTGTTTTACTGGAGTAATGTCTTCGAAGCTACTACATTCTCCTACTTCAAAATGCTTGGCGGCGTTGACGTACTGGTCCATTGCTTTAAAACTACAACCAACCAAGTGAGGTCCGCCTATAATAGTATTAATGACGATCCCCTTACCTTTTTGCCGAGCTGTAGGTCTTGAAGCAGGTTGGTTTTGGTTCAGGGCTTGTCCCCCTTGCCCCTTGTCCCTTGGGGCGACCTTGTACTCATCCAACAATCTTTCGACGATATCTCTCAAATGATGGCATTCATTGGTGGAATGACCATGGGTATCATGAAACAAGCAAAACTTTCCTGTTGTAATCTCTTTCTCAGTAGAATCACTGGGTGGTGGTTTTTTGTACTGCAATATGCTATATGTATCTAAATAAATATTCTCCAACATATCACTTAATCGCGTATAATTTTCAAACATCTGGAATCTGGGTCTTTTATTAGAGCTATTCCCTCGGTTTTTGTTCCTTCTATTGCCGTTCCCATTTCTGTTGCATTACCCCCACTCTGGTTGCCAACATTTACTTCCACCTTCTCTGAACTGTCACTAGATTGTTTCATAGCGATGTTACTCTGGACACTTTCCTTCGAGGCCCCTTCGGATTTTCTCTTCCGATTTGCCTTAGCTTCTTCTCGCCTTAAGCGGATATTAGCCTTTTCATAGAACAATTCTCTAGTTGGAGGTGGTTTTCCAGCCATGTAATCCCCAAACTCTGTGTCAGGATCTACCCCTTCTATCAAGGCCATCAGGATAGTGGGCTCATTATGATCACTAACTTAAGTGATGGCCAAGTTGAAACGATCCAAATAGGACTTCAAAGATTCTCTTAGGGCCTGTTTAATCCATGAAATTCTATGATGCTCTTGGACTTTCGAGAATGGAGTTGAAACTGATTCATGAAGTGCTCACTCAATTCTGTGAAATTTGATATCGATCAAGGGGGGAGTCGGGTGAACCACATTAACGCTACATGTTCAAGATAGATTGGAAAAGCTTTGCATTTTACGTCATCTAGGGCTGCTGCCGCGTTCGTGAACCATGCATATCTCATCCGATGCTGCCCTGGGTCTGTTCTTCCTGAATATCGATCCATTTGAGGCAAGTTGAATCGTCGAGGGAACTGGAAATCCAGTATGTCATCTGTGAAGGGGGTATGACTTCGCTCAATTCCCCAATCTTCATTAGTATACGGCCGGCTTTCGGACATAATCTGGCGCACCATTGCCCATACATCGACATTTGTTAATGTCTGGATAGGCTCTCTAGGTCAGATGTTCGGATTAGCCCTGGGTTCCTTATTAGGGGATGACCTCCTGTTTCTGGCGGCAACAACTATACGTCGCTCTCTATGCTCCCGGTCAACCTCAGGAGGTAGAGGTTGGAGAAGCTGTTGCTGCGTGGGGTTGGTAATATTGGGATCCCTAGGTAGGACGTGGGATCCGCGCATGGGTAACAACATAGGCTGGTGCAGGCTCGGGTCATCAGGGCCCAATACACGAGCGGTGTCTTCTCAGGATCCTAAAGATCCAAAAGTTAATTGGTCGAGGTTCAGAGGTCATTCAAGCGGCCTTCTCTCGCGAGGGCGTTCCTCGTCCAAAGAGGACGAATCATCTGTAGCAAGGCAGCATGTTGGGGAAGGAGTCTTCTACCTTCGGAGCTCCTGTAGTTCTCTTCCCATAGTGATCATGTTTTCCTGCATGCGAAGGTTGTCACATCTTTGGACTTCTAATGCTTCTTTAGTGCTCTGGAGCATGTCACGAAAACATGAAAAGTCTCCCTGGGTAATGGGTGCAGATGGATCAGGCTGAACATTAGTCATCGTGGCAGGAATCAGAGTGTTGGAGGGAGCTTGAGTAGAAGTTCCAGCTTCATTCTGGTTCGGATCGGTTCAAAATGTCCTGGTCGGGGTGGTTCGGATGGAGAGATTGAGTGCCCTCGACCTCATTAGATCGGATCAGTGCCTTCCATCCGGTACGGATCGACACCTTCCAACCGATTTGAATCCTCCTGATCGGAGCGGTCTGCTCTAGAGCTTTGGGCGCGTGACCTCGTTAACACGATGGCTTGCAGATCTTCTCTAGCATCGTTTCCCCTAGCGTCTTGCACTTCTTTTCCTTTGGTCTTAGCCATGATACTCGATTCTTCAACAATTAGTCAACATGAACCACTAGTTAACACTTAACCAATTTGACTTGATATATTGGTGGGTTAAGTCAACGTAAACTACTGGATAACACTTAACCAATCCAACATGACGAGAGAGAGAACCAAGTAGTAAATCTTAGTTAAGAGGACTAAGTTGTAAACCTTGGTTAAGAAAACGAACGATTCAGGAAACTAAGTAGTATACCTTAATTAAGAGAGCTAAGTAGTAAACCTTAGTCAAGAAAGCCACGTAGAACACGAGAAGGCGCGAACGTTCGTCTGATCATGAAGAAGGCTCCAACGAACTGGGTTATGAAGCATGCGGCTTCAACGGGACGTGAGGGTACTCTTGGTATCCCTCTGTGAGGCTGCAGATGATCCTCCTGGGCTCACAGAGGCTAAGGTCTGCATTAGAAGAGCAAAGGGTATGCCTTGGTTGCAATAATAAGGCAACCTATAGACTGGAATGGACCAGCGTGATTCGGCGAGACCAGTTTTTGCCCTGTGATAGCAACTCGTCGTCTACTTATCATCTTGAGTCAATCAAGTACGTAAAGCGGAAAGGTGGAGAACTCCAACAGACCATATACTTGTTATCTAGTTATGGGTAAGGTTTGGCCAATAGGTTTGTGGGGGCATAGAGGGCTTGCGTATGGTTCTCATTCTTGTTTTTCTTGGGTGCCTTTCATTTGTTAGTTGAGGGAGGGGTCTAGTGGGACCATAGCCACTGTAAAAGAAGACCTTGGCATCTGCAATCGACAGATATCTGAAAGCACCCGATCGAGTTCTGTGTTTCTTGATTAGCCCTGCCACGGGACTCGGGTCGCATATATAGAGGACATGTGCATCTAGACATCGATAACGATTCACGACACATACGTGGGGAAAGTCTAAGAACATATATCGCTCTAGGTAGTGTGTCCTAGACTAAGGGGCATCGTTCGATAGGTAGCATAATCCCTAGTTGGACCTAGGTCGCGTAAACCCTGAATCCGAGAAGCATTCAATAGGTAGCATAAACGCCAGTGGCCCTGGGTAGCGTGAACCCTGGTTGAATCTAGGAAGCGTTCGATAGTAAACACTAGTTGGATCTAGGTAACACTTGATGGATAAGGGACTGCATACACAATAAAAAGGGGATCATTTTATCATGAACATACGATGCTAGTTGAAACAGTCCTTAGTGGGTGCAGAGAAATAGAAGTGGGTGCGATACCCAATTCCGTTAATCTTACCTTGTCTTGTTTTAGGATTATCTTATCACTATGGTATGGTTCTATGTTCAGGTTGTTCATGTCATAGTCCTTTTCTTGTTTACATGCTGAAGTATAACTGGACTTACCAGACTTATGTCTGACCTAGTTTGTTTTCGCCCCTTTTCTTCCGTTCCCCCCCCCCAGGTAGCCAAGGAGGGAAAGGCTCAACTCATTTTGGACCATTACTCTTTCCGAGCTTCAAGATTCTTTGACGCATTGCTTTGAACTCCATTTTCTACTGCTATGGCTGGCTCATGCTACTTTGGGGAATATCATTGTCAGTTTATGCTTCTTTATTTTAAACACAACAGATGCTTAAGTTGTAATAAGTATTGGTTTGTAAAACAATCTTTGTACATGCTATTTTTAATCAATAAAGGATATTTAATTTCCGCTGCTTTATTTGTCTGCCTTGTAATTTTTCTGCATCTTGTACTAAAAATGCTCCATCGAAGTTAAGGCATTCCCTTGTGAGTGACCTTAACGGAGGTGGGGTGTTACAATGTTAGCCAAATTTTTGAAAATTTTGAAAAGTTCGTAGAAACTGAAAAGTTCAAGAACTTAAGCCATAATGAAAATAATGAAAGTTGAGTTGGTTTGTAAAACAACTTTCAGCTCCGTTCCTTTTCGAGGACGAAAAGATTTTAAATGGGGGAGTTGTAACAACCCGGAAAATCAGAACCAAATTTTAATTTTTAATTTGGCTATTTTAGTGGATTTTGAATATTTAAAGTAAATTATTTTAAATAATAATGACCAACAATTTGTTTTAATCGAAGTTATAACGAATATATTTATTTTAATTATAAAACAAGGCCTGAAATGGCGCGGTAGTTTGAAAATTTGAATTCGAACTTTGACTGACTGTACAGGATGCAAAATAAAATAGATTTTAGTGAAACCAAAAATATTTAAATCTTTTTATGAATCTGAAAATTCGAAATTTCATAACGGGAGTCAAAAGTTATGGCCAAATGAATTTTCAGAAAGGTCACTACGGAGTATATATAACCCTTGAAAATAGACATTTTGCAAACGACCTCCGTTTTCGACGAAACCACTTTTGTTGGATCCGAGATGTCAAATTATTGCTAAGTTTCAAAATTCATAATTTTTGAAATCAATATGTGAGCGTGGCGAAGTAAAACGTATTTTGGCAGTTTAAGTCAATTTGGATCGACCAGAAAATGGCCATTTTTCAAACGGTCTCCAAATTTGATGAAATTAGTTTTGTTAGAACCGTATCATCAACACGAAGTTAGAAAATATTTTTCGAGAAATTTTACAGTCCGTATGTGGCCCCGGTAAATTAAAATGTGTTTTTAAATTGAATACATAATGATTTATATTTTAATTTTGATAAAACTGATTCAAACAGTCGAATTGGCTTACGAAACAGATCCCATTGTGTTCGAAATGGTGGTAATTTGCTAGGGGCAATAGTCATTGGGTCTCGTTTGGAGTTCAGTGGCATATCGAATTAATTTGTGAATAAAATATTATTAAAAAAATAATATATATCTAATTTTTCTCTCACAAAACACTAGAGCCCTCATTTATCTGCGCCGCCACTGAACTTTAATGCACCAGTTCATTCGATGCTATCTTCTTCATCTTCCTCAATTCTTCACAAATTAACTCACGAATTTAAAAGGGAAAATGTAGAGTTTTTCATGCTCTTTAAGTTCGTATGGTGATGATCGTATATCCCTAGTTGTGCCGTTCGAATTCGATGCTCCAAGGTGGAAAGTCTAGTGTGGTTTATTGGGATCTGTGGGTGATTGCGACGGTCGTCGTCGCTGGCGAAGGAGGTGGTGACGTAGCTCATCAGCGTGAGCACCCCCGATCATCGGCAGATCATCCCTAGGGGCGATGCAAATCATATGTAGGGTTGGAGCTTTGTTTCAGCGATGGGCTTCCAGGAACGACGTTGTACAGTGAAGTGAAGATAATTAGTGAAGGTAATGATGTGATTTATTCTTTTAAACATTTAAATTGTAATAAATGTTTATAATACGATATTTTCTTTGTACGAGATCCATATTCGATGATTTCAGAACTATTGGAATCGTATCGAAAAGCTCTACAATATGAAACTGTCCAGAACCAAAACAGAGCACATCAGAATTTCAGACAATTTCGAATCCGAACGAAAATTCATAAATTCAGAAATTAAACCGGAGGAGTGCAACCCAATGTGAGAACTTCTCTCACTATAAAATAATTTCTATGTAGTCATTTATTTTATAACTGCATAAACGAACTTTTCCCCGGCGTCCACAGAGCATGGATGACTTGTTTGTTTGTTTGATTGCATTATGGAAATTGATTGTGTGATGTGGAATGGAATAAATATTTTATAGTTAAAAATATAATTTTTAATGTGTATATAAATAAAATAAATATTTATAAACAAATCAGACGATTTGTTTATGTGCACACATTTGACAGATATTGATTGGGACGATAAATTTTACACATCGCCCAACTGCACAAATAAAATCCATTATTTGTTGATTGAAACCCCACACGGGTATTGGGATGATATTAGACATACACTAATCCCAATAATCAGTTGTATGTCGATTGATTGATTGAAAAGTTGTTGTAAGCGTTAAATATTTATATTTGATGCTTATGTAGTGTAGAATGCACTTTGGGTGGTGGTTAACTGTGTTTGATTGTTGTTGTATACATGTATTGTATGAAATCCATATAAATCAAATTATATGGTAATTGACTGTGTCTGATTCCAGTTCAAAAAGAATGAATACTTTAAAATAACGAATATTTTAAAATAATGTCTATTTCAAAATAATATTTAGTAAAGGATCAAAATGTGATTTTGATGTCCGATTTGGGATGGACACGAAAATATTTAAATATATAAAGTCGTGTTGGTTAGATTGACGCCATTTTGACGTGAACGATAGTTATATCGATTTTATTCATTTTTATAACGAATATTGAAAAGGAACTGATTTCAAAATCTAATGCTTTGAAAAACTATCATTTATATATCGGTGATATGGAATATTCAATTTTGATTTGTAATAGAACATGAAGCTGAAATCATTTTGAAAACAAATTTAAAATAATTTATAAAATACGTTTTAAAAGGAAATTGATGAAATATATATAATATTATATATATATATATATATATAATGGCCTGAACAGAACGCGCCGTGCTGCGGCAGTTCGCGAATTTCGACCATTGAATTCGAACGGACATTACGGGAGATCCGACCATCGGATTCTCCTAGAACCAGGACCGTTGGGTTCGTATCGAAAAGAGCTTTCCAAAGAATATTAGTGATTTGAAATCTAACGGTTGGATTTGAAACTAAGTCCAAATTAAATTTGGAAAAGTTCGCTGTAAGTGCAGTTCGATGGTCGTTTATGGAAATCAATTGTACGGGCCTTGATAAAATTATTAAAAATATCAATAATTTGTGTAAAATCATAATAAATGTTTTGGAAAGAATTGGGATGAAAAATCCCATCTCTGAAAAGATAAAAACGTATTTTATCAAAATGAACTAATTATGAACTAGAAAAACAATTTATTTATTTTAAAAATAAATACATTGGATTTGAAATGGTTTTAAAAATAACCAGTATTTCCAATATATGAATTAGAATGGATTTGAATTGAAATTATCTTCGGAATATTTCGATATTGGATTTCGTGATTATACGGATATTGTGGAGGAATTTGGAAGATATATATATCGTTATTCCAATACGATATTTGTTAGTTTCAGAATTTGATATTGAAAATAGGCCGATATATTTTCTATTCAAAGCCTTGTATTTAATGTCAAATTGGATTTTGGGTTGTTGAGAACGGTATCTTTAATAATACTGTTCTTGAACTCAATGAGGTTAAGAAAATTAGAAACTGACTGGAGATTAGTTAAGTTGAATGATTTCCTGGGTATTGATCTGAGGTTGGTTTCTGCCTTCAGGTTAATACCTAGGGAATTGTTCTCTTACTAATTTACGGTTAGAGACTGATTGAATTTTGGGTTTTTTGTGAACTGTGTTTTTAATGACATTCGTTCTTTAACCCAATTTACAGTGAAATGAGATTTGGAATTTATAAATCTTTTTATTAAGATTTAACGGGAATTTTCCAAAGTAAAGTTTTCCAATTTAATATATTTAATTGGAATTGAATTGAAGTTGGTCTTTGGGTTTATCGTGAATGGTATTTTAAATAACAATGGTTCTTTAACCCGATTAACAATGGAATTAAGAGAATAAGAAACTAACTGGAGATTAGTTAAGTTGAATGGTTTCCTGGGTATTGATCTGATGTTGGTTTCAGCCTTCGGGGTTAATACTTAGGGAATTGTTCACTTGCTAATTTACGGTTAGAGGCTGATGGAATGGATTGTGATTTTAGGTTTATCGTGAACCGTGTTTTAAATGACATTGGTTCTTTAACCCAGTTAAAGACAGGATATGGTTTGAATTGACATCGAGAAGAAGGTTAAAGAATAAATTTAAAAGAATTTATCTTTGATAAAATTAATGGGAACCTTCCCAAAGAATGTGAATATTTGAATAGAAGAATATTCAGAATTGGAATGAGGCGTATGTTGTGTTTTTATAACAATTGCTTATTATATACGATAGTTATTCGGAAAGGCCGGGTTTATACCCGTTCTGAATAACTGATCGACGATGTGTCGACGACGAAGACGGTGGTTGAAGACCGAAGGTCTTCACATCATTTGGATGATTAATGATGTCATGATTGGGTTGTACACCCAATATGAGGTAATAAGTGGTGATCGTCCAGACGTACTTTGAGATCGAAGGATATGCTAGGACCTCTCTCTTGTATTGGACATATAGGAGAGGAATAAGGTGCCTCCGGTTTCGTTTAGACCCAGAACGGACTTATGAATGGATTGTGTGTCTGAAATTGGACTATATTCTGTACTGATTGATTTCTATTAAATATATATCTGTTTGGCGGTGGAGAATTTATTCTCTTGCTTAACGCCCTTCTCTGAGACGTATGAGCTCAGAGGTTATATGAGACGACCCGAAATCCCGTTCTGACGGAAACAAGGGTTATCTTTTGGAATATAACACAGAAACAGATAATAGCAGAACAAAATTAAATAAATACACCAGATAATGAACAATAGAATATACTGGATAAAAGTAATCATCAGAGTTACACAGTATTCAGGATCTTACTTAGTACAAATACAGTTCAGCTATACATAAATGTCTACAGCGGAAAACAAACAAAATATGTACAATAGGAGTTGAACAACATAAAAAGAGATAATTGATAGAATCCATCTTCAGCTCCAGCTATCCAGAAAGAACCAGCTAAACCTGAATACAAGGCTGCCCGTGTAGAAAAAGGGGCACCCGAGTTTGAGAGTGAAACAAACTATGAGTCAGTCATGGGACTGGTATGAGAAATCCATTCAACACATATATAATATGGCTAATCACAGGACCACGCCACTTTCGTGGAACGGGTTTACTCCATTGGATTGCCAGTGCTTTAAAAACAAATCTTCCTTTTTAACATCGCTATGCTTTTTATAAAAATGAAGCCATTATAAGACTCAGTTCCCATCACACAATGCAACGCAAACCGGAGGATAGAGTTTTACCTTATAACGGCCAAAATATGCTTGATACGAATAAAACAAAGGCATTTGATACTATTGCTAGTGTTTATATGTTTTGAAAACAATTTCAAATCATAACTATCAATCATAGACGGCATGGGTACCATATATCATGTCGCCATATATATATACCATCAAAACCGCACGATGTCGTATTTGGAAATTGGATTTCCGTCATGAACCAAGGCAAAAGATAGTCCTAACCGAATTCGAGACGCTCTAGCCTGCCCCTCAAGCAAGTACTCAGTCAAGCCTTTGGATCGTCAGGGCCGGTCCACCGATGTGGATTAAAATGCCTGAACACTGCGTTTCCCCGCCCTTTGGGGCGTAAATGAGCCAACGAATGACTCCATCGGACCCGAATTGCCCGATCAAACCGAGGCGCCTCGCAACAGCAACAACCACATAGGTGAAAAGTATATAAATGTCAGGGCTGGTAGGTCACTGACACCACCCTAGCTAGAAAGAAACGCAGGCCCTCCCTGATGTCCTCTCCCGTTTCTGGTTCATACCGGGGTGTGAGGCTCGCAAATTCACGTTATACACAAAGCTACGCCACACAGGCGGTGCTTTGATCATCACCACAAGACTTTGCTTTTCAACAGAAGTCCTGATCACTGCATCTTAGCATGCCACACAGGCAGTTCATGCCATGCGACTGATGTCCATCGATACACAACCTCTGAGCTCGTGCGTTTCAGAGAAGGGCGTTAAGCAAAAGAATAAATTCTCCACCGCCAAACAGATGTATATTTAACAGAAATCAATCAACACAGAATAAACTCCCATGTCAGACACACAGTCCATTTACAAGTCCGTTCTGGGTCTGAACGAAACCGGAGGCACTAAATACCTCGCAAACCCATCGATCATCACGTACGTCTGGACGATCACCACTCATTATCCATATTTCGGGATGCCTCCCAATCAGGACCTCGGTTACCATCCAAACGAGGTGAAGACCTCCGGTCTTCGACCGTCGTCTTCATCTTCGAATTTCAATCGTCGGTCAATTATTTGAAATGAGAATTAACTCGGCCTTCTCAAATAATTTACGTATATTTAGAATTTCAAATCAATTTATTTCAATGGTTAAATTATTTGACAACACCAATCTTGTTCTTTAATGTAATTTTCACACCAAAAACATTCAACCATCAAAAGCCACATAAATCAAGCAAATTCAGTTTATTTCCATTCCATATCGCTTATGATATTTTATAACGATTTATCGCTATTTTTATTTATTTTAAAATAGCTAATTTATTCAAAACGACGCTTCGGGCCATAAAGCGGCCGTGGCGCTGTTTCTCTTTAGATTTGATTTACACATATCTGAAAATCTAACCGTTGGATCTTCACAAAATTTACATCATTAGAAAGGTCTTTTCAAAACGAATCCAACGGTTCCAGTTTCGGGAAAATCCGACGGTCGGATCTCCCGGTACAATCATTTGAAGTTTCGATTTCAAAATACGAACTGCAGCGTCGTTATTCGATTAAATATAATTATATTTATATATATATATAAATAATTATAATCGTTTCTGGCGCTGTTTTTCTTCAGATTTGAATTAAACATTCCAGACAATCCAACCGTTGGATTTTTACAAGGTTGGTGCCGTTGGAAAGATATTTCCAAGGCGAACCTGACGGTTGCGGTTTCGGGAAAATCCAATGGTCGGATTCCCCGTACTAGTTGTTTGAAATCACGGTTTCAAAATGCGAACTGCACGGCCACGTTTCATTTTAATTTTATTTATATTTATATAATTATATAAATATAGTTCATTCAACAATTTCAATATCGTTTTCACTTCAAATATTTCACTAACGCCTTAAAATTTTGGAAAATTTTGCCATAACCTCCCCTGCACCGGGAGCATCGGGAAATCGCAAATAGCTTTCCCGGTCCTTCTAATCTCAAAAAGAAAAAGAAAAAGCCAAGCGGCTAGCCAACAGGCTCATAAAATCATCACCCAAACAAAACAGTAAATGTGTACCTATTTGTTAGGCACAAAATTTTATTCCTCTTCTCTAGCCCCTTTGCTATAACATGTTCAATGAATATGCATGTACATGTATATAGTTCTTATCATTTATCCTTTTCTGTTCAACTTCATATTTGATTTCCATTTGGTTTAAAAACACCATTCATTCTAATGTTGCATGTATAGGCAAAAATCATATCATTAGCTAATTAATGAATATTTCAACTCATATATGTTTATTTGAACGAGTGGCTATTTTTAACGCTTCACATTTCAACGATTCATGCATATAATCAAAATGTGATTTTTGTTGTAAAACAACTCATTTCATAACACTATTATTTTATATATTTCATATTGGTGATAAAAATAGGACTTTTCTTATAAACCAATTTCTTTCAAAACGAGATTATTTTACACCGTTCATATAGTCGATAAAAGGTGATTTTTATTATCAAACAATTTATTTCAAAATATGAATACCATTCAACACATGAATTTCAATTCAACGAATGATTATCGATTCAACACATGAAGGTTTTCTATAGTTTCTATATATAGATAGAAATGTGATTTTTATATTTAAAACGCGAATACCATTCAACACATGAATTTCTAATCAACGAATGAATATCAATTCAACACATGAAGGTTTTCTATAGTTTCTATATATAGATAAAAATGTGATTTTTATATTTAAAACGCGAATACCATTCAACACATGAATTTCTAATCAACGAATGAATATCAATTCAACACATGAAGGTTTTCTATAGTTTCTATATATAGATAAAATTGTGATTTTTATATTTAAAACGCGAATACCATTCAACACTTGAATTTCTAATCAACGAATGAATATCAGTTCAACACATGAAGGTTTTCTATACAATGAATAAATATAGTTTAAGCAAATGAAAATAATTCAAACACACGAATATTATTCAAAATTTCGGCAGCATAATGGCAGGGTAGTTAAAACCGGGACCGTCCCTAGTACGGCTCCTCGCTCTACCTTAAAACCTCGCGGTTTTTGACAATGGGGATCATGCATCTAGTTCGCACGCAGGCGGCATGTATATATTTATTTCATTTCCACAAACTAATCCTATGTGGTTTCAACCAAATATTTCTCAACCACAAACGGGTATTTTTCAACCTCAATCAATCAATATCAACCACAAACAATCCCAAACAATCATTCGCTATCAATCAATTTTCACAACAATTTCAACCAATAAATATCGTCCATGGTTTGTGGACGAGGGGCGTGTATATATATATATATGTATATATATATATATGTATATTTATATATAGCAATTCACTTTTATTTCAACACATATATATATAGCTAGAAAAAGAAATTGAAGAGTGAGAAATTCTCACCGAATAGCTAATTCAATCCCACGACTCTTCTTTGCATAAATCCTCACCGCTCTCGCCTTTTGTCGCTTTCGTTGCCCGTATTCACTACATATGTAAAGATCGAATTTTTACTTAGATATTCCATATATAAAAATCATATTTTTATTATGCTATTCAATATATAAAAATCGAATTTTTACTTCGATGTTCAATATATAAAAATCATATTTTTTTTCGTTATTCAATATATAAAAATCGAATTTTTCCCATTGTAAAAATCGATTCTCTTCATTTATCCAACTAAATAAAAACTCTATTTTTAAAGCGCTAAAATCAGAAAACTCACTTGCGTTATGAAAACCATATTTTCCTAAGTTCACTTTCATAAAAATCATTTCATGAACCAAAAATCATTTCTTTTCAGTTTTTCTATGTTGTAAATATATACAAAAAAAAATCAGTTTTATAAAACAAGTAAATAAATAAAGAAATTATAAAACTTACATTCTCCTGTCAAAATCGGTTCTTGGATGGATGGGACCTCACAGTGGCCAGTGGCGGTCAGTGGAGGGTGCGACCGGCGGTGGGAACCTGGCCAAGGCGGCGACCGTCTTCTTCGATGGTGGGTGGTTCAGGGGTCTCGCGGAAAACGAGCGAAGGGGGAGAAGAAGGGATTGTCGGAGGGGGTGCCTGAGGGGAAGGCGGAGGCTGGGGATGCGGTGTCGGGGTCTCGGCGTGGCTGGGGAGCGTCGGCGTCAAGGTCGACGACGAGATCTTGAGTTCGTTCGTTTTTTTTCTTTTTTTTCCCTGAAATGAATTCGAACGGGGGGGGGGGGAGGGGGCAGAGGGATTTAAGGAGGAGAAAAGGGGGATTTAATTTTTTTTTATTTTTTTTATTATTTTATTTTTCACTAAAAAGCAACTTTTATTTTCGACCTCAAAACGAGGCCCACCGCCTGTCGTCCATAGCTAATTACCCCCATTCCGAACACAATGGGATATGTATCGCAAGCTGATTCGATCGTTTCGATCAGTTTTCGTCAAAATCAACATATAACTCTATATATTGATTTTGAACGCGCATTTCAATTTACCGGGGTCACATACGAACTCGAAAAATTCCCGAAAAATATTTTCTGGCTTCGTATTGACGATATAGTCCTTACAAAACTAGTTTCGTCAAATTCTGAGACCGTTTGAAAAATGGCCATTTTCCAGTCGATTAAAATCAACTGAAACTGGTCAAACGCGTTTTCTTTTGCCACGCTCACATATTGATTCAGAAAATTATGAAAATTTAAACTTAGCAATAATTCGATGTCCCGGTCCCAAAAAAAGTGGTTTCGTCGAAATCCGAGGTCGTTTGCAAAATGTCCATTTTTAAGGGCCTGAATTCTATAACGACTATTCAGAATTTTCAACTGGACATATCTTTTGATTCCCGCTATCAAATTTCGATTTTTCAGATTCGTTAAAAAGGTATTCACTAACAGATTTAAATATTTTTGGTTTCACTAAAATCCGGATTGTTTTGCACCCGGTACAGTCCGACAAAGTTTGAATTCAATTTTTGAAACTGAAGCGCCATTTCAGGCCTTGTTTATAATTATAATTAATTATATTCGTTTTCAATTGTTGATTCAAACTCAGTTTTCATCGCCATTATTTAAAATATTTATTTTAAATATTTAAAATCCATTATTTTTGCCAATTTAAAATTTTTAAATTGGTTCAGATTTTCTGGGTCGTTACATTATATAACGATGGATATCAATCAAATGGCATGAATTGCCTGTGTGGCATGATGAGATGTAGTGATCAAGGCTTTTGTTGAAAAGCAGAGTCTTGTGGTTGATGATCAAAGCACGGCCTTTGTGGCGTAGCTTTGTGTATTACGTTAATTCGCGAGACTCACACCTCGGTATGAGTTAAAAACGAGATAAGGACCGCTAGGAGAACACGATGTTTCTTTCTAGTTATGGGTGGTGTCAGCATTTAACTAGCTCTGACATCGTTGATTAATATAACTTTGTGGATGTTGGAATGTGAGGCGCCTCGGATATATCGGTCTCTTCGGAGCCGATGGATAGGTCCAATAGGATCGGGAAACGTGTGTTCAGGAATAACTAATCCTCAAATGTAACAGAGGACCGGCCCAGCCAATTCCAAGGGCTACCCAGTCTGTATAGTCTTGGGGCGTTTGCTAGAGTTTCTTGAAGCTAGTGACGAGCTTTCCCCTTGCCTCGACTCATGATGGAAATCCAATTTCCAATACGTGACATTTCGGTTTTATTTGTAGAGCCAAGTATGGCGACATAGTAGCATGGGATACTATGTCGTCTACGATTGATACATTTAGAATTGAAGTTGTTTTCATACACTTTACATTATAATAGTATCAAAATGATTTGTTTTAAACGTACCAAGCATGTTTGGCAATTATAAGGTAAAACTCTATCCTTCGGCTTGCGTTGCATTATGTGATAGGACCTGAGTCTTATAATAGCTTCATTTTTCCGAAAAGAACTGCGTTGTTTGTTTTATGCAATGGTATTCTCGGGAGGAAACCAGTTCCGTGTTATACGGCGTTGTCCCTTGATTTACCTTATTTGTAAGGTAAAGTTTTAAATAACTGTTTTAGTTCTCACACCAGTCACATAACTGACCTAGAGTTTATTGTTTTAACCTAAACTCTGGGTGCCCCTATTTTCCACACGGACAGCTAGTAGTTTTGGTTTTGCAGATTTATACTCACAAGATCCTGGTTTACAGCTGGAACGATATTCGGAAAGCTCTGTATTCATATATATCCTTCAGTTGCCTATTGTATTATTTTTCCGCTGCTATGTAATGTATTGTAATCTCTGATATTTCTCTTATGTGTACTATTTATGTAACAACCCGTATTTTCAATAACCTATTATAACGTAAATCAAGGCAGAATTTAATTTATAAATCAGAATCAAGGGAAAGGGGCTATGCCATTGCGTTCGTCTCGGAAAAATACGCGAAATAGAGTCCGAGTTTTCGAAAATCGGAGTCCGTATGACCCGATTAAGGCCCAACGAAGTTTTTAGAAAATTTCAAAGTAAAAACAGATTTCAAATTCAAGTTTGAATTTGGAAATTAGGGTCATATTGGGCCAGGCGGGAAAATTCCCGCCAGAGCACCCAAGTCGACAGCCCTGTCGACTTGGGAGTCGACTTGGTTGGACCCAAGTCGACAGCCCTGTCGACTTGGCTGTCGACTTGGCTCAGCCGGGCAGTTTTGCCTGGTGCACCATTTTGGGGTTGTGTTGAGTTTGGGGGCCAGATTCGGTTTTGAGGGCTGAGATTGGAACTAGGGTTTAATCCTAAGACTAGAACTAATCCTAATCTCTATAAATAAGACCCTAACCTAAGCCTAAATCAACATTATTCATTCAAGTAACTAAACTATGGCAAAATCAATCCTCTCATGGCCTCCACTCTCTTCATAAAATTACTAAGTAAATTTCTATGAGAGATTTTCCATGCATACAAGTGTTTTCAAGCTTGTATGAGTGTCATTAGCTTGCATTCAAGTCAAGTTTCCATATTTACATCATAAAGCAAGAAGTTTTGATCATTTTGGCTCAAGGGTTTTTCTAGTAGAGCTTGCATTTTGGGTTTATTTGATTGCTTAAGGACTTTGTCATATTTTTGTGTCTTCATAAGCATTGTAAGCCCTTTTCTACTTTCATATTTAAACTCTAAAGTTAAATGAATGATGCAAGTTTATATGCAAGTTGACATGTTATGATATGCAAGTTTATATGCAAGTTGCCATGTTATGATATGCAAGTTTACCATGTTATGATATGCAAGTTTATCATGTTATGTTATGCAAGTATGCCATGTTATGATATGCAAGTTTACCATGTTATGTTATGCAAGTTTGCCATGTTATGATATGCAAGTTTATCATGTTATGTTATGCAAGTTTGCTATGTTATGATATGCAAGTTTTCCATATGATATGCAAGTTATCTTATGCAAGTTTGGGTTGATCATTTTGCTCATGTTATCATGTTATGCAAGCTTATCTTGGGTTTATGAGCTTAAAGCTTCAAGCTTTATGCTAAAGGTTGCATTTTGGCAACATGTAAGTTATCATATCCCTTATGATAACTTGCATGTGAGGCTAAATGCGAACTTATGGCAACTTCTACATGTCATTTATCACCATGTATCACTTATATGCTAAGTTTGATTTTATGCATGCTTTTGAGGCCTAAAAATGTAATATGCAAGTATATGAACATATGTACATTTCATATGCCACCATGTTAAACTTGTGGCTTCAACACCTTTATGTCATGATTATGCCAAGTTCCCTCTTTCTATCCTTTATGCGCTATTGCGATATGTAAGCGATGGGATTGTGTTTGGGGTTGGGTAAACTTAAAAGACATAAAAACATAAGATTGGGAATTTACCTATTAAGTTAGGTCTACCCATTGGGAATTTACCTATTAAGTTAGGTCTACCCAAATGCTTGAAACTTGTAACATGTTTTGGAAACATGATGGACATGACACTTAGAAAATATAAGTGTGACCAACTCGAGGTTGGGTTGAGTTTGTAGCGTAAACCTACCTGGAACCGACCGGCTTAACTAGTTGCTACAAACAATAGGACCCAATGTGAGAAGTTGGTCATGTTGTACGTTGAACTCGAGGTTAGACCAAGTTGTGGTATAAAGCTACCCGGAACCGACCGGCTTAACTAGTAACCGCAACAGAGTCTAATGTGAGAGGTTAAGGCACATTAATTAATTAATGCCTCATGATTAGGGTTTAAGTCATGGTCCACTTAATACTTAATCAATGCGGGCTTGGTAGATTAATCAGTGTTAAGTCATGAACTCATCGTTACACTTAACCAAGTTAATCCATGATTAGCAAAAGGGTTAAACCGTACTTAACCCACTAGAAAATCCTAGCAATGGGGGTCCACTCCAGCAGTAATCCCAAGTTCGTATCATTAAGACCCTAGGGTCTAGGCTAGGGCGGGGGGCACAATTACTGGACTTGAGGTAAGAGACCAAAAACGACGGCAGAGTGGTACGCCGGTGTAGTTCCGGGCGGACTTTTGGTCGTGCACATAGTCCGAAGCCGGGGAAAGCATGCATGGGTACCAGTAGATCGAGACTGTGCACTTATGTTTATGGTGTCCAGGGGTTGACACCCTGGGGCTTGATACACCCGACGGGAGACCCTGCAAAGTCTGACTACAATTATGTTTGGGCCGCATTGACACCAACACGTGACGAGTTAGGCTTATAGGGAGCCGATCGACTAGACCGTTTGGTTGGACCGCGTATTAGGGTCACTTCATGTTATTGGGCCAAAGCTTGGGCCAAGGGATCAATACTTGTTTATTCAAGTCATGTTAATTTGCTAGTACACCTGTGGTGCAAAAACCTTAATCCTGATTATGCGATGACACCTTTATCTACCTTGTTAGTTAATCATCATGCTAGTATGTTGTTATCCCTATGTTCATCCCAGCTTTCATCATGCCAGTTAACTTTATCAGTTTACATTGATTGTAGTAGGGCTTACTCAATCTTTTTGACTGACCTGTTTTCTTTTGCCTCTTTTCTTCCATTCCCCCCCCCCCCAGGTTCTCAGGGTGGGAATATTGGAGCTTAGCTTGGATTTCTGATCACTTGCAGGTGGGATTTTAGCTCATGTACGGTCCTGACATGAAGCTAGCTATGGTTTTCACTTATTTTGGGGATAGTACTTATGTATTTCAGTTTTTCAGTGATGTTGTTTTTATCTACACTTGTGTATTTGGAAAGTTGACATTATGTTGTACCAAACTTGTTTTGAAATAGTTTGAAATCTTCCGCTGTTTTACTTATCTTATTTACTCTGTTTATATATATACATATGTTCTTGTTCTGCCTTGATATATCATTATGCATTGTTTACCCCGTACAAACGCCCTCCAAAGTCAGAGTGCTTGCAAGAGACACCCTGGCGGAGGTGGGGTGTTACATTTGGTATCAGAGCATATGGTTTACGAGAAGGAACAAAAAGGTTTTTAGAAAACTTTTGGAAAACTATTTTCAAAACCAATTATAAAGTATTTTCCAAAGAAAAGTCTAGTTTATTTTAAAGGCTATTCCCCAAAAAGCCATTAGCAAAATTCCTTTGTTTTTCCTCCATTCTGAATCTATCTTTTTCTTCGTTTTCAGTATGGCCAATAACTTTGCCATTCCGGAGGGAGTACACGTACCTGTTTGGTATAGGAAACTTTTGGAGGCTAGGGCGACCGAAGCTGGCCCCGCCAATGTTCCTCCTCCTCCTCCTCCGGTAGTTAATGTTCCTCCTCCTCCTGTCGCTGAGGTTCCTCTTCCTCCTCCCCCTCAGCATCCACAAGAGGATCTCGCGGAGATTTGCAAAGACTTTAAGGCGATGGGTTGCAAGAATTTCGTTGGAACCGAGACTTATGTAGAGGCAAGGAATTGGTTGAAAGAAACCGAAGATCTTTTTGCCTTCTTTGATATAGATGGCTGTAGGAAGGTTTTATTGGCAGTATGGTTGCTAAAGGAAGAAGCTGCACGTTGGTGGGTGGTCACCACCGCTACTAGGCCAATTGAAACTTGGGATGACTTTCGGGGAAAGTTTGGACTAAGGTTCCTATCACTGGAGCAAGGGGACATGACTATTAGGGAATACATAGATAAGTTTAATCAACTGGCTCGGGTCAGTTTAGACTTGGTTAACACAGCTCAGAAGAAGGCCCTATACTTTGCTCTAGGATTAAACGAGCCATTACATGGTTTAGCCATGACTCATATACCCTTGGGGGCAACTTTCGAGAGTTTGGTGAATATGGCCCTACTCAATGAAGAGAATAGGAGCGACAAGAAAGAGATCAAGATGAATGATACTCAAGCCAAGAAGACTGATTCCCTGTGGAAAGGAAATCAGGGTAATCCAAGTGGTCAGAGCAGTCAAGGCAATCAGAACAAGAACAAGAATAAGAGTCAAGGCAACAAGGGGAACAACAACAAGGGCAAGAACAACAAGGGGAAGTGCCATTATTGCGGTTCAGTTGGGCATCTTATTAAGGATTGTAAGAAGAGGAAAAGGGAGAATGGTGAATGCTTTTTCTGCGGTGAGACTGGACATTTCAGTAAGGATTGCCCGAAGAAGCAAGGGCAAGGCCTGGGTCAGACTCAGCGTGTTGGACCTTCAGGAGGGCAAGTTCATGCTCTCAATGTCGCTCCAGTTCCCGACCGAGGTAGTATTTCTGTTGAAAGTCTTGTTTACATTTCTGATTTTCCAGTTCGTACCTTGTTTGATTCTGGTGCATCGCATAGCTTTATTTCATCTGATCCAGTTGAAAGTTTGCACCTAAGTACTAGTCTAGTTAATGATCCCGTGTGTTTTTCAAATCCAATTGGGGTTTCCGCCCATTTGTCTATTATCTACGTGGATTTGAAAATCTCTAGTGTAGAGTTCTCGTGTGATGCTTATATTCTCGGTTTCATGGGTATGGGTTGATTTTTGGGCATGGATGGGTTGTCCAGTTTTGGAGCCATCCTTGATTTTTGAGCATAGGGTTGTGAGGCTCATGACTCGCCTCGGTAATACCCTAAAAATTTCTAGTAACCCTATGGGTCCCGTCATGTTGTGTTATCTTGAATCCCTCAACTCGTCTATCGATAGTTTGTAATCGGTGAGGGTGGTCCGAGAATATCCTGATATCTTGGGGTGAAGTGAAGGGGGTTACCCCTAAACGAGAGATAGATTTCTGCATTTATCTGATTGATAATGCCAAGATAGTTGCGTGGCCGGTTAGGCACATGGTCCCGCGAGATGAGAGTTAAGAAAACAAGTCAAGGAGTTGCTTGAGAAGAACTTCATACGATGAAGCATTTCCGAGGAAGGTGCTCTAGTAGTATTCGCTACTAATGTGGACAGTTCGCTTCGCCCGTGTGTTGATTATCGTGAGTAGGACAAAGAGAATAGACAACCATTGCCAAGGATCGATGATTTGTTTGATCAGCTTGTAGGAACATCTGTTTTCTCTTGATCTTGCTACTGGATTCCATCAGCTCAGAGTAGCTGAGGATAGTATAGGCAAAACTGCGTTTAGAACTCCAGATGGATTCTTAGAATGACTGGTCATGCCATTCGGTTTGACTAATGCACCCGCCTACTTCGTGGACTTGATGAGTAGGGTGTCTAGGGAGTTCCTGAACGAGTTTGTGGTAGTCTTTGTAGACGATATCTTGACTTTCTTGAAGAACGAGGAAGAACATGCTAGACATCTCAAGGAGGTGATGGATATGCTTAGAGCGCATCAGTTGAAAGCCAAGTCCTCCAAATGTCATTTTGGAGAAAAAGGAGTTAGATTTCTTGGGCACATAGTTTCTAAGCAAGGCTTAGTGGTGGATCCCGCTAAAGTGGTCGCGGTTCAAAACCGAAAAGCTCCGACGAGGACAATTGAAGTAAGAAGTTCTCTCAGTTTAATTAGTTAGTTAGCGTCCCTTGAGCTTAGACCTACCCTTCTGGATCAAGTAGGGACTTCACAGAAAGAAGACCCGCAGTTAGTCGAGATCATGGACAAGTTGATTCGAGGCGAGATGGTAAGTCACCTCGCTATAGATGACAAGGGATGGCTAAGACGCGATGATAGAAAGAAGGTTCTTGAAGATGCACATCACCCGAGGAGGTGGCCGAGTTTGTCCCAAGGTGCATGTTGTGCCAACAGATTAAGGCCGAGTCATAGAAGCCCGGTGGGCTATTATATCCATTGGAGGTCCCCGCCATGGAAGAGGGAAAAGCGTCACGAAGGATTTCGTGGATGGACTGCCTAGGTCAAGGAAAGAGAATACGAGCATGTGGGTCATAGTAGGTAGACTCACGAAGAGTTCTCATTTCACTCCGGTAAAGAGCAAAAGGACTGCATCATAGCTAGCGACAGTTTACTTTCAAGTATAGTTAGTAACCATGACTCAATCTTCACTAGCCAGTTTTGGGATAGTCTACGGGAAGTCATGGGCAAGCAACTGAATCTAAGTACGGCCTATCATTCACAGGCGGATGGTTCATTTCGTTCAAGCGTGAGTTATAGAAAATCACGTTAGTAAGAGCAATTGGCAACGTGGATTGGTATTTCCAAGAAAAGTTCTGCTGCGTGGAATACTTTATAGTAAGTAAACGAGATCCAGGATTCACTAGTGAATTTTGGAGAGCTTGCATGAAACCATGAGGTCATAGTTATGTTTAAGCCAAGAAGGATAGAAGAGTAAGAGAAAGAGGAAGACGAAAGGCGACAATGAAATGGGTTCCAACTCATATTTGGAAATAAGAGTTAAGAAGCCAAGGAATCATGAAGTAAAAGACGGTCAAAGCACAGTGGAGTTAAGCTCAAGGAAACGTGACTTAGAAGATTGAAGGCTAGATACGCGCATCATATCTCTTTCTAAGAGTATATCCTTGATCCTTGTTTTCCGGTGGAACTTACTCGCATGTTATCTTTTTACGTATATCCTCTCGGTCCCATTCTCGATCCCATTTCTGTTGTAACCTCCATAAGGGGGTATGACTCATCGGTTAGTAATACATGTCAAGGTTTGAAGGGGTCCGTTAGGTTGACTAAACCTTTAGGGCTTTTATAGGATTGGGGTTGGGTTAGGAAGGGATTTTTTGTAATCCGAAAGGAGTATATCCTGCTTATCCTCCCGATCTCTTTGTAGCATATCTTTCTTTTGCTATCTATATTGTGTTAATCTTGTCATGAGAACCTTAGGTAGAAACCCTTTGGATGAAACATGTGTTTGAAACATGTTATGCTTGATGTTTGCAAGTGGTTGCAAGTGTTTGCAAGTGGTTACTCGTGGATGCATTATACACGTTAGGCACTAGATTGGCTCACACACTCCTCATATTGCATATGCATGAGTGTTTATGCTTATTCATGGATGAAAATTTTTGTGTTATCACATGGATGTTGCATATGGATGTATGTTATGTGCACACATATAGATGTTATACATAATGTTAGGAATTGCATACATATGGATTCATTTCACTAACATAATTTGCATTGATGATATTTGCATTAGATAAGTACATATACACACACCTTTGCATATGTTCATACAACATTTAGAATCTTGTAAGGACAATGATTGCTCGTGGATGATGTTTTGAGTAGATGGATGTTGGATGGTAGGGTACGTTCTTCCTAACTTGAAGATTTCGGGGACGAAATCCTTTAAGGAGGGGAGAATGTAACAACCCGTATTTTCAATAACCTGTTATAATGTAAATCGAGGCAGAATTTAATTTATAAATCTGAATCAAGGGAAACGGGCTATGCCATTGCGTTCGTCTCGGAAAAATACGCGAAATAGAGTCCGAGTTTTCGAAAATCGGAGTCCGTATGACCCGATTAAGGCCCAACGAAGTTTTCAGAAAATTTCAAAGTAAAAACAGATTTCAAATTCAAGTTTGAATTTGGAAATTAGGGTCATATTGGGCCAGGCGGGAAAATTCCCGCCAGAGCACCCAAGTCGACAGCCCTGTCGACTTGGCTGTCGACTTGGCTCAGCCGGGCAGTTTTGCCTGGTGCACCATTTTGGGGTTGTGTTGAGTTTGGGGGCCAGATTCGGTTTTGAGGGCTGAGATTGGAACTAGGGTTTAATCCTAAGGCTAGAACTAATCCTAATCTCTATAAATTAGACCCTAACCTAAGCCTAAATCAACATTATTCATTCAAGTAACTAAACTATGGCAAAATCAATCCTCTCATGGCCTCCACTCTCTTCATAAAATTCCCAAGTAAATTTCTATGAGAGATTTTCCATGCATACAAGTGTTTTCAAGCTTGTATGAGTGTCATTAGCTTGCATTCAAGTCAAGTTTCCATATTTACATCATAAAGCAAGAAGTTTAGATCATTTTGGCTCAAGGGTTTTTCTAGTAGAGCTTGCATTTTGGGTTTATTTGATTGCTTAAGGGCTTTGTCATATTTTTGTGTCTTTATAAGCATTGTAAGCCCTTTTCTACTTTCATATTTAAACTCTAAAGTTAAATGAATGATGCAAGTTTATATGCAAGTTGCCATGTTATGATATGCAAGTTTATATGCAAGTTGCCATGTTATGATATGCAAGTTTACCATGTTATGATATGCAAGTTTATCATGTTATGTTATGCAAGTATGCCATGTTATGATATGCAAGTTTACCATGTTATGTTATGCAAGTTTGCCATGTTATGATATGCAAGTTTATCATGTTATGCAAGTTTGCTATGTTATGATATGCAAGTTTGCCATATGATATGCAAGTTATGTTATGCAAGTTTGGGTTGATCATTTTGCTCATGTTATCATGTTATGCAAGCTTATCTTGGGTTTATGAGCTTAAAGCTTTATGCTAAAGGTTGCATTTTGGCAACATGTAAGTTATCATATCCCTTATGATAACTTGCATGTGAGGCTAAATGCGAACTTATGGCAACTTCTACATGTCATTTATCACCATTTATCAATTATATGCTAAGTTTGGTTTTATGCATGCTTTTGAGGCCTAAAAATGTAATATGCAAGTATATGAACATATGTACATTTCATATGCCACCATGTTAAACTTGTGGCTTCAACACCTTTATGTCATGATTATACCAAGTTCCCTCTTTCTATCCTTTATGCGCTATTGCGATATGTAAGCGATGGGATTGCGTTTGGGGTTGGGTAAACTTAAAAGACATAAAAACATAAGATTGGGAATTTACCTATTAAGTTAGGTCTACCCATTGGGAATTTACCTATTAAGTTAGGTCTACCCAAATGCTTGAAAACTTGTAACATGTTTTGGAAACATGATGGACATGACACTTAGAAAATATAAGTGTGACCAACTCGAGGTTGGGTTGAGTTTGTAGCGTAAACCTACCCGGAACCGACCGGCTTAACTAGTTGCTACAAACAATAGGACCCAATGTGAGAAGTTGGTCATGTTGTACCTTGAACCCGAGGTTAGACCAAGTTGTGGTATAAAGCTACCCGGAACCGACCGGCTTAACTAGTAACCGCAACGGAGTCTAATGTGAGAGGTTAAGGAACATTAATTAATTAATGCCTCATGATTAGGGTTTAAGTCATGGTCCACTTAATACTTAATCAATGCGGGCTTGGTAGATTAATCAGGGTTAAGTCGTGAACTCATCGTTACACTTAACCAAGTTAATCCATGATTAGCAAAAGGGTTAAACCGTACTTAACCCACTAGAAAATCCTAGCAATGGGGGTCCACTCCAGCAGTAATCCCAAGTTCGTATCATTAAGACCCTAGGGTCTAGGCTAGGGCGGGGGGCACAATTACTGGACTTGAGGTAAGAGACCAAAAACGACGGCAGAGTGGTACGCCGGTGTAGTTCCGGGTGGACTTTTGGTGGTGCACATAGTCCGAAGCCGGGGAAAGCATGCACGGGTACCCGTAGATCGAGACTGTGCACTTATGTTTATGGTGTCCAGGGGTTGACACCCTAGGGCTTGATACACCCGACGGGAGACCCTGCACAGTCTGACTACAATTATGTTTGGGCCGCATTGACACCAACACGTGACGAGTTAGGCTTATAGGGAGCCGATCAACTAGACCGTTTGGTTGGACCGCGTATTAGGGTCACTTCATGTTATTGGGCCAAAGCTTGGGCCAAGGGATCAATACTTGTTTATTTAAGTCATGTTAGTTTGCTAGTACACATGTGGTGCAAAAACCTTAATCCTGATTATGCGATGACACCTTTATCTACCTTGTTAGTTAATCATCATGCTAGTATGTTGTTATCCTTATGTTCATCCCAGCTTTCATTATGCCAGTTAACTTTATCAGTTTACATTGATTGTAGTAGGGCTTACTCAGTCTTTTTGACTGACCTGTTTTCTTTCGCCTCTTTTCTTCCGTTTCCCCCCCAGGTTCTCAGGGTGGGAATATTGGAGCTTAGCTTGGATTTCTGATCACTTGCAGGTGGGATTTTAGCTCATGTACGGTCTTGACATGAAGCTAGCTATGGTTTTCACTTATTTTGGGGATAGTACTTATGTATTTCAGTTTTTCAGTGATGTTGTTTTTATCTAGACTTGTGTATTTGGAAAGTTGACATTATGTTGTACCAAACTTGTTTTGAAATAGTTTGAAATCTTCCGCTGTTTTACTTATCTTATTTACTCTGTTTATATATATACATATGTTCTTGTTCTGCCTTGATATATCATTATGCATTGTTTACCCGGTACAAACGCCCCTCCAAAGCCAGAGTGCTTGCAAGAGACACCCTGGCGGAGGTGGGGTGTTACAATTTATTCATACTCTGTATATTCTTGTATTCTGATGGAATTGTTGTAATAAGCAATGAAATGTTCTTCTGTTTGTGTTCTGATTCGTCTTGTCCTCAACTCAATCCGGGGTTTCCTTCATGGGGAGGTTCGGGTCGTGTCATTACGGGAGATCCGACTGTCAGATTCTCCTAAAACTGGAACCGTTGGGTTCACATCGAAAAGAGCTTTCTAACGAATATGAGAGATTTGAAATCTAACGGTTGGATTTGGAATTATGTCCGAATCAAATTTGGAAAAGGTCGCTGTAAGTGCAGTTCGATGGCCATTTATGGAAATCACTGTACGGGCCTTGATAAAATTATTAAAAATATCAATAATTTGTGTAAAATAATAATAAATGATTTCGAAAGAATTGGGATAAAAAATTCCATATTTGAAAATATAAAAATATATTTTTATCGAAATGAACTAGTTATGAACTAGAATTATAAATCCAATTTTTTTAAACAATTAAATTGGATTTGAAATGGTTTTAAAATTAACCGAAATTTTCAATATATGAATTAGAATGGATTTGAATCGAAATTATCTTCGGAATATTTCGATATTGGATTCCGTAATTATACAGATATTGTGGAGGAATTTGGATGATATATATCGTTATTCCAATACGATATTTGTTGATTTCAGAATTTGATATTGAATATAAGCCGATATATTTTCTATTCAGAGCCTTGTATTTAATATCAAATGGGATTTGGGTTTGTCGTGAATGGTGTCTTCATTAACACTGTTCTTAAACCTAGTTGAGAAAAGATTAAATCTTTTTATTTAGATTTAACGAAGTATACCAATTACTTAATATTTAATTGGAGTTGAAGTGGAATTGATTTTTGGGTTTATCGTGAACGGTGTTTTAAATAATACTTGTTCTTTAACCCGATAAATAATGGAATGTGAATTGGGTTTATTGTGAACTGTGTTTTTAACAACATTCGTTCTTTAACCCGATTTACAGTGAAATGTGATTTGGAATTTATAAATCTTTTTATTCGGATTTAACAGGAATTTTCCAAAGTAAAGTTTTCCAATTTAATATATTAAATTGGAATTGAATGGAATTCGATTCGATAATAATCGAAATGAAATTCTGTGGAGGAAGACTGTTAATACATATAGAATTTAAAAGGCTTTGCCATTATTCCGTTTATATTATTAGTCGGATACGGAAATTGATATCGATTATAAATTGATTTGTTTTTCCATGATGATTCCATAAATAATGAAATGTGATTTGAATTTATCGTGAATTGTGTTTTAAATAACATTACTTCTTTAACCCAGTAAAAGACAGGATAACATGTCTATCATTGTATTTCGAACTGTATGGTTGATCTCTGCTAAATATATATCTATTTGGTGGAAGAGAATTTATTCTCTTGCTTAACACCCTTCTCTAAGACGTACGAGCTTAGAGGTTATACATCGGTAGAAATAAATAGTACGGTGTAGATTGTCGATGCGACATGTTTGTGTTTCCAAAGTTAAATAATCATTAATATTGATTTTAGGAATATTAAAACTAAGTGAGTTTTAATGAATCTTTAATTAGATCGAAATGTGAATCGATAATTTAAATTATCAAATTTGGGAAATGATCGAGAATGGGGTATCACCAGTTTTGCTCCTAGCGATAGTTAAATCTTTTATTAGATTTGAACAGGAAATGGTAATTAATTTTACCGATAGCATCGTGGTGTTAGTTATGGGGTAGTACCAGTTTTTCTCCATGGGATTAATAGGTTGGGAGTGGGATATTAAATAAATGGTTACTTCGGTAAGGTGCGTTAATCTCGACTTGTTTGGAAAACCATAATATGGTTTGAATTGATATCCAAAGGAAGATTAAAGAATAAATTTAAAAGGAATTATCTTTGATAAAATTAATTGGAACAAATCCCTAAAGATGTGAATATTTGAATAAAAGAATATTCCAGACTGGAATGAGGCGTATGTTGTGTTTGTGTAGCACTTGTTTATTTTATACGCGAGTTATTCAGAAAGGCCGGGTTTATACCCATTCTGAATAACTGATTCGACTATAAGTCGACGATGAAGATGGTGGTGGAACACCTGAGGTCTTCACATCATTTGGATGATTACTGATGTCTAGATTGGACTATACACCCAAGATGAGGTAATAAGTGGTGATCGTCCAGAAGTACTTGGAGATCGATGGATATGCGAGGGCCTCTCTCCTGTATTGGACATATGGGACGAGGAATAAGGTGCCTCTGGTTTCATTCAGACCCAGAACAGACTTGTAAATGGATTGTGTGTCTGACATCAGATTTTATTCTGTGCTGATTGATTTCTATTAAATATATATCTGTTTGGCGGCGGAGAATTTATTCTCTTGCTTAACGCCCGTCTTTGATACGTACGAGCTTAGAGGTTATATATCGATAGATATCAGTCGCATGGCATGAATTGCCTGTGTGGCATGCTGAGATGCAAATGATCAAGGCTTCTGTTGAAAAGTAGAGTCTTGTGGTTGATGATCAAAGCATAGCTTTAATATAGCACCTCTTTGTGTATAGCGTTAATTCGCGAACCTCACACCTTGGTATGAGTTAAAAATGCAATCGTGACTGCAGGGAGTGAACGACGTTTCTGTCTAATTCTGGGTGGTGTCAGCATTATACAAGCCCTGACATTTATATTATATTTACCTGTGTGGTTGTTGGAATGCGAGGCGCCTCGGATATATCGGTCTCTAAGGAGATGATGGATGGGTCTATTAGGACCGAGAAACGTGTGTTTAGGAATAACTAAACCTCAAACGTAATGGAGGACCATCCCTAAATATCCAAGGGTTACCCATAGTTTGTAGTCCTGAGACATTTGCTAGAGTGTCTCGAAGCGGTGAGGAGCCCTTCCTGTCCTCGACTCATGACGGAAATCCAATTTCCAATACGTGACATTTCGGTTTTATTTGTAGAGCCTAGTATGGCGACATAGTGGGATGGGGCACTATGCCGTCTATGATCGATACATTTATATTAGAAGTTGTTTTCATACACTTAATACTATAATAGTATCAAAATGATTTGTTTTAAACGTACCAAGCTTATTTGGCCATTATAAGGTAAAACTCTATCATCCGGCTTGCGTTGCATTGTGTGATGGGACCTGAGTCTTATAATAGCTCCATTTTTTCAAAAAACATTGCGCTATTTGTTTTATGCACTGGTATTCTTGGGAGGAAACCTGTTCCGTGTTATATGGTGTGGTCCCTTGATTTACTCCGTTTTAAAGTAAAGTTTTAAATAACTGTTTTAGTTCTCACACCAGTCACCTGACTGACCTGGAGTTTATTGTCTTAACCTAAACTCTGGGTTCCCCTATTTCCACATGGGCAGCTAGTAGTTTTGGTTTTGTAGTTTTGTATTCACAGGATCCTGGTTTACAGCTGGAACTATAATGACCCGCATTTTCTGACCGTTGAATAATTAATTTATTTAATTATTTAAATATCGTTTTGGCGATATCGATAACTGGAATTAAATAATATTGAATATTTAATTAATAATTATAATATAATAATATATTATAATGTCGAAATAGTCAAAAATAGCTGAATTCACAATACAGTGTGAATTGGATTTATATATAAGGTATAATTCAGTTTGGAATTGAATTTGAATAACGAATATATTATATAAACGACAGTTGAACGTATAGTTTATAATATAAATATAAACGAGCTCGAAATGGCGCTGCAGTTCGCTGTTTGGCGATTCGAACTTCAACTGAATATACAGGGTCCGTTTTAAGTCGGATTTCTGTGAAACAAGAACCGTCAGGACCGATTAGATAATACTTTTCTAATGGAAGAGAAAAATCGGGATTTCGTCGTGTAGATTTTGAGATATGTCCAAATCAAATTTTAAAATAGTCACTATAGAATCGTTTATCGACCATATCGGATTATTCGATATAACTAGAGATCGGGTGGGAATTTGGACAAGGTCCTTTTGGGAAATAGCGATAATTTAATTTTTAGAATTTTATTGTAATTTTTAATTAATTTAATAAGCAACTTTTTATTTGGAGTATTTGGCACCCTGTAATCAACATTTTGAGGTTTCAAAATATGAATCAATCTACCGGTATTATTATATTTTTGGGATCGTGGCACCGAGCTGATTACAACGGTATGTTTACTTCTGTTGACAATAGTTTGTAAACTAAGGAAATTCTTTATCACGTTGATGTTCAATAAAGTGTTCGCATACCTTGATAATGGACATGCCTGTATGGTCAAAATCCATCCAGCGTGGAGAGTTCTGCAACGCTATAATGAATGGTTCAAACAAACCCGCATGCTAATACTTAACCATCAATTATCGTCTCTTATAAATGACGCACATACAAATCCTGTTCTTAGTCCCAGAAAAAAATATCTAGATATTTATAACACTATAAATAACCCCTTCTTATAACCTAATTCCTCAGATCCATTTCCTCACAAGCCGCCAACGATTTTCTTCCTCAAACCCAATATCGAGCTCCACTTAAAAATGGTCGTACCCCTTAAATCGAAATCGAAGTCATCATTTAGCAAAAACAATTCAAATCAAAAACAAATGGCCACTGCCCTAAATCGAAACCAAAACGAGGGTCAGCGTGGGTGGTGGATCTCAGTTTTTGAACAATAGGGGCGAGTGCAACATGGTGTTGTTGGTCGAAGAGCTAGCGCGAAGTGGAGTGTAATGCGATGATGGGGAATCAGCAGTAGTTGTTTGGGGATTTGCGGTAACTGGAGGATGAACTGGAAGTTGGTTGAGAGGTGGATGTTGGGGAGTGAGGGTGGGGAACTGTGTAACTGTTGACTGAAAGGAAAGGATGAGATGACTAAAAGGTGCGGTTGTTGTTTCTAGAGGTAGAATATGAGAGGATGACGGGTTCAAGTAATCAGGGGGAAGGAGGTATCTCGGTTCAGTGCTTTTGAAGTAATGTTTGAGCTGTTATAAAGAGGGGAAGATGGAACTATGTAACAATGATGGCGTGCGGTGAAGGTAAGAAACAGCAGGAAGGAGATAAAACGGTTTGTCCCCTCTATTTTTAAGTGTAATTAGTTTAAAACAAAAATAAGTGAGTAGGAAATCTATTAGTTTCGTTTTATTATCCTGAGATCGAAGCAAAAGGAATTAGGCACTTTTCATGGAGCAAAACAAGAGCAGACGAAACTGCTTGGCATTTCGGAAATAACGTTGGACAGAATTTCGTGATAACTGAAAGAGTTGGGTATAACGGGGTTCAACGTGATGATTCAAAGTGTGATAACGGTTTTATTTATTTATTTTTCAAAATAAAAAGGTTGGACAACATTTTAGAATGGAAGGAAATGGAGATGTGGGTGGACTGGTGGAACTTGCATGCAGGAAGAAACCGATCAAGATTAAAACCATGCAGGTGGAGAGAATTTCAACTTGGGCTAGTCACTTTAGTTTATAACATTAAAAACAAAGTTGGTCCTGTGCAAGGATTAGAAGAAGAAAAAAAATATAGAAAAGAAAAAGAAAGGAAATAAGATCGACTTGGAAGAAACAGAGGAATCGACCTTTTTATGTTTTGTAAATGGACAGAAGACGACATGCATGGGTGTTTGTTAAGGAGGATGGGCCGTATCATAAGTGGTGAGGCCCAATTACTTAATGGATATATAGTTAATTTAATTTCAATAAAGTGTATGAACTTGTTATTAAGATATATCGTTCATACGTAATCAGATTGACGAACCGTAAGTTGCGTTGGGATCGTATGGACGAGAGCTTCACAATGATGCCGACTGGAAGTGGATTAGAGCTCGTATGAATTTATGGCGAAATAAATTGTTTGATTCAAATCAAATAACAGTTTATCGTTCTTTAACGATGAACTGCCAAAGTGAGTAAATCTCACTAACTCTGAACAGTTTATATTTTCATGTTGTATTTTTTAGAACTGTTAAAATTGTCTGATTGCTGTGTGTTGGTTGATTGATTGAACTGCTAGTCAGTTAGTAGAAATATTATATATATATATATATATATGTAAACTGTTAAATATCTATATGTCGATTCTGTTTATCAGAATATTTAACAGTGAAGTGAAATCGATGTTATTCTATTGTCTAACATCTGTGATGCAGGGAAACAGGTTGGAGGAATCCGACTGGATTCCTCAACAGTTATTTTTATTATTTTTCATATATTGTTATATGATGTGATATAAAATCTGTGGGCGATTATATGTGCTTAGATGATATTGAACATCGTGATTTGATATAATTGAATACCATAACATACCGAATGTTGAAAATGGTTTTGAAAAGTGATATTGAAAATAGAATATTTATAAAATGGGATATTTATAAATAAGAGATATTTATAAAGTGGAATATTTATAAATAAGAGATATTTATAAATTGGAATATTTATAAATATGAGATATTTGAAAAGGAAATAAATTCATAAACATTTCTTTTTGAATGGAAAGGCCTGTGTGGCAGGTTTGGGGATTTTCCCTATACTCCCGATACAAAGGAGGTTATGGCGAATTTTCCTGGAAAGTTAAGGAGTTAGAATATTTTAAAGAATAAATTTGAAAAGGAAATATTTGCAAACCATTTGCAAATAGAATAAAATAGAGAAAAGAAATATTTGTAAACCATTTACAAATAGAATTGAAGGGGGAATATTTAGAAAATAAATAGAGTTAATAAAAAGGAAATTGGTTTATAAAGGAAACATTATAAAAAGGAAATTGGTTTATAAAGGAAACATTATAAAAAGGAAAATCATTTTTAAAGTGTAGAACCGTTATTTAAAAGTAAATCTTTTCAAATGAATAAAACGTTGTTAAAAAGGAAATCTTTATAAAGTGAATAAAGTAAATCGAATATGGAATTCGAAGTTAGTTAATCGAATATGGTATTCGAAGTTAGTTAATCGAATATGGTATTCGAAAGTTAGTTAATCGAATATGTTATTCGAAAGGGGTTAGTCAAGTCGAGTTAGTCAAATAGAGTTAACCAGTTAGAGTTAATCAGTTGGAGTTAATTAGTTAGAGTTAATCAATTAGAGTTAAAACGAACTAGAGTTAATCAAATATAGTTATTTGAAACAGAGTTAGTCAAACATAGTATTCAGGGTAAGTTGCCATCTTGTACGACTGCTAGCGTAATTCGTAGGGCTGTAAATAGCCTATGGCGGTTGGATGTTTCCTGAGGGAGTCAGGCGTAACCATTGTGATCGCTGCGATCTAGAGTCAAGCGAATGGAGTTTAATCGAATATTAGTTATTCGATAGGAGTAAATCGAGTTGATCGAGTTGAGAAATAAGTTAAGTTAAATAAGTTGATTTGATCGGGTGGTTCGACCAAGTTAGTCGAGCCTAGTTAATCGAATCGAATTGGTCGAACCAAGTAAGTCGAGTTAAGTTAGTCAAGTTAGTCGAGCCTAGTTAATCGAATCGAATTGGTCGAACCAAGTAAGCCGAGTTAAGTTAGTCGAGCCTAGTTAATCGAATCGAATTGGTTGAACCAAGTAAGTCGAGTTAGTCGAGTTAAGTTCGTCGAGTTAAATTTATCGATGTTAGTTTCATCGAAAGGAGTTATCGATGTTAGTTTCATCGAAGTGAGATTTTCAAATATGAGATATTTGAAAAGGAAGAGTCATCGAATATTAGTTATTCGAAGAGAGATTATCAAATATCGTTTATTCGAGAAGGAGTTAATCGAGTATAGGTTATTCGAAGAAGAGTTAACCAAATAGAGATTTCTCGAAGAGAGTTAATCGGCAAATTCGATTATATCGAATTCGGGAAAGTACTTATACTTTCCAGTGTTTAAATAGAGATTTATTTATTTTTAAATAAATAAGTGTTAGGTTAATTATTCACTAACAAGAATAGAAGTTATAATTAAAGTTAGATAATTCGAAAGTAGGGATTATAACGTTATCGTTATAACCAATGTTTTAAATATAGAAGTGGGCTAGTAAAATTGAATCCGAGAAAGGCGTAAAGAAGTTGTTAAATATTAAAAGATAAACTTTGACATTTTCGAAGTTATAACGTTGTTCAGTTAAGGTCTGAGAGGTAATTATACCCCAACTTGAGTGACTTCCTTCTTGACTAAGAAATGGTAAGGTTTGATCGTAAAGGAGTTTTGGAAATATTTTCCAAACGAGAATCAGAAATGTTTTCTGATAAAAGAAAATAAGAATTTAGAATATAGGGAAACAGGAGATAAGTAAATAAATTAACTAAAGAGATTAATGTTAAATGATGTTTGTTCGATATAATTTCCATCTGGGAATAATATCGTTGTTTGCACACTTGTTTTTCTTTGATGGTTAAATCACAGACTATCGAAGTTTTGACCATTTTAACGTTGTTAATATGGAGAGACCGGTTGGATTATTATCCAAAGAACCACTCTGTATTGGCATAAGCGTCGTGAATCATATATGCCAAAGATAATTGAAGACGGAGTAAAATTCAAGGGCTATCCTGTTTACAGAATAGTGCCTTCGGTTTGTCCAGTCCCAGGACAACTTGTATGGACGAAGGTCCGACAGAGTATATCCAATGGATCGCGTAAGATGATCTGTTCAAACGTATTCACGTTTGGTGGCGGAGGAATTCGTTTCTCTTAGCTGTATACCCGTGTTATTTTTGGATAAGTCAATTTGTAATTTGGCGGGTATGACGATGTGACATTTTAAGTGAATGAGGATGACTTGTGTTGATGAATGTCTGACAGAGTATTTCCAGAAAGGTTACGTACATTGATTTCTTCAACCGTACCAAGAGTGGAAGCAGAGAAGGAAACTTCTTTAGCTAACACGTAATGTACTGTTATAGACGTCAATTAGTGATTTTCGATGGATCTGACAATGTGGCATTCGAAGTGAATCTGTTGTGATGATAAAGCGTAGCTTCTAGCCTCATCAACCGGTAAATGACAGAAATCGGGCAGGCAGCATGGCTAAGTCGGTCGCACCGAAGTAGGGTGTATAATCACCTATCTAGAGAATATTCATTTGTTTCTAAAATCTATCAATGCTGTCCCATATATATACGGGAACGGTTGCTGATCCCAACTGTTGGTGATGTACATTCGATACACTCAAGCGAAATGAGTGGTCGGTCATGTGTGGCTGAGTTGCAAGATGTTCTTGTTGAACTCCAGTGTATCGTTCCTAGAGTACACTGATCGGAAGGTGATTCCATACCTTGTCATAGTTGGAAATCCATTACCCAATACGTGCTTGCGGTTTTGATTGTATACTATATATGTAGAACGTGAGATGCAAGCGTTTCTACTAGACTGATATTTATTTGTACTTAGACATTATTATAATATCAGAATGATATTGCTTTGCAAAAATGTTTGGATTCTCATAAGGGAAAAACCCGTTCCGTATTCACGGCGTGGTCTTATGAGATATCATATACCTGTTTAAATGATTTGAGTTTATTCACACCAGTCACATGACTGACCCGGAGTTTACTTTGTTGTTTTCCCTAAACTCTTGGGTGCCTAAATTTGTACGGGCAGTCAAGTAGTCAGGATTTACAGGTATATTTGAAGAGCTTGGAGCAG
Organism: Allium sativum; assembly: GCA_030737875.1. Taxonomy (NCBI): domain Eukaryota; kingdom Viridiplantae; phylum Streptophyta; class Magnoliopsida; order Asparagales; family Amaryllidaceae; genus Allium; species Allium sativum. Next base: position 413,694,688 of record CM060924.1, on the reverse strand, counting down.
GAGGCTTCAGCAGTCGATAGCTATTATTTATTCCGCTGTGATGTTATATGTTGTACTCTGAAATGGTATGTATATACAGTTATAACTTTGTATTTCAAAAGTTATGTTATATTTTATTCGTTCCGCTGTGAGATTCGTGTTACTCTGATGATGTTGTATGTTCTTCTTCTTCTTCTATTCTTAGTTTCTATCTTATCTATCCTCACCCTCTAATTTCTTTCATTAACTATTCGGTTATTTTCGACTCTTGATGTTCGATATGTGTTGTATATCGGATATCCAAAGTCGCATTTTTCCGAGTCGTTACAGTTGGTATCAGAGCGAGGTTAAGAATTACTTGGCTCTATGGCGTGACTCGGTAGAGATAGGGTTAGTAACACCCTAGATTGAGTTTGAGTGTATATATACGAGTGCGTATTTGTATTTGATATAAAAATGGTTTTATATTGTGGAGATTCATTGGCTGAGTTGTTTATGAGTTCTGGTCGATCAGTTTGATCCACTGTATCGGTAGGAGTAAATAAACACTTGAATACGATGGACCGACACAGTATGGATATGTGATATATTATCATATATAGGTTGTGATTATAATCGAGTAAGATTATATTATGTGAAATGGTTATATATAACTAATCAGAATTCATATAAGTGAAGTATATGAAATAAGATGGATTAAATCAGAATTTAAATCAGATTTGGAATTAAAATAAGGAAATTTTACGTTCCTGGGAGATTTTGAAATGTTTTCAAAATGGAAGTATTTAGTAATGGTTTTGAAAATGACATAGTATTGAAATCACTAGGGTCGCTGGAAAATAACTCCGATGATGACTGCGCAGTATCATCGGTGTGATTTTCGAGTTTCTAAGTGACGGATTACTACCAAAGTTTTTGTTTTTGAATTGTTAGAGAAAACAAGTTGTTTAGAAATTCAAAGGTTTTGAATTGACGTTATGATTTCAAATTGATTTGAAATAGACCCAGGGATTTAAGTTCTGGAATTAAAATTTAACTAATAAAGTTAAATAGATTGAGATGGTATAAGTGAAAAAGATAAATTGAAATTTAACTTGAACTGAGTTGAATAAAATTGAATTGGATTAGAGATAATCTAGAATAGAACCAAATTGATAAGTCAATAAATTAGAATTTGATATTGGGTTTCGAATGAAATTCGATTTGGATTTGAGGATATGAACTGATTGGAATTTGTTTGAGATAACACTGGTATATGCTGAGTTGATAGCATATGGAAGTGATAGAGTTGATATGCCCGACAAAAAGGTACAAGTTTATATTTGATATAAGCATGAGATTTATGAGCCGAATTAGCAAGCCGCTTGGCTGTTTGATTTTCTTTTGGGATAGAGATGGCCCAGAGAGGCAAGTTGGAGTTTGAGATATTGACCAGTACAAAGGAGGTGCTGGCAAATTTTTTCAAAAAGTGAAGGTGTTAGAAAATTTTCATGATTTTTGAAAATTTAGTTAGTCGGAATAAATTAACATTTTAGTCGATATTAATTGGTTCAGTTGAAGCCGGAATTAAGGGGTAAACAAATCTTAGGAATTCCAGTAGATAGGGTCGTCCCCTACCTTAGCAATTTCGAGGACGAAATTATTTTAAGGGGGAAAGATTGTAATGACCCGCATTTTCTGACCGTTGAATTATTAATTTATTTAATTATTTAAATATCGTTTTGGCGATATCGATAACTGGAATTAAATAATATTGAATATTTAATTAATAATTATAATATAATAATATATTATAATGTCGAAATAGTCAAAAATAGCTGAATTCACAATACAGTGTGAATTGGATTTATATATAAGGTATAATTCAGTTTGGAATTGAATTTGAATAACGAATATATTATATAAACGACAGTTGAACGTATAGTTTATAATATAATTATAAACGAGCTCGAAATGGCGCTGCAGTTCGTTGTTTGGCGATTCGAACTTCAACTGAATATACAGGGTCCGTTTTAAGTCGGATTTCTGTGAAACAAGAACCGTCAGGACCGATTAGATAATAGTTTTCTAATAGAAGAGAAAAATCGGGATTTCGTCGTGTAGATTTTGAGATATGTCCAAATCAAATTTTAAAATAGTCGCTATAGAATCGTTTATCGACCATATCGGATTATTCGATATAACTAGAGATCGGGTGGGAATTTGGACAAGGTCCTTTTGGGAAATAGCGATAATTTAATTTTTAGAATTTTATTGTAATTTTTAATTAATTTAATAAGCAACTTTTTATTTGGAGTATTTGGCACCCTGTAATCAACATTTTGAGGTTTCAAAATATGAATCAATCTACCGGTATTATTATATTTTTGGGATCGTGGCACCGAGCTGATTACAACTGTATGTTTACTTCTGTCGACAACAGTTTGTAAACTAAGGAAATTCTTTATCATGTTGATGTTCAATAAAGTGTTCGCATACCTTGATAATGGACATGCCTGTATGGTCAAAATCCATCCAGCGTGGAGAGTTCTGCAACGCTATAATGAATGGTTCAAACAAACCCGCATGCTAATACTTAACCATCAATTATCGTCTCTTATAAATGACGCACATACAAATCCTGTTCTTAGTCCCAGAAAAAAATATCTAGATATTTATAACACTATAAATAACCCCTTCTTATAACCTAATTCCTCAGATCCATTTCCTCACAAGCCGCCAACGATTTTCTTCCTCAAACCCAATATCGAGCTCCACTTAAAAATGGTCGTACCCCTTAAATCGAAATCGAAGTCATCATTTAGCAAAAACAATTCAAATCAAAAACAAATGGCCACTGCCCTAAATCGAAACCAAAACGAGGGTCAGCGTGGGTGGTGGATCTCAGTTTTTGAACAATGGGGGCGAGTGCAACATGGTGTTGTCGGTCGAAGAGCTTGCGCGAAGTGGAGTGTAATGCGATGATGGGGAATCAGCAGTAGTTGTTTGGGGATTTGCGGTAACTGGAGGATGAACTGGAAGTTGGTTGAGAGGTGGATGTTGGGGAGTGAGGGTGGGGAACTGTGTAACTGTTGACTGAAAGGAAAGGATGAGATGACTAAATGGTGCGGTTGTTGTTTCTAGAGGTGGAATATGAGAGGATGACGGGTTCAAGTAATCAGGGGGAAGGAGGTATCTCGGTTCAGTGCTTTTGAAGTAATGTTTGAGCTGTTATAAAGAGGGGAAGATGGAACTGTGTAACAATGATGGCGTGCGGTGAAGGTAAGAAATAGCAGGAAGGAGATAAAACGGTTTGTCCCCTCTATTTTTAAGTGTAATTAGTTTAAAACAAAAATAAGTGAGTAGGAAATCTATTAGTTTCGTTTTATTATCCTGAGATCGAAGCAAAAGGAATTGGGCACTTTTCATGGAGCAAAACAAGAGCAGACGAAACTGCTTGGCATTTCGGAAATAACGTTGGACAGAATTTCGTGATAACTGAAAGAGTTGGGTACAACGGGGTTCAACGTGATGATTCAAAGTGTGATAACGGTTTTATTTATTTATTTTTCAAAATAAAAAGGTTGGACAACATTTTAGAACAGAAGGAAATGGAGATGTGGGTGGACTGGTGGAACTTGCGTGTAGGAAGAATCGATCAAGATTAAAACCATGCAGGTGGAGAGAATTTCAACTTGGGCTAGTCACTTTAGTTTATAACATTAAAAACAAAGTTGGTCTTGTGCAAGGATTAGAAGAAGAAAAAAAATATAGAAAAGAAAAAGAAAGGAAATAAGATCGACTTGGAAGAAACAGAGGAATCGGCCTTTTTATGTTTTGTAAATGGACAGAAGACGACATGCATGTGTGTTTGTTAAGGAGGATGGGCCGTATCATAAGTGGTGAGGCCCAATTACTTAATGGATATATAGTTAATTTAATTTCAATAAAGTGTATGAACTTGTTATTAAGATATATCGTTCATACGTAATCAGATTGACGAACCGTAAGTTGCGTTGGGATCGTATGGACGAGAGCTTCACAATGATGCCGACTGGAAGTGGATTAGAGCTCGTATGAATTTATGGCGAAATAAATTGTTTGATTCAAATCAAATAACAGTTTATCGTTCTTTAACGATGAACTGCCAAAGTGAGTAAATCTCACTAACTCTGAACAGTTTATATTTTCATGTTGTATTTTTTAGAACTGTTAAAATTGTCTGATTGCTGTGTGTTGGTTGATTGATTGAACTGCTAGTCAATTAGTAGAAATATTATATATATATATATATAAACTGTTAAATATCTATATGTCGATTCTGTTTATCAGAATATTTAACAGTGAAGTGAAATCGATGTTATTCTATTGTCTAACATCTGTGATGCAGGGAAACAGGTTGGAGGAATCCGACTGGATTCCTCAACAGTTATTTTATTATTTTTCATATATTGTTATATGATGTGATATAAAATCTGTGGGCGATTATATGTGCTTAGATGATATTGAACATCGTGATTTGATATGATTGAATACCATAACATACCGAATGTTGAAAATGGTTTTGAAAAGTGATATTGAAAATAGAATATTTATAAAATGGGATATTTATAAATAAGAGATATTTATAAAGTGGAATATTTATAAATAAGAGATATTTATAAATTGGAATATTTATAAATAGGAGATATTTGAAAAGGAAATAAATTCAAAAACATTTCTTTTTGAATGGAAAGGCCTGTGTGGCGGGTTTAGGGATTTTCCCTATACTCCCGATACAAAGGAGGTTATGGCGAATTTTCCCGAAAAGTTAAGGAGTTAGAATATTTTTAAGAATAAATTTGAAAAGGAAATATTTGCAAACCATTTGCAAATAGAATAAAATAGAGAAAAGAAATATTTGTAAACCATTTACAAATAGAATTGAAAGGGGAATATTTAGAAAATAAATAGAGTTAATAAAAAGGAAATTGGTTTATAAAGGAAACATTATAAAAAGGAAATTGGTTTATAAAGGAAACATTATAAAAAGGAAAATCATTTTTAAAGTGTAGAACCGTTATTTAAAAGTAAATCTTTTCAAATGAATAAAACGTTGTTAAAAAGGAAATCTTTATAAAGTGAATAAAGTAAATCGAATATGGAATTCGAAGTTAGTTAATCGAATATGGTATTCGAAGTTAGTTAATCGAATATGGTATTCGAAAGTTAGTTAATCGAATATGTTATTCGAAAGGGGTTAGTCAAGTCGAGTTAGTCAAATAGAGTTAACCAGTTAGAGTTAATCAGTTGGAGTTAATTAGTTAGAGTTAATCAATTAGAGTTAAAACGAACTAGAGTTAATCAAATATAGTTATTTGAAACAGAGTTAGTCAAACATAGTATTCAGGGTAAGTTGCCATCTTGTACGACTGCTAGCGTAATTCGCAGGGTTGTAAATAGCTTATGGCGGTTGGATGTTTCCTGAGGGAGTCAGGCGTAACCATTGTGATCGCTGCGATCTAGAGTCAAGCGAATGGAGTTTAATCGAATATTAGTTATTCGATAGGAGTTAATCGAGTTGATCGAGTTGAGAAATAAGTTAAGTTAAATAAGTTGATTTGATCGGGTGGTTCGACCAAGTTAGTCGAGCCTAGTTAATCGAATCGAATTGGTCGAACCAAGTAAGTCGAGTTAAGTTAGTCAAGTTAGTCGAGCCTAGTTAATCGAATCGAATTGGTCGAACCAAGTAAGCCGAGTTAAGTTAGTCGAGCCTAGTTAATCGAATCGAATTGGTTGAACCAAGTAAGTCGAGTTAGTCGAGTTAAGTTCGTCGAGTTAAATTTATCGATGTTAGTTTCATCGAAAGGAGTTATCGATGTTAGTTTCATCGAAGTGAGATTTTCAAATATGAGATATTTGAAAAGGAAGAGTCATCGAATATTAGTTATTCGAAGAGAGATTATCAAATATCGTTTATTTGAGAAGGAGTTAATCGAGTATAGGTTATTCGAAGAAGAGTTAATCAAATAGAGATTTCTCGAAGAGAGTTAATCGGCAAATTCGATTATATCGAATTCGGGAAAGTACTTATACTTTCCAGTGTTTAAATAGAGATTTATTTATTTTTAAATAAATAAGTGTTAGGTTAATTATTCACTAATAAGAATAGAAGTTATAATTAAAGTTAGATAATTCGAAAGTAGGGATTATAACGTTATCGTTATAACCAATGTTTTAAATATAGAAGTGGGCTAGTAAAATTAAATCCTAGAAAGGCGTAAAGAAGTTGTTAAATATTAAAAGATAAACTTTGACATTTTCGAAGTTATAACGTTGTTCAGTTAAGGTCTGAGAGGTAATTATACCCCAACTTGAGTGACTTCCTTCTTGACTAAGAAATGGTAAGGTTTGATCGTAAAGGAGTTTTGGAAATATTTTCCAAACGAGAATCAGAAATGTTTTCTGATAAAAGAAAATAAGAATTTAGAATATAGGGAAACAGGAGATAAGTAAATAAATGAACTAAAGAGATTAATGTTAAATGATGTTTGTTCGATATAATTTCCATCTGGGAATAATATCGTTGTTTGCACACTTGTTTTTCTTTGATGGTTAAATCACAGACTATCGAAGTTTTGACCATTTTAACGTTGTTAATATGGAGAGACCGGTTGGATTATTATCCAAAGAACCACTCTGTATTGGCATAAGCGTCGCGAATCATATATGCCAAAGATAATTGAAGATGGAGTAAAATTCAAGGGCTATCCTGTTTACAGAATAGTGCCTTCGGTTTGTCCAGTCCCAGGACAACTTGTATGGACGAAGGTCTGACAGAGTATATCCAATGGATCGCGTAAGTTGATCTGTTCAAACGTATTCACGTTTGGTGGCGGAGGAATTCGTTTCTCTTAGCTGTATACCCGTGTTATTTTTGGATAAGTCAATTTGTGATTTGGCGGGTATGACGATGTGACATTTTAAGTGAATGAGGATGACTTGTGTTGATGAATGTCTGACAGAGTATTTCCAAAAAGGTCACGTACATTGATTTCTTCAACCGTACAAAGAGTGGAAGCGGAGAAGGAAACTTCTTTAGCTAACACGTAATGTACTGTTGTAGACGTCAATTAGTGATTTTCGATGGATCTGACAATGTGGCATTCGAAGTAAATCTGTTGTGATGATAAAGCGTAGCTTCTAGCCTCATCAACCGGTAAATGACAGAAATCGGGCAGGCAGCATGGCTAAGTCGGTCGCACCGAAGTAGGGTGTATAATCACCTATCTAGAGAATATTCATTTGTTTCTAAAATCTATCAATGTTGTCCCATATATATACGGGAACGGTTGCTGATCCCAACTGTTGGTGATGTACATTCGATACACTCAAGCGAAATGAGTGGTCGGTCATGTGTGGCTGAGTTGCAAGATATTCTTGTTGAACTCCAGTGTATCGTTCCTAGAGTACACTGATCGGAAGGTGATTCCATACCTTGTCATAGTTGGAAATCCATTACCCAATACGTGCTTGCGGTTTTGATTGTATACTATATATGTAGAACGTGAGATGCAAGCGTTTCTACTAGACTGATATTTATTTGTACTTAGACATTATTATAATATCAGAATGATATTGCTTTGCAAAAATGTTTGGATTCTCATAAGGGAAAAATCCGTTCCATATTCACGGCGTGGTCTTATGAGATATCATATACCTGTTTAAATGATTTGAGTTTATTCACACCAGTCACATGACTGACCCGGAGTTTACTTTGTTGTTTTCCCTAAACTCTTGGGTGCCTAAATTTGTACGGGCAGTCAAGTAGTCAGGATTTACAGGTATATTTGAAGAGCTTGGAGCAGGAGGCTTCAGCAGTCGATAGCTATTATTTATTCCGCTGTGATGTTATATGTTGTACTCTGAAATGGTATGTATATACAGATATAACTTTGTATTTCAAAAGTTATGTTATATTTTATTCGTTCCGCTGTGAGATTCGTGTTACTCTGATGATGTTGTATGTTCTTCTTCTTCTTCTTCTTCTTCTTCTATTCTAAGTTTCTATCTTATCTATCCTCACCCTCTAATTTCTTTCATTAACTATTCAGTTATTTTTGACTCTTGATGTTCGATATGTGTTGTATATCGGATATCCAAAGTCGCATTTTTCCGGGTCGTTACAGGAACGATATTAGGAAAGCTATGTATCCGTTTATCTCTTTCAGTTATGTTTTGTATTATTTTCCGTTGCTATGTAATGTAATTTAAATCTTTGATGTTTTTTTGATGTGTAATATTTATTTATACTTTGTATATTCCTGTACTTTGATGTAAATTGTTGTAATAACAATGAAATGTTCTTCTATTTGTGATCTGATTCGTCTTGTTCTCAAACAATCCATTCTTTCTCTTATCTTCGGAGACCGGGGAAGTTCAGGTCGTTATAAAGGGGCAGACCCAACGACCATTTTTCTTTCTTTTTGTGACGATGTTCGAATGACTTTGAAATTTATTTGATGACATGGTAATTTTATAATTCATGGTTCTTGCATAATTTAGTTATTCTATAAGGATTAACTTTTTAATACGTAGAAGTAATAATGCTATGAAATAGAATACTACCACATTTTTATTACAGAAGTTATTACTATATGTTTTATATAGAATATAGTGCATGTACATTATATGTTAGAAATGACATTAATATAGAGGTAAAATGAATACATGTCAAAATAATATTGAAAAGATGTATAAACATATTATAAACTATGAATCATATCTGATGGAAAACCATGTATGTATTAAAACTTCTTTCATTGAATATTTTATACTGAATATATGTATTAGCAAGGAAGCATGACTTAATGAAGAAAAGAGGTATGGACATGATACCAAACTATTGGTCATACTTTATGCAAAACAAATTAATAATTAAAGTTTCATCATAAATGCTTTATATTTAAAATATGTATATTAAATCAAAATGGTAAGTTGTACGACCTGGATTTTTAGTGGTTTAATAAATAGTTTATTTAATTATTTAAAAGTTGATTTGGGAATTTAATGACTTCAATTCAATAATTTTGAATTTTTAATTAATACAAATAGTTGAGTAATAAATTTAATTCAGAAATATTTTGAAATAAGTTGAACTTGCAATATTGTGCGAACTGGATTATTTAAGAGATATATTGAGTTTAGATTCGATTTATAATCACGAATACATTTATAAATGAAGATTGAATGTACTATTTATATTTAAATTTAAAACAAGCTCGCAATGGCGCGGTAGTTCGTAGTTTTACGATTTGAACTTAAATTGATTGTACAGGATTTATTATAAGTCGGATTTCCTTGAAATAAGAAACGTTCAAATATATTGAATTATAATTTTCTAATAAAAGTGAAAAATTGAGATCGCGTCATGTAGATTATGAGTTATGTCCAAATCAAATTTTCAGAAAGTTGCAGTGGAGTCATTTATAAACAATAACAACTTATTTAATGAAATAAAATGTAACAACCCGCAAATTCTAAGGCAATTTAAAAATTTTATTTTGGCAATTTTAATGAATTTTGAATATTTAAAATGAATTATTTTAAATAATATCGATGAGAAATTGATTTTGAATAGAATTATAATGTACGTATTTATTCGAATCGTCGTTAGAATATAATTATTTTATTTTAATTATAAAAGGAATTGAAAATGGCGCGGCAGTTTGAAAATTCGATTTCTAAATTCAAATGAATGTATAGGATTCAAAATAAACCAGATTTTAGCAAAACCAAAAATATTAGAATCTAATTGAGAATATCTTTCCAACGAATCCGAAAAATTGAAATTTCATAGCGGGAATCAAAAGCTACATCCAGCTGAAAATTCAGAATAGTCGCTATTGAATTCTGGCCCTTAAAAATGGAAATTTTGCAAACGACCTCGGTTTTCGACGAAACCACTTTTGTTGGATCCGTGATGTCAAATTATTGCTACGTTTCAAAATTCGTAATTTTTCGAATAAATGTGTGAGCGTGGAAAAGGAAAACGCGTTTGACCAGTTTCAGTTGAATTTAATCGACTGGAAAATGGCCATTTTTCTAATGGTCTCAGAATTTGACGAAATCAGTTTTGTTAGGACCGTGTCATCAATACAAAGCTAGAAATTATTTCTTGGGAATTTTTAGGGTCTGTATGTGGCCCCAGTAAATTGAAATGCGCGTTCAAATTCAATATATAGAGTTATATTTTGATTTTGACGAAAACTGATTGAAACGATGGAATCAGCCTACGATACATATCCCATTGTATTCGAAATGGTGGTAATTAGCTAGGGACGACAGTCGGTGGGTTCAGGGTGCTTTTCATGGAGAAATAAATAAAATATTAAATTATAAAAACTCCCTCCCCCTCTTACCTCCTTATCCACGTCACCCCCCCGGTGATTCTCAAATCGATATTAGAAAGAAAAAAAAAAGAAGAAGGCGGAGGAGCTGTCGCTCCTCCGATAGGTGGCGCCACCGTGCCCCGATGAGCGCGCCCCATCACCGATCCGCCACCCTCCCTTCCTCCCTCCGCCGCCATCCCCTTCTACTATACCTCCTCCTCCTTCTTTGTTGCGAAACTGGGCCCCAAACCACCCCAAGACCGAACACCTCTAGCCCAGACCCGCCACCACGCCTCCCGCTCCCCTCCTCGAGTTTGCCAGATCCACCCTTCCTCCTCCCTCCATTCAGAGCTGCGAACCTCGCCTTTCTCTCCTTCACCGACGCGTAGAAAAAACCCTCCCCCCCAGTTCGATCTATCCCCCCTTGCTTCTCTCCTCTACTATCATCTGATTCTTCAATAAAAAAAGTAATTTTTTTTGTTTTTATTTCAGTTATATTTATTCGTGCATATAGAAATGTGATTATATAATGAGAAAGAAGAGATTTTTATAAAGAAAAAAGCTTAGATTTTAATAAAGAAAAAGAAGGGAAAAATATGATTTTTCATAAGAGAAAGTTATGATTTTTAAAATTATCAAAGGACGGATTTTTATAATATGAAAAGATTGTATTTTTAAAAAATGAAAAGAGGGATATTAAAAATAGGATTTTTAATATATAGTTAATAAAAATTTGATTATTACATAGGTATAGAAATACAGAAATACAATCTCTATGTATATAAATGTGTTTTTTTTATAGAGAATGACGAGAGAAAAATAGAATTTTTATCTATATAGTAGTAGTATAAAAATATATACATAGCAACAATATAAAAATGTGATTTTTATATATGTAGTGGCTACGGACAATGAAAGTGACAAAAGGCGAGCACGACGAAGATTTCTACATATGAAGAGTCGCGGTGTATTGGTTTAGATTTCTACATATGAAGAGTCGCGGTGTATTGGTTTAGCTAGTCAATGAGAATTCCTCACTTTAAATCTTGTTTTCTAGTTAAAATTATATACTAGGATGCAGACGGTGCTTAGCAGCATCCGACACCCATCATCCACAGACCATGGACGACTTGTATGCTTGTTTGATGTGTTGTGAAGTTTGTTTGTGATGTTGATGTGAAATGGATAATAAACATTCATGTGTTGAAATAAATTATTTATCGTTAAAAGTATAATTTTTAACGTGAATGTGAATAAATAAATATTCATTTACAAAGCGGACGGTTTGTTTATGTACAACTATTTGAAGGATATTGATTGGGACGATAAATTTTACACATCGTCCAACTGCACAAATAATATTCAGTGTTTGTGGATTGAAACACTACACGGGTGTTGGGATGATATTTGGCATACACTAATCCCAATTATTTAATGGTATGTTGATCGTTTGATTGATAGACTGTATGAGCGTTAATTAGTTATATTTAATGCTTATGCAGTTGTGTGGTGCATTTTGGATGATGGTTAATTATTTATCGTTGCTATTATATACATGTGTTGTATGGAATCCATATAATTAACATTATATGGTAATTGATTGGGCCTCATTCCAATTGGGAAAGTAAAGAACATTATAAAATATATATTCATGTGTTAAATAGAATAAAAAAATATATTCATGTAAATAAAATATATATTCATGTGTTTAATAGAATAAAGAATATTCATGTGTTGAATAAAATATATATTCATGTATTGAAAATATTCATGTGTTGAGTAAAATATTTTAAACAGTAAAATTTACATCTTTATCATAATTGTATAAAATATATTAAATAACAAAAATAGTCATGTGTTGACGATGCTCATGTGTTGAGAATATTCACGTGTTGAAAGAAATATAGATTCATGTGTTGAATAGAATAAATATTCATTTGTTGAATAGAATAACGAAGTTATTGAAATATATAAAGCCGTGTTGATTAGAGATGCGCCATTTTGACGTGAACGATATTTATATCGATTATATTCGTTTTTATAATGATTATAGAAAAGGAAGTGATTTCAAAATATAATGTTTTGAAAATATTATCATTCGTATATTGATGATGTGGAACATTCAATTTTGATTAGAAATTGAATATGAAGTTGAATTAGTTTTGAAAACAAATTTAAAACGATTTATAAAATACGTTTTGTATTAAAATCGACGAAATATATATAATATATATATTATATATGTTATATATATTAAATGGCCTGAATAGAACGCACCGCGCCGCGGCAGTTCGCGAATTTTGACCATTGACTTCGAATTGACGTTGCGGGAGATCCGACCGTTGGATTCTCCTGAAACCGGAACCGTTGGGTTTGTATCGAGAAGAGCTTTTCAATGAATACTAGAAATTTGAAATCCAATGGATGGATTTGGAATTATGTCCAAGTCAAATTTGGAGAAGGTCGCTGTAAAGTGCTATTCGGTGGCCGTTATTGAAAACCCACTGTACGGGCCTTGATAAAATTATTAAAAATATCAATAATTTGTGTAAAATCAGAAGAAATGATTTGTGAAGAATTGGGATGTAAATTTCCAAATTTGAAAAGATAAAAATTGATTTTTATCGAAATGAACTTGAACTAGAATTATAATCTAATATTTTTGAATAAATAAATTGAATTTGAAGTGGTTTTGAAAATAATCAGAATTTCCAATACGTGAATTGAATGGATTTGAATCGAAATTATCTTCGGAACATTTCGATGTTGAATTTTGTGATTATATAGATATGGTTGTGGAAAGTTGAAAGATATATTTATATCGTTATTGCTAATACGATATTTGTTAGTTTAAAAATTTGATATTGAATATAAGCCAATATATTTTCTATTCAGAGCCTTGTATTTAATATTAAATGGGATTGTGGATTCGTTGTGAATGGTGTCTTAAATAACACTGTTCTTGGATCCAGTGTAGAAAAGATTGAATCTTTCTATTTAGATTTCATGAATTGTACCAATTAAATAATATTAATTGGAATTGAATTTGAATTGGTTTTTGGGGTTTATCGTGAGCGGTGTTTTGAATAACACCCGTTCTTTAACCCGGTTAACCATGGAATGTGATTTTGGGTTTATCGTGAATCATGTTTTAAAGGGACATTTGTTCTTTAACCCAGTTAACGACAAGATATTGATTTTTGAGAAGATTAAAACTAAGTGGAGTTTTAATGAATACTTAATTAGATTGAAAAGATCGAGAATGGAGTATCAATAGTTTTGCTCCAAGCGATAGATAAATCTTTAATCAGATTTGAACGTGAAATGGTAATTAATATTTACCGATAACACCGTGGTGTTAGATATGGAGTATTACCAGGTTTGCTCCATGTGATGAATAGGTTGAGATTGGGAAATAAAATAAATAATTACTTCGGTGTGGTTCGCTAATCCCGACTATTTTGGAAAACCTTAACATGGTTTGAAATGATATCCAAAGGAAGATAAAAGAATAAATTTAGAAGAATTTAATCTTTGATAAAATTAATGGGAACCTTTCCCTAAGAATGTGAATATCTTATTAAAAGAATATCCTGTGTTGGAATGAGGCGTATGTTGGGTTTGTGTAACATTTGTTTATTATATATGCGGGTTATTCGGAAAGGCTGGGTTTATACCATTCTGAATAACGGATTCGACGATAAGTTGAAGATGAAGACGGTGGTTGAAGACCGGAAGTCTTCACATCGTTTGGATGGTTATTGATGATCTTGATTGGACTATACACCCAAGAGGAGAGAATCAGTTGGTGATCGTCCAGACGTACTTGGAGATCGATGGATATGCGAGGAAAGTGCCTCCGATTTCGTTCAGACCCAGAACGAACTTGTAAATGGACTATGTGTCTGACATTGGATTTTATTATTTGTTGATTGATATCTATTAAATATACATCTGTTTGGAAGCGGAGAATTTATTCTCTTGCTTAACGCCCTTCTCTGAGACGTACGAGCTCAGAGGTTGTATATCGATGGACATCAGTCGCATGGAGTGAATTGCCTGTGTGGCACGCCTAAGTAGCAAATGATCAAGGCTTCTGTTGAAAAGAAAAGTCTTGCAGTTGATGATCAAAGCATGTCCTGTATGGCATAGCTTTGTGTATAGCATGAATTCGCGAGCCTCACATCTCAGTATGAGTCAAAAAGGGAATATGGACCATTGGGAGAACACGACGTTTTTTTCTAGCTATGGGTGATGTCAGTGACCTACCAGCCCTAACATTTATATACTTTTTACCTGTGTGGTTGTTGGAATGCGAGGCACGTCGAATATATGGTCGATAACTGGCACTATGTGAGCCAACGTACAAACCATTATATATAGGTCCTATAGGACCGGGAAACGTGTGTTCAGGAATTGCCAATCCTCAAAAGTAAGAGAGGACCGACCCAACCGATTCCAAGGATCGCTGTGTGTGGTCCTGAGACATTTGCTAGAGTGTCTCGAATGGAGAGTAGCTTGCCCCTTGCCTCGGCTCATGATGGAATCCAATTTCCAATACGTGATATTTCAGTTTTATTTATAGAGCCTAATATGGGCAACATAGTGGTATGGGACACTTATGCCGTCTATGATTGATAATTATGATTGAATTTGTTTTCTTCGCTTATAGTAATAATAAAAGATGAAGTTTAGTTTATCAAGCATTCTTTGGCTATTATAAGGTAAAAACCCTATCCTCCGGCTTGCGTTGCATTGTGTGATGGGACTTGGGTCTTATAATAGCTTCATTTTTCTTTATTTAGCATTGCGCTGTTTGATTTATGCACTGGTATTCTTGGGAGGAAACCCGTTCCGTGTTATAGGCGTGGTCTATTGATTTACCTAACATTAAAAAAAAATATTAATAACTGTTTTAGTTCTCACACGAGTCACATGACTGATCTGGAGTTTATTGTTTTAACCTAAACTCTGGGTGCCCTTATTTTCTGCACGGGCAACTAGTAGTTTTGGTTTTGCAGATTTATATCCACAGGATCCTGGTTTATAACTAAAGTGATATTCGGAAGGCTCTGTATCCATATATTTCTTTCAGTTATGTTTTGTATTATTTTTCCGCTGCAGTAATGTATTTAAATCTCTGATATTCACTGTTGTATAATATTTATTCATACTCTGTATATTCTTGTATTCTGATGGAATTGTTGTAATAAACAATGAAATGTTCTTCTATTTGCGCTCCGATGTGCCTTGTGCTCAATTCAATCCGTGCTTTCCTTATCGGGGAAGTTCGGGTCGCTTCATTTGGTATCAGAGCTTTGGTTTACAGAGCTAGAGGACAAGACACATTAGAACCAAACGAAAGAATTCATCTGGGATTAGTAGTATCCAATAAGAATAACTCGTTAGAGATGGGATCAGTAGTATCCTAAAACGAGTGTGAAGAGTATATTTTTAAAATAAAATTGAAAAAAAAAATTGTTTTGAAATTTATTACGTATTTGAATATTTTATTTGTATTGAATTTGGACAATCAGGTATATAAAGATTTTGCATATACGCATCATGAACGTATATTCGAAGTTTTAATATACTGGATAGATATAGAATCACATTCTAGACACCCGGGGATGATTATGATGATGTGGCCACATCATCAGTATTTATGTTCGAGTTTCGAAGGTGTGATATCTACATATTTCCATCAGACTGGTGTGAGAACCAAAACTAGATAGGGATATTGTTGTGATTTGGCATCAAAAACATGATTTTTTGTATATATATCAAAATTATGAATTTGAAACGTTAATTCATTAATTGATTGCTGGTTGTATTGTTTGATTATTGTTTGATTAATTATAGGTTGAACCTTTAGCCAAATTGAACCAAATATTGAACTATATTGAAAATGATTACAATTGCATGCATATACATGTGTATCCATTGAACAGGTCATAGCAAGGAGGCTAGAGCAGAAGAATAAAATTGTTTGCCCGACAAATAGGTACATGTTTACATATTTATTGGGTTTGGATGATTTTATAAGCCGATTGGCTAGCCGCTTGGTTGTTTCTTTTTCTTTTTGGATTGATGAGGGCCATGGGAGGCTATTTGAAATATCCCGAAGTCCCCGGTGCAGGGGAGGTTATGGAAATTTTTTTTGAAAATTTAGGGTGTTAGCCAAATTTTTGAAGAATTTGGAAAGTTCTTAGAAATTGAAAAGTTGAAGAACTTAAGCCGTAAAGAAAATAATGGAGGTTGAGTTGGTTTGTAAAACAACTTTCAGCTTCGTTCCTTTTCGGGAAAGAAAAGTTTTAAGTGGGGGAGATTGTAACAACCTGCAAATTCTGAGCCAATTAAAAAATTTATTTTGGAAATTTTAATGAATTTTGAATATTTAAAATGAATTATTTTAAATAATATCGACGAGAAATTGATTTTGAATAGAATTACAACGTACATATTTATTTGAATCGTCGTTAGAATATAATTATTTTATTTTAATTACAAAAGGAATTGAAAATGGCGCGGTAGTTTGAAAATTCGATTTCTAAATTCAAATGAATGTGTAGGATTCAAAATAAACCGGATTTTAGCGAAACCAAAAATATTAGAATCTAATTGAGAATATCTTTCCAACGAATTCGAAAAATTCAAATAGCGGGAATCAAAAGTTACGCCCAGCTGAAAATTCAGAATAGTCGCTATGGAATTTTGACCATTAAAAATGGAAACTTTGGAAACGACCTCAGTTTTCAACGAAACCACTTTTGTTGGATCCGTGATGTCAAATTATTGCTATGTTTCAAAATTCATAATTTTTCGAATCAATATGTGAGTGTGGCAAAGGAAAACGCGTTTGACCAGTTTTAGTTGAATTTAGTCGACTGGAAAATGACCATTTTTCAAACGGTCTCAAAATTTGATGAAATCTGTTTTGTTAGGACCGTATCGTCAATATAAAGCTAGAAAATATTTTTTGAGAATTTTTAGGGTCCATATGTGACCCCAGTAAATTGAAATGCACGTTCAAATTCAATATATAGAGTTATATTTTGATTTTGATGAAAACTGATCAAAACGATCAAATCAGCCTACGATACATATCCCATTGTGTTCGAAATGGGGGTATTAGCTAGGGATGACAGTCGGTGGGTTCAATTTTGAGTTCGAATGAAAAGGGTACTTTTCATGGAGAAATAAATAAAATATTAAATTATAAAAACTCCCTCCCCCTCTTACCTCTTTATCCACGTCAGCCCCCCCCCCCCCCCCCCCCCCGCGCATTGATTCTCAAATCGATATTAGAAAAGAGAAAAGGAAAAGAAGGCGGAGCTGCCACCGCTCCTCCGATAGGTGGCGCCACCGCGCCCCGACGAGCGCGCCTCATCATTGATTCGCCGCCCTCCCTTCCTCCCTCCGCCGCCATCCCTTCTGCTTCACCTCCTCCTTCTTCTCGACTGCGAAACCGGGCCCCAAACCACACCAAGACCGAACGCCTCTAGCCCAGACCCGCCATCACACCTCCCGCTCCCCTCCTCGAGTTCGCCAGAGCCACCCTTCCTTCTCCCTCCGTTCAGAGCTGCGAACCCCGCCTCCCTCTCATTCACCAACGTGCAGAAAAAACCCTCCCCCCCCCATCCACAGTTCGATCCGTCCCCCCTTGCTTCTCCCCTCTCCTATCATCCGATTCTTCAATAAAAAAAGTAAGTTTTTTTTTTGTTTTTATTTCAGTTATATGTATTCGTGCATATATAAATGTGATTATATAATGAGAAAGGAGAGGTTTTTATAAAGAAAAAAGCTTAGATTTTTATAAAGAAAAAGAAGTGATTTTTAAATATGTTTTTTCAAAAGAGAAGGTTATGATTTTTAAAATTATCAAAGGACGGATTTTTATAATATGAAAAGATTGTATTTTAAAAAAAAATTAAAAAGGGATATTAAAAATAGGATTTTTAATATATAGTTAATAAAAATTTGATTTTTACATAGGTAGTAGAAATACAAAATACGGTCTATATATATATATAAATGTGCTTTTTTTATAGAGAATGGCGAGAGAAAAATAGAATTTTTATCTATATAGTAGCGATATAAAAATATGATTTTTATGTACATAGCGACAATATAAAATTGGCTACGGACAATGAAAGTGACAAAAGGCGAGCACGACGAAGATTTCTACATATGAAGAGTCACGGTGTATTGGTTTAACTAGTCGGTGAGAACTCCTCACTTTAAATTTTGTTTTCTAGTTAAAATTATATACTAGGATGCAGACGGTGCTTAGCAGCACCCGACACCCGTCGTCCACAGACCATGGACGACTTGTATGCTTGTTTGATGTGTTGTGAAGTTTGTTTGTGATGTTGATGTGAAATGGATAATAAACATTCATGTGTTGAAATAAATTATTTATCGTTAAAAATATAATTTTTAACGTGAATGTGAATAAATAAATATTCATTTACAAAGCGGACGGTTTGTTTATGTACACCTATTTGAAGGATATTGATTGGGACGATAAATTTTACACATCGCCCAACTGCACAAATAATATTCAGTGTTTGTGGATTGAAACCCCACATGGGTGTTGGGATGATATTTGGCGTACACTAATCCCAATTATTTAATGTTATGTCGATCGTATGATTGACAGACTGTATGAGCGTTAATTAGTTATATCTAATGCTTATGCAGTTGTGTGGTGCACTTTGGATGATGGTTAATTATTTATCGTTGCTATTATATACATGTATTGTATGGAATCTATATAATTAACATTATATGGTAATTGATTGGGCCTCATTCCAATTGGGAAGATAAAGAACATTATAAAATATATATTCATGTGTTGAATAGAATAAAAAAAATCATGTGTTGAATAAAATAAATATTTATGTGTTGACTAGAATAAAGAATATTCATATGTTGAATAAAATATATATTCATGTGTTGAGTAAAATATTTTAAACAATAAAATTTACATCTTTATCATAATTTTATAAAATATATTAAATAACAAAAACAGTCATGTCTTGACGATGCTCATGTGTTGATAATATACATGTGTTGAAAGAAATATAGATTCATGTGTTGAATAGAATAAATATTCATTTGTTGAATAGAATAATGAAGTTATTGAAATATATAAAGCTGTGTTGATTAGAGATGCGCCATTTTGACGCGAATGATATTTATATCAATTATATTCGTTTTTATAATGATTATAGAAAAGGAAGCGATTACAAAATATAACGTTTTGAAAATATTATCATTTGTATATCGATGATGTGGAATATTCAATTTTGATTCGAAATTGAATATGAAGTTGAATTTGTTTTGAAAACGAATTTAAAAAAATTTATGAAATATGTTTTGAATTAAAATCAATGAAATATATATAATATATATATTATATATATTAAATGGCCTGAATAGAACGCGCCGCGCCGCGGCTGTTCACGAATTTCGACCATCGACTTCGAATTGACGTTGCGGGAGATCTGACCATTGGATTCTCCTGAAACCGGAACCGTTGGGTTCGTATTGAGAAGAGTTTTACAATGAATATTAGAAATTTGTAATCTAACGGTTGGATTTGGAATTATGTCTAAATCATATTTGGAGAAGGTCGCTGTAAGTGCAGTTCGGTGGCCGTTATTGAAAACCGACTGTACGGGCCTTGATAAAATTATTAAAAATATCAAAAATTGTGTAAAATCATAAGAAATTATTTGTGAAGAAATGGGAAGAAAATTTCCAAATTTGAAAAGATAAAAATAGATTTTTATCGAAATAAACTAGTTTGAACTAGAATTATAATCCAATATTTTCGAATAAATAAATTGAATTTGAAGTGATTTTGAAAATAATCAGAATTCCAAATACATGAATTGGAATGGATTTGAATCAAAATTATCTTCGGAACATTTCGATGTTGGATTTCGTGATTATATAGATATGGTTGTGGAAATTTGAAAGATATATTTATATCGTTATTTCCAATACGATATTTATTGGTTTTAGAAGTTGATATTGAATATAAGCCGATATATTTTCTATTCAGAGCCTCGTATTTAATATCAAATGGGATTGTGGATTCGTCGTGAATGGTGTCTTAAATTACAATGTTCTTGGATCCAGTGTAGAAAAGACTAAATCTTTCTATTTAGATTTAATGAAGTGTACCAATTAAATAATATTAATTGGAATTGAATTTGAATTGGTTTTTGGGGTTTATCGTGAGCGGTGTTTTGAATAACACCCGTTCTTTAACCTGGTTAACCATGGAATGTGATTTTGGATTAATAGTGAATCGTGTTTTAAAGTGACATTGGTTTTTTAAACCAGTTAAAGATAGGATATTGATTTTTGAGAAGATTAAAACTAAGTGGAGTTTTAATGAATCTTTAATTAGGTTGAAATGATCGAGAATGGAGTATCACCAGTTTGGCTCCAAGCGATAGTTAAATCTTTAATAAGATTTGAATGTGAAATGGTTATTAATATTTACCGATAACACCGTAGTGTTAGATATGGAGTATTACTAGTTTTTCTCCATGGGATGAATAGGTTGGGATTGGGAAATAAATAAATAATTACTTCGGTGTGGTTCCTAATCCCGACTAGTTTGGAAAACCTTAATATGGTTTGAAAATATATCCAAAGGAAGATTAAAGAATAAATTTAGAAGAATTTATCTTTGATAAAATTAATGGGAACCTTTCCCTAAGAATGTGAATATCTGATTAAAAGAATATCCTGAGTTGGAATGAGGCGTATGTTGGGTTTGTATAACATTTGTTTATTATATACGCGGGTTACTCGGAAAGGCTGGTTTTATACCCATTCTGAATAACCGATTCGACGATAAGTCGAAGATGAAGATGGTGGTTGAAGACCGAAAGTCTACACATCATTTGGATGGTTATTGATGATCTTGATTGGGTTGTACACCCAAGAGGAGAGAATCAGTTGGTGATCGTCCAGACGTACTTGGAGATCGATGGATATGCGAGGAAAGTGCCTCCGGATTCGTTCAGACCCAGAACGAACTTGTAAATGGACTGTGTGTCTGACATTGGATTTTATTCTGTGTTGATTGATCTCTATTAAATATACATCTGTTTGGCGGCGGAGAATTTATTCTCTTGCTTAACGCCCTTCTCTGAGACGTACGAGCTCAGAGATTGTATATCGATGGACATCAGTCATATGGAGTGAATTGCCTATGTGGCACGCCTAAGTGGCAAATGATCAAGGCTTCTGTTGAAAAGCAAATTCTTGTGGTTGATGATCAAAGCACAGCCTGTGTGGCATAGCTTTGTGTATAGCGTGAATTCGCGAGCCTCACACCTCGGTATGAGTCAAAAACGGGATACAGACCATTGGGAGAACACGACGTTTCTTTCTAGCTATGGGTGATGTCAGTGACCTATCAGCCCTAACATTTATATACTTTTTACCGGTGTGGTTGTTGGAATGCGAGGCGCCTCGAATATATGGTCGATAACTGGCACTATGTGAGCCGACGTACAGACCATTATATATAGGTCCTATAGGACCGGCAAACGTGTGTTCAGGAATTGCCAATCCTCAAAAGTAAGAGAGGACCGGCCCAATTGATTCTAAGGATCGCTGTGTGTGGTCCTGAGACATTTGCTAGTGTGTCTCGAATGGAGAGGAGCTTGCCCCTTGCCACGACTCATGATGGAATCCAATTTCCAATACGTGATATTTCAGTTTTATTTGTAGAGCTAGTATTGGCGACATAGTGGTGTGGGACACTTATGCCGTTTATGATTGATACTTATGATTGAAGTTGTTTTCTTCACTTATAGTAATAATAACATATGAAATTTAGCGTATCAAGCATTCTTTGGCTATTATAAGGTAAAAACCCTATCCTCCGGCTTGCGTTGCATTGTGTGATGGGACCTGGGAATTATAATAGCTTCATTTTTCTTTATTTAGCATTGCGCTATTTGTTTTGTGCACTGGTATTCTTGGGAGGAAATCCGTTCTGTGTTATACGATGTGGTCCCTTGATTTATCTAACTTTAAAAATAAAGATTAATAGTTGTTTTAGTTCTCACACCAGTCACATGACTGACCTGGAGTTTATTGTTTTAACCTAAACTCTTGGTGCCCTTATTTTCCACACGGGCAGCTAGTAGTTTTAGTTTTGCAGATTTATATCCACAGGATCCTGGTTTATAGCTAAAGTGATATTCGGAAGGCTCTGTATCCGTGTATTTCTTTCAGTTATGTTTTGTATTATTTTTCCGCTGCAGTAATGTATTTAAATCTACGATATTCTCTGTTGTATAATATTTATTCATACTCTGTATATTCTTGTATTCTGATGGAATTGTTGTAATAAACAATGAAATGTTCTTATGTTTGCGTTCCGATGTGCCTTGTGCTCAATTCAATCCGTGCGTTCCTTATCGGGGAATTTCGGGTTGCTTCATAAATGAATTTTAAATAAATTATATATTGAATTAATGATGAAATTTTATAATGTCGAGTTATAAACCCAAGTATGTTTATTTTGGAGCTACATGGTATTCTATTTCGGATTAATACAATAATATTGATTTATTATTATTAAATCAAATTGTTTTGGAATTATTAATATTTTATTGGTTTTACTTAAGCCTTAAAAATAGCCATTTTGCAAACAACCTCCATTTTCAACAAAACATATTTTATTAAACCCGTAGTGATTATTTATTGCTAGACTTCAAATTTCACACCAATCAGAGTTGCTTTATGAGCATGCGAAATTAAATTGTGAATATCTCAATAATTTGAATTAAAAATAATGTTGTTTGTACAAACAGACTCGAATTTCAACGAAACAAGTTTTATTAGGTCTGTAATGTCAAAGAATAGCTATATGTCCATTTTCATCGAAATTGGATATTGTATGTAATTATGCGAATTTTACAAGCGTTTATACATATATTTGGGATAAGGATACTTATTATACGTATTTCCTAAAATGATCCTCACAATCAATTTAATATCACACATACTCAAAACATCTTTCATTATCCAAGACATAATGTACATAAAGTTATTGCATGCGAACCTCTATACACTTAGGATTTATTAACTTAAAATCAAAATTAAGTATGCTTTAGGGCCCTCATATTTTTAAAATCGACACTCAAACCATAAAACCATGTCACCAGGGCTTGACATGCACATTTAAGACATTTATGCCCATATAATTTCTGCATATATATAAAGTTGTCACCATGCATGAAGGACCGACATACACACTTGAAATCCTAATCTTGAATGTTGATGATGTTGTAGAAATTAACATTTTACAGAAGCTTGCACTAGGATCTTAGTCACTGTGACAGCCCACATCCGTTAATATCACTCATAAGAGAATGTGTTAAGTTTCGTGAAGCGCAATAGGTAAACAGTATAGAAATTCAAAAGAAAGATATAAAATAAGCAGCGGAAATTTCAACTTTATTATTGAAAATAAAATATCATCTCAAAACAGGTTACATCATTAAACCGGTTACATCAAAACCCAAGAACCTCATATCTGTCTTATAATGCAAAATAAAATAGTGCCATAATATAAAACCATATCCTTCATAGCAAGCCAAAACAGAGTAGAAAGTAAGTCAAAGTGGTACATCTCAGAAAGTCCAGATCCAAGCTGAAAGAGAAAGCCCGAATCACTAAGGAGTGCTACCATTCTGAGGACCTAGGGGAAAAGGATGACAAAGAAACGAAAACCAAAAGGGTCAGACATAAAGCTTAGCGAGTTCCAATGATTTCAAATATGCATAAAATAGAGATACCAAAACAGATAAACAAGACCTAATGTGAAAGTACAGTATTATATAAGGAAACGGGTAAACAAGATAAACAGAACAACGGGAAAAACAGGAATAACAGGAGTAAAAACTGATTGAGTAATGCTTCTCATTTATGCCCCTAAAAATAGGTTGTGTTTACACCAATACTAATATAACTAAATTAGACATTAAACTAATTACTAAACAGGAACAACATGATTAGGTGTACCGCAATTACATAACAGGAGTAGGTGTTACCCTAGTTACATAACAGTTGGATTAGGTGTACCCTAATTACATAACAGGACTAGGTATTACCCTAATTACATAACAACAAGATTAGGTGTACCCTAATTACTACATATGTGATCGGCTCCCTAATATGTTAATATCTTGTGTCAGCCCCGACAGTAGGGTGAATCACTCGCTAACCCAACAACTTATATAACACAGACCTATTTACTGGTGTTACAATGGATTATTTTCCCTAATCAGACCCATGCACGCTCATGACTCCGCCAAAACTCACCCATACCCACCTTCCCCATTTGAACCTCTTACTATCCAGTTCAGTAAAGCATGCCCTGGCCGTACCTAGTGTGAGGTCCTCTAGCAAAATTCCAACAAGTATACTTGCTGATATGGGTTCCACACAGCAAGATTGACACTACCAAACCCCTTAGGTTTGTCCCCCCAATTATCCAGGATTTAAGAGTCCCCAAAACCCGATACAACAACAGAACAAGGGACCTCTTAATTTATTAATAATCAGGTTTTAACCTAGTAGGTTTAGGTTCATTAATAAGCGTGGTTGTAATATTACATGTTATTAGGTATGCACGACCCTTCCCCAAAATACCTGCCCAGATGTATGTATAATTACTATAGTAATTTAGTTTACCTAACCTACATCTGGTACTTACATTATTTTAACATGCCCTTTAATTAATGTATGTATTAAGTCAAATCTAACATGTTTGTACATATGCATTTTATTCCTTTCAATTACATTTCCAAGTTATAGCAGGTACAGGTTTATGTATATTATCCCTTTTTATTTTACTCCCTATATTACAGCAAGTACAGGTTTATGCATATTATCATATTCTCAAATTACAGAAGGTATGCATATTATCATATTCCCAAATTATAGCAGGTATTCATATTATCGTATTCCCAAATTACAGCAAGTATGCATATTATCATATTCCCAAACTACAGCAGGTATGCATATTATCATATTCCCAAATTACAGCAGGTATGCATATTATTATATTCCCGAACTACAGCAGGTATGCATATTATTATATTCCCAAATCGCAGCACATATGCGTATAATCATATTCCTAAATTACAGCAGGTACATATATTATTATATTCCCAAATTACAGCATGTACAAGTTTATGCATATTATCCCTATTTATTACATCCCCAATTTGCAGCAAGTACAACTATATGTATATTATCCCTTTTTATTATATTCCCAAATTACATTCAAACAGTCCTTAAGGGGACTGTATGCCCAAATTCCCCTTTTCATGTCATTTCTTATTATCCTAATTTTAATTATATGCAAACTTTAATCGGATATGGCTTAAGCTTTCAAAGGCCTAGGCTTAGTGTAAACAAAGGGGAAAAATAGAGGAAGGAGAATAAAACCAAATCAAATCACACAGGCATATATGCAAGACTGGAAATAATCTAAAACATTAGAAACAGGAAAGTGGAAGATAGGTTCACATAACTAATTAATCATCTGACAGTAAAAGCTGATAACAATGGCATAGGTGAATAACAGTAAAAGAACAGGTATAGAAATTATCTTATAAATAATGTATGTTCTAAACCCAATTTTATTTACTGTCGTGATATAATTCTAGGTATCAGATCTGAAAATAATAGGGAACTCATAGTGGGTCTTGGTGAAGAAGAGATTATATCTCTTATATACATATATCTAAATGCCATTGTAGAAAAGTCTACTTCTATTTTGTAGAAAAGGGTTGTACGCAGATCTTGAATTTTTTGTTATCTCTATAGGTCTATGCTTCAGCAACATCTCCCCAATATAAATATATATTTAGAATAGATTCATGGAGGAAGAGAGTATAAAGAACAAGTGTGTGTATGAAATGGGAGAGAGCCACATATTTATAGATTTACAGAGCCAATCTTAACCACTAGATATTAGGTTTTCAGTCTAAGCCTTACACGTAGCGCTAAGTCAGCAAATGTATTATATATATATAAATAGTCCAGGTTCAAAGTAGGTCCAGATTCAAAAAAAAAATACGGTGGGTCGATCCACGGTTCACCTGGGTCAACCCACTGTTTACCTGGGTCGACCCATTGTAGACTCGGGTTGATCCACTATAGATTTATTGATTCAAACTTTGTTTGACCATAACTTTGGTGCATTAAAATTTTGGGGTGTTACATTCTCCCGTCCATAATTGATTTCATCCCCGAAATCTCCAAGTTAAGAAGAAAGTTATTATTTTAACAGCCACTTACAACCATCTGCTCATCCATCATCCATTGGCATCCATTGTCCTTAAGAATTTATAATGCTTCTACAAACATATGCAAAGGTGTTGTGTGTATATGCCCCTACACTAATGCAAAAATCAGGCGGTCGACTGATTCACTTGACCTCCTTAATGCAATATATGTTTGTGCCATGTATACAATTTGTATGCAAAAAGATTCCTAGTAGAACATATAAGCTCTATATATGTGAACAATCATTCACCAAAATGCAGCATCGATATGATGATTCATCCATTTCCATCCATAGAAAAATAAAATGCACACACGTCCATATGCAAAGTGTAAATGATTGAGCCGATCTAGTGCCTAATGTGTGTATATGCATCCACGGGAAACTGCTAGAAAAAATTTGCATTTATTTTCAACCATCAATCATAACATGTCTCAAACACATGTTTCAAACCATTGGTTTCTACATTAGGGTCGAAGGTTTGAATGATAGGATACACATACTTGAATGATAGAAGCAAATGCGAAGTAAAAGTTTGGAAAAGAAACCAAGAATGTACTCTCAAAAAAAAGGATAACAAGCGTGAATCTTGTCATCGGGTTCCTATGTCGCATCTTCGCGGTCTTTTCCCCATTGTACCTTTACCAATCTGATTTCTTTGTTACGTAGCTTCTTAATTCCTGATCTAAGAATATGAGTAGGAATTATTATCACCAATGCTTCCATCTCAACTTCCACATCCTCAAGGGTGCTTAGATCCACATCTTTGTCGCATCATGTAGACATTTCCTTAAATGGGAAACATGAAACACATCATGTATGCCTGCTAATCTATCCAGTAGCTTAATATTATAGGATACCTGACCTATCATCTCCATTATAGGGAATGGCCCTACAAATCATGGCGCCAACTTTCCTACTTAACCAAAGCGAACTACAATCCTTTGCGGTGATACTTTAATGAAGATCGTATCTCCTTCTTCAAATTCCAAGTCGGTCCCCCTTTTAGCGGCATAGGATTTCTATCTATCCTGAGCTACTTTTGTTCTTTGGTGGATAAGATCAATCTTCCCAGAAGTCTCTCAGATGATATAAGGTCCATGTAGAAGTTTGTTCGTAGAATCCTATCAACAAGTTGGACATCTGCAAGTTCATCCATATAATGCTTTGAAGGGTGCGATGCCTATGCTCAATTGATAACTATTGTTGTATGCAAAATCAACCAATGGGAGATGCTCCTCCCAAGTTCTTCTGAAATCTAGGGTATACAGTCTTAGAAGATCCTCAAGAAATATAATCACCCTCTCAGTCCATCCATCGGTCTGAGGCTGATATGCCGTGCTCAAACGTTGTTGTTGTTAAAGTTTATACCTTAGAGGCAATCCATTTGATGTGATTAATAACATTGTTGATGTTATTATTTTATTTGGAATAAAATTATTCTGTTATATTATATTTTTCTGCATATTATAAGTATTAACATAATAGAAGTCCTTAGAATAATAATACGGAATTATATAGATCAAGTAAGACTTAAACTTGAGATTATATAATATATTAAGTATTATAATCCTTAAAAATCCCTAGTCAAGTTTTGATGTTTATACAGGGTTATAATAAAACATTGAGACTGGTATGTTGATTGACTGATGATTACATCTCATTGATCATTAATATACATGATATTAATGTCAAGACATAAATACATATTAGAGAATAGTGTATTGTGCTGACCTACCGTGAGAAAACAACATGGGATATAATTAACAGTATCATAATTTATTATCATAGTGACAGTGATGTAATGGTCCTCAGATCTGAAATCATTATAATTTTATTCGAGGATATTTGGGTTCTGATGTCATCAAAAGTTACTTGTTACAAAGTAGATGATAAAAGTGATTATTGGATACATCTCGAGTCGAATGAAAATTATGAATGATCTAGAAGGAATTTAACCACATGATATATTTATAGTGATATCCATTGGCCTCTTGATTGAGTGAGACTATGAAATGCAGGTCGTGCTCAAATACTGATTTGTTTTATATAGTCTACTCATCGATCAAAAATAAAGGATTAAATTATAAAGCCGATGATGTGTTCCACGCCTCGAGTTTCTTCCTAGATATACTGGTTAAAAGGATTATATTTCATTGATACACTGGTTATGAAAAGGTTATATCGAATCATTGATCTTATTATAAATTGGGTAGCAGCAATGTATTACTAGATCGCTAACTGTTTATAATTTAAATATGATTTAAATTATTACCAACGTTGCAATAATCTATAGGGTCACAAAATAGAATGTTAAAAAGGAGAAAATATTTTAGGTAAATAAAATATCAATTTATTGATATTTTATTTGAAGTTGGAGCAAGTATTCAATTGGTTCCTACTTTATGGTTAACATTTTGTTATTAAAGGGATACTCAATTCCTTTTTAACTAGGTCGGCTAACTCTAAAACAGTCACATATTAGATCAAAAAGAAAACCAAGCCGAATTCATTTTTCTCCAAAACCTAAATATGTTCATGGAGGCTAGTGATGCTTCCTTTCTTCTTCGATTCAGATCGATGAAGAAACGTCCAAGTGGATGCCATAGAGGTAGCGATTTATTGTGCTACAGAATTCGATTCAACCCAGATTCGTCTTCGAATTCGAAGGCATGAAAACCCTAGGTATGATTTAATCATGATTTATTGTTTTACGTAATAGATCCTGTTTAGGGTTTGGTTAATTCCACTGCAAAATCGTATCAAAAACTCTAATTGTAACTAACAATGGTATCAGAGCATCAGGATTTACGAAATTAGTTGATTGAGTTTAATTTTATTGTTTCATATATGAATAATTTGATTATGGTACCTTGGTTGATGTAATAACTTTGAAAATAAACAAATTCACAGTATTGACTGCAAAATGTTGTATGAAACTCTATCTGTTCATTGAATGTCTGAATTTGAATTTAAGCATCAATGATGGTTATATAATTGCTCATCCAATCTCAATTATGGTAATAACCATAAAAATGGAATTCAATGTTATGTTTGATAAAGTGTTACGAACACTGGTACAGTTTTAATAAAAGATTTGAAACAATTTTTTTTGATGTAAATTGTTTCATCCAGATTAAAATCTCATGTTTGTTTTGAATTCGAAAACTACTTAAGAATTGATATTGGATACCAATTCTGAAACAGATTCCTATCCTGTTAATGCTATAAAACAGGATTAATTATAATGATAAGAATGGAATTGTGGATTTGTTTTTCAAGCTGAATCTTTTATTATTAAATGCAATCTCATATCGATCCCTCATCCTATTTGAATTATGGATAAAGTATGTTTTTCTCTATCAAATAGATTTTTGGGATTAAATATCCATGTTAGTTAAAATTGTTAATTTTATATATATCTAAATTGTTTTTAGATCTTGTTTTGTACACTGAGTCAACATATGAATCAATTCCTTTAACTATAGTTTATATTGATAAACTATATATCTGAAAACTACTTACATTCTATAAGAATTTTATATTAGTCTGTAATAGTTCAGATTTATATGGGAACTGCAACAGATTGCAGAAATCCTATTGAATAACCATAAGTATCCTTTTATATCATATTGATACTGATCAATTTGTGTTCATTTTGTTGATGATGATATAAAACAAATTGACTCATAACTCTTTACATATATTATTATCCGAACTATTTATGTTATAATAGTTTGAGGTCATTTGCATTTTTTTGTTTCACATTTGATATTGGGTCAGTTGTAGTAATACTGTTGAATGTTATCAGTTATGCTAAATTAATTTTGTTATATGAGTTACAGTGAAAACCTCTGTTCGTAACCATATATACGATATATATTGAATGGTTATATCTGAATTAAATTATATATATATATATATATATCATCTTGTTGTAAACAGATCATTTGTATTGATATATGAAAAATGTAAATCTGCTTTGCAAGTTTTATACTCCATAATAGTACATATTTAATCTTTATATATGATGATATATGGTTAAAAGCAAATATGATTTGCATATTTATATTCACCTAAATGCCTTCTAGATAACTATGGTTGGAAACCGCAATGGCATATCTGCCAGAACAGAGAACTCACAATGTTCTGCCGACCCAGCATCATGACGGAGTTTATATGTTTATGAACATTTTATACTGATATAAGATTTGTTTACCCAATATTATACATATATTATACAAGTTACTTGATATAAGATTTTTTTCATACTATATTATACATATAGTTGATATGTTTATGAATGATTTTATACTTCTGCTTATTTTATGAATACCAGTGAAAATTTGATTTGGAGTTGGTAGTTATATATAACGAAAGTAGTATATATATCTGGTTAAATGTACACTATTATTTTAGCGGGTTTATCTGTATATTAAAGCCAGAAACAGATCATGAATTTAAGTTTTGGGCCTGACCCAATGGTTGAGAATCATACACATGATTTAGTTACATTCTATTTTAAATTTAATGAGTAGTTATCATTTTGAACTTAGAATTTGAAATGATATTTATATATATATATATATATAGTTGTACTCTGAATTAGATGGGGCAAGTGAGACTTGATTTAGTCAATATATATAATTGTATGTTAGAACTACAAGAAACTACTGAAAACTCTGAAATTGCTTTAACTTTGGGATCAAAAACCCCATTTTAATTAACTATTTAAATCTATGTATTTGATTCTATGGAGCAAATATGGTTTAATACATTGGGTAAGTTTGACTTATTTCATTGTATTCATGTAATGTTTTAATCTAAGGATTGAAGTTGAATTTCAGAATCTGGGGTAAAGTCCAGATCACAATCCATATATACTGGATTTAATATGTAATCATTAATCATGTTAGTTTGTATATATATATATATATATATTATATGTTAGAACATATTTCTTGACAAAGATTTTAGTTCTTTCAGCAATGCGTATATATATTTGATATAATGTTGCAATTTCATAATGTACTGCATTCATTCAACAAGTTCACTACAAATTTGATTTCCAAGTGATACTTGTGTAAGGGTATACAGAATATTAATCTATGTGAATGCAGTATTCTATTTTGGGATAAACCTACGAGAGCAAGTATGACTTGCTGATGTTCTATAATTATCATACATTCTCAATGTGCATAACGAATCAGGGTATATATTTTTGTCATTCCATTAAAAATCAGCAGTACATAGTTTAATTATATAAATACATACATGACTCACTCATAGGCCCAAGGCCAAAACCTTTTATCACTCTCAAATAAATACAGTGTCATCCACAATCTCGTAGCTCAATTCCCCATTCACGAAGCAGATTCAGATTCCTCGTTGTTGCTTCAGAAGTCGATCCATTATTATGCACCAGGTAATAGATTTCCTTTTTGATTTTCTTAGTTTTGATCAAACAGTGTGTCTTGCGATCTGAAAAAATCCTATCATTCCTTTCATGCCAAATAAGATAGATAGACGTAGTGAAGACTGCGAAAGCTAAATCTCTGATTTGATCTTTTTTAGTAAAAGCCATTAAAAGTTGATGTGCTTCCCCATCAAGTGTCATTCATGAATTTGTAGGTAGTTGAAGCTTTAATTTGATCGAACACCAAATATAAGAAGAGTACTCACAGTCAAAAAAGATATGATGATTAGTCTGAATGTCTCGTTCACATAATGCACATGAA
This sequence comes from Allium sativum, assembly GCA_030737875.1. Classification (NCBI taxonomy): domain Eukaryota; kingdom Viridiplantae; phylum Streptophyta; class Magnoliopsida; order Asparagales; family Amaryllidaceae; genus Allium; species Allium sativum. The sequence goes on along the minus strand of CM060924.1, from coordinate 413,662,286 downwards.
GTATCTGTTGTAATGCCATAATGCACATGAAGTATCTGTTGTAAAGCCATAACGAGCTAGTCTTGCTTTAGTATTAAGTCAATCACATGCTGCTAAATAATAGATAAACGACATTCTGCGACTGTTTTTGTTATGCCATATAATCCAGTAAATAGGTCTAGATATCCCTCTATCCCTAATTTGATCCCATGCTTTTGGTAATGAGAAATCCCCACCGTCACACCATTGATAATGATCTTGTAAATCGGTTGGAGCAATTGAAACTTCATGAATTTGATTGGAAACCTCTCGAGTTGCAGGATGTAGGATGGCTGCAAAGTGTTAGATCGAATAATTATATCTACATTGTCTCTAGCATTTCCTATAACTTGAAATATGTTTATGCCAAGTAAATGGACCAAGCATTTATAGTTAATCCAGGGTTCAAACCATAGAGATGTTTATCGTCCATCAACTATAACTTTACACAAATATTGCCTTCCCGTAGTTCGTAATTTTAGCATTCTTTTCCAGGTGCTTGAAGCATTGTTGTCCACTGCCATTGACCAGAAAATTTTCCAGAACAATATCTCCTTTTCATTCATGCAGACCACAAATTGTTCTTGTAATGTAAGTTCCACAGCAACTTTAGACAGCAAGCATTCTTAAGATCTGAGAAGAGCCGAAGTCCAATCCCACCCTCATGTTTTGGTTTGCATAGAGAATCCTAGGAAATTTTATGTTGAGAGTCTCCCCAAAAAATGTCAAAACAGATTGATTGGATTTTATCTAGAGTATATTCCGGAACTTGATACACAAACAACTAGTAAAGGACTATTGGAGTGATTACTGAATTGCTCTCCCTACATAACTGAGGTATGTAGCCTTTCGACCCTGAATTTTCAGTTGTATACGATGAATCAACGCCTGGCGTTCTGCATAATGTAAATAATTACATGAAAGAGGTACACCGAGATATTTAATTGTAATGTGCCTTCATCAAATCCCAAAATTCCTTTAATAGCTTCAGAATTAGATGCAAAATAGTTAAAGAAAAGTTTAGTTTTACATTCACTGTTAGATCTGTATAAGCATGTAGCTTAAGAAAAATGCCTTTCAAAGTCATAGCAGAAGAGATAGTAGCACGACTGAAAATGAGTAGATCATCAGCATATAATAAATGGGTTATTTGGGGATCAAAACTAAAAATAGGGTGGAAAATTTTAAGTCTTGTAGCTTCTTACATTAGGAATGAAAAGAATGGCAAAGTTTTAGTGAACAAGTAGGGTGATAATGGGTCGCCTTGACATATTCCACGTGTAGAAGAGATGAAACCCTTTGGTATTCCCTAAAACAAGATAGAAAAAGTAGGTGATGAAATACATTCATATATCAAATTAGTGAAATGAGTTGGAAATCCCATGCAGGACATAAAGTAGCATATTTCTTCACGACTAATCATATCATATGCCTTCTTCAAATCCACTTTAACACAAAATCTGGAAATCCTCTCTTTTTAAAGTCTCTGAGCATTTCATGTGCAAGTATTATATTATCACCAACATAACAACCTTTAATGAAAGCACATTGGTTCTATGAGATAATGTGTGGTAGAAAATGCTTCAGTCTGTTGCATAGAATCTTCGAGAAAACCTTGTAGATCATGTTGCAGCATGAAATAGGTCTATAGTGAGTAATTGACGTAGGCATATCAATTTTAGGGATAAGAGTAATGAAAGTGTGGTTCGAACCCTTTGTCAACTTCCCTGAGACAAAAATATCTTGCATCGCTGCTAATAAATCATGTTGAATTAAATCCAGTGTAGTTTCATAAACTTAGCATTGAAGCTGTCTGGACCAGGACTTGAATCGTCGTGCACCGAGAAAACAGCCTGCTTAACCTCTTCGAGTTTAATATCCTGCAATAAGAAACTCTTTCCTTGGTTGTTAATAAAGGAGATAGTCTTAAAATGTGGGAAACGTGATATGACATCACCATTGAATAATGTAGTGAAATAGGATATGGCTTCTTGTTCAATGATGTCTGGTTTATGAAGGAGATCTCCTTGTGAAGTAATGAGAGCTTTAATATTATTATGATATCGTCTGGATGTCATCTTATTGTAGAAGAATTTTGAATTCATATCACCTTGTTGAAGCCAAGAAACCTTACTCTACTGCTTTAAATGCTAGAATTTAATATTCTGTTCCATTTGCAGGTTATTTTTAGCATGCAACATATCATCATATAAAGATAGATCTTTCGGAGATTGATCCACTGCAGACTCCAAAGAATGGAGGAAATCATCATGTGCTTGTTGCTCATTTTCAGGTTTAAATCTTGTCTTATTCCATTTCTTTAATTCAGACTTGCACGTTGCCATTTTGTGTTGAAATTAATATTTCTGGGAACCCCAAGTACTAGCAAGTCACCCTCTTTCCACGCAGTTAGCATAACCTTCATGTAGCGACCACTCGTTGTTAAATCGGAAAGGATATCCCTTAGGTTGATGAGTAGGCACTAGATTTAAAATAATAGTGTTATGGTCACTTGTATGCTGAGATAAAGACATGGCCGTCATGTGAAAGAATTTTTACATGCATATAGTGTGTAACACCCCCACCTCCATTAAGGTCACTCATAAAGGGAATGCCTTAAATTAAGTGGAGCGTTTTAGGTAAACAAATACAGAATATCACAAGACAGATATTAAATTTTTTGCAATGGAAACAAATAGCTTTATTAAATCACCAAAATACTTTGTTACATAATACTATGGGTCATAAAACCCTTAAAACACTTCTGTCTTACATCATCAGAGTACATAGGTATTTAAACGAAAAACATCATTCCCCATATTAAAGAGCAAGCCATATATAAGAGACAGAGACTCGAGCCATACTTCAGAAGTAGCTCCTAGAAGATGATATCCAAATCCTGACTAAACCTGGGTGTTTCCTCCCTGAGAACCTGGGGGGAACGGAAGAAAAGAGGCGAAACAAACTAGGTCAGACATACGTCAGGTGAGTCCAGTAACTTTTAGCCAGTAAATAAATAAAGGTAAACATGACAGGCATACAAAGTGGATAAGAGGATTCACGGTACAGATGACAGGTATGTCAGGACAAATAAGGTAAGGCGTATGCATGCTTCACTACTAACTACTCTGCACTATTACTAGTCAAATCAAGATGGGATGATCCCTTCCGCTAATGATAACGATGGTGGTAGTTTCGTGTATTCCTAGCTGCTATCATAGGTGCCGCCTGCTCCTATCTCAACTAGTCGTACCCACTACCCTTCTACTATAAATTGGTAGACTTAGGGCATACGTCCGTGTATAACCTAACCACTACCCTAATCAATCGGGTCCCTACTCTGTAGATACCCTGTGCTGGTCCCACAACTAGGGGGTATCACTTCCCTAAAGTGGCAACCTAAGGTGTGCATAGTTATACCTACTGGTTTCATAGTCGTCTTGTCCTCCTCTGCCCGGCCCATGCACGCACATGTCCCCGGTCGGTTTGCGCCGTCCACACCATCTGTCTCGTTTTCGATCTATTACAATCAATCAGTAAGTGTGCCCCTTGACCGCCTAGTACGGAGTTCTTTACTTTGATACCCCTCCGGGTTACTGATTGAAACGGGTCCCACACAACATGATACAAGCTCTCCCCTATGTCTTGTATCCCCACTAGGTTTTCTACTGACTATGTATACCCTAAGGTGTCTTTAATTACATAGCCCTCAATCAGTTATGCGTGCCTATAGGTGTCTTTAATACATAACCCCTATTCTACCGATCGGTTATGCGTACCTATAGGTGTCTTTAATACATAACTCTATCTATTCCCATTAGTTATGCGTACCTCTAAGGGTGTCTTTAATACATAACTTTACTATTTTGCCCCAGTTATGTATACCATTAGGTGTCTTTAATTACATAACCCTTTTTATCCGGTTAAGTTTGTGGGCCTATATGTATTAATATTACCCACCTCCCCTTCAGTTGTACTTAACCCTCCCACTGATTTAATTCGATTTATTTAATGGTTAAGTTTGTGGGCCTATATATATTAATATTACCCACCTACCCATCAGTTGTACTTAACCCTCCCACTGATTTAATTCTATTTATTTAATGGTTAAGTTTGTGGGCCTGTATATATTAATATTACCCACCTGCCCATCAGTTGTACTTAACCTACCCACAATCCAACTCGTTTTACTTAACCCTAACTTATGTCTATCTTCATACAGTCCATATGTATTAAGTTAGGTTAACTATTCTTTAATCAGCATTAATTACTTATTGAGACACCTAATCGTATTTCACATGCCACCCAAGGCACCCACTTAATTCCACATGCCACCTAAGGCACCCACTTAACCCCACTACGTGTTTATCTGGTTAAGCATTTCTTAATTCATTAAGACCGTAAACTTATAAAGACCTCTCACATTAGACCGGCATTTGTTGTAGCAGGAATTGTCGGGCGGGTCCGGGCAGTCTTACACCACAAACGTGTTGAGTCAAAGATTTCAATGATTATTTTGATTAATGACGAGAAGAAGCTTCATGATCGACAAAAAGAAGAATCGATGACAAAAAGAAGAATTGATGTTTTTTTCATAGGTTAGAAGTTGGTTATTTAGAGTTATAAATGTTAAAATCTATCCTTAAATAATCATACTTCTCATTGCTTTTAAAAATATTCATGAAAACTCTTTTCTGTAGCAAGTTGACAAAAACATGTCAACAGGTTATTTTTAACTTGTCAACAAGATTTCAAATGAAACATGTCTACCTATAAAAATTAACTTGTCAACAGCTTTTTAAAGGTAACAGTCAAAAACCTGTCTACCTGTACATTTTACCTGTCAACAGCTTTTTGAATAACAAAGCATATCTTTGAAGATACATCTTCTTTCATGAAAGGTTGCATCCATTTCTCTTCATCAGGAATCATCTCTTTTGATTGCAACTTTTCACTAATGATTATAACTTCTTAATCATTATAAATACATCATATTTCATTCATCCAAACCACTGAATTTCACTCTCTATTCTCTGATTTATCTTGCATTATTACTTGGCATTCAAAAAGCACTCAAAATCATTATATTATCGTTGAATCTTCAAGCATACTTAATACACTTGTGATTCAACGATAATCCACTTCCGAATCTTTGCAAACATCAAATTACATTTGAGGATAAGATTATAGGAAGGGTGTACTCAATTATTGACTAATCAGTGTTGAAACAAGAACACATTCAGAAGTCAAAATCTTGTAATTGTTAAAGTCCTGTGTGGGTAAGCTTGTAGCCCGTGAAATCAAGTGGGTAAGCTTATAGCCCGTGAAATCAAGTGGGTAAGCTTGTAGCCCGTGAAATCAAGTGGGTAAGCTTGTGGCCCGTAAATCAAGTAGTGTTGTGAACCTGTTCCTCCGGGTGAAGTGAGCTTGTTGATTAGTGAAAATCCAGATAGAAGTCTGGGACTGGACGTAGGACGGTGCTCTGAACCAGTATAAAAATCCCTAGTGTGATTTTTCTATTTTTACTGCATTTACAATTATACAGTTCTGTGATTATCTATTACTTCATACTTGACTATTGTTCGTCATATTACACGATCCTTGTGTGTATTATACTTAGCAAGCACACACACACACACACTTTCAATTGGTATCAGAGCACGGTCATCTTATAGCCATAACACAGTTATTTGATATATTCTAGTAATATGGCAAATAACCCAAGTAGTAGCACAAACACTACTTACACAGAAGGTCAATCGACACAAAGACCTCCTTTCTTTAATGGTCTTAACTATAGTTATTGGGCAACACGTATGGCTTTTTATATGCAATCAACTAACTATGACGCTTGGAATGCTACTCAGAAAGAAATAGTCAATCCAACGACTGAGTATGCAGAATGGACGGCTGCTGAGAAAACCTCAGCTGCTGTAAATGCAAAAGCAATAAATATGTTGTTTTGTGCATTAGATCAAAATGAATATAACCGTGTTAGTATTTGTACCACTGCATATCAAATTTGGCAAACGCTAAAAACTACTCATGAAGGTACTAATAAGGTTAAACAAGCAAAAATAGCTATGTTAAAAAGTCAATTTCAAAATTTCAAAATGAAGCCGAATGAAACAATCAATGAGATGTATTCACGGTTTCAAACCATTCATCATGCACTTATCAGATTAGGGAAAAAATATTCTGATTTTGATGTAGTTTCAATAGTCCTACATTCTCTGACTAATGAATGGGAAGGAAAAGTATTAGCAACAGAAGAAGCTAATGATCTTTCCACCATGAAGCCAGATGAACTGATAGGAAATCTTATGTCCTATGAAGCGAACCTGCAGGCTAGAAAAGAACAAAAAGAAGAAAAGAAAAATGTAGCATTTCATGCCGAGAAGGATGAAGACATCTCAGATTTCGAAGATGAAGATCTAACATTCATTGCAAAAGGATTCAAGAAATTCTTAAAGCAATGAAAGGCTAGTCGTTACAACAGAAAGAAGTTCGGTTCAAATAAACCATCATCTTCAAGTATAGAATGCTTCAATTCTCACAAGAAGGGACATGTGCAAAAGGATTGTCCAGAGCAAAAGAAGAAGACAGAAAATGAAAAATTCAAACACAAGAAGGACAAGTCAAAGAAACGAGCATTCTTAGTAACATGGAGTGATTCAGACTCATCTTCGTCTGATAGTGAAAGTGACTCAGATGATGAACAAGCAAATGTATGTTTTATGGAAAAAGAAGATGAGGTACAAATTCCTTCTTTTGGAGAAGTTCTTGATATAAATGCTGAATTAATATATAAATTCAAAGAATTGAAACGACAATGCAAATAAGCTCAAGCAGACTTACGTAGAGCAGAGTTGGAGCGTGATATGCTAAAAGACAAGAAGAAAATATTAGAGGAGGAACTTGAAAATTTTCAAGAATTATCATCTAATGTTAATTCTCAATTAACTCTTTTGAGTCAAGAAACTGAAACTAAAAAAGAGAAAAATGATGCTTTTACTACTGAAAATCATGGGCTTAAGGCGGGCTTAAGGCAAAAGTCAAAATTCTAGACCTAGAAAAAGCTAGCTTACAAACTAAGTTAGATGACATTACTCAAAATGTTTCTAACTTCAACAAAGGTCGAGAAAATTTGACAAAGATTATTGAAAGTTCACAGTCTGCTACAAATAAACATGGTTTGGGGTATAAGAAACAAGATACCAAGAAACTTCTTGGTAATAAAAGAAAGAAAAAGGTGCAAGAAACTAAATCTAAGAAAAATCTCAGTTTATTGTATTCCAAACCAAAACCGATTGTGAAATTTCAAAAGAAGAATATCAAATCTATAAAAATATGGGTTCCTAAAACAAATAACAATTTGATTAGGAACAAGTACATTCAAATTTTTTTGAATTCTCTGCATCATAATCCAAATTATTTATATAAAGGGGATACCGGACCCGTATGGGTTTGGACTCCTAAGACCTAACTCTTAGGACCCCATAAAAAGGTGGGAACCATGGACTTAATCATATTTTTTCAGGTCTCATTTAAGAACAGAGAAAAGTGGATTTTTGTGCCATAATCTTGTATTTTTTTGGGGTGAAAGTGCTTGTAATAGTGTATATGCAGGAAAATTAGTTCATACACTCAGCAGAAGATCATTTATATTGTTTTATTTGTTGTATTTATGTTTTATTCCTCATAATTTATTATATTTTATAAAGTTTTAATAGAGTTCGAATATATAAACAAGAGAAGTGAGAAAAACAAAAATATACAATACCTGTCGACCGGTTAAAATAACCTGTCGACCTGTTTTATTATATTGCAATCCAGAGAGTTTTCCTGTCGACCGCCTGCACTACACTTGTCGACCGCTGTTCATAAAAATAAACCAGAGAAAAATTAGGTTGACCGGTAGAGAATTTCCTGTCGACCGGTTTATGTTTAAAATGTTTTTTTTCAAACCAAAAACTTTGCCAGCCGACATGTGAATTATTCCCTGTCGACCGGTCGCGAATAGATCTGTTTTTATATATACAAACGTCGGTTCACACTCAAATCCAACACATCATTTCGTTTTCAACTCCCTTTAAACTCAAAATACCCATTCCAATCAGCCCTAATCTCTTCGATTTCAATTCATATTCCAATGGCTCCAAAACATAAGAAAACAAAAACATCTTCATCCTCACATCTCCAACCTATCGATTCACACATTAAACACTGGTTAATGTATCCTATTGCTGTGAAAAGATGGAATAAGATGAAGGATTACACCATTCATCAAGGATCTTTCATAAAGTTCTCTGATTTCTTTCTCTATGATGTTAAAAATATAGCGAATAGAGAAGGTATTGATTCTCTCCTTAATTTTGATGAAAACAACGTAGAAATTAATCATATAATGATTAAGTTGTTCTACGCTAATCTCAACCTAGAGAAATTTAAACTGGATAACCCGTTCGATTGTTTATGGTTAGTAGTTTGTGGACAACTTGTTTTTATCTCCAAAGATAGAATGGGACAAGTTCTTCATTCTCCAAATAATGGTATTAAATTCTCTAGTGATTTTTGTCCTATTCACTTGTTCATTGAAGATCATAAGTCAAGTACAAAAGGAATCAATTTAAGACCCCCGGCTAGAATTCTTCATCACTGTATCACGCATTCCTTGTTGCCAAGGACTGGAAATTTCGATGCCGTTTATAAAGAAAACTTTAAGGCTTTGTACGCTATTTATGGAGATATCAGCATTAATTGGGTTGAAATGGTTTTGACGAGATTTCAATGGTAAACAAACTTTCTCGATCACATCTGTTTTACAATGAATATATTATGCGCCTCCTAACGGATTGCGGAATTCCGTCTCCCAAGTCCAAAATTTCAAAGCCTAAGTGTATTAATAAAGCATCAAAGAAGAGAATGAACCTTCCCGAGCCATACTTAAACATTATTCCTTTTGAGCAATATGTACACCAAGGTCCTCCAGAGGCTTCTTCCTCACAAATTACTACGCAAAGACCGAAAGACGTTAGGATTCCTCCACCTACTTCGTCAACAAAAGAATTTCAAGAGCAAATTGCAAGAAATCAATTTTTACTAGAAGCAAGACTTAAAAGAACCGATAATAAGCTTGATCGTTTGGACACTAAACTCGATAAGTGGTTTAATAAACTCAAGTCTTTCTTCGGCATAATTTGGGAAGCAATTTCTTGTGCCTCATCCTCTACTGTACTTGCTCAAGATCCGGGAAAACGTCCAATGCCTCCTACATTCACATGGTCAACTTCGGAGGAGGGCACTAGTTCTAGAGCAAGTACCCAACAGGGTCGTGGTCATGGAACGTCACATATTGAAGAAGGTGGAAATGAGGAAGAGGAAGAACAAGACGGAGACGAGGAAGAAAGTGAAAAGGAAGGAGACACAGAAGAAGAAGAAGAAGTAGAAGAAGAAGAAGAAACCGATTCGGATTGACCATCCGCGTAGTTCCTTCTATCTATATTTTGTGATGTTATGCTTTTAATTTCAAACACTTATATCAGCACTTGTACATAATTAGTGCTGTGTTTTAATTAAGTATGTATGCTACATAACTTAGTTTGGTATGTTTGGTCTGGTATGGTTTGTAATATGTGTTAAAATCTATGTGTGATGTTCTGTGTTTTATCTACATAATGTTGTTACAACTATAATCTATGTTGTGTACCCTTTTTGTCGATGACAAAGGGGGAGAAAATGTTACTAACATTCTTTCCTGTAGAGGTTTAGTTATATAATTCAGGGGGAGCATATAAACAGGGGGAGATAGCAATGGAGATTGAAATATCAAGCAATATTGTCATCAATCAAAAAGGGGGAGAATGTTGAGTCAAAGATTTCAATGATTATTTTGATTAATGACAAAAAGAAGCTTCATGATCGACAAAAAGAAGAATCGATGACAAAAAGAAGAATTCATGTTTTTTTTCATAGGTTAGAAGTTGATTATTTAGAGTTATAAATGTTAAAATCTATCCTCAAATAATCATACATCTCATTGCTTTTAAAAATATTCATGAAAACTCTTTTCTGTAGCAAGTTGACAAAAACATGTCAACAGGCTATTTTTAACTTGTCAATAGGATTTCAAATGAAACCTGTCTACCTATAAAAAGTAACCTATCAACAACTTTTTAAAGGTAACGGTCAAAAACCTGTCTACCTGTATATTTTACCTGTCAACAGCTTTTTGAATAACAAAGCATATCTTTGAAGAGTCATCTTATTTCATGAAAGGTTGCATCCATTTCTCTTTATCAGGAATCATCTGTTTTGATTGCAACTTTTCACTAATTACTATAACTTCTCAATCATTATAAATACATCATATTTCATTCATCCAAACCACTGAATTTCACTCTCTATTCTCTGATCTATCTTGCATTATTACTGGGCATTCAAAAAGCACTCAAAATCATTATATTATCTTTTGAATCTCCAAGCATATTTAATACACTTGTGATTCAACGATAATCCACTTCTGAATCTTTGCAAACAAAAAATTACATTTGAGGATAAGATTATAGGAAGGATGTACTCAATTATTGACTAATCAGTGTTGAAACAAGAACACATTCAGAAGTCAAAATCTTGTAATTGTTAAAGTCCTGTGTGGGTAAGATTGTAGCTCGTGAAATCAAGTGGGTAAGCTTGTAGCCCGTGAAATCAAGTGGGTAAGCTTGTAGCCCATGAAATCAAGTGGGTAAGCTTGTGGCCCGTAAATCAAGTAGTGATGTGAACCTGTTCCTCCGGGTGAAGTGAGGTTGTTGATTAGTGAAAATCCAGATAGAAGTCTGGGACTGGACATAGGACGGTGCTCCGAACCAGTATAAAAATCCCTGGTGTGATTTTTCTATTTTTACTGCATTTACTATTATATAGTTTTGTGATTATATATTACTTCATACTTGAATATTGTTCGTCATATTACACGGTCCTTGTGTGTATTATACTTAGCAAGCACACGCACACTTTCAAAACGAGTCTAACCTCGTGTCTTTTACAACTACAACGTATTTAATTTATGCCTAAGACCTCCCACATTAGACTGGCAGTGGCAGCTGGATTTACCGGGCGGGTCCGGACAGTCTTACACCACAAAAGAGCCTAACCACGTGTCTTAGACGGTTAATTACTCCTAATTAATCATTCCCCAATTTGAATTAATTTCCCTATTCAAATTATCCATTAATTCCAAATTTAACAATGGCCATAATTGACTTAGTTATGTCCATCTATTTATGGTATGCAAAATCATACCAATTTTCATCACAAAATTATTTTATGCCATTTAAGGCATTTATGCCAATTCTCAATATTAAATCTTCAGACTTCAATTGCTTAAACATTCCTCTTTTAATTAATTAATTTAATTAATTAATCCTTTCCTTTTTATAGGTGTCAATACCTATCTTATTAACAATTTGAATTTCCTATCCATAAATGGTCATATTCAAATTATACCATTTTTACCCAATTCTACCCTTGTTATAATAGGTAATTATTTATATGTTTCCCTACTAGAATCATGTGTCCAATTTACATAATCACTATGCCTATTACAAATTTCCCTTTTTCCCCATTTCTTAACTAGCGTAAACGTTTGCGTTTTTGGCATCATCGAGGCTACAAGATAGCCTGGCCATAAAATAAAGGGAATGACAAGATGATTGTTTTCAGTACAATTATGGCATAAGCATGACAACTAGGGAAAATGACATGATAACTTTGCATATAATTATGATTCACTACATAATTAATAACTTGCATAGATTCATGATTTTGCAACATAACAACTTGCATAGGTGACTTGCATAGGTTCATGAATTAACAACATAATTAACAACTCACACAGATTCATGATTTACAACATGTTTAACCACTTGCATAATATAACAACTTGCATAGTTTTATGAATAATAACCTGCATAGGTTCATGAATAATAACTTGTATAGGTGACTTGCATGATCTCATAAAAATTTGCATAGATTCATGACAAAAACTGCATAGATTCATAATAACAACTTGCATAAATTCATGATAATGACTTGCATAGATTCATGATAACGACTTGCATAGATTCATAATAACAACTTGCATAGATTCATGAATTTGTCCCACAATAACATACATAATTTCATGATCCACAACAGTAAGGAACTTGCATCATTTCATGATTCACAACAATAAACTTGCATAACTACAAACAACATATACCCAAATCATAGTCTACCACGATTCACTTTTATTTATTTAAACCTAAAAGTGACTAGAACTCACCGAAAAAGAGGGTCTTTGTAACACCCCGTGTATTCTATAACAGTGAAATTCACAAATTAAAGTATAATTAATTTCAAATCAAAGAACTAACGGAAACGGGATATGCCATTGCGTTTGTCTCGGAATTCTGCTTGGTATAGAGTCCAAGTTTGCGTAAAACGGACTCCGTATGAAGAAGATATGGCCTCCGGAAGTTTCAGAATTCAGTTTAAAATTCAAAACAGCTCAGAAAAACCAATTCAAAATTCAAAATCGGGCCGGATTGGCCAGGGCGGGAATTTTCCCGCCCAAGGCACCCAGGTCGACTGGGTAGTCGACCTGGGGCTACCCAGGTCGACTGAATAGTCGATCTGGGTCACCCGTGTTGACTGCCAAGTCGACACGATGTCGACTGGCGTGTCGACTGGCCCCTGAACCATGTCGAACCCAGCCCTCCCCCCGGCTGGCCTAGTCTGTGTTTGGCCGAATTTCTGAGCCTTGCCTTGTCACTAGGGCTAGGTGTCAGCTCCTGATTTGTCTCTCCTTCAAACAAATGGCTGATATTGATCCAAGCTCCATCGACGGTCCTAATCAATTCACAAACTCTATAAAAAGGACCTAAGACTCCACCTAATTCATATGAATAAAAATGAGAATGAGACTGTCATGCTGCCGAGGAAAGACTAGGAATATCCGTCAAAATTGAGAGACGATTAGGAGACAATTCAAAAGCTTAAAGCAACGACAACTAAATCAAAACAACGCCTACAACAAAGGATAGCATCTCCAAATTCAGAATTCAGATTCCTGAATTGAAGATTCATCATACGTTGTAAGTAGAGTGCTATTCCGATGTGAATTAATAATTTTGTTTTGATTAGTGTAAAATGAGAAATGGAATTGTACTTAATTTGTGGTGATAATAATTCATAATTGTACGTTGCTATGATTCTAATTACGAATCGATTTGGGATATTGTGGTATAACGATGTTATGCCTATTGGATATTTGCAAGTAATGTGATTCATGTTGAAAGTTAACAACTATATGTTTGTGGTAGTTTATTTCAACACCTATTGGATAATTGCAAGTATATGATTTATGTTAACGACTATATGTTTGTGGTAGTTTATTTGGGATTCATGCAAGTATATGATTCACTATTATGCCAACATGTTGTACATTTTTTTTATGATCAGTTTTAGTGTAGTTGGATCCATTTGGGTATTATGATTTATATGAATTTATGTTTGAATTGGCGTCATGATTCAAGTGTAAAACCATACTTTTATATTAGTGACAAAAGCAAGCATCTTTGTGAACTTGTGTTAATCCTATGAACATGACTAGATTACTTTTGGTGTTATGCCTAATTGGAAACATGTTTTAGGCCTATGTTGGTTATCAAACTAATATGATAATTTTATGTGACATATAATTAAGTTAGATTTACATTCCAATTGCAAGTTTACATGAATAGATTAAAAACCATGATTCATGTTTAGGTATGTTTATGCCATGATTATGTGAATAGATTAAAAACCATGATTCATGTATAGGTATGCTTATGCCATGATTATATGCTATTACAATGCAAGTTCACAAGTGCCTAATTTATGTTAATTAGATCGTTATGTTGCAAGTTCATGCGTTCACACCCCTTTTTATGTTACTTAGAATATATAAACACCATGTTCTAAGCCTCCCCTTTTCTTGTGGCTAAGTTGGGTTTAAATGTTAAACCCAACATATGTTATATTGTAGCAAGCGTATAAAACGGGGGTAATGACGTTTGGGTTAAAATATAAACATATGTGTTGGCATGTTTGACGCATGACAACGACCTTGAAAACAATTAAGTGGTATAAATTAATTTTACCCAATAAAGATGAATTTGAATAATGGGCCGCAAATATTTACATATAAAAAGAAAAGAGACAAAATATGTAAACTTAGAAAATACGATGTGTTTAACCCGAGGTTGGATTGAGTTGTGACGTAAACCTGCCCGGAAACGCCCGGCTGTCCAGTAGTCACAACAATACCTATGCAATGTGGGTGGTTAAACACGGAGCCCAATAAAGACCCGAGGTTAGATTGAGTTGTGGCGTAAGACTGCGTGGACCCAACCGGCAACAGGCAGCCACAACAACACCTGTCTAATGTGAGAGGACGAGGCTTTAATAAGACAATTAAGGCTGAGTCAAGATTGATAGGATTAAGTAAATTGAATTAATACTTAATCAAAATGGAACATGCTAAACTATACAGACTGATTGGGGGTTAGGTTTACAAAACACTTAACCAACTTAGCATGTTGGCTAGAAAAAGAAAACCTAGTAGCGGGGGACCCTTTTCAGCAGTAACCCTACAAGGTGTATCAGGATACCCTGAACTAGGCAAGGTGGGGCACGATTACTGGGCTGACTGTAAGAGGTCAAGGCGATGGCGGTGGTGCAGCAGTGTAGGTTCTAACGGGGTGCGGGCGTGCACACACTCTGGCGCAGAAAAATAAGGCACTGGGCACCAGTAGTATACCTTTGCATTCTAGAATTGTGTCGGGCCGCCACCATGGGACTTGATACACCCCATGGTGGGACCAACATAGGTAAATACAACATCGGGGGCCGTAAGACACATGTAACTATGCGAGTAGGAGCCGATCATTAGAAATGGATCACTTCACCCTGATTATGGGGTGCCTGTTGGGAACTAGTTTATGAGGGTGCAGAGATTAATATGGGGTACGATAGTATATTCGACTCTAGACAACTTAACTTAGTTTATAGTGCTTTCCCATTTCAAGTTTTATACTTATCATGCCCAATTCTTTATTCATAGACTGAATAGTCCTAGATTTACTCAGGCTTTATGTCTGACTCTACTTTTCTTTCGTCCCCCCCCCCCCAAGGTCCACAGGGAGGGAATACCGCAGCTTGACCAGTTTTCACATCCAGCTTGAAGAGAAAGAATGTATTGCTTGGATCTCTTTCGCTTTGGACTATGGCTTTGGATTGCAACTACTTATGCAGTTTACTTTTGTTTTTATGCTTCTTTAAGTTATGAAATCAAGACAGTATTGAAAATGTAATGCTTTTGGAAGTATTGTAAGACAATTATGGCATGGTTTGTGAAACACGTATTTTGTTGAAATAAAAATTGCTGCTGTTTTCCGCTGTTCAAAAATATGTGTATTTATATCTGTCTTGTGTATCTGTGACTTATACTTATAAACCTGCACCAAAATTAGGGCATTCCCTTTGGGAGTGACCCTAACGGAAGTGGGGTGTTTCAGTCTTGAGCTCTGGGTTCTGAATTCTGTAATTGATTAGCGTTCCCTTGTTGTAGACAATTTCATTGTTGTAGTTTTAGGCTTGATTTGATTTGAATTGAGTTGCTTTACTTTGATTTTAATTGGTGGCGGCTACTCTAGGGTTTGGAGTGACAACATGACGACCATTGATCTAATTTTGATTTGATTTTAGGGTTTGAGTCTACATGTCTTTTTATAGAGTTTAGGATTAGTTTAGGTCGTCCAATCGACCCAGAATTAATCCCAGCCAATAAGAGCAGATCAGAAACCCTAATGAGTCAGCATCTAGTCACTAACAGGTCATTAAACACTTCTCCCGCGGGGGGGGGGGGGGGGAGGGCAGGTCGACCCTATGGTCGACCTGGTTAGGGCAGGTCGACCCCTAGGTCGACCTGGCCCTGGCGGGGATTTTCCCGCCTAGCCTAGCTGACTCAGAATTTTGAATTTTCAAAATTTGTTTTGAATTTTCTGAAACTTCTGATGGCCATAACTTCTACATACGAAGTCTAATTCACGCAAACTCGGACTCTATCTCAACCAGAATTCTGAGACGAACACGATGGCGCAACCCATTTCCCTTAATTATCAAATATGAGATTAGTTATTCTTTAATTTGTTAACATTAACATTAAAATCACGGGGTGTTACATTCTCCCCTCCTTAAAGGATTTCGTCCCCGAAATCTTCAAGTCAACAAGAATGTGCATCCTACCACACAATCATCCATCTACTCAACCATCAAACACAGGCATCCATTGTCCTTAAGAGATTTCTAATGCTGTATGAACATATGAAAAAAGTGTGTGTATATGTTCCTTATCTAATGCAAAATCAGGCGGTCCACTGATTCAGTTGACCTCCTGAATGCGAGTTATGTCAGTGCTATGAGTCCAACATGTATGCAAAAGAATCCTATCGATACATATTATTTCTACTTGTGTGCTCAACCATTCATCAAAATGCAGCATCCATATGATAACACAACCATTGTTCATCCATTACCCTAAATATGCACACACATTTTTATATGCAATATGAAAGTGATTTGAGCCGATCTAGTGACTAATGTGTGTGTAAATGCATCCACGAGCAACCACTAGCAAACACTTGCATCCACTTGCAACCATCAAACATAACATGTCCCAAACACATGTTTACATCCATGGATTTACTATCTAAAGGTCGAAGATTCGGTCGATGGGATATAAACAAATGATATAACTAAAACAAAAGCTCTGTTCCCATTTGACATCGGTTAATAGAATAATTCCCTAAGTCTCAGCTCCGAAGACCGAAATCAACATCAGGCTGACACCCAAAGAATTACCCCCATTAAACAATGTCAAAACTGAAGATCTACTTCATGCTTCGAGTAGAAACCCCTATCCCTTAGAAATTTTTGGATACCTACAGACTACTGGTGCAGATCAGATTACAGAATGATTCTCAGAAAGCTAAGCATAACAGACCCTTGTGGGTCACAAGAAATTTTGGGGGTCTTCTCAGGACAAGTTAGAAACTTAACGACCCTCCTCTCAAAATCTAGAGTGGACCTCTACATAGAAAGCTGTTCCATTTGGAATCAACCCATAGCCCATAAACTTTAGCACACAAATGTCACATTCAAATTTTTGACGCCTAACACAGATAATTTCAAACCCTTACCAATTAATGAGCCGAACAACCAAAGGGGTTTGAAACAACTACGGGATCAGAAACAAGACTAGTATTAAAGTGCAGAGTCTCAATTACAAAATCAAAATGCCAAAATCAAAAAGAGTCTTAATTTCATAAGGAAATTAAACCTTTTACATAAATTTTCCTATCTCTATCCTATCCATCTGCCATGAGAGCATTCGCCTGCCCTCCAGAAGTCCCTTGGGATCCCTGCGCCTTCGGGCATTCCTTAGAGTAGTGTCCGACCTCTCCACACTTAAAGCAATTGAACTTCCTCCTTTTACATTCTTTGACTAGGTGACCTTCTTTCCCACAATAGTTGCATTTCCTCTTATCCTTTCCCTTGTCATCCTTCTTGCCTTTCTTCTACTGTTGCTGTTGTTGTCCTTTCTTGGGTCCCGCCTTCTCATTTTTCAATGTCCCTTCAACTTTTTCCTCTTTCTTTGCTCCCTTGTCCTCTTCATGCATTAGGGCCATATCCACCAACTTTTCAAAAGTGGCCCCCAGGGGAATGTGGGTCATAGCCAATCCATGTAGCGGCTCATTCAAGCCTTTAACAAATCTCAGAGCCTTCTTTTCAGGTGTGTTTACCAAGTCTAAGCCAAACCTCTCCAATTGATTGAACTTGTTGACGTACTCTTTTCTGACAGATCCCCCTGCTTCAATGCCAAGAACCTTTCCATGTATAGATTTTCTTCTTCTCGTGAGAGAAATTTCGCCTCAAACCTATGCCTGAAATCCGGCCAAGTATCAACTGGACGCTCTCCATTAGTGACCTCCCACCAAAACGAGGCCTCATCCTTCATTAACCAGGCGGCTAACTGGACCTTTCTTCCATCTTCTACCTCAAAGATTCCAAACAATTCTTCCACCTCCTTTAGCCAATTTCGAGCTTCAACAAACGTCTTCGACCCGTGGAAAGGTTTCCCGCCCATTGCTTGAAAGTCCTTACATATCTTTGCAAAAGTATCAACAAGAGGAGGGGGAGGAGGAGGAACGGGTGCAGCTGGGGGAGGAGGAACATTTGCTGGACCTGCGGCGGTGACCCTGACTTCCAAATACCTCCTAAACCATCTCGGTATCAGTACACCCTCTGGAAGGTTAAGATCGTCAGACATGCTAAGAAGAAATAGGGAGAGATTTTAGAAAAAGGACCGAAAGATACTACATATGGCTTTTCGGGGAATGTTTTTCAAAACAGGCTTTCCTTTTTGAAAATACTTTCCTTTATAACCTTTTGAAAAATATTTTCAAAACTTTTATCTAATCTGGTAACCTTTAGCTCTGATACCAAGTGTAACACCCCACCTCCATTAAGGTCACTCACAAAGGGAATGTCTTAACTTCGGTGGAGCGTTTTAGGTAAACAGATACAGAATATCACAAGGCAGATATTAAAAATTTTGCAACAGAAACTAATAGCTTTATTAAATCATCAAAATACTTTGTTACATAATACTATGGGTCATAAAACCCTTAAAACACTTCTGTCTTACATCATCAGAGTACATAGGTATTTAAAAGAAAAACATCATTCCCCATATTAAAGAGTAAGCCATATATAAGAGACAGAGACTCGAGCCATACTCAGAAGTAGCTCCTAGAAGGTGATATCCAAATCTGGACTAAACCTGGGTGTTTCTTCCTTAAGAACCTGGGAGGGAACGGAAGAAAAGAGGCGAAACAAACTAGGTCAGACATACGTCTAGTAAGTCCAATAACTTTTAGCCAGTAAATAAATAAAGGTAAACATGACAGGCATACAAAGTGGATAAGAAGATTCATGGTACAGATGACAGGTATGTCAGGACAAATAAGGTAAGGTGTATGCATGCTTCACTACTAACTACTCTGCACTATTACTAGTCAAATCAAGATAGGATGATCCCTTCCGCTAATGATAATGATGGTTGTAGTTTCGTGTATTCCTAGCTGCTGTCATAGGTGCCGCCTGCTCCTATCTCAACTAGTCATACCCACTACCCTTCTACTATAAATTGGTAGACTTAGGGCATACGTCCGGGTATACCCTACCCACTACCCTAATCGATCGGGTCCCTACTCTATAGATACATGTGCTGGTCCCACAACTAGGGGGTATCACTTCCCCAAAGTGGCAACCTAAGGTGTGCACAGTTATACCTATTGGTGTCACAGTCGACTTGTCCCCCTCTGCCCGGCCCATGCATGCACATGTCCCCGGTCGGTTTGCGCCGCCCACACCATCCGTCTCGTTTTGGATCTCTTACAATCAAAAGTGTGCCCCTTCTCCGCCTAGTACGAAGTTCTTTACTTTGATACCCCTCCGGGTTACTGACTGAAACAGGTCCCACACAACATGATACAAGCTCTCCCCTTTGTCTTGTATCCCCACTAGGTTTTCTACTGACTATGTACCCTAAGGTGTCTTTAATTACATATCCCTCTATCAGTTATACGTATCTATAGGTGTCTTTAATACGTAACCCCTACTCTACCTATCGGCTATGCGTACCTATAGGTGTCTTTAATACATAACTCTTTCTATTCCCATAGTTATGTGTACCTCAAAGGGTGTCTTTAATACATAACTTTACTATTTTGCCCCGGTTATGTATACCATTAGGTGTCCTTAATTACATAACCCTTTTTATCCGGTTAAGTTTGTGGGCCTATATGTATTAATATTACCCACCTCCCCTTCAGTTGTACTTAACCCTCCCACTGATTTAATTTTATTTATTTAATGGTTAAGTTTGTGGGCCTATATATATTAATATTACCCACCTACCCATCAGTTGTACTTAACCCTCCCACTTATTTAATTCTATTTATTTGATGGTTAAGTTTGTGGGCCTATATATATTAATATTACCTACCTACCCATCAGTTGTACTTAACCTACCCACAATCCAACTCGTTTTACTTAATCCTAACTTATGTCTATCTTCATATAGTCCATATGTATTAGGTTAGTTTAAGTATTCTTTAATCAGCATTAATTAATTATTGAGACACCTAATCGTATTTCACATGCCACCCAAGGCACCCACTTAATTCCCCATGCCACCCAAGGCACCCACTTAACCCCACTACATGTTTATCTGGTTAAGTGTTTCTTAATTCATTAAGACCGTAACCTTATAAAGACCTCTCAAATTAGACTGACATTTGTGGCAGTTGGATTTGTCGAGCGGGTCTGGGCAGTCTTACACCACAAACGAGTCTAACCTCGTTTCTTTACAACTGTTACGCATTTAATTTATGCCTAAGACCTCCCACATTAGACTGGCATTTGTGACAGCTGGATTTGCCGGGCGGGTCCGGGCAGTCTTACACCATAAAAGAGCCTAACCTCGTGACTTAGACGATTAATTACTCCTAATTAATCATTCCCCAATTTGAATTAATTTCCCTACTCAAATTATCCATTAATTCCAAATTTAACAATGGCCATAATTGACTCAATTATGTCCATCTATTTATGGTATGCATAATCATACAAATTTTCATCACAAATTTATTTTATGCCATTTAAGGCATTTATGCCAATTCTCAATATTAAATCTTCGGACTTCAATTGCTTAAACATTCCTCTTTTGATTAATTAAGTTAATTAATTAATCCTTTCCTTTTTATAGCTATCAATACCTATCTTATTAACAATTTGAATTTCCTATCCATAAATGGTCATATTCAAATTATACCATTTTTACCCAATTCTACCCATGTTATAATAGGTAATTATTTATATGGTTCCCTACTAGAATCATATGTCCAATTTACATAATCACTATGCCTATTACAAATTCCCCTTTTTCCCTATTTCTTAACTAGCGTAACCGTTTACGTTTTTGGCGTCATCGAGGCCACAAGATAGCCTCGCCATAAAATAAAGGGAATGACAAGATGATTGTTTTCAGTACAATTTTGGCATAAGCATGATAACTAGGGAAAATGACATGATAACTTTGCATATAATTATGATTCACTACATAATTAACAACTTGCATAGATTCATGATTTTGCAACATAACAACTTGCATTGGTGACTTGCATAGGTTCATGAATTAACAACATAATTAACAACTCACATAGATTCATGATTTACAACATGTTTAACCACTTGCATAACATAACAACTTGCATAGTTTTATGAATAATAACTTGCATAGGTTCATGAATAATAACTTGTATAGGTGACTTGCATGATCTCATAACAATTTGCATAGATTCATGATAACAACTTGCGTAGATTCATAATAACAACTTGCATAAATTCATGATAACAACTTGCATAGATTCATAATAACAACTTGCATAAATTCATGATAACAACTTGCATAGATTCATGATAACGACTTGCATAGATTCATGATAACAACTTGCATAGATTCATGAATTCATCCCACAATAACTTACATAATTTCATGATTCACAACAGTAAGGAACTTGCATCATTTCATGATTCACAACAATAAACTTGCATAACTACAAACAACATATACCCAAATCATAGTCTACCATGATTCACTTTTATTTATTTAAACCTAAAAGTGACTAGAACTCACCGAAAAAGAGGGTCTTGAGTTCTGGGTTCTGTAATTGATTAGCGTTCCCTTGTTGTAGACAATTTCATTGTTGTAATTTTAGGCTTGATTTAATTTGAATTGAGTTGCTTTACTTTGCTTTTAATTGGTGGCGGCTACTCTAGGGTTTGGAGTGACAACATGACACCCATTGATCTAATTTTGATTTGATTTTAGGGTTTGAGTCCACATGTCTTTTTATAGAGTTTGGGATTAGTTTAGGCCGTCCGATCGACCCAGAATTAATCCCAGCCAATCAGAGCATATCAGAAATCCTAATGAGTCAGCACCTAGTCACTAACAGGTCATTAAACAAATCTGCCCGGGGGGGGGGGGGGGCAGGTCGACCTGGTTAGGGCAGGTCGACCCCCAAGTCGACCCTATGGTCGACCTGGCCCTAGCGGGAATTTTCCCGCCTAGCCCATCTGACTCTGAATTTTGAATTTTCGAAATCTATTTTGAATTTTCTGAAACTTCCTATGGCCATAACTTCTTCATACGAAGTCCGATTCACGCAAACTCGGACTCTATCCCAACTAGAATTCCGAGACGAGCACAATGGCGTAACCCGTTTCCCTTAATTCTCACATCTGAGACTAGTTATTCTTTAATTTTTTAACATTAACATTAAAATTACGGGGTGTTACATACGGTTCACTAGTATTTTATCAATATGAGATGTCATGCCGCTCTTCCTCTATGTGAATTGAAAACCAATAGTTTTAATTTCCGAAAGCCCTATAAGATTCATATAGTTCTGGAAGGATCGAATGTGTTGAAAAGGAATAGGCAGACCTCCCTTTTTATCAAGTGGAGAGGAGGCATTGTTAAAATCCCCCATAACGGCCCAAGGGTTGGTAACATGATGTGATTCTGAAATAAGCGATTCCCACAATGTTTGGCGTTCTGAGAAGCAACTACTAGTGTAGATAATTGTTATGGTCATAAGAAAACCACCCTTGTTCTCTGCAGCAAAGGTTAAATGTTGGGAATATGCATGTATAACATGAAGATCCCAAACAATAGCGTCCGAAATTACCAATATTCGACCATTATAGGTAGCATTGTTGTTAGTTATAGAATTCCAATGAATAGGGAGTTGACGTAGAAAGAACTGTAAGTTAACTGAATTTAATATATTTTCAATCAAGCCAACTATATTTGGCTTGAGTTGAGTTAGGAGTTTGAAAACATCACGAATACGTTGTGGCGAGTTCATTCCCCTAACATTCCACGTTATTATGGTCATTTAATTGAGGAAGAGCTCCTTAATTGTCTTTTAGGTGGAGCTTCAGGATTTTTCACTTTTTTGGTATGATGCAGGTAATTTGGGTTAATATCAACTAGCTTGGAGACGTCTATATCATCTTCTTTCATATTCTGCTCTGCTCCATTGATCACGTCTGCAATTTTCTCAAGAGAGTCTTGATGTAGGTCAGTAGGAAGCAGATTATCAAGGAAGGGAAGAGTATCACCACATGAAGTGTCTGGTGGAAGGTCTTGAGGGATAATGCTGGTTGGAAGGTTGTCAGGTGAAGGTTGAGGTGGTTAGTTATTGGTTTCATAGGATGTGGAAGTGGATGGTTTCGGAATCCATGTGGGAATGGTTTGGATTTGGTGTACTGAGGATTTATGTCCAAATACTTGACATTTCTCACATTTCGGTGGCAAGTACTCATATTCCACATTAACTACATGAGACGTTCCATTGGGCAACATGACAGGAATAGAATGTTTAATTTCAGCGGAGACATGGAGGCAAATTTGAACATGAGTAAATTTAGTGAACTTTTTATCTGTAGTGTTACTATCAACCATGCATGGCTTACCTAAATAACTTGCAATGAGTGACAAGCATCCATGCTCCACATTTCCATTTGAAGGTTGAATAATTTTACCCACACTTGAATCTCTGATGTGTTAAATTTGGTGAAATCATATCTGGGATACCATTTGTCAACAATCAACAATTTACCATAATAGAAGTAAGTGGAATTCTCGCTAACTTTGTGGAAATATGATGCCAGTTCAAATTGCACCCCAAAATGATAAGAGGGATTAATGTGGATCTAAAATACCCAACAGATTTCTAGACATTGCCAATAAATTCCTTCAGTTTAATATAAGAAACATGGAAGTCTATAGGATGAAGGATAAGTGTGTTTGTCCAGAGTTCCTCTGATTTGTTGATGATTGTAACTGGCAGGAAAACATGGTTTTCTGATGGTGGGATAAAGTGTAAAGTTCGGTTTTGTGATTGAAAAGAGGATGAAGATCGAACTGCATCTGCATATGATGGAAGGGGTGGTAGCACAGTTATAGGTGGAAGCGCAATCCTGATTGGTGGTGGTTCTGGCAGTTGGGGGTAGAGAATGTTGGGAGTTGTGTGTAACTGAATCCGCCATTTTTTCTTTGAATCAGGGTATATATAAATACTGATTTATATATATTAGAAGCATGGATTATACAAATACATAAAAATCACAAATTGCTTAATACTAAGCTAAAATATGGACTATTTATTTACACTATATAGATATTAAATGTACATGTGATATATACGAGTAAATGCATAAGTATTAAATATATTTGATGTATTTAACTCTGCCTAGCCCCATTAATTGAAATGGTTTCAACAGGGAAGCAACCATACTTGACAAATTACTGAAATTGTTTCGGTAAAGATGGAAACAAAGAAGCTCGATTCAGAGCAGTGAGTGATACACATATATAATGTATATATTTGTATGCATGTAATATTGGCAAAGAATCTCGATATATAAAATATAGTTTATATGAGTTGCATGTATAAGTATTTGTTTATGGTAGCTTGTAATGTAATTAGTTTCAATATAAAATAAGGCAGACGCAAGAATGTTCTGTTGCGTTTGGATCTCATTGTATTCCAAAGGGTTTGATCCTTTTTGATTAAATCTGAAATATATAATCTGATGTACGTGTGAATATTTGATTTAGCTTTGCATGTGTAGTTTAATAAGTATGGTCAGATATTATTACACACTGATATATGTTTTGTTTTATTGGCCTAGATTTGGGTTGTTTGATCGTTTAGTTATGGGCTATATGCTAATTATTTAGAAATACATTTAAATGATATACAGCGTACAAGCTATAATGTGTAACATGTTTTAATGTTGCAGCTAAAACGTATGATATGTTTAAGTGTTTAAATAGATAAAACAGTTGGACCTTGTATTGTTGAGCTTCATTATGTTATACTGCACATAATATGCCATTGTCAATTTTGATGTATGTATATGATATTTAGGTATAGATAGATATATAAACAAGATTTACCGATCGTTTTGAAATGTTCAAAAGAAATATGCAGGAATGATATGTAGGAATGATTCTTATATATCATTGAATTTAAACACATATATATGGCTCATATGTATATTGTTTAAATCCAATTAATATTACGAAAATATAATACATATAATATGATATATGTAAATAACTCTAATATTGTTCGCCATTACGAATTACAAAATCCCTTTAAAACAAATTTTGTTATATTAAGTCATAGTGAGGTCTTTTAATAATACACCCATCAATGCCAGTCTCATTGGATGTAATTAACGCCAAAGCATTGTGCACCTTTTACTTTGGTTATATGCGGTAGGAATAATTGTGATGCTTCGATTGTATTGTTGGGTCTGATTTAACTAAGGATGCATAATAGGATTATGGCCTTAGAGGCAATAGCATGAATCATTCTATATTTTGAGCAAATGAATAATCCTGAAAAAAATGTTCATCATGCGATCCAAGAGTAATATTCACAATATGATTGACATAAGATGTCTACCTAAAAGGTTGTGTTTTGGGGTGTTAGCGAAAGCTAGGTCAAGGCATAACTAGATATGGATCTTGGAACACCATTATTTATATATATATATATATATGTATGTATGTATGTATATGTATGTGTATACACACACACACACATACACACACACACACACACACACACACACACACACACACATATATATATATATATATATATATATATGGAGGGATGTTAATTCGAGTGGGAGCGTATTTTAGTTTAAATTTAATATTTATGTTAATATAAATTTTGATTGTCAGAATTTTTATATTTATATTAAATAAATATTACAGAATCAGTTATTATTTATTATCTACTATAGTTATTAAATACTCAACAAACCCGATAATTTAAAATTAATCCTTAAGAAGGATAAATTGAATTAAATCAAATTTCTTGACTAACATTGAAATTTGAGGATTATCTTCAGACAAATAAAACGTAATTGTTTTACAAATATAGAGGATCTAAAATGAAGGTTGAAATGTGACTTTAACCAAATAAGATATAAATGTTATAACAATCTACTTATACATCTCTAGTATTAGATACTAGATATAAATAACATAAATGTATGTAAATTTATAGAAATTGCAAAACAAGTAGAAATCTGATGAAAAAAAGACAAGTGGACCTATGATTGGAAATGAAGCAAATGTTGCTAGATTATCCATAGCAAATTGATTCTTGTTCTTAATACCGACTTAGCTAAATAAATAAAATAATAGTTACTATGAAATTCCATTTAAAATAATTGTTATTATAAATCTTGTTTAGACAAGTTTGAATTTCATTTATAATGAAAGAATAATTATTATTCATATTAAATGAAATATCTTATGGAATTTCACAAATAGTTAATGATCTTTATAAATCGTTAACAATAATGTACTTGACATAAATAATAAGTGGATTAAATTTAGTGATTTAAACCCAACTTACCTTTAGAATTGTCTGTTAGCCCATATAAACATGAAAAGCATATCAAAAGCTCCATTATGATGGAATTTTGAAATCATTTGATTTCGAATCATATAAAGAATGCAAATCTTGTTTATTAGGCAAAATAACTGAATCCCCTTTCACTTGACACAGTGATTGGATGATAAGTATCGGGTCTCGTAAATAATGATGTATACGGAGCAATGAATACATAAGCTAGAGGAAAGTTTCATATTACTTCATTGTATTGATTAATGATTTCAATAGATATATATGTGTGTACCTCATGAAACACAAATCAAAATCCTTTTAAAAGTACAAAGAATTCAGAAATGTAGTTCAAAACCAATTTTGATAGAAAATAAATATTCTTCGAATATATCAAAGAGAATAATTAAGCCAATAATTTAGTGACTATCTAATGAGTGTGAAATTGTTTCACAACTCACTCCACTTAGAACACAACCCTAAAATGGTGTGTATGAAAGGAAAAATCACACCTTATAAGATTTGGTACAATCAATGATAAGTCATATAGATCTTCCAATAAATTAAATTCAGAACAATTGCATTTGATCCTACTAAAATGATTTTGAAGACGCCATATAAGATATGGACTAGGAAGTGTCTTAGTGCATCTAATGCAAAGATTTGGGATGTAAGGCATTTATTAAATGTCCTTCCTTTGATAAGATCAGACCCAAATCAGATAATTATTTTTTGTGATATCAAAAGAAACAAATGGATATTATTTCTATAAATCCACTGAGAATAAAATGTTTATTGCTCGAATTGGTATCCCTTTTAAAGGAGAGCCAGTCCCTAAAATATCGATGGGAATGAAATAGAATTCAAAATGCCTCAGAAACCCCAAAATACCATTGAATCTTGTATAGACAAGATATTAAGTGGGAGAGACACAATAATTCTAATGTTATATATTGATAACACATTAATTATTGTGAATAATGTTAGTTTTAAAAGTAAGAAATCGATACTGATTCTGAGAAAGAAAATGTTTGGATTAAGAAGTTCACAACTGAACTTAATTCATTGTTGATCTAATGATTTATATTGCGACAATAATGTGGCTATTGCAGGTCTAAAACCTTAAACTTATTATCAATCCAAACATAAATATTTAAGAAATATATTTCTTATGTGAAGTTGTTCACAAAGGAAGTAAACATATTTGCATAGTTGCAAAAGTAGTAAATGTTGCAGACCTACTGAATTAAACTCTATCGCAACAGAAATTTAATAGTCATGCTAGTTTCATGACTATATGATACGTGAATGATTGACTCTAGTGCAAGTGGGAGATTGTTAGAGTTTATGCCCTAGAGGCAATCCATTTTATGTGATTAATTACAATGTTGATGTTATTATTTTATTTGGAATAAAATTATTCAGTTATATTATATTTACTGCATAATATAAATATTAACATAATAGAAGTCCTTAGAATAATAATACGGAATTATATAATTCGAGTAAGACTTAAACTTGAGATTATATAATATATTAAGAATTATAATTCTTAAATGTCCCTAGTCAAGTTTTATTGTTTATACGGGACAACAACAAAACATTGAGACTAGTATGTTGATTGACTGATGATCACATCTCATTGATCATTAATATACGTGATATTAATGTCAAGACATAAATACATATTAGAGAATAACGTATTGGGCTGACCTACCATGAGAAAACTACATGGGATATACTTAACAGTATCATAAGTTATTCTCACAGTTGTGTAATGGTCCTCAAACCTGAAAGCATTATTATTTTATTCGAGGATATTTGCGTTTTGATATCATCAAAAGTTTTTTGTAACAGGGTAGACGATAAAGGTAATTATTGGATACATATCGAGTTGAATGAAAATTATGAATGATGTAGATGGAATTTAACCCTATGATATACTTGTAGTGATATCCATGTGCCTCTTGATTGAGTGAGGCTATGAAATGCATGGCCGTGCTCAAATACTGATTTGTCAAGATAAAAGGATTCAATTATAAAGAGGATAATGCATTCCATGCCTCGAGTTTAATCCTGGATATACTAGTTAAAAGGATTATATTACATTGATATCAAATCATTGATCTTATTGTAACTTGGGTAGCAGCGATGTATTACTAGATGTTGCTCACTATTTATAATTTAAATTATTGCCAATAATCTAATAACCTATAGGGTCACACAGTAGAACGTTAAAAAGGAGAAATTGTTTTAGGTAAATAAAATATCAGTTTATTGATACTTTATTTAAAGTTGGAGCAAGTATTTGGTTGGTTCCTATTTTATGGTTAACATTTTGTTATTAAAGGGATACTCATTTCCTTTTTAACTAGGACGACTAACCCTAAAATAGTCACATATTATGAAACGACCCAAACTCGCCCTTACGGGGAAGCCCGAATTTAGTTGAGAACACGACAAATCAAAACATAAGCAGAAGAACATTTCATTGCTATTACAACAGTTTCATCAGAGTACAAGAATATAACAGTATGAATAAATAATATACATCAGAAAAATATCAGATATTAAATTACAATAGCAGTGGAAAAATAATACATAACACAACTAAAAGAGATACATAGATACAAAGCTTTCCGAATATAGCTCCAGTGTAAATCCAGGATCCTGTGAAAATAATACTTGCAAAACCAAAACTACTAGCTGCCCATGTGGAAAATATGGGCACCCAGAGTTTAGGTTAAAAACAGTAAACTCCAGTCAGTCATGCGACTGGTGTGAGAACTAAAACAGTTATTTAAACTTTACATTAGAAATAAAGTAAATCAAGGTATCGCGACGTATAACGCGGAACAGGTTTTCTACCAAGATTACCAGTGCATAAAACAAACAGTGCAATGCTTTTCCAAAAATGAAGCTATTATAACACTCAGGTTCCACCACACAATGCAACGCAAGTCGAAGGATAGAGTTTTCCCTTATAATAGCCAAACATGCTTGATACATTATATAACTGTGACGAACCAGGGTTTTCGACCCAGAAAGTCAACATAAAACTCATGTCAATTATTCAGGCATCGAACATTCAAGATCATTAAGAGAAAGAAGTTAGAGAGTGAGAATAGATAAGATAGAAAATTTGAATAGAAGAAGAAGGAACCACAGAATCGGAGTAATACGAATCTCACAGTGGAATGAGTAAAACGTACTATATAACATAACTTTGAAATACAAATCTATACTTGAATATACATATCATTATCGAAGTACAACACTTACAACACAGCTGAAATAAACAATTGCTATATAATCCTAAAGCCTCCTGCTCCAAGCTCTCAGTATATTTGTAAAATCCCGATTACTTGACTACCCGTACAAAATTGGGCACCCAAGAGTTTAGGGAAAACAAAACAAAATAAACTCTGGGTCAGTCATGGGACTGGTGTGAGTAAACAATTTAAAATAATTCGAGAAAATAAACGATATTTCATAAGACCATGCGGTATAACACAGAACAGGTTTTTTCCCTTATGAGAATCCAAAACACTTGATTTAACACTCAAAATTCTTTTGAAAAAAACGATAAAATTTATATCAAAACTCTTTTGATATTATAATAGTGTCTATCAACCACAACTAAATAATCATCTAACAGAACGCTTTCATCTCACGTTCTACATACATGATATATAATTAAAACCTGCGGGCGCTTATTGGGTAATGGATTCCAACTGGTAGTGTATGGGACCACCTTCTGATAGTGTATCTAGAGAGAAATACACCGGGTTCAACAAGAACATCTTGTAACCTTGGCTATACATGATCGGTCACTCATTTCACTTGAGTGTACCAATTGTATTATCACCAACGGTTGGGATCAGCAACTGTTTCCTGAAAGGGATAGCATCGAAATAGGTTAAAGAAGTAAATGAAATTTCTCTAGATCTGGTGACAATACACCCTAATTGGTAGCTAACCACATAGCCATGCAACCTCCCAATTTTATACCATTTCCTGGTTGTGAGGCTAGAGGTCATAACGTATAGATCACACTTTTATTTACTTTAAATGTCACATCGTCATACCCGCCAAATCAAAAATTGATTTCCCCAAAAATACCACTGGAATACAGCTAAGTGAAATGAATATCTCCGCCACCAAACGTAAATACACTTGAAGAGATCTATTTACGTGTAATGTCCCGTATTTTTGATAGCCAAATATTTATTTAATTTATTTATTTTAAATATTATATTTGGAATATTATGGATTTTTAATATTTAATTCGTTTATTAAAACGAAGTTTTACCGTTAATTTTATTTATAATATAAAACGAGCTCGAAATAGCACGGCAGTTCATAATATTTGGTTTTGAACTTCAACTGAGGATACAGGATCTGATATAAGTCAGATTTCTGTGAAACAAGAAACATTGGGACCGTATTGATTTTAATTTTCGTATGGAAGAGAAAAATCTAGGTTTCATGTCATAGATAGTAAGTAATGGCTAAATCAATATTTGAAATAGTTGCTATGGAAATCGTTATTAAAATTATAGGCCTTTAAAATAACCATTTTGCAAACGGACTCCGTTTTCGACGAAACTAGTTTCATTGGAACTGTAACGTTAAATTATTGTACGGCGTTGAATTGCGTGGCAAACCGATGTCGCATGTGACCACGGTAGCCTAAACGCCCGTTCAATTTCTATAACGCGTAATTAATTTAATAAAGAGATATTTGGGCATAACTTGAGCAGACGATCGACTTAAGCCACAAAACCAATTCCTTTGAGTTCGTATCATCTATTATAGTCAGGATAGGTATACAGTTTGTTATTTTTGGTGACCGGCTAATTTGGTGTCCAGAATGGCAATGCGATGCATATAAAAATAGCCTACCGGGGAAACAGTCCCAGAATGCGACGAATCTGGTGCCATTGGGTTCGTATTAATTAATTATTGTAGAATTTCAAGGTTTCAAGTTGGTTAGATTTATCTAATGATCATGGAAAATTTAAATGCGTGTTTTTCGCTGGTTTTATAAAGGAAATTTTTCCAAACGATGTCAGAATTTGATGAAACTTGTCCCATTAGGTCCGGAATATTGTTCTATGCCAGGATTAGCCTTTTTATCAGAAAACGGAAGTCGTTTGTATTGATTTTATTGCGTTACTTTGTGGTAAAGTTTCATGAGATATTAAAATAATATTAAACCATCCCAACTCTCCTATATAACACCTTACATGTTCGGTCAAAAACCCTCCCTTGAAGTCAACAGTTTGAGCTGCCACTAACATGTATTGAACAACTGAAAAGCCGTGAGTTCACTTCCACAAATTCGTTCAAATCAATTAGCAAACTATAATCCTTCAAACTACAAAGTCGTTCAACTACGTGAGATCCGTGATTTGATCGGTGGTGATCAACTTCTTGGCATGGTTGCGACCGGAAATCAGTTTGAAAGGGTGGTTGTTTGAGGCCCAACTATGGTCGACGGAGGGCGTCGAGTGGAGGGAGGATTGTGGCGGAATTCGAGGGACCTGAGAGTGTTGGAGCTGGCGTAGTTGATCGCGCCTCGGTAGTTAGTATGGGTTGCAGTGGTCAATGTTTTGACGCATGGTGGTGGTTCTGTACACGAAGCAGTAGAAGGATTTCGAACTAGAAGGATCATCTCGCTCGTTATTTCCAGAATAAGGAAGTTAGGTCATGCTATTTGTTTTAATAACCGTTAATTAAGTGATTTATATAATTAAATTTTAATTAGGGGTTAATTATTTGAATTAAAATGTGTATAATAGAAAACGTATTTATGTATGTCAGGTATGGGAACAAATGAAAGTCAAGATCATCGCAGGAAGGCAGTGAGCATGAACAAAGAGAAATTGTTGGACAATCAATCTATAAACAAACCATATTAGGTCTTTATTAATAATTATAATTATGAGTTAATCATCCGAATGAAAATCGTATAACTTAAAATGGTTCTAAATCTTGTGCAGAACGTACAGGAATAGCGTGAGCGCAAATAAGAACAGGTAGCATAAAGAAGTGTTTTAACCTGTAAACTCTAATTCAACGTAATTAAATTAATTAATAGTTAATCAACGAAGGTAACCATTTATTTAAAATTGTATACTAAAATATTTATAACATCTTATTATGTAATCAGAATTGGACGTATCAAGTAGTGTTGTCAAGCATCACATTTTGGAAATTGACTTTGATAGAACTGAAGGTTGTTGGGATTACTAGTAAATTAAACTTCTGTTTAATTTGACTAGAACTGAACCGCTTAAACAACAAATGGAATCAAGGTGAGTTAAACTCACTCAGTTTTTTTTTCCATTTATATTTTTATAAATTGGGTTTTTATTTTTGTGTGCCCTGGTTGCTAATAGTTGACTCTTTGCTAGTATTATAATTATATGTTGATTTAAATGATGAAATTAAACCGTCATTTAATTTTAGTGAAATACCAAATCGTTATTTTAACGATTAAGCCCAGTAAAGGTAACTCACCTTGGTTGGTCATGTTTTGTAAAATAAACGTGCTTAAATTGTTTGAATTGCTTGTAAATTGGTTGATGCTAAATGTTCATTACGTATTTTTATCAGTTAAATGAAATGGAATGACCCGGTTTGTGATAACCGTTTGGAAAACAGGGAAGAACGGCTTGGAGGGATCCAACTGGATTCCTTAAGTACATTATTTATTTTTATATTATCATATATGAACTGATCTGATGGGGTGATTGATTTGATTATTGATTATCGACTGAATATTCAACATTTGTTTGGTTTAAACCAATGGGCGGTATTGTTTAAGTAATTGGCAGCATATGGCCTATAAAATCAATCGCTTTTGTTTAAATTGATTTACCGTCAGGTGAATTGATAGAACTAAAGTTATAAAATTTATTTTCCAGCTGGAGATAGATTTCGAAATATATTATTTTGAATAAAAGTTAATAAAAGGAAAATAAATAAATATTTTATTTACTTAAGACTTGGATTATTATTAATTGATTTTATAAAGTCAATCCTGATGTTAATCAGATTTATAAGTACAAGAATAAGAAATAAATCGAATGGTTAAACTTGGATAATTGTTTTGTTAGAAAAATTAAATGGAATTATTTAAATTAATCATATTATTAATTAATCTAAAGTGAGAACGAATTGGAATGGGTTCACGAGATAACCGTGCCTTGAGTTGACTAAGTCAACCATTGAAATTGGAATTGATTTTAAATTAGTTTAATTTGAATTAATCTAATAAAATAGTTTGATGAATATTGTTTAATTTAATAAAGTTTTTAAAAAAGAAATTTACTATTTATTTTAGTAATAAAGAGGTTAACTACTGAAGTAGCAAATGATTGGAGTAAACTATTATGGTAATTAAAAATAATTTAGAAAATTATTTGTTAATGGAAATTATTTAAAGAGTAATCGAAGTTGAAATGAAATCCAATCGATTTGGTGAAAGAAGTTTATGAACGGGTTTTATATTTAAAACCTGAATTTTTATAACGAAGTTATAAAGAGTATTTTAAGAGAATACAATAACTTAAATTAAATGTTTACTTAATACTTGAATTAAGTAAAAGGAGATTAGGATAAAAGGGTTTATAATAAGTCCAGAGCTACATGGGTGAGGTTTAAAGTGTTAAAGCGTTAATTTTGCAATTAACATTATTTAATAATGGGATTAAGCATATGTAAGGAATTGAACTGAGAAGTTTAAGCGGGAAAGGGTTGAATGGATTTGGAAAGAGTTTGGTATAAGTGAATTTGGTAAAAGGAGCGAGTCATAGGATTTTGGAATCAAATCTGAATTATAAAAATGGATTTGTTTAAGAGGTAGAGGTTAAAAGATGACGTTGTATAAGGAATTACTTAATTAGTGAATTAATAATTAATGGTATATTCGAGAAAACTTGAACGACTTCAAGATTATCTGAGGATGACATTAGTTGTAATGGTAAAAGAGGTTAGTAAAATTTATTATTTCATTAGTGAAATAATAAACGCCACGTTTGGTGAAAATTTGGAGAATATATAACGAGAGATCCGAAGTAAAGGAAATTAACAAGAGGGGAAACTAGATAATAAGAATTCCAAAGTAGAAGAAAAACAAAAAGGGATTGCGTGAAAATATAACGATACTCTCGAATTAGAAAGGAAATGTAAAGTTTAGTTTTATTCTATACTAATAAGTATTTTTTATTATTTCAAGAATGGAATAAAAGATATTATGTAACGTTGTTTACGAATAATAAGTTGAATGTATTACCCAAATTTAAATAATAAGGAATGATGTAACAAATGTTTTGCAAGGAGAATTAAGTGGAAAGTGAATACAGTTATAAGTTATTTTACTAAGTATTATAAAGAAATGGTTTTGAGAACATTGGTATATAAGAATTCAATTATCATATTTTTAAATATTAAAAGAGCTAGAAGTCCTAATTAAGCAGAAGTGAATTAATGTGTTTTAATTAAAAGGCCAAGTGATGCCGAATATTGAACCAGTGAACTCATTGGATTTCATGATTGAATCACTATATATTTTGAAAGTTAAATCACCGACTATCAAAACTGCCCAATACAATTGTTGGTATGGAAAGACCGGGATTGAATCTATATTTGAAAACCATTCCGACCAACAAATATGTGAAGATATCAGAAGATGATCGAGATGGAGCATTGAAGACCATGGATCTTCATAAATGGAAGAACCGCTAAAAAATCTTCGGTTAGCTCCTAGAGATAAACTGTGGTTTTGTCGTAAGTGGAATCTACGGATTGCAAAGACTACTCGCTACTGATCCATGGGGTGGTTCCTATATTGGATGCAGTAGGAGAGTGCCTTCGGTTCATCCTGTTCCTGGATAACTTGTATGGACGAATGTCTAGCAGAGTATTTCCAAAAGAGTCACGTACGTTGGTATTTTCAAACGTATCAAGTTAATGGCAGAGAAGTGTACATTCTCTTAGCTTGATAACTAAAATATATTTGTGAACGTCAATTAGTGATATCTGGGGGATCTAACGATGTGGCATTCAAAGTAAATGGTGGCCAGATGTTCTAAAAAGTATATATAACGTCAAGTCTCACCAACCGAGGAATGATAAAAATCGGGCAGGCAGCATGGCTATGTGGCTCGCTCCGATTCGGGTGTATAATCACCTATCTAGAGAAATTCCTTTTGCTTCTTTAACCTATACTTCGATGCTGTCCCTATACGGGAAACGGTTGCTGATCCCAACCGTTAGTGATATACATTCGATACACTCAAGCGAAATGAGTGGTCGGTCATGTGTGGGCCGGGTTGCAAGAAGTTCTTGTTGAACCCAGTGTATTCGCCTCTAGAGATACACTATCGGCAGGTGGTCCCATACCTTGTCATAGTCGGAATCCAATCTCCAATAAGTGCCCGTGGTTTTTTTTATATACTATATATGTGGAGCGTGACATGCAAGCGTTCCACTAGATTGATATTTACTTGTATTTAGACATTATTATAATATCTGTAACGACACGGAAAATCTGAACCAATTTAAAAAAATTTAATTGGCTATAATAGTGGATTTTAAATATTTAAAATAAATATTTTAAATAATAATGATGAAAAGTAAGTTTGAAATCGACATTTGAAAACGAAAATAATTAATTCTTATATAAACAAGGCCTGAAATGGCGCGGTAGTTTCAAAATTTGAATTCAAACTTTGACTGACTATATCGGGTGCAAAACAAAACGAATTTGAGTGAAACCAAAAATATTTAAATCTGTTAGTGAATACCTTTCTAACGAATCTGAAAAATCGAAGTTTCATAGCGGAAAGCAAAAGTTATGGCCAAATGAATTTTTAGAAAGGTCGCTATGGAATTTATATAGCCCGTGAAATTGGCCATTTTGCAAACGACCTCTGAATTCGACGTAACCACTTTTGTTGGATCCGGGATGTGAAGTTATTGCTAGGTTTCAAATTTCATAATTTTTGAAGCTAGTATGTGAGCGTAGCAAAGGAAAACGTGTTTTGGTCAATTACAATTAAATTGGACCGACCAAAAATGGGCCATTTTTCAAACGGTCTCAGAATTCGACGAAACTAGTTTTGTTGGGACCGTATCGTCAAAGCATAGCCAGATTTATTTTTTTGGAATTTTTTGAATCAGTTTGTGGCCCTGGCAAATTGAAATGTACGTTCAAATCGAATATTGAATGTTATATATTTTAAATTGAATGAAAACAGACTGAAATAGTCGAATGGGACTACGAAACATATCCCATTGTATTCGGAATGGGGGTAAAACGCTAGGGACGATAGTCGTTGGGTTTGGATTGGAGGTCGTGTCAGAAAACCCCTTTTAAAACCTCCCGGCCAGTCAGATTTTTTATAAAAAAAGAAAAATTCTCAACCCCCCCCCCCCCCCCCCGATAAACGACGGAAGCAGCTCAAAACTTCCCAAGCTATTTGCCGCAGCCACGATCATCTTCAGGCCAGGCTTCAGTTAGGTTTTTTGTAGTCCTCCTCTCCCTCTTCAAATCAAGACAAACCGCATCCTCCATCGTTCAACCCTGGTCGAGATCGAGCTCTGTGAAGTGGGCGACTTCAAATCGCCGCGGTGGCCACGTCAGACCACCGAACTGGCCCCACCACCACGCGCAAGGGCGCCTTTCCAAGCTTGACATCGTGGTGTAGCCCGATCGAAGAATCGTTGTGCGGATTGAAAGATTTCTCCATCCCTAGTTTCGAAGAACAGCACAAGGTATACGGCCTTGTTAAAGTTAAAGGAAAACAACATTTAAAAGTGTCGCAAAGTTTGTTTATTGAAT
Source organism: Allium sativum (assembly GCA_030737875.1). Classification (NCBI taxonomy): domain Eukaryota; kingdom Viridiplantae; phylum Streptophyta; class Magnoliopsida; order Asparagales; family Amaryllidaceae; genus Allium; species Allium sativum. The sequence continues at coordinate 413,624,771 of CM060924.1, read as the reverse complement.
AAAAATCATATCTATTTCGTTTCTTGTCGAAATCCAGTGAAACAAGAGACAATGGACTCGTGTGGACGTCTTCTACCTTCTAGAAGAGACCACATATTTTTCTGAGCCTTCTGCTATTTTTGGTGGAGCGGAACCCAATGTGAGATTTCTAAATTATAAACGATATGGAAAATGATGATGTATAAATTATATAGTCGATGTATTAGTTATTTAAGCGTTGTACACCTCTTGTATAAGCGTTGTATAAGTTGTACGTTCGATGTATAAGTTGTATATGCATTGTAAAAATTATATATGTATTGAAATAGAAGTGAAATGATATATATATATATATATATACCCCTCGTCCACAAACCATGGACGATATTTATTGGTTGTGATTGGTGTGAAAATTGATTGATAGCGAATGGTTGATTGAAATTGTTTGTGGCTGAAATTGATTGATTGTGGTTCAAAAATACCCGTTTGTGGTTGAGAAATATTTGGTTGAAACCACATAGGATTAGTTTGTCGAAATGAAAAAAATATACATGCCGCCTGCGTGCGAACTAGATGCATGATTCCCCATTTGTCAAAAGCTGCGAGGCTTTAAGGTAGAGCGAGGAGCCGTACTAGGGACGGTCCCGGTTTTAACTACCCTGCCGTTATGCTGCCGAAATTTTGAATAATATTCATGTGTTAGAATTATTTTCATTTTTTGAAACTATATTTATTTGTTGAATTGAAATTCATGTGTTGAATGGTATTCGTGTTATAAATATAAAAATCACCTTTTTATCTATATATACAAACTATAGAAAACCTTCATGTGTTGAATCGAAATTAATTCACTGAATTGAAATTCATGTGTTGAATGGTATTCGTGTTTTAAATATAAAAATCACCTTTTTATCTATATATACAAACTATAGAAAACCTTCATGTGTTGAATCGAAATTCATTCTTTGAATTGAAATTCATGTGTTGAATGGTATTCGTGTTTTAAATATAAAAATCACCTTTTTATCTATATATACCAACTATGGAAAACCTTCATGTGTTGAATCGAAATTCATTCGTTGAATTGAAATTCATGTGTTGAATGGTATTCGTATTTTGAAATAAATTGTTTTATAATAAAAATCATATTTTTATTACCTATATGAACTATATAAAATAATCTTGTTTTGAAATAAATTATTTTATAATAAAAATCCTATTTTTATCATCTATATGAACTATATAAAATAGTCGTGTTTCGAAATAAATTGTTTTACATTAAAAATCACATTTTTATTATATACATGAATTGTTATAAATAGTGAAGTGTTGAAATAGAAGACAGTTAGATAAAAATATCATTTTATCAAATGTATGAAAATCATATAGTTTTGAAATCGAAGAATCGATATATATATATATATAAATAGAATTGAAATATATCGAATAACGAAGCTGCAGTTCGTATTTTGAAACCGTGATTTCAAACGATTAGTGCGGGAGATCCGACCATCGGATTTTCCCGAAACCGCAACCGTTGGGTTCGCTTTGGAAATATCTTTCCAACGGCACCAACTTAGTAAAAATCCAATTGTTGGATTGTCTGGAATGTTTAATTCAAATCTGAAGAAAAGAGCGCCAGAATCGATTATATATATATATAATTATATTAAATCGAATAACGACGCTGCAGTTCATATTTTGAAATCGAAACTTCAAATGATTATACCGGGAGATCCAACCGTCGGATTTTCCCGAAACTGGAACCGTTGGATTCGTTTTGAAAAGATCTTTCTAATGATGTAAATTTTGTGAAGATCCAATGGTTAGATTTTTAGATATGTGTAAATCAAATCTGAAAAAAAACAGCGCCACAGCCGCGTTATGGCTGGAAGCGTCATTTTGAATAAATTGGCTATTTTAAAATAAATAAAAATAGTGATAAATCGTTATAAAATATTATAAACGATATGGATGTGAAATTTAGAAACAAACTGAAGGTTGGCTAAGTCGAATGGTTTCCTGGGTGTTGATCTGATGTTGGTTTCGGCCTTCGGGGTTAATATTTGGGAAATTGTTCTCTTACTGATTTACGGTTAGTGACTAATGAATTGAAATGATGCGTAGTAGTGTTTGTGTAGCACTTGTTTATTATATACGCGAGTTGCTCAGAAAGACCGGGTTTATCCCATTCTGAATAACTGAATCGACGATAAAAAATCGAAGATGAAGACGGTGGTCGAAGACCGGAGATCTTCACCTCGTTTGGATGGTAACTGATGTCCTGATTGGGAGGCATCCCGAAATATGGATAATGAGTGGTGATCGTCTAGACGTACGTGGAGGTCGATGGGTTTGCGAGGTATATAGTGCCTCCAGTTTCGTTCAGACCCAGGACGGACTTGTAAATGGATTGTGTGTCTGACATTGGAATTTATTCTGTGTGATTAATAGCCATCAGTTGCATGGTGTGAATTGCCTGTGTGGCATGCTAAGATGCAGTGAGCAAGGCTTCTGTTGAAAAGAAAAGTGAAGCGACCCGAACTTCCCCGGTCTCCGAAGAGATGAGAAAGAACGAATTACTGTGAGGACAAGACAAATCAGAACACAAACAGAAGAACATTTCATTGTATATTACAACAATTCCATCAGATACAAAAATATACAAAGTATAAATGAATAAATTACATTCGATAAATATCATAGATTACAATAAATTACATAGCAGCGGAAAATAATACAAAGCACAACTGAAGGTGATACACGGATACAGAGCTTTTCGGATATCATTCCAGCTGTAAACCAGGATCCTGTGAATATAAATCTGCAAAACCAAAACTACTAGCTGCCCGTGCAGAAAATAGGGGCACCCAGAGTTTAGGTTAAAACAATAAACTCCAGGTCAGTCATGTGACCGGTGTGAGAACTAAAACAGTTATTAATATTGGTTTTAAAGTTAGGTAAATCAAGGGACCACGCCGTATAACACGGAACGGGTTTCCTCCCAAGAATACCAGTGCATAGAACAAACATCGCAATGCTAAATAAAGAAAAATGAAGTTGTTATAAGACCCAGGTCCCATCACACAATGCAACACAAGCTGGAGGATAGGGTTTTCCCTTATAACAACCAAAGCATGCTTGATACGTTTAAAACACATTATTTGATACTATTATAAGTATATAGTGTCAAAACAATTTCAATCATAAATATCAATCATAGGCGGCATAGCTACCATCTACTCTGTCGCCATACTAGTTCTACAATTAAAACCGCAATACACGTATTGGAAATTGGATTTCCGTCATGAGTCGAGGCAAGGGGAAATCTCCTCTCCGCGTTCGAGACACTCTAGCAAATGTCTAAGGACTACACACTCTGGGCAATCCTGGATGCTTCAGGGCCGGTCCTCACTTACGTTAGAGGATTAATTATTCCTGAACACACGTTTCCCGGTCCTTACAGACCTATAATCGAGGCGCCTCGCATTCCAACAACCACATAGGTGAAAAGTATATAAATGTTAGGGCTGGTAAGTCACTGACACCACCAAAGCTAGAAAGAAACGTCGTGCTCTCCCTACAGTCCGTATCCCGTTTTTCACTCATACCGAGGTGTGAGGCTCGCGAATTCACGTTATACACAAAGCTGCCATGTAGGCCGTGCTTTGATCATCAACCACAAGATTTTGCTTTTCAACAGAAGCCTTGATCCATGCAACTCAGCATGCCACACAGGCAATTCATGCCATGCGATTGATATCTATCGATATATAACCTCTAAGCTCGTACGTCTCAGAGAAGGGCGTTAAGCAAGAGAATAAATTCTTCTCCGCCAAACAGATATATATTTAACAGAAATCAATCAACACAGAATAAAATCCAATGTCAGACACACAATCCATTTACAAGTTCGTTCTGGGTCTGAACGAAACCGGAGGCACTTTCCTCGCATATCCATCGATCTCCAAGTACGTCTGGATGACCACCAACTATTTCCATCCTCTTGGGTGTACAGCCCAATCAGGATCATCAGTAATTATCCAAACGATGTGAAGACTTCCGGTCTTCAACCACCGTCTTCATCTTCGACATATTGTCGAATCGGTTATTCAGAATGGATATAAACCCGGCCTTTCCAAACAACCCGCTTATATTAAAAACAAATGTTACACAATCACAACATACGCCTCATTCCAATTAATTAGTCCCCAACCGTAAATCAGTAAGAAAGCAATTTCCCAAATATTAACCCCGAAGGCCGAAACCAACATCAGATCAATACCCAGGAAACCATTCTTCTTAACTAACCTACAGCTAGTTTCTAAATTCCACATTCTCAGGGAAAAGTTCCCATTAATTTTATCCAAGATAAATTCTTTAAAATTTATCCTTTAATCTTCCTTTGGATGTCATTTCAAACCAAATTAAGGTTTTCCAAACTAATCGGGACTAGCAAACCACACCGAAGTAATTATTTATTTTATTTCCCAATCCCAACCTATTCATCCCATGAAGAAAACTGGTATTACTCCATATCTAACACCATGGTGTTATCGGTAAAATTAATTACCATTTCACGTTCAAATCTAATTAAAGATTTAACTATCGCTTGGAGCAAAAACTGGTGATACTCCATTCTCGCTCACTTTTTAAATTTGATAATTTAGATTATCAATGCACATTTCAATTTAATTGCGGATTCATTAAAACTCCTTTACTGGGTTAAAAACTAGTGTCATTTAAAACACAGTTCACGATAAACCCAAATCACATTCTATTTATTATCGGGTTAAAGAACTAGTGTTATTTAAAACACAGTTCACGATAAACCCATGAATCAGTTCTATTTAAACCCATTCCAAATCCAATTTATTTATTTAAAAATAAATGGGTTTTAATTTTAGTTCAAAACTAGTTCATTTCAATAAAATCTATTTTTATCCTTTCAAATATGGAGTTTTTCATCTCAATTTTTCCCAAATCATTTCTTATGATTTTACACAAATTATTAATATTTTTAATAATTTTATTAAGGCCCGTACAGTCGATTTCCATCAACGGCTGTCGAACTGCACTTATAGCGACCTTTTTCAAATTTGATTTGGACGTATCTCCAAATCCAACTATTAAATTTCAAATTTCTAATATTCGTTAGAAAGCTCTTTTCGATACGAACCCAACGGTTTCGGTTTTAGGAGAATCCGACGGTCGGATCTCCCGTAATGTCCGTTCGAAATAAATGGTCGAAATTCACGAACTACCGCGGCGCGTTCTATTCAGGCCATTATATTATATATATAATATATATAATATAATTTCGTCGATTACTACTTAAAAACGAATTTTATAAATAGTTTTGAATTCGTTCCAAAAACAATTTCAACCTTTATTTCAGATTCAAATCAAAATTAAATTTCCTATTATAAATCCTTTTTACTTTCATTTCTATTTGATTTCAATTCAAATCGATTTTAATTCGATTCGAATTCACTTCGTTTTCTATTCAATTTAAATTCAATTCATTATCTATTCAATTTGAATTCAATTCGTTTTCTTTCCAATTCGAATTCAAATTGGTTTTCTATTCAATTCAAATCAAATTCGTTATATATTCAATTGAAATCAAATTTGTTTTCTATTTAATTCAATTCGAAATCGTTTTATATTCAATTCATTTCGAAATCGTTTTATATTCAATTCATTTCGAAGTCGTTTCATATTCAATTCATTTCGAAATCGTTTCATATTCAATTCATTTCGAAATCGTTTTATATTCAATTCATTTCGAAGTCGTTTTATATTCAATTCAAATTTCATTTCAAAAATCGATTACGAAATCACTTTTCAATATTCATTTTAAAATGAGTAAAATCGATATAAATATCATTCACATCAAAATGGCGTCAATCTAATCAACACGGCTTCATGTATTTCTATTTTCTGATATTCTATTTCAAATATTTCTTTTTCAAATATTTCTATTTCAAATATTTCTATTTTTAAAATATTTCGTTCAACACATGACTAATCTCAACGGATGAGTACTGTCAACACATGAACCTTTATTTTATAATATTCTTTATTTTTCAAATTGGAATGAGACCCAAACAATCACCATATAATGTTAATTATATGGATTTTCATACATCACATATATAATAACATTGAAAAATAATCAACCATCAACCAAAGTGCACTACACTGTATAAGCATCAAATATAGATATCTAACGCTTATAACAGCTTGTCAATCAATCGATCGACATATTTAATCAATCAAGATGAGTGAACTTCAAATTTCATTCCAACACCCATGTGGGGTTTCAAATCAACAAACACAAATTTTATTTGTGCAGTTGGGCGATGTGTAAAATTTATCGTCCCAATCAATGTCCTTCAAATAGGTGTACATAAACAAACCGTCCGGTTTGTAAATGAATATTTATTTATTCACATTCCTGTTAAAAATTATATTTTTAACGATAAAATATTTTATTTTAACACATGAATTTTTATTCAGTTCATTTACAAAATAAAAATGGTATTTTTATTTTTCTAACTTATTTTAGAAAATTTCGGCGGCATAACGGCACGATACTAGAAAAGGGACGAGGCCTAGCCTTATCCCTGGTCTAGTGAAGGCCCACGCCATTCACACATCAATCAAATCATTCCAATTCACCAAAAGATTCAGTTCAAACCAAATAATCTAACCAACTACACAACCAAACAATTAAACAAACAAGCCATCCATGGTCTGTGGATGACGGGTGTCGGGTGCTGCTAAACACCGTCTACATCCTAGTATATATATAACTAGAAAAAGAAATTGAAGAGTGAGAAGTTCTCACCAATAGCTATCCAATACCACGACTCTTCATTTAGAGAAATCATCGCCAATCTCGCCTTTTGTCGCTTTCGTTGCCCGTATTCACTACATATGTAAAAATTGAATTTTTACTTCGCTATCCAATATATAAAAATCGAATTTTTACTTCGCTATTCAATATATAAAAATCAAATTTTTACTTCGCTATTCAATATATAAAAATCGAATTTTTACTTCGCTATTCAATATATAAAAATCGAATTTTTACTTCGATGCTATATAGATAAAAATTATATTCTTATCATGCTATCCTCTATATAAAGATTTCGCCTTTCTATTTCTAAAAATCTCATATTTTTAAATATAAAAATTTCATCTTTTCCTTTACAAAAATCTTATCATTATATTTTGTTTTCTAAAACAAAAATATAATTTTTTTTCTAAACAAAGTGTATTCCCTTTCAAAACAAGGTTTATTTTATATAAAAATAATAATCTGATTTTTAAACTAATATTAACACATCAAAATCTGGTTTTTAACTAAGTATTAAAATTAAATAAAACAGAAAATAAAATAAAGTAAAGTAAAATAAAAACAAAACCAAAAAAAACTTACTGTTGTTTGACCTGGGGGGTTTCGATCGGCAGCCTAGGGTAGGGGGTTCGATCGTTCGAACGAGGAGGAGGGTGGCTGAGGGTAGCGGCGGAGGCAGGGCGGCGGTAGAGGTTGCGGTGGTGGAGGATGGGCGTCTTTTTTTCTTTTTTTTTTCTATTTTGATTTCTGAAATCGGCTTGAAATAAAAAGGGGGGCCAGAATGAATTAAGGGGAGGAGAGAAGGATATTTTTTTTGATTATTTAATTCAAAAAGTTGACTTTTATTTTCGACCTCGAAACGAGGCCCACCACCTGTCGTCCATAGTGTTTTACCCCCATTCCGAATACAATGGGATATGTATCACAAGCTGATTCGACTATTTTGATCAGTTTCCGTTAAAATCAACATATAACTCTATATATTGAATTTGAACGCGCATTTCAATTTACCGGGGTCACATACTAGCTCGAAAAATTCCAGAAAAATATTTTCTAGCTTCGTATTGATGATACAGTCCTAACAAAACTAGTTTCGTCGAATTCTGAGACTGTTGGGAAAATGGCCATTTTCCAGTCGATTAAAATCAACTGAAACTGGTCGAACGCGTTTTCCTTTTCCACGCTCACATATTGATTCGAAAAATTATGAAATTTGAAACCTAGCAATAATTTGACACTGCGGATCCAACAAAAGTGGTTTCGTCAAAATCCGAGGTCGTTTGCAAAATGTCCATTTTTAAGGATCTGAATTCCATAGCGACTATTCAGAATTTTCAACTGAACATATCTTTTGATTCCCGCTATGAAATTTTGATTTTTAGGATTCGTTGGAAAGATATTACCAATTAGATCCTATTATTTTTGGTTTCGTTAAAATCCGGATTGTTTTGCACCCGGTATGTTCAATTGAAGTTTGAAATCGAATTATCGAACTACCGCACCATTTTCAATTCCTTTTATAATTATATATAATTATTTATATTCTAACGACGACGTATATAAATATATACGTTCGAATTATATTCAAAATGAATTTTCCGTCGTTTTTATTTAAAATAATCTATTTTAAATGTTCAAAATTCGCTAAAATTGCCAAAATAAAATTTTTAAACTGGCTCAGATTTTCGGGTTATTACAATCTCCCCCACTTAAAACTTTTCGTCCCCGAAAAGGAAAAAAGTCGAAAGTGGTTTGATTAATCAACTCTACATTCGATCTGGCTTCTATTCTCCAACTTTTCAGTTTCTGAGTAATTTCGAATTTTCAAAAATTTGGCTAACACCCTAAATTTTCGAAAAATTTCGCCATAACCTCCCCTGCACCGGGAGCCACGGAAAAATCCCGAAATTGCCATATAGGCCTTCTGATCTCAAAAAGAAAAAGAAAAAGCCAAGCGGCTAGCCAATCGGCTCATAAAATCATCATCACCCAAACAAAACAGTAAATTATAGTAAACATGTACCTATTTGTCGGGCAAACAAATTTTATTCTCTGCTCTAGCCTCCTTGCTATGACCTGTTCAATGTAAGTATATGTATATGCCAGCAAATGCAACTAATTTTCAATACAATCCAATGTTTGATTCAATTAGGCATAATGGTTCAAAATTATCAAACAAATAAACAAACAACACAAACATCAATTAGTGAATTAGAGTTTCAAATTCGTAATTTTGATACATATACAAAAATCATATTTTTGATGCCAAATCACAACAAATGAATCTATCTATATAAGTTTTGGTTCTCACACCAGTCAAATGGAAATATATAGATATCACACCTTCGAAACACGAACATAAACATTGATGATGCCATGGTCATTATCAACATCATCTCTGGGCGACTAGAGTGTGATTCTATATCTATCTAATATATTAAAACTTCGAATATACGTTCATGACGCGTATATGCAAAATCTTTATAATTCGATTGTCCAAATTCAAAATAAATAAATATTCAAATATGTATAAAACGATTTAAATTTTCAAAACAAAAATTGTTTTCATTTGAAATATATACTCTTCACACTCGTTCTAGAATACTACTGATCCTATCTCTAACGAGTCATTCTAATTGGATATTACTAATCCACTATCAGATGAATTCTTTCGTATGGTTCTAATGTATCTTGTTCTCGAGCTCTGTAAACCAAAGCTCTGATACCAAATGAAGCGACCCGAACTTCCCCGGTCTCCGAAGAGATGAGAAAGAACGAATTACTGTGAGGACAAGACAAATCAGAACACAAACAGAAGAACATTTCATTGTATATTACAACAATTCCATCAGATACAAGAATATACAGTATAAATGAATAAATTACATTCGATAAATATCAGAGATTACAATAAATTACATAGCAGCGGAAAATAATACAAAGCACAACTGAAGGTGATACACGAATATAGAGCTTTCCGGATATCATTCCAAATATAAACCAAGATCCTGTGAATATAAATCTGCAAAACCAGAACTACTAGCTGCCCGTGCGGAAATAGGGGCACCCAGAGTTTAGGTTAAAACAATAAACTCCAGGTCAGTCATGTGACTAGTGTGAGAACTAAAACAGTTATTAATATTGGTTTTAAAGTTAGGTAAATCAAGGGACCACGCCGTATAACACGGAACGGGTTTCCTCCCAAGAATACCAGTGCATAGAACAAACAGCGCAATGCTAAATAAAGAAAAATGAAGCTGTTATAAGACCCAGGTCCCATCACACAATGTAACGCAAGCCGGAGGATAGGGTTTTCCCTTATAATAGCCAAAGCATGCTTGATACGTTTAAAACACATTATTTGATACTATTATAAGTGTATTGTGTCAAAACAATTTCAATCATAAATATCAATCATAGGCAGCATAGCTACTATCTACTATGTCGCCATACTAGTTCTACAATTAAAACCGCAATACACGTATTGGAAATTGGATTTCCGTCATGAGTCGAGGCAAGGGGCAAGCTCCTCTCCGCGTTCGAGACACTCTAGCAAATGTCTCAGGACTACACACTCTGGGCAATCCTGGATGCTTCAGGGCCGGTCCTCACTTACGTTAGAGGATTATTTATTCCTGAACACACGTTTCCCGGTCCTTACAGACCTATAATCGAGGCGCCTCGCATTCCAACAACCACATAGGTGAAAAGTATATAAATGTCAGGGCTGGTAAGTCACTGACACCACCAAAGCTAGAAAGAAACGTCGTGCTCTCCCTGCAGTCCGTATCCCGTTTTTCACTCATACCGAGGTGTGAGGCTCGCGAATTCACGTTATACACAAAGCTGCCACGTAGGCCGTGCTTTGATCATCAACCACAAGACTTTGCTTTTCAACAGAAGCCTTGATCCATGCAACTCAGCATGCCACACAGTAAATTCATGCCATGCGATTGATATCTATCGATATATAACCTCTAAGCTCGTACGTCTCAGAGAAGGGCGTTAAGCAAGAGAATAAATTCTCCGCCGCCAAACAGATATATATTTAACAGAAATCAATCAACACAGAATAAAATCCAATGTCAGACACACAATCCATTTACAAGTTCGTTCTGGGTCTGAACGAAACCGGAGGCACTTTCCTCACATATACATTTATCTCCAAGTACGTCTGGACGACCACCAACTATTTCCATCCTCTTGGGTGTACAGCCCAATCAGGATCGTCAGTAATTATCCAAACGATGTGAAGACTTCCAGTCTTCAACCACCGTCTTCATCTTCGACATATCGTCGAATCGGTTATTCAGAATGGGTATAAACCCGGCCTTTCCGAACAACCCGCGTATATTAAAAACAAATGTTACACAATCACAACATACGCCTCATTCCAATTCATTAGTCCCTAACCGTAAATCAGTAAGAGAGAAATTTCTCAAATATTAACCCCGAAGGCTGAAACCAACATTAGATCAATACCCAGGAAACCATTCTTCTTAACTAACCTACAGCTAGTTTCTAAATTCCACATTCTCAGGGAAAAGTTCCCATTAATTTTATCCAAGATAAACTCTTTAAAATTTATCCTTTAATCTTCCTTTGGATGTCATTTCAAACCAAATTATGGTTTTCCAAACTAATCGGGATTAGCGAACCACACCGAAGTAATTATTTATTTTATTTCCCAATCCCAACCTATTCATCCCATGAAGCAAAACTGGTATTACTCCATATCTAACACCATGGTGTTATCGGTAAAATTAATTACCATTTCACGTTCAAATCTAATTAAAGATTTAACTATCGCTTGGAGAAAAAATTGGTGATACTCCATTCTCGCTTACATTTTAAATTTGATAATTTAGATTATCAATGCACATTTCAATTTAATTGCGGATTCATTAAAACTCCATTACTGGGTTAAAGAACTAGTGTCATTTAAAACACAGTTCACGATAAACCCAAATCACATTCTATTTATTATCGGGTTAAAGAACTAGTGTTATTTAAAACACAGTTCACGATAAACCCATGAATCAGTTCTATTTAAACCCATTCCAAATCCAATTTATTTATTTAAAAATAAATGGGTTTTAATTTTAGTTCAAAACTAGTTCATTTCGATAAAATCTATTTTTATCCTTTCAAATATGGAGTTTTTCATCCCAATTTTTCCCAAATCATTTCTTATGATTTTACACAAATTATTACTATTTTTAATAATTTTATTAAGGCCCGTACAGTCGATTTCCATCAACGGCCGTCGAACTGCACTTACAACGACCTTTTTCAAATTTGATTTGGACGTATCTCCAAATCCAACCGTTAGATTTCAAATTTCTAGTATTCTTAGAAAGCTCTTTTCGATACGAACCCAACGGTTCCAGTTTTAGGAGAATCTGACGGTCGGATCTCCCGTAATGTCCGTTCGAAATAAATGGTCGAAATTCATGAACTGCCGCGGCGCGGCGCGTTCTATTCAGGCCATTATATTATATATATATAATATATATAATATAATTTCGTCGATTACTACTTAAAAACGAATTTTATAAATAGTTTTGAATTCGTTCCAAAAACAATTTCAACCTTTATTTCAGATTCAAATCAAAATTGAATTTCCTATTATAAATCCTTTTTACTTTCATTTCTATTTGATTTCAATTTAAATCAATTTTAATTCGATTCGAATTCATTTCGTTTTCTATTCAATTTAAATTCAATTCGTTTTCTATTCAATTTGAATTCAATTCGTTTTCTGTTCAATTCGAATTCAAATTGGTTTTCTATTCAATTCAAATCAAATTCGTTATATATTCAATTGAAATCAAATTTGTTTTCTATTCAATTCAATTCGAAATCGTTTTATATTCAATTCATTTCGAAATCGTTTTATATTCAATTCATTTCGAAGTTGTTTCATATTCAATTCATTTTGAAATCGTTTCATATTCAATTCATTTCGAAATCGTTTTATATTCAATTCATTTCGAAGTCGTTTTATATTCAATTCAAATTTCATTTCAAAATATTCGATTACGAAATCACTTTTCAATATTCATTTTAAAATGAGTAAAATCGATATAAATATCGTTCACGTCAAAATGGCGTCAATCTAATCAACACGGCTTCATGTATTTCTATTTTCTAATATTCTATTTCAAATATTTCTTTTTTAAATATTTCTATTTTTATAATATTTCGTTCAACACATGACTAATCTCAACGGATGAGTACTGTCAACACATGAACCTTTATTTTATAATATTATTTATTTTTCAAATTGGAATGAGACCCAAACAATCACCATATAATGTTAAATATATGGATTTTCATACATCACACGTATATAATAGCATTGAAAAATAATCAACCATCAACCAAAGTGCACTACACTGTATAAGCATCAAATATAGATATCTAATGCTTATAACAGCCTGTCAATCAATCGATTGACATATTTAATCAATAAGGATGAGTGAACTTCAAATTTCATCCCAACACCCGTGTGGGGTTTCAAATCAACAAACACAGATTTTATTTGTGCAGTTGGGCGATGTGTAAAATTTATCGTCCCAATCAATTTCCTTCATATAGGTGTACATAAACAAACCGTCCGGTTTGTAAATGAATATTTATTTATTCACATTCCCGTTAAAAATTATATTTTTAACGATAAAATATTTTATTTTAACACTTGAATTTTTATTCAGTTCATTTACAAAATAAAAATGATATTTTTATTTTTCTAACTTATTTTAGAAAATTTCGGCGGTATAACGACACGATACTAGAAACGGGACGAGGCCTAGCCTTATCCCCGATCTAGTGAAGACCCACGCCATTCACACATCAATCAAATCATTCCATTTCACAAAACGATTCAGTTCAAACCAAATAATCTAACCAACTACACAACCAAACAATTAAACAAACAAGCCATCCATGGTCTGTGGATGACAGGTATCGGGTGCTGCTAAACACCGTCTACATCCTAGTATATATATATAACTTGAAAAAGAAATTGAAGAGTTAGAAGTTCTCACCAATAGCTATCCAATACCACGAATCTTCATTTAGAGAAATCATCGCCAATCTCGCCTTTTGTCGCTTTCGTTGCCCGTATTCACTACATATGTAAAAATCGAATTTTTACTTCGCTATCGAATATATAAAAAACGAACTTTTACTTCGCTATTCAATATATAAAAATCGAATTTTTTACTTCGCTATTCAATATATAAAAATCGAATTTTTACTTCGATGCTATATAGATAAAAATTATATTCTTATCATGCTATCCTCTATATAAAGATTTCCCCTTTCTATTTGTAAAAATCTCATATTTTTAAATATAAAAATTTCATCTTTTCCTTTATAAAAATCTTATCATTATATTTTGTTTTCTAAAACAAAAATATAATTTTTTTTCTAAACAAAGTGTATTCCCTTTCAAAACAAGGTTTATTTTATATAAAAAAAAATCTGATTTTTAAACTAATATTAACACATCAAAATCTGGTTTTTAACTAAGTATTTAAATTAAATAAAACAGAAAATAAAATAAAAACAAAACAAAAAAAACTTACTATTGTTTGACCTGGGGGGGTTTCGATCGGCAGCCTAGGGTAGGGGGGGTTTCGATCGTTCGAACGAGGAGGAGGGTGGCTGAGGGTAGCGGCGGAGGCAGGGCGGCGGTGGAGGTTGCGGTGGTGGAGGATGGGAGAGCGACGGAGGGGCGGCGTGCGATTTAGGGCTCCGCCCTCATCGTTTTTTTCTTTTTCTTTTTTTCTATTTTGATTTCTGAAATCGGCTTGAAATAAAAAGGGGGGGCAGAATGAATTAAGGGGAGGAGAGAAGGATATATATATATATATATTTTTATTATTTAATTCAAAAAGTTGACTTTTATTTTCGACCTCGAAACGAGGCCGACCGCCTGTCGTCCATAGCGTTTTACCCCTATTCCGAACACAATGGGATATGTATCGCAAGCTGATTCGACTGTTTCGATCAGTTTCCGTTAAAATCAACATATAACTCTATATATCGAATTTGAACGCGCATTTCAATTTACCGGGGTCACATACTAACTCGAAAATTTCTAGAAAAATATTTTCTAGCTTCGTATTGACGATACGGTCCTAACAAAACTAGTTTCGTCGAATTCTGAGACCGTTGGAAAAATGGCCATTTTCCAGTCGATTAAAATCAACTGAAACTGGTCGAACGCGTTTTCCTTTGCCACGCTCGCATATTGATTCGAAAAATTATGAAATTTGAAACCTAGTAATAATTTGACACTGCGGATCCAACAAAAGTGGTTTCATCAAAATCCGAGGTTGTTTGCAAAATGTCCATTTTTAAGGGCCTGAATTCCATAGCGACTATTCAGAATTTTCAACTGAACATATCTTTTGATTCCCCCTATGAAATTTTGATTTTTCGGATTTGTTGGAAAGATATTATCAATTAGATCCTATTATTTTTGGTTTCGTTAAAATTCGGATTGTTTTGCACCCGGTATGTTCAATTGAAGTTTGAAATTGAATTATCGAACTACCGCGCCATTTTCAATTCCTTTTATAATTATATATAATTATTTATATTCTAACGACGATGTATATAAATATATACGTTCGAATTATATTCAAAATGAATTTTCCGTCATTTTTATTTAAAATAATCTATTTTAAATGTTCAAAATTCGCTAAAATTGCCAAAATAAAAATTTTAAACTGGCTCAGATTTTCGAGTTATTACACAAAGTCTTGTGGTGATGATCAAAGCACCGCCTGTGTGGCGTAGCTTTGTGTAAAACGTGAATTCGCGAGCCTCACACCCTGGTATGAACCAGAAACGAGAGAGGACCTTAGGGAGGACATGCGTTTCTTTCTAGCTAGAAGTGGCGTCAGTGGTTTTACACGCCCTGACGAGTTTGACTTAAGTGCTTGTTACTGTTGCGAGGCGCCTCGGTTATATCGGACGATCCGGGTTCGATGGAGTCATTAGTTGGCTCAGTTACGCCCCATAGGGCAGGGAAATGTAGTGTTCAGGAATTTTAATCCACATCGGTGGACCGGCCCTGACGATCCAAGGGTTTGACTGAGTACTTACCCTGAGACTCGGGCTAGACAGTCTCGAAGTCGGTAAGGACTATCTTTTGCCTTGGTTCATGACGGAAATCCAATTTCCAAATACGTGACTGTACGGTTTTGATTGTATACCTATATATGGTGACATAGTGGTATGGGGCATTAATGTCGTCTATGATTGATACTTATGATTTGAAATTGCTTTTGAAATATATAAACACTAGTAATAATATCAAATGCTTTTGTTTTATTCGTATCAAGCATATTTTGGCCATTATAAGGTAAAAACTCTATCCTCCAGTTTGCGTTGCATTGTGTGATGGGAACTGAGTCTTATAATGGCTTCATTTTTATAAAAAGCTTTGCGATGTTTAAAAGAATGATTTGTTTTAAAGCACTGGCAATCCAATGGAATAAACCCGTTCCACGAAAGTGGCGTGGTCCTGTGATTGGCCATATTTTAAATGCGTTGAGTAGATTTCTCATACCAGTCCTATGACTGACTCGTAGTTTGTTTCACTTTCAAACTCGGGTGCCCCTTTTTCTACACGGGCAGCCTTGTATTCAGGTTTTAGCTGGCTTTATCCGGATAGCTGGAGCTGAAGATGGATTCTATTATTTATCTCTTTTTATGTTGTTCAGCTCCTGTTGTACATATTATGTTCGTTTTCCGCTGTAGACATTTATGTATAGCTGAACTGTATTTGTACTAAGTATGATCCTATATACTGTGTAACTATGATGATTACGTTTATCCAGTATATTCTATTATGCATTATCTGGTGTATTTATTTATTTCTGTTCTGCTATTATCTGTTTATGTGTTATATTCCAAAGATTACCCTTGCCACCGTCAGTACAGGGTTTGGGGTCGTCACAACGTGGTATCAGAGCTTTGGTTAAGCTTAGTTCTGGAATATAACATATCAACGAACTCGTCAGAAATAGAACCAGTAGTGTTCTAGGACGGGTAACTCTATACAGATAGGATCAGTAATATCCTAGTATGAGTAAAGCAGAATGAAATACACCCCACTAGACACATTTACATTTGAAGTATATGTTTCTATGTTTTAAAATACCTTTTCTTTGACCTGACACTTGATATGCTATTTGCAGAAGTACTAGAAAAATGAGTGTCAGAATCAGGAGGAATGCAGAACCAGATATAGAGGCTCTATTGAAGAGATATCGAAATCTGAACGGAGCACAATTCTCGGGCAATAAATCTATAATTCAAACTCAAGCTTGGATGAGTTATGTCAAAAGAATTTTTGAGCGTATCCAGTTGAGAGATGATCAGAAAAGATTAGTAGCATTCTGGGCGCTCAAAGAAGAAGCTTTAATCTGGTGGGAAACAATCATCAAAGATAATCCAGAAGGTGATATCACCTGGGATAGATTCAAGGAGATTTTTCTAGACAGATTTACTCCTCCTAAAGTGACTTAGCGATTATGTGATGAATTCTCTTATCTGATACAAGGAGTTATGACCATTCCAGAATATCATAAGAAATTCAATGAACTTTCTCACTTTGCTCATCATCTGATTCAAGATCCAAAGAGGAAGAATCTGAGATTTATTCATGGCCTGCAAGGAAAATATCAGAATAGTGTGATGAGAAATGTGAAGCTTCCTTTTTCTAAAATGATATACATGGCTTATCAGTATGAATATCTCTATAAGAAAGGTATGTTGCAGGACGAAGTGGAAGTCATATCTAGTAACAAAGTGGAGTCGGTGATTCATAGTCCTGAGGTAAGTAAGAAACCCGGTGCCAAAAGAAAAAGGGCTAAATCTAATAAATAACACATAACGACAGCCACGTGCTCTAACTGCAAGAAACAAGGGCATTTGACCAGGAATTGCAAAACGGCCAAGAAGAAAAAGAAGTCTCATGATGAAAGGAAATGCCATAAGTGCCACCAAGCAGGCTATATTGCACGGGAGTGCCCACCCTCAAAGAAATCTGAAGCAGTACATGTAAATAAAGTGGCAGAAGTGCCTACATCTTCGTCTGCTTAGGAAAGGCCAGATGTTTTAGAAGGCACGCTTACTGTCAAAGATATTCCGGTTAAAGTGCTGTTTGATACAGGCGCATCACGAAGCTTCATTGCAAAGAATGCGGTTAAGTAACTGGATTTGAATTTGAAGAAACTCAAAGAACCAATGACTGTCCAGAATCCGATCGGGGGTTCCATCGATCTCAGTTGGGTTTGTGGAGTGCCGGTTTCTTTTTCTCGTTATCGGTTCCCTACCATCGAAGTCATCATGAATTTTACAGAATTTGATCTTATGTAACACCCCACGCCCGCTATGGTCACTCACTAAGGGAATGCCATAGCATCGGTGGAGTATTTTAGTGAATATAGAACAGAAAAATTACAACAAGACAGATTTAAATAGTACTTGAAATTTTAAAACATCATCTCATAACAGCGGAAATAAACATGTCTGGTTACATCATAAAACCACGATAAAAGTCAAGTACAATATCCATCAAAATAAAGAAGTACATAATCCCACTCTCTCATACAATAGCCAGAACAAAAGAAAAGATAACTGGATAACTGGAGCTTTACATCTACCCAAGCTCCTAAAGACTGGAACAGCAATCCGATCAAGCTTTACTACCGCTAGGATCCACCGTAGGACCTGAGGGTTGGGAAAAAGATAAAAACAACGGGGTCAGACATAAGTCTGAGTGAGTCCTATAACTTTAACAATACAATTATTAAAGTAACCAGAGAAGATATAAACTTGACCTACGGTAATATCTAGGGATGAATGGCTACACTAAGCAGCTTGGTAGACTTAGGATAACTAAGATAACCGTAAGGACGCATCTACCCACCCAAGGATAATTACTAACTGCACCACACCAGTCATTCCTACTTAAAGGTTGATCCCTTCCAAGGACTTAGAAAATTTCCCCAGTAGTCTCGTGTACCCCTAGCCCACTACATAGGTGCCGTCTGCCCCTATCTCCACTAGGTGTACTCAGTAATTCTTACCCAGTAGTTTCGTGTACCCCTACATAGGTGCCGTCTGCCCCTATCTTTATTAGGTGTACCCACTACTCCCCATCGATCGGCTCCCTACCGTAGATACCCGTGCTGGTCCCACAGTGGGGTGTATCACTCCCCTAAAGTGGCTACCCAATACTATCAACGGTGCACGGCTTTATATCTACACGATGCAACAACGGCTTATCTACCAGCCCGGGCCCACACACGCATATGAAACCCGTTGGACTTGCGTTGCCACCGCTAACCCGTTTTGGCCTCTTATAATCAAGCCCAATATGCGTGTCCCGTCACTCGACATGGGTCGATCCCACAAAGATACATTTGGGATATTGGTTGAAATGGGCCCCCACAAGCATCCCACCTAAGCTTGTCACTTATCTAGTGTATCCCACTTAACCCTTTAATCATGTTTAATTACATGTTTCACTTGGTTAAGTATTCTAATCGTATTTTCTATTGCCACCCAAGGCAACCCACTAGATTCCACATGCCACCCAAGGCAACCATTAAATTTCCACATGCCACCCAAGGCACCCACTTAACCCCTCATGTCCCACTACATGCTAATATGGTTAAGTGTTTCTTAATTAATTAAGACCGTGATCCCCCATAAAGACCTCCCACATTAGACTGGCTGTTATGACCGCCTGGTTAAGCCGGTAGAGTCCCGGGCAGTCTTACGTCATAACAGAGCCTAACCTCGTGTCTTTACTTTAATCACGTATTTAATTTATGGCTAAGACCTCTCACATTGGGCTGACATTTGTAGCAACTGGTTAAGTCGGTCGGGTCCGGGCAGTTTTACACTACAAATGAGTCCAACCTCGTGTCTTAGTCGATTAATTACACCTAATTAATCACCCCCATATTAATTATCCCTAATTAATATCAAGTTTTCCATAACATGGGTAGACCTAACTCAATAGGTAAATTACCATGGGGTAGACCTAACTCAATAGGTAAATTCCCACTTATGGCAATTTATTTTTATGGTATGCTTAATCATACCCAATCATACATTTATTAACATATTTACCAATCCCATCGTTCCCCACGTAAATCGTTCTCATTTCATGACATAAATAAGGGGAAGATCATCACAAATATCATGGGTTTAGCATACAACTTTGTCATGGGTTAAGAGGATGTCAACTTGCATATATGAGCATATATTAACCCAACTACATATAACCCAAACTTGCATATTATCATACACATGATTTGCATAACATGTTGCATATGAGCTTGCATATTATCATACACATATCTTGCATAACATGTTGAACTTGCATATAGGCATTCTCATAACTTGCATAACATGTTAAACATGCATTTAAGCATACTCATAACTTGCATAAGCATTCACATACTTGCATAAGCATCCACATACTTGCATAAGCATTCACATACTTGCATAAACATGCATAACTTGCATATCATGTCATTTAAGCATATACATATCTTGCATAAGCATTCATATACTCGCATAAGCATGCATAACTTGCATATCACATAAATCTTGCATTTAAACATATACATGACTTGCATAAGCATCCATACACTTGCATAAGCATGCATAACTTGCATATCACATTAAACTTGCATTTAAACATATACTTAACTTGCATAACTCACTTTGTTAAACATGCATAATTCCACTCGTTAAATATGCATAAACCCACTTGTTAAACATGCATAAACCAACTTGTTAAACATGCATAAATCAACTTATTAAGCATGCATAAACCAACTTGTCAAACATGCATAAACATAGAACAACATAGAGTAACATATCATTATAAATGATTCAAACTCACTAATCCGCATTTAAGACCATAAGTCTCATTACACCCAATCTACTTACTTTAACAATTGATGTTAAAGTGATAGAAACTCACCAAACCCAAAATTAACCAACTTATGAAGAGGGATTAGTTGCTAATTATGAAGATGGTGATGATTAAAGAATGATTTGAGAGGGATTAGCTTGCAACTTCCTTCTTAGATTAGTGGAGGCTCCTTCTAGGATTTAATTTGGCGGCATGAGGCCATCATTTCTATTTTTAGTATGGATTAGGGTAGGTTTAGGGTGTATTTATAGATTAGGAGAGTGTTTTAGGCCCTTAGATTAACCCTAGATTAATTTAGGTCCGTTAGATTTAGGAAATCTCTAGAACCAAGCCCAGCCCTAGCCAGAAAACCAGATCTGGTGCACCCAAGCACCCTGGTTCGACACGCCGTGTCGACAGGCAAGTCGACAGGCAAGTCGACACCCCTGTCGACAGGCCTGTCGACAGCCCTGTCGACATGGTCAGGGCGGGAATCTTCCCGCCTGGCCCCGCTGGTTCTAATTTGAAACCTAAATTTAAATTCCTAAATCTGTTTTTAGCTTTTAAATTTTCTGCAAACTTCTTTGGGCCATAACCGGGCCATACGGACTCCGATTCTCGAAAACTCGGACTCTATTTCGCGTATTTTTCCGAGACGAACGCAATAACGCAGCCCGTTACCCCCAATTCCCACGTCTGAGATTATTTATCCTGTAATTAGTGAATTTTAGTATTAACTAAAATTCGGGGTGTTACATTCTCCCCTCCTTAAAGGATTTCGTCCCCGAAATCTCTAAGCTAAGGAGAATGCATATCCTACCATCCAAACAACCATCTACTCAAATCATCAACCACGGGCATCCATTGTCCTTAAACAGTTTCTAATGATGTATGAGCATATGCAAAAAGTGTGTGTATATGTTCCCTATCTAATGTATGAACATATGCAAACCATGATAGTGCCATGCATCCATTATGTATGCGAGAGAACCCTATCGACACATACAATATCTACATGAGTGCACAATCATTCACCAAAATGCATCATCCATATGATAACACAATCATTATACATCCATAAATATAGTTTCCTACACACAATTTTATGCAATATGCAATATGAAGTGATTGAGCCGATCTAGTGCCTAAAGTGTGTGTATATGCATCCACGAGCAACCACTAGCAAACACTTGCATCCACTTGCATCCATCAACCATAACATGTCTCAAACACATGTTTCAACCATAGGTTTACCCTATCTAAAGGTCAAAGGTACTAACGAGAGGACATACCAAAGATAAGATAAGTACTAGACAAGGGATAAAGGAGAAAGTAAAGACATACCCTCAAAAAGAAATGGGTACCATGAACGCATCTTCGCTTCCGTCTCCCAAGTTGCGTTGCTCTCATCTTCTCCCCATTGCACTTTGACTAGTTGAACCTCTCTGTTTCTCAACTTCCTAGTCTCTGACCCAAGGATGCGAGTAGGAGCTCGTCGAATAGTCGCATCACGCTCTACCTCTACATCTCTAAGGAAGCTTGGCTCTACCACCACTGCCGTCTCATGTAAGCACTTCCTCAGATGTGATACATGGAATACATCATGAACACCACTAAGTCTGTCGGGCAACTCCACCCTATATGCCATCCGTCCAATCCTTTCCTTGATAGGAAACGGCCCAACAAACCTCGGTGCTAACTTCCCAACGGATCCGAAGCGAACAACATTTCTCAACGGAGATACCTTAACAAAAACCATATCCCCAACCTCAAACTCAAGATCCGTCCTTCTCTTGTCCGCATAAGATTTTTGCCTATCCTGCGCTGCTTTCATCCTTCTTCGAATCAAGTCAATCTTCTCAAAAGTCTCCCTAACCATATCGGGCCCAAGCAAGATCTTATCCGTAGATTCCCACCAACATGTAGGTGATCGACAAGGCCTTCCATAGAGAGCTTCGAAAGGAGCCATACCAATACTGGACTGAAAGCTGTTATTATATGCGAACTCCACCAATGGAAGATGCTCTTCCCATGTACCTCCAAAATCTAGGATACAAAGCCTTAAAAGGTCTTCTAGAACACGATTCACCCTCTTAGTCTGGCCATCTGTCTGAGGATGATATGCAGTGCTCAGACACAATTGAGTCCCCACTGCTTCTTG
This sequence comes from Allium sativum, assembly GCA_030737875.1. Lineage (NCBI taxonomy): Eukaryota > Viridiplantae > Streptophyta > Magnoliopsida > Asparagales > Amaryllidaceae > Allium > Allium sativum. The sequence goes on along the minus strand of CM060924.1, from coordinate 413,601,809 downwards.
CAAACTTCTCCAGAACTCGCTAGTGAAGATAGGATCTCGATCACTCACTATGCTAGAGGGTACCCCATGCAATCGAACTATCTCTCGAAGATATACTGAAGTTAGCCATGGAGCAGTCCTCTTGCTCTTCACAGGTATGAAATGGGCGCTCTTAGTAAGTCTGTCTACCACCACCCAAATTCCTGTATTACCCTTCCTCGATCTGGGTAACCCGTCAATAAAATCCATCGAGACGCTATCCCACTTCCATTGCGGAACTTCCAATGGGTGAAGCAACCCACCAGGTTTCTTTTGCTCCGCCTTCACTTGCTGGCACACCAAACATCGAGCGACATACTCGGCCACATCTTTCTTCATACCGGCCCAGAAGAAAACCCTCTTCATGTCTTGGTACATCTTGCCCCCACCGGGATGAATGGTCATCCTAGAACGGTGTGCGTCATCAAGAATAGCCTTCCTCAAACCCTCGTCTTGCGGTACGCAAAGTCTACCGTCTCTACGCAAGCACCCCCTATCGTCTAGGGTGTACCTACTCAAATGGCTGGACGACTCCCCCCTCATGAGCTTCTCTACTAACTCAACCAACTGTGGGTCGCCCCTCTGTGCTTCTCCAATCCGCCCCAAAAGAGTAGGCCTAACTTCCAAGGAAGCTAGCAAACCGGGTACATAATCAATGGAAGGTCTGAAATCAAACATCGAGATAAACTCCAAGTTTCGTCATTCCACGAACAATGGACTCAAGGACAACCTCTTCCTACTCAAGGCGTCCGCCACCACGTTACCCTTGCCAGGGGTATACGCTATCTCGAAATCATAAGATGCTAAGAACTCCATCCACCTTTGTTGTCTTAAGTTTAGATCCTTCTGAGAGAACAAGTACTTCAAAGATTTATGGTCAGTGAACAACTCGAAGCTCTCACCAAGAAGATAATGGCGCCAAATCTTAAGCGCAAAAACAATAGCGGCCAGCTCTAGATCATGGGTAGGGTAATTTTTCTCATGTGCCCTCAACTGCCTTCCACCATAGGCTATTACCCTTCCCTCTTGCATTAAGACTGCGCCAAGTCCTGTCCCACAGGCATCGGTATAGACAACAAATGGCTTGCTCCCATCTGGCAACACTAAAACTGGAGCCGTGGTTAAAGCTCTCTTTAACCGTCGGAACGCATCATCACAATCTACGTCCCATGCAAAAACAAGATTCTTCTTTGTTAAGCGGGTTAATGGGGCTGATATCTTCGCGAAGTCTTTAATAAACTTCCTATAATAACCCGCCAACCCCAAGAAACTTCTTACTTCGGTAGCATTCTTCGGAACCTTCCAATCCTGAATTGATACTACCTTCGCGGGATCCACAGCTATCCCTTCCTTGGAGACCACGTGCCCCAAGAACCGTACTTCCTTCCTCCAGAAGTGACATTTAGAGAATTTAGCCTTAAGGCTATGTGCTCGAAGAGTCTTCAATACCTCCCCAAGATGTAGGGCATGCTCTTCTTCACTCTTAGAAAATACTAAGATATCGTCCACAAAGACCACCACAAATTTATTAAGGAACTCCCTGAACACCCTACTCATCAAATCAACAAAGTATGCAGGGGCGTTCGTCAACCCAAATGGCATCACCAGCCACTCATAGAAACCATCCGGAGTTCTAAAGGCAGTCTTGTCTATGCTATCCTCAGCCACCCTCAACTGATGAAACCCCGTGGCCAAGTCCAACTAAGAAAATACTGAAGCGCCAACCAACTGATCGAAAAGATCATCTATTCTCGGCAATGGGTGTCTATTATTCTTTGTGAGCTTGTTGAGTTCTCTATAGTCTACACAAAGTCTGAGGGACCCATCCGCCTTCGTAGCAAATACTACTGGAGCACCCCACTCCGATATGCTCCGTCTTATGAACCCCTTCTCAAGCAACTCTCCTACTTGCTTATGGAGTTCCCTCCTCTCACGAGGAGCCATGTGGCGCACTGGTAAAGATACCGGTTTAGCATTATCCACCAAATATATTCGGAAGTCAATCTCCCGCTTCGGAGGTAAGCCCTTCACCTCCTCAAACACATCCGGATATTCCCAGACCACTCTAACAGATTGCAAACTCTCGACCGAAGCGTCAAGCGATTCAAGATAACTTAGCATAACAGAGTCCATGGGATTACAAGAAATCTCGAGAGTGTTACCCAAGCGGGTCATGAGCCTAACAACTCTCCTTTCGCAATCAAGAACGGCACCATTACTGGATAACCAGTCCATGCCCAAAATCAACCCATAGCCCGTGAAGCCCAACACAAAAGCATCACATCTAAACTCAATGCTAAGTATAGAAATCTTCAAACCCAAACATATCATGGACAAATAAGTGGAGCCCCCAATTGGATTTGAAACAACCAAGGGATCATCTACCAGACTGGTGTCTAAGTGCAGTAACTCAACTAATGATGATGAAATAAACGAATGCGATGCGCCTGAATCAAACAATGTACGGACAGGATGGTCAAATAGAAAAACCAGACTTTCAACGGAAATAGTTCTACCTCTCTCCTGAATTGGTGGGACTGCGAGAGCCTGTACTTGCCCCCTAGCCTGACTCGGTGCCATAAGAGCTTGCACCTGTCCTCCTGAGGTAGACCCCGTCCTTTGTCCCTTCTTAGGACAATCTTTCACTAGATGCCCTGCTTCGCCACAGTGGAAGCAGCCGGTCTTCTTCTTCTTGCGACAATCCTTGCTTAGGTGGCCAGGTGTCCCACAATTGAAACACTTCTTCTTCTTGCTCTTGCCACCGTTGCCTTTCCCACCTTTGCTTTGTTGTTGTTGCTGAGGTCTCTTTTGATCTCCCTTCTTCTCGGGTGCCTTATTAGCATTAGGACCCTTCTCTTCCTCATACATGAGTGCCATGTCAACTAGCTTCTCAAAGGTGGCCCCCATAGGGATATGAGTCATAGCCAACCCATGCATAGGTTCATTCAAGCCTTTCACGAACCGCAAAGCCTTCTTCTCCGGTGTATTAACCATATCTAGGCCAAACCTTGCCAATTGATTAAACTTGTTAACATATTCCTTCACCGAAAGATTTCCTTGCTTTAGAGTCAAGAATCTTTCCATATACAAGTTTTCCTCCGCCCTTGAGAGAAACTTTGCCACAAATCTTTGCCTAAAATCCGCCCAAGAGTCAACGGGGCGTTCTCCATTAGTGACCTCCCACCAGAATGAGGCCTCTCCCTTCATTAACCAAGCAGCCAACTTGACTTTCTTCCCTTCTTCCATCTCAAAGATATCTATCAACTCTTCCACCTCCTTAAGCCAATCTCTAGCTTCCACAAAGGTTTCAGATCCTTGAAAAGGTTTCCCTCCCATAGCTTTAAATTCCTTGCAAGTCTTAGCAAAAGTATCCGTGCGAGGAGGAGGGGGAGGAGGAAGATCGGGTGCTACGGTTGGTGGAGGAACATTTGCTGGACCCGTAGTGGTGGCCCTAGCCTCCATCAATCTCCTATACCATACTGGTACCGTCACACCCTCCGGAAGATTAAGATTCTCGGCCATGCTGAAACGGAAAAGGAAAGATTCAAAACGGAGAATTCGAAGGATATAGATATGGCTATTGGGGATTATGCTTTTCTTTCAAAAACTTTTCTCTTAAAAGACACGTTTTTGAAAATATCTTTTCCAAAAATGTTTTAGAAAAATAGCTTTCTAAAAATTTTATCTGTTCCGGTAACCTTTGCTCTGATACCACGTGTAACACCCCACGCCCGCTATGGTCACTCACTAAGGGAATGCCATAGCATCGGTGGAGTATTTTAGTGAATATAGAACAGAAAAATTACAACAAGACAGATTTAAATAGTACTTGAAATTTTAAAACATCATCTCATAACAGCGGAAATAAACATGTCTGGTTACATCATAAAACCACGATAAAAGTCAAGTACGATATCCATCAAAATAAAGAAGTACATAATCCCACTCTCTCATACAATAGCCAGAACAAAAGAAAAGATAACTGGATAGCTGGAGCTTTACATCTACCCAAGCTCCTAAAGACTGGAACAGCAATCCGATCAAGCTTTACTACCGCTAGGATCCACCGTAGGACCTGAGGGTTGGGAAAAAGATAAAAACAACGGGGTCAGACATAAGTTTGAGTGAGTCCTATAACTTTAACAATACAATTATTAAAGTAACCAGAGAAGATATAAACTTGACCTACGGTAATATCTGGGGATGAATGGCTACACTAAGCAGCTTGGTAGACTTAGGATAACTAAGATAACCGTAAGGACGCATCTACCCACCCAAGGATAATTACTAACTGCACCACACCAGTCATTCCTACTTAAAGGTTGATCCCTTCCAAGGACTTAGAAAATTTCCCCAGTAGTCTCGTGTACCCCTAGCCCACTACATAGGTGTCGTCTGCCCCTATCTCCACTAGGTGTACTCAGTAATTCTTACCCAGTAGTTTCGTGTACCCCTACATAGGTGCCGTCTGCCCCTATCTTTATTAGGTGTACCCACTACTCCCCATCGATCGGCTCCCTACCGTAGATACCCGTGCTGGTCCCACAGTGGGGTGTATCACTCCCCTAAAGTGGCTACCCAATACTATCAACGGTGCACGGCTTTATATCTACACGATGCAACAACGGCTTATCTACCAGCCCGGGCCCACACACGCATATGAAACCCGTTGGACTTGCGTTGCCACCGCTAACCCGTTTTGGCCTCTTATAATCAAGCCCAATATGCGTGTCCCGTCACTCGACATGGGTCGAGCCCACAAAGATACGTTTGGGATATTGGTTGAAATGGGCCCCCACAAGCATCCCACCTAAGCTTGTCACTTATCTAGTGTATCCCACTTAACCCTTTAATCATGTTTAATTACATGTTTCACTTGGTTAAGTATTCTAATCGTATTTTCTATTGCCACCCAAGGCAACCCACTAGATTCCACATGCCACCCAAGGCAACCATTAAATTTCCACATGCCACCCAAGGCACCCACTTAACCCCTCATGTCCCACTACATGCTAATATGGTTAAGTGTTTCTTAATTAATTAAGACCGTGATCCCCCATAAAGACCTCCCACATTAGACTGGTTGTTATGACCGCCTGGTTAAGCCGGTAGAGTCCCGGGCAGTCTTACGTCATAACAGAGCCTAACCTCGTGTCTTTACTTTAATCACGTATTTAATTTATGGCTAAGACCTCTAACATTGGGCTGACATTTGTAGCAACTGGTTAAGCCGGTCGGGTCCGGGCAGTTTTACACTACAAATGAGTCCAACCTCGTGTCTTAGTCGATTAATTACACCTAATTAATCACCCCCATATTAATTATCCCTAATTAATATCAAGTTTTCCATAACATGGGTAGACCTAACTCAATAGGTAAATTCCCATGGGGTAGACCTAACTCAATAGGTAAATTCCCACTTATGGCAATTTATTTTTATGGTATGCTTAATCATACCCAATCATACATTTATTAACATATTTACCAACCCCATCGTTCCCCACGTAAATCGTTCTCATTTCATGACATAAATAAGGGGAAGATCATCACAAATATCATGGGTTTAGCATACAACTTTGTCATGGGTTAAGAGGATGTCAACTTGCATATATGAGCATATATTAACCCAACTACATATAACCCAAACTTGCATATTATCATACACATGATTTGCATAACATGTTGCATATGAGCTTGCATATTATCATACACATATCTTGCATAACATGTTGAACTTGCATATAGGCATTCTCATAACTTGCATAACATGTTAAACATGCATTTAAGCATACTCATAACTTGCATAAGCATTCACATACTTGCATAAGCATCCACATACTTGCATAAGCATTCACATACTTGCATAAACATGCATAACTTGCATATCATGTCATTTAAGCATATACATATCTTGCATAAGCATTCATATACTCGCATAAGCATGCATAACTTGCATATCACATAAATCTTGCATTTAAACATATACATGACTTGCATAAGCATCCATACACTTGCATAAGCATGCATAACTTGCATATCACATTAAACTTGCATTTAAACATATACTTAACTTGCATAACTCACTTTGTTAAACATGCATAATTCCACTCGTTAAATATGCATAAACCCACTTGTTAAACATGCATAAACCAACTTGTTAAACATGCATAAATCAACTTATTAAGCATGCATAAACCAACTTGTCAAACATGCATAAACATAGAACAACATAGAGTAACATATCATTATAAATGATTCAAACTCACTAATCCGCATTTAAGACCATAAGTCTCATTACACCCAATCTACTTACTTTAACAATTGATGTTAAAGTGATAGAAACTCACCAAACCCAAAATTAACCAACTTATGAAGAGGGATTAGTTGCTAATTATGAAGATGGTGATGATTAGAGAATGATTTGAGAGGGATTAGCTTGCAACTTCCTTCTTAGATTAGTGGAGGCTCCTTCTAGGATTTAATTTGGCGGCATGAGGCCATCATTTCTATTTTTAGTATGGATTAGGGTAGGTTTAGGGTGTATTTATAGATTAGGAGAGTGTTTTAGGCCCTTAGATTAACCCTAGATTAATTTAGGTCCGTTAGATTTATGAAATCTCTAGAACCAAGCCCAGCCCTAGCCAGAAAACCAGATCTGGTGCACCCAAGCACCCTGGTTCGACACGCCGTGTCGACAGGCAAGTCGACAGGCAAGTCGACACCCCTGTCGACAGGCCTGTCGACAGCCCTATCGACATGGTCAGGGCGGGAATCTTCCCGCCTGGCCCCGCTGGTTCTAATTTGAAACCTAAATTTAAATTCCTAAATCTGTGTTTAGCTTTTAAATTTTCTGCAAACTTCTTTGGGCCATAACCGGGCCATACGGACTCCGATTCTCGAAAACTCGGACTCTATTTCGCGTATTTTTCCGAGACGAACGCAATAACGCAGCCCGTTACCCCCAATTCCCACGTCTGAGATTATTTATCCTGTAATTAGTGAATTTTAGTATTAACTAAAATTCGGGGTGTTACATCTTATCTTGGGGTTAAACTTGTTGACCAAATATGAAGCTGAGATTAAATGCGCCGACAGAGTCGTTAAGGCGAAGATTAAATCAGGTGATTATATAACCATTCCCTATGAGGGTCAGAATTCAAGTAGTAAAGACTTCTGGGCAACGTTGGATGTTTCTCCTGCTCAAATTGAAAATATCCCTGAAGTCATAAAGAATATTCCTGACCTCATCGAAGACATTCCTGTCGTCCAGAACTATGTGGATGTGTTCGAAGAAGTTGTTCGGTTACCTCTGCAGAGAGAAATAGATTACAAAATTGCTTTAATTCCAAATGCAAGGCCGGTAGTTCACGCTATTCGAAGAATGTCCTTAAAAGAGAAAGAGGAATTAGACAATCAAACACGACAGCTCGTATGGAAGGGTCTGATCAGGCCTAGTTTCTCTGATTGGGGTGCAGCAGTAGTGTTTGTCCCAAAATCTGATGGTACTCTACGGCTATGTGTAGATTATCGTGATTTGAACAAGCAGACCATATCCATTGCCGCGAATTGATGATTTATTGGATCTTCTGAATGGAGCACAGGTATTTTCAAGGATGGACCTAGCTACAAGCTTCCATCAGCTTCGAATTGCCGAAGAGTGTGTTCCAATGACAGCATTCAGAGGTACAGACTTATTCTACGAGTGGTTAGTAATGCCGTTCGGCTTATGTAACGCTCCAGCTTACTTCGTCGATTTGATGAATAGAGTGTTCAGAGGGGTTTTGAATAAATTTGTTCTGGTTTTTATTGACGATATTCTAATCTTCTCTAAATCAAAGGCCGAACATGAAAAACATTTGGAACAGGTTCTGGAAATCCTCAGAAGGAATGTATTAAAAGCAAAGTTTTCCAAATGTATATTCTGGCAAGAAGAAGTCAAATTTCTTGGCCACGTAGTGTCAAAGCAAGGAATTTCAGTGGATCCCAGTAAGATCACTGCTATTCAGAATTGGAAACAGCCTCGTACGCCAACAGAAGTTAGAAGTTTTCTCGGGTTAGCCAGTTATTATTGGAAATTCATTAAGGATTTCGCGAAGACATCTAGTTCCTTAACAAAACTGACTAAGAAACATTCGAGATTCAATTGGAATCCGGTATGTGAGGAAGCTTTCCAGGAGCTGAAATTAAAACTGACAACTGCTCCAGTGTTAACAATAATAGATGGCAATGAGGACTTGAAAGCATGGACTGACGCTTCTAGAGGGCGCAGTGTTAATGCAAAGAGGTCAAGTGATTGCGTATGCTAGCCGTCAGTTGAAACCACACGAGAAGAACTACATAACTCATGATCTTGAGTTGTTGGCTATCGTATTCTCCTTGAAAATCTGGAGACACTACCTTCTGGGTGAGGAATTCGAGCTATATACAGACCATCAGTCATTGAAGTATTTGTTCACTCAGAAAGACTTGAATCTGAGGCAGTAATGTTGGCTAGAGTTCCTTGCAGCATATGATTTTGAGATTCTCTACACTTCAGGGAAAGCCAATGTCGTGGCAGATGCGATAAGCCGAAAGAACGTAATGATCGCCAGCTTTATTATTAAGACTTCCTTGATTGACAAAATATCTATTCTTCTGAAGGAGGATAAATTTATTAAGGATATGATCAAAAGAATTCAGAAAGGCGAACCCTCGTGTTTTCAAATAGATAACGATGGGATCCTGAGATTGAAATGAAGGATTTGTGTTCCTGGCATCCCCGAGCTCAAGAGGGAAGTGTTAGATTAGTGTCACAAGTCCAAGCTGAGTATCCATCCTGGTGTGGCCAAAATGTATAACGATCTCAAGCGAACATTCTGGTGGAAGGATATGAAAAGAGACGTTTCAATATATGTTAGATGATGCCCTACTTGCCAGCTAGTCAAAAGCGACCAACAGAAACTGGCTGGATTGTTACAACCGCTAGACGTTCCAAGTTGGAAGTGGGAACATATTTCCATGGACTTCATAGATGGTTTGCCCAGAACAAGAAAAGGGAATGACAGTATTTGGGTGAACGTAGAGCGCTTCACGAAGACCGCCTATTTCATACCTGTCAGATCAAACAGAACTGCTCAGGGTCTGGCGCAGATATATTTCAGGGAAATTGTTAGGCTACATGGAGTGCCACTCAGTATAGTCAGTGATAGAGATACAATATTTACTAGCAAATTCTGGGAGGCATTTCAAGTAGAGCTGGGAACAAAGATGAACTTGAGCAACGCCTATCATCCGCAGACAGATGGTCAGACTGAGAGGGTGAATCTTATACTAAAAGATCTATTGCGGGCTTGTGTTCTAGATTTCGGTGGATCATGGGAAGACCATCTGCATTTGGCTGAATTCTCTTATAACAACAGATACCAGGCGAGCCTGACAATGTGACCATTCGAAGCATTGTATGGTAGACCGTGCCGATCTCCTGCTTGTTGGGTCGAACCCGGTAATAGACTGGTGCTGGGGCCAGATATGATCCGAGAAGCTGCCGACAAATTCGATTTTATTAAGAAGCGATTACTTGCCGCTCAAAGCCGACAAAAGAGTTATGCCGATAGGAGAAGAAGAGATGTATCGTTTGTTGTTGGCGACAATGTATATTTGAAAGTATCGCCGATGAGAGGAGTTATCCGGTTCGGTAAAACTGGGAAGTTGGCGCCCAAATTCATTGGTCCGTTTCCTATTCTGGAACGGATCAGAACTCTCACTTGTAGGGTTAAATTGCCTGGAGTGCATGATGTATTTCACATATCTCAACTTCGAAAGCACGTTCATGATCCAGACTTGATCGTGGAAGAAGCAGCGCAACAGGATATTGAAATTACCCCAGAATTGGCTGTGAGAAGAGAGCCGCTAAAGATTATTGGCAAAGAAACCAAGGAACTGAGGAACAAGAAAGTTCACTTAGTCAAAGTGCAATGGAGTGAAGATCCGTGATATTGTACTTGGGAAACTGAGGAGAGCATTCAGAAAGCCTATCCTAGGTGCCGAGTGGATATCTCTGATTGAGTTCGGTGCAAGGTACATTTACCATACTTTGCATTACCAATTAGTTCTCTACCCTGTTGTTATTTTCTTTCCATTGATGTGCACTTTTAATTCTATAGTCTGAATGATTTTAAAAGAGTATAGAAATTGATTACTATATTTTTGAAAAGTTAAAAACAAACTGCTTGTTGTTTGCATTGTGTGATAGTAAATTGGATTAATTAAATTATTAAAACGATGGTTAATTTAATTAATAAGGGAATGAATGGTAGAATTTATTCGATTAAATCACACATTGAACTGATTTAAAAATAGGTAGAAATATATACATGTGCATTATATATGTTTGAACAGGTAACTGGATAGCTGTTGAGTAAAGAAATTATTTGTGCGCCTGACAAATAGGTAAACCTTAATGAGTTGGATGCGAAATATTATTATATCAACTCCTGTGAATGCCATTGGATGCAGAGTGCTGGTTGTTCTGTGTGTAATAATAAATATCGCCATAGGATAGTAACAATTAATTTTGAACTACATTACATGGCATACTTCTGGAAGATAGGCATACTTCATCATATACCACATAAGCATTTGGAGCTTGTGTGACGAGGTGGAAGATTTACCATACGAGCGAGAGGCTTGTATGGAGATGACTATATTTTACAGGTTGAACTGATGACTGTTATGACCATATAAAAATGTAACGATAAATTGCCAGATTAATAAAAACCCCACACGGGTCTGGAGTTAACAATAATCACGTCTCTCTAGTCATTAGATACGGCACATGGATTATTTATTTCCCACACGTGACGAGGTGACGAGAATTTATTCTCTAGAGCAATTAAAATACACACTCCCTCAGGCTTTGACAGGGTGATGAGAATTTATTCTCTGGAGTTATTATCTATACACGCTCCCCTGTAAACACCAGAATATATCACTATAAATATGTGTATGCTTTATAGGATTTATTGGGTACCTAATACGGCCCAATAAATTTCCAAACCTCTCCCCGTACAAAGAAGGTTATGGCGAAATTTTTCGAAAATTCCGGGTGTTAGCCAAAATTTTGAAGAATTTGAAAATTCTCAGAAACTGAAAAGCTGGAGAATGGAAGCCAGATTGAATGTAGAGTTGATTAATCAAACCACTTTCGACTTTGTTCCTTTTCGGGGACGAAAAGTTTTAAGTGGGGGAGATTGTAACGACCCAGAAAATCTGAACCAATTTAAATTCTTTAAATTGGCTATAATATTGGATTTTGAATATTTAAAATAAATATTTTAAATAATAATGATGAAAAGTAAGTTTGAATAGAAATTTGAAAATGAATATAATTAATTCTAATTATAAACAAAGCCTGAAATGGCGCGGTAGTTTCAAAATTTGAATTCAAACTTTGACTAACTTTACTGGGTGCAAAACAAAACGAATTTGAGTGAAACCAAAAATATTTAAATCTGCTAGTGATTACCTTTCTAACGAATCTGAAAAATCGAATTTTCATAGCGAAAAGCAAAAGTTATGGCCAAATGAATTTTCAGAAAGGTCGCTATGGAATTTATATAGCCCGTGAAATTGACCATTTTGCAAACGACCTCGGAATTCGACGAAACCACTTTTGTTGGATCCGGGATGTGAAGTTATTGCTAGGTTTCAAATTTCATAATTTTTGAAGCTAGTATGTGAGCGTAGCAAAGGAAAACGTGTTTTGGCCAATTACAGTTAAATTGGATCAACCAGAAATGGGCCATTTTTCAAACGGTCTCAGAATTCGACGAAACTAGTTTTGTTGGGACCGTATCGTCAAAACATAGCCAGATTTATTTTTCTGGAATTTTTCGAATCAGTTTGTGGCCCTAGCAAATTGAAATGTACGTTCAAATCGAATATTGAATGTTATATATTTTAAATTGAATGAAAACTGACTGAAATAGTCAAATGGGCCTACGAAACATATCCCATTGTGTTCGGAATGGGGGTAAAACGCTAGGGACGATAGTCGTTGGGTTTGGATTGGAGGTCGTGTCAGAAAACCCCTTTTAAAACCACCCGGCCAATCGGATTTTTTATAAAAAAAGAAAAATTCTCAGAAACCCCCTACCCCCCCCCCCCCCGATAAACAACGGAAGCAACTCGAAACTTCCCGAGCTTTTTGCCGCCGCCACGATCATCTTCAGGCCAGGCTTCAGTTGGGTTTTTTGAAGTCCTCCTCTCCCTCTTCAAATCAAGACAAACCGCATCCTCCATCGTTCAACCCTGGTCGAGATCGAGCTCCGTGAAGTGGGTGACTTCAAATCGTCGCCGTGGCCACGTCAGACCACCGAACTGGCCCCACCACCACGTGCAGGGGCGCCTTTCCAAACTTGACATCGTGTTGTAGCCCGATCAAAGAATCGTTGTGCGGATTAAAAGATTTCTCCATCCCTAGTTTCGAAGAACAGCACAAGGTATACGACCTTGTTAGAGTTAAAGGAGAACAACATTTAAAAGTGTTGCAAAGTTTGTTTATCGAATAAAAATCCTATCTTTTTTGTTTCTTGTCGAAATCCAGTGAAACAAGAGACAGTGGACTCGTGTGGATGTCTTCTACCTTCTAGAAGAGACCGCATATTTTTCTGAGCCTTCTTCTATTTTTGGTGGAGTGGAACCCAATGTGAGATTTCTAAATTATAAACGATATGGAAAACGATGATGTATAAATTATATAGTCAATGTATGAGTTATATAAGCGTTGTACACCTCTTGTATAAGCATTGTATAAGTTGTACGTTCGATGTGTAAGTTGTATATGCGTTGTAAAAATTATATATGTGTTGAAATAGAAGTGAAATGCTATATATATATATATATATATATATATATATACGCCCCTCGTCCACAAACCTTGGACGATATTTATTGATTGTGATTGGTGTGAAAATTGATTGATAGCGAATGGTTGATTGAAATTGTTTGTGGCTGAAATGGATAGATTGTGGTTGAAAAATACCCGTTTGTGGTTGAGAAATATTTGGTTGAAACCACATAGAATTAGTTTGTGGAAATGAAAAAAATATACATGCCGCCTGCGCGCGAACTAGATGCATGATTCCCCATTGTCAAAAGCTGCGAGGTTTTAAGGTAGAGCGAGGAGCCGTACTAGGGACGGTCCCGGTTTTAACTACCCTGCCGTTATTCTGCCGAAATTTTGAATAATATTCATGTGTTAGAATTATTTTCATTTGTTGAAACTATATTTATTCGTTGAATCGAAATTCATGTGTCGAATGGTATTCGTGTTTTAAATATAAAAATCACCTTTTTATCTGTATATACAAACTATAGAAAACCTTCATGTGTTGAATCGAAATTCATTCGTTGAATTGAAATTCATGTGTTGAATGGTATTCGTGTTTTAAATATAAAAATCACCTTTTTATCTATATATATAAACTATAGAAAACCTTCATGTGTTGAATCGAAATTCATTCGTTGAATTGAAATTCATGTGTTGACTGGTATTCGTGTTTTAAATATAAAAATCACCTTTTTATCTATATATACCAACTATAGAAAACCTTCATGTGTTGAATCGAAATTCATTTGTTGAATTGAAATTCATGTGTTGAACGGTATTCGTATTTTGAAATAAATTGTTTTATAATAAAAATCATATTTTTATTACCTATATGAACTATATAAAATAATCTCGTTTTGAAATAAATTGTTTTATAATAAAAATCCTATTTTTATCATCTATATGAACTATATAAAATAGTCGTGTTTTGAAATAAATTATTTTACATTAAAAATCACATTTTTATTATATACATGAATTGTTAAAAATAGTGAAGTGTTGAAATAGAAGACAGTTAGATAAAAATATCATTTTTATCAAATGTATGAAAATCATATAGTTTTGAAATCGAAGAATCGATATATATATATATATATATATATATATATATAGAATTGAAATATATCGAATAACGAAGCTGCAGTTCGTATTTTGAAACTGTGATTTCAAACGATTAGTGCGGGAGATCTGACCATCGGATTTTCCCAAAACCGCAACCGTTGGATTCGTTTTGGAAATATCTTTCCAACGGCACCAACTTTGTAAAAATCCAACGGTTGGATTGTCTGGAATGTTTAATTCAAGTCTGAAGAAAAACATGTCCAGAATCGATTATATTTATATATATATATATAAATATAATTATATTAAATCGAATAACGACGCTGTGGTTCGTATTTTGAAATCGAAACTTCAAACGATTATACCGGGAGATCCGACCGTCGGATTTTCCCAAAATTGGAACCGTTGGATTCGTTTTGAAAAGATCTTTCTAATGATGTAAATTTTCTGAAGATCCAACGGTTAGATTTTTAGATATGTGTAAATCAAATCTGAAGAAAAACAGCGCCACGGCCGCGTTATGGCCGGAAGCGTCGGTTTGAATAAATTGGCTATTTTAAAATAAATAAAAATAGCGATAAATCATTATAAAATATTATAAATGATATGGATGTGAAATTTAGAAACTAACTGAAGGTTGGCTAAGTCGAATGGTTTCCTGGGTGTTGATCTGATGTTGGTTTCGGCCTTCGGGGTTAATATTTGGAAAATCGTTCTCTTACTGATTTACGGTTAGTAACTAATGAATTGAAATGATGCGTAGTAGTGCTTGTGTAGCACTTATTTATTATATACGTGAGTTGCTCAGATAGACCGGGTTTATCCCATTCTGAATAACTGAATCGACGATGAGAAATCGAAGATGGAGACGGTGGTCGAAGACCGGAGATCTTCACCTCGTTTGGATGGTAACTGATGTCCTGATTGGGAGGCATCCCGAAATATGGATAATGAGTGGTGATCGCCCAAACATACATGGAGGTCGATGGGTTTGCGAGGTATATAGTGCCTCCGGTTTCGTTCAGAACCAGGACGGACTTGTAAATGGACCGTGTGTCTGACATTGGAATTTATTCTGTGTGATTAATAGCCACCAGTTGCATGGTGTGAATTGCCTGTGTGGCATGCTAAGATGCAGTGAGCAAGGCTCCTGTTGAAAAACAAAGTCTTGTGGTGATGATCAAAGCATCGCCTGTGTGGCGTAGCTTTGTGTAAAACGTGAATTCGCGAGCCTCACACCCCGGTATGAACTAGAAACGGGAGAGGACCTCAGGGAGGACATGTGTTTCTTTCTAGCTAGAAGTGGCGTTAGTAGTTTTACACGCCCTGACGAGTTTGACTTAAGTGGTTGTTACTGTTGCGAGGCGCCTCGGTTATATCGGACGATCCGGGTCCGATGGAGTCATTCGTTGGCTCATTTACGGTCCATAGGGCGGGGAAATGTAGTGTTCAGGAATTTTAATCCACATCGGTGGACCGACCTTGACGATCCAAGGGTTTGACTGAGTACTTGCCCTGAGACTCGGGCTAGACAGTCTCGAAGTCGGTAAGGACTATCTTTTGCCTTGGTTCATGACGGAAATCCAATTTCCAAATACGTGACTACACGGTTTTGATTGTATACCTATATATGGTGACATAGTGGTATGGGGCAATAATTCCGTCTATGATTGATACTTATGATTTGAAATTGCTTTTGAAATATAAAAACACTAGTAAATGCTTTTGTTTTATTCGTATCAAGCATATTTTGGCCATTATAAGGTAAAAACTCTATCCTCCGGTTTGCGTTGCATTGTGTGATGGGAACTGAGTCTTATAATGGCTTCATTTTTATAAAAAGCATTGCGATGTTTAAAAGAATGATTTGTTTTAAAGCACTGGCAATCCAATGGAGTAAACCATTTCCACGAAATTGGCGTGGTCCTGTGATTGGCCATATTTTAAATGCGTTGAGTAGATTTCTCATACCAGTCCCATAAATGACTCGTATTTTGTTTCACTTTCAAACTCGGGTGCCCCTTTTTCTAGACAGGCAACCTTGTATTCAGGTTTTAGCTGGCTTTATCCGGATAGCTAGAGCTGAAGATGGATTCTATTATTTATCTCTTTTTATGCTGTTCAGCTCCTATTGTACGTATTATGTTTGTTTTCCGCTGTAGACATTTATGTATAGCTGAACTGTATTTGTACTAAGTATGATCCTGTATTCTTTGTAACTCTGATGATTACATTTATCCAGTATATTCTATTGTGCATTATCTGGTGTATTTATTTATTTTTGTTCTGCTATTATCTGTTTATGTGTTATATTCCAAAGATTACCCTTGCCACCGTTAGTACGTGGTTTGGAGTCGTCACAATATCAGAAAAGATATTGTTTTCAAAAATGTTTTGGGTTATCGTAAGGTAAAAACCATTCGTATTTATGTGTGGATTTGGTCTTACGATTATCCTTTTCTTTCGAAAAGATTTTGACTTTAAAATCAAGTTGTGTGACACCCTTAATATTGTGCGAGTTTTTCTCACTCTGGTTCACCAGACTGACACGTTGTTTTGTAAATGTTCGGGTTAGCCCGGGGTGTACAGGTCCAGGTTATCAGATACTGCGAAGTCCATAGACAAGCAGGAGAGGTTCAGACGTTTGATATTATATAGCTGCTATTCCGATGTTGTTGTATATGGGACAGATTATTATAACTATCCAGAGATGTTCATGTACACTGATATAGTAAGTATTTCCTAAAATCTCTCAATAAACATTTATTTCTGTATTATATTTTGTCCCGCTGCGATGTGAGACTCTGATTCTGTGTTGTGGTATTTTCTTCTTCTTCTTCTATTCTAATATTTCTTTCTTTCTTATCTCACCCTCTAATTTCTTTCTATTAACGTTCCAGTGTTTTCGGTGTTTGGAAGGTTGGCATGAGTTACGATAAAGGTATTTATGTCGATTTTCTGGGCCAAAAATCTTTGGGTCGTTACAGTGGTATCAGAGCTATTGGTTTAGTAATAACCTTGGCTCTATGGTATAACTCGATAGAGATGTGGTTAGTAATACCCTAGATTGGGTTTGAGTATATATATGAGGGCGCGTATTTGTAATTTGATATAAAATTATTTTTGAAATGTATTTTTACCTATTTTATTTTATAAAATAATAAAAGTAATGATTTTCTTGATTTATTATAATATGGGCAATCAATTGATTTGTTAATGTTAATTTGTATGATATGTTTGGATGGTGTGCTTGATCTCATGAATATAAACCTGAAATGGACAATCCGTAATGAATAAGTAGGATAAATCAATCCAAATGTAATAAATGCAAAGGGATGAATAAGAAGTAATTAAAATTAATCTCGTGCGGATTGAATTGTGTGAAAAATTGGATGGGACTGAATGATATGGATATTTTGAACATAATTGACATTGTTTTGGAGACTAATGAAATTCATTTGAGTTGAGAACAGGTGCAGAAGTGCCAATTCAGCTTTAAAATTCATCCAGGAGAAATTCTGGAGTTAACCGAATCCAGTTTGAATAATGCTGCATAGTAACTAAGCAAGCTCGAGTATAATATATCGCTTATTGCCTAATAACGCTCCCAAAAAGGTACGCGCACGCAAAATATGAAATTTTGGTTTTTATTTGGGTTTTGATTTTTCCGATCGTGTTGGTCGATGTATATATATTATTGGTTCCTGCGATATCGCCGATGTCACTCCGTGTAGGGGAGACTCTACCGAATTTTTCTGGGAATTTAAGGCGTTAGAATTTTTTTGATATTTTTGAAAATATTTATTTATGATATTGAACTGGTTTTTGATTTAAATTAAATTAAATTTGGAAATTAACGGGTTTGTAACGTTCTTTCTTACCTTAGCAATTTCGAGGAAGAAATTATTTTAAGTGAGGAAGAATGTAACGTCCTGTATTTTTGATAGCCAAAATTTATTTAATTTATTTATTTTAAATATTATATTTGGAATATTATGTATTTTTAATATTTAATTCGTTTACTAAAACGAAGTTTTAACATTAATTTTATTTATAATGTAAAACAAGCTCGAAATAGCGCGGCAGTTCGTAATATTTGGTTTTGAACTTCAACAGAGGATATAGGATCTGATATAAATCGGATTTCTGTGAAACAAGAAACGTTGGGATCATATTGATTTTAATTTTCATATGGAAGAGAAAAATCCATATTTCGTGTCATAGATAGTAAGTAATGGCTAAATCAAAATTTGAAATAGTCGCTATGGGAATCGTTATTAAAATTATAGGCCTTTAAAACAACCATTTTGCAAATGGACTCCATTTTCGATGAAACTAGTTTCATTGGAACCGTAACTTTAAATTATTGTACGATGTTGAATTGCATGGCAAATCGATGTCGTATGATCACGGTAGCCGTAAACGCCCATTCAATTTCTATAACGCGTAATTAATTTAATAAAGAGATATTTGGGCATAACTTGAGCAGACGATCGAATTAAGCCACGAAACCAATTCTGTTGAGTTCGTACCATCGATTATAGTCGGGATAGGTATATAGTTTGTTATTTTTGGTGACCGGCTAATTTGGTGTCCAGAATGGCAATGCAGTGCATATAAAAATAGCCTACCGGGGAAACAGTCTCAGAATGCGACGAAACTGGTGCCGTTGGGTTCGTATTAATTAGTTATTGTAGAATTTCAAGGTTTCAAGTTGATTAGATTTATCTGGTGATCGTGGAAAATTTAAACGTGTGTTTTCCGTTGGTTTTATAAAGGAAATTTTTCCAAATGATGTCAGAATTCGACGAAACTTGTCCCATTAGGTCCGGAATATTTATCTATGCTAGGATTAGCCATTTTATCAGAAAACGGAAGTCCTTTATAGTGATTTTATCGCGTTACCTTACAGTGAAGTTTCATGAGATATTAAAATAATATTAAACCATCCCAACTCTCTTATATAACACCTTACACGTTCGGTCAAAAACCCTCCCTTGAAGTCAACAGTTTGAGCCGCCACTAACATGTATTGAACGGTTGAAAAGCCGTGAGTTCACTTCCACAAATTCGCTCAAATCAATTAGCAAACTATAATCCTTCCAACTGCAAAGTCGTTCAACTACGTGAGATCCGTGATTTGATCGGTGGTGATCAACTTCTGGGCATGGTGGCGACCGGAAATCGGTTTGAAAGGGAGGCTGTTTGAGGCCCAACTTCGGTCGATGGTGAGCATCGAGTGGAGGAAGGATTGTGGCGGAAGTCGAGGGACTTGAGACAGTTGGAGATGGCATAGTTGATCGTGCCTCGGTAGTTTGTATGGGTTGCGGTGGTCAATGTTTTGAGGCATGGTGGTGGTTCTATACACGAAGAAGTAGAAGAATTTCGAACTGGAAGGATCATCTCGCTCGTTGTTTCCAGAATAAGGAAGTTCGGTCATGCTATTTGTTTTAGTAACCATTAATTAAGCGATTTATATAATTAAATTTTAATTAGGTTTTAATTATTTGAATTAAAATGTGTATAACAGAAAACGTATTTATGTATGTCAAGTATAGGAACAAACGAAAGTCAAAAATGTCGCAGGAAGGCAGTGAGCATGAACAAAGAGTTGGACAATCATTCTGAAAACAAACCATATTAGGTCTTTATTACTAATTTTATAATGAGTTAATCATTCGAATGAAAATCGTATAACTTAAAATGGTTCTAAATCTTGTGCAGAACGTACAAGAACAGCGTGAGCGCAAATAGGAACAGGCAACATAAAGAAGTGTTTTAACTTGTAAACTCTAATTCAACGTAATTAAATTAATTAATAGTTAATCAATGAAGGTAACCATTTATTTAAAATCGTTTACTAAAATATTTATAACATCTTATTATGTAATCAGAATTGGATGTATCAAGTCGTGTTGTCAAGCATCACATTTTGGAAATTGACATTGACAAAGCTGGAGGTTGCTGGGATTACTAGTAAATTAAACGTCTATTTAATTTGACTAGAACTGAACCTCTTTAACAACAAATGGAATCAAAGTGAGTTAAACTCGCTCAGTTTTTTTTCATTTATATTTTTATAAATTGGGTTTTTATTTTTGTGTGCTCTGGTTGCTAATAGTTGACCGTTTGCTAGTATTATAATTATTTGTTGATTTAAATGATGAAATTAAACTATCGTTTAATTTTAGTGAAATACCGAATCGTTATTTTAGCGATTAGGCCCAATAAAGGTAACACACCTTGGTTTGTCACGTTTATAAAATAAACGTGTTTAAATTGTTTGAATTGCTTGCGAATTGGTTGATGTTAAATGTTCGTTATGTATTTTTATCAGTTAAATGGAATGGAATGATCTGTTTTGTGATAACCATTTGGAATACAGGGAAGAACAGGTTGGAAGGATTCAACCGGATTCCTCAAATATATTATTTATTTTCATATTATCATATATGAACTGATCTGATGGGCTGATTGATTTGATTGTTGAATATCGACTAAATATTCAACATTTGTTTGGTTTAAACCAATGGGTGGTATTGGTTGAGTAATTGTCAGCATATGGCCTATAAAATCAATCACTTTTGTTTATATTGATTTACCGACAGATGAATTGATAGAACTAAAGTTATAAAATTTATTTTATAGCTGGAGATAGATTTCGAAATATATTATTTTGAATAAAAGTTAATAAAAGGAAAATAAATTAATATTTTATTTATTTAAGACTATGATTATTATTAATTTATTTTATAAAGTCAATCCTAATGTTAATCAGATTTATATGTACAATAATAAGAAATAAATTGAATGGTTAAACTTGTATAATTGTTTTGTTAGAAACAATTAAATGGAATTATTTAAATTAATCATATTATTAATCAATTTAAAGTGAGAACGAATTGGAATGGGTTAACGAGATAATCGTGCCTTGAATTGACTAAGTCAACCATTGAAATTGGAATTGATTTTAAATTAGTTTAATTTGAATTAATCTAATAAAATAGTTTAATGAATATTGTTTAATTTAATAAAGTTTAAAAAAAAAGAAATTTACTATTTATTTTAGTAATAAAGAGATTAACTACTGAAGTAGCAAATGATTGGTGTAAACTATTATTGTAATTAAAAATAATTTAGAAAATAACTTGTTAATGGAAATTATTTAAAGAGTAATCGAAGTTGAAATGAAATCTAGTCGATTTGGTGAAAGAAGTTTATGAACGGTTTTTATATTTAAAACCTGAATTTTTATAAGTAAGTTATAAAGAGAATTTTAAGAGAATACGATAGCTTAAATTAAATGTTTACTTAATACTTGAATTAAGTAAAAGGAGATTAGGATAAAAGGGTTTATAATAAATCCAGAGATACATGGGTGAGGATTAAAGTGTTAAAGCGTTAATTTTGCAATTAACGTTATTTAATAATGGGATTAAGCAAATGTAAGGAATTGAAATGAGAAGTTTAAGCGGGAAAAGGTTGAATGGATTTGGAAAGAGTTTGGTAAAAGTGAATTTGGTAAAAGAAGCGAGTCATAGGATTTTAGAATCAAATCCGAATTATAAAAATGGATTTGTTTAAGAGGTAGAGGTTAAAAGATGACGTTGTATATGGAATTACTTAATTAGTGTATTAAGAACAAATGGTGTATTCGAGAAAGAGATTTTCCATAAGGGAAGAAGATTTATGAAACCATATTTTTAAATAAAATAGTTAAATGGAATTTGTGTTGAGATTAGAATGAGATATGGGTTTTTAGATTATAACTTGTATATATCCTTAGATATGAACGCTATTGATCAAGGTCTGAGAGGTAATTAAAATACCCTAACTTGAACGACTTCAGGATTATCTGAGGATGATATTGGTTGTAATGGTAAAAGAGGTTAGTAAAATTTATTATTACATTAGTGAAATAATAAATGCCATGTTTGGTGATAATTTGGAGAATATATAATGAGAGACCGAAGTAAAGGAAATTAATAAGAGGGGAAATTAGATACTAAGAATTCCAAAGTAGATGAAATACAAAAAGGGGTTGCATGAAAATATAATGATACTCTCAAATTAGAAAGAAAATGTAAATTTTAGTTTTATTCTATACTAATAAGTATTTGTTATTGTTTCAAGAATGGAATAAAAGATATTATGTAATGTTGTTTATGAATAATAAGTTGAATGGATTTCCCAAATTTAAATAATAAGGAATGATGTAACAAATGTTTTGCAAGGAGAATTAAGTGGAAAGTGAATACAGTTATAAGTTATTTTACTAAGTATTATAAAGAAATGGTTTTGAGAACATTGGTATATAAGAATTCAATTATCGTATTTTTAAATATTAAAAGAGCTAGAAGTCTTAATTAAGCAAAAGTGAATTAATGTGTTTTAATTAAAAGGCCAAGTGATGCCGAATATTGAACCAGTGAACTCATTGGATTTCATGATTGAATCACTATATATTTTGATAGTTAAATCACCGACTATCGAAACTGCCCAATACGATTGTTGGTATGGAAAGTCCGGGATCGAATCTATATTTGAAAACCATTCTGACCAACAAATACGTGAAAATATCAGAAGATGATTGAGATGGAGCATTGAAGACCGTGGATCTTCATAAATGGAAGAACCGCTAAAAATATTTGGTTAGCTCCCAGAGATAAACTGTGGTTTTGTCGTAAGTGGAATCTACGGATTGCAAGGACTACTCGCTACTGATCCATGGGGTGATTCCTATATTGGATGCAGTAGGAGAGTGCCTTCGGCTCATCCTATTCCTGGATGACTTGTATGGACGAATGTCTGATAGAGTATTTCCAAAAGAGTCACGTACGTGGGTATTTTCAAACATACCAAGTTGATGGCGGAGAAGTGGACATTCTCCTAGCTTGATAACTAGAGTATTTTTGCGAATATCGATTAGTGATATCTGGCGGATCTGATGATGTGGCATTCAAAGTAAATGGTGGCCAGATGTTCTTAAAAGTATGTATAACCTCAAGTCTCACCAACCGGGAAATGACAAAAATCGGGCAGGCAACATGGCTAGGTGGGTCGCTCCCATTAGGGTGTATAATCACCTATCTAGAGAAATTCCTTTTGCTTATTTAACCTATATTTCGATGTTGTCTCTATTCGGCAAATGGTTGCTGATCCCAACCGTTGGTGATATACATTTGATATACTCAAGCGAAATTAGTGGTCGGTCATGTGTGGGCCGAGTTGCAAGACGTTCTTGCTGAACCCAATGTAAATACACTATCGGCAGGCGGTCCCATACCTTGTCGTAGTCGGAATCCAATCTCCAATAAGTGCCCACGGTTTTGTTTGTATACTATATATGTAGAGCTTGAGATGCAAGCGTTCCACTAGATTGATATTTACTTGTATTTAGACATTATTATAATATCAGAAAAGATATTGGTTTCAAAAATGTTTTGGGTTATCGTAAGGTAAAAACCGTCCGTATTTACGTATGGATTTGGTCTTACGATTACCCTTTTCTTTCGAAAAGATTTTGACTTTAAAATCAAGTTGTGTGATACCCTCAATACTGTGCGAGTTTTTCTCACTCTGGTTCACCAGACCAACCCTATGTTTTGTAAATGTTCAGGTTAGCCCGGGTTGTACAGGTCCAGGTTATCACATACTGCGAAGTCTAGAGACGAGCTGGAGAGGTTCAGATGTTAGATATTATATAGCTACTATTCTGTTATGTGTTGTATATGGGACAGATTATTATAACCGTCCAGATATGTTCATGTACTCTGATATAGTAAGTATTTCTTAAAAGCTCTCAATAAAAATTTATTTTTGTATCATATTTTGTCCCGCTGCGATGTGAAACTCTGATTCTGTATTGTGGTATTTTCTTCTTCTTCTTCTATTTTGATATTTCTTTCTTATCTCACCCTCTAATTTCTTTCTAATAACTTTCCAGTGTTTTCGGTGTTTGGAAGGTCGGCATTGTAATAACCCGGAAATCTGAGCCAATTTAAAAAAATTATTTTGACAATTTTATTGAATTTTGAATATTTAAAATGAACTATTTTAAATAATAACGACGAAAAATTTATTTTGAGCGGAAATAGAACGTATATATTTATTTGAATTGTCAATAAAATATAATTATTTATTTTTTATTATAAAAGGAATTGGAAATGGCGCGGTAGTTCGAAAATTCGATTTCAAATGACAGTACAGGATTCAAAATAAACCGAATTTTGGCGAAACCAAAAATATTTGAATCTATTTGAAAATATCTTTCTAACGAATCCGAAAAATCAAAAATTCATAGCGGGAATCAAAAGTTACGCCCCGTTGAAAATTCAGAATAGTCGCTATGGAATTCTGGCTCTTAAAAATGGAAATTTTGCAAACGACCTATGTTTTCGACGAAACCACTTTTGTTGGATCTGGGATGTCTAGTTATTGCTATTTTCCAAAATTCATAATTTTCTGAATCAATATGTGAGCGTGGCAAAGGAAAACGCGTTTGACCAGTTTAAGTTGATTTTAATCGACTGGAAAATGGCCATTTTTCAAACAGTCTCAGAATTTGACGAAATTAATTTTGTTAGGACCGTATCGGCAATACGAAGCTAGAAATAATTTTTCTGGAATTTTTAGAGTCTGTATGTTGAAACACTCCACCTCCATTAGGGTCACTCTCAAAGGGAATGCCCTAATTTTGGTGGAGGTTTATAAGTATAAGTCACAGATACACAAGACAGATATAAATACACATATTTTTGAACAGCGGAAAACAACAGCACTTTTATTTCGTAAAAATACGTGTTTACACAAACCATGCCATAATTGTCTTACAATACTTCCAAACCCATTACATTTTCATAACTGTCTTGATTTCATAACTTAAAGAAGCATAAAAACAAAAGTAAACTGCATAAGTCCTCATAGTTGCAATCAAAAGCCACAGTCCAAAACGAAAGAGATCCAAGCAATACATTCTTTCTCTTCAAGCTGGATGTGAAGACTGGTCAAGCTGCGGTATTCCCTCCTTATGGACCTTGGGGGGGAACGAAAGAAAAGAAGACGAAAGAAAAGTAGAGTCAGACATAAAGCCTGAGTAAGTCTAGGACTATTCAATCTATGAATAAAGAATTGGGCATGATAAGTATAAATTGGAAATGGGAAAGCACTATAAACTAAGTTAATTTGTCTAGAGTCGACTATACTATCGTACCCCATATTAATCTCTGCACCCCTATAAACTAGTTCCCAACAGGCACCCCATAATCAGGGTGAAGTGATCCATTTCTAGTGATCGGCTCCTACTCGCATAGTTACATGTGTCTTACGGCCACCGATGTTGTAGTTACCTATGCTGGTCCTACCATGGGGTGTATCAAGTCCCATGGTGGCGGCCCGACACAATTCTAGAATGCACAGGTATACTACTGGTGCCCAGTGCATAATTTTTCTGCGCCGGAGTGTGTGCACGCCCGCACCCCCTTAGAACCTACACTGCTGCACCACTGCCATTGATTTGACCTCTTACAGTCAGCCCCGTAATCGTGCCCCACCCTGCCTAGCTCAGGGTATCCTGATACACCTTGTAGGGTTACTGCTGAAAAGGGTCCCCCGCTACTAGGTTTTCTATTTCTAGCCAACATGCTAAGTTGGTTAAGTGTTTTTGTAAACCTAACCCCCAATCAGTCTGTATAGTTTAGCATGTTCCATTTTGATTAAGTATTAATTCAATTTACTTAATCCTATCAATCCTGACTCAGCCTTAATTGTCTTATTAAAGCCTCGACCTCTCACATTAGACAGGTGTTGTTGTGGCTGCCTGTTGCCGGTTGGGTCCAAGCAGTCTTACGCCACAACTCAGTCTAACCTCGGGTCTTTATTGGGCTCCGTGTTTAACCACCCACATTGGATAGGTATTGTTGTGACTACTGGACAGCCGGGCGGTTCTGGGCAGGTTTACGTCACAACTCAATCCAACCTCGGGTTAAACACATCGTATTTTCTAAGTTTACATATTTTGTCTCTTTTCTTTTTATATGTAAATATTTGCGCCCATTATTCAAATTCATCTTTATTGGGTAAAATTAATTTATACCCCTCAAATGTTCTCAAGGTCGTTGGCATGCGTTAAACATGCCAACACATATGTTTTATATTTTTAACCCAATGTCATTATCCCCGTCCTATACGTTTGCTATAATATAACATATGTTGGGTTTAACATTTAAACCCAACTTAGCCACATGAAAAGGAGGAGGCTTAGGACATGGTGTTTATATATATTCTAAGTAACATCAAGAGGGGAGTGTGAACGCATGAACTTGCAACATAACGATCTAATTAACATAAATCAGGCACTTGTAAACTTGCAATGTAATAGCATATAATCTTGACATGAAACATACCTAACATGAATCATGGTTTTAATCTAGTCATGTAAACTTGCAATTAAAATGTAAATCTAACTTAATTATGTGTCGCATATATTATCATATGATTTTGATAGCAACATAGGCCTAAAACCTATTTTGTTTGAGCATAAAGTTAAACATAAACTAGCCATGTTCATAAAGTCAACACAAGTTCACAAAGATGCTTACTTTTGTCACTAATGCAAAAGTATGGTTTTACACTTGAATCATGATGCCAATTCCAACATAAATTCATATGAGTCATAATACCCAAATGGATCCAACTACACTAAAAGTTATTATAAAAATATACATCATGTTGGCATAATAGTGAACCATATACTTGCATGAATCTCAAATAAACTACCACAAACATATAGTCGTTAACTTTCAACATGAATCATATACTTGCAATTATCCAATAGGTGTTGAAATAAACTACCACAAACATATAGTTGTTAACTTTCAACATGAATCGCATACTTGCAAATATCCAATAGGTCTAACATCGTTATACCACAACATCCCAAATCGATTAGAATCATAGCAACATACAATTATGAATTATTATCACCACAAATTAAGTACAATTCCATTTCTCATTTTACACAAATCAAAACACAATTATTCATTCACATCGGAATAGTACTCTACTTACAACGTATGACGAATCTTCAATTCAGGTTTCTGAATTCTGAATTTGGAGATGCTAACCTTTGTTGTAGGCACTGTTTTGATTTAGTTGTCGTTGCTTAAAGCTTTCGAATTGCCTCCTAATCGTCTCTCAATTTTTGATGGCTACTTCTAGTCTTTCCTCAGCAGCATGACGGTCTCATTCTAATTTTTATTTGTATGAATTAGGTGGAGTCTTAGGTCCTTTTTATAGAGTTTGTGAATCGATTAGAACCGTCGATGGAGCTTGGATTAATATTAGTCGTTCGTTTGAAGGAGAGACCAATCAGGAGTTGACACCTAGCCCTAGTGACAAGGCAAGGCTCAGAAATTCGGCCAAGAATAGACCAGGCCGGCCAGGGGGGCTGGGTTCGACTGGCTCAGCGGCCAGGTTGACTCCCCAGTCGACCCCCAGGTCGACTACCCAGTCGACCTGGGTGCCCAGGTCGACTACCCAGTCGACCTGGGTGCCTTGGGCGGGAAAATTCCCGCCCAGCCCATTATGGTCCGATTTTTTGAAATTTGAATTTGTTCTGAGTTGTTTCTGTCTGTTTGAATTTTAAACTGAATTCTGAAACTTCCGGAGGCCATATCTTCTTCATACGGAGTCCGTTTTACGCAAACTCGGACTCTATCCCAAGAAGAATTCCGAGATGAACGCAATGGCGTATCTCGTTTCCCTTAATTCTTTGATTTGAAATTAATTATACTTTAATTTGTGAATTTCACTGTTATAGAATACACGGGGTGTTACATTCTCCCCCACTTAAAAGGATTTCATCCCCGAAATCTTCAAGTTCAGGAAGAGTGTATATCCTAACATCCAAACATCCATCTACTCATCCATCAAACAAGAGCATCCGTTGTCCTTAAAAGACTTCTAATGCTTCATGATCATTTGCGAAGTGTGTGTACATGTACTTATCTAATGCCAAATTAGGCGGCCTACTGATTCAGTTGACCTCCTTAATGCAAATTATGTAAGTGTCATGAATCCATTATGTATGCAAATTTTCCTATTCATGATTCTACATGAGTGCACAATCATTCATATATAAATGCAACATCCATATGACAACACATTAAACTTCAACCATATACGAATATAAATACATATATGCATATGCAATATGAAGTGAGTGAGTCGATCTAAAACCTAGATTGTGTGTGTATATGCAACCACGAGCAATCACTAGCAATCACTTGCAACCACTTGCAGCCATCATCCATAACATGTTTCAATTACATGTTTTCATCCAAAGGGTTTCTACCTAAAGATAAGATCGAGGAGATATACCTAAAAAGATAGATAAAAGCATAACTTAGGGAAAAAGAGAGATCAAAGATGTACCCTCGAAAAGAAATGGGTATGCTGCGCGTATTCTAGCCTCAGTTTCCCAAGTTGCGTCTTCCTCGACGTCGCTCCACTGAACTTTGACGAGCTTGACTTCGCGGTTGCATAGCTTTTTTCACTTCCGT
Organism: Allium sativum; assembly: GCA_030737875.1. NCBI lineage: Eukaryota > Viridiplantae > Streptophyta > Magnoliopsida > Asparagales > Amaryllidaceae > Allium > Allium sativum. Next base: position 413,573,300 of record CM060924.1, on the reverse strand, counting down.
TCCTAATATGCGGGTTGGAACTTTCCTCACGGTTGCTTCGCGTTCCACTTCAGCTTCCTCAAGGATGATTGGCTCTACCACTTCAGCAGATTCATTTAGACATTTTCGGAGGTGCGAAACATGGAAAACATTGTGAACTCCGGCCAGCTTTTCGGGTAGCTCTAATCTATAGGCCATTTTCCCAATTTTCTCAATGATAGGAAATGGCCCTACGAACCTTGGTGCTAGCTTTCCTGTGGTTCCAAAACGAACAACGTTCCTTAGTGGAGATACCTTAAGAAAAACTCTGTCCCCAACCTCGAATTCAAGGTCGGTCCTCCTCTTGTCGGCGTAGGATTTCTGTCTATCTTGGGTTGTCTTCATCCTTCTTCTTATCAAGTCTACTTTCCCTGAAGTCTCTCGGATCATATCTGGCCCAAGTATGAGCTTATCAGTAGACTCCCACTAACAAGTGGGCGAACAGAACGATCTTCCATATAAAGCTTCAAAGGGCGCCATTCCGATGGTGGCTTGGTAGCTGCTGTTGTAGGCAAATTCCACCAAAGGAAGATGGTCTTCCCACGTCCCTCCGAAGTCAAGGACGCACAGTCTTAAAAGGTCCTCTAAAACTCTATTCACTCTTTCCGTCTGGCCGTCGGTTTGAGGGTGATAGGCTGTACTCAAGCATAACTGTGTGCCTACCGCTTCTTGCAGACTCCGCCAAAACTCACTTGTGAAGATAGAGTCTCGGTCACTAACTATGCTGGATGGTATTCCATGGAGTCGAACAATTTCCTTGAGATAAAGAGATGCTAGGGATGAGGCAGTTCTTTTACTCTTGACAGGTAAAAAGTGGGCGCTTTTAGTAAGCCTATCCATTATTACCCAAATGCTAGTGTTGCCTCTTCTAGACCTAGGCAGCCCATCAATGAAGTCCATTGAGATGCTATCCCAATTCCACTATGGACCTCTAGAGGATGGAGCAGACCGCCAGGCTTTTTCTGTTCCGCCTTAACCTGTTGGCACACCATACACTTAGAAACGAAATCTGCCATGTCCTTCTTCATGCCGTTCCAAAAGAAAGTTCTCTTTATGTCCTTGTACATTTTATCTCCGCCTGGATGTATCGTCATCTTGGAGTGATGTGCTTCCTCGAGAACTGTCTTTACTAAATCCCTTGTCTGTGGGACGCATAGTCTTCCGTCTCGCCTTAGCCAACCCTTATCGTCGATGGAGTATCTGTTGAGGTGACTTGAAGTCTCACCCCTAATTAGCCTATCAATCGTCTCCACAAGCTGAGGGTCTTCGCGTTGTGCTGTCCCTATTGAGTCCACTAAAGTCGGGCGTGCTTCGAGAGTGTTAGCAAGCCCGGTACAAAATCGGAGGAGGGCCTAAAGTTAAAACTAGCTATAAACTCTAGGCTTTTCCTTTCAACAAACAGCGGGCTTAGAGTCAGTTTCTTTCGGCTCAACGTGTCCGCCACTACGTTGCCTTTGCCCAGAGTGTAGGAGATCTCGAAATCGTACGAGGCAAGAAACTCCATCCATCTCTGTTGCCTCAAGTTAAGGTCCTTCTGCGAGAAGAGATATTTCAACGATTTATGGTCAGTGTAAAGTTCGAACTTCTCACCTAGGAGATAGTGGCGCCAACACTTAAGCGCAAAGACGATGGCAGCTAACTCAAGATAGTGGGTCGGGTAGTTCTTTTCGTGCACTTTCAATCGCCTCCCACCATAAGCTACTACCCTTCCTTCTTGCATTAAGACAACGCCTAGTCCTGTCCCACATGCATCTGTATAAACTGTGAACATCTTGCTTCCATCTGGCAACGTCAGAACTGGGGCTGTTGTAAGAGCCCTTTTTAGTCGTTGGAAAGCAAACTCGCAATCCAAGTCCCAAGTGAACACTAGATTCTTCTTTGTCAGCCTTGTGAGTGGAGCTGATATTTTTGCAAAGTCTCTGATGAATTTCCGATAGAAGCCTGCTAGCCCGAGGAAGCTTCGGATTTCTGTTGCATTCCTTGGTGTCTTCCAATCTTGTACCGCTACTACCTTAGCAGGGTCCACAGCTAACCTTTCTTTGGATACTATGTGCCCAAGGAGCCTCACTTCCTCTCTCCAAAAGTGGCATTTGGAGAATTTGGCTTTTAGCTAATGGACTCGCAGAGTTTCCATGATTGCCATTAAGTGCTGAGCATGTTCTTCTTCACTCTTTGAGAAGATCAAGATATCGTCTACGAAGACCACTACGAACTTGTTGAGGAATTCTCTGAACACCCTACTCATTAGGTCCACGAAGTAAGAGGGTGCGTTTGTCAAGCCGAAGGGCATGACAAGCCATTCAAAGAAGCCGTCTGGGGTTTTGAATGCTGTCTTATCGATGCTATCTTCAGCCACCCTTAGCTGATGAAATTCGGTCGCCAAATCGAGTTGGGAGAAAATAGACACATCTACAAGCTGATCAAACAGATCGTCAATTCTGGGGAGAGGGTGCCTATTCTTTTTCGTTAGCTTGTTGAGCTCCCTATAGTCAACACACAGACGGAGTGAACCATCCGCCTGTGTAGCGAGCACCACTGGAGCGCCCCATTCTTAAATACTCCTCCTAATGAACCCCTTCTCTAGAAGCTCTTTAATCTGTTTACTGAGCTCTTTCCTTTCCTGTGGAGCCATGGGTCTAACGGGCAACGCAACGGGCTTTGCATTATCTACAAGATATACGCGGAAGTCTATCTCCCGCTTCGGAGGTAAGCCCTTCACCTCTTCGAAGACATCCGGATATTCACGGACCACTCTAACCGATTGCAAACTCTCAACAAAAGCATCTAGCGATTCAAGATAACTAAGCATAACTGCATACGAGGGATTACAAGTAATTTCCAGAGTGTTACCGAGTTGGGTCAGAAGCCTAACCACCCTTTTCTCACAATCAAGGATGGCACCATTACTGGATAGCCAGTCCATGCCCAAAATCAAACCATATCCCGAGAAGCCCAAAACAAAGGCACTACATCTAAATTCTACGCTTAGAATAGAAATTTTCAATCCCACACAGATCATAGACAAATGAGCCGAGCCCCCGATTGGATTTGAAACAATTAAGGGGTCCTCTACCATACTAGTTTCTAGGTGCAGAGATTCTACTAAAGCAGATGAAATAAAGGAGTGTGATGCACCAGAATCAAATAAAGTGCGAACTGGGTGATCATAAAGATAAACTACACTTTATACAGAAGTATTTATACCTCGCTGTTGCAGAGGTGGCGCTTCTAGCACATGAACCTGTGCCCCTGAGGTGGATCCAGCCCTCAGCCCCTGCCCTCGTTTCTTCGGGCAATCCTTAGCCATGTGGCCTGTCTCACCGCAAGAAAAGCACCCACCATTCATCTTGGCCTTCTTTTTCCGGCAATCTTTCACTAAGTGCCCACTTTGCCACATAAATTACACTTTCTCTTCTCTTTTTGTCTTTCCCGCCCTTCTTAAAGTCTGTCTTCTTAGGCTGTAAACCCTCATTCTTCCCTTGAGAGCTTTCTGCCTTTGTCTCCTTCTTGCCCTTATCCTCTTCGTTCAGCAATGCCATCTGCACCAACCTTTCATACATAGCTCCCATGGGTATATGGGTCATGGCCAAACTATGTAATGGCTCATTCAATCCTTTCACAAAGCGGAGAGCCTTCTTGTGCAGAGTGTTGTCTAGGTCCAGTCCGAACCTAGCCAGCTGATCAAACTGATTAACATACTCTTTGACTGTCATATTCCCTTGCTTAAGAAATAAGAATTTTTCCAATTGAAGGCTCCTTTCAGCTTCTGAGAGAAATTTAGCCTCAAACCTTGCCCTAAAGTCCTCCCATGTTTCCACTGGTCTTTCTGCATTGGTAACTTCCCACCAGTAGGAAGCCTCACCTTTAAGTAGCCATACTGCCAGTTGTACCTTCTGCCTATCTTCTACCTCAAAGATGACGAATAAGTCCTCGGTTTCCTTCAGCCAATTCCTGGCTGCCACAAAGGACTCGGTTCCATGAAAGTCCTTTCCTCCCATAGCTTTAAAATCTTTACATATCTTAGCAAAAGTATTACCACGCGGAGGAGGTGGAGGAAGAGGTGCTGCTGCAGCTGGATGATTTCCTACAGCCGGGGGAGGAGGAACAGTGGGACCTGGCTGATTGGCCCTTGCTTCCAAGAATCGTCTAGACCAACCAGGTATTGGTACACCCTCTGGCAAGTTAAGTTCTTCGGACATGCTGAAACAAAAAGGATAGATTCAAAACGAAGGATAAAAGATAGTACCTATGGCTTTAGGGGACTATGCCTTTTTTTAAAATAAAATAACATTTTATCTTTAAAAATGCTTCTTTAAATTTTCTTTAAAAATAAATTTGCAAAACTTTTTATCTTATCTGGTAAACCTATGCTCTGACACCAAGTGAAACACCCCACCTCCGTTAGGGTCACTCTCAAAGGGAATGCCCTAATTTTGGTGGAGGTTTATAAGTATAAGTCACAGATACACAAGACAGATATAAATACACATATTTTTGAACAGCGGAAAACAACAGCACTTTTATTCCATCAAAATACGTGTTTACACAAACCATGCCATAATTGTCTTACAATACTTCCAGAACCATTACATTTTCATAACTGTCTTGATTTCATAACTTAAAGAAGCATAAAAACAAAAGTAAACTGCATAAGTCCTCATAGTTGCAATCCAAAGCCATAGTCCAAAACGAAAGAGATCCAAGCAATACACTCTTTCTCTTCAAGCTGGATGTGAAAACTGGTCAAGCTGCGGTATTCCCCTCCCCCCCTGTGGACCTGGGGGGGAAAAAAAGAAAAGAAGATGAAAGAAAAGTAGAGTCAGACATAAAGCCTGAGTAAGTCTAGGACTATTCAGTCTATGAATAAAGAATTGGGGATGACAAGTATAAACTGGAAATGGGAAAGCGATATATACTGAGTTAAATTGTCTAGAGTCGACTATACTATCGTACCCCATATTAATCTCTGCACCCCTATAAACAAGTTCCCAACAGGCACCCCATAATCAGGGTGAAGTGATCCATTTCTGATGATTGGCTCCTACTCGCATAGTTACATGTGTCTTACGGTCCCCGCTGTTGTAGTTACCTATGCTGGTCCCACCATGGGGTGTATCAAGTCCCATGGTGGCGGCCCGACACAATTCTAGAATGCACAGGTATACTACTGGTGCCCAGTGCCTAATTTTTCTGCGCCGGAGTGTGTGCACGCCCGCACCCCGTTAGAACCTACACTGCTGCACCACCGCCGTCGATTTGACCTCTTACAGTCAGCCCAGTAATCGTGCCCCACCCTACCTAGTTCAGGGTATCATGATACACCTTGTAGGGTCACTGCTGAAAAGGGTCCCCCGCTACTAGGTTTTCTGTTTCTAGCCAACATGCTAAGTTGGTTAAGTGTTTTCGTAAACCTAACCCCCAATCAGTCTGTACAGTTTAGCATGTTCCATTTTGATTAAGTATTAATTCAATTTACTTAATCCTATCAATCCTGACTCAGCCTTAATTGTCTTATTAAAGCCTCGACCTCTCACATTAGACAGGTATTGTTGTGACTGCCTGTTGCCGGTTGGTTCCGGGCAGTCTTACGTCACAACTTAGTCTAACCTCGGGTCATTATTGGGCTCAATGTTTAACCACCCACATTGGATAGGTATTGTTGTGACTACTGGATAGCCGGGCGGTTCCGGGTAGGTTTACATCACAACTCAATCCAACCTCGGGTTAAACACATCGTATTTTCTAAGTTTACATATTTTGTCTCTTTTCTTTTTTATATGTAAATATTTGCAGCCCATTATTCAAATTCATCTTTATTGGGTAAAATTAATTTATACCCCTCAAATGTTCTCAAGGTCGTTGGCATGCGTCAAACATGCCAACACATATGTTTTATATTTTTAACCCAACGTCATTACCCCCGTCCTATACATTTGCTATAATATAACATATGTTGGGTTTAACATTTAAACCCAACTTAGCCACATGAAAAAGGGGAGGCTTAGGACATGGTGTTTATATATATTCTAAGTAACATCAAGAGGGGAGTGTGAACGCATGAACTTGCAACATAACGATCTAATTAACATAAATTAGGCACTTGTAAACTTGCATTGTAATAGCATATAATCTTGACATGAAACATACCTAACATGAATCATGGTTTTAATCTAGTCATGTAAACTTGCATTTAAAATGTAAATCTAACTTAATTATGTGTCGCATATATTATCATATGATTTTGATAGCAACATAGGCCTAAAACCTATTTTGTTTGAGCATAAAGTTAAACATAAACTAGCCATGTTCATAAAGTCAACACAAGTTCACAAAGATGCTTACTTTTGTCACTAATACAAAAGTATGGTTTTACACTTGAATCATGACGCCAATTCCAACATAAATTCATATGAGTCATAATACCCAAATGGATCCAACTACACTAAAAGTGATTATAAAAATGTACATCATGTTGGCATAATAGTGAACCATATACTTGCATGAATCTCAAATAAACTACCACAAACATATAGTCATTAACTTTCAACATGAATCATATACCTGCAATTATCCAATAGGTGTTGAAATAAACTACCACAAACATATAGTTGTTAACTTTCAACATGAATCACATACTTGCAAATATCCAATAGGTCTAACATCGATATACCACAACATCCCAAATCGATTATAATCATAGCAACATACAATTATGAATTATTATCACCATAAATTGAGTACAATTCCATTTCTCATTTTACACAAATCAAAACACAATTATTCATTCACATCGGAATAGCACTCTACTTACAACGTATGACGAATCTTCAATTCAGGTTTCTGAATTCTGAATTTGGAGATGCTATCCTTTGTTGTAGGCGTTGTTTTGATTTAGTTGTCGTTGCTTTAAGCTTTCGAATTGCCTCCTAATCATCCCTCAATTTTTGACAGCTACTTCTAGTCTTTCCTCAGCAGCATGACGGTCTCATTCTAATTTTTATTTGTATGAATTAGGTGGAGTCTTAGGTCCTTTTTATAGAGTTTGTGAATTGATTAGAACCGTCGATGGAGCTTGGATTAATATTAGCCGTTCGTTTGAAGGAGAGACCAATCAGGAGCTGACACCTAGCCCTAGTGACAAGGCAAGGCTCAGAAATTTGTCCAAGCACAGACCAGGCCAACCGGGGGGCTGGGTTCGACCTGGCTCAGGGGCCAGGTCGACTCCCCAGTCGACCCCTAGGTCGACTACCCAGTCGACCTGGGTGCCCCAGGTCGGCTACCCAGTCGACCTGGGCGCCCAGGTCGACTACCCAGTCGACCTGGGTGCCTTGGGCGGGAAAATTCCCGCCCAGCCCATTCTGGTCCGATTTTTTGAAATTTGAATTTGTTCTGAGTTGTTTCTGTCTGTTTGAATTTTAAACTGAATTCTAAAACTTCCGGAGGCCATATCTTCTTCATACGGAGTCCGTTTTACGCAAACTCAGACTCTATCCCAAGCAGAATTCCGAGACGAACGCAATGGCGTATCCCGTTTCCCTTAATTCTTTGATTTGAAATTAATTATACTTTAATTTGTGAATTTCACTGTTATAGAATACACGGGGTGTTACATATGTAGCCCCGGTAAATTGAAATGTACGTTCAAATTCAGTATATAGAGTTATATTTTAATTTGAACAGAAACTGATCATAATTGTCGAATTGGCTAATGTGACATATCCCATTGTGTTCGGAATGGGGGCAATTAGCTGAGGAAGACATTCGCTGGGTCTCGTTTCGAAGTCTAAATAAAAAGTTACTTTTTGAAATCATTAAATAAATAAATATATATATATATATATATATTATACCACACACCCCCCTTTTTATTTTTCTCTCTAAACCTAATCAGAAAAATCGCGCCTCCATTTTTTTTAACCTGTCGCCCCCTTTACCGCCGCCCATCGCCACTGCTCCCCTGCCGTCGTTGATGCTCCGACCACACCCCCCTCACCCCGGCGTCGCTCTCTTCCCCTCTTTAATTTGAAACCCCCCCTCCACTCCTCGGAAAACTGAAATCGAAGTGAGTTTTACCTTATATCTTTTTATGTATTTATTTTAAGTTAAAGTAATTTGTTTTAGCAACATACAAAAATCAGTTTTAGCATGGTAAATAAAGAAATGATTTTTATTTACGTATAGAAAAGGTTTTTTATTTAATAAAGTTGAGATTTTTAAAATAGTAAAGATCGGATTTTGTTGTATGTAAAGATAGGATTTTTATTATGTAAAGATCGGATTTTTAATTATATAAAGAAGTGATTTTTGCTTATGAGAAGTTATGATTTCTATCGTTCAAGTAGTAAGATAAAAATATAAATTTTATTATGTAGAGGAATTAAAAATATAAATTTTATTATGTAGAGGAATTAAAAATATAAATTTTATTATGCAGAGGAATTAAAAATATAAATTTTATTATGTATAGGAATTAAAAATATGAATTTTATTATGTAGAGGAATTAAAAATATGATTTTTATATATGTAGTGAATTGAAAATATGATTTTTATATAGTAGAGATTATAAAAATATGATTTTTATAAGATAGAGAATATAAAAATACGATTTTTGTATGTGTTGTAGCGAAATAAGAATTCGATTTTTATATGAGTAGCGGATTGAAAATAGAATTTTTATATAATAGAGAATATAAAAATATAATTTTTGTATATGTAGCGAAATAGAAATCTGATTTTTATTATATATATAGTGAGATTAGAAAAGGTAGTTTTTAATGTGAATAACGTGAAAAAGACTGCATTGGAATTTCGAACAAATCCAGACTGTTCAGAAATAAAGAATGGAGGAGTGAAACCTAAAGGTGAGAGCTCCTCACTTTTATTTTATTTTCTAGTTGAAATATATTCTAAAACAGACGGTGCTTAGCAGCACCTAACACCCGTCGTCCACAGACCATGGGCGGCTTATTTGTTTGATGGATGTGTTGTGAAAATTGATAGTGTGGTGCAGAATGAAAATAATTTTTTTATAGTTAAAAATATAATTTTTAATGTGTATATAAAATAAATATTTATAAACAAATCGGAGGATTTGTTTATGTACACACATTTGATGATATTGATTGGGACGATAAATTTTACACATCACCCAATTGCTAAAAAAAACTTGTGTTTGATTGTTTGAAACCCCACACGGGTATTGGGATGAAATTGGACGTACACTAATCCCAATAATTAGTTGTATGTCAATTGATTGGTTGACAAGATGTATAAGTGTTAGATATTTATTTTTGATGCTTTTACAGTGTAGAATGCACGCTGATGATGGATTGTTGTTTTCATTGTTGTTATACACATTAGTTGTGTGAAATCCATATAATCAAATTATATGGTAATTGATTGTGTCTGATTCTAGTTCAGAAAGAATGAATATTTTAAAATAGTGATTATTTTAAAATAACGAATATTTTCAAATAATATTCAGAAAAGATCAAAATCAAATTTTGATGTCCGATTTGGGATAAACACGATTATATTTAAATATATAAAGCCATGTTGATTAGATTAATGCCATTTGAACGATATCTATTTCGATTTTATTCCTTTTTATAATGAATATCGTAAAGAAATTGATTTCAAAATATAATGTTTTGGAAATATTATCATTTATATATCGATGACGTGGAATATTCAATTTTGATTTGAAATTGATTATGAAGTTGAAATCGTTTCAAAGACGAATTTAAAACGATTTATAAAATATGTTTTAAAAGGAAATCGACGAAATATATGTAATATATTTATATTATATATATATAATGGCCAGAATAGAACGCGCCGCGCTGCGGCCGTTCGCGAATTTCGACCATTGACTTCGAATGGATATTACAGGAGATCCGATCGTCGGATTCTCCTAAAACCGGAACCGTTGGGTTCGTATCGAAAAGAGCTTTCTAGTGGTTATTATAGATTTGAAATCTAGAGGTTCGATTTGGAACTATGTCGAAATCAAATTTGGAAAAGGTCATTTAAGTGCAGTTCGATGGTCATTGATGGAAATCGACTGTACGGGCCTTGAAAAAATTATTAAAAATAGCAATAATTTGTGTAAAATCATAAGAAATGATTTGGAAAGAATTGGGATGAAAAATTCCATATTTTAAAAGATAAAAATAGATTTTTATCGAAATGAACTAGTTTTGAACTAGAATTATAATCCATTTATTTTTGAAATAAATAAATTGGATTTGAAAGGGGTTTTAAAATAACTAGAATTTCCGATAATTGAATTGGAATGGATTTGAATCGAAATTGTCTTTGGAATATTTCGATGTTGGATTTCGTTATTATACATATATTGTTATGGAAATTTGAAAGATATATTTATAACGTTATTTCCAATAAGATATTTGTTGGTCGTAGAATTTGATATTGAATATAAGTCGATATATTTTCTATTCAGAGCCTTGTATTTAATATCAAATGGGATTTGGGTTTGTCGTGAATGGTGCCTTCATTAACACTGTTTTTAAACCCAGTTGAGAAAAAGATTAAATCATTTTATTTAGATTTATTGAAGTATACCAATTAAATGGTATTTAATTGGAATTGAATTTGAATTTGTTTTTGGGTTTATCGTGAATGGTGATTTAAATAACACTTGTTCTTTCACCCGTTAATTAATGGAATCTGAATTGGGTTTGTTGTGGAATGTGTTTTAACGACATTCATTCTTTAACCCGATTTACAGTGAAATGTGATTTGGAATTTATAAATCTTTTGTTAAGATTTAAAGGAGATTTTCCAAAGTAAAGTTTTCCAATTTAATAAAATAAATTGGAATGGAATTCAATTTGGTAACAATTGAAGTGAATTTTTGTGGATGAGGACTGCTAATATATCTGGAACTTAAAAGGCGTTGTTGTTATTCCATTTATATTATTAGTCGGATATGGAAGTTTATATCGATTATATATATATATAGATTTGTTTTCCATGAAGATTCCATTGTAAATGGAATATGATTTTGGGTTGTCGTGAATGGTATGTTTAATAATATTGTTCTTAGACCCAACGGATTTAAGAAAATCAGAAACTAACTGGAGATTAGTTAAGTTGGATAGTTTCTTGGGTATTGATCTAATGTTGGTTTCGGTCTTCGGGGTTAATACTTAGGGAATTGTTCACTTGCTACTTTACGGTTAAAGGCTGATGAAATGGAATCTGATTTTGGGTTTATCGTGAACCGTGTTTTAAATGACATTGGTTCTTTAACCCAGTTAAAGACAGGATATGGTTTCCCAAGTTAAACAATCATTAATATTGATTTTTGGGAAGATTAAAACCTAGTGGAGTTTTAATGAATATTTAATTAGATTGAAATGATCGAGAATGAAGTATCACCAGTTTTGCTCCAGGCGATAGTTAAATCTTTAATTAGATTTGAACGTGAAATGGTAATTGAATTTACCGATAACACCGTGGTATTAGATATGAAGTATTACCAGTTTTACTTCATAGGATGAATGGGTTGGGATTGGGAAATTTAAAACAAATGATTACTTCGGTAAGGTTCGTTAATCCCGACTAGTTTGGATAAACCATAATTTGGTTTGAATTGATATTCAAAGGAAGATTAAAGAATAAATTTAAAGATTTATCATTGATAAAATTAATGGGAACCTTTCCCAAAGTATAATAATATTTGAATAAAAGAATATTCTGAATTGGAATGAGGCATATGTTGTGTTTGTGTAACACTTGTTTATTGTATACGCGGGTTATTCAGAAAGACCGGGTTTATCCCATTCTAATAACTGAATCGATGATGTGTCAAGGATGAAGACGGTGGTTGAAGACCGGAGGTTTTCACATCGTTTGGATGATTACTGATGATCTTGATTGGGTTGTACACCCAAGAGGAAGGAATCAGTTGGTGATCGTCCAGGCGTACTTGGAGATCGATGGATACGCGAGGTATATGGTGCCTCTCGTTTCGTTCAGACCAAGAATGAACTTGTACGGACCGTGTGTTTGACATTGGATTTTGCTCTGTGTTGATTGATCTCTATTAAATATACATATGCCTGGTGAAGGGGAATTCATTCTTTAACTTCACCCTTCTCTGAGACGTACGGGATCAGAGGTGGTATATCGATAGACATCAGTCGCATGGTGTGAGTTGCATGTGTGGCATGCCTAAGTGGCAAATGATCAAGGCTTTTGTTGAAAAGCAAAGTCTTGTGGTTGATGATCAAAGCACCGCCTGTGTGACATAGCTTTGTGCAACGTTAATTCGCGATCCTCACACCTCGGTTGTGAACCAGAAACGGGAGAGGACCTCAGGGAGGGCATGCGTTTCCTTCTAGCTAGGGTGGTGTCAGTGACCTACCAGCCCTGACATTTGTATTATTTTCGCCTATGTGGTTGTTGGATTGCGAGGCGCCTCGGATATATCGATGACTATGTGGAGCCGATGGAGTCATAGGACTCATTTACGCCCCAAAGGGTGGGGAAACGCAGTGTTCAGGCATTATAATCCACATTGGTGGACCGACCCTGACGATCCAAGGTGCAGTTGCGGCTTTTCCTGAGGGGCAGGTTAGAGCGTCTTGAAGCGGTGAGGACGATCCCTTGCCTCGGTTCACAAATGGAAATCCAACTTCCAATACGTGACATTTGAGATTTTGATTGTAGAGCCTAATATAGGCCACATGATATATGGTACCCATGCCTTCTAGGATTGATACATTTATATTTGAAGTTGTTTTGACACTATACACTTATAATAGTGTCAAATGATTTGTTTTGAACGTACCAAGCATGTTTGGCTATTATAAGGGAAAACCCTATCCTCCGGCTTGTGTTGCATTGTGTGATGGGACCTGGGTCTTATAATAGCTTCATTTTTTCAAAAAAGCATTGCATTGTTTATAACTGTTTATGCATTGGTATTCCTGGGAGGAAACCCGTTCCATGTTATACGGCGTGGTCCCTTGATATATTTGATTTAAAGTAAAGTTTTAAATAACTGTTTAAGTTCTCACACTAGTCACATGACTGATCTGGAGTTTATTGTTTTAACCTAAACTCTGGGTGCCCCTATTTTCCACACGGGCAGCAAGTAGTTTTGGTTTTGCAGATTTATATTCACAGGATCCGGATTTACAGCTGGAACGATATCCGGAAAGCTCTATATACGTTTATCTCTTTCAGTTGTGTATTGTATTATTTTTCCGCTGCTATGAAATGTATTGTAATCTCTGATATTTAACGAATGTGTAATATTGATTTATACTCTGTATATTCTTGTATTCTGATGGAATTGTTGTAATTAACAATGAAATGTTCTTCTGTTTGCATCCCGATGTGGCTTGTTCTCAATTCAATCCAGGCTGTCCTTACTGGGGAAGTTCGGGTCGTTACAGGCATGAGTTATGGTAAAGGTATTTATGTCTTTTTTCGGGGCTGAAAATCTTTGGGTCGTTACATTACGCGACCTGTTTAAATATACTGTGTAAGACATTCTTCCACACAGGTCGTCCTAGGACTGGACAAACCAAAGGCACTACTTTGTAAATCCATCTTAGGAAATTTCTACCTAGGATCGCCAGAAAGCCCTTGCATAACTCCACCTTCAATTATCTTCATCATATTTGATTCGCAATGCAAATGCCCATACGGAGTGGTTTTCAGATAATGAATCTGATCCCGGTCTCTCCGTATTTACGACGGAAAAATGGTCTAAACCCTGGAAGTCAGTTATTTAATTATCAAAGGAAAACATCCATACACACAATGATTTTATTTCCAAATGGAAATTTTATCAATCAATCATCAATCAACATTTTTCCCTTTTAAATTAATTTATCATTAATTTATTCATTTCCCCATTTCTCATTTCCATATATTTCTTAAATTCTTATTTTCTAAATTTAGAAAATATACATTATTAACATTGGAAAACATTTCCATTGCTTGTTCATGTATCACTGTCTTCCCACATCTATCCGTCTCTAACTGTAGACAAGTAAGAGAACATTTCCCTGAATATCAACCCAGAAGGTCAAGACCAACGTCTGATCGATACTCAGGAAATCATCCAACTTAACAAATCTCCAATCAGTTTTCTAATTTTCTTAACTCCGTTTCTTAACTTCTTATCAAATCATTGCTTACGCAACTCTCAGATTCAGTTTATGAATCCAATTCTTTTATGAAAAACATTGGTTATAACGATAGCTTTATAATCCCTACTTCCAAAATATCTAACTTTAAATAGAACTTTTATTCATTAATTTGAATAAATAATAATTAATTTATTAAATAGATAAATCTTGATTGAAAAACCGAAAAGTAAATAGTACTTTCCTACATTTGATACAATCGAATTATAATGCATAATTTTCTCTCAAATAAACTCTATTCGATAACTCTCTCTTGAATAAACTATATTCGATAATCTCTCTTTTCTGAATAAACACTCTTCGATAACTCCCTTTCTAATAAACTATTGTAACGACCCGGAAAATCTGAAGCAATTAAATTTTTTTTAAATTGGCTATTTTAGTGGATTTTAAATATTTAAAATAAATATTTTAAATAATATCGATGAAAAGTGAGTTTGAATCGATGGTTGAAAATAAATATAATTATTTTTAATTATAAACAAGGCCTGAAATGGCGCGGTAGTTTCAAAATTTGAGTTGACTGACTGTACCGGGTGCAAAACAAAACGGATTTGAGTGAAACCAAAAATATTTAAATCTGTTAGTGAATATCTTTCTAACGAATCAGAAAAATTGAAGTTTCATAGAGGGAAGCAAAAGTTATGGCTAAATGAATTTTCAGAAAGGTCGTTATAGAGTTTATATAGCCCGTGAAAATGGCCATTTTGCAAACAACCTCGGAATTCGACGAAACCACTTTTGTTGGATCCTGGATGTCAAATTATTTCTAGGTTTCAAATTTCATAATTTTTGAAGCTAGTATGTGAGCGTGGCAAAGGAAAATGTGTTTGGTCGATTTCTGTTAAATTGGATCGACCAGAAAAGGGCCATTTTTCAAACGGTCTCAGAATTCGATGAAACTAGTTTTGTTGGGACCGGATCGTCAAACCATAGCTAGATTTATTTTTCGGGAATTTTTAGAATCAGTATGTGGCCCCAGCAAATTGGAATGTACGTTCAAAATAAATATTGAATGTTTTATATTCTAATTTGAAGAAAAACTGACTGAAATAGTCGAATGGGCCTACGAAACATATCCCATTGTGTTCAGAATGTGGGTATTTAGCTAGGGACGACAGTCGTTGGGTTTGGATTGGAGGTCGTATTAGAAAACCCTCTTTTAAAATCTCCCGGCCAATCAGAATTTTATAAAAAAAAAGGAAATTCTCCCCCCCCCCCCCCCCCCCCGCCCCCGGTCGACGACGGAAAGCGTTCAAAAGCTTTCCGATCATTTTTCGACCAAACCACGAAGAATCAGTCCCTCCTCTAGTTGAAGATTTTGTAGATCTCCTCTCCACCATCAAATCCATATATAGTTTGTATTTTTTCGTTCAGGATTGGGGGAGATATCGAGCTCGAAACTTTCGATATTCCAACCGCCGTCGTACCCTCCTCCAGCCGTCGAACTGGCCATGACCAGCACCCCCGCCTGCGCCTCTCCAAGCTCTTTGTCGTGGTATAGGCCGATCGCCCTCTAGCTTCACGGATCGAGAGAAAAAGGAAAACCTAGTTTTGAACGAAATTGTGAGGTAACGGCTTCAATTATATTAAACTATATTATAGCACTTCAAAGCGCTACGGTTTTTGATTTCACTGTAAAAATCATATCTTTTTCATTTGTAGACGAAATTCAGTGAAACAAGAGACAGTGGACTCGTGTGGACGTCTTCTACATTTTAGAAGAGACCGGATATTTTTCTGAGCCTCCTGCTATTTTTGATGGAGTGGAACCCAATGTGAGATTTATAATTTATAAATCATATGGAAAACAACAATGTATAAATTACATAGTCAATCTATGAGTTATATAAGCATTGTACACCTCATGTATAAGCGTTGTATAAGTTGTATGTTCGATGTATAAGTTATATATGCGTTGTAAAAATTATATGTGTGTTAAAATGAATTGAAGCGAATTGAAATATATTTATATACAAATATATATATATATACTCCCCTCGTCCACAGACCATGGACGATATTTATTGGTTGTGATATTGTTTGGATTATTTAGTTGATGTGAAATTT
Organism: Allium sativum; assembly: GCA_030737875.1. NCBI lineage: Eukaryota > Viridiplantae > Streptophyta > Magnoliopsida > Asparagales > Amaryllidaceae > Allium > Allium sativum. The sequence continues at coordinate 413,557,025 of CM060924.1, read as the reverse complement.
GGTGAATAATGCGAATGGTTGTTATAAATTGTTTATGGTTGAGAATGATTGATTGTGGTTGAAAATTACCCATTTGTGGTTGAAACAGATTAGAATAGGATTGTGGAAATGAAAATAAAACATTCCACCTGCGTGCGAACTAGACGCAGGAATCCCCATTGTCAAAAACCGCGAGGTTTTAAGGCAGAGCGAGGAGCCGTACTAGGGACGGTCCCGGTTTTAACTACCCTGTTGTTATGCTGCCAAAACTTTCAATAATATTCATGTGTTAGAATTATTTTCATGTGTTGAAACTATATTCGTGTGTTGAATAGAAATTCATGTGTTGAACGATAGTTTTGTTTTGAAATAAATTGTTTTATAACAAAAATCATATTTTTATCATCTATATGAACTATATAAAATAGTCGTGTTTTGAAATAAATTGTTTTATAATAAAAAATCATATTTTTATTGTCTATATGAACTATATTAAATAGTCGTGTTTTGAGATAAATTGTTTTATAATAAAAATCACATTTTTATCATACACATGAATTGTTAAAAATAGTGAAGCATTGAAATAAATGTCTGTTGGATAAAAATATCATTTTTATCAAATATATAAAGTGGAAAAAGTTTTGAAATCGAAGAAAGAATTATATTTATACATATTTATATAAATATAATTAAAATATAGTGAATAACGACGCTGTAGTTCGTATTTTGAAATCGTGATTTCAAACGATTAGTGCGGGAGATCCGACCATCGGATTTTCCCGAAACCACAACCGTTAGATTCACCTTGGGAATATCTTTCCAACGGCACCAACTTCGTAAAGATCCAACGGTTGGATTGTCTGGAATGTTTAATTCAAATCCGAAGAAAAACAGCACCGGAATCGATTATATATATATATATATATATATATATATATATATATATATATATAATTAAATTAAATCGAATAACGACACTGCAGTTCGTATTTTGAAATCGTAACTTTAAACGATTAATGTGGCAGATCCGAACGTCGGATTTTCCCAAAACTGAAACCGTTGGATTCGTTTTGATAAGATCATTCTAATGATATAAATTTTGTGAAGATCCAACAGTTAGATTTTCAGATATGTGTAAATCAAATCTGGAGAAAAACAACGCCACGGCCGCGTTATTGCCCGAAGCGTTGTTTTGAATAAATTGGCTATTTTTAAATAAATAAAAATATCAATAAATCGTGATAAAATATTATAAACGATATGGAATGGGAATAAACTAAATTTGCTTGGTTTATGTGATATTTGATGTTCGAATGTGTTTAGCGTGAAAATTACACTAAAGAACAGAATTAGTGATATCGAATAATTTAACCATTGAAATGAATTGATTTGAAATTCTAAATATACGTGAATTATTTGAAAAGGCCAAGTTAATTCTCATTTCAAATAATTGATCGACGATTGAAAGTCGAAGATATGAAGACGGTGCAAGACCGATGATCTTCACGTCGAATGGAGGGGTGCTACTGATGCTCATGATAGGAGTAGCTACCTTGACGAGGTTGAAGTAGTGGCCACCCGGACGTACTTGTTGATTGTACGGATATGCGAGGTATTGAGTGCCTCCAGTTTCGTTCAGACCCAGAACGAATGTGTAAATGGACTGTGTGTCTAACATTGGATTTTGTTCTGTGCTGATTGATCTCTATTAAATATACATCTGTTTGGCGGCAGAGAATTTATTCTCTTTTTTAACGCCTTTCTCTGAGACGTACGAGCCCAGAGGTTATACATCGATAGAAATCAGTCGTACGGAGTGAATTGCCTGTGTGGCACGCCTAAGTGGTAGATGATCAAGGCTTCTGTTGAAAAGAAAATTCTTGTGGTTGATGATCAAAGCATGGCCTGTATGGAATGGTTTTGTGTATAGCGTTGTTTCGCGAGCCTCACACCCCGGTATGAGCCAGAAACGGGAGACGGACATCAGGGAGGACATGCGTTTCCTTCTAGCTAGGAGTGGTGCTTTGGGTTGCCCGGGTATTTTACTTATGTGGATGACGGAAAGCGAGGCCTCGGTTGTTTCGGTCTCTTCGGAGCCGATGGTATGGTCGGATATGACCAATGACGCCCCATAGGGCGGGGAAACGCAGTGTTCAGGAATTTTATTCCACATCGGTGGACTGGCCCTGACGATCCAAGGATTGTCTGCGTGCTTTCCTGAGGGGCGGGCTAGAGCATCTCGAATTCGGTAAGGACTATCTTTTGCCTTGGTTCAAGATGGAAATCCAATTTCCAAATACGATGCCGTGCGGTTTTGATTGTATACCTACAAATGGCGACATAGTGGTATGGGGCATTAATGCCGTCTATGATTGATACTTATGATTTGAAATTGTTTTTGAAACATATAAACACTAGTAATAATATCAAATGCTTTTGTTTTATTCGTATCAAGCATATTTTGGCCATTATAAGGCAAAGCTCTTTCCTCCGGTTTGTGTTGCATTGTGTGATGGGAACTGAGTCTTGTAATGGCTTCATTTTTACAAAAAGCATTGCGATGTTTAAAAGACTTATCTATTTTAAAGCACTGACAATCCAATGGAGTAAACCCGTTTTGCGAAAGTGGCGTGGTCCTATGATTGGCCATATTGTAAAATGTGTTAAGTAGATTTCTCATACCAGTCCCATGACTGACTCGTAGTTTGTTTCACTTGCAAACTCGGGTGCCCCTATTTCTACACGAGCAGCCTTGTATTCAGGTTTTAGCAGGCTCTTTCTGGATAGCTGGAGATGGATTCTATCATTTATCTTTTTATGTCGTTCAACTCCTGTTGTACATATTATGTTTTCTTTTCCGCTGTAGACATTTATGTATAGCTGAACTGTATTTTGTACTAAGTATGATCCTGTATACTGCGTAACTCTGATGATTATGTTTAACTAGTGTATTTTATTGTAAATTATCTGGTGTATTTAATTATTTATGTTCTGTTGTTATCTGTTTATGTGTTATATTCCAAAGATTACCCTTGCACCGTCTCATCGGGAATAGGGTGGTCACAAACGTGGTATCAGAGCTTTGGTTAAGCTTAGTTCTGGAATATAACATATTAACGAACTCATCAGAAATAGAACCAGCAGTGTTTTAGGACGAGTAACTCATTACAGATAGGATCAGTAATATCCTAGTATGAGTATAACAGAAGGAATGCTGACCCAGATATAGAAGCTCTACTTAAGAAATATAGAAACATGGGTGGAGTACCATTCTTGGGCGAAGAATCTATTATTAAAACACAAGCTTGGATTCGTTCTGCAGAGAAAATCTTTGAAGGTTTAAAGCTGAGGGATGACCAGAAAAGATTACTGGCATCTTGGGCACTTAAAGATGAAGCTTTGTTCTGGTGGGATTCGATTGTTAAAGATAATCCAGAAGGTGATATCACCTGGGATAGATTCAAAGAAATTTTCAGTAAAAGATTTATTCCTCCAGAAGCAACTGAGCGGTTATGCGATGAATTCTACTATTTGATACAAGGAGATATGAATATCCCAGAATATCATAAGAAATTCAATGAACTTTCTCATTTTGCCCCTCATCTAATTCAATAGCTAAAGATGAAGAATCTGAGATTTATTAATGGTCTTCAAAGGAAATACCAGAATAGTGTGATGGACCATGTGAAGCTTCCTTTTTCTGAAATGATATACATGGCTTATCAGTATGAAGATCTTGATAGGCGAGGCCTTTTTGTCGATGAAGAGGAAGTCAACACTAGTAGTAAAAGGAAATCTGAAACTGATAGTGTAGAAACTAGTACATAGCCTGAGGCCAGTACGAAGTCTGAGTTCAGAAAGAAGCCTAGGGTCGATCAGAAAAAGGTTAAAGCAGTCGTATGTTTAAAGTGCAATAAGCAGGGACATTCGATGTGGAAACGTGAACCCTCGAAGAAAGAAAGAAATGTCGGATTTAGACCCAATAAGGGGCAAAAGAAATCTCATAGTACAAGGAAATGACAGTATTTGGGTGATCGTCGATCGTTTCACGAAGACCGCCCATTTCATACCTGTCAAATTGAATAGAACTGCTCAGAGTCTGGCGCATGTTTATTTTAAAGAAATCGTTAGGCTGCACGGAGTTCACATGAGCATTGTTAGTGATCATGACCCGATTTTTGCCAGTAAATTCTGGGAAGAACTCCAAGCAGAATTGGGAATGAAACTAAACCTGAGCATCGCTTATCATCCTCAAACAGATGGTCTAACCGAGAGGGTGAATCGTATTCTTGAAGATCTATTGCAAGCTTGTATTATTGATTTTGGTGGATCATGGGAAGACCATTTACAATTGGCTGAATTCTCATATAATAACACCTACTAGGCGAGCTTGAAAATGTCTCAATTCGAAGTATTGTATGGTAGACTGTGTTGATCCCCTGCTTGTTGGGTTGAACCTGGTAATAGACTTGTATTGGGGCTAGATATGATTCGTGATGTTGCGGACAAAGTCAATTTCGTTAAGAAACGATTACTAGCTGCCCAAAGCCGACAGAAAAGCTATGCAGATAAGAGAAGAAGAGATATATCATTTTCTGTTGGCGACTATGTATATTTGAAGGTATCTTCGATGAGAGGAGTTATCTGGTTTGGTAAAACAGGGAAATTGGCACCCAAATTCATTGGTCCGTTTCCTATTCTTGAACGGATTGGAACTCTCGCATATAAGGTTCAATTGCCTGATTGGCTGCCTGGAGTGCATGATGTATTTCACGCATCTCAACTTCGAAAGCACGTTGATGATCCAGACTTGATTGTGGAAGAAGCAGCGCAACAGGATATAGAAATCACTCCAGAATTGGCTATGAGAAGAGAGCCGCTAAAGATAATTGGCAAAGAAACCAAAGAACTGAGGAACAAGAAGGTTCACTTAGTCAAAGTGCAATGGAGTGGAGATCCACGACAATGTACTTAGGAAACTAAGGAGAGCATTCAGAAAGCCTATCCTAAGTGTCGAGTGGATATCTCTGATTGACTACGGTGCAAGGTACATTTACCATACTTTGCAGTACCATTTTGTTCTCTACTTTGTTGTTATTTTCTTTTCATAGATGTGAACTTTTAATTCTATAGTATGATTAATTTAAAAAGAGTGTATGAATTAATTTGTATGATTTTGAAAAGTTAAAAACAAATTTATTGTTGTTTGTGTTGTGTGATAGTGGATTTGATTAATTAAATTATTAGAACGATAGATAATTTAATCAATAAGAGAATGAAGGGTAGAATTTATTCGATTGAATCACACATTGAACTGATTTAAAAATAGATAGTAATATATACATGTGCATATATATGTTTCAACAGGTAAATGGATTAGATGTTGAGTAAAGAAACTATTTGCGTGCTCGACAAATAGGTAAACCTTAATGAGTTGGATGCGAAATAATATTATATCAACTCCTGTGAATGCCATTGGATGCGGAGTGCTAGTTGTTCTGTGTGTAATAATAAATGTCACCATAGGATAGTAACAATTAATTTTAAACTACACTACATGGCATACTTCTTGAAGATAGGCATACTTCATCATATACCACATAAGCATTTAGAGCTTGTGTGACGAGGTTGAAGATTTACCATACGAGCGAGAGGCTTGTATGGCGATGACTATATATTACAGGTTGAACTGATGACTGTTATGGACCATATAAAATTGTAACGATAAATTGCCAGATTAATAAAAACCCCACACGGGTCTGGAGTTGACAATAATCACGTCTCTCTAGTCATTAGATACGGCACATGGATCATTTATTTCCCACACGGGACAAGGTGACGAGAATTTATTCTCTGGAGCAATAAAAAATACACACTCCCTCAGGCTTGGACAGGGTGACGAGAATTTATTCTCTGGAGTTATTATCTATACACGCTCCCTTGTAAACACCACATTATATCACTATAAATATGTGTATGCTTTATAGGATTTATTGGGTACCTAATACGGACCAATAAATTTCCAAACCCCTCCCCGTACAAAGGAGGTTATGGCGAAATTTTTCGAAAATTTAGGGTGTTAGCCAAATTTTTGAAGAATTTGAGAATTCTCAGAAATTGGAAAGTTGGAGAATGGAAGCCAGATTGGAAGTAGATTTGACTAATCAAACCACTTTCGACTTTGTTCCTTTTCGGGGACGAAAAGTTTTGAGTGGGGGAGATTGTAACGACCCGGAAAATCTGAACCAATTTAAAATTTTTAAATTGGCTATTTTAGTGGATTTTAAATATTTAAAATAAATATTTTAAATATTTTAGTTCTCAAAAAAATAAAAATAAAATATTTTAAATAATATCGATGAAAAGTGAGTTTGAATCGATGGTTGAAAATAAATATAATTATTTCTAATTATAAACAAGGCCTGAAATGGCGCGGTAGTTTCAAAAATTGAATTCAAATGTTGACTGACTGTACCGGGTGCAAAACAAAACGGATTTGAGTGAAACAAAAAATATTTAAATCTGTTAGTGAATATCTTTCTAACGAATCTGAAAAATCAAAGTTTCATAGCGGGAAGCAAAAGTTATGGCTAAATGAATTTTCAGAAAGGTCGCTATAGAGTTTATATAGCCCGTGAAAATGGCCATTTTGCAAATGACCTCAGAATTAGATGAAACCACTTTTGTTGGATCCGGGATGTCAAATTATTGCTAGGTTTAAAATTTCATAATTTTTGAAGCTAGTATGTGAGCGTGGCAAAGGAAAATGTGTTTGATCGATTTCTGTTAAATTGGATCGACCAGAAAAGGTCCATTTTTCAAACGGTCTCAGAATTCGATGAAACTAGTTTTGTTGGGACCGTATCATCAAAACATAGCTAGATTTATTTTTCAGGAAATTTCAGAATCAGTATGCGGCCCCGGCAAATTGAAATGTATGTTCAAAATAAATATTGAATGTTTTATATTTTAATTTGAAGAAAAACTCACTGAAACAGTCGAATGGGCCTACGAAACATATCCCATTATGTTCAGAATGTGGGTATTTAGCTAGGAACGACAATTGTTGGGTTTGGATTGGAGGTCGTATTAGAAAACCCTTCTTTAAAAGCTCCCGGCCAATCAGAATTTTATAAAAAAAAAGGAAATTCTCTCTCTCCCCCCCGCCCCCGATCGACGACGGAAAGCGTTCAAAAGCTTCCCGATCATTTTTCGACCAAACCACGAAGAATCAGTCCCTCCTCTAGTTGAAGATTTTGTAGATCTCCTCTCCACCATCAAATCCATATATAGTTTGTATTTTTTTCGTTCAGGATTGGGGGAGATATCAAGCTCGAAACTTTCGATCTTCCATCCTCCGTCGCACCCTCCTCCGACCGTCGAACTGGCCATGACTAGCACCCCCGCCTGCGCCTCTCCAAGCTCTTTGTCATGGTATAGGCCGATCGCCCTCTAGCTTCACGGATCGAGAGAAAAAGGAAAACCTAGTTTTGAACGAAATTGTGAGGTAACGGCTTTAATTATATTAAACTATATTATAGCACTTCAAAGCGCTACGGTTTTTGATTTCACTGTAAAAATCATATCTTTTTCGTTTGTAGACGAAATTCAGTGAAACAAGAGATAGTGGACTCGTGTGGACGTCTTCTACATTCTAGAAGAGACCAGATATTTTTCTGAGCTTCCTGCTATTTTTGGTGGAGTGGAACCCAATGTGAGATTTATAATTTATAAATTATATGGAAAACAATGATGTATAAATTATACATCGATGTATGAGTTATATAATCATTGTACGCCTCATGTATAAGCGTTGTATAAGTTGTATGTTCGATGTATAAGTTATATATGCGTTGTAAAAATTATATGTGCGTTAAAATGAATTGAAGTGAATAGAAATATATTTATATACAAATATATATATATACTCCCCTTGTCCACAGACCATGGACGATATTTATTGGTTGTGATATTGTTTGGATTATTTAGTTGATGTGAAATTTGGTGAATAATGCGAATGGTTGTTATAAATTGTTTGTGGTTGAGAATGATTGACTGCGGTTGAAAAATACCCATTTGTGGTTGAAACAAATTAGAATAGGATTGTGGAAATGAAAATAAAAAATGCCTCCTGCGTGCGAACTAGATGCATGAATCCCCATTGTCAAAAACCGCGAGGTTTTAAGGTAGAGCGAGGAGCCGTACTAGGGACGGTCCCGGTTTTAACTACCCTGCCGATATGCTACCGAAATTTACAATAATATTCATGTGTTAGAATTATTTTCATGTGTTGATGCTATATTCGTGTGTTGAATAGAAATTCATGTGTTGAATAGAAATTCATGTGTTGAAAAAAAATTCATGTGTTGAATGAAAGTCGTGTTTTGAAATAAATTGTTTTATAATAAAAATCATATTTTTATCATCTATATGAACTATATAAAATAGTCGTGTTTTGAAATAAATTGTTTTATAATAAAAATCATATTTTTTATCATCTATATGAACTATATAAAATAGTCGTGTTTTGAGATAAATTGTTTTATAATAAAAATCAAATTTTTATTATAAACATGAATTGTTAAAAATAGTGAAGTGTTGAAATAAATGTCTGTTGGATAAAAATATCATTTTTATCAAATATATAAAGTGGAAATAGTTTTGAAATCGAAGAAAGAATTATATTTATATATATTTATATAAATATAATTAAAATATAGTAAATAACGACGCTGCAGTTCGTATTTTGAAATCGTGATTTCAAACGATTAGTGCGGGAGATCCGACCATCGGATTTTCTCGAAACCACAAACGTTGGGTTCGCCTTGGGAATATCTTTCCAACGGCACCAACTTTGTAAAGATCCAATGGTTTGATTGTATGGAATGTTTAATTCAAATCTGAAGAAAAACAGCGCCAGAATCGATTATATATATATAATTAAATTAAATCGAATAACGACGCTGCAGTTCATATTTTGAAATCGTAACTTCAAACGATTAATGCGGGAGATCCGACCGTCGAATATTCCCAAATCTGAAACCGTTGGGTTCGTGTTGAAAAGATCTTTCTAATGATATGAATTTTGTGAAGATCCAACGGTTAGATTTTTAGATATGTGTAAATCAAATCTAGAGAAGAACAGCGCCACGGACGCGTTATGGCCCGAAGCGTTGTTTTGAATAAATTGGCTATTTTTAAATAAATAAAAATATCAATAAATCGTGTTAAAATATTATAAACGATATGGAATGGGAATAAACTAAATTTGCTTGGTTTATGTGATATTTGATGGTTGAATGTGTTTAGCGTGAAAATTACACTAAAGAACAGAATTAGTGATATCGAATAATTTAACCATTGAAATGAATTGATTTGAAATTCTAAATATACGTGAATTATTTGAAAAGGCCGAGTTAATTCTCATTTCAAATAATTGATCGACGATTGAAAGTCGAAGATATGAAGATGGTGCAAGACCGATGATCTTCACGTCGAATGGAGGGGTGCTACTGATGCTCATGATAGGAGTAGCTACCTTGACGGGGTTGAAGTAGTGGCCACCCAGACGTACTTGTTGATTGTACGGATATGTGAGGCATTGAGTACCTCCGGTTTCGTTCAGACCCAGAACGAACGTGTAAATGGACTGTGTGTCTGACATTGGATTTTGTTCTGTGCTGATTGATCTCTATTAAATATACATATGTTTGGCGGCGGAGAATTTATTCTCTTATTTAACGCCCTTCTCTGAGACGTACAAGCCCAGTGGTTATATATCGATAGAAATCAGTCGCACGGAGTGAATTGGTTGTGTGGCACACCTAAGTGGTTGATGATCAAGGCATCTGTTGAAAAGCAAGGTCGTGTGGTTGATGATCAAAGCACGGCCTGTGTGGCATGGCTTTGTGTATAGCGTTATTTCGCGAGCCTCACACCCCGGTATGAGCCAGAAACGGGAGACGGACATCAGGGAGGACATGCGTTTCCTTCTAGCTAGGAGTGGTGCTTTGGGTTTTACACGCCCGGGTATTTTACTTATGTGGATGATGGAAAGTGAGGCCTCTGTTTCTTCGGTCTCTTTGGAGACGATGGTGTGGTCAGATATGACCAATGACGTCCCATAGGGCGGGGAAACGCAGTGTTCAGGAATTTTAATCCACATCGGTGGATCGGCCCTGACGATCCAAGGCTTGTCTGCGCGCTTTCCTAAGGGGCGGGCTAGAGCGTCTCGAATTCGGTAAGGACTATCTTTTTCTTTGGTTCAAGATGGAAATCCAATTTCCAAATACGATACCGTGCGGTTTTGACCATATACCTATATATGGCGACATAGTGGTATGAGGCATTAATGTCATCTATGATTGATACTTATGATTTGAAATTGTTTTTGAAACATATAAACACTAGTAATAATATCAAATGCTTTTGTTTTATTCGTATCAAGCATATTTTTGCCATACAAGGCAAAACTCTATCCTCCGGTTTGTGTTGCATTGTGTGATCGGAACTGAGTCTTATAATGGCTTCATTTTTACAAAAAGCATTGCGATGTTTAAAAGACTTATTTGTTTTAAAGCACTGGCAATCCAATGGAGTAAACCCGTTCCGCGAAAGTGGCGTGGTCCTGTGATTGTCCATATTGTAAAATGTGTTAAGTAGATTTCTCATACCAGTCCCATGACTGACTCGTAGTTTGTTTCACTTGTAAACTCGAGTGCCCCTATTTCTATATGGGCAGCCTTGTATTCAGGTTTTAGCAGGCTCTTTCTGGATAGCTGGAGCTAGAGATGGATTCTATCATTTATCTTTTTATGTCGTTCAGCTCCTGTTGTACATATTATGTTTTCTTTTCCGCTGTAGACATTTATGTATAGTTGAACTGTATTTTGTACTAAGTATGATCCTGTATATTGCGTAACTCTAATGATTATGTTTAACCAGTGTATTTTATTGTACATTATCTGGTGTATTTAATTATTTCTATTCTGTTGTTATCTGTTTATGTGTTATATTCCAAAGATTACCCTTGCACCGTCTCATCGGGAATGGGGTCGTCACAACTATATTCGATAATCTCTCTTTCAAATAAGCTATATTTCATAACTCTTTTCTTCGAATAAACTATATTCGACAACTCTTTTCTTCGAATAAAATATATTTGATTACTCTTTTCTTTAAATAAACTATATTTTATTAACTCTATTCGAATAACTAATATTCGACTAACTCTATTCGATTAACTCTAATTCGATTAACTATATTCTATTAACTCTAATTCGATTAACTCTATTGATTAACTCTTATTCGATTAACTCTATTCGATTAACTGTAATCGATTAACTAATATTCGATTAATTCTATTCGAATAACTACTATTCGATAAACTCTAATTTGATTAACTCTATTCGATTAACTCTAATCGATTAACTAATATTCGATTAACTATATTCGATTAACTCTTATTCGAATAACTAATATTCGATTAACTCTATTTCCTATCTCATTCAGATTCCCATTTAAATTCCTATTTCAAAACCTAATTTTCCTTATAAATGTTTTAATTTATAAAATATTCATTTTAATCCATTATTCACATTGAACGTGAAAAATATTTCTTTTATATAATCCATTAAGTTTGATTTCGTATTTTAAAATAATATACGATTTCCAAATTCTATTTATACTTCTATTTATAGAATTATTCATATGAAATCTCCTTTTTATTTCTAACACTTAAATCTCATTTATAATTCCCTTTATAAATGTTGAGTTCACATTCTATTAAAATATTGATGTCAAAATTGATTTCTACTTCTCTATATAAGTTCAGACTTATATATTCCATTTATCACATGATAAATATTTTGTTTAATTTATAAAAACATTATTTACAAATTTATCTTCTCAATTTATCTGTTAAAACAGATTCTATTTAAAATCTACTTTAAATTAATCTTTTCCATTTATCTATTGAAAACAGATTTCCATTTAACATTTATTTTCCACATATTTCCTTTTATAAAATTCTATTCATTTCCCAAATATTTCCTTTTATAAAATTCTATTCATTTTACAAATATTTCCCTTTATAATTCTATTGTTTTACAAATATTTCCTTTTATTCAGTATCCATTATGAAATTACTTTTTATAAAATCGTTTGATTTTATATAAATTTATTTATTTTCAATATACACTTTGAAAATTCCCTTTTTAATTCTAGTATCATATATGGTATTTAAAATACCAAATAACAAGGACCAATATTATCCAAAACACACATAATCATTAATAGATTATATGTCACATCATATATCACAATATATGAAAAACAGTAACATAAATGTTGAGGAATCCAGTTGGATCCCTCCAACCTATTTCCCTGCATCCACAGATGTTAAACAATATAATTAACATTAGTTTCATTTTAATATGAAATATTCTGATAAACAGAATCAATATTTGATTAACGATATATATATATATATATATATATCGTTATCTATATTCTCAACCAATTAATTAGCAGTTCATCCAAATAGTCAACCCACAGAAATCAACCAATATTTATCTGTTCTGAAAATACATTATAAAAATATAAACTGGTAGAGGTAGTGAGTTTTACTCACGTTGGACGGTTATCGTTAAATAACGATTAACTGTCTGATGATTCAAACAGACAATTTATTTCGCTATAAATTGTCACGAGCCCCATTTTGCTCCAAACCAGTTCCATGGTAAAGCTCTCGTCTATACAATCCCAACGGATTTGACCGTTCATAAATCTGACCATGTACGAGCGAGATATAGCATTTATAAGATTGTGTATATATTAAATTAAATTAAAATAAAACTTATATTATAAATTACATATTGGGCCCTCACCCTTTCAGCCCAACCCGAATACTACTGCACCCGCTACTTCTTCTTCTTTGATTTAAATCATGCTTCCAGTATTTCCCAATGCATTTCAATCCTCTACCGCTCCTCCTTTCCTCCATTAAAACCAAAACCGATACAACCATTGATCTTCTCGCCTAAATCCCTTCATCACCACGACCATTCCCCTAAACTCTACGTGCTCGATCAAACCCCATTCTCCACCATGTCGCACGCATTACTGAAGAATCCACACACTACCATAGTAAAAAGATTGATACTTTTCTTCTTAGAAAATTCCCAAATCCACCAAAACTGTAATGACCCGCATTGGCAGAGGTATTATAATTAATTTATTTAATTATATAAATGGTGGTTTAGAGAATTCAAATGGTCGTTAATTAGATAACTGGGAATACTTAATTAAAATAATATATTAAATAATATATTTAATTCAGAAATAATCAAAAATATTGGGAATCACAATATTCTGTGAACTGGGTCATCCCGAAGATTTAATTCAGCTTGGAATTGAATTTGAATAACGAATATATTCAATCGACGACAATTTGAACGTATAATTATATTATAATTAAAATCGAGCTTGAAATGGCGCTGCAGTTCGTAAATTGGCGATTCGAACTTCAACTGAATGTACAGGATTCGTTTTAAGTCGGATTTCAGTGAAACAAGAAACGTGTGGAGCTGGTGGAGTATATCTTTCTAGTGAAAGAGAAAAATCGGGATTTCGTCGTGTAGATTTTGATTTATGTCCAAATCAAATTTCAGAAAAGTCGCTATAAAACCGTTTATCGACCATAACTGTTTATTCGATATAACTGGATATCGGGTGTGAATTTAGACAAGGTTCTTTTGGGACGTAGTGATAATTTAATTTTTAGAATTTTATGGTAATTTTTAATTAATTAAATAAGCAACTTTTTATTTGGAGTATTTGGCACCCTATATTGACATTTCGAGGTTTCAAAATATGAGTCCACCTACCGGTATTATTATATTTCTGGAATCAGGGAACCTTGCCCGATACAAAAATACTTTTAATTCCGTTGATAGCAAGTCGTAGTGAACGAAGTTTTATAAAATGGGATTTTGAGTAACTGGGTACACTGAAAAATAATATATATTTGGTTCCTTTGAAATAGAGTCGTCACATTCCTGATAAATAAAATGAATGGAGTTGAACCTAATACAAAAAAAACAAATGTATAATATAATCATTCACTTCACTGGCAAGTTTACTTCAAGGAAAAGCATCCTAAAACAAAATATAAGTGAACAAAAACCGACCACGTCTTCACATTCTTAACCACACACTACAGCAAGGCTTTACAAATAAATATCTAGATATTTTCACCCTTATATATAACCCCACTTCAACTCGTTAAGACCTAATTTCCTTTCGCAGATCATAAACCAAGCCGCCACCCTCTTAAATCCTTCAGCAAATTAAAACAAAAGATATACTCAACCAAATCGGTCATCGTTGGATTCGTTGAACTCATGGGTGGGAGAGCTTCACTCAGGTTCATTCGAAAATGGGTGTGATACTTTTTCAGGGACCTCAACATGTTTCCAGCGGGGTTGAGTCGTACGATGGTGCGAGCTTAATGGTGAGGGAACTGGATGTTTTCGAAGTGTTTGGTGCTCGGGTTTCAACTGAGAACGGAAGGACGAAGAAGGGGCTTCGGATGGACGGAGCGGGGCAAGGCTCGCTGGTCTCAGGCGTTGCCGGTGGTACATCAAAGCGAGATGTGGTGGTGGAGACTTCGAAGGGGAGCAGATCGGTGGGATTCTCGTTGAGTTTGGCGGTTTGTGGAGGGAGGACGTGAGGAAAAGTCGGACTGGGTAGCTGACGTGAAGTGGTTTTTTTGAACGATACTGAGTAGGAGGTGGTCGTTGGGTCATGGCAGGGTTGAGGCGCAGTCTTCTTTGTTTTAAGGGGAAGGGGGTCGATCTGTTATTTACTAATAAAATGGAAGGGGTGTTTCACTTTCTTTGGTGTAAAGACAGTTTAGAGAAGTGGACGTGGTGGCTTTTTGAAGTGAAGATGGTTTTACTGTGTATGTTATTGTTTGGATGGGATTGGTAATCGAGAGGATAGTAGGTGCTGATTTATGATGTTAACAAGGAGGACGCAGTGTAGGTGATTTTGTTCAAAGCATTTTAAAGGAGTTGATAAGGAGATGATAGGTAAGTGCAGACGTGTTTTGTGATTGAGGTTGAACGGTGAAATGGTGTCCTTGAGTAGGTATTTGCCAAAACAGAGATGTGAGTTTGCAAGGGTGTCGGGCCGTCTAAAATTGAATGCCGAACGGTCGAATCCGACAGGATTATATGAACAAGGACAACATTCTGGAACTGAGTTGGAATCTACTGGAACCGGGTACAATTTATAGCGAAATAAATTGTATAATCAGAATCAAAGAACGCAAACCGTTATTTAACGGCTAATGCGCAACTGTGAGTAAATCTCACTAACTTTGAACAGTTTATAATTTCATGTTATATTTTTAGAACTGTTAGATATTGGCTGATACTGTATGTTGACTGTTCGATTGAACTGCTAGTTAGTTAGTTAGTTAAATTTTCTATATTGATTCTGTTTAACAGAATATATCATATAGAACTGGAAGTGATGTTATCTATATTGTTTAACATCTGTGATGCAGGGAAACAGGTTGGAGGAATCCGACTGGATTCCTCAACATTTATTTTACTGTTTTGCATATATTGTGATATATGGTGGGTTATATAATCTGTTATGGATTATGGGTGTTGGAATGATGTTGATCATTGTTATTCGATATTGTAAATATCATAACAGACCCTGGGATGTAAAAAGAAGTATTTCAATGTATATTGAAATAAAGGAATTTTATAAAATCACAGGATTTTATAAAAGGAATTATTTATAAAACGAACACGGTTTTATAAAAGGGATATTTATTTAGAAAATAAATAGAAGTTATAAATAGGATATATTTGTAATGGTAAATAGGAGTTATAAATAGGAAATATTTGTAACGGTAAATAGAAGATATAAATAGGATATATTTGTAACGGTAAATAGAAGTTATAAATAGGATATATTTGTAACGGTAAATAGAAGTTATAAATAGGAAATATTTGTAACGGTAAATAGAAGTTATAAATAGGATATATTTATAACGGTAAGTAAACGTTATAAAAAGGAAATAGTTGTAACGGAAAACGTAGTTTATCAAAAGAAGTTAATCGATGTTAGTTAATCGATTAGAGAATAAAGTAAAAGAATTTAATCGATTTAGTTAATCGATTAGAGAATAAAGTTAAAAAGAAGTTAATCGATGTTAGTTAATCGATTAGTGTTAAAGTAAAAGAAGTTAATCGATGTTAGTTAATCGATTAGAGAATAAAGTAAAAGAAGTTAATCGATGTTAGTTAATCGATTAGAGAATAAAGTTAAAAAGAAGTTAATCGATGTTAGTTAATCGATTAGAGAATAAAGTTGAAAGGAGATAATCGATGTTAGTTTAATCGATTAGAATAGAAGCAAGTGAGTTAAATCAAATATAGTTATTCGAATAGAAGCAAATGAGTAAATCGAATATAGTTATTCGAATAGAAAGTAAAAGGAATTATCGAATATAGTTTATTCGAAAAGAGTAAGTGAAATGAGTAAATAAATAGCGTTAGTCAAATAGTGTTAGTCCAATAGAGTTAATTGATAGGGGTTAGTCCAAAGGAGTTAAGTAAAAAGAGTCAATCGAATATAGCTATTCGAAGGAGGGTCAAGTAAGGAAGTTAGTAAATGGAATACAAAGTGAACTTTGCCCATTTCAAAGTTAGAAATGTTGTTCAGTTAAGGTCTGAGAGGTAGTTCTACCCCAACTTAATTGGCTTCATTTTAACTAAGGAATAGTTAATGTTCGGCAGTAAAAGGAAATGGTTTGAGTTGGCATCGCGATGGTCTGTTTAAACATCTGCCTAAGTCCAATGAAGAAGCTTTGGAAATGTTTTCCAAATAAGAAACCAGAAATGTTTTCAAATAAAGAAAACGAGAAATGGAAATGTTTTCCATTGTTAATAACGTATATTTTTCCAATTTAGAAAATAAGGAATATTGAACGTAGGGAAACAGGAGATAAGTAAATTTAAGAAATTAAGAGATAAATGTTGAATGATGTTTGATCGATATAATTTCCATTTGGAAATAATATCATTTTTGCACACCTATTTTTATTCGATAGTTAAATCACAGACTATCGAAGTTTTGACCATTTTAACGTTGTTAATATGGAGAGACCAGTTGGATTATTATCCGAAGAACCACTCTGTATTGGCATAACCATTGCGAATCATATATGCCAAAGGAAATTGAAGACGGAGTTATGCAAGGGCTATCCTGTTTACAGAATAGTGCCTTCGGTTC
Source organism: Allium sativum (assembly GCA_030737875.1). Classification (NCBI taxonomy): domain Eukaryota; kingdom Viridiplantae; phylum Streptophyta; class Magnoliopsida; order Asparagales; family Amaryllidaceae; genus Allium; species Allium sativum. Next base: position 413,539,733 of record CM060924.1, on the reverse strand, counting down.
ATCCTGTTCCTGGATGACTTGTATGGACGGATGTCTGACAGAGTATGTCCAGACGATCACGTATATTGATTTCTCCAACTGTACCAAGAGTGGAAGCGGAGAAGGAAACTTCTTTAAGCTAACACGTAATGTATGGTTGAGGAAGTCAATCGGTGATTTAATGGATTTGACGATGTGACATTCGAAGAAAATCTGATGTGATGAATAAGCGTAGCTTCTAGCCTCATCATCCGGTAAATGACAGAAATCGAGCAGGCAGCATGGCTAAGTCGGTCGCACCGAAGTAGGGTGTATAATCACATGATCTAGAGTTTCATTTAGTTCTAAAAATCTATTGTTGATGTTGTCCCATTCGGGAAACGGTTGCTGATCCCAACTGTTGGTGATATACATTCGATACACTCAAGCGAAATGAGTGGTCGGTCATGTGTGGCCGGGTTGCAAGATGTTCTTGTTGAACCCAGTGTATTCCTCTCTAGAGGTACACAAGCGGAAGGTGATTCCATACCTTGTCATAGTTGGAAATCCATTACCCAATACGTGCTTGCGGTTTTGATTGTATACTATATATGTAGAACGTGAGATGAAAGCGTTTCTGCTAAATGGTTATATATACTGTGATTGATAGGCATTATTATAATATCAAAAGGTTTTTGATATAAAGATATTTTGGATTCTCATAAGGGAAAAACCCGTTCCGTTATGCGGCGTGGTCTTATGAGATATCGTTTACTTGTTCGAACTGTTTTTAAACTGTTTTACTCATACCAGTCCCATGACTGACCCGGAGTTTACTTTGTTGTTTTCCCTAAACTCTTGGGTGCCTAAATTTGTACGGGCAGTCAAGTAGTCAGGATTTTACAGATACACTGGAAGAGCTTGGAGCAGGAGGCTTCAGGATCATATAGCTATAGTTTATTTCCGCTGTGTTGTAAGTGTTGTACTTTGAAAATGATATGTATATTCAAGTACCAAGTTTGTATTTCAAAGTTATGTTATGAAATATATTTATTCGTTCCGCTGTGAGATTCGTGTTACTCTGATGTTGTGTTCTTCTTCTTCTATTCTAATTTTCTATCTTATCTTTCCTCACCCTCTAATTTCTTTCACTAATTACCAGGATTTTTTGGTGTTTTGGTTATCGACATCGTGCTTATGTCGATAACCAAAGTCGCTCGAAATCCGGGTCGTTACAGTTGGTATCAGAGCTGAAGTTAAGAATTACTTGGCTCTGTGGCGTGACTCGGTAGAGATAGGGTTAGTAATACCCTAGATTGAGTTTGAGTGTATATATACGAGTGAACGTATTTGTATTTGATATAAAAATTTGTTTTATATTGGGGAGATTCATTAGTTGAGTTGTTTATGAGTTCCGGTTGATCAGTTTGATCCACTGTATCGGTAGGAGTTACTAAACACTTGAATACGATGGGTCGTCACGATATGTTTTGAAAAGAGGGTAAATTAAAATAATTTTACCCGAAGTATATTTTGTACATATTGGATATTGGTTGTTATTATAATCGAGTAAGATTATAAAAAGTGAAATGGCTATGTAAATAACCAAGTAAAATTCATATAAGTGTAATATATGAAATCGAGATGAATTAAAACTGAATTTAAGATCAGAATTTGAATTAGAATCCTGGAAACATGTAAGTGTTTGTAAATGGATTGGAATTATATATAAGGAAATTTTAAGATCCTGGGAGATTTTAAAATGGTTTCAGGTATGGTGAAAATTATTTTGAATTGATTTCAAAATGAAGTGTTTAAGATTGAGTTTAAAAATGTTATAGTATTGAACTCACTTCGATAGCTGGAAATAGATTCCGATGATGATCCGGACATCATCGGTGTTCATTTTCAAGTTCGTAAGTGACGGACTACTACCAAAGATTTTGTTTTTGAAAATGGTGTTGAGAAACAAGTTGTTCGGGAATTCAAATGATTTGAACTGTTATTATGGTTTCCAATTTGATTTGAAATAAAGCCCAAGGATTTAAATTTCAAAATTTAAATTTGACTTATGAAGTTAAATAGTTGAAATGGTAAAAGTGAATAAATCGGAATTTAACTTAAACTAAGTTAAATAAAGATGGATTGGATATGGTCAGAGATAATCTGATAATGGAAATGGTATTACTTGGTAAGATGTTTTGAATCAAGAATGAGACTTGAGTTTAAATGAGATTTGGTTTGAGTATAAAACCAATAACTGTGGTAAGGATAAAGTGATCAGGATTTGATTGGGGATAACATGGTATATGCTGAGTCGATAACATATAGAAGTGATAGAGTTGATATACCCGATAAAAAGGTACTGGTTCATATTTGATATAAGCATGAGATTTATGAGCCTGATAGGCAAGCCGCTTGGCTGTTTGATTTTCTTTTGGGTTGGAGATGGCCCAGAGAGGCGAGTTGGAGTTTGAGATATTGACCAGTACAAAGGAGGTTCTGGCGAAATTTTTCGAAGAGTTAAGGCGTTAGAAAATTTCCAGGATTTTTGGAAATTTTCGATGATAAGAATTAATTAATAATTTAATTGAAATTAAATTGGTTCAGTTGAAACTGAAGTTGAGAAGTGAACATATATGTTCTAACCAGGTCGATAGGGTCGTCCTCTAACTTAGCAATTTCGAGGACGAAATTATTTTAAGTGGGGAAGAATGTAATGACCCGCATTGGCAGAGGTATTATAATTAATTTATTTAATTATATAAATGGTGGTTTAGAGAATTCAAATGGTCGTTAATTAGATAACTGGGAATATTTAATTAAAATAATATATTAAATAATATATTTAATTCAGAAATAATCAAAAATATTGGGAATCACAATATTCTGTGAACTGGGTCATCCCGAAGATTTAATTCAGCTTGGAATTGAATTTGAATAACGAATATATTCAATCGACGATAATTTGAACGTATAATTATATTATAATTAAAATCGAGCTTGAAATGGCGCTGCAATTCGTAAATTGGCGATTCGAACTTCAACTGAATGTACAGGATTCGTTTTAAGCCGGATTTCAGTGAAACAAGAAACGTGTGGAGCTGGTGGAGTATATCTTTCTAGTGAAAGAGAAAAATCGGGATTTCGTCGTGTAGATTTTGATTTATGTCCAAATCAAATTTCAGAAAAGTCGCTATAAAACCGTTTATCGACCATAACTGTTTATTCGATATAACTGGATATCGGGTGTGAATTTAGACAAGGTTCTTTTGGGACGTAGTGATAATTTAATTTTTAGAATTTTATGGTAATTTTTAATTAATTAAATAAGCAACTTTTTATTTGGAGTATTTGGCACCCTGTATTGACATTTCGAGGTTTCAAAATATGAGTCCACCTACCGGTATTATTATATTTCTGGAATCAGGGAACCTTGCCCGATACAAAAATACTTTTAATTCCGTTGATAGCAAGCCGTAGTGAACAAAGTTTTATAAAATGGGATTTTGAGTAACTGGGTACACTGACAAATAATATATATTTGGTTCCTTTGAAATAGAGTCGTCACATTCCTGATAAATAAAATGAATGGAGTTGAACCTAATACAAAAAAAAAACAAATGTATAATATAATCATTCACTTCACTGGCAAGTTTACTTCAAGGAAAAGCATCCTAAAACAAAATATAAGTGAACAAAAACCGACCACGTCTTCACATTCTTAACCACACACTACAGCAAGGCTTTACAAATAAATATCTAGATATTTTCACCCTTATATATAACCCCACTTCAACTCGTTAAGACCTAATTTCCTTTCGCAGATCATAAACCAAGCCGCCACCCTCTTAAATCCTTCAGCAAATTAAAACAAAAGATATACTCAACCAAATCGGTCATCGTTGGATTCGTTGAACTCATGGGTGGGAGAGCTTCACTCAGGTTCATTCGAAAATGGGTGCGATGCTTTTTCAGGGACCTCAACATGTTTCCAGCGGGGTTGAGTCGTACGATGGTGCGAGCTTAATGGTGAGGGAACTGGATGTTTTCGAAGTGTTTGGTGCTCGGGTTTCAACTGAGAACGGAAGGACGAAGAAGGGGCTTCGAATGGACGGAGCGGGGCAAGGCTCGCTGGTCTCAGGCGTTGCCGGTGGTACATCAAAGCGAGATGTGGTGGTGGAGACTTCGAAGGGGAGCAGATCGGTGGGATTCTCGTTGAGTTTGGCGGTTTGTGGAGGGAGGACGTGAGGAAAAGTCGGACTGGGTAGCTGACGTGAAGTGGTTTGTTTGAACGATACTGAGTAGGAGGTGGTCGTTGGGTCATGGCAGGGTTGAGGCGCAGTCTTCTTTCTTTGTTTTAAGGGGGGGGGGTCGATCTGTTATTTACTGATAAAATGGAAGGGGTGTTTCACTTTCTTTGGTGTAAAGATAGTTTAGAGAAGTGGACGTGGTGGCTTTTTGAAGTGAAGATGGTTTTACTGTGTATGGTATTGTTTGGATGGGATTGGTAATCGAGAGGATAGTAGGTGCTGATTTATGATGTTAACAAGGAGGACGCAGTGTAGGTGATTTTGTTCAAAGCATTTTAAAGGAGTTGACAAGGAGATGATAGGTAAGTGCAGACGTGTTTTGTGATTGAGGTTGAACGGTGAAATGGTGTCCTTGAGTAGGTATTTGCCAAAACAGAGATGTGAGTTTGCAAGGGTGCCGGGCCGTCTAAAATTGAATGCCGAACGGTCGAATCCGACAGGATTATATGAACAAGGACAACATTCTGGAACTGAGTTGGAATCTACTGGAACCGGGTACAATTTATAGCGAAATAAATTGTATGATCAGAATCAAAGAACGCAAACCGTTATTTAACGGCTAACACGCAACTGTGAATAAATCTCACTAACTTTGAACAGTTTATAATTTCATGTTATATTTTTAGAACTGTTAGATATTGGCTGATACTGTATGTTGACTGTTTGATTGAACTGCTAGTTAGTTAGTTAGTTAAATTTTCTATATTGATTCTGTTTAACAGAATATATCATATAGAACTGGAAGTGATGTTATCTATATTGTTTAACATCTGTGATGCAGGGAAACAGGTTGGAGGAATCCGACTGGATTCCTCAACATTTATTTTACTGTTTTGCATATATTGTGATATATGGTGGGTTATATAATCTGTTATGGATTATGGGTGTTGGAATGATGTTGATCATTGTTATTCGATATTGTAAATATCATAACAGACCCTGGGATGTAAAAAGAAGTATTTCAATGTATATTGAAATAATGGAATTTTATAAAATCACAGGATTTTATAAAAGGAATTGTTTATAATACGAACATAGTTTTATAAAAGGGATATTTGTTTAGAAAATAAATAGAAGTTATAAATAGGATATATTTGTAACGGTAAATAGGAGTTATAAATAGGAAATATTTGTAACGGTAAATAGAAGTTATAAATAGGATATATTTGTAACGGTAAATAGAAGTTATAAATAGGAAATATTTGTAACGGTAAATAGAAGTTATAAATAGGATATATTTATAACGGTAAGTAAACGTTATAAAAAGGAAATAGTTGTAACGGAAAACGTACTTTATCAAAAGAAGTTAATCAATGTTAGTTAATCGATTAGAGAATAAAGTAAAAGAAGTTAATCGACGTTAGTTAATCGATTAGAGAATAAAGTTAAAAAGAAGTTAATCGATGTTAGTTAATCGATTAGTGTTAAAGTAAAAGAAGTTAATCGATGTTAGTTAATCGATTAGAGAATAAAGTAAAAGAAGTTAGTCGATGTTAGTTAATCGATTAGAGAATAAAGTTAAAAAGAAGTTAATCGATGTTAGTTAATCGATTAGAGAATAAAGTTGAAAGGAGATAATCGATGTTAGTTTAATCGATTAGAATAGAAGCAAGTGAGTTAAATCAAATATAGTTATTCGAATAGAAGCAAATGAGTAAATCGAATATAGTTATTCGAATAGAAAGTAAAAGGAATTATCGAATATAGTTTATTCGAAAAGAGTAAGTGAAATGAGTAAATAAATAGCGTTAGTCAAATAGTGTTAGTCCAATAGAGTTAATTGATAGGGGTTAGTCCAAAGGAGTTAAGTAAAAAGAGTCAATCGAATATAGCTATTCGAAGGAGGGTTAAGTAAGGAAGTTAGTAAATGGAATACAAAGTGAACTTTTCCCATTTCAAAGTTAGAAATGTTGTTCAGTTAAGGTCTGAGAGGTAGTTCTACCCCAACTTAATTGGCTTCATTTTAACTAAGGAATAGTTAATGTTTGGCAGTAAAAGGAAATGGTTTGAGTTGGCATCGCGATGGTTTGTTTAAACATCTGCCTAAGTCCAATGAAGAAGCTTTGGAAATGTTTTCCAAATAAGAAACCAGAAATGTTTTCAAATAAAGAAAACGAGAAATGGAAATGTTTTCCATTGTTAATAACGTATATTTTTCCAATTTAGAAAATAAGGAATATTGAACGTAGGGAAACAGGAGATAAGTAAATTTAAGAAATTAAGAGATAAATGTTGAATGATGTTTGATCGATATAATTTCCATTTGGAAATAATATCATTTTTGCACACTTATTTTTATTCGATAGTTAAATCACAGACTATCGAAGTTTTGACCATTTTAACGTTGTTAATATGGAGAGACCGGTTGGATTATTATCCGAAGAACCACTCTGTATTGGCATAACCATTGCGAATCATATATGCCAAAGGAAATTGAAGACGGAGTTATGCAAGGGCTATCCTGTTTACAGAATAGTGCCTTCGGTTCATCCTGTTCCTGGATGACTTGTATGGACGGATGTCTGACAGAGTATGTCCAGACGATCACGTATATTGATTTCTCCAACTGTACCAAGAGTGGAAGCGGAGAAGGAAACTTCTTTAAGCTAACACGTAATGTATGGTTGAGGACGTCAATCGGTGATTTGATGGATTTGACGATGTGACATTCGAAGAAAATCTGATGTGATGAATAACCGTAGCTTCTAGCCTCATCATCCGGTAAATGACAGAAATCGGGCAGGCAGCATGGCTAAGTCGGTCGCACCGAAGTAGGGTGCATAATCACCTGATCTAGAGTTTCATTTACTTCTAAAAATCTATTGTTGATGCTGTCCCATTCGGGAAACGGTTGCTGATCCCAACTGTTGGTGATATACATTCGATACACTCAAGCGAAATGAGTGGTCGGTCATGTGTGGCCGGGTTGCAAGATGTTCTTGTTGAACCCAGTGTATTCCTCTCTAGAGGTACACAAGCGGAAGGTGATTCCATACCTTGTCATAGTTGGAAATCCATTACCCAATACGTGCTTGCGGTTTTGATTGTATACTATATATGTAGAACGTGAGATGAAAGCGTTTCTGCTAAAGGGTTATATATACTGTGATTGATAGGCATTATTATAATATCAAAAGGTTTTTGATATAAAGATATTTTGGATTCTCATAAGGGAAAAACCCGTTCCGTTATGCGGCGTGGTCTTATGAGATATCGTTTACTTGTTCGAACTGTTTTTAAACTGTTTTACTTATACCAGTCCCATGACTGACCCGGAGTTTACTTTGTTGTTTTCCCTAAACTCTTGGGTGCCTAAATTTGTACGGGCAGTCAAGTAGTCGGGATTTTACAGATACACTGGAAGAGCTTGGAGCAGGAGGCTTCAGGATCATATAGCTATAGTTTATTTCCGCTGTGTTGTAAGTGCTGTACTTTGAAAATGATATGTATATTCAAGTACCAAGTTTGTATTTCAAAGTTATGTTATGAAATATATTTATTCGTTCCGCTGTGAGATTCGTGTTACTCTGATGTTGTGTTCTTCTTCTTCTATTCTAATTTTCTATCTTATCTTTCCTCACCCTCTAATTTCTTTCACTAATTACCAGGATTTTTTGGTGTTTTGGTTATCGACATCGTGCTTATGTCGATAACCAAAGTCGCTCGAAATCCGGGTCGTTACAAAAACACTCGTTTCCCATCCCTGAGTGCAACGCCATACACCGTTTGACCAAACTTCCCTCACCTTGACCTCCAGCCGAAAACCTAGGCTTCACTGTGAAAATTGGAGGACTAGAAAAATGCAGCGAGCTATATAAAATAGGTATCAAAGTGACGAGCACTCTTTCAGGAATCCAAATATATTTATAAGATGATTTTTAGAATTTTATTTGCATTGTTCTTATTAGTTGAAGATCACGAATTTGTTTTGAGCAAGAAAACAAAGCGGCAAATTTGTTGTTGACCAAAGGAAATAGGGAATAAGGGTTTCTGAAAAGTTAGGGTATTTATAGAATACGTTTGGCTTCTATTAGAAGCTTCATTCATTTTATTATTAATTTATATGGTCACCTCTGCTTATATTTGTCTTCTAAGAATCCGTATGATCACATACGATACCCAAATTCGATGAAAATGGTCATACGACTACAATCCGGCATTACGGACCCAAGGAAACTTGTTTCTTCGAATTCTGAGTCCGTTTGCTCACACATCGTATTTTTAAAGTCAAGTTATTGACTGTTTTTCACATTAAAATCCCGTACGACCACATACTGACTCCAAAAATTACGAAAATTTAAATCTAATAATAATTTGATATTCCGGATCCAACAAAATTAGTTTCAACGAAAATGGATCTCGTTTGCAAAAGTGGCTAATTTAAAAGCTCTAAATAAACCCATTTAAATATTAATACATTTAAAAATAATTAAATTAAATATTAATAAATTAATATTATCGTATATATTCACATAGAATATAATACAGCTCCAAAATATTCCTGTCTGAATTCATAACTTGACATTTCAAATCCAGATTAAATTAGTATTCAATTTATATTGAAAATCCATTTATAATATAAATAAATCATTATAAATTATAAAGGAATTCCAAAGCGACTTTTCGAAAATTTGATTTGGACACAACCCACTATCTACATGACGAAATCTTGATTTTTCTCTTCCATTAGCAAAATATACTTCACCAGCTTCAAACGTTTCTTGTTTCACAGAAATCCAACTTAAAACGGATTCTGTATATTCGTTTAAAGTTCGAATCGCCAAATTATGAACTACCGCGCCATTTCGAGCTCTATTATATTTATAATATAAATTATATGTTCAACTAAAATTTATAAATAAATTTGTTAATGTAATTCAACTCTAAACTGAATTACATATTTTAAATTGTACAATTCACACATTATTGTGAATTCTACTATTTCTGACTATTTCAGAATTAAGTATATTTTTCTATTAATTAAATATTCCATATAATATAATTAAACAACCATTTAAATCTCTAAATCACTATTTAAATAACTAAATAAATTAATTATAATACTGTAAAAATATGGGATGTTACAAAAACAAATCATTTTACTATTACTATAAGTGTATAGTGTCAAAATCAACTTCAAATATAAATTAATCAATCATAGATGACATAGTATCCCACGCTACTATGTTGCCATACCAGTTCAGCAATTAAAACTGAAAAGTCATGTATTGGAAATTGGATTCCATCTATGAGTCGAGGCCAGGGATGGCTCCTCACCGATTCGAGACACTCTAGAAAATTCCTCAGGATTCAGATGTTGGCGAACCCTTGGATCTTCAAGGCCAGTCCTCCCTTACTTTTGAGGATTGGTTATTCCTGAATACACATTTCTCGGTCCTATCGGACCTATCTCCGAGCCACTAGGGACTCAATAATCGAGGCGCCTCATACCATCATCCACATAAGTAAAAATGTCTGGGCTCCATACCATGACACCACTCCTAACTAGAAGGAAACATCGTGCACTCCCTGCAATCACGATCCTGTTTTTGACTCATACCGCGGTACGAGGCTCGCGAATTAATGCTATACACAAAGCTATATTATTTAAAGTCATGCTTTGATCATCGACCACAGGACTCGGCTTTTCAACAGAAGCCTTGATCACGGCATCTCTTCATGCCAAACTGACAATTCACGCCATTCAACTGATGTCTATCTATATAACCTCTAAGCTCGTACGTCTCAAAAAAGGGTGTTAAGATAGAGAATAAATTCTCCGCCACCAAAAAGATATATATTTAATAGAAATCAATTAACACAGAATAAAATCCAATGTCAGACACACATCCATTTACAAGTCCATTCTAGGTCTAATCGAAACTGGAGGCACCTTATTCCTTGTCCCATATGTCCAATCGAGGAGAGAGGTCCTCACATATCCAGTCGATCTCCAAGTACGTTTGGACGATCACCACTTATTACCTTGTCTTGGGTGTACAACCCAATCAAGACATCAGTAATCATCCAGATGATGTGAAGAACTCCGGTCTTCAACCACCGTCTTCATCGCCGACTTTTACTCGTCATATCGGTTATTCAAAATGGGGGTAAACCCGGTCTTTACGAATAACCGCGTATTTTATAATCAATAATCAACTGCTATAAAAACACATCATACGCCTCATTCCAATTCTGAATATTCTTTTATTCAAATATTCATATTCTTTGGGAAAGGTTCCTATTAATTTTGTCAAATATAAATTCTTTTAAATTTATACTTTAATCTTCCATTGGATATCAATTCTAAACCAAATTAAGGTTCATCAACTAGTCGGGATTATCGAGCCTTACCGAAGTAATCATTTATTCATTAATCCCAATCCTAACCTATTCATCCCATGGAGCAAAACTGGTAATACTCCATATCTAACACCATGGTGCTATCGGTAAATTTAATTACCATTTCACGTTCAAATCTAATTAAAGATTTAACTATCGTCTAGAGTAAAAAAACTGGTGGTACTCCATTCTCGATCATTTCCCAAATTTGACAATTCAAATTATCACATTCACATTTCAATCTAATTGAAGATTTATTAAAACTCCACTTAGTTTTCATCTTCCAACAATCATTATTAGTGATTATTTAACTTTCGGAAATCAGACATGCCGCATCGACAATCTACACTGTATCACTGATTTCTACCGATATATAACCTCTAAGCTCGTATGTCTCGGAGAAGGGTGTTAAGCAAGAGAATAAATTTTCCACCACCAAACAGATATATATTTAGCAGATATCAACAATACAGTTCGAAATACAATGTTAGTCATGTAATCCTGTCTTTAACTGGGTCAAAGAACTAATGCCATTTAAAACACAGTTCATGATAAACCCAAAATCTCATTCCATTAGTTATGGAATATTCATGGAAAACAAATCAATATATATATATAATCGATATCAATTTCCATATCTGACTAATAATATAAATGGAATAACGGAAAAGCCTTTTAAATTCCATATATAGTAACAGTCTTCCTACACAGAAGCTCACTTCGATTGTTACTAAATCGAATTCCATTCAACTCCAATTTAATATATTAAATTAGAAAACTTTACTTTGGAAATATTCCATTAAATCTTAATAAAAGATTTATATATATTCCAAATCACATTTAGCTGTCAATCGGGTTAAAGGACGAATGTCGTTAAAAACACAGTTCACAATAAACCCAATTCACATTCCATTTTATTCCAATTACTAAATATAGCAGGAAATTCTAATAATATTAATTAAAAGATTTATTCTTTTCACACGGGGTTTAAGAACAGTGTTACTGAAGACACCATTCACGACAAACCCAAAATCCACTTTGATATTAAATATAAGGCTCTAAACAAAAATTATATTGGCTTATGTTCAATATCAAATTCTGAAACCAACACATATCGTATGGGGAATAACGATATATATCTATCTTCCAAATTCCTCCACAATATCCGTATAGACACAGAATCCAATATCGAAATATCCCGAAAATGATTTCTATTTAAATCCATTCCAATTCATACATTGGAAAAATCCTGGTTAAATTAAAACCATTTCCCTATCCAATTTATTTAAAACCATCAGATTATTTTTCTAGTTAACAACTAGTTCATTTTGATAAAAAATATATTTTATATTTTCAAATATGGAATGCTTCATCCTAATTCTTTCCAAATCAATTATTATGATTTTACACAAATTATTAATATTTTTAATAATTTTATTAAGGCCCTTTCGGTCGATTTCCATTAACGGTCATCGAACTGCATTTACATTGACCTTTTCCATATTTGATTTGGACATAATTCCAAATCCAACCTTTAGATTTCAAATCTCTTATATTCATTGGAAAGTTCTTTTCGATAAGAACCCAACGGTTCCGGTTTTAGGAGAATCTGACGGTCGGATCTCCCGTAATATCAATTTGAATTCAATGGTCGAAATCCGCGAACGGTCGCGGCGCGACGCGTTCTTTTCAGGCCATTAATATGTATATAATATATATAATATCTAATATATTTTTTGTTCAAAATGTATTTTATAAATTTGTTTTAAAAATGATTCCCACTTTCACTTCAATTTTAAATCAAAATTGAATACTCCTTATCATTATAATATTTAAATGATAATGTTTTCAAAATATCAGATTTTGAAATAATTTCCTTTTCGATATTTATTATAAAAATGAATAAAATCGGTATAAATATCGTTCGCGTCAAAATAGCGCAAATCTAATCAATACGGCTTCATATATTTCAATATTTTCATGTCCATCCAAAATCGGACATCGAATTCACATTTTTTTCCTTTACTGGATATTATTTTAAAATATTTGTTATTTTAAAATATTCGTTTTTCTTGAATTGGAATCAGTCACAATCAATTACCATATAATTTATTTATATGTATACAACAACAATCATAACCAATCAACCATCATCCAGAGTGGATCACACAATTGCATAAGCATTATGTATAAATAATTAACGCTTACAACAGTCTGTCAACCAATCGATTAACATACAACTAGACAATTGGGATTAGTGTATGCCAAATATCATCCCAATACCCGTGTGGAGTTTCAACCAACAAATACTGAATATTATTTGTGTAGTTGGGCGATGTGTAAATTTTATCATCCCACTCAATATCAGTTAAATAGGTGTACATAGGGCTGTCAATGGGTTGGGTTGGGTCGAGTTCGGGTCGGGTCAAGTCGGGTTCGAGTCAATTTTTAAACGGGTCGGGTCAACCCATTTAATAAATGGGTCATATTATGCCAACCCGTACCCAACCCGTTTATAAACGGGTCAGGTCGGGTTGACCCGCTTTGACCTGTTTAATTTCGCAGAAATCCTTTTATCACCTACATTTTCAAAATAAAAGCATACTAAAATAGAATAATACATTGCTTAAAAACACAACACTTAAAAAGGCAACATACATGGTTTTACACTAAAAATACCTCTTTGTTAGGCGTATGAATTTCATAAAAATGATTCTATACGGCTTGGGCTTGGTATGTTTTATATTAAACGGGTTATGACGGGTCAGAAACGGGTTCACGGGTCAACCCGTAACCCACCCGTTTATTAAACGGGTCAAAGCGGGTTGACCCAAAATTGACCCGTTTATAAATGGGTCGGGTCGGGTTTTTTTCGTGCGGGTTACGAGCCGTGTTTCGGGTCATGTACGAAATTGACGGCCCTAGGTGTACATAAACAAATCGTCCGATTTGTAAATAAATATTTATTTTCGTTTCAGGAAAATTTTATGCCGTTATATATAAGTTATATTATATTTTTAACAATAAAATATTTATTTCAACAGTTGACTATTTTATATAGTTCATACATTCAATAAAAATAATATTTTTATTGTTCAAACATTTTATTCAACAAAAGAATATTTTATACAGTTCATTTACACATTAAAAATGTTATTTTTAACTAGTACATTTTTATTTCAGAAAATCTCGACATTATAACAGCGCGATATTAGAACCGGAGTAATGTCTAGCATTACCCTTCTTCTGGTACTGGCTCGCGCCATACACAATAATCACAACCAATTCAAACAATCCCACAAACAATTCACAATCAATTTTACAACCACAATACAATCCAAACAAACAACTATGGTTTGTACAATAAATCGTGTCGGGGGCTACTAAGCCCCGTCTGCAACCTAAAATATAATTAACTGTAAAATAATTTAAGTGAGAAGGTGTTCTCATGGGATCCACTCCGCCGTTATTTTCTAACGCTCTAATTTGATGTTATAATTTTAGACTTTGCAAACGAGCTCTAATCTTCACACCGTCTTTTTTTATAGCTTAAACACGCCATTCCGGACAACTTTCGCCCAGTGGACATTTTGCCAAAAATGCTCCATTTCGCCAGAATTCGCAAAAAGACATTATTTGGACAGCAGATTTTGGACGCGTTTTCTGAGCAACTCCGCAATTCAAGATATGACTTCCATATAATCAAATCGAAGACAAAATCATGCTCTTTGACTTTGGCATTGTGGAGTTTTGGCCAGAAGCGCTCGGATTGGAAGTTATGGGCTGAAGAATGTCAGGGTGTTATTTGAAAACATGAAAATATATAAAAATTGGATTTTTGAATAAAGGGAGACCCATGGCCAAGTGGGGTGGCCAGAGGGGGCGGTGTGGGGTGTGAAGGCGACGGGGGTGTCGCATGTGGTGGCGCTGGCGGCGGGGGACCCACGGTGGATGTGGGGTGTAGATTTGGGGGTGTTTTGAAATGAACGAGTTAGAGGAGGAGCCGAGAGTGGGGGCGATGCGATCATCGGAGGTAGGGGGTCACGGCGGCGTGCAGGTTGAGGAGGGGGCTGAAGCAACGGGTTTATTTATTTATTTGGGGGCTAGGGTTTAATGAGAGAGAGAGGGGCATTTATATAAATATTTTATTTTATTTAATTCCAAAAATAATGATTTTTCATTTGACCTCTAAATCGAACTCAATGACTGTTGCCACTAGCCAAGTACCCTCATTCCGAACACAATGGGGTACGTCTGGTAAGCCAATTCGACTATTTCTATCAGTTTTTGTAACACCATGAAATTTTAATGACACTAAAGATGATGAATTAAAGAATAATTAATGTGAAATATACTATTAACAATGAATTAAGGAAAACTTAATTATATATTCAGAATTAAGTAAAACGGACCGCGCCATTGTGTCCATCTCGGAATTCTAGTCAAGATAGACGCAAGTTTGCGTAAAACGACTTCGTATGGTGAAATTATTAAGGTTTGAAGTTTGTATGCATATAAGGGGAATATATATATATACAAACATATATATATACACACACATATATATATAAAGTAAACCAGAATTCAAAAATTCAAAATAAGAAAATCTGGCGCGTAAACAGGGAAAGGGCCGACCATTTGAGGTCGACCCCCCGAGACCCTGCTGGGTCAACCCCGGGGTTGACCCAGTGTAACAACCCAGAAAATTAGAACCAATTTAAAATTTTTATTTTGGCTATTTTAATGAATTTTAAATATTTAAAGTGATTTATTTTAAATAATAACGACTAGAAATTTATTTTGAATAGAATTAGAACGTATAAATTTATTTGAATCAAAGTTAGAATATAAATATTTATTTTAATTATAAAAGGAATTGGAAATGGCGCGGTAGTTTGAGAATTCGATTTCAAATTTCAAATGAATGTACAGGATTCAAAATAAACCGGATTATAGTGAAACCAGAAATATTTGAATCTGTTTGGAAATACCTTTCCAATGAATTTGAAAAATCAAAATTTCATAGCGAGAATAAAAAGTTATGCCTGGTTGAAAATTCAGAATAGTCGCTATGGAAATATAGCCCTTAAAAATGGTGATCTTGCAAACGACCTCCGTTTTCAATGAAACCACTTTTGTTGGATCCGGAATGTCAAATTATTGCTGGATTCCAACTTTCATAATTTTTGGGATCAATATGTGAGTGTGGCGAATTTAAACGCGTTTGACCAATTTCAGTTGAATTTAATCGACTGGAAAATGGCCATTTTTCAAACGACCTCCAAATTTGATGAAATTAATTTTGTTACGACCGTATCATCAAAACATAGCCAGATTTATTTTTCTGGAATTTTGGGGGTCAGTATATGGCCCCGGTAAATTAAAATGTAAATTAAATGTAAATTGATTTAAATTTTAAATTTGATGAAAACTGATCGTAACAGCCGAATTAGGTTACGAAACATGTCCCATTGTGTTCGGAATGGGGGTAATTAGCTAGGTACGATAGTCAGTGGGTTCGATTTGGAGTTCAAAATAGAAAGTTACTTTTTAGAATTAAACGAAATAAAAATTATATAAACCTATCCTCTTTAACCTAAGTCAAACCCCCTGGTCAAAATTAAAACACGCTCAGCCCCCCCCCCCCAAATCGAAATCTTGACGCTCCCCTACCCCGTCGCCGCCGCTCAGGTGATCGCGCCCCCTCCCCTCCCCCCACTTGTCGCTGCTCCGCCCTAGCCTCCACAAGGCCGACGCCCTCCACCTTGTTTCTCCCTAACCCCAAAACACCCCACACGCACGGAAACTCCATGCCACCACCAACTAAGGCCGCCGCCACCAACGGAGACCGCCGCCCCCCTGAACGGACCCCACCTACATGCGCGCCATCCTCCACCTCGCCCCTCTCTCCCTCTTCATGCGGAAGTGAGTTTTTATTTAAATCATTTCATTTTCTTTTTAGGTAATTAACTTTATAATTAAACATTGCTTTGAAATCTGATAAGGTTATATTTTTATTAGCATCAAAGGTTATTTTTTTTTAACATGAAAGGGTATATTTTTACTAACATGAAAGATGATATTTTTATTTATAGAAAAGATGATATTTTTTTACTAATAGAAACAGGAGATTTTTATTAACAAGAAAGATTAGATTTTTTATATATAAAGTAAAGATTCGTTTTTTTTTATGGAATGAAGTAGTCGTATTATGGGATTATTTTTAGGAAGATAAAAATCTGATTTTTATATTTGTGACAACATAATAAAAATTCGATTTTTATATATATACAATAGCGATAAAAATTCGATTTTTATATATATACAGTAGCGATAAAAATTTGATTTTTAGTTAAATAAAAAATTTGATTTTTGATTATATAAAAATATGATTTTTATATATATAGTAGCGATATAAAAATGGAATTTTTAAATTATATATATAACGTAGTAAAAATATAATTTTTAATATATATAGGGAAGTTTAAAGATGCTATCTTTAAATATATGTAATCGTCATAATAAAAATGTGATTTTTATTATCAACAGTGTGGAAAGGACTGCGTTGGAATTTCGGACAAATCCGACCGTTCAGAAATAAAGAACGGAGGAGTGGATCCAAAAAGTGAGAACTTCTCACTTTAATTTATTTCTACTTAAAAATAAATACTAGGATGCAGACGGTGCTTAGCAGCGCCCGACACCCGTTGTAACGACCCGTATTCTACGCATCGAAGGATCGTAGAATATTTCTTTCTTTCACATACGAAGTCGTATGGTCATGTAACTTTAGGAGACGACTATTGGGGTCATTTCTCATGTTCATGATTTTTGCCGATTTTTAAATGACCATTTTGCCCCTAGCTGATCTTGTTTCGGCCATAACTTTTGATTGGAAAGGAGTTTTGACCTGAAACCACTTCCATTAGATTCAGATGATGGTTTACCTTTCCGTAGAGTGGTCATGTTGAAAAACGGACTTACCGTTTGGGAGATATGGCTGAAATAAGGTTTGGAAGGTGAAAAAAGCTTAACCCTGCTTAATTGGGTAGTTAATAGTTAGGCCCATTGGGGATTTCGGGATTAGGGGTATATAAGGGCCGATTAGGGTTGGAAAACATTTCTTTAGACACTTTTTCAGCCGCCACTCTCATTCTTGGAACCCTAATAATGGCCTCCAACATCCAGAATCACCTCTAATCACTTTCTAATCAAGTATTAGCCTAATCTACATCAAATCAAAGGGAAATAGCACCAAAGCAAGATAGGAGCTGCTGTTAGACATCAGTATTCGCCTAAATCAACGGAGTTTCAGTTTTGAAGGTTTTAATTTTTGGCTAAGGTGAGTAATTTGCATAGTTCCTCACTAATTATGGTTAATTAAGGGTAATTAGTGTTAATTAGCGAATTTAAACATGATTAAATTCTGGAAAAATATTCATAAATTTTGAAATATTGTTTTAGGCCTCTGTTACAAAATTTGGTTAATTTGGTTAAGTTTTACTAATCCTATCGTTAGTTTTGCTTAAACATGCTTAAGGGAAAATATGGGATTTTGGCTATGTTTGATTCATTTTAACCTATCAAAATATTGTTTTGGTGTTTATAGTTAGTCCTCTATGTTGCTATGACTGTTTGGAATGATTTGTGATTGTTTTGAAAAGTTAGATTGGTCGAAAACGTCGTTGAATAGCGTAAACAGGTCGCTGGACAAAGTGCAGGAAATGTGCAGAGATCGGATCGGATCCCCTGATCCCCGAACCGAACCGCTCGTGGATGGTGGCACCGCGCCGACCCGCCCACCTGGAGAGCCATACGATCCAAACCGCTCCAGCTTGGGCACTACGAACTTCCTGGGAAAGCAACCGATCTGAACCCAATGGAGTTGGCACCACGACCCGATCCGGAGTACTTGGGAAGGACGACTTAACCTGAAGAGCTCTCCACGAACCGAACCGCCAGGAGATGTGGACCCAACCCGAACCGCTGGAGGAAGGACACCACGATCTGAACAGATCTGGAGAGGGTGCTACAAATCGATGGGAACCCGAGCCTAGATGATGATCACGAACCAAATGAAGACGGATCCGGAGATGATGACCAAAACCCGAGATGCAAAGGTAGTCCAAGTAGGAAGTTTGTACTCGGGATCTAGTTAGGAACCGATGTGTTTACTTCATGAGTTGGACTTTTCTGCGGGACGTGTGAAAAGGGGTTATCGACGTCCATAACTTTGATTCACCACTGAGAGACAGATAGTGGGCTAATAGTGATAGTTGTACGGGGTTGGACTCTGTCATGGCCCAAAGGATTAGGTGACCAAAGCAGTGGATATCGTATGCTTTACTCACTGAGTGAGAGACATGAGGAATGACTACTATGTTTGATTGTTTGCTATCACCTTGACATGCACACCCCCTCCCCCGTATCTTTATGCCTTATGTATAGTGGCACCTTAGAGTATTGAGCGGTATGTTGTGCTAACTCTTTGGTTGCAGATCCAAGTTCAGGTATGGTTTAGTATACCTATTATTGCTCAGTTTTGTTGCTTATCGCTCATACTAGACTTTAGTATGACCCAGAGTTATGTCTCTTCTTATTACTCTAGGTGCTCTTAAACGGGCAGACTAGAGACAGGTTAGGTGGTATGCACGAGTAGCTGTACCGGAGACGAGCAGGAGGCTTCCACGTATGATATATATATATATAGATATCCTCCCTGTGTCGCTACTGGTTACTACTTTAGGCATTAGTAGTATACCTTTCTTATTTTTTCTTTAGAGACAGTTTTCAAAATTTGTAATAATGATGATGAAGGACATAAGCTGTATTTGGATTTTCCGCTGCTATGATGTTTAGTTTTCAGCTTATGCACTGTCTCGCCTGTTTTACGTCAAAGTATGTTATTATTATATTTTATTCCATGCACTGTGAGATATTCTATAGGTTCTTTGTTAGTCCACTATTAAGATTGCTTCCCTTTTCTTTCTTTGGCGACCATCCCGTGCTAGTTGGATGTTGGCACAGCGCACTTTCATGGGAAATGTCGGCTGGTGCGGGGTGGGCCATCACATTTGGTATCAGAGCTCTAGGTGGAGTAGTTAACCTAGGGAAAGACGCCAGGGAGAGATTATACGTATATGAGAGCGCGTATTTGTGATTATTCTAGTTTTCAAAAGCTATATATACATACACTATTAGTATAGCTAAGGATGAAGTCGCACTGCACTGACACCACAAAGAGGATGGTTAATCGTTTCTCTTTACAGATTGAACGATGAGCCGATATACGACGGGTACTGGTAGAGGAGCCAATAATAGGAATGATCCTGACATGAGGACTATGTTCACTGACTTCATGAGAGAAATGCTTAGAGATGTCCGGAGGGTAGTTCCCAATGCTGCTAATGGTGGTGGTGCAGCGGTGTAGGCTCCTAGGGCCGATTTCGCCAAGCTATGCAAGGATTACACTAGTCTTGGTGGAAAACCGTTCCACGGAACAGAATCGGCTACAGAAGTTCAGGATTGGTTGGATAGCTGTGAACGTATCTTCGAAGACTTGGGTATCGAGGATGCGATGAAGAGGAAGTTAGCATCCCGTCAGCTGCACGGACGGGCAATGAATTGGTGGAATGCTATTAAGGTAGCTACTCCAGAAGATCAAGTTACTTGGAATCAGTTTATGACTCGTTTCAGCGAAAAGTTCATTCCAGCTGCTCGCAAATCTGAATTATTTAGGAAATTTTTGTAGCTTAAGCAGAATGGTAGGACAGTCTTGGAATATATTGCTGAGTTCGATACTTTATCGAAGTATAGATTATCTCTTATTGGCACTTCCGAGAAGAAGAATGAGAAGTTCATAACAGGCTTGGATGAGTACTAAGGGGAAAGGCTGATAAATCACATCGACGAGACATTTAGTCTATAGTAGGGAAAGCATTGAGATCAGAGAGTCTTTACCCTTAGTCAAAGGCCGATGTTGCTATTGCATCTGTAAAGGAACCAAAGCCGCAAGCAAGTGGTGGAGGTAAGAAGGAGTCTCAGAATAAGAGAAAACAGGATCAGACCAAGGGTGGTCAGAAAAAGAAGGACAAGAAAGATAAAGAGTGCTTTAGTTGTGGCAAGAAGAGCCACTATGCTAGAGATTGTCAGGAAAAGCCTAAGGAAAGGAAGTGCTTCAATTCGGCCAAGTGGGACATCATAAGGATGAATGTCCACAACCTCCTAAAGAGAAGCAGATCGTGAAAGCATATGTTATCAATGTTGTTCCTTCTTCGTCGAATGCCTCAACAGCGACGGAGAAGGGAAAGGGCATCGTTATTCGAGGTATGCTTTCTATTTAAGATGTTCCCATTCTAGTTTTGTTGATAGTGAGGCATCCCATTCCTTCATATCTAGTGACCTGGTAGATAGGTTGGAATTGGAATCCGAGATAGTCGATAGACCTTTAGTAGTGACGAACCCGATAGGTGGTTCGACTAGTCTTTGCATGATTTGTTGTAATGTGGTCTTATCGAGTTATGGATGTATGTTTGCTTGTGATTGCTTAGTTGTTTTGCTAGTATCATTTCATGGACATTGTATGAATTCAGAGGAGATGTTCCTTGAGTGCTTGTCTGATATTGGTTTAGGCCTTTGGGGCTTGTGCTTGGGGAATGCCGAGTTCGATTAGGATGGTTCGCATGAGAGATAAATAGTTGTTGCGATTTTTCATTGGATGATATCTTGGTTTACTTGAGGAGTGATGGGCAGCCGTGACATGATAGGACTATTCGATGGTTTGGACTGCCCCGAGTTGGACTCGATAGGGTTAAGATGACTTGACTGGGACTCGAGAAAGATGCAAAGTAATGGATTGTTTAGGACCCTATGTTGATGTTCTCTTTGGATAGTAGAACTTTGAATGAATAGGATGTGTTCGTTGATCATGGAAGGTGCGACTTGAACTCGTAAAAGAAAATGGGTGTTCGTTGATCTTGGAGATGCAACAAATAGAGAGACGACTCACGTTGGACTAGAGTTTGTCAGTAATGGATACTTAAGATTGGGTCTGAGTTATAGATTGACTCGAGTTAGACTCGAGAAGGCTGCAAGGAATTGGATTTGGCTCGAGTTGGACTCGAGAGGGCAGCAAGATAATGGATAGAATTGGGTTGGACTCAAGTATTCTAGGCAGACTTAAAGCAGGGGTATCTGGGGACGCCCGTTACCTTGAATCCATTGGACGTGATCTAGTTATCCTTGGAGGATAAACGTGCGCTGGACGTACGGTAGTCTATTTGGAGGCGGGGCTTCCATTAGTTATAAATGTTGGTTGGACCAGACATACAGGTATCAACATATTCATGGCTTTAGCAGGTGATAGATAGAACTTGTTTGATGGATGCTATGGTTGCTATGTTTGTTCCTATTTTTCTTCTATTGGGTAGACTATCACCTGTGGGGTTCTAGTGATAGGGAACAAAGAGATGGCGGTATATGCGGATATTAGGCTACGTAACAGTGCAGTGGGGTAGTCATTACTCCATGGGGGCAGAGTGATCGTAGCAAGGCTATGAGCTAGTGCAGTGAAGTTGTCATGACTTCATGGGGTAGAGTGGACATAGTAAAGGATTTAGGTGCGGTAATAGTTGCATTGAGTAGGAGACATGTCAGTTTTGGGGTTATGTTTCTGGGATGGAAGCCATTGGAGTATATCGTGAGATATGATTTCAGGCCTAAGTATGGATTGGATCCAGAAATGTTAGCAAGTTTGACGACTAGATTGATTTTGATTGAGTGGATTGGCTCCAGTTAGAGGAACGAACCTAACCTATTAGAAACCACCTCTAAGGTAGAGATGGATATCGATAGCTAGAGATTGATCAAATAAGGACTTGATCGAGAAGGATGGCTTCAACAGAATAAAAGGCTAGTAGTACCCAATGAAAAAGGATTGAGCGATGGAGAGAGACGTTGGGAAGTTATCTCCAAGTGCATGGGTTGCCAATTAGTTAAAGCTAAGCAAAAGAAGCATAGTGAGTTGTTGCAACCATTAGAAATTCCAGAATGGAAATGGGAACAAGTCTCAATGGATTTCACAAATGGGTTACCAAGAACTAGATCGGGCCATGATAACATTTGGGTGATTATGGACCGATTGACCAAGAGTGCAAGGTTTATACCCGACAAGTCGAATAGAATGGCAGCTAAGCTAACGGAACTATATGTAAAGTGGGTAGTGAGATTTCATGGAGTACCTAAGCATTGTGAGTGACCGATACTCCTTGTTTACTAGTGGGTTTTGGAAGGGCTTACAAGAGGCGTTAGGATCAGAATTACATCTCAGTACAGCGTATCATCCTCAAACCGACGGTCAAACAGAGAGAGTGAATCATATATTAGAAGATCTCTTGAAAGCTTGCATATTAGATTTTAGTGGATCATGGGATGACCATTTGCATCTAGTAGAGTTTGCATATAATAATATTTATCAATCCAGTATTGGTGTGGCTCCATTTGAAGCTTCATATGGAAGACCGTGTAACTCACCATATTGGGAATTTGGCATATAAAGTTGAATTACCAGAGAAGATGGCAGGAGTTCATAACGTATTTCATGTTTCCCAGTTAAGGAAATTCGTGCACAACCCCGATATCACTATTCCACCAGATCAGTTGGACGATATCGAGGTTGAACCCGAGCCGGTTGGGAACCGCAGGCCTATGCGTATTGTTGGGAACGATACGAAGCAGCTTCGAAGGAAGGCGGTGAAATTAGTCAAAGTTCAATAGGGTGGTAATGAGGAAGACTGTACTTGGGAAACAGAGGAGAATATAAGGAGGAAGTATCCAGAACTCTTTGCTTGGTAAGATTCTAATTGCAATTTAGTTTTCCGCATGCTGGGATAGACTTATTTGTTTGTTATGCATGATTGATTGTTTGTAAGTGATTGGTAGGCATGCGGGATCCTTTGTATGTTTTGGGTTAAGGAATTTCGAGGACGAATTTCTTAAGGGGGGAGAATGTAACGACCTGTATACTACGCATCGAAGGATCGTAGAATAATTATTTCTTTCACATACGAAGTCGTATGGTCGTGCAACTTTGGGAGACGACTATTGGGGTCATTTCCCATGTTCATGATTTTTGCCGATTTTTAAATGACCGTTTTGCCCCTAGCTGATCTTGTTTCGGCCATAACTTTTGATTGGAAAGGAGTTATGACCTGAAACTACTTCCATTAGATTCGGATGATGGTTTACCTTTCCGTAGAGTGGTCATATGTGAAAAACGGACTTACTGTTTGGGAGATATGGCTGAAATAGGGTTCAGAAGGTGAAAAACAGCTTAACCGGGCTTAATTGGGTAGTTAGTACTCAGGTCCGTTGGGGGATTTCGGGGTCAGGGGTATATTGGGGCTGATTAGGGTTAGAAAACATTTCTTTAGACACTTTTTCAGCCGCCACTTTCATTCTTGGAACCCTAGTAATGGCCTCCAACATCTAGAATCACCTCTAATCACTTTCTAATCAAGTATTAGCTTAATCTACGTTAAATCAAAGGGAAATAGCACCAAAGCAAGGTTGGAGCTGCTGCTAGACATCAGTATTCACCCAAATCAGTAGATTTTTAGTTTTGAAAGTTTTAATTTTTGGCTAAGGTGAGTGATTTGCATAGTTCCTCACTAATTATGGTTAATTAAGGGTAATTAGTGTTAATTAGCGAATTTAAAAAGGATTAAATTCTGGAAAAGTATTCATAGATTTCGAAATATTGTTTTAGGCCTCTGTTAGAAAATTTGGTTAAGTTTTACTAATCCTATCATTAGTTTTTCTTAAACATTCTTAAGGGAAAATATGGAATTTTGGCTATGTTTGATTCGTTTTAACCTATCAAATTATTGTTTTGGTGTTTATGGTTAGTCCTCTATGTAGCTGTTTGGAAAGATTTGCGATTGTTTATAAAAGATAGATTGGTCTAAAATGCTGTCGAATGGCGTAAACAGGTTGTTGAACAAAGTGCAGGAAATGTGCAGAGATCGGATCGAATCCCATGAATCCCGAACCGACCCGCTCGTGGATGGTGGCACCGCGCCGACCCGCTCACCTGCAGAGCCATACGATCTGAACCGCTCCAGCTTGGGCACCACGAACTTCCTAGGAAAGCAACCGATCTGAACCCAATGGAGTTGGCACCACAACCCGATCCGGAGTGCTTGGGAAGGAGGATTGAACCAGAGGAGCTCTCCACCAACCGAACCGCCAGGATATGTGGACCCCAACCCGAACCGGTGGAGGAAGGACACCACGATCTGAATCGATCTGGAGAGGGTGCTATGAACCGATGGGAACCCAAGCCTAGATAATGATCACGAACCGAATGAAGACCGATCCGGAGATGATGACCAAAACCCGAGATGCAAAGGTAGTCCAAGTAGGAAGTTTGTACTCAGGATCCAGTTCGGAACCGACGATTTTACTTCATGAGTTGGACTTTGCTGCGGGACGTGTGCAAAGGGGTTATCGACGTCCATAACTTTGATTCACCACTGAGAGACAGATAGTGGGCTTGTAGTGATAGTTGTACTAGGTTGGACTCTGTCATGGCCCAAAGGATTAGGTGACCAAAGTAGTGGATATCGTATGATTTACGCACTGAGTGAGAGACCTAAGGAATGACTGCTATGTTTGATTGTTTTCTATCACCTTGACCTGCACACCCCCTCCCCCGTATCTTTATGCCTTATGTATAGTGGCACCTTAGAGTATTGAGCAGTATGTTGTGCTAACTCTTTGGTTGCAGATCCGGGTTCAGGTATGGTTTAGTATACCTGTTGCTTATCACTCATACCTGACTTATGTCTGACCCAGAGTTTTTTGTCTCTTCTTTTTACTCTGGGTGCTCTTAAACGGGCATAATAGAGACAGGTTAGGTGGTACGAACGAATAGCTGTACCGGAGACGAGCAGGAGGCTTCCACGTATGATATATATAGATATTCTCCCTGTGTCGCTACTGGTCACTACATTGGGCATTAGTAGTGTACCTTTCTTAATTTTGGCTTTAGAGACAGTTTTCAAAAGTTGTAATAATGATGATGTGGAACATAAGCTGTATTTGGATTTTCCGCTGCTATGATGTTGAGTTTTCAGCTTATGCACTATCTCACCTGTTTTACGTCAAAGTATGTTATTATTATATTTTATTCCATGCGCTATGAGATATTTTACAGGTTCTTTGTTAGTCCACTGTTAAGCTTCCTTCCCTTTTCTTTCTTTGGCGATCGTCCCATGCTAGTTGGACATTGGCACAATGCACTTTCACGGGAAATGTCGGCTGGTGCGGGGCGGGCCGTCACACCCGTCGTCCACAAAACATGGACGACTTGTTTGATTATGATCTGTTGTGAAAATTGATTGTGATGTGGAATGATAGAAAAATATTCATGTGTCGAATAAAATAAATATTCATGTGTTGAATAAAATAAATATTCACGTGTTGAATAAAATAAAAATTCATGTGTCGAAATAAAATAAATATTCATTTACAAATCGGACGATTTGTTTATGTACACCCATTTGACTGATATGGAGCGGGACGATAAATTTTACACATTGCCCAAATACACAAATAAAATTTGTGTTTGTTATTTGAAACCCCACACGGGTATTGGGATGATAATTGACGTACACTAATCCCAATTGTTTAGTGGTATGTCGATCGATTGGTTGACAAGCTGTATAAGCATTATTTATTTATATTTAATTCTTATGCAGTTGTGTAATGCACTCTGGATGATGGTTGATTGTTTATTACTGTTATTGTATACATGTGTTGTATGGAATCCATATAATTAACATTATATGGTAATTGAGTGGGTCTCGTTCCAATTTGGAAAATAAAGATTATTTTAAAATAATATTCAGGAAAGGATTAAAAATATTCATGTGTTGAATAAAATAAATATTCATGCGTTGAATAAAACAAAAGAACGAATATTTTAAAATAATATTCAGTAAAACATCAAAATCTGATTTTGATGTCCGATTTGGGATGGACACGAAAATATTTAAATATATAAAGCCGTGTTGATTAGGTTAACGCCATTTTGATGTGAACGGTATTTTTATTGATTTTATTCATTTTCATGATGAGTATCAAAAAGGAAGTGATTTCAAAATCTAATGTTTTGAAAATACTATCATTTATATATCGATGATATGGAATATTCAATTTTGATTTGAAACTAAATATGTAGTTGAAATCGTTCTGAAAATGAATTTAAAACGATTTATAAAATACGTTTTAAATAGAAATCGATGAAATATATAATATATATATATATATATATATTATATATAATGGCTTGAATAGTACCCAACACGCCGCGGTAGTTCGTGAATTTCGACCATTGACTTCGAACGGATATTACGGGGGATCCGACCGTCGGATTCTCCTAAAACTGGAACTTGGGTTCCTATCGAAAAGAGATTTCCAATGAATATTAGAGATTTGAAATCTAATGTTTGAATTTGGAATTATGTCCAAATCAAATTTGGGAAAGGTCGTTGTAAGTGCAGTTCGATGGCCGTTTATAGAAATCGACTGTACGGGCCTTGATAAAATTATTAAAAATATCAGTAATTTGTGTAAAATCATAATAAATATTTGGAAAGAATTAGGATGAAAAATTCCGTATTTGAAAAGGTAAAAATATATTTTTATCAAAATGAACTAGTTATGAACTAGAATTATAATCCAATACTTTCAAATAAGTAAACTGGATTTGAAAGGGTTTTAAAGATAACCAGAATTTCCAATATATGAATTGAATAAATTTGAATCAAAATTATCTTTGGAATATTTTGATAATGGATTCCGTGATTATACAGACGTCGTGGAGGAATTTGGAAGATATATATATTGTTATTCCAATGCGATATTTGTTGATTTCAGAATTTGATATTGAATATAAGCCGGTATATTTTCTATTCAGGGCCTTGTATTTAATATCAAATGGGATTTTGGGTTTATTGTTGAACAATGTTTTAAGTAAAACTTGTTCTTTAACCCGATTAACAATGGAATGAGATCTTGGGTTTGTCGTGAATGGTATCTTTAATAATATTGTTCTTAAACCCAATGGAGTTAAGAAAATTAGAAACTAATTGGAGATTTGCTAAGTTGAATGGTTTCCTGGGTATTGATCTGATGTTGGTTTCGGCCTCCGGGATTAATACTTAGGGAATTGTTCTCTTACTAATTTACGGTTAGAGACGGATGGAATGTGATTTTGGGTTTATCGTGAAACGTGTTATAAATGACATTGGTTCTTTAACCCAGTTAAAGATAAGATTAATTTCTTAGCTTTGAATAATCATTAATATTGATTTTTGGGAAGATTAAAACTAAATGGAGTTTTAATGAATCTGTGATTAGATTGAAAAGTGAATGTGATAATTAAAATTATCAATTCAAGAAAATGATCGAAAATGGAGTACCACCAGTTTTACTCCAGGTAATAGTTAAATCTTTAATTATATTTGAATGCGGAAGGGTAATTAAATTTACCGATAACACTGTGCTGTTAGATATGGATTATTACCAGTTTTGCTCCATGGGATGAAAGGTTGGGATTGGGAAATTAAATAAATGATTACTTTGGTTAGGATCGCTAATACCGACTGGTTTGAAAAAAACCTTAATATGGTTTGATATTCAAAGGAAGATTAAAGAATAAATTTAAAAGAATTTATCTTTGATAAAATTAATGGCAACCTTTCCCTAATGATGTGAATATTTGAATAAAAGAATATTCTGGATTGGAATGAGGCATATGTTGTGTTTGTGTAGCACTTGTTTATAAAACATGCAAGTTATTCGGAAAGGTCGGGTTTATACCGATTCTGAATAACTGATACGACGATATATTGAAGATGAAGATAGTGGTTGAAGACCGGAGGTCTTCACATCGTTTGGATAATTACTGATGTCTTGATTGGGTTGTACACCAAAGACAAGGTAATAAGTGGTGATCGTCAAGACGTACTTGGAGATCAACGGATATGCGAGGGCCTCTCTCCTATATCGGACATACGGGACGAGGAATAATGTGCCTCCAATCTCGTTCAGACCCAGAACAAACTTGTAAATGGACTGTGTGTCTGACATTGAATTTTGTTTTGTGCTGATTGATCTCTATTAAATATACATCGGCCTGGTGAAGGAGAATTTATTCTCTTACTTCACCCTTCTCTGAGACGTATGGGATCATAGGTTGTATATCGATAAACATCAGTCGCATGGAATGAATTGCATGTGTGGCATGCCTGAGTGGCAAATGATCAAGGCTTCTGTTGAAAAGTAGAGTCTTGTGGTTGATGATCAAAGCACGGCTTTAATATAGCATAGCTTTGTGTAGCATTAATTCGCGAGCCTCACACCCCGGTGTGAACCAGAAACGGGAGAGGACTACAGGGAGGACATGCCTTTTTTTCTAGCTAGGAGTGGTGTCAGCATTTACAAGCCCTGACATTTTACTTATGTGGATGATGGAAAACGAGGCGCCTCAGTTATATCTGTCACTACGATGTCGATGGATGGTTTGGTCAGTATATGACTAGTTTACGCCCCATAGGGCGAGGAAACGAATTGTTCAAGCATCTTAATCCACTACATGTAGACCGGCCCTGATGCTCCAAGGGTCACTCGAGCTCTAATCCTAAGACTCGGGCTAGACAGTCTCGAAGTGGTAAGGACGATCCCTTGCCTTGGTTCACAGATGGAATCCAACTTCCAATACAACATTTCGGTTTTAGTTGTAATCCTATATATGGAGACATAGTGGGATGGGGCGTTTATGCCGCCTATGATTGATACATATATATTTAAAGTTGTTTTCTTCACTTATAGTAATAATAAAATATGAAATTTCGCGTACCAAGCATGATTTGGCTATTATAAGGTAAAACCCTATCCTCCGGCTTGCATTGCATTGTGTGATGGGACCTGGGTCTTATAATAGCTTCAGTGTTCTTTATTTAGCATTGCGCTTTTTATTTTATGCACTGGTATTCTTGGGAGGAAACCCGTTCCATGTTATACGGCATAGTCCCTTGATTTACCTAACTTTAAAATAAATATTAATAACTGTTTTATTTCTCACACCAGTCACATGACTGACCTGGAGTTTATTGTTAGGTGCCCTTATTTTTCCACACAGGTAGTTAGTAGTTGGGTTTTGCTGATATTATATTCATAGGATCCTGGTTTATAGCTGAAGTTATATTCGAAAAGCTCTGTATCCGTGTATTTCTTTCAGTTGTGTTTTGTATTATTTTTCCGCTGCTAATGTGATTTAAATCTCTAATATTTATCTGATGTATATTATTCATTTATACTCTGTTATATTCTTGTGTTCTGATGGAATAGTTGTAATAAGCAATGAAATGTTCTTCTGTTTTAGATCTGATTTGTCTTGTTCTCAAAGTTGTCCGTCTTCTTGTTCGGTCTAGGCCGACCGGGAAGTTCGGGTTGGTTTATTTAGTATCAGAGCTTTGGTTTACAGAGCTCGAAAAGAAGACACATTAGAACCAAACAAAAGAATTCATCATAGATTGGATTAGTAATATCCAATAATAATGGCTTGTTAGAGGTACGATCAGTAGTGTCCTAGAACGAGCGAGAAGAGTGAATTTTTAAAATAAAATTGGAAAAAAAATTGATTTTGAAAATTTAAACCTTATGATACGTATTTGATTATTTATTGTATATTGAATTTGGACTATCTAGTATAGGGAGATTTTGCGTATAGGCCTGACGGGGCGTATATCAGAAGCCTCGGATACTAGATAGATATAGAATCACACTCTAGTCGCCCGGGCATGATTCTGATGATGGCACGCGATCATCAGTGTTTGTGTTCGATTTTTGACTATGTATTAAAGTTATGTGTTTGAAACGATAATCAACAAATTGATTGATGTTTGTGTTGTATGATTCTTCATTTAAACCAAACATGTAAGTGAAAGCTGAATTAGCCAAATCGAATCAAAATTTGAACTGAATTGAAAACTGTTTGAAATTGCATACATGTACATGCATATATATTGAACAAGTTATAGCAAAGGGGGCTAGAGAAAGGAATAAAATTGTATGCCCGACAAATAGGTACATGTTTACTAATTTATTGGGTTTGGATGATTTTATGAGCCGATTGGCTAGCCGCTTGGCTTTTTCTTTTTCTTTTTGAGATAAGAGGGCCTGTGTGGCGGTTTGGGGATTTTCCCGGTACTTCCCGTACAAAGGAGGTTATGACGAAATTTTTCGAAAATTTAAAGTGTTAGCCAAATTTTTGAAGAATATGAGAATTCTTAGAAACTGAAAAGTTGAAGAATGAAAGCCAGAATGAAAGTTGAGTTGATTAGTAAAACAACTTTCAGCCTCGTTCCTTTTTTAGGACGAAAAGATTTTAAGTGGGGGAGATTGTAAAAACCCGGAAAATCAGAACCAATTTAAAATTATTATTTTGGCTATTTTAATGAATTTTAAATATTAAAATGATTTATTTTAAATAATAATGACTAGAATTTATTTTGAATAGAATCAGAACATATAAATTTATTTGAACTGAAGTTAGAATATAAATATTTATTTTAATTATAAAAGGAAATGGAAATGGCGTGGTAGTTTGAAAATTCGATTTCTAATTTCAAATGAATGTACAGGATTCAAAATAAACCGGATTATAGTGAAACCAGAAATATTTGAATCTGTTTGGAAATACCTTTCCAATGAATTCGAAAAATCAAAATTTCATAGCGGGAATAAAAAGTTATGCCTAGTTGAAAATTCAGAATAGTCGCTATGGAAATATAGCCCTTAAAAATGGTGATTTTGCAAACGACCTTCGTTTTCGATGAAACCACTTTTGTTGGATCCGGAATGTCAAATTATTGCTGGATTCCAACTTTCATAATTTTTGGGATCAATATGTGAGCGTGGCGAATTTAAACGCATTTGACCAATTTCAGTTGAATTTAATCAACTGGAAAATGGCCATTTTTCAAACGGCCTCCAAATTTGATGAAATTAGTTTTGGTACGACCGTATCGTCAAAACATAGCCAGATTTATTTTTTTGGAATTTTGGGGGTCAGTATATGGCCCCGGTAAATTAAAATGTAAATTAAATATAAATTGATTTATATTTTAAATTTGATGAAAACTAATCATAATAGCTGAATTAGGTTACGAAACATGTCCATTGTGTTTGGAATGGGGGTAATTAGCTAGGGACGACAACCGGTGGGTTCGATTAGGAGTTCAAAATAAAAAGCTACTTTTTAGAATTAAATAAAATAAAAATTATATAAACCTATCCTTTCTAACCTAAGTCAAACCCCCTGGTCAAAATTAAAACACGCTCAGCCCCGCCCCCCCAAATCAAAATCACGTCGCTTCCCTACCTTACCACGTCGTCGTCGCCCCTCAGGCGATCGCGCCTCCCCCCCCCCCCCCCTTGGTCGCTGCTCCGCCCCAGCCTCCACAAGGCCGACGCACTCCACCTCGTTTCTCCCTAATCCCAAAACACCCCACACGCACGGAAACGTCACGCCGCCACCAATTGAGGCCCCCGCCGTCACCCTGAACGGACCCCACCCATCTGCGCGCCATCCTCCACCTCGACACTCTCTCCCTCTTCATGCGAAAGTGAGTTTTTATTTTAATCATTTCATTTTCTTTTTCGATAATTAACTTTATAATTAAACATTGCTTTGAAATCTGATAAGGTTATATTTTTATTAGCATGAAAGGTTATATTTTATTTAACATGAAAGGGTATATTTTTATTAATATGAAAGATGATATTTTTATTTATAGAAAAGATGATTTTTTTTAACTTATAGAAAGAGGAGATTTTTGTTAAGAGGAAAGATTAGATTTTTTTATATATAAAGTAAATATTCTTTTTTTTTGATGGAATGAAGTAGTCATATTATGGGATTATTTTTAGGAAGATAAAAATCTGATTTTTATATTTACGACAACGTAATAAAAATTCAGTTTATATATATATATATATAGTAGTGATAAAAATTCGATTTATATATATATATATATACAGTAGCGATAAAGTTCAATTTTTAGTTAAATTAAAATTTTGATTTTTGGTTATTTAAAAATATGATTTTTATATAGACAGTAGCGATATAAAAATGGAATTTTTAAATTATATATATAACGTAGTAAAAATATGATTTTTAATATATATATAGAAAAGTTTAAAGATGCAATTTTTAAATATATGTAGTCATCATAATAAAAATGTGATTTTTAGTATGAACAACGTGGAAAGGACTGCGTTGGAATTTAGGAGAAATCCGACCGTTCAGAAATAAAGAATGGAGGAGTGGATCCCAAAAGTGAGAAATTCTCACTTTAATTTATTTCTAGTTAAAAATATATACTAGGATGCAGACGGTGCATAGCAGTACCCGACACCCGTCATCCACAAACCATGGACGACTTGTTTGATTATGATCTGTTGTGAAAATTGATTGTGATATGGAATGATAAAAAATATTCTTGTGATGAATAAAATAAATATTCATGTGTTGAATAAAATAAATATACATGTGTTGAATAAAATAAATATTCATGTGTTGAATAAAATAAAAATTCATGTGTTGAAATAAATTAAATATTCATTTACAAATCAGAAGATTTGTTTATGTACACCCATTTGACTGATATGGATTGGGACGATAAATTTTACACATCGCCCAACTGCACAAATAAAATTTGTGTTTGTTGTTTGAAACCCCACACGGGAATTGGGATGATAATTAACGTACACTAATCCCAATTGTTTAGTGGTATGTTGATCGATTGGTTGACAAGCTGTATAAGCGTTAATTATTTACATTTAATGCTTATGCAGTTATGTGATGCACTCTGGATGATGGTTGATTGTTTATCACTGTTATTGTATACATGTGTTGTATAAAATCATATAATTAACATTATATGGTAATTAAGTAGGTCTCATTCCAATTTGGAAAATAAAGAATATTTTAAAATAATAATCACGACAGGATTAAAAATATTCATGTGTTGAATAAAATAAATATTCATGTGTTGAATAAAATAAAAGAACGAATATTTTAAAATAAAATTCAGTAAAAGATCAAAATTTGATTTTGATGTCCGATTTGGGATGGACACGAAAATATTTAAATATATAAAGCCGTGTTGATTAGATTAACGCCATTTTGACGTGAACGATATTTATATCGATTTTATTCATTTTTATAATGAATATCGAAAAGGAAGTGATTTCAAAATCTAATATTTTGAAAATACTATCATTTATATATCGATGATATGGAATATTCAATTTTGATTTGAAATTGAATATGAAGTTGAAATCGTTTTGAAAACGAATTTAAAATGATTTATAAAATAAGTTTTAAACAAAAATCGACGAAATATATATAATATATGTTATATATAATGGCCTGAATAGAACGCGCCGCACCGCGGCATTTCATAAATTTCGACCATTGACTTCGAACGGACATTACGGGAGATCGGAGATCCGACTGTCGGATTCTCCTAAAATTGGAACCGTTGGGTTTGTATCGAAAATATCTTTCCAACGAATATTAGAGATTTGAAATCTAACAGTTAGATTTGGAATTATGTCCAAATCAAATTTGGGAAAGGTCGCTGTAAGTGCAGTTCGATGGCCGTTTATAGAAATTGTAACACTCCTAAGTCCCACATCATGGAAGCCCATGTGAAGTGGGTACTTATATAGTAGAGCCCATCTCTTACTAACGCCGGGGCCTTTGGAGGAACAAAACCCCACACCTATATTGTGGCTAAGTTGGGGACAGTGTCTTACGTGAAATGAGGTGCGAGTTGTTACAGTGGTATAAGAGCCAATACCCAACCGGAATTATGGCTCTTGTACGGACCACAACGCCTGGGAGAGGTGTTTGTGAGCCAACGGGGACGTTGGGCTCAGTAAGAGGGGAGAATGTAACATTCCTAAGTCCCACATCAAGGAAGCCTGTGAGAAGTGGGTACTTATATAGTCGAGCCCATCTCTTACTAACGCCGAGGCCTTTTGAGGAACAAAACCCCACACCTATATGGTGGCTAAGTTGGGGACAATATCTTGCGTGAACGGAGGTGCGAGTTGTTACAGAAATCGACTGTACGGGCCTTGATAAAATTATTAAAAATATCAATAATTTGTGTAAAATCATAATAAATGATTTGGAAATAATTGGGATGAAAATTTCCACATTTGAAAAGATAAAAATATATTTTTATCGAAATGAACTAATTATGAACTAGAATTATAATCCAATATTTTTAAATAAATAAATTGGATTTGAAAAGGTTTTAAAAATAACCAGAATTTCCAATATATGAATTGGAACGAATTTGAATCAAAATTATCTTCGGAATATTTCGATATTGGATTCCGTTATTATACGCACGTTGTGGAGGAATTTGGAAGATATATGTATATATATATATCATTATTCCAATACAATATTTGTTGATTTCAGAATTTGATATTGAATATAAGCCGATATATTTTCTATTCAGAGCCTTGTATTTAATATCAAATGGGATTTTGGGTTTATCGTGAACAGTGTTTTAAATAACACTTGTTTTTTAACCTAATTAACGATGGAATGAGGATTTGGGTTTGTCGTGAATGGTATTAAATGCCTCCGGGATTAATACTTGGGGAATTGTTCTCTTACTAATTTACGGTTAGAAACTGTTGGAATGTGATTTTGGGTTTATCGTGAACCGTGTTTTAAATGACACTGGTTCTTTAACCCAGTTAAAGATAAGATTAATTTCTTAACTTTGAATAATCATTAATATTGATTTTTGGGAAGATTAAAACTAAATGGAGTTTTAGTGAATCTTTGATTAGATTGAAAAGTGAATGTGATAATTAAAATTATCAATTCAAGAAAATGATTGAAAATGGAGTACCACCAGTTTTACTCCAGGTGATAGCTAAATCTTTAATTAGATTTGAACGTGGAAGGGTAATTAAATTTATCGATAACACTGTGGTGTTAGATATGGAGTATTACCGGTTTTTCTCCATGGGATGAATAGGTTGGGATTGGGAAATTAAATAAATGATTACTTCGGTAAGGATCGCTAATCCCGACTGGTTTGAAAAGCCTTAATATGGTTTGATATTCAAAGGAAGATTAAAGAATAAATTTAAAAGAATTTATCTTTGATAAAATTAATGGGAACCTATTCCCTAATTATGTGAATATTTAAATAAAAGAATATTCTGGATTGAAGTGAGGCATATGCTATGTTTGTGTAGCACTTGCTTATAAAATACACGAGTTATTCGGAAAGGCCAGGTTTATACCCATTCTGAATAACTGATACGACGATGTGTCAAAGATGAAGATGATGGTTGAAGACCAGAGTTCTTGACATCGTTTGGATGATTACTGATGTCTTGATTGGGCTGTACACCCAAGACGAGGTAATAAGTGGTGATCGTCCAGACGTACTTGGAGATCAACGGATATGCGAGGGCCTCTCTCCTATATTGGACATACGGGACGAGGAATAAGGTGCCTCCGATCACGTTCAGACCCAGAACAAACTTGTAAATGGACTATGTGTCTGACATTGGATTTTGTTCTGTGCTGATTGATCTCTATTAAATATACATCTGCCTGGTGAAGGAGAATTTATTCTCTTACTTCACCCTTCTCTAAGACGTACGGGATCAGAGGTTGTATATCGATAGACATCTGTCGCATGGAATGAATTTCCTATGTGGCATGCCTGAGTAGAAATTGATCAAGGCTTCTGTTGAAAAGCAGAGTCTTGTTGTTGATGATCAAAGCACGGCTTTAATATAGCATAACTTTGTGTAGCGTTAATTCACGAGCCTCACACCCTAGTGTGAACCAGAAACGGGAGAGGACTGCAGGGAGGACATGCGTTTTCTTCTAGATAGGAGTGGTGTCAGCGTTTACAAGCCCTGACATTTTACTTATGTGGATGATGGAAAGCGAGGCGCCTCGTTTATATCGGTCACTACGGTGCCGATGGATGGTTTGGTCGGTATATGACCAGTTTACGCCCCATAGGATGTGGAAACGCATTGTTCAGGCATCTTAATCCACTATCACTCGAGCTCTAATCCTGAGACTCGGGCTAGATAGTCTCGAAGCGGTAAGGACGATCCCTTGCCTTAGTTCACAGATGGAATCCAACTTCCAATACGACATTTCGGTTTTAGTTGTAATCCTATATATGGCAACATAGTGGGATGGGGCGCTTATGCCGTCTATGATTGATACATTTATATTTGAAGTTGTTTTCTTCACTTATAGGAATAATAAAAGATAAATTTCACATATCAAGCATTATTTGGCTATTATAAGGTAAAACCCTATCCTCCGGCTTGCATTGCATCGTGTGATGGGACCTGGGTCTTATAATAGCTTCATTGTTCTTTATTTAGCATTCCGCTGTTTATTTTATGCACTAGTATTCTTGGTAGGAAACCCATTCCGTTTTATATGGCGTGGTCCCTTGATTTACCTAACTTTAGAAGAAAGATTAATAACTGTTTTAGTTCTCACACCAGTCACATGACTGACCTGGAGTTTATTGGTTTAACCTAAACTCTGGGTGCCCTTATTTTTCCATACGGGCAGCTAGTAGTTGGGTTTTGCAGATATTATATTCACAGGATCCTGGTTTATAATAGAAGTGATATTCGGAAAGCGTTGTATCTGTGTATTTCTTTCAGTTGTATTTTGTATTATTTTTCCGCTGTTAATGTAATTTAAATCTCTGATATTTATCTGATGTATATTATTCATTTATACTCTGCTATATTCTTGTATTCTGATGGAATTGTTGTAATAAGAAATGAAATGTTTTTCTGTTTGAGTTCTGATTCGTCTTGTTCTCAATTCAATCCGGGCTTTCCTTCATGGGGAAGTTCCGGTCGTTTCACCCAGGCTCTTGGGGGTCGACCCCGGGGTCGACCCAAGGGTCGACCGCCATGAAGGGTGTCGACTCCCCCTCAGATCTGGGCAGAATTCAAATTTTGGATGTGGACTTGTTCATGGCTTGGTTCGTTGCTTCTAGGCTATAAAAAGGACCCTAAACCTAGGTTTATTCATCTAAAAAAATGGTGGCGATGGCGGAGCTCTGCTGCAATATAGGTTGAATGGCCTTTTCCTCTCCAAATCCAATTCAACAAAGATTATACAAATTCGATGATTGCTACAACAAATCCAACATGTTTTTCGCAGTAATTTGGATCCATTTCCTTAGATCTATTCACTGTGAGTTTAAGTTATTTTTAGATCCAAATATTTAATTGGTAATCATAATATGTATATAAAATTGGATATTGGATCTATGCCTAAACAAGTTCTATTATGACATAATTGTCAGATTTGCCATTATATGTTCATACTGCCACCATGTTAAATCTTGTCATAATATATCTATTCAGTTTTATGCATATTTCTGTCAGTTTATTATTGATTCGTCATTATGCCAGTTTTGATTCTCTTCTTTCCGTCTTTTCCCTTTTATTTTTATATAGCCAGGCTACCTTCAGCCTAGGTCTAACGCTGAAATAAGCGAACGTGAGAAATTGGGAAAGATATAATTTGGGGCTGGTATTGGAAAATATGAATATGAATATAAATTTAGGCATACATTGGAAAATATGATTTGGACGTAAATTGGAACATATGATTTGGGCGTAAATTGGAACATATGTAAAATATGATTTGGCATATGATTTGGGCATAAATTGGAATATATGTGATATGAATTTCGGCATAACTTGCGCTGAAATATGTGAATATGAACTAGGGACATAAATTAGCAAATATGTGAATACGGATTTGGGTATTATATATATATATATATATATACACACACACACACACACACACACACACACATCTTGATTTATGACTTAGGAAAAGGGGCATATTGTGCATAATGAAATATGAATTAAAAAGGGGCATGAAAATCTATATTTGGAATAGGGAAATTTATTAATACGAACATGCCTAAAATAATGGAACCGTAGTAATGCTTAGACACGAGCTTAGATTACACTTGTGGTATAAGCCTTCCCAGAGTCGCTCGGCATATCCAACGACCAAAAGTGGTTAATCTAATGTGAGGGGTCTAATGCATAACAACATTATGACACGAGGTTATGTCTAAACTTATGGTTTAAGTCTGCCCGGAGTTGCCCGGTATATCAAGCATCATCCACAAGTGGTTGACTTAATGTGCGAGGTCTGGGGGATTAACATGTATGAACGGAAAAGGTAAGATGTTTAGGCTTGTCTTAGGGACAAGTGGAAATTATAAATTAGGTTATAATAAATGAAAAAGGGAATAGACTAACTTATATAAGGGGATAAGCTGTACTTAATTTTAAATTAATTTACTTACAAGAAAAAGAATCTGAAATCTATGGATGTGGACAACATAAGTTTTATTTATGGAAAGGATACTTATTAGTAAACCTTAGTTAAGAGAACTAAGTTAATAAGTAGACAATGATACGATGGAATTATGATTAAATGAGAAAGAATGAGGAAAACTTGTAAAATAAAATAAGTTGTATTTAACCATAAATGGTAAGTGATATGTTAATTAGGAAACATGTGAACTGAGATATACTTAATAACATATTTTGTAGAACATGTTATTGTAATGATGCAGCCAAGCAAGAATACTAAAGAGGTTGTGGATTACAGACCTTGGGCCATAATCTAGAGAATAACAGGTTGTGGGCTTATTAATGAGCTTAAATGGGTTAAATTTTATAACCAAAATTAATAAGAAAGAGTAACTTGGTAATTTGATTAAGAATTCAATATGAATGAGAATAACCAAGTTAAATGAAAACCTGATGAGGTCAGGCAAGCGCGTAAAAGAATAAGAACGTTCAAACATAGGGTCTAACAACATATTAAAGTGAGGCGCTTGGACCAGTCCATATGTTTAAGGGTGACTAACCCAATGGGGTAGATCATCGTGGTGTTATAATGCACGAAGGGGGAGCGCACATTCATCTGATTTTTATGAAGGCTCCGAAGGACTGGAAGGGGAAACACGCGGCTTCCTGAGGTACGTAAGGTGCTCCTAGTAGTCCTCTGCGTGGTGGCAAATGTTTTGGCTGTGCTCGCAGAGGTTGGGTCTGCGCATAACTACTAGATAGGTGGGCCTTGACTGCAGAAGTAGCTATGCAGTCAAAATGTTGTGACACGGTGACACCAGGGTGATTCGGCGGTTGCCTCAACGTGGAGGCGAAGGGTCACAACCAACAAGGATAGTAGATTGTCGGATACCCGTCATCGGCAGCCAATGGGATGTGGAAAGACTAGAGCTAAAACCAATAGACCATTCACCCTTTACTATCGGGGTACGGTGGTTGAGGGAAGATGCCAAATGGATGTTTAGATTGTTTTCTTTAGGGGCAGTCGTTTAGCTCTTGTAGTATTTACTAATTGAGGAAGGGGCCTAGGTGGGGCCATAGCCACCGTGAAAACAGACCCTAGGAATATCTGTAGAGGCTCTTAAAGACAGGCATGTACAGATATGGAAAAGCTCCCGGTCGCATTTCTTGTTTCTTGTATTGCCCTACCATGGAACTCGGTGCACATTAGAGGACGTGCGATTGAGGCATCGAGCTACAATTACAGTACATATGTAACACCCCGTATTTTTAACGATACTAAAAGAGGATAAATTAAATTATGATTAATTTATTATTCTGAATTAAGGAAAATGGACTATGCCATTGCGTCCGTCTCGAAATTCTGGTCAAGATAGACATTTGGTTTGTGTAAAACGGACACCGTATGAAGA
Organism: Allium sativum; assembly: GCA_030737875.1. Lineage (NCBI taxonomy): Eukaryota > Viridiplantae > Streptophyta > Magnoliopsida > Asparagales > Amaryllidaceae > Allium > Allium sativum. The sequence goes on along the minus strand of CM060924.1, from coordinate 413,499,205 downwards.
TGAAGTTATGAGGGTTTTAAGTTTGTATACACGAAGAAGAAATATGTATATACGCATGATACACATATGAGTTAGATATGAGTCAGCACTTATCCAGAAAGGGTCCAAAAATCGAAAATTCGTCTGGCGGCAAATTTCCCGCTCTAGGGGGTCGACCCCTCTTGAGGGGTGTCGACACCAGGGTTGACCCACCTATAGGTGTGTCAACACCCCCTAGGGATGATGTGGCAGTCGATTTCAGAGGGTCTGGCAGCTATATATACGTTGTCATTTTTCTTGTTTTCTTCATTAAGAATTCATGGTGGCCAAACTCTGCTAGTATTTGAACTGAACTGGATCCTATATCTTTTTCAACCTATCAACTAAAGCAAATCAAATCAAATTTAGAGATTCAAGTCTAGATCCAACCATTACTATTTTCTACCTTTTTCTTTTAATCCAAACACTGTGAATCAGATACTTTTAGATTTAAATAATTAAAAGTAATTTGTGATACGTCTGTGATTTGGATATTTATACCCGTTGGATCTTTGTAATTTGTGAGTCTATACTATTCTTGGATCTTAAAATTAAGTATGCTAGATCTATTTTTGTAGACCTAATTCTTTATGGTAAAATTATCATGTCACCTATGTGGATCTGAACCTATGTCTAGGATTGTGGTTAATTTGGAATTATTATTATTTGGGCAGTTAGATCTTTGTTTAGATCAAGATCATCATGTTGTGATTAACTAAGATCTGTCATTATTTGACATATGAACCCTTGTTAGATCTATTCATGACTGCCACCATATCCTAATTATGTTAGATCTAGTTTTATCATTACCCTTGTTACTATATCTGTTTTATGTCCATCTTATTATTATGCCCCTCCATGGGTTGGCTATGTCTCATATTCCGATGGGAGAAACTTTTGAGAAACTCATTGATATGGCATTGATACATGAAGAAGATAAAGGTGAAAAGAAAGATACTAGGGTTGAGGAATCACAAAACAAGAAAATGTAATGGCCCGAATTTCTGTACTCTTTGAGTCGACTAATAACACCACACGTCCAATCCAAATTGCAAAGAAATACGAATCATTATTAGAAAGAAGTTAGAGGATGAGAAACAGAAAGAAAGAAATATTAGAATAGAAGGAAACGAAGATCACAACTCACAGTGGAACAAATAAAATATATTAGGTAACATAAACTTTGAAATACAATTCAGTAACTGTATATACATACCGTTATCAGAGCACAACAGTTATTCCTGGAACAGTTATAAACCCCTGTTTCCAGGTACAACATAGTACACAGCGGAAAATATGATAGTCTATAGCTAATTGATGAAGCCTCAAGCTTCGAGCTCCTCCAAGTGAATCTGTAAAATCCCGACTACTTGACTGCCCGTACAAATTTGGGCACCTAAGTACTTAGGGAAAACAAACAAAAAAGAACTCTGGGTCAGTCATGGGACAGGTGTGAGTAAACTCCAACCATTTGTTTAACTTTCAAAATTCTTTCGAAAGAAATGATAATTGTAAGACCGATCCACACAAAAAAAGGATGGTTTTTACCATACGATAACCAAAAATATTTTTGATACGAAATTCAGTGATATTACAATAGTGTCTAAATCAAATAAATAGGAATCTAGCGGAATGCTTGCATCTCACGCTTCATATATAATATAAAATCGAAAACCACAGGGCGCTTATTGGAGATTGGATTTTCAACATGACAAGGTATGGTACCACCTTACGAAAGTGTATCTCTAGAGGGGAATACATTGGGTTCAATAAGAACATCTTGCAATCGGCCCCACACATGGTTGGCCACTCATTTAGCTTGAGTGTTCCGAGCATATTATCACCAATGCTTGTGATCAGCAACCGTTACTGAAAGCATACAGTAGCGAATAGAATAAGAAACAAATGAATTTTCTCTAGATTAGGTGATAATACCCCTAACAGAAATGACTCACATAGCCATGCTGCCTGCCCAATTTTTGTCATTTCCCGGGTGATGAGGCTTGACGTAACGATTATGTTTCAAGAACATCTTGCGACCATTTCCTTTGAAGGCCACATCATCTGATACATCCATATACTTTGTCCTGGGACTGCACAAACGGAAGGCACCATTCTATTTATCCACCTTGATCAGTTTCTACCTAAGATTAACAGATTAGCCCTTGCACTTTACTCCGTCTTTGATCTTCTTCAGCATAAGTTGATTCGTAATGTTTATGCCCATACGGAGTGGTTTTCATATAATAAATCCGATCCCGGTCTCTCCGTACTGACAACGGAGGTATAAAATAAATCAAAACTTTGATAATTGGTGATTTAACTATCAAGGAAACATCCATGCAATCAACGGTCCTATTTCCAAATGGAAATTCTACCGATCAAATATCAAACAACACTGCCCCCTTTTATATTAATTCCTTATTATATTATCGATTCCAAATTCCTTTTTCCCCTCTTTCGTATCTTTTCAAAGCTCTATTTTCTCCCTTGATTCTTGGAAAAAAACATTTCCAATATCCTAATTTCTTTATTCAAGAAAATATCTCTTATTCCAGCTAGGAAACATTTCCAAATATTCACGAATCCTTGTTTCAATATGTAGAAAATATACCTTATTAATATCAGAAAATATTTCCATACTCCATTTATTAATTCTTCGTTGACCAATTCATTTCATTTTCTGTGCATAGAGAATATTTCTCATTTTATTTGGGAAAACGTTTCAAAATCCTTTAAATTAAACTGATGTTATAAAACATCGTTATTATAACTCAAACCGTGAATCATTCGTTAACTAACGATATCATTAACCAGTCCTTGCTACCGAACCTAAACCATGTCTCCATCAATCATGCAGTTAGTCAAGTTGGAGTACATTTACCTCTCAGACCTTAACTGAACAATATTCTTAAATTTGAAATAGTCAAAGCTGATAACTTCTAAGAAAAATATCGCTTACGCAACTCTCAGATTCAATCTATAAATCCACTTCTTTTATGGAAAAAAATTGATTATAATGGTAGCGTTATAATCACTATTTCCAAATATTTGATTTATAAAACATTTATTGTAATGATAGCATTACAATCGCTATTTAGATTTATAGAATATTTATTATAACAGTAGCGTTAAAATCGCTGTTTAGATTTACAAAATATTTATCATAATGGCAGCGTTATAATCGCTATTTCCAAATATTATATAACTTGTACTTATTAATTTCAATAAATAAAGTAATGAGTAATAAATAAATAATTAAACTTGATTCAAACGGAAAGTAAAAATAACTACTTCCCTAAATTCGATATGATCAAATTACAATAAATAACTCTTATTCGAATACTCTACGTTCGATCAATATTCCGAACTTCGGAATAAATCTTATCATTTCAGGTTAACCGAATTTCCATTATGATCATTTCCATTCGCAAAACATTTGCTTTTAATCGTTTTTCATTTTCAATTATCAGTATCTTTCCTTAATAGGAATCTAGACTTGTTTGATAATTCTAATTTAAAATAAATCTTAAACTATTTCAAAACATAGAATCGTATTTCCATAACTATAAATATTGAAATATTCTCTGCTTAAAATACTTCATTTAAATAATAGTTTTATACTAAATAGAATTCAAATATCCTTCCTAAATTAAACCATTAATAAAAATTCGACCTAATCAAAGCATAATTACAAACCCTCTTGGATTTATTTGAATTTGTTTTATATTCCGAACTTTGGAATAAAATCCAATGTTTTCTTTCGAAAACGATTTCCATTCCCGTTATCATTCAAATTTCTACTTGAATTCACATTTCAAACCCAGATTTCTCTTACAGATGCTTTCATTTGCAAAATATCTATGCTAACCAATTATTCATTTTGATTGTGAATAATATTTTTCTTTTTACTTAATCAAATCCATTTGATTTTGTCATAACAAATCGAAATTCCATTTATAACTTCTATTTAATTACAGTTATTTATAGAGAATCTCATTATTAATTTCAAACATTTATAATCTTGTTTATAATTTCCTTTATAATTTGCTAAGTTCAAATCTCAATTCAAATATTGATTTCCACTTTTTCCTATAAATTCAAATTTGAATTTATATTTCAATAAATCCCATGATAAATAATTCAACTAATTTATTTTCATTTATAAACAAATTCTTGATTCATCCATTTGAACCAGTTTTCTATTTTCTATGAAAAAATTAAATTTCTATTTTTGGAAATAAATTTCCTTTCTGAAACCCAAATTCCTTCTCTATCTCCGAAAATATTTTACGGTATTTAAATACCAAAATTCTAGGCTAGGGTAGCTCAAGCCCAACAAAGTCAATCATTGATTATATATATATAACATCATACATCACCATCAATGAAAAACAGTAATATAAATATTGAGGAACCCAGTTGGGTCCCTCCAACCTGTTTCCCTGCATCCACAGATGTTAATCAACATCAATAATGTTAATTTTAACATCAATATGAAAATCATAGTAGACAGGATTAATAATCGATCAATGGTTTATATATAACTATATCAACTATTTCAACCAATTTTTATCAACCATTCATCCAAACCGCCATCACACAGTATAAAATTACTATAAATAAATTTAAAACTCGTTTATATAAAAATATAAATGAGCCAAACTTAGTGAATTTACTCACATTGGTCGTTGATCATTGAATGTAAATTAATTTGCCGATAGTTACGACCAGGCATTTTATTTTGCTATAAATCATCACATGCTCCAAATGGCTTTTAACTAGTTTCATCATACGGCATGCGCCCACTAGAGCCCAAGTGACAAATAACTCTCGATTCTGATAATAGGTGCCACAATAAATTATGTTGTAATTTAATTATATTAACCGTAATTAAATTTGATTGTTAATAATTTACTGACATTTACACTTAACCAAATGTGCTGAAATAACGTATTTTATTTGTGGATACGATTATAACTTTGGAAATCGTGAGTAAAACAGGTTGATAAGCTGAAGTTAATAATTTGCAGAGTTTAACTATTTTAACCTAACAAATTAAAATAATATAAATTATAAATTAAATCCTCACCGCGACTCCGTCTAAGCTTCGCTCAATAACGAGAATCCGAACGAGCCGGAAAACTCCCAACGCTGCTCTTATTGTTGCATTTCCATATATGTGTGCTAACACACTTTTCCTCTTCAGCAACTTACACCCCTTCTCTCAAGTCCTTTGCCGCCTTATATGTATATTTCAATTGTTTTTACTACTCTAGACATTAGCTGTTCACACCAGCCCAGTGTCATCCATGCACCTAGCTTTCTTATTCACAAAATCCTTCTTTCATTCTTTTTTTTTATTTGGGTTGCATCATGAATTAAAATGGTCCATGAACTCATGCATCCAAATACATCCTTCATTCTTCTTATCCCATGAAGTAATCCCACTCCTGTACACTGTACGCAATACGCATGTCATGGCCGATCTTCATTTATCCTATCCCTTCCAATACTCAGTTAAAATCACATCCAACACTACCATTTAACTCTCCATCTAATTCTCTATCTTCCCATACCACTAAACTTCAACCCGAAACCACCATCCCCATCGCGTTTTCCATCTAGTGCACATCATCTTGCCCTCCTACTTTACTTCTTATGCTATGAAAAAAAAGATCTCAACTTCGCTTCAAACATCCACACGCAGTTGTTAACTTGTAGTGCCAAATCCTCTCCATTTATGTTCGAACAGACCATTCCGTTCATAAAAAAAATGGAGCCCAGCTTCACCAAACTGACCCTTGACATCACCAAACTTTCTTCACTTCTGTAATCCTCATCCCCGACCTGCTATACGTCCAAACTCCCAGCCAACCCACATTGCCAACTCCACCGTTCTTCATTCGAACCCCAACAGCAAATTTCGAACTCCACAGCTTCCTACAATAAATCGAGACCACAAAATACTCCAATTTTCCCCAAAGCTTAGTCTACAGCTGTGATTTCTCCCTATGAATCCGATTAGCACATTTATCTCATGAATTTAAACTCAAGTTTCTTCTAAGATCGAACCTTGGACGCGCTGTATTATGACCCGAGCTCGACGAACTATAGATGAGATTGAAGAGAAATGAAGGGGGAATTTGAATATATAAGAATTTTGATTTATAGTATTTTACTTGAATTGTTGTGGATTTTTGAATTTATTGTTTTTTTCTCGTTTTTTATTTTTGGAAGAAATAGATTGGGTGAGGAGGCAAGGAATGGGAACGGCAAGTGAAATCAGGAATTAGGGGTGAGCTGGGTACGTATTTATTATACTAATTTACTCGGCACACACGAAACGAATTACCTTGGAGAGCACGAAACAAATTTTACTTGGAGGTTACAGTACCAATTGCTTGGAGCGCACAGCATCAAGTGGATTGGTAAGCACGGGATGTGAAAAACTTGGACGACACTATATGACAACTTGGCAAACACCCTGTCTTAAAGTGTACAGGGGAAGGTAGATAATTATTTATTTTACTGAATTTATCGTTGTAAATCACTATGGTATATACCTCCACCTATGAATTCAAATCACGATAAAAATCATAATATTAAATATTTCTGATATGATGAAATTGGTTTTGTTGCAAACTGACGTCATTTTGAAAGTTGGTTATGTTTAAATTCCATAAATTAAATAAAAATTACGCCTCAAAAATCTTTCGATAACTAATTATTTTGAATTTAATAAAAATATTTTTGCTCAACATCTGAGATCGTTTGAGAGTTAAATCGATATAATATAGATCGATATCAGAATAAACAAATTGATTAAAATTTTAAAATATTATTATCATATATATTCAAAAAGAATATATCCATAGTCTCAAAATAATCTAATTTGGATTCTATAACACAATATTTCGAAATTCAGATTAAAACGGCATTCAAATTTATTAAAAATCAATTTATATTTCAAATAAAATATTTAAAACCAATTTAAATATTCAGAATTAATGGCTTAAAATCTGGGTCGTTACATTCCTTCCTCCTTAAAATAATTTCATCCTCGAAATTGCTAAGCAGTAAAAATGCTATAACTCTAACTCCTCAAAGCCTACTTAGTTGAAATCTTATATTCATATCTTCATAACCCAGCTTTTACCCGACCTTCGAATTCTCATACCAATACTCGGCTATTCATAATTCTTTCCAAATGATCCATCAACCATTTTTGGACAATCCATTATCACTTTCTTATCTTCATCCATATGCTTTTCTGCATATCCACACCCATTCCAATTGATTTTAAATCCATTTATCAATTTCATTATTCCACTTGAAATTTTATTAACCAATTGTGGTTTTCTTATTTCAATTATAATTAACCAACTCGATTTTAAATTATCAAAAAAAATTCATAAAAATTTTCTAACTCTTTAAATTTTCGAAAAAATTCGCCAGCATCTCCTTTGTACGGCTCAATTGGTACAGCCAGAACTCGTCTTTTTAGGCCTTCTCTAATCCAAAAGAAAATCAAAAAGCCAAGCGGCTTGCCTCATAGGCTCACAAAACCATCAAACCCAAGGAATATTGTAAATACGTACCTTTTTATCGGGCATAATTTTATCTCTTGCATTTGCTTCCATTTAATATCTTCTCAGTATGAATATATCCATTTCCAGTTGGTTTCAAATCAATCCAACTTCCAGTTGTTTTTACTCTCTAATCAACTTTTGATTACTTCGCTTCAATTCTATCAATTCACGTCTGACTTCTATTTAAGTAAATCCACTTATTAAACTTGAATCCAAATTTATCCCAATTTAAATTCAATTAACAACATCCAATATATATTCAACTTGCTTATTCATATGTCTAATTCATATTAATAATTCGAATCTCAACATTTCTCTTTATTTAATTTCATTTGAAATTATTTTTAATCCAATCCAATTTTGTTTAACTTAAGTTAAATTTCAATTCATTTGATGCACTTTTACCATTTCAATTTATTCAACTTATATAAGTTAAATTTTAATTTCAGAATTCAAATTTTTGGGTTTTATTGCAAAATTAGTTTGGAATCATATAATTATATACATATATTTATAATCAATTCAATTCAAAACGTTGAATTTCTACAACATCTTGTCCCTTTCAAACAAATTTTTCATTTTCAAATTACTATGATAGTAATCCGTCACTCAGGAACTTGAAAATGAATACCGATAATGTCGCGATCCATTATCAGAATTATTCTCTCACCATTGAAGTGATTTCAGTGCTTAATCCCTTTAAAAATCCATTTAAACCATCCTTATTTAAAAATAATTTAAATTAATATTGTATTACTTTATAATATTTCAAAAAATATTTTCTAAACACCCAGAATTTAAATTCCAATTCTGGTTTGGACTTAATCTTGGTTTATCTCATTTGTATACATTATTCGTATACAAATTATATAACCATTCCAATATTTCATAATTCCATTTGATTGTGATAACAATCAACACATTCATATATAATAATTTAGAAATTATTCCTTTTATATCAAAATAATTTTTTTGGGCATATATCATTTACCCACTTTAAAACAATACTGTATCGAATTGTTTTGTTCGAGAGTTTAGAAACACCTACCGATACAGTTATACATCCTGCATCGACCAGAACTCATAAACCAATCAACAAACCAGTCAACACAATATAAAACAATTTTATATCAAATCCACAAATACCGCTCATATATACACACTCAAACTCAATCTAGGGTATTACTAACCCCATCTCTATTGAGTTATGCCACATAAACAAGGTTACTACTCAACCTCGCTCTAACACCAAATGTAATGGCCTGAATTTCCGTACTCTTTGAGTCGACTAATAACACCACACGTCCAACCCAAATTGCACAGAAATACGAATCATTATTAGAAAGAAGTTAGAGGATGAGAAACAGAAAGAAAGAAATATTAGAATAGAAGAAAACGAAGATCACAACTCATAGCGGAACGAATAAAATATATTAGGTAATATAAACTTTGAAATACAATTCAGTAACTTTATATGCATACCATCATCAGAGCACAATAGTTATTCCTGGAACAGTTATAAACCCCTATTTCCAGGTACAACATAGTACATAGATGAAAATATGATAGTCTATAACTAATTGATGAAGCCTCCTGCTTCGAGCTCCTCTAGGTGAATCTGTAAAATCCTGACTACTTGACTGCCTGTACAAATTTGGTTACCCAAGAGTTTAGGGAAAACAAACAAAATAAACTCTGGGTCAGTCATGGGACTGGTGTGAGTACACTCCAACCATTTGTTTAACTTTCAAAATTCTTTCGAAAGAAATGATAATCGTAAGACCGATCCACACATAAACACAGACGGTCTTTACCTTACGATAACCAAAAATATTTTTGATATGAAATCTAGTGATATTACATTAGTGTCTAAATCAAATAAATAGGAACCTAGCGAAATGCCAGCATATCACGCTCCATATATAATATAAAATTGAAAATCGCAGGGTGCTTATTGGAGATTGGATTTCCAACATGACAAGGTATGGAACCACCTTCCGAAAGTGTATCTCTAGAGGGGAATATACTGGGTTCAACAAGAACGTCTTGCAACCCGGCCCATACATGGATGGCCACTCATTTAGCTTGAGTGTTCCGAGCATATTATCACCAACGGTTGTGATCAGCAACTGTTACCGAAAGCATATAGCAACAAATAGAATAAGAAACAAATGAATTTTCTCTAGATCAGGTGATAATACCCCTAATGGGAATGAACCAAATGACCATGCTGCCTGCCCGATTTTTGTCATTTCCCGGGTGATGAGTCTTGAGGTCACGATTATGTTTCAGGAACATCTTGCCACCATTTCCTTTGAAGGTAACATCATCTGATCCATCCATATACGTTGTCCTAGGACTAGACAAACCGAAGGCACTTGCACTTGCACTTGCCACTTCATCCGATCCGTCCATTTCTATTTATCCGTCTTGGGCAGTTTCAACCTAAGATTAACAAAATAGCCCTTACACTTTACTCCGTCTTCGGTCATCTTCAGCATAAGTTGATTTGTAATTCTTATGCTCATACGGAGTGGTTTTCAGATAATAAATTTTATCTCGGTCTCTCCTCATTGACAACGGAGGTATAAAATAAATCAAAACTTTGATAGTTGGTGATTTAATTATCAAAGAAACATCCATGCAATCAACGGTCATATTTCCAAATGGAAATTCTACCGATCAAATATCTAACAATACTAGCCCCTTTTTATATTAATTCCTTATTATATTATCGATTCCAAATTCCCTTTTTCCCACTTTTGTATCCTTTCAAAGCTCTATTTTCTCCCTTCATTCTTGGAAAAAACTTTCCAATATCCTAATTTCTTTATTCGAGAAAATATCTTTTATTCTAGTAGAAAACATTTCTAAATATTCACAAATCCATATTTTCTATATTTAGAAAATATATCTTATTAATATCAGAAAATATTCCCATATTCCATTTATTAATTCCTCGTTAACCAATTCATTTCATTTTCTGTGCATAGAGAATATTTCTCATTTTATTTGGGAAAAACATTTCAAAATCCTTTAAATTAAGCTGATGTTATAAAACATCGTTATTATAACTCAAACTGTTAATCATTCGTTTAAACTAACGATATCACTAACCAATCCTTGCTACCGAACCTAAACCATTTCTCCGTCAATCATGCACTCAGTCAAGTTAGGGTATAATTACCTCTTAGACCTTAACTGAGCGACATTCTTAACTTTGAAATAGTCAAATCTGATAACTTCTAACAAAAACATCGCTCACGTAACTCTCAGATTTAATCTAATTATCCGCTTCTTTACGGATAAACATTGATTATAATGGTAGTGTTATAATCACTGTTTCCAAATATTTGATTTATAAAACATTTATTTTAACGATAGCGTTACAATCGCGGTTTAGATTTATAGAACATTTATTATAACAGCAGTATTAAAATCGCTGTTTAGATTTACAAAACATTTATCATAATGGCAGCGTTATAATCATTGTTTCCAAATATATGGTTTACAAAAATATAACTTGTACTTATTAATTTCAATAAATAAATTAATAAGTAATAAATAAATAATTAAACTTGATTTAATTGGAAAGTAAAAATAACTACTTCCCTAAATTCGATATGATCGAATTCCAATAAATAACTCTTAATCGAATACTCTCTATTCGATTAATATTCCGAACTTCGAAATAAATCTTATCATTTCAGGTTAACCCAATTTCCCTTATGATCATTTCCATTCGCAAAGCATTTGCTTTTAATCGTTTTTCATTTTCGATTATCAGTATCTTTCCTTAATAGGAATCTAGACTTGTTTGATAATTCTAATTTAAAATAAATCTTAAACTATTTCAAAACTAGAATTGTATTTCCGTAACTATAAATATTGAAATATTCTCTTCTTAATATATTTCATTCAAATAATAGTTTATAGAATTCAAATATCCTTCCTTAATTAAACCATTAATAAAAATTCGACCTAATAAAAGTATAATTATAAACCCTCTTGGATTTATTTCAATTTGTTTTATATTCCGAACTTTGGAATAAAATTAAACGTTTTCTTTCGAAAACGATTTCCATTCCCCTTATCATTCAAATTTCTAGTTGAATTCGCATTTCAAACCCAGATTTCTCTTATAGATGCTTTCATTTGCAAAATATCCGTGCTAACCATTATTCATTTTGATTGTGAATAATATTTCTTTTTACTTAATCAAATCCATTTGATTTTGTCATAACAAATACAAATTTCATTTATAACTTCTATTTATAGTTATTTATAGAAAATCTCATTATTAATTACAAACATTTATAATCTTGTTTATAATTTCCTTTATAATTTTCTAAGTTCAAATCTCATTTCAAATATTGGTTTCAAAACTGATTTCCACTTTTTCCTATAAATTCAAATTTATATTTCAATTAATCCCATGATAAATAATTCAATTAATTTATTCTCAATTATAAAAAAATTCTTGATTCGTCCATTTGAACCAATTTTCTATTTTCTATGCAAAAACTAAATTTCTATTTTTGGAAATAAATTTCCTTTCTGAATCCCAAATTCCTTCTCTATCTCTGAAAGAATTTACGGTATTTAAATACCAAAATTCTATGCCAGGGTAGCTCAAACCCAACAAATTCAATCATTGATTATATATATCACATCATACATCACCATCAATGAAAAACAGTAATATAAATATTGAGGAACCCAGTTGGGTCCCTCCAACCTGTTTCCCTGCATCCACAGATGTTAATCAATATAAATAATATTAATTTTCGCATCAATATGAAAATCATTATAGATAGGATTAATAATCGATCAATGGTTTATATATAACTATATCAACTATTTCAACCAATTTTTATCAACCATTCATCCAAATAGCCATCACACAGTATAAAATTATTATAAATAAATTTAAAACTCGTTTATATAAAAATATAAATGAGCCAAAGTTAGTGAACTTACTCACATTGTTCGTTGATCGTTGAATGACGATTAATTTGCCGATAGTTCCGACCAGGCATTTTATTTTGCTATAAATTATCACGTGCTCCAAATGGCTCTTAACTAGTTTCATCGTACGGCATGTGCCCACTAGAGTCCAAGTGACAAACAACTCTCAATTCTGATAATAGGTGCCACTATAAATTACGTTGTAATTTAATTATGTTAACCGTAATTAAATTTGATTTTTACTAATTTACTAACATTTACACTTAACCAAATGTGTTGAAATAACGTATTTTATTTGGGGATACGATTATAACTTTGGAAATCGCGAGTAAAACAAGTTCATAAGCTGAAGTTAATAATTTGCAGAGTTTAACTATTTTAACCTAACAAATTAAAATAATATAAATTATAAATTGATTCCTCACCGCGACTTCGTCTAAGCTTGGCTCAATAACGAGAATCCGAACGAGCCAAAAAACTCCTAACGCTACTCTTATTGCTGCATTTCCATATATGTGTGCCAACACACTTTTCCTCTTCAGCAACTTACACCACTTCTCTCAAGTCCTTTGCCGCCTTATTATATATTTCAATTGTTTTTACTACTCTGGATGCTAGCAGTTCACACCAGCCCAATGTCATCCATGCGCCCAACTTTCTTATTCACGAAATCCTGCTTCCATTCCCTTTTTTATTTAGGCCTCATCATGATCTAAAAGGGTCCATGAACTCACACATCCAAATCCATCTTTTATTCTTCTTCTCCCCATGAAGTAATCCCATTCCTGTACACTGTATGCAATACGCATGCCATGGCCGATCTTCATTGATCCTACTCCCTTCCTATACTCAGTTAAAATCACATCCAATACGACCATTTAACTCTCCGTCTAATTCTCTATCTTCCTATACCACTAAACTTCAACCCGAAACCACCATCCCCATCGCGTTTTCCAGCTACCGCTCATCAGCTTGCCCTCCTACTTTACTTCTTATGCTCTGAAAAAAATGATCTCAACTTCGCATCAAACATCCACACGCAGTTGTTAACTTGCAGTGCCAAATCCTCTCCATTTTCGTTCGAACAGACCATTTCGTTCATTAAAAAAATGGAGCCCAGCTTCACCAAACTAACCCTTGACATCACCAAACTTTTTCACTTCTGTAATCCTCATCCCCGACCTGTTATACGTCCAAACTCCCAGCCAACCCACATCGCCAACTCCACCATTCTTCATTCAAACCCCAGCAGTGAACTGAACTCCCCAGCTTCCTACAGTAAATCGAGACCCCAAAATACTCCAACTTTCCCCAAAGCTTAGCCTACAGCTGTGATTTCTCCCCATGTATCTGATTATCACATTTATCTCGTAAATTTAAACTCCAGATTCTTCTAAGATCTAACCTTGGACGCGCTGTATTATGACCCGAGCTCGACGAACTATAGACGAGGTTGAAGAGAAATTATGGGGAAATTCAAATACATAAGAATTTTGATTTATATTATTTTACTTGAAATGTTTTGGATTTTTGAATTTAATGTTTTTCTCTCGTTTTTAATTTCTGGAAGAAATAGATTGGGTAAGGAGGCAAGGAATGGGAATGGCAAGTGAAGTCTGGAATTAGGGGTGAGCTGGGTACGTATTTATAATACTAATATACTTGGCATGCACGAAATGAATTACCTTGGAGAGCACAGAACAAATTTTACTTGGAGGTTACGGTATCAATTGCTTGGAGCGCACACCATCAAGTGGATTGGTAAGTACGGGATGTGAAAAACTTGGACGGCACTATATGACAACTTGGCAAACACCCTGTCCTGAAGTGTACAGGGAAAGGTAGATAATTATTTATTTTACTGAATTTATCGTTGTAAATCAGTACGGTATATACTACCACTTATGAATTCAAATCACGACAAAATATTAAATATTTCTGATATGATGAAATTGGTTTTGTTGCAAACTGATGTCATTTTGAAAATTGGTTATACTTAAATTCCATAATTAAATAAAAACTACGCCTTAAAAATCTTACGATAACTAATTATTTTGAATTTAATAAAAATATTTTTGTTTAACATCTGAGATCGTTTGAGAGTTAAATCGATATAATATAGATCGATATCAGAATAAACAAATTGATTAAAGTTTTAAAATATTATTATCATATATATTCAAAAAGAATATATCTATAGTCTCAAAATAATCTAATTTGGATTCTATAACACAATATTCCGAAATTCAGGTTAAAACGGCGTTCAAATTTATTAAAAATCAATTTATATTTCAAATAAAATATTTGAAACCAATTTAAATATTCAAAATTAAACGACTCAAAATCTGGGTCGTTACAGAAAGTGTGGCCCAAGAAGAACAACAACAACAACAACAAAAGAAGGGAGGAAAGAACGACAAGGCTCGAGACAAGAGATAATGTCATAATTATGGGTGCGTGGGTTATTTGATCAAGGATTGCAAGAAAAGGAAGAACGCTTGTTTCCATTATGGAGAGGTTGGACATCTTGTTAAGGATTGCTCGAAGAAGCAAGGGCAGGGCCAAAGGGCAGGATCTTCTAGAGGGCAGGTGCATGCTCTCGTGGCCAGTGCGCTAGATAAAGTTAGGAAAGTATCCGTTGAAGCTTTGATTTCTCTTTCCAATCATCCTATTAGAACTCTTTTTAATTCTGGCGCTTCGCATTCTTTTATATTTGATTATGTGGTTAAGTCTCTGCACCTTAGTACTAGTAGGGTTTTGGATCCCGTTGTTGTCTCAAACCCCATTGGTGGTACGACTCATTTATCTATTATTTGTTGAGGTTTGAGAATATCTGTATTGGGCATCTAGTTTGAATGTAACGCATATGTGCTTGGTTTCAGGGGCTATGGTTTGATTCTAGGGATGGATTGGCTAGCTATGTATGGTGCCATTCTAGATTGTGAGAGGAGGATCGTTAGACTTTTGACTTTCCATGGGAGGACACTTGAGATTTCTTGTGACCCTAAAGGGTTTGTCATGCTTAGTTTCCTTTAGTCGCTTGATGCGTCTATCAATGATCTACAATATATACTAGTAGTATGTGAGTATCTTGATGTTTTTGAGGAGGTTCGGGGCTTACCACCGAGGCGCGAGATTAATTTCCGTATATTCTTGGTGGACAGTTGTAACAACCCTGAATTTTGGGGCCAATTTAAAATTTATTATAAGTGATTTTAATGAGTTTTGATATTTAAAATAATCTATTTTAAATAATAATGATCACAAATTTGATTCAAATTGAAGTTAGAATGAATAATTTAATTTTAATTATAAAAAGAGTTAGAAATAGCGCGGTAGTTTGAAAAGTCAAACTTGAACTTTGACTGACCGTACAGGATGCAAAATTTAACGGATTTTAGTGAAACCAAATATATTAAAATCTATTTAAAAATATTTTTCCAACGAATCTGAAAAATTGAAATTTCATAACGGAAATCAAAAGTTATGCCTAAATTAAAATTTAGGAAGGTCGCTATGAAATGTACAAGGGTCAAAATGCTACTTTTTGCATATAAAGGAATTTCGACTCGAAACCACTTCCATTGAGTTCAGAATGATGTTTCTGCATTGAAAAACAGTAAACACTTATATATTTCGAGTCTCGGAAATTATTTGTTTAAAAATATATTTTTAATATTAAATATATTGGCCTTAAAAATAGTCATTTTTCAAACGACCTCTATTTTCGACGAAACCACTTTTGTTGGAAACGGAATGTCAAATTATTGCTAGGTTTCAATTTTCAGAATTTTTCGAATTAATATGTGAGCGTGGCAGAGGAAAATGTGTTTTTACTATTTCAGTTAAATTTAGACGCCCTAAAAATAGCCATTTTTTAAAAAGTCTCAGAATTCGACGAAATAAATTTTGTTAGGACCGTATCGTCATAAGAAAGCCAAAAATAATTTTTTTGGATTTTTCTGAGTTAGTGTGTAGTCCCGGTAAAATTATTTGTACGAAAAAATTAAAAATAAAGGACTTAAATTTTAAAACTGAAAAACGGAGGCCAAGATTTGAATTTGGGCTGATGAGACATATCCAGATGAGTTCGGAATGGGGGCTAAATGGTAGGAACGACAGTCGTTGGGCCTAATTCTGAGTTCGGACCAAAACGGGCTTAAACGGGCTAATTAAATAATAATTAGATTAACCTAATTAAATAATATAAAAACACATCGGGTCTTCTTCTTCCTCCCAACCATAGCCGCAAAAAACAACCCATCATGGCCGAAACTTGATGCCCCAAATTCTCCCAATCCACTAAGAATTAGATCATGTCGTAGTTAAACTTTTTGAAGCTCTTCTCTTCCTCTTTCTTCTCCAACAAGTCTCACATCAAACCATGCCCCGAATCTCCGTCACCGCCTCCCCAAACCTGCGCCGAACGCACCCCTGCCACCCCTTCCACGTTGAGCCGCACCTTCCCATCTTCCCGGTGAAGATAGCCCTCTCGTAGCTCTCCAATCTCCCGCAAACCGTTCGTAAAACCGTCGACTACAGCTCCCGAAATCCGCATTTGAAGTTTTGAACAATTCTGAAAATTAAGGTAAATCATTTCAGATTTTGTCACGCTTATTTCCGTTACTGTGCCAGTTGTTAAAGCCAGAATTCAAATTTTTACATAAATCTCAAATTGAAATCTTTCAGATCCGTAACCGCCGTGAATCCGAACACGAAGTCTGATTGAAACCACTTTCATTTCAGAAACAAGCAAGGTGAGAATTTATTTTTAATTTAATTTTAATTAATTTAATTATTATTCTTTTGTTGTTTAATGTTGAATGGTGAAAATGAATCGTTATGCGATGGATGTTATTCTATGTTGTGAATTCGATTTGTGTTTTGATGATGTGATATTAGATCTTAGTTGATGATGTGATATTTATCGTTTGTGGTGGAATTGGATATGAAAACGTTGGACAGATAAATAAAAAGACGACATTTTTATGTTGAAAAAAAAAGACAACCATTTTATGTTGGCTAATAAGAAGATCATCATTTTATATTGAAAATTAGAAGATGGCAATTTTTTTGTTGATTAATAAAAAGATAATCTTTTTATAGTGAAAATTTAAAGATGAAAACTTTATGATGTTAATAGAAAAGATAATCTTTTTAGAGTGAAAATTAAAAAAATTTAATAGAAAGACGATCATTTTATATGGAAAAAAAACAATATTTTTATTGCAAATAAAAAGATCACATCTTTGTTTTGAAAAAAAAAAAATCACATCTTTGTTTTGTAAAATAGAAAAGATAATATTTTTACATTGTAAAATTGTAAAGTTGATATTTTTACTTTGTAAAATAGAAAAGATAATATTTTTACATTGTCAAGTAGTAAAGTTGATATTTTTACTTTGTAAAATAGAAAAGATAATATTTTTACATTGTCAAATAGTAAAGTTGATATTTTTACTTTGTAAAATAGAAAAGATAATATTTTTACATTGTCAAATAGTAAAGTTGATATTTTTATGTGACGAGCATGGAATTTCGCTCGGTCCGAACCGGTCGCTAAACCGACCCAGGCCGCTCGAAACGCCCTATCGTTTGAGAACACGACAAACAGAACGCATACAGAAGAACATTTCACTGTATATTACAACAATGCATCAGATTACAAGAATATACAGAGTAACAATGAATATTACACAGAAATATCAGAGATTTAAATTACATTTAAATACATAGCAGCGGAAAATAATACAATACACAACTAGAAGAAGATATACGGATACAAAGCTTTCCGGATATCGTTCCAGCTGTAAACCAGGATCCTGTGAATATAAATCTGCAAAACCAAAACTACTAGCTGCCCGTGTCGAAAATAAGGGCACCCAGAGTTTAGGTTAAAACAATAAACTCCAGGTCAGTCATGTGACTGGTGTGAGAACTAAAACAGTAAATCTTTATTTTAAATCATTAGGTAAATCAAGGGACCACGCCGTATAACACGGAACGGGTTTCCTCCCAAGAATACCAGTGCTTAAAACAAACAGCGCAATGCTAAATAAAGAAAGATGAAGCTGTTATAAGACCCAGGTCCTATCACACAATGCAACGCAAGCCGGGGGATAGGGTTTTCCCTTATAACATCCAAAGAATGCTTGATACGTTTAAAACAAATCATTTGATACTATAATAAGTGCATAGTGCATAAAACAACTTCAAATCATAAGTATCAATCATAGGCGGCATGGGTACCATATATCATGTCGCCGTATATAGGTTTACAAATAAAACCGCAAAGTCACGTATTTGGAAATTGGATTTCCTTCTATGAACCGAGGCAAAAGATAGTCCTCAACCGACTCGAGACTGCCTAGCCCGAGTCTCAGGATCAGAGCTCGAGTGACCCTAGGAGCGACAGGGCCGGTCCACCGATGTGGATTAAAATGCCTGAACACTACGTTTCCCCGCCCTTTGGGGCGTAAATGAGCCACTAAATGACTCCATCGGTTCGAGAACGACCGATCAATCCGAGGCGCCTCGCAACAGCAACAACCACATAAGTCAAACTCGTCAGGGCGTGTAAAACCACTGACGCCACTTCTAGCTAGGAGGAAACGCAGGCCCTCCCTGAGGTCCTTTCTCCCGTTTTTGGTTCATACCTGGTGTGAAACACGCGAGGTAAACGTTACACAAAGCTACGCCACAAAGGCCGTGCTTTGATCATCAACCACAAGACTTTGCTTTTCAACAGAAGCCTTGATCATTTGCATCTTAGCATGCCACACAGGCAAGCCATCCTATGCAACCGATATCAGTCACACAAAATGAAATCCGATGTCAGACACACAGTCCATTTACAAGTCCGCTCTGGGTCTGAACGAAACCGGAGGCACCTAGTACCCCGCATATCCATCGATCTCCAAGTACGTCTGGACGATCACTAACTGTTTCCATCTTCTTGGGTGTACAGCCCAATCAAGATCATCAGTTATCACCCAAACGACGTGAAGACTTCCGGTCTTCCCATCGTCTTCATCTTCGACTTATCGTCGTATCAGTTATTCAGAATGGGATAAACCCGGTCTTTCCGAATAACTCGCGTATATTTTAAATAAGTGTTACACAAACACAACATACGCCTCATTCCAATTCATTAGTCACTAACCGTAAATTAATCAAGAGACTAATTTCCCAAATATTAACCCCGAAGGCCGAAACCAACATCAGATCAATATCCAGAAAACCATTCTGCTTGGCCAACCGACAGTTAGTTTCTAAATTTCACATTCATAGGGAAATGATTCCCATTAATTTTATCAAAGATAAATTCCTTGAATTTATGCTTTAATCTACTTTTGAATATCAATTCAAACTAGTCGGGATTAGCGAACCTTACCGAAGTAATCATTTGTTTTAATTTCCCAATCCCAACCTATTCATCCCACGAAGTAAAACTGGTTATACTTCATATCTAACACCACAGTGTTATCGGTAAATTCAATTACCATTTCACGTTCAAATCTAATTAAAGATTTAACTATCGCCTGGAGCAAAACTGGTGATACTCCATTTTCGACCATTTCAATCTAATTAAAGATTCATTAAAACTCCACTTAGTTTTAATCTTCGGCTGGGTTAAAGAATCAGTGTCATTTAAAACACGGTTCACGATAAACCCAAAACCACATTCATTAATTATCGGGTTAAAGAACAAGTGTTATTTAAAACACTGTTCACGATAAACCCAAAAATTAATATCCATTCAATTCCAATTAAATATCATTTAATTGGTAC
This sequence comes from Allium sativum, assembly GCA_030737875.1. Lineage (NCBI taxonomy): Eukaryota > Viridiplantae > Streptophyta > Magnoliopsida > Asparagales > Amaryllidaceae > Allium > Allium sativum. Next base: position 413,478,836 of record CM060924.1, on the reverse strand, counting down.
ACTTCATTAAATCTAAATAAAAAGATTTAATCTTTTCTCAACTGGGTTCAAGAACAGTGTTAGTGAAGACACCATTCACGACAAACCCAAATCACATTCATTAATTATCGGGTTAAAGAACAAGTGTTATTTAAAACACTGTTCACGATAAACCCAAAAATCAATATCAATTCAATTCCAATTAAATATTATTTAATTGGTACACTTCATTAAATCTAAATAAAAAGATTTAATCTTTTCTCAACTGGGTTCAAGAACAGTGTTAGTGAAGACACCATTCACGACAAACCCAAATCACATTTGATTAATTATCGGGTTAAAGAACAAGTGTTATTTAAAACACTGTTCACGATAAACCCAAAAATCAATATCAATTCAATTCCAATTAAATATTATTTAATTGGTACACTTCATTAAATCTAAATAAAAAGATTTAATCTTTTCTCAACTGGGTTCAAGAACAGTGTTAGTGAAGACACCATTCACGACAAACCCAAATCACATTTGATATTCAATATAAGGCTCTGAATAGAAAATATATCGGCCTATATTCAATATCAAATTCTACGATCAACAAATGTCGTATTGGAAATAACGATATAAATATATATCTTTCAAATTTCCATAACAACACCTGTATAATCACGAATTCCAACATCGAAATATTCCGAAGACAATTTCGATTCAAATCCACTCCAATGCAATCATTGGAAATTTTGGTTATTTTCAAAGCCCTTTTCGAATTCAATTTATTTATTAAAAATAAATAGAATTATATTTCTAGTTCAAAACTAGTTCATTTCGATAAAAATTTATTTTTATCTTTTCAAATATGGAGTTTTTCATCCCAAATCTTCACAAATCATTTCTTATGATTTTACACAAATTATTACTATTTTTAATAATTTTATCAAGGCCCGTACAGTCGATTTCCATCAATGGCCATCGAACTGCACTTACAGCGACCTTTTTCGAATTTGATTTGGACGTATCTCCAAATCCAACCGTTAGATTTCAAATTTCTAATATTCGTTAGAAAGCTCTTTTCGATCCGAACCCAACGGTTCCGGTTTTAGGAGGATCCGACGGTCGGATCTCCCACAATGTCCGTTTGAAATAAATGGTCGAAATTCGCGAACTGCCGCGGCGCGGCGCGTTCTATTCAGGCCATTATATTATATATATAATATATATAATATATATTTCGTCGATTTCTATTCAAATCGAATTATATAAATAGTTTTAAAATTCGTTTCAAAATCTATTTCAACTTCTATTTCAATTCAAAGCAAAATTGAATTCTTCTTTATAATTTCGTTTTAAAATTCATTTCTATTTCATTTCGAAATCGTTTTCAATTCAATTCATTTCGAAATCGTTTTCAATTCAATTCATTTCGAAATCGTTTTCAATTCAATTCATTTCGAAATTGTTTTCAATTCAATTCATTTCGAAATCGTTTTCAATTCAATTCATTTCGAAATCGTTTTCAATTCAATTCATTTCGAAATCGTTTTCAATTCAATTCATTTCGAAATCGTTTTCAATTCAATTCATTTCGAAATCGTTTTCAATTCAATTCATTTCGAAATCGTTTTCAATTCAATTCATTTCGAAATATTCGATTTCGAGATTACTTTTCAATATTCATTTTAAAATGAATAAAATCGATATAAATATCGTTTACGTCAAAATGGCGTCAATCTAATCAACACGGCTTCATAAATTTCTATTTTCAAATATTCTATTTCAAATATTTCCTATTATCAAAATATTTGTTATTATCAAAATATTCTTTATCTTCACGATTGGAATGAGGCCCCATCAATTACCATATAAAATTAATTATATGGATTTTCATACAACACATGTATATAATAACATTGAAAATAATCAACCATCAACCAAAGTGCACTACACTGTATAAGCATCAAATATAGATATTCAACGCTCATAACAGCCTGTCAATCAATCGATCGACATATTTAATCAATCAGGATGAGTGAAATTCATATTTCATCCCAACACCCGTGTGGGGTTTCAAACAATCAAACACAGATTTTAGTTGTGCAGTTGGGCGATGTGTAAAATTTATCGTCCCAATCAATGCCATTCAAATAAGTGTACATAAACAAACCATCTGGTTTGTAAATGAATATTTATTTTATTCACTTTCACTATATTCATATTCACGTTAAAAATTATATTTTTATAATTTTTAACGATAAAACATTTTATTTTATCATATGAATTTCTATTATTCATTTACACAATAAAATGATATTTTTATTTTCTAACATATTTTAGAAAATTTCGGCGGCATAACGGCACGATACTAGAAACGGGACGAGGCCTAGCCTTATCCCCGGTCTAGTGAAGGCCCACGCCATTCACACATCAATCAAATCAATTCGTTATGTAAACCACAAAATTTGGAGTAAGGGTCTAACCTAGCCTTACTCCTTCGCCTTATAACGGCGCACGTCTAATCCTAACCAATTTATCGATTCGATTTTTCACACCACAAACTACATTCAAACCAATATCCCAATCAATCACCAAACAGCCAAACAAACAAGTCCATGGTCTGTGGACGATTGTGTCGGGTGCTACTAAGCACCGTCTGCATCCTAGTATATATATATAACTAGAAAAATTTAACTGAAAGGTGAGAAGTTCTCACATATAGCTATCCTAGCTCCACGGCTCTTCATTTGCAGAAGTCTTCGTCGTTTCGCCTTTTTGTTACCTTTGTCGCCCGCTTTCATTACCTATGTAAAAATCGAATTTTTACTTCGCTATTCAATATATAAAAATCGAATTTTTATTTCGAAGTTCAATATATAAAAATCGAATTTTTAGTTTAAAGTTCAATATATAAAAATCGAATTTTTACTTCAAAGTTCAATATATAAAAATCGAATTTTTACTTCAAAGTTCAATATATAAAAATCGAATTTTTACTTCAAAGTTCAATATATAAAAATCGAATTTTTACTTCAAAGTTCAATATATAAAAATCGAATTTTTACTTCAAAGTTAAATATATAAAAATCGAATTTTTAGTTCAAAGTTCAATATATAAAAATCGAATTTTTACTTCAAAGTTCAATATATAAAAATCGAATTTTTTACTTCAAAGTTCAATATATAAAAATCGAATTTTTAGTTCGCTATTCAATATATAAAAATCGAATTTTTATTTCGAAGTTCAATATCTAAAAATCCTATTTTTCATTCGACAATATAAAAGATTATATTTTTCATAACTTTACAACATAATTAAAAATTCAGTTTTTCCACTTCTTTAAAAATTCCAGTTTCACTACTTATTAAAATTCAGTTTTAAACTTTTAAAAATCCAGTTTTTTTTTTTTTTTTTTTACAAAATCAGTTTTATAAATTGCTTTAAAATTCAGTTTTTAAAATGCTTTAAAAAGAAAACAGTTTTTTAAAAATAAATCTTTGCAGTTTTTCTAAAAAAGAAAACAAAATAAAAAAATCAGTTTTAAAATAAATAAATAAGAAAAATCAGAATTAACTTACAGGGGGGGTTCGTTGTCCATGTCGAGGAGGCGCCATCGATCGTAGGGGCGGAGGGGCGTCTTCGCGGTGGCGGGCCAAGGTGGAGAGTGGCTCGAGTTCGGTCTTCGAGGGGAGGGTGGCGGCTCTGCTAACTGAGGAGGAAGGGGTGCGATTCTCGAATCGTGGAGGAGGAGGAGGAAGCGGCTCTGCGGGGGGGGGGGGGGCGCAAGGTGGCGATCGACTGGAGGAGGGGCGTCTCGTCTGGCGGTGCGGCTACGGGGGACCCACGACGAGGTGGAAAAGGGGCGACAGGCTCGAGCCCTTTTTCCTTCTTTTTTTTTTATTCTTTTTTTTTCGATCTGTGAAAATAATGATGGGGGAGGGGCGGTTTTAAGGAGGAGGTTTAAAAATTTTTTTTTTTTTTATTAATTTAATTATTTAATTATTTTAAATTCAAAAAGTCAACTTTTTCAATCGACCTCTAAAAGAGGTCCACCGCCTGTCGTCCATAGCGTTCTACCCCCATTCCGAACACAATGGGATATATATCGCAAGCTGATATGATCGTTTGAATCAGTTTCCGTTAAATTTACATTTAAATCACTATATTGAATTTTAAACGTACATTTCAAATTACCGGGGTCACATACTAACTCTATAAATTGCAGAAAAATATTTTCTAGCTTCGTGTTGACGATACGGTCCTAACAAAACTAGTTTCGTCGAATTCTGAGACCGTTTGAAAAATGGCCAATTTCCAGTCGATTAAAATCAACTGAAACTGGTCAAATGCGTTTTCCTTTGCCACGCTCACATATTGATTCGAAAAATTATGAAATTTGGAATCTAGCAATAATTTAACATCACGGACCCAACAAAAGTGGTTTCGTCGAAATCCGAGCTCGTTTGCAAAATGTCCATTTTTAAGGGCCTGAATTCCATAGCGACTATTCAGAATTTTCAACTGGACATTTCTTTTGATTCCTGATATGAAATCTTGATTTTCCCAATTCGTTGGAAAGATATTTACTATTAGATTCCATTATTTTTGGTTTCACTAAAATGCGGATTGTTTTGCACCCGGTACATTCAATTGAAGTTTGAAATCGAATTATCGAACTACCGCGCCATTTTCCATTCTATTTATAATTATAAATAATTATTTATATTCTAACGACGACGCGTATAATATATACGTTCGAATTATATTCAAAATAAATTTCTCGCCGATATTATTTAAAATAATTCATTTTAAATAATCAAAACTCGCTATAATTGCCAAAATAAAATTTTTAAACTGGCCCAGATTTTCCGGGTTGTTACAATCTCCCCCACTTAAAACTTTTCGTCCCCGAAAAGGAACAAAGTCGAAAGTGGTTTGATTATTAAGCTCTACATTCGATCTGGCTTCCATTCTCCAACTTTTCAGTTTCTGAGAATTTTCAAAATTTCAAAAATTTGGCTAACACCCTAAATTTTCGAAAAATTTCGCCATAACCTCCCCTGCACCGGGAGCATCGGGGAATTTCAAATAGCTTCCCCGGTCCTTCAGATCTCAAAAAGAAAAAGAAAAAGCCAAGCGGCTAGCCAATAGGCTCACAAAATCATCATCACCCAAACAGAACAGGAAATTATGTAGTAAACATGTACCTATTTGTCGGGCAAACAAATTTTATTCTCTGCTCTAGCCTCCTTGCTATGACCTGTTCAATGATATATATGTATATGCAAGCAAATGCAACCAATTTTCAATACAGTTCAATATTTGGTTTAATTAGGCATAATGATTAAAAATTATCAAACAAATCAACATTCAACACAAACATCAATCAATTAGTGAATTATCATTTCAAATTCATAATTTTGATACATATACAAAAATCAGATTTTTGATGCCAAATCACAACAATGTATTCTAGCTATATATAAGTTTTGGTTCTCACACCAGCCTAATGGAAATATATAGAAAATCACACCTTCGAAACACGAACATAAATACTGATGATGTCATGACAATCATCAGTACCATCTCCGGGCGACTAGAATGTGATTCCATATCTATCCAGTATATTAAAACTTCGAATATACGTTCATGACGCGTATATACAAAACCTTTATATATTGGATTGTCCATATTCAAAATAAATAAATAATCAAATACGTTTTAAAATGGTTCAAATTTCAAAACAAAATTGTTTTCATTTGAAAAATATACTCTTCACACTCGTTCTAGGATACTATTGATCCTCTCTCTAACGAGTCATTCTAATTGGATATTACTAATCCAATATCTGATGAATTCTTTCGTATGGTTCTAATGTGCCTTGTTCTCTGCTTTGTAAACCAAAGCTCTGATACCAAATGTGACGAGCATGGAATTTCGCTCGGTCCGAACCGGTCGCTAAACCGACCCAGGCCGCTCGAAACGCCCTATCGTTTGAGAACACGACAAACAGAACGCATACAGAAGAACATTTCACTGTATATTACAACAATGCATCAGATTACAAGAATATACAGAGTAACAATGAATATTACACAGAAATATCAGAGATTTAAATTACATTTAAATACATAGCAGCGGAAAATAATACAATACACAACTAGAAGAAGATATACGGATACAAAGCTTTCCGGATATCGTTCCAGCTGTAAACCAGGATCCTGTGAATATAAATCTGCAAAACCAAAACTACTAGCTGCCCGTGTCGAAAATAAGGGCACCCAGAGTTTAGGTTAAAACAATAAACTCCAGGTCAGTCATGTGACTGGTGTGAGAACTAAAACAGTAAATCTTTATTTTAAATCATTAGGTAAATCAAGGGACCACGCCGTATAACACGTAACGGGTTTCCTCCCAAGAATACCAGTGCTTAAAACAAACAGCGCAATGCTAAATAAAGAAAGATGAAGCTGTTATAAGACCCAGGTCCTATCACACAATGCAACGCAAGCCGGGGGATAGGGTTTTCCCTTATAACAGCCAAAGAATGCTTGATACGTTTAAAACAAATCATTTGATACTATAATAAGTGCATAGTGCATAAAACAACTTCAAATCATAAGTATCAATCATAGGCGGCATGGGTACCATATATCATGTCGCCATATATAGGTTTACAAATAAAACCGCAAAGTCACGTATTTGGAAATTGGATTTCCTTCTATGAACCGATGCAAAAGATAGTCCTCAACCGATTCGAGACTGCCTAGCCCGAGTCTCAGGATCAGAGCTCGAGTGACCCTAGGAGCGACAGGGCCGGTCCACCGATGTGGATTAAAATGCCTGAACACTACGTTTCCCCGCCCTTTGGGGCGTAAATGAGCCACTAAATGACTCCATCGGTTCGAGAACAACCGATCAATCCGAGGCGCCTCGCAACAGCAACAACCACATAAGTCAAACTCGTCAGGGCGTGTAAAACCACTGACGCCACTTCTAGCTAGGAGGAAACGCAGGCCCTCCCTGAGGTCCTTTCTCCCGTTTTTGGTTCATACCTGGTGTGAAACACGCGAGGTAAACGTTACACAAAGCTACGCCACAAAGGCCGTGCTTTGATCATCAACCACAAGACTTTGCTTTTCAACAGAAGCCTTGATCATTTGCATCTTAGCATGCCACACAGGCAAGCCATCCTATGCAACCGATATCAGTCACACAGAATGAAATCCGATGTCAGACACACAGTCCATTTACAAGTCCGCTCTGGGTCTGAACGAAACCGGAGGCACCTAGTACCCCGCATATCCATCGATCTCCAAATACGTCTGGACGATCACTAACTGTTTCCATCTTCTTGGGTGTACAGCCCAATCAAGATCATCAGTTATCACCCAAACGACGTGAAGACTTCCGGTCTTCCCATCGTCTTCATCTTCGACTTATCGTCGTATCAGTTATTCAGAATGGGATAAACCCGGTCTTTCCGAATAACTCGCGTATATTTTAAATAAGTGTTACACAAACACAACATACGCCTCATTCCAATTCATTAGTCACTAACCGTAAATTAATCAAGAGACTAATTTCCCAAATATTAACCCCGAAGGCCGAAACCAACATCAGATCAATATCCAGAAAACCATTCTGCTTGGCCAACCGACAGTTAGTTTCTAAATTTCACATTCATAGGGAAATGATTCCCATTAATTTTATCAAAGATAAATTCCTTGAATTTATGCTTTAATCTACTTTTGAATATCAATTCAAACTAGTCGGGATTAGCGAACCTTACCGAAGTAATCATTTGTTTTAATTTCCCAATCCCAACCTATTCATCCCATGAAGTAAAACTGGTTATACTTCATATCTAACACCACAGTGTTATCGGTAAATTCAATTACCATTTCACGTTCAAATCTAATTAAAGATTTAACTATCGCCTGGAGCAAAACTGGTGATACTCCATTTTCGACCATTTCAATCTAATTAAAGATTCATTAAAACTCCACTTAGTTTTAATCTTCGGCTGGGTTAAAGAATCAGTGTCATTTAAAACACGGTTCACGATAAACCCAAAACCACATTCATTAATTATCGGGTTAAAGAACAAGTGTTATTTAAAACACTGTTCACGATAAACCCAAAAATTAATATCCATTCAATTCCAATTAAATATCATTTAATTGGTACACTTCATTAAATCTAAATAAAAAGATTTAATCTTTTCTCAACTGGGTTCAAGAACAGTGTTAGTGAAGACACCATTCACGACAAACCCAAATCACATTCATTAATTATCGGGTTAAAGAACAAGTGTTATTTAAAACACTGTTCACGATAAACCCAAAAATCAATATCAATTCAATTCCAATTAAATATTATTTAATTGGTACACTTCATTAAATCTAAATAAAAAGATTTAATCTTTTCTCAACTGGGTTCAAGAACAGTGTTAGTGAAGACACCATTCACGACAAACCCAAATCACATTTGATTAATTATCGGGTTAAAGAACAAGTGTTATTTAAAACACTGTTCACGATAAACCCAAAAATCAATATCAATTCAATTCCAATTAAATATTATTTAATTGGTACACTTCATTAAATCTAAATAAAAAGATTTAATCTTTTCTCAACTGGGTTCAAGAACAGTGTTAGTGAAGACACCATTCACGACAAACCCAAATCACATTTGATATTCAATATAAGGCTCTGAATAGAAAATATATCGGCCTATATTCAATATCAAATTCTACGATCAACAAATGTCGTATTGGAAATAACGATATAAATATATATCTTTCAAATTTCCATAACAACACCTGTATAATCACGAATTCCAACATCGAAATATTCCGAAGACAATTTCGATTCAAATCCACTCCAATGCAATCATTGGAAATTTTGGTTATTTTCAAAGCCCTTTTCGAATTCAATTTATTTATTAAAAATAAATAGAATTATATTTCTAGTTCAAAACTAGTTCATTTCGATAAAAATTTATTTTTATCTTTTCAAATATGGAGTTTTTCATCCCAAATCTTCACAAATCATTTCTTATGATTTTACACAAATTATTACTATTTTTAATAATTTTATCAAGGCCCGTACAGTCGATTTCCATCAATGGCCATCGAACTGCACTTACAGCGACCTTTTTCGAATTTGATTTGGACGTATCTCCAAATCCAACCGTTAGATTTCAAATTTCTAATATTCGTTAGAAAGCTCTTTTCGATCCGAACCCAACGGTTCCGGTTTTAGGAGGATCCGACGGTCGGATCTCCCACAATGTCCGTTTGAAATAAATGGTCGAAATTCGCGAACTGCCGCGGCGCGGCGCGTTCTATTCAGGCCATTATATTATATATATAATATATATAATATATATTTCGTCGATTTCTATTCAAATCGAATTATATAAATAGTTTTAAAATTCGTTTCAAAATCTATTTCAACTTCTATTTCAATTCAAAGCAAAATTGAATTCTTCTTTATAATTTCGTTTTAAAATTCATTTCTATTTCATTTCGAAATCGTTTTCAATTCAATTCATTTCGAAATCGTTTTCAATTCAATTCATTTCGAAATCGTTTTCAATTCAATTCATTTCGAAATCGTTTTCAATTCAATTCATTTCGAAATCGTTTTCAATTCAATTCATTTCGAAATCGTTTTCAATTCAATTCATTTCGAAATCGTTTTCAATTCAATTCATTTCGAAATCGTTTTCAATTCAATTCATTTCGAAATCGTTTTCAATTCAATTCATTTCGAAATCGTTTTCAATTCAATTCATTTCGAAATATTCGATTTCGAGATTACTTTTCAATATTCATTTTAAAATGAATAAAATCGATATAAATATCGTTTACGTCAAAATGGCGTCAATCTAATCAACACGGCTTCATAAATTTCTATTTTCAAATATTCTATTTCAAATATTTCCTATTATCAAAATATTTGTTATTATCAAAATATTCTTTATCTTCACGATTGGAATGAGGCCCCATCAATTACCATATAAAATTAATTATATGGATTTTCATACAACACATGTATATAATAACATTGAAAATAATCAACCATCAACCAAAGTGCACTACACTGTATAAGCATCAAATATAGATATTCAACGCTCATAACAGCCTGTCAATCAATCGATCGACATATTTAATCAATCAGGATGAGTGAAATTCATATTTCATCCCAACACCCGTGTGGGGTTTCAAACAATCAAACACAGATTTTAGTTGTGCAGTTGGGCGATGTGTAAAATTTATCGTCCCAATCAATGCCATTCAAATAAGTGTACATAAACAAACCATCTGGTTTGTAAATGAATATTTATTTTATTCACTTTCACTATATTCATATTCACGTTAAAAATTATATTTTTATAATTTTTAACGATAAAACATTTTATTTTATCATATGAATTTCTATTATTCATTTACACAATAAAATGATATTTTTATTTTCTAACATATTTTAGAAAATTTCGGCGGCATAACGGCACGATACTAGAAACGGGACGAGGCCTAGCCTTATCCCCGGTCTAGTGAAGGCCCACGCCATTCACACATCAATCAAATCAATTCGTTATGTAAACCACAAAATTTGGAGTAAGGGTCTAACCTAGCCTTACTCCTTCGCCTTATAACGGCGCACGTCTAATCCTAACCAATTTATCGATTCGATTTTTCACACCACAAACTACATTCAAACCAATATCCCAATCAATCACCAAACAGCCAAACAAACAAGTCCATGGTCTGTGGACGATTGTGTCGGGTGCTACTAAGCACCGTCTGCATCCTAGTATATATATATAACTAGAAAAATTTAACTGAAAGGTGAGAAGTTCTCACATATAGCTATCCTAGCTCCACGGCTCTTCATTTGCAGAAGTCTTCGTCGTTTCGCCTTTTTGTTACCTTTGTCGCCCGCTTTCATTACCTATGTAAAAATCGAATTTTTACTTCGCTATTCAATATATAAAAATCGAATTTTTATTTCGAAGTTCAATATATAAAAATCGAATTTTTAGTTTAAAGTTCAATATATAAAAATCGAATTTTTACTTCAAAGTTCAATATATAAAAATCGAATTTTTACTTCAAAGTTCAATATATAAAAATCGAATTTTTACTTCAAAGTTCAATATATAAAAATCGAATTTTTACTTCAAAGTTAAATATATAAAAATCGAATTTTTAGTTCAAAGTTCAATATATAAAAATCGAATTTTTACTTCAAAGTTCAATATATAAAAATCGAATTTTTTACTTCAAAGTTCAATATATAAAAATCGAATTTTTAGTTCGCTATTCAATATATAAAAATCGAATTTTTATTTCGAAGTTCAATATCTAAAAATCCTATTTTTCATTCGACAATATAAAAGATTATATTTTTCATAACTTTACAACATAATTAAAAATTCAGTTTTTCTACTTCTTTAAAAATTCAGTTTTTCCACTTCTTTAAAAATTCCAGTTTCACTACTTATTAAAATTCAGTTTTAAACTTTTAAAAATCCAGTTTTTTTTTTTTTTTACAAAATCAGTTTTATAAATTGCTTTAAAATTCAGTTTTTAAAATGCTTTAAAAAGAAAACAGTTTTTTAAAAATAAATCTTTGCAGTTTTTCTAAAAAAGAAAACAAAATAAAAAAATCAGTTTTAAAATAAATAAATAAGAAAAATCAGAATTAACTTACAGGGGGGGGTTCGTTGTCCATGTCGAGGAGGCGCCATCGATCGTAGGGGCGGAGGGGCGTCTTCGCGGTGGCGGGCCAAGGTGGAGAGTGGCTCGAGTTCGGTCTTCGAGGGGAGGGTGGCGGCTCTGCTAACTGAGGAGGAAGGGGTGCGATTCTCGAATCGTAGAGGAGGAGGAGGAAGCGGCTCTGCGGGGGGGGGGGGGGGCGCGAGGTGGCGATCGACTGGAGGAGGGGCGTCTCGTCTGGCGGTGCGGCTACGGGGGACCCACGACGAGGTGGAAAAGGGGCGACAGGCTCGAGCCCTTTTTCCTTCTTTTTTTTTTATTCATTTTTTTTTCGATCTGTGAAAATAATGATGGGGGAGGGGCCAGAGCGGTTTTAAGGAGGAGGTTTAAAAATTTTTTTTTTTTTTTTATTAATTTAATTATTTAATTATTTTAAATTCAAAAAGTCAACTTTTTCAATCGACCTCTAAAAGAGGTCCACCGCCTGTCGTCCATAGCGTTCTACCCCCATTCCGAACACAATGGGATATATATCGCAAGCTGATATGATCGTTTGAATCAGTTTCCGTTAAATTTACATTTAAATCCCTATATTGAATTTTAAACGTACATTTCAAATTACCGGGGTCACATACTAACTCTATAAATTGCAGAAAAATATTTTCTAGCTTCGTGTTGACGATACGGTCCTAACAAAACTAGTTTCGTCGAATTCTGAGACCGTTTGAAAAATGGCCAATTTCCAGTCGATTAAAATCAACTGAAACTGGTCAAACGCGTTTTCCTTTGCCACGCTCACATATTGATTCGAAAAATTATGAAATTTGGAATCTAGCAATAATTTAACATCACGGACCCAACAAAAGTGGTTTCGTCGAAATCCGAGCTCGTTTGCAAAATGTCCATTTTTAAGGGCCTGAATTCCATAGCGACTATTCAGAATTTTCAACTGGACATTTCTTTTGATTCCTGATATGAAATCTTGATTTTCCCGATTCGTTGGAAAGATATTTACTATTAGATTCCATTATTTTTGGTTTCACTAAAATGCGGATTGTTTTGCACCCGGTACATTCAATTGAAGTTTGAAATCGAATTATCGAACTACCGCGCCATTTTCCATTCTATTTATAATTATAAATAATTATTTATATTCTAACGACGACGCGTATAATATATACGTTCGAATTATATTCAAAATAAATTTCTCGCCGATATTATTTAAAATAATTCATTTTAAATAATCAAAACTCGCTATAATTGCCAAAATAAAAATTTTAAACTGGCCCAGATTTTCCGGGTTGTTACATTTTACTTTGTAAAATAGAAAAGATCATATTTTTACGTCGTAAAATAGTAAAGTTAATATATTATAAATATAAAAAGATGATATTGTTGCATTGTACATAAAAAGAAAATGTTTTTACATTGTATGAAATGAAACATATTTTTATATGTTATTTATGAATGTTTTTTCATCGTATGATTTATATAACATTTATTTTGTTATTTATGAATGAATTTACATCGCATGAATTATATAACATTTATTTTGTTATTTATGAATGAATCTGCATCGCATGAATTAAATAACATTTTATTATGTAGTTTAAGAATGAATTTACACCGCATGAACAAAAGTTACATTTTTATATGTAATTTATATATAGATTTGCACCGTATGTTGAAAATTACATTTTTCTATGTAATTAAAATGTAAATTTACATTGCATGACGAAAATTACATTTTTATATGTAAATTATAAAGTGAATTAACGTTGAATGTTAAAAATTACATTTTCCTTTGTAATTAAAAGGGGAATTTCATCGTATGATAAAATTTACATTTTTTATATGTAAATTATATAGCAATATACACCGTATTGTAAAAATTACATTTTTCTTTGTAATTAACATGTGAATGCCACTTTATGTTAAAGTTTACGTTTTTATATGTAAATTATAAAGTGAATTTATGTCGTATATTAAAAATTACATTTTTCTTTGTAATTAATATGAGAATTCCATCGTATGTTAAAATTTACATTTCTATATGTAAATTATAAAGTGAATTAATGCCGTATGTTAAAAATTACTTTTTCCTTTGTAATTAACATGGAAATTTCATCGTATGTGAAAATTTACATTTTTATATGTAAATTATATAGGGAATTACACCGTAGGATAAAAATTACATTTTTATATGTAATTAAAACATGAATTTACATTGTGTGTTAAATATTACATTTTTATATGTAATGTATATAGGAAAGTATACCGTATGACAAAACTACATTTTTTCTATGCAATTAAAGGATGCAATTTCATTGTATGATCGAAATTGCATTTTTCTTATGTATATATGTAACATAAAATGAGGATGAACATTAGAAATAAAATTGATTTATTTCATATGTAATTTAGATGTAGAAATGTGACGTGTAATTAAAAATTATATTTTTATAATGTGAATTAGATGTAGTGTTTGCATTGTAAATTACAAACCATAATTAAGAGTAAAGTTTGCATTGTCATTAGAAATTATATTTTTATATGTAATTTAAAGATTTTGAGTGTATCAAAATTTACATTTTCAATGTAATGAAAGAATGAATTTAGGATGCGGTAATATTATCTTCATTTTCAAATGAATTAAAATTTAGTAAGTATCGGTAATTGTGTAGAGCGTTGTTTTAATCAAACGACGTTATTACGATTCAATGATTATATATATAATCAAAATTTAACGAATAAGGCGTGGTAGTTCGCGTTTTGAAATCGTACTTCTAAACGACTATACAAGAAGATCCGACCATCAGATTTTCTTGAAACTGAAACCGTTAGGACCGTCTTGGAAAAATCTTTCCAATGATATATATTACGTTAAGATCCAATGGTTAGATTCTGAGAAATGTAAAAATCTAAATTGGTTGAATGCAGCGCCATAGTCGCCCATGGACTTAAGGCGTCGTTATATAAAAATTTAATTATTTTAAATAATTAAAATAGGAAGGAATCGTTAATAAAAATAATTATTAATGTGTAAGAAGGATTTTCAATATATATATATACGAGGATTATTTGGAAAGTCCGAGTTTATCTCATTCCAAATAATTAAACGACGTTTAAAAATCCAAGATTGGAAGACGGCGATTGAAGACCGTCAAATCTCCACATCGAATGGACGATGATGACTGTTGCATTAGAATGGCTCGCTACCATGATAAGGTAATAGTAGGAGTTGCCCGGACGTAGTGTTGATTTGTACGGGTTTGGCTTTCGCTCAGACCCAGAGCATAAGCTTTTAAATGGATTGTGTGTCTGACATCGTACTCCATTATATATCATGTTATTAATCTTCTGTCGAATGTATGGATGTTTGGTGGCGGAGAATTTATTCTCTTGCTTAACACCCGTTCGTATATTTCGGCAAAGGATTGGTAGTGTGATATGGAGTGATGATGTGGCATGCTAAGATGCATATGATCAAGGCTTTGTTGAAAAGCAGGCCTTGTGGGACGATCAAAGCATAGTCTGTTTAGGCATAGCTTTGTGCATAGCATGACTTCGCGAGCCTCACACACCGGCGGAGTCTAAAACGGGAGAAGGGAACGCAGGGAGAGCAGCACATTTCTTTCTAGCTAGAGTGGTGTCAGTGACCTACCAGCCTTGACATTTTACTTATGTGGATGATGGAATGAGGCGCCTCGGATGATAGGTCCTATAGGACCGGGAAACGTGTGTTCAGGTATAACTAATCCGCTAAGCTGTATTTGCGGACCGACCCTGCAGCTATCCAAGGGTTCACTGCAGGGGATCCTGAGACATTAGCTAGAGTGTCTCGAATCGGTAGGAGCTCCTCCATAACCTTGAATCATGATGGAAACCAATTTCCAATACGCCCCATTCGGTTTTGATTGTATTACTAGTACGGAGGCATAGCATATGGTACCTATGCTTCCTAGGATTGATACATTATGATTGAAATTGTTTTTAAAACATATACACACTAATAATAATATCAAATTCGTTTTTAACGTATCAAGCATGTTTAATCACCATAAGGTAAAACTCTATCCTCTGGTGTGCGTTGCATTGTGTGATGGGACCTGAGTCTTATGGTGATTTCATTTTTCTAAAAAGCATTGCGTTGTTTTACGATTTACTTTAAGTTATGCACAGCAATCCATTGGAATAAAACCCGTTCCGCGTTAGCGGCGTGGTCTTTGGATTTGTCCAATTAATAGTGATTAATTAGTTAAGAATTCTCATACCAGTCCCACGACTGACCCGTTGTTTGTTTCCACCTTTTTGCAAACTCGGGTGCCCTCTTTCCACACGGGCAGTCGAGCAGTTGTCTATAGGTTTATCTCTTTAGCAGGATCCTGGATTGAAGCTTAAAGCTGTGTCCAAAACATTGGAAGTCCTCCGCTGCCTTAGTTATTTTGTTTCCGCTGCAATGTATTAAAATCATGTAAAATTATCTTCCGCTGTATTATTAGTCAATATACTCTGATATTCTGTACTCTGATGTAACATTTATTATTGATGTTATAAAAGTCTGCTGTTGTTGTTCTGATGTGTTGTATTCCCAAAGTTAACATAGGCGGGAATTGAACGGTTTTGGTCGATTTTGTGATCGATTAAGGCCGGGCAAAATCCGACTCATTACAGTTGGTATCAGAGCTTTAGTTAGCTCAAATCTTTGGGGTACAACTCATTAGAACTGAACAAAAGACTCATCAGAGATTGGATTATTAATATCCAATAAGAATACTCATTAGAGATAGGATCATCAGTATCCTAGAATGAGAAAACTCATTAGAGATAGGGTTAGTAATGCCCTAGAATGAGTTGAGAGTAGCAAGCCTATAATATACGTATTTGTGATTAATTATACTATATTTTGGAAAATATGATTTTGAATATATATAAAAAGTTATATATTTGAAAGTTAATCAACTAATGAAATAATTTAAACCAATGGAGAAAATATATATATATATATAAATTAGTTAGTTAATTAATCAACTTTTAGCTTCGTTCCTTTTCGAGGACGAAAAGTTTTTAAGTGGGGGAGACTGTAACAACCTTGAATTTTGGGGCCAATTTAAAATTTATTATAAGTGATTTTAATGAGTTTTGATATTTAAAATAATCTATTTAAAATAATAATGATCACAAATTTGATTCAAATTGAAGTTAGAATGAATAATTTAATTTTAATTATAAAAAGAGTTAAAAATAGCGCGGTAGTTTGAAAAGTCAAACTAGAACTTTGACTGAGCGTACAGGATGCAAAATTTAACGGATTTTAGTGAAACCAAAAATATTAGAATCTATTTAAAAATATCTTTCCAACGAATCTGAAAAATTGAAATTTCATAACGGAAATCAAAAGTTATG
Source organism: Allium sativum (assembly GCA_030737875.1). Classification (NCBI taxonomy): domain Eukaryota; kingdom Viridiplantae; phylum Streptophyta; class Magnoliopsida; order Asparagales; family Amaryllidaceae; genus Allium; species Allium sativum. The sequence goes on along the minus strand of CM060924.1, from coordinate 413,461,734 downwards.
CCCAAATTAAAATTTAGGAAGGTCGCTATGAAATGTACAAGGGTCAAAATGCTACTTTTTGCATATAAAGGAATTTCGACTCGAAACCACTTCCATTGAGTTCATAATGATGTTTCTGCATTGAAAAACAGTAAACACTTATATATTTTGAGTCTCGGAAATTATTTGTTTAAAAATGTATTTTTAATATTAAATATATTGGCCTTAAAAATAGTCATTTTTCAAACGACCTCTGTTTTCGACGAAACCAAATTTGTTGGAACCGGATTGTCAAATTATTGCTAGGTTTCAATTTTCAGAATTTTTCGAATTAATATGTGAGCGTGGCAGAGGAAAATGTGTTTTTACTATTTCAGTTAAATTTAGACGCCCTAAAAATAGCCATTTTTCAAAAAGTCTCAGAATTCGACAAAATAAATTTTGTTAGGACCGTATCATCATAAGAAAGCCAAAAATAATTTTTCTGGATTTTTCTGAGTTAGTATGTAGTCCCGCTAAAATTATTTGTACGAAAAAATTAAAAATAAAGGACTTAAATTTTAAAACTGAAAAACGGAGGCCAAGATGACAATTTGGGCTGATGAGACATATCCAGATGAGTTCGGAATGGGGGCTAAATGGTAGGAACGACGGTCGTTGGGCCTAATTCTGAGTTCGGACCAAAACGGGCTTAAACGGGCTAATTAAATAATAATTAGATTAACCTAATTAAATAATATAAAAACACATCGGGTCTTCTTCTTCCTCCCGTCCATAGCCGCACAAAACAACCCATCATGGCCGAAACTTGACGCCCCAAATTCTCCCAATCCACTAAGAATTAGATCATGCCGTAGTTAAACTTTTTGAAACTCTTCTCTTCCTCTTTCTTCTCCAACAAGTCTCACATCAAACCGTGCCCCGAATCTCCGTCACCGCCTCCCCAAACCTGCGCCGAACGCACCCCTGCCACCCCTTCCACGTTGAGCCGCACCTTCCCATCTTCCCGGTGAAGATAGCCCTCTCGTAGCTCTCCAATCTCCCGCAAACCGTTCGTAAAACCGTCGACTACAGCTCCCGAAATCCGCATTTGAAGTTTTGAACAATTCTGAAATTAAGGTAAATTATTTCAGATTTTGTCACGCTTATTTCCGTTACTGTGCCAGTTGTTAAAAGCCATAATTCAAATTTTTACATAAATCTCAAATTGAAATCTTTCAGATCCGTAACCGCCGTGAATCCGAACACGAAGTCTGATTGAAACCACTTTCATTTCAGAAACAAGCAAGGTGAGAATTTATTTTTAATTTAATTTTAATTAATTTAATTATTATTCTTTTGTTGTTTAATGTTGAATGGTGAAAATGAATCGTTATGCGATGGATGTTATTCTATGTTGTGAATTCGATTTTTGTTTTGATGATGTGATATTAGATCTTAGTTGATGATGTGATATTTATTGTTTGTGGTGGAATTGGATATGAAAACGTGGGACAGAAAAATAAAAAGACGACATTTTTATGTTGAAAAAAAAAAAAACAACCATTTTATGTTGGCTAATAAGAAGATCATCATTTTATATTGAAAATTAGAAGATGGCAATTTTTTTGTTGATTAATAAAAAGATAATCTTTTTATAGTGAAAATTTAACGATGAAAACTTTATGATGTTAATAGAAAAGATAATCTTTTTAGAGTGAAAATTAAAAGATGTTAATAGAAAGACGATCATTTTATATGGAAAAAAACAATATTTTTATTGTAAATAAAAAGATCACATCTTTGTTTTGAAAAAAAAAATCACATCTTTGTTTTGTAAAATAGAAAAGATAATATTTTTACATTGTAAAATTGTAAAGTTGATATTTTTACTTTGTAAAATAGAAAAGATAATATTTTTACATTGTCAAATAGTAAAGTTGATATTTTTACTTTGTAAAATAGAAAAGATAATATTTTTACATTGTCAAATAGTAAAGTTGATATTTTTACTTTGTAAAATAGAAAAGATAATATTTTTACATTGTCAAATAGTAAAGTTGATATTTTTACTTTGTAAAATAGAAAAGATCATATTTTTACGTCGTAAAATAGTAAAGTTAATATATTATAAATATAAAAAGATGATATTGTTGCATTGTACATAAAAAGAAAATGTTTTTACATTGTATGAAATGAAACATATTTTTATATGTTATTTATGAATGATTTTTCATCGCATGAATTATATAACATTTATTTTGTTATTTATGAATGAATTTACATCGCATGAATTATATAACATTTATTTTGTTATTTATGAATGAATCTGCATTGCATGAATTAAATAACATTTTATTATGTAGTTTAAGAATGAATTTACACCGCATGAACAAAAGTTACATTTTTATATGTAATTTATATATAGATTTGCACCGTATGTTGAAAATTACATTTTTCTATGTAATTAAAATGTAAATTTACATTGCATGACGAAAATTACATTTTTATATGTAAATTATAAAGTGAATTAACGTTGAATATTAAAAATTACATTTTTCTTTGTAATTAAAAGGGGAATTTCATCGTATGATAAAATTTACATTTTTTATATGTAAATTATATAGGAATATACACCGTATTGTAAAAATTACATTTTTCTTTGTAATTAACATGTGAATGCCACTTTATGTTAAAGTTTACGTTTTTATATGTAAATTATAAAGTGAATTTATGTCGTATATTAAAAATTACATTTTTCTTTGTAATTAATATGAGAATTCCATCGTATGTTAAAATTTACATTTCTATATGTAAATTATAAAGTGAATTAATGCTGTATGTTAAAAATTACGTTTTCCTTTGTAATTAACATAGAAATTTCATTGTATGTGAAAATTTACATTTTTATATGTAAATTATATAGGGAATTACACCGTAGGATAAAAATTACATTTTTATATGTAATTAAAACATGAATTTACATTGTGTGTTAAATATTACATTTTTATATGTAATGTATATAGGAAAGTATACCGTATGACAAAACTACATTTTTTCTATGCAATTAAAGGATGCAATTTCATTGTATGATCGAAATTGCATTTTTCTTATGTATATATGTAACATAAAATGAGGATGAACATTAGAAATAAAATTAATTTATTTCATATGTAATTTAGATGTAGAAATGTGACGTGTAATTAAAAATTATAGTTTTACAATGTGAATTAGATGTAGTGTTTGCATTGTAATTACAAACCATAATTAAGAGTAAAGTTTGCATTGTCATTAGAAATTATATTTTTATATGTAATTTAAAGATTTTGAGTGTATCAAAATTTACATTTTCAATGTAATGAAAGAATGAATTTAGGATGCTGTAATATTATCTTCATTTTCAAATGAATTAAAATTTAGTAAGTATCGGTAATTGTGTAGAGCGTTGTTTTAATCAAACGACGTTATTACGATTCAATGATTATATATAAAAAGATCACATCTTTGTTTTGAAAATGAAAAAAAAATCACATCTTTGTTTTTAAAATAGAAAAGATAATATTTTTACATTGTAAAATAGTAAAGTTGATATTTTTACTTTGTAAAATAGAAAAGATAATATTTTTACATTGTAAAATAGTAAAGTTAATATTTTTTACTTTGTAAAATAGAAAAGATAATATTTTTACATTGTAAAATAGTAAAGTTGATATTTTTACTTTGTAAAATAGAAAAGATAATATTTTTACATTGTAAAATAGTAAAGTTGATATTTTTACTTTGTAAAATAGAAAAGATCATATTTTTACATTGTAAAATAGTAAAGTTGATATTTTTACTTTGTAAAATAGAAAAGATAATATTTTTACATTGTCAAATAGTAAAGTTGATATTTTTACTTTGTAAAATAGAAAAGATAACATTTTTACATTGTCAAATAGTAAAGTTGATATTTTTACTTTGTAAAATAGAAAAGATAATATTTTTACATTGTCAAATAGTAAAGTTGATATTTTTACTTTGTAAAATAGAAAAGATCATATTTTTACGTCGTAAAATAGTAAAGTTAATATATTACAAATATAAAAAGATGATATTGTTGCATTGTACATAAAAAGAAAATGTTTTTACATTGTATGAAATGAAACATATTTTTATATGTTATTTATGAATGATTTTTCATCGCATGAATTATATAACATTTATTTTGTTATTTATGAATGAATTTACATCGCATGAATTATATAACATTTATTTTGTTATTTATGAATGAATCTGCATCGCATGAATTAAATAACATTTTATTATGTAGTTTAAGAATGAATTTACACCGCATGAACAAAAGTTACATTTTTATATGTAATTTATATATAGATTTGCACCATATGTTGAAAATTACATTTTTCTATGTAATTAAAATGTAAATTTACATTGCATGACGAAAATTACATTTTTCTTTGTAATTAAAAGGGGAATTTCATCGTATGATAAAATTTACATTTTTTATATGTAAATTATATAGGAATATACACCATATTGTAAAAATTACATTTTTCTTTGTAATTAACATGTGAATGCCACTTTATGTTAAAATTTACATTTTTATATGTAAATTATAAAATGAATTTATGTCGTATATTAAAAATTACATTTTTCTTTGTAATTAATATGAGAATTCCATCGTATGTTAAAATTTACATTTCTATATGTAAATTATAAAGTGAATTAATGCCGTATGTTAAAAATTACTTTTTCCTTTGTAATTAACATGGAAATTTCAACGTATGTGAAAATTTACATTTTTATATGTAAATTATATTGGGAATTACACCGTAGGATAAAATTTACATTTTTATATGTAATTAAAACATGAATTTACATTGTGTGTTAAATATTACATTTTTATATGTAATGTATATAGGAAAGTATACCGTATGACAAAACTACATTTTTTCTATGCAATTAAAGGATGCAATTTCATTGTATGATCGAAATTGCATTTTTCTTATGTATATATGTAACATAAAATGAGGATGAACATTAGAAAATAAAATTGATTTATTTCATATGTAATTTAGATGTAGAAATGTGACGTGTAATTAAAAATTATATTTTTACAATGTGAATTAGATGTAGTGTTTGCATTGTAATTACAAACCATAATTAAGAGTAAAGTTTGCATTGTCATTAGAAATTATATTTTTATATGTAATTTAAAGATTTTGAGTGTATCAAAATTTACATTTTCAATGTAATGAAAGAATGAATTTAGGATGCGGTAATATTATCTTCATTTTCAAATGAATTAAAATTTAGTAAGTATCGGTAATTGTGTAGAGCGTTGTTTTAATCAAACGACGTTATTACGATTCACTGATTATATATATAATCAAAATTTAACAAATAAGGCGTGGTAGTTCGCGTTTTGAAATCGTACTTCTAAACGACTATACAAGAAGATCCGACCGTCAGATTTTCTTGAAACTGAAACCGTTAGGACCGTCTTGGAAAAATCTTTCCAATGATATATATTACGTTAAGATCCAACGGTTAGATTCCGAGAAATGTAAAAAATCAAAATTGATTGAATGCAGCGCCATAGTCGCCCATGGACTTAAGGCGTCGTTATATAAAAATTTAATTATTTTAAATAATTAAAATAGGAAGGAATCGTTAATAAAAATAATTATTAATGTGTAAGAAGGATTTTCAATATATATATATACGAGGATTATTTGGAAAGCCCGAGTTTATCTCATTCCAAATAATTAAACGACGTTTAAAAATTCAAGATTGGAAGACGGCGATTGAAGACCGTCAAATCTGCACATCGAATGGACGATGATGACTGTTGCATTAGAATGGCTCGCTACCATGATAAGGTAATAGTAGGAGTTGCCCGGACGTTTGTACTGGTTTGGCTTTCGCTCAGACCCAGAGCATAAGCTTTTAAATGGATTGTGTGTCTGACATCGTACTCCATTATATATCATGTTATTAATCTTCTGTCGAATGTATGGATGTTTGGTGGCGGAGAATTTATTCTCTTGCTTAACACCCGTTCATATATTTCGGCAAAGGATTGGTAGTGTGATATGGAGTGATGATGTGGCATGCTAAGATGCATATGATCAAGGCTTTGTTGAAAAGCAGGCCTTGTGGGATGATCAAAGCATAGTCTGTTTAGGCATAGCTTTGTGTATAGTGTGACTTCGCGAGCCTCACACACCAGCGGAGTCTAAAACGGGAGAAGGGAACGCAGGGAGAGCAGCACGTTTCTTTCTAGCTAGAGTGGTGTCAGTGACCTACCAGCCCTGACATTTTACTTATGTGGATGATGGAATGAGGCACCTCGGATGATAGGTCCTATAGGACCGGGAAACGTGTGTTCAGGTATAACTAATCCGCTAAGCTGTATTTGCGGACCGACCCTGCAGCTATCCAAGGTTTCACTGCGGGGGATCCTGAGACATTAACTAGAGTGTCTCGAATCGTTAGGATCTCCTCCCTAGCCTTGACTCATGATGGAAACCAATTTCCAATATGCCCCATTCGGTTTTGATTGTATTACTAGTACGGAGGCATAGCATATGGTACCTATGCTTCCTAGGATTGATACATTATGATTGAAATTGTTTTTAAAACATATACACACTAATAATAATATCAAATTCGTTTTTAACGTATCAAGCATGTTTAATCACCATAAGGTAAAAACTCTATCCTCTGGTGTGCGTTGCATTGTGTGATGGGACCTGAGTCTTATGGTGATTTCATTTTTCTAAAAAGCATTGCGTTGTTTTACGATTTACTTTAAGTTATGCACGGCAATCCATTGGAATAAAACTCGTTCCGCGTTAGCGGCGTGGTCTTTGGATTTGTCCTATTAATAGTGATTAATTAGTTAAGAATTCTCATACCAGTCCCATGACTGACCCGTTGTTTGTTTCCACCTTTTTGCAAACTCAGGTGCCCTCTTTCCACACGGGCAGTCAAGCAGTTGTCTACAGGTTTATCTCTTTAGCAGGATCCTGGATTGAAGCTTAAAGCTGTGTCCAGAACATTGGAAGTCTTCCGCTGCCTTAGTTATTTTGTTTCCGCTGCAATGTATTAAAATCATGTAAAATTATCTTTCGCTGTATTATTAGTCAATATACTCTGATATTCTGTACTCTGATGTAACATTTATTATTGATGTTATAAAAGTCTGCTGTTGTTGTTCTGATGTGTTGTATTCCCAAAGTTAACGTTGGCGGGAATTGAACGGTTTTGGTCGATTTTGCGATCGATTAAGGCCGGGCAAAATCCGACTCGTTACAACAGTGCAAAGCCAGTTGCATTACCTGTGTGCCATATGGCTCCAAGAGAAAGGAGGGAGATCAGCAAGCAAGTAGTGGAGCTATTTGAGAAAGGGTTTATTAGGCGAAGCATATCTGAGTGGGGTGCTCTAGTAGTATTCGCCACTAAGGCGGATGGTTCGCTTCGCTTATTTGTGGATTATAGAGAGTTGAATAAACTCACTAAGAAGAATATGCACCCATTTCGGAGGATAGATGATCTATTTGACCATCTTGTTGGTATTTCTATTTTCTCTCAGTTAGACTTGGCCAAGGGGTTTCATCAGTTGAGGGTGGCTGAGGATAGTATAGACAGGACCGCTTTTAGAACTTCAGATGGTTTCTTCGAGTGGCTCGTCATGCCTTTGGGGTTGACTGATTTGTTGATCTGATGAGTAGGGTGTTCCGGGAGTTTCTAAATAAGTTTGCTATTGTCTTTGTTGATGACATCTTAATTTTCTCGAAGAGCGAGGAAGAGCATTCCCTACATTTAAGGGAGGTTTTGAAAACTCTCTGTGCGCACCAGCTTAAGGCGAAATTATCCAAATGTCATTTTTGGAGAAAAGAAGTGAGATTTCTAGGGAATGTGGTCTCTAAAGACGGGATAGCAGTAGATCCTGCGAAGATAGTTGTTGTTCAAGATTGGCAGATCCCAAAGAATGCAATGAAGGTGAGGAGTTTTCTTGGATTAGCGGGCTATTATGGGAAGTTCATTAAAAACTTCGTAGATATATTAGCCGCACTCACCAGACTGACAAAAAAGAATCTGACATTTTCTTGGGGTGTAGACTGTGTGGATGCTTTCCAGCGATTGAAGAGGGCTCTGACAATAGCGCCAGTCTTGACTTTGCTTGATGGGAACAAAGTGTTCATAGTTTACAATGATGCATTGGTACAGGGGTTGATGCGGTTCTGATGCAAGAGGGAAGGGTAATATGTTATGGAGGTAGACAGCTAAGAGTTCATGAGAAGAACTACCCTACCCATGACTTAAAGTCAACTGCCATAGTATTCGCGCTTAAGACTTGGCACCATTATCTACTAGGAGAGAAATTCGAGTTGTACACCGATCATAAATCTCTCAAGTATCTATTCTCGCAGCTGGATCTCAATTTGAGGCAACAAAGATGGATGGAGTTCCTAGCGTCATATGACTTTGAGATTGCTTATACCCCTGGCAAGGGTAATGCGGTGGCATACGCATTGAGTAGGCAGAGGATGACCTTTAGTCCTCTGATTGTGGAGGTGAAGAAGAGCTTGGAGTTTATATCGGCTTTTGATTTTAGACCCTCCACCGAGTTTACACCTGGTTTATTGGCATCATTAGAGGTGCGACCTACTCTGTTGGACCAGATTGGAACTTCGCAGCGAGATGACCCATGGATAGTAGATATCTTGGATAGGCTCAGTAGAGTGGAGACTTCCGGTCACCTCAGTAGATATTTCACGGATGATAGAGGGTGGTTACGGCAAGATGGAAGGCTTGTGTTCCCCGAGTTGGGAGTTTGTTGAAGACAATCCTTAAGGAAGCCCATCATTTCCAGGACGACTATTCATCCCGGTGCTGATAAGATGTATAAGGATATGAAGAGGGTTTTCTTTTGGGTTGGGATGAAGAAAGAGGTAGTAGAATTTGTTTCTCGATGTTTGATCTGCCAGCAAGTCAAAGTTGAGCAAAGGAAGCCTGCTGGTTTACTTCATCCTTTGGAAGTCCCACAGTGGAAGTAGGAGAGCATCTCTATGGATTTCATTGACATTTTCCTAGATCGAGGAAAGGAAACACCAGTATTTGGGTTCTAATTGACAGGCTTACTAAGAGTGCTCATTTCATTCCTGTTAAGAGTAAGAGGATAGCAGCGTGGTTGGAAGCAGTTTATCTTCATGAGATAGTCAGTCTATATGGTGTACCTTCCAGTATTGTGAGTGATCGTGACCCCATATTCACCAGTGAGTTTTGGAGGAGCTTGCAAGGGGCATTAGGTACACAGTTGTGTTTAAGCACTGTGATCACCCTTAGACAAATGGACAGACAGAAAGGGTGAATAGAGTTCTTGAGGATCTTTAAGACTATGTATCCTAGACTTCAGATGGACTTGGGAAGAGCATCTTCCTTTGGTTGAGTTCGACTACAACAACAGTTATCATGCTAGTATTGGAATGGCACCCTTCGAAGCATTGTACGGACGACCCTGTAGATCACCGGCTTGTTGGTGGGAATCTACAGAAAGGCTTCTAATTGGACCTGAGATGATTAGGGAAACTTCATAGAAGATTGATCTTATTCGCGGGTGCATAAAGACATCTCAAGGTAGGTAGAATTCCTACAGAGATAGGAGAAGGACTGACATTGAATTTGAGGTGGGAGACATGGTTTTCATCACGGTATCACCTTTGAGGAATGTGGTTCTTTTTGGATCTGTAGGGAAATTGGCACCAATATTTGTAGGGCCATTTCCCATAATAGATTGGATTGGCCAAATGGCCTATCGAATAAAGCTACCAGAGAGATTGTCCGGCATTCATGATGTTTTCCACGTTTCTCATTTACGGAAGTGCTTGCATAATACCGCAGAAGTAGTTGAGCCGAGTATGCTTGAGGAAGTATAGGTGGAACGGAAGGCGAAAGTTAGACGAGTTCCTACATGTATTCTTGGATCAGAGGTTTAGAAACTGCGCAACCAAGGGGTCAAGTTGACGAAAGTTCAATGGGGAGAAGACCTCGGGAATGCAACTTGGGAGACTGAAGACAAGATTCGCGCTTCATACCCTTTTCTTTTCAAGGGTAAGTTCTTAACTTCTTTTCCAAAGCTTTTATTTGTGCTTGTTTCTATCGTTTAAGTATATCCTATCGATCTAATCTTCGACCTTTAGGTAGGGAACCGATGGATGTAAACTTGTGTTTGAAGCATGTTATGTTTGATGGATGCAAGTGTTTGCTAATGGTTGCTTGTGGATGCATATACACACACATTAGGCACTATATCGACTCAATCACTCTCATACTGCATATAGATGCATGTGCATTTTTTTTCTTTCATTGATGAAAATGGATGCATCATCATATGGATGTTGCATTTGGATGAATGATTGTGCACACATATAGAACTTACATGTTATAGTAGGATTATTTGCATACATGACGGACTCGTGGCACTAACATACATTGCATTAGGGAGGTCGACTGAATCAGTAGACCCATGATCTTTCGCATTTGTATAGGGACATATACACACACCTTTGCATATGTTCATATCAGCATTAGAAAACTTTTAAGGACAATGGATGCCTGTGATTGGTAGATGAGTAGATTGATGATGGATGTTGGGATATACATTCTTCTTAACTTAGAGGTTTCGGGGATGCAATCCTTTAAGCAGGGGAGAATGTAACACCACATAATTTTAAAGAACACTGTAATGATAAATTAAGGAATACTTAGTTAAATACTAGGAATTAAGAAAAATAGACTACGCCATTGTGTTCGTCTCGGAATTCTGCTTAAGATAGGCTCCAAGTTTTTGTAAAACGGACATCATATGAAGAAGATATTAAGGTTTGAAATTTGTATACATATAAGCATAACATATATAAATAAACTAACCCAGAAAATCAAAATAACGAAGTGGAAAAAGGGAGGGAAATCGGCCTGCTAAGGGTCAACCCCGTCCCTTGTGGGTGTCGACCTATGGGTCGACCCCTCCACGGGGGTGTCGACCCTATGTCGACCACGGAGTCGACCCCACCGAGATCTATGCAGATTCCTGTCTGGAACCTGGACGCATTTCTAAGCATGATTCATTGACCTTAGGCTATATATAGGACTCATTCTCATTGCTTTTATTCACCAAAAACAATGGAGACAACGAGGTGCTACCCCAACTCAGTTTGAACTAGCATATTCTTCTTCAACCACAAGTTATACGTATCCAAGGATCTGTGCTACAACATCTACAATAAATCCATTGTTCTTTAGATCCAGTCACAGTGAGTTTAAGTTTCTTTTAGATATAAACAACTAAAAAGTAATCTTGACATGTTTATAAGTTTGGATATAAGCCTATGCATGTTAGTAACCTGAATCATAACAGATCTACCATTACTTGTATACCTAATTTACTGCTTAGTTCTCATATGACTGTTCATGATATCCCTATTCTATTAGTTTGCCTAATCATGTCACTATATGCCTATTCTGTTGACCAATTCTATCATCATATGCCAGTTTTATTTACTATGCCTATTCTTGTTCTCTTCTCTCCCTCTTTCCCTTTTTTTTTATAGTCAGGCTACCTTCGAGCCTAGGCCTATCGCTGAAATACGCGAGCGCACGAAATTGGGAATGGTTAGGAAAGATAAATTGGGGCATAACTTATGTTGTAAATCATGATTGGGATTTGGGGGCATAATCTATACCTTGATCTATAACTTGTATCGTGAATCAGACTGAGATTTGGAGCATAATAAACATGAAAGTTGGTTAGTAATGAATATGCCTAGATTTACAGTAAGTAGAAACTGTAACCGCACGTAGACACGAGGTTAGATTACACTTGTGGTAGAAACCTTCTCGGAACCGCCCGGAAAATCCAGTGTCCACAAGTGGTTAATCTAATGTGAGGGGTCGAGTGCATAAATGTACACATAATGGTGCTAAGACACGAGGTTAAGTCTGACTTATGGTAGAAGTCTGCCCGGACCCAACTGGCATATCCAGCATCCACAAGTGGTAGACTTAATGTGAGAGGTCTAGCGCATTAATAACCATAAATGAATGAATGGTAATAAACTTGTAATACTTAACCTATTTGAATCGGTGAGGGTTACATAAACCTGTCAACTTAAATAGGGGTAAGTAAAGTTGCTTGAATCGGTGGGAGGGTTATGTTAATCTTGTTATATATGTGGGGTGTTATACATATAAACCCGACAAACTTAACCTGTTGGGGTTATGCAATCTTGTTAAAATGGTAGGCATAACTTGTTGAAATCCTAGTGGTGGGGATGCAAGCCTAGGGGGAAGCTTGTATCATCCAGTGCGTGGGACCTGTATCATCCAGTAACCTATCTTGGTATCAAACGGAGAACCTCGAACTAGGTCAAGGTTAGGGCACACTTACTGAGTTGGTTGTAAGAGGTCCATCTAAGGGACGGTGTGGGCGATGCATTCCGACGGAGTCATATGCGAGCCTGTGTCCGGATTCCAGGGAGGATGATAAGACGCCATGACACCTATAGATATGGTTGTACATCTTGTAAACAACGGGGTTGCCACTTTAGGAAGTGATACATCCTACTATGGGGCTAGCACAGGGTCAGTCTTGCTTGTTTAGGAGCCCGTTATTATCTTTGGGGTAACACCCGTCAGTTCTGTTGGACTACCTATTATTGTATAGGGTAAAACCTCTCACTAAAAGTACACCTAAGTCTACCATCTTGTACTTGTTGGGATCATCTTATTCTGTTATACCAGTATTGGTGCAGAGAAAAGTATTAGAGAAGCGCAATATATTCTACTCTGTTCATCCTGTTTACCTTGTTATACCTGCCACTATTATCTCCCTCTCCATTTATATGCCTGTCATGATGCTTTTACTTATTTATATGCTAAAAGTAAATGGACTCGCCAGACTTTATGTCTGACCCAATTTATTTCCTCCTCTCCCTCTTCCGTCCCCCCCCCCCCCCCCGGTTCTCAAGGTGGGAATACTCAAGCTTGATCAGGATTCTTCTTTCATTCTGCTTGAACCGCTTGATTTCATATCTTTTCTACTATGGTTATATTTTGGGGATTATGCTCTTTTTATGTATTATTGTACTCTGATGATGATTTTGGTACAAGAGAGAAGTTTTATGTTGATGTAATGAGTTTTTAGTATTTCAAACTTATTATGTAATTGGGTTTAGGATCATGAAGCTTTTCTATTTAATAAAGTTTTAATTCCACTGTTATTTTGTATCTATCTTGTTATGTTTCTGTTTACCTATAACGCTTCACGAAACTTAATGCATCCTGATAAAGAGTGACATTAATGGACGTGGAGTGCCACAAGTATTCCCTTTGGGAATAGGATCTTTTGATGAATGTTTGTTTCTTCGATGGTTAAATAACCGACTATCAAAGTATTATTCAATTTAACACAGTTGTTGTCAATACGGAGGGACTGATTGGATTTATTATCTGAAAACGACTTCGTATAGGCATAAGCATTGTGAATCAGATTATGCTCAAGATAATTGAATACAGAGTAAAATGCAAGGGTTGTTCTATTAATCCTAAGTAGAAATTTCCTAAGATGGATTGATGGGATAGTACCTTCAGTTTTTCCAGTCCTAGGACAACTTGTATGAACGAATGTCTAACTGGGTATGCCTAACAGATCATCTATATTGATCTCATCAAACGTATTATGTTTAGGGTGGAGGAATTCGTTTCTCTTAGCTTATACCCGTAATATTTTTGGGGAAGTCAATAAATGATTTGGTAGGTTTGGCGATGTAGCGTTCAAAGTGAATGATGTTGTGGTATTAAAAAGGTAAGACATAGCCTCTTTCCTTGCAACCAAGAAATGCAATAAAGTCGGGTAGGCCGCATGGCTAAGCGGGTCACTCCCAATTATGGTGTATTGTCACCTAATCTAGAGAAAATACATTTGCTTCTTTATTCTATCGCTAATGTATGCTTCGCTAATGGTTGTTGATCCCAACCGTTAGTGATCATACATTCGGTACACTCAAGCGAAGTGAGTGGTCGGTCACGTTTATCCTAGATTGTAAGATGTTCTTATTGAACCTGGTGTGTTCCTCTCTAGAGATACACTGTAAGAAGGTGGTCTCATACCTTGCCATAGTTGGAATTCATTCTCCAATAAGCGTCTGGCGTATTGATTGTATACTATGTATGTGGAGCATTAGATGCAAGCATTCTGCTAGATTGCTATTTATTTGATTTAGACACTGTTATAATATTAGAATAATATTGATTTAAAGAATATTTTGGGTTATCATATGGTAAAAACCATCCATGTTTATGTAACACCCCGTATTTTCTTTGAATATTAAATTTAACAAATCTAAGAACACTTAATTTTTAAAGAGGAATTGGGTGAAACGGGTTACACCATTAGATTCGTCTCGGAATTCTGCTTGAGATAGAGTCCGAGTTTGCGTGAATCGGACTCTGTATGAAGAAGTTATGGAGGTTAGAAGTTTTCAAGTTTTAGCAGAAATTAAATTAAAATAATTAAAGTAGATTCGAATTTCAAAACTTCAAAAAACAGATGAGCGGGAAATTTCCCGCTCAGGGGTGTCGACCCCCCAAGGGGTGTCGAAGGGGTGTCGACATAGGTGTCGACCCCCTCTAGGGGTGTCGACCCCCTCTAGGGGTGTCGACATAGGTGTCGACCCCCCTGTAGGGTCGACACCTACGAACTGGTCTAGACAGTGACGATTTTCTGAGTAATAGGGCTATGTGGCGATTTCTGATTAGCCTGATGACGCATTTTCTTGGACTAAATGGCTCTGATGACTCCTAAGTTGATCTAAAGGCCCATATTAATCCTAAACTTTTATATAATCACCTCAAACCTTAACCCTAAACCTCACAATCTCATTCTATGAAGCCGTCATGCTGTCCATCTCCAAGCTAGCCTAGCCTCCATCTTCTCCAAACTATAAATCAAGTTAGAAAGCTCCAAACCAAATCCAAACTAGAGAATCAATCGTCTACATCAAGGGTTATGCTTAACAAATTC
This sequence comes from Allium sativum, assembly GCA_030737875.1. Lineage (NCBI taxonomy): Eukaryota > Viridiplantae > Streptophyta > Magnoliopsida > Asparagales > Amaryllidaceae > Allium > Allium sativum. The sequence goes on along the minus strand of CM060924.1, from coordinate 413,446,688 downwards.
AGAAATCAGATCCCAGAATACAAGATCCATTCTTTTTCTATAAGTTCAGTTATTATTCAGATTTGAACACCTAATAGAAATCATGACTATAATAATCGGATCTAGAACTATGCCTAATTATGATTCATGCTAATCCTTTTGTCAAATCTGAATTGCATATGCCCTTGAGGCTATTGTGATTGATATAATGAAACCTATTATGCCTATGAGACTATTGTGAATGATCATGCCTATAAGACTGTTGTGATTGACATAATTGAACCTATTCATGCCTATGAGACTGTTGTGATTGATATGTTGGAACCTATCATGTTGTACATCCTATGCCTATGAGATATTGTGATTGATATAATGGGACTTATCATGTTGTACATCAAAATTAGTGAATCTTTTAAGTCCAATTCTATCTAATCTTTATACCTATGGTGTAAATTGCTTAGCTTGTCCACACTTATTGTTAATGTACAACATGCATATTGAAACATGATTCTTGAATTAGGTACACCTTTACATGCCTATTTTTCCTTATGTCAATTTTTATGCTTTTTCTCTATTTCCCCCTTTTTATTTTCTTTTATGAATACTAGGTTCATTCGGAACTTAGATTGAATCTCGTTGTACATGCGATTATAACGCGGGAAAATTGGGTATAATTTAATTGAGTAAATTTTGGGCATAACAAGCGAATGTGGCATAAAACTTGTACTGACTTCACTTGGGGAATATTGACATAAAAAGACCTAAACTTGGACACATATGACAAATATGTAAATTGGATAAAGATGAACATGCCTAACCCGAGGTTAGATTGAGTTGCGGTGTAAGACAGCTCGGAACTTCCTGGCACATCCACGACCGCCACAATATAGATCTAATGTGAGAGGTTAGCACATTAAGCCCAAAAACCCGAGGTTAGATTGGGTTGCGATGTAAGACTGCCTGGAACCGCTTGGCACATCCAGCGGCTGCAACAATATAGATCTAATGTGTGAGGTTGGTGCTTTAATGAATAAATTAAAGCTAAAGGGCAGATAGGCTAAGAATGGTAGGGTTAAGTTAATTAAGGCAACACTTAACCAATATAACATGTTAAGTAAACAAATGGATGGGGTTAGGTTTATTTGAGAACACTTAACCGTTATAACATGTTGATTAGGAAACCCTAGTAACGGGGACCCATTTTACCAGTAACCCACATAGATGTATCACGGTACCCTAAACTAGGCAGGGTGGGGCACGATTACTGGGCTGATTATAAGCTGTCAAAATAGTGGCGGGTGGTGCAGCAGTGTAGGTTCCAGCGGAGTATGGGCGTGCACGTACTCCAAAGTGGAAAAAGTAGGCACTTGGCATTAGTAGTATACACTGTGCATCTTGAAGTTGTGTCGAGTTGCCACCATAGGAATTGATTCACCCCATGGCGTGACCAGCACAGGTGTCTACAATCAAGCGGGGCAGAATGACACAAGTAATAAATGCATGCGAGTAGAAGCCGATCGGAAAAGGGATCACTTTGTTATGAACACATGATGGTAGTTGAAACATTCGTTAGTAGGTGTAGAGAAATGGAAATGAGTGCAATAGTATATTCAGTTTATCTTGCCTTATCTTATGTTGTCTTATTTCTATGGTGTTATCCTATGTTCAGTTTATTCATGTCATGATCTTTTTACCTGTTTACATGTTGAGTAATCACTGGACTTACCAGGCTTATGTCTGACCCATTTTCTTTCGCCTTCTTTTCTTCCATCCCCCCTCCTCTGGTCCACAGTGAGGGAATACTTCAGCTCAGTGCAGACCTTTTCCAGCTTGAAGAGAGTAGATGTATTGCTTGGATTCTCTTTTCTTGGGTTATGGCTGTGGTTACACTTTTATTGGGGATTTATGCTGCTTTACTACTGTTTTATGCTTCTTTATGTACTTGGAGTTTTAAATCAAGACAGATGTTTTACAATAATAATTTAGAAGTTTGGTTTTGAGACAATGCTTGAAATGTTTTGCCAGCACCACGCTATTTATGAAATCATTTCAGTTTTTCGCTGTTTATATATATGTCTTGTAAATTATCTGTTCCTTTTACCTAAAATGCTTCACCTAAGTTAATGCATTCCCTTTGTGAGTGATGTTAACAGAGGTGGGGTGTTTCACTTGGTATCAGAGCGATGGTTTACCGGATCAGATAAAAAATTTTGAAAACTATTTTTCAAAAAGAAGTTTAAAGAAGCATTTACAAGAAAAGTGTTGTTTTATTTTGAAGGCATAATCCACAAAGTCATATGCACTATCTTTCTATCCTTTGTTTTGAACCTTTTCTTTTCGTTTCAGCATGTCTGGGGATCTTAATCTTCTTGAGGGCGTACCGATACATAGCTGGTTCAGAAGGTATCTGGAGGCTAGGGCTAATGATGCAGGCCCAACAAACGTTCCTCCTTCCCTAGCTGGAGCCATTCCTCCTCCGCCTCCTCCGCATGTGAATGCTTTCTCGAAGATATGTAGAGACTTTTGAGCTATGGGCGGAAAGAACTTTAATGGGACTGGGTCATTTGTGGAAGCAAGAAACTGGCTCATGGAAATAGAAGATTTGTTTATTATCTTCGAAGTGGACGATAGGCAGAAGATACAATTGACTATATGGATACTTAAGGACGAAGCCTCTTACTGGTGGGAAGTTACTAATGCTGAGAGGCCAGTTGAAACTTGGGAGGATTTCAGAATGAGATTTGAACTGAAGTTCCTCTCTCAAGCTGAACGAATCCTGTAGATGGAGAAGTTCTTAGCACTTAAACAGGGAAGCCTATCGGTTAATGAATACGTCAACCAATTCAACCAGCTGGCTAGATTCGGACTAGAGTTAGTAAACACTCCACATAAAAAGGCTCTCCGATTCGTTAAAGGGTTAAATAAGCCACTGCACAACCTAGATATGTCCCAAATACCTGTGGGTGTGACTTTTGAGAGATTGGTGGACATGACACTGTTACAGGAGGAAGACAAGGATGGCAAGAAAGAGGTAAAGGTGGAAGAACCTCTAGACAAGAAAGTGGAGGGATCGCAGAATAAGAAGACGGGTTCCACGAAAGGCAGGAAGAATAACAAACCTCGTGACAAGAGGAAGTGTAAATTCTGTGGCATACCTGGACATTTGATTAAGGACTACAGAAAGAAGAAAAGGAAGATGGGTGGTTGCTTTCAATGCGGCGAGACAGGACATATGGCTAAGGATTGCCCAAAAAGGCAAGGGAAAGGGCAAAGGACTGGATCTACTTCTGGAGGGCAGATTCACGCTCTCATACCACCTCCGCAAGAAGGAGGTAGAAATATTTTTGTTGAGAGTTTAGTTTATCTTTTTGATCATCCAGTTCGTACTCTTTATGATTCTGGCGCATAGCACTCTTTTATATCCACTGCTTTAGTTGAATCTCTGCACCTAGCTAGATACCAGTATAGTAGAGGATCCCATGGTTGTTTCAAATCCAATTGGGGGTTCGGCTTATTTGTCAATGATTATGTTTTGGGTTTCACGGGCTATGGGTTGATTCTAGGCATGGATTGGTTATCCAGTAATGGTGCCATCCTCGATTGCGAAAAGAGAGTGGTTAGACTTATGAATCACCTTGGTAATACTCTCGAAATCTATTGTAATCCTATGAATTCTGTTATGCTTAGCTACCTAGAATCTCTTGATGCATCTGTTGAAAACTTGTAATCTGTTAGAGTACTTCGTGAATACTAGGATGTCTTTGAAGAGGTGAAGGGTTTACTTCCGAAGCGAGAGATAGACTTCCGCATATACCTTGTTGATAATGCAAAACCTATTGTTTTACCCGTTAGACACAAGGCTCTAAGGGAAAGGAAAGAGCTCAACAAGCAAGTTAAAGAGTTGTTTGAAAAGGGGTTCATAAGGTGGAGTATTTCTGAATGGGGTGCTCCAGTGGTGTTTGCATCCAAAGCGGATGGTTCACTTCGCCTGTGCGTGGACTATAGGGAGCTAAACAAGCTGATCAAGAAGAATAGGGACCCACTTCCTGGAATAGACGACTTGTTCGACCAGCTCGTAGGTGCCTCGGTTTTTTCTCAACTAGAACTGGCCACCGGATTTCATCAGCTAAGAGTGGCTGAAGACATCATAGATAAAACCGTGTTCAGGACCCCGGATGGTTTCTTCGAATGGCTTGTCATGTCTTTTGGCTTGAAAAACGCACCTGCCTATTTCGTAGACTTGATGAGTAGGGTGTTCAGAGAGTTCCTTAATAAATTTGTAGTGGTCTCCGTGGATGACATTTTGATTTTCTCAAAAAAGTGAGGAAGAACATGCTTTGCATTTAAGGGAAGTTATGGATACTCTTCGAGCACATCGGCTGAAAGCAAAATTCTCCAAATGCCATTTTTGGAGAGAAGAAGTAAGGTTTCTTGGACATGTGGTGTCCAGAGAGGGAACATCTGTGGATCCCGCAAAAGTAGTTACGGTGCAAGATTGGAAGATTACATAGAATGCAACCGAAGTACGAAGTTTTCTCGGGCTAGCGGGCTTTTACAGAAAATTCATTAAGGACTTTGCGAAGATCTCAGCCCCACATACTAGGTTGACGAAGAAGAACCTAACTTTTTCCTGGGATTTGGATTGTGGTGTTGCTTTCCAACGACTGAAAAGGGACCTGACAACAGCCCCAGTTCTGACATTGCCTGATGGGAGTAAGATGTTTACGGTATATACAGACGCATGTGGTACCGGACTAGGCACTATCTTGATGCAAGAAGGCAAAGTAGTTTGTTATGGGGGAAGGCAGTTGAAGGTACATGAGAAGAACTACCCAACTCATGATTTAGAACTAGTTGCCATTGTTTTCGCTCTTAAGTCATGACGTCATTACCTACTAGGAGAAAGGTTTGAATTGTTTACTGACCATAAATCATTAAAGTGCCTTTTCTTATAGAAAGATCTTAACTTAAGACAACAAAGGTGGAAGGAATTTCTTGCCTCATACGATTTTGAGATTGCTTATACCCCTGGCAAGGGCAATGTGGTAGCAGACGCCTTAAGTAGGAAAAAGCTGACCTTAAGTCCTCTCTTTGTGGAAGGGCAAAGCTTGGAGTACATGGAAAACTTTGACTTTAGGCCCTCCTTTGAATTTGTACCTGGTTCGTTAGCATCGCTAAAGGTGCGGCCTACTCTTTTGGACTCAATAGGAACCACGCAACGTAAAGACCCTCAGCTAGTTGATGTGATGGATAAGCTAATTAGAGGTGAGACTTCTAGTCACCTCAATAGATACTCCATCGATGACAAGGGTTAGTTGAGACGAGACGGAATACTATGCGTCCCACAAGCAAGGGATTTGGTGAAAACCATTCTCGAAGAAGCACACCATTCTAAGTTGACCATACACCCAGGTGGGGACAAGATGTATAAAGACATAAAAAGGGTTTTCTTCTGGAATGGCAGGAAGAAGGATGTAGCTGAGTTTGTCTCTAAATGCTTGATATGCTAGCAAGTCAAGGCAGAGCAGAAGAAGCCTGGTGATCTGCTTCATCCTCTCGAAGTCCCACAGTGGAAATGGGATAGCATTTCGATGGACTTTATTGATGGGTTGCCTAGGTCAAGAAGGGGTAATACAGTATTTGGGTAATAGTTAACAGGCTCACTAAAAGAGCTCACTTTATACCTGTTAAGAGTAGAAGGACTGGCTCATCGTTAGCATCTATTTATCTTAAAAAGGTAGTTTGGCTGCATGGGATACCCTCTAGCATAGTAAGTGATCGAGATCCTATCTTTACGAGCGAGTTTTGGAAGAGTTTGCAAGAGGCTGTAGGCACACAGCTATGCTTAAGCACTTCCTATCACCCTCAAACCGATGGTCAGACGAAAAGGATGAACAGAGTATTAGAAGATCTTTTGAGACTGTGCATCCTTGGTTTTGGAGGAACATGGGAGGATCATCTTCCTTTGGTTGTGTTCGCCTACAATAGTAGCTACCAAGCCACCATAGGCATGGCACCCTTTGAGGCTTTATATGGAAGACCATGCCGATTACCAACTTGTTGGTGGGAGTCTACAGACAAGCTCGTACTTGGGCCTGACATGATCAGAGAAACTTCAGAAAATGTGGACTTGGTATGAAGACGAATGAAGACCGCACAAGATAGACAGAAGTCCTACGCTGATAAAAGAAGGACCGACCTTGAGTTTGAGGTTGGAGACAGAGTTTTTCTTAAAGTATCTCCCTTGAAGAATGTCGTTCTCTTTGGGTCCGTAGGAAAATTGGCACCAAGATTTGTAGGGCCATTTCCTATCATTGAGAGGATTGGGAAGATGGCTTATAAAGTAGAGCTGCCCGAAAGATTGGCTGGAGTTCATAATGTTTTTCATGTCTCTCATATACGGAAGTGCTTATATGAGTCTACGGAAGTTGTGGAGCCGATCATACTAGAGGAAGTAGAAGTGGAGCGAGAAGCGACGATAAGAAGAGTTCCAACTCGTATCTTGGGTATAGAAGTTAAAAAGCTACGCAATCGTGAGGTCAAGCTAGTTAAAGTACAGTGGAGTGACGCTGAGGGAGATGCGACTTGGGAGACTGAAGACAAGATACATGCATCCTACCCTTTTCTTTTTTAGGGTACATCCTTGATCTCTTTTTCAATAAGTTTATGCATGCTTGTATCTATCTGTTAAGTATATCTCCTCGATCCTATTCTTGATCCTTAGGTAGAAACCAATGAATGTAAACATGTATTTGGAAACATGCTATGATTGATGGTTGCAAGTGGTTGCTAGTGGTTGCTCGTGGATGCATACACACACACACACTAGGTACTAGATCGGCTCAGTCACTTTCATATTGCATATGCATATATGAATTTATGTATGGATTAAAACTTGGTGTGTTATCATGTGGACGTTGCAATTGTATGAATGATTGTGCACTCACGTAAAAGTTACAAAATACGATTAGGAATAATTGCATACATGATGGACTCATAGCACTGACATGATTCACATTAAGGAGGTCAACTAAGTAAGTAGACCGCTTGATTTTGTATTAGATAAGGACATATACACACACTATGCATATGATCATGAAAGCATTAGAAATATTTTTAAGGACAATAGATGCCTATGATTGATGGTTGAGTAGATGGATGTTGGATGTTAGGATACATTTTTCTTAACTTAGAGATTTCGGGGATGAAATCTTTTAAGGAGGGGAGAATGTAACACCCCGTATTTTCTATGAATATTAAAATTAACAAATCTAAGAACACTTAGTTTTTAAAAGAATAATTGGGTGAAATGGTTTACACCATTGCGTTCTTCTCGGAATTTTGCTTGAGATAGAGTCTGATTGTGCATGAATCGGACTCCGTATGAAGAAGTTATGGAGGTTAGAAGTTTTTCAAGTTTAAGTAGAAATTAAATTAAAATAATTAAAGCTGATTCGAATTTCAAAACTTCATAAAATAGCGGAGTGGTAAATTTTCCGCTCTAGGGTGTTGACCCCGCAAGGGGTGTCGACCCCACTAGGGGTGTCGACATAGGTGTCGACATAGATGTCGACCCCCCCTGTAGGGTCGACACCTACGAACTGATCTGGACAGTGATGATGTTCTGAGTCATAGGGCTAGGTGTCAACTTCTGGTTAGCCTGACGACGCATTTTCTAGGACTAGACAGCTCTGATGACTCCTAGATTAATCTAAAGGACCATATTAATCCTAAACTTCTATATAATCACCTCAAACCTTAACCCTAAACCTCAAAATCTCATTCTATGAAGCCGTCATGCTGCCCATCCCTAAGCTAGCCTAGCCTCCATCTTCTTCAAACTAGAAATCAAGTTAGAAAGCTCCAAACCAAATCCAAACTAGAGAATCAAACGTCTACATCAAGGGTTAAGCTTAACAAATTCAGAAATCAGATCCCAAAATACAAGATCCATTCTTTTTCTGTAAGTTCTGTTATTATTCAGATTTGAACACCTAATAGAAATCATGACTGTAATAATCGGATCTAGAACTATGACTAATTATGATTCATGCTTATCCTTTTGTCAGATCTGAATTGCCTATGCCTATGAGGCTATTGTGATTGATATAATGAAACCTATCATGCCTATGAGACTGTTGTGACTGACATATTGAAACCTATCATGTCTATGAGACCGCTGTGATTGACATAATGGAACCTATCATGTCTATTAGACTATTGTGATTGATATGATGGAACCTATCATGTTGTACATCCTATGCCTATGAGACTATTGTGATTGATATAATGGGACTTATCATGTTGTACATCAAAATTAGTGATTCTCTTAAGTCCAATTCTATCTAATCTTTATACGTATGGTGTAAATTGCTTAGCTTGTCCACGCTTATTGTTAATGTACAACATGCTTACTGAAACATGAATCTTGAATTGGGTACACCTTTACATGCCTATTTTTCCTTATGTCAATTCTTATGCTTCTTCTCTATTTCCCCTTTTTATTTTCTTTTATGAATACTAAGTTCATTAGGAACTTAGATTGAATCTCATTATACGTGCGATTATAACGCGGGAAAATTGGGTATAATTTAATTGAGTAAATTTTGGGATTAACAAGTGAATGTGGCATAAAACTTGTACTGACTACACTTGGGGAATATTTTAACAACCCGGGTTTCAACAGACTGAATTTTTCAAAATCCAATCCATCGGACTCCGAGTTGGGTTCTCTGGTATCCTGTAGAAAAGACAGAGAGAAAGAAACATGTCAGATTTCGAAAAGCAGCTCACAGCGGAAGGAGTAAAATATAATTTATTTCAAAATAGCATTACCTTAATAATAATACTGCCAAGCCAGTAGTCAAGCAATACTATCTCTGTCATGAACCTAACCTGCGCATGTTGTGAGGAGGGGGTCAGAACATAAGTTATGTATGACTGGACTATAATAAACTCTTGTGTAACCCTAAATATACCGTTCAGTTAAAATTTCTTGTTTATTAGGTTATTCACAATATTAGCATCCAAGGCCAAACCCATGTCATTCTCGTCCACTTACTAGTAGACTTAACCTAATACATCGTATATGTAATTTTTCCCCAACTCGTATAATCCTTTCCATGTATACGTACATCCCTTTGCCGTATATCGTACGGGCTTTATCACGTAATTCTATACTACTTCAACGTAGTGCCACCATTCTTGAAATCATTTGGACTGCCACCCTTGATCTGGCTAGGTTTCCTTATCATGAACTATCGAGTGTTCAACTAGGATTTATGCCACCTAGGACCACTAGGAATTATGCTACCTATTGAACATTTTCTAGATTCGATTAGGGTTTATGCCACCTAGGATTACTAGGGATTATGCTACCTGTCGAACAACGCCCTTTTCCCACGTATGTATCGCGAATTGTTTCCGATGTCTAGGTGCACATGTACACTATATGTGCGGCCCGAGTCCCGTGACAGGGCTAAATCAAGAAATACGGAACTCGGTAGGGAGCTTTAAGTTATCTGCCGATGCAGATGCTAAGGTCTGTTTTTCTACCAGTGGTTATGGTCCCACGTAAACCCTCCCTCAACTAATGAAAGGCAATCCAAGAAAATCAAGCACGAGAACTGTACTCCTGCCACCTATGCCCCACTTTCCTATTGGCCAGCCTCACCCACACTAGATAGCAAATATATGGTCTGTTGGGAGTTCTCTGCCTTTCCGTATTCGTACTACGATTGACTGAAGATGGTAGGTAGACGACGAGTGCTATCACAGGGCTAAACAAGATATCGCCGCCTCACACTGGTCCATCCTAGTCTTTAGGTTGCTTTATATTGCAACCAAGGCATACTCTTGGTTCTCCTACCGCAGACCTTAACCTCTGTGAGCCCAGGTGGATCATCTGCAACCTCACAGAGGGATACCAAGAGTACCCTCACGTTCCCCGAAGCTGCGTGCTTCGTAACCCAGTCCGCTGGAGCCTTTCTCGAAATCAGATAAACGTTCGCTCCTCCTCGTGTTTTTGTTAAGCGATGATCTACCGTATCGGGTTATTCATCTATTTATGGACTGGCTCAGTTTCCTTGACTAAGAATTATTACTTAGTTGTTCTTAACTAAGGTTTACCACGTAGTTTCCTTTCCCGTTAATCTTGTTAACTAAGGTTTACCACTTAGTCCCCTTAACTAAGGATTACAACTTAGTTCCCGTTCTCGACCGTTTTTTAACTAAGGTTTACTGCTTAGTTCCTATTAACTAAGGCTTGTTACTTAGTTATCATTCTCGTTGTTTTACTTAGTCAATTCTCGTTACCTTAAACATCAGACCACATATTCTCGCTTTATAATTCAACTTGTTGACTAAGATTTTCCCATGAATTCAAGCATAACTTAAGTTCTCTTTTATTTGGTGATAGCGCATGGGTGTTTTCCCATAGTTCTTGCTTAGCTTACCCCATATTATAGGTTATCCCACCCTTCAGGTCTTGCATTACATCTTAAGTCATAGTCTTTCTCTGTCCCTAGGACAGGTTTACCCCCTAATTAACCCTTCGACTATTTCAACTTCGATTTATAATAGGTAGTTAACATTCCCTATTTCCATTTTTGGTTAAGATTTGTTCATATGTTCATGTCGACTTAACCCCATCTCCTTATAACGTTCATTCACAAATTTGGTTAAGTGTTGTCTTTGAATTCATGACTTAACCCTACTAATCATGTGCCATTAATTATTAATGCATCACAACCTCTCACATTAGACCTGTTGTTGTGGTCACTGGTTATGCCGGGCGGTTCCAGGTAGAATTACACCACAACTCAGTCTAACCTCGGGTTTCAAGCGCAATATGACTAACTTCTCACTTTAGGACCTATTGTTTGCAACCACTGGTTAGGCCGGGCGGTTCCGGGCAGGATTACATCGCAAACTCATCCTAACCTCGAGTTAGCCACGTTTCCTGTTTGGTTCATGTCTACTCTAATTGGCATATGTCAAGTTCATAATCATGTCAAAAAATATTAAGTTCAAGTTATGCCAATTACCCAACTTACAAGCATGTTCTTATAAATGTCAACTACCAATTCATGACATGTTCGTGCTCGTTTTAGATGTCAAGTTCATAAGCATATTCTAAATGTCATATTTCAAGTTTCATAATCTTGTCCCTATTTACATTACACAAATTACTCAACCATATTCATGTTCAATGCATTTCAATAGTGCCAAAATTCGAGTATCAAGTTCAATCTAGATGTCAAGTGTCAATTCCCCAAATCCAAGCTTTACCTAAAAAAACCCAATTTATATTCATGCTTGTAATCCCATTAACATATTACGTCTATCATTAAATTCATAATTCATATTCATGTCAATTTCATGTTCAAGTTCTAGATGTAAACTTCATGTCAAATTCCAGATGTCAATTCATATCAAGTTTGTGTTCTTATCCAAATTCAAGTTATAATACAGGTTTTATTCTAGAGACATGTGCCCATTAACAAATCCATAAGTCAATTTCATGCTTAAATCAATGATGTCAATTCTACGCCAAACCCCAAATCTTGTTCATGCATATAATTCTAAAGTTGGTTTACGCATTCAGGTTTTGTCAATGTTATATTACGCCCAACCCTCTTTGTAATTTATAACCAAACCCTCCAGTTCATGTCATAGCCCAAAACCGAGCGTTTCCCTTTTACGCTTGCAATAATCATTCAATCGTATTTATTTTATGATAGATCTAGACTCTAGATAGCCTAGCTATTAAAAATCAAAAAGGGAAAGAACAAAAGGAGGCACGTAATCGTAGGCATAATAATTAAAATCGAGCATATGATAATATTAAACATTATGGATTCAATAATTTCATTTCATGTTTACATAAGGAATGTTTGAATGATAAATAATAATTTTACACAAAAAGTGCATTATAACTCCACTCACAGTGTTTGTCATCTTCAAAATGTAGATCCTCGATTGCCCCTTTGATTTATGAATTGGATTAATCCTTGAACTGATTTCCCCCTTCCCCTTTTTGTTGCTTTTGATTCATCTTTGATTGATTTCATATCCAATTCAATTTATCTTTGATTTCATATGCGGTGTAGGTTGCAGATCTGAATTCCTTCTCTTTGCGCAGTGATTTAGATCTAAGCCTCTTTTCTTTTTATTCATGGTTGTAGTAATTCTAAATCTCATTCTTTTTAATTTTAAGAATAGATGTTGTAGAGAAAAGAGAGAAGAATAGATCTAAGATTTATTTAGATCAATAGCTTGAGGAGGAAGAAGAAATCAAGTTAGAAGAGAGCCATGGCCTTGCCATGAATTGTTGTGGAGTTTACAATGAGCCTAGGATGTATATATAGGTGTAACGTACCAGGCCCAAAAACTCATCCAGGTGCTCAAAAATGAACCTGGACAGCTTCTGAGGCAAATTTCCCGCTTCTGGACCAAAATTCCCGCTCCAAGTCGCTACAGGTCGACCTCCTCAAGGGGGGTCGACACTATGGTCGACCTCCCCCCTATGGTCGATCTGGGGGTCGACATGGTCATTTTTTTCTACTCTGGGCTGTTTTCTGATTTTTCGCTGAAACTTTGGGAGGTCATAACTCCTTCATACAGACCCCGATTTTCGAAAACTCGGACTCTACTTCATGTAAAATTTTGAGAGGAACGCAATGGTGATGTCCATTTTACTTAATTCCTGATATTTAAATAAAATATCCTTATTTTACTATCTTCTCCGTTACACAAACTATTATCGAATTAATTTTTCTTCTCTTCCATGTATTAATTAATTCTCATTATACATCACCATTATTTACCTATATAAGTATATTTTCATAATTTTTATTTCATTTTTAATTATTTTAAAAATGCGGGGTGTTACAATATTGGCATAAAAGACCTAAACTTGGACACATATGACAAATATGTATATTGGCTAAAGATGAACATGCCTAACCCGAGGTTAGATTGAGTTGCAGTGTAAGACTGCCCGGAACTGCCCGGCACATCCATCGACCGTAACAATACAGATCTAATGTGAGAGGTTAGCGCATTAAGCCCAAAAACCCGAGGTTAGATTGGGTTGCGGTGTAAGACTGCCCGGAACCGCCCGGCACATCCAGGGACCGCAACAATATAGATCTAATGTGAGAGGTTTGTGCTTTAATGAATAAATTAAAGCTAAGGGATGGACAGGCTAAGAATGGTAGGGTTAAGTTAATTGAGGCAACACTTAACCAATACAACATGTTAATTAAACAGATGGGTGGGGTTAGGTTAATTTGAGAACACTTAACCATTATAACATGTTGATTTGGAAACCCTAGTAATGGGGACCCATTTCAGCAATAACCCACATAGATGTATCACGGTACCCTGAACTAGGCAGGGTGGGGCACGATTACTGGGCTGATTATAAGTTGTCTAAATAGCGGTGGGTGGTGCAGCAGTGTAGGTTCCGACGGAATATGGGCGTGCACGTACTTCGAAGTGGAAAAAGTAGGCACTGGGCATCGGTAGTATACACTGTGCATCTTGAATTTGTGTCGGGTTGCCACCATAGGAATTGATACGCCCCATGGCGGGACCAGCACAGGTATCTACAATCAAGCGGGGTCGAATGACATAAGTAATAAATGCATGCGAGTCGAAGCCGATAGGAAAAGGGATCACTTTGTTATGAACACATGATGGTAGTTGAAACATTCGTTAGTAGGTGCAGAGAAATGGAAATGAGTGCGATAGTATATTCAGTTTATCTTGCCTTATCTTATGTTATCTTATTTCTATGGTATTGTCCTATATTCAGTTTATTCATGTCATGATCCTTTTACCTGTTTACATGCTGAATAATCACTAGACTTACCAGGCTTATGTCTGACCCGTTTTCTTTTGCCTCCTTTTCTTCCATTCCCCCCCCCCCTCCAGGTCCGCAGGGAGGGAATACTTCAACTTAGTGCAGACCTTTTCCAGCTTGAAGAGAGTAGATGTATTGCTTGGATTCTCTTTTCTTGGGCTATGGCTGTGTTTACACTTTTATTGGGGATTTATGCTGCTTTACTACTGTTTTATGCTTCTTTATGTACTTGGAGTTTTAAATCAAGACAGATGTTTTATTGTAATAATTTAGAAGTTGGGTTTTGAGACAATGCTTGTAATGTTTTAACTGAACCACGCTATTTATGAAATGATTTCAGTTTTCCACTGTTTATATGTCTAACTTGTAAATTATCTGTGCCTTTTACCTAAAATGCTTCACCAAAGTTAATGCATTTCCTTTGTGAGTGACCTTAACGGAGGTGGGGTGTTTCAGTTTATGTATGCATCGGTCTTATGATTATCTTTTCTTTTAAAAGGATTTATAAAAGTTAAACCAAGTGGTTGGAGTATACTCACACCAGTCCCATGATTGACCCAGAGTTAATTTTGTTTTTGTTTTTGGGCAAAGTCGACCGGTTTTCAGAGTATTCCATTACACTATTTATTAAAGAAAATTAAATAGTACATGTAAGTTCAGGTGATATACCATATGTATGTCAACTATTTGCTCCACGCAGGGAGAAATACATAGCTAGTTCACTTACATACCGAATAATAATAATATACTTATCACTTGCATTCCCGATACGAGTTTCCTATTTCTTTGACTTTCAAGAACGAAGAGCCTTGTAAATCTCGAATTCACTATGTCTAGCCTTTTCCTTGCATGCTCCTCAACATTTCTTTTTTCATGTTGTGTGTTACTGGAGACTTAACACCGTCCTTTTCACTAGCTGTTGAATTATCCTGGACGTTATGCAAGTCAGGGGGCCTCTCTTTATACCCCATAGGCGGAGCTATATGAGCATACAGAGACATTGAACTCTATGGCTGTGACCCTGTGTAGTTTACCCAAAGATGGAACTTGGGCGATTTAATTTTTTCATCGTTGAAGATAGAGTTGTTAAACCAGACTCACCGGACTCTTTGTTATTCACTCTGACATGAATGGTGGCGCATTCTTTTAGCAACTGCTAAAGTGTAGCAATCCGGTTAACACTATTGTCGTCACTTGCCAGAGAAGTTCTCAACCTATCAGCAACAATATCGACATCTACCAGTTGCTCTTTGTCTTGAACGGTGCTACCCAAAACCATATTTTCACTATTTTAAAATGACTCATCCAGTCCATTGTTATTATTTATCACCTGCTTGTTAGTAGAGCCAGATTTATTTGTAGATCTTGG
The DNA here is from genome assembly GCA_030737875.1 of Allium sativum. Classification (NCBI taxonomy): domain Eukaryota; kingdom Viridiplantae; phylum Streptophyta; class Magnoliopsida; order Asparagales; family Amaryllidaceae; genus Allium; species Allium sativum. Next base: position 413,431,473 of record CM060924.1, on the reverse strand, counting down.
TTCCTTCAAGGGGATTACATCATCATTGGCACAATGATAGATGATGTCGTACTACTACTAAAACTACTACCAATCACCTTTCCTGAAATTTCTCCTTGAATTATAGTTTCATCTTCAGCTTGCTTGTTGTGACCAGCATTGAAATTAAGGTTAATAGCTGCGTCACTAGCTTGCTGTTCTTCATTCGATTGAACAAAATGAACACCATCCACGAGTGGATTCACATCCCCTTTTTCATACTCATTCTCTTTCAAGATTGTATATGTTTCCTTAACAACATCATTAAGTACTGCAATATTTTGAATTGGTATTCCTGAGTTAACACAAACTGGCCCGATACTGATGTCATTCATGTCAATATTTGACATTGGAATATCATCACACGTATAGTGTATATCCTCTTGCGAGTCACTCATATTTACTTCACTCATATTGGTAACTAACTTCTCTAACCTTAAATGATTTCTCTCTCCAGGCCTTGATTTTCCTGTTGAATGAAAATCTATCTTGATATCTGTTTGTAATCTTAGAAAAGGTTGGTTCCATTGGGTTAGCCATTTCATTTCTCTAAGCAGTGTTGAGTTTAGGGGGTATGTCTGAAGGTGTTTTGTACTTTGAGGCAGTTTTCTCACAAGCAATAGTACTATGGCCTAAGGCTTTACACTCTGTGCAAATGAGAGGTTTCCAAAGGTAGCACACCTTAACGGACTGCTCGTTTCCATTAGGAAGAAGCACGTCGAATTCCTCCGGTAGGTCCTGGTCAGAAGTCACCTCTACCACACATATGGCATATTATAATCATTCTAACTTCTCAGTGTTTTCTTCCATGCAGAAAAACCTCCCGGCTCTCGTGGTAAGATAACTTACACCAATTTTAGACCATTCCAAAGGTAGAATATTGTACAGTTTGATCCAGACAGGAACATTTTGTATCATAGAGCACTTATTACTTAAACTTGTATCCCACGCTTTGATAATGAAGACCTTATCTCGCATGACAATTGGATCAGATTGTAGGATTTTACTCCTATCCTCAGCCAGCACAAACAAAAAAAGAAAAGCGTACCATTCGATCGAACCGAAAACTTACCCTTAGTTTTCCATCGATTCAGCAGTAGGTTGATAACAGTAGAAGCAAGGGGCTCATCCAAGAAAAATCCAACCAAATTATGTTCCCAAATGTTTCGTGTCGTGTCAAGTACCTCAGCAGAAGGTACAAGCTTATTTCCTGAGAAAATTAACTTAATGGGCGGCAGCGCAAAAGAGTCGGCATTTCTAGGATTTCTTGCAAAGAGATCTGTCCATTTCCTGAGTTGGTGAGGGTCTTCGGGTTGAGCTGAAGGTAAAGGAGGAGGTGGGTCTGGAGGACATGGGACAGGAGTTGTTTTGTTTTGCCCTAAACTCTTGAGTGCCCAAAATTGTATGGGTATTCAAGTAGTTCAGGTATTTACAGATACTTTGGGGAGCTTAGAGCAGGAGGCTTCAGCGTTATATAGATATTGTTATTTCCAATGTGTTGTAAGTGTTGTACTTCGATAAGGTATGCTTATATAGTTAAAATTTTGTATTCCAAATGATGTTATATATTATATTTTGTTCTGTTGCGATATGAGATTATGTGTTGTTTCTGTTCTTCTTCTATCTTTCTTCTTTATTTCATAACGATTCGTATTTCTGTGCAATTCAGGTTGGACGTGCGGTATATTTAGTCAACTCAAATAGTACAGAAATTCGGGCCATTACATTTGGTATCAAGGCTTAGGTTAAGCGAACCCCTAGGTTTTGGTGGGGTTTACTCATTGGAGATAGGGTTAGTAGTACCCTAGAATGAGTTGAGTGTATATATACGAGAGTGCATATTTTTTAGTTGATATAAAAATAGTTTTATATTGTGTTGACTGGTTTGGCGAGTGGTTTATGAATTATGGTCGATAAACAAAGTACAACTGAATCAATAGGTATTTCTAAATACTTAAGCACAGCAATTCGATATAATATTGTTCTAAAACGGGTAAATGAAATAATTTTTCCCAAAACTATATTCTGGTATAGAAGGAACAATTTTTTGTAATTATTATAGTATATGGATGTGTTGCTTGTTATTTTTATAATCAAATGAGAATATAAATTGAAATGGATATATATAATCAAATAGAATTTGTATATGAATGAAATATACAAATGAAATGAATAAAAGTTGGATTCGAACTAAAATTCGGAATTTAAAGTCCGGAAGATTGAAAAAATAATTTGTGTAGTATATTAAAATAGTAGAGGTTTATTTTAGATGGATTTTTAGAATAATAAAGCATTAAACTCACTTCAGTCCCGGGAAAATAATTCCAATGATGAGTCAACCATGATCAGTGTTCATTTTCGAGTTTCTAAATGATGGATCGCAACATTAGAAAAATTTCTGATGGAAATTTATTTGAGAAAATAGGTTGTTTTGGGAAATTCAAATGTTTTGAATTTGGGATGATCATAAATATATGCAAATACTTGTATGATTTCAAAAGGGTTGGAAATAAAAACCCGGGAATTTAAATTTAACTTAATCAAGTTAAATTGATTGAAATAGAAAAATTGATTAGAATCAATTTGAATGTATATAAATGAAAACCAAAAGTTTGGAACTAAAGTTGTAGAAATATGAAGAGTTGAGTTTCAACAAAAGTGGGTTTTGAAAATTTAATGGGTTTGTAGCATTTTTCCTACATTAGTAATTTCGAGGACGAAATTCTTTTAAAAGGGAAGAATGTAACGACCTAGATCTTTGGTCAAGTAATTTTAAACATGTAATATTGTTTTAAATGCTCAGTTGATAATATAAATGGACTTTTATATGAAATTTATCGATTTAATAATTGAATATGATTTAATTTCGAGTATATCAAATTATTATAATATGAAAATGAAAAATAATTGAATTTGAATTTAAAAATTTGATCGAAACGATTTAGATGATCAAATATAAACTCTATTTGGAATATATATGATAATAATAATTTATTATGGAGAAGTTAATTACTTTGAATTTAAATTATAATTTATCAATTTAATTTGGTACGTAAAAATAGTTAATTTTCGAATGACCTAGGTTTCAACGAAACCAATTATAATGGGTCTGAAATTTCAAACCTGTGACGACCCCAAACCCCCATACAACAGTGGCAAGGGTAATCTTTGGAATATAACACATAAACAGATAACGACAAAACAGAATTATAGAAATACACCAGATAATGTACATCAAAATACACTGGATAAACATAATCATCAGAGTTACACCGTATATAGGATCATACTTAGTACAAAATACAGTTCAGCTATACATAAATGTCTACAGCGGAATCAAAACATAATATGTATAATAGGAGCTGAACAGTATAAAATGAGATAAATGGTAGAATCCATCTTCAGCTCCAACTATCCAGAAAGAGCCTGCTAAAACATGAATACAAGGCTGCCCGTGTAGAAATAAGGGCACCCGAGTTTGCAAGTGAAACAAACTATGAGTCAGTCATGGGACTGGTATGAGAAATCTACTTTACTGGTTAAACAATAATAACAAGGCAAATCATAGGACCACGCCACTTTCGCGGAACGGGTTAACCATAGTGATTGCCAGTGCATGAATAAAGTAAGTTATTCAAACAACGCAATGCTTTTAGAAAGAATGAAGCCAATATAAGACTCAAGTCCCATCACACAAAGCAACGCAAACTAGAGGATAGAGTTTTTACCTTATATTGACCAAAATATGCTTGACACGTATGAAACAAAGTCATTTGATATTATTACTAGTGTTTATATGTTTCAAAAACAATTTCAATCATAAGTATCAATCATAGACAGCATAAGTGCCCCATACCACTATGTCGCCATATATAGGTATACAATCAAAACCGCACATGTCGTATTTGGAAATTGGATTTCCGTCACGAACCAAGGCAAAAGATAGTCCTTACCGACTTCGAGACTATCTAGCCCGAGTCTCTGGGTCAGAGCGCATCGACCCTTGGATCGTCAGGGCCGGTCCACTCGATGTGGATTATTATGCCTGAACACTGCGTTTCCCCGCCTTTTGGGGCGTAAATGAGTCCTATGACTCCATCGGCTCCACATAGTCACCGATATATCTGAGGCGCCTCACAATCCAACAACCACACAGGTGAAAATAATATAAATGTCAGGGCTGGTATGTCACTGACACCACCCTAGATAGAAGGAAACGCATGTCCTTCCTGATGTCCTCTCCCGTTTCTGGTTCATACCGGGGTGTGAGGCTCGTGAATCAATGCTATACACAAAGCTATGCCACACAGGCGGTGCTTTGATCGTCAACCACAAGACTTTGCTTTTCACCAGAAGCTTTGATCCTTTGCATCTCAGCATGCCACGCAGGCAATTCATGCCATGCAACTGATGGCTATCAATCACACAGAATGAAATCCAATGTCAAACACACAATCCATTTACAAATCTGTTCTGGGTTTGAACGAAACCGGAGGCACTTTATTCCTTGTATCTCCGATCGATATCCAAGTACGTCTGGACGATCACCACTTATTATCTATATCTTGGGATGCCTCCCAATCAAGACATCAGTAATCATCCAAACGACGTGAAGATCTCCGGTCTTCAACCACCGTCTTCATCATCGACTTCTTATCGTCGATCAATTATTTGAAATGAAATTTAACTCGGCTTTTTCAAATAATTCACATATATTTAGAATTTAAATCAATTCATTTCATGGTTAAGTTATTCGATATCCATATTCAGTTCATTAATGTAAATTTCATGCCAGACACATTCAACCATCAGAATATCCAATAAACAGAGTAAATTCAGTTCATTTCCATTCCATATCGTTAATAATATTTTATAACGACTTTTCGCTATTTTTATTTATTTAAAAGTAGCTCATTTTATATAAACGACGCTTCAGGACATATGGCGGCCATGGCGTCTTCAGATTTGATTTACATATATCTGAAAATCCGACCGTTGGATCTTTACAAATTTTAGGTCATTAGAAAGATCTTTTCAAAACGAATCCAATGGTTCTAGTTTTGGGAAAATCCGACGGTCGGATCTCCCGGTACTATCGTTTGAAGTTACGATTTCAAAATACGAACTGCAGCGTCGTTATTCGATTTATTTTAATTATATTTATAATATATAAATATAATCGATTCTGGCGTTGTTTTCATTCAGATTTGAATTAAACATTCCAAACAATCCAACTGTTGGATCTTTACAAAGTTGGTGTCGTTCGAAAGATATTTCCAAAGCGAACCCAACGGTTTTGGTTTTGGGAAAATCCGATGGTCGGATCTCCCTAATCATTTGAAATCACGGTTTCAAAATACGACCTGCAGCTTCGTTATTCGATTTATTTTAATTATATTTATATATATATATAAATATAATCTATTCCTCTATTTCAAAACCATATTCATTTCATATATTTGATAAAAATGATATTTTTATCCAACGGATATTTATTTCAATACATCTCTATTTTTAACAATTCATATATATAATAAAATTGTGATTTTTATTGTCAAACAATTTATTTCAAAACACAATTATTTTATATACTTCATAAAGATGGTAAAAATGGTATTTTTATTGTAAAACAATTTATTTCAAAACACGATTATTTTATATAGTTCATATAGATGATAAAAATGTGATTTTTATTGTAAAACAATTTATTTCAAAACACGATTATTTTGTATAGTTTATATATATGATAAAAATGTTATTTTTATTGTAAAACAATTTATTTCAAAACACGATTATTTTATATAGTTCATATATATGATAAAAATGTTATTTTTATCTTTCAAAGAATTTATTCAATACATGAATGTCATTCAACACATGAATTTTATTCAACACATGAATTTCTATTCAACACATGAATATAGTTTCAACACATGAATATAGTTCCAACACATGAATATTATTGAAAATTTCGGTAGCATAACGGCTGGGTAGTTAAAACCGGCACCGTCCCGAGTACGGCTCCTCGCTCTACCTTAAAGCCTCGCAGCTTTTGACAATGGAGATTTCAATATCTAGTTTGTAAGTAGACGAATTTTCCCATATACTAATCCTACTGGGATTTCAACCACCATTAATCATTTCCAATCAACCATTCATGATATTCACCAAATTCCACATCAACCAAATCCAAACAATATCAAAACCAAGATATATCGTCCATGGTCTGTGGACGAGGGGAGTGTGTGTGTGTATATATATATATATATATATATATATATTGATATACGTATATAACTATATTTCGATTTCATCTCAATATATTTCAATATCATTCAATGCATATATAATTTTTACAATGCATATATAACTTATACATCGAACATACAACTTATACAACGCTTATACATGAGGTGTACAATGCTTAAATAACTATACATCGACTATATAATTTATACATCATCATTTCCATATCGTTTATAATTCAGAAATCTGACATTGGGTTCCACTCCTCCAAAAATTGTAGAAGGCTCAGAAAAATATCCGGTCTCTTCTAGAAGTAGAAGACGTCCGCACGAGTCCACTATCTCTTGTTTCACTGGACTTCGACCACATAGCAAAAAGATATGATTTTTAGAAGTAAATCATATTTCGTAGCGCTTGGAAGTGTTATAAAACAGTTTAAAGTATTAAAGCCGTTACCTTTCTGTTTAGTTCGAAACTAGGTTTCGATCTAGCACTAAAATCGTTGCATGATTCGAGGATCGGGCTGCGCCAATTGGAAGAGGACGGAACGGCATTCAAAACGAGGGCAGGGGCGTCCACTTCGACGGGGTGTAGAAGGGGCGGCGGTGTTGTGAAGTCGTCGACTTCGGGGCGCGATTCACAAAGCAGGGTCGACGAGGGAGGGAACAACTTATATGGAATTGAAGAGGAGGAGGAGGGCTTTAAAAAATTGCAAAGGGGAAGGGTGTAATTGTGAGAAGATTGGCCGGAATATGGACGGGAAGCTTAGAACACTCGACCTCGTCGATCGCAGGAATATCGGGGAGAGAGATGGTGATTTGGGAATTTGTGATTGGCCAAAGGAATTTTATTTTATTTATATATTTTTAAAATTAAAAAAATACCCTTTACCACTTACGAACTCCAATCCAAACCCAACGACTGTCGTCCCTAGCTAAATACCCACATTCCGAACAAAATGCGATATGTTTCGTAGGCCCATTCGACTGTTTCAGTCGGTTTTCCTTCAAATTAAAATATAAAACATTCAATATTTGATTTAAACGTATATTTCAATTTGCCAGGGCCACAAACTGATCCCAAAAATTCCAGAAAAATAAATCTAGCTATGTTTTGACGATACGGTCCCAACAAAACTAGTTACATCGAATTCTGAGACCGTTTGAAAAATGGCCATTTTCTGGTCGATCCGATTTAACTGAAATTAACCAAACACATTTTCCTTTGCCACGCTCACATATTGACTTCAAAAATTTGGGAATTTGAAACCTAACTATAATTTGACATCCAAGAACCAACAAAAGTGGTTTCGTCGAATTCTGAGGTCGTTTGCAAAATGACTATTTTCACGGGCTATATAGATTCTATAGCGACCTTTCTGAAAATTCATTTGGTCATAACTTTTGATTCTCGCTATGAAACTTCGATTTTTCAGATTCATTAGCAAGATATTCGTAAACAGATTTAAATATTTTTGGTTTTACTAAAATTCGTTTTATTTTGCACCCGGTACAGTCAGACAAAGTTCGAATTCAAATTTTGAAACTGCCGCGCCATTTCAGGCCTTGTTTATAATTAAAATAAATATATTTATTTTCAAACATCGATTCAAACATACCTTTCATCGTTATTATTTAAAATAATTTATTATAAATATTTAAAATCCACTAAAATAGCCAAAATAAAATTTTTAAATTGGTTCTGATTTTCCAGGTTGTTACATTCTCCCCCACTTAAAAACTTTTCATCCTCGAAAAGGAACGAAGTCAAAAGTTATTTAATTAACCAACTGAACTTTCATTCTGGATTTCATTCTTTAACTTTTCAGTTTTTAAGAATTTTCAAATTCTTCAAAAATTTGGCTAACACCCTAAATTTTCGAAAAAATTCGCCATAACCCCCTTTGTACGGGGAGGGGTTTGGAAATTTATTGGGCCGTATTAGGTACCCAATGAATCCTAATAAGCATACACATATTTATAGTGATATATTCTAATGTCCACAGGGGAGTGTGCATAGATAATAACTCCAGAGAATAAATTCCCGTCATCCCATAAATAATTTTTGTGCCTTAATGACTAGAGAGACGTGTTTATTATCATCTCCAGACCCGTGTGGGTTTTTTATTCATCTGGCAATTCATCATTACATTTTATATAGTCCATATCAGTCATCAGTTCAACCTATAATATATATTCCATATTTGTCATTAGTTCAACCTGTAATATATAGTCATCGCCATACAAGCCTCTCGCTCGTATGGTAAATCTTCAACCTCGTCACATAAGCTCCAAATGCTTATGTGGTATATGATGAAGTATGCTATCTTAAAGAAGTATGCCATCTTCAAGAAGTATGTCATGCAGTGTAGCTCAAAATTAATTGTTACTATCCTAAGGCGACATTTATTATTACACACAGAACAACCAGCACTCCGCATCCAATGGCACTCACAGGAGTTGATATAATAAAATTGTGCATCTAACTCATTAAGGTTTACCTATTTGTCGGGCACGCAAATAAATTCTTTACTCAACAGCAAATCCATTTACCTGTTCAAACATATATATAATGTACATGTATATATTTCTAATCAATTCTCTAATCAGTTCAATGTGTGATTTAATCGAATAAATTTACCATTCATTCTCTTATTGATCTAATTAATTATTATTCCAATAATTTGATTAATCAAATTCTTGACCACACAACATAAACCGCAATCAATTTATTTTTAACTTTTCAAAAATATACTAATTATTTCATACACTCTTTTTAAATCATTCAGACTATATAATTAAATAGTTTACATCCATGAAAAGAAAGTAACAACCAAGTAGAGAACATAATGGAAATTGCCAAATATGGTAAATATACCTTGCACTTTCTATTCTCTTGAAACTTCTCATCAAGTCTAAATCTCTTCTTTGCTTTCGATAGGCTCTAAATCCATCCTTTCTTTGTTTCTTTAAAGCTCTGCAATTTATCGACAAATGTCCCTGCTTATTGCAGTCATTGCATACGGTAGTTGTTATTGGTTCTTTCTCAGATTTTACCCTTTTCCTCTTGGCTCTGGGCTTCTTACTGCCCTCAGGCATCGTACTGGCCTCAGAACTATCAGTCTCAGACTCCCCTTTGTTACTAGAGCTGAGTTCCTCTTCGTTGTTTAAAAGACCTTTCTTATGGAGATCTTCGTACTGATAAGCCATGTATATCATTTCAGAAAAAGGAAGTTTCACATGCCCCATTACACTACTTTGGTACTTTCTTTGAAGCCCATTAATAAACCTTAGATTCTTCCTTTTAGATTTTGAATTAGATGCGGGGCAAAATGAGAAAGTTCATTGAATTTCTTATGATATTCCGGAATGGTCATATCTCCTTGTACCAGATAGTAGAATTCATCACATAACCGCTCAGTTGCTTCTGGAGGAATAAATCTTTCAATGAAAATCTCTTTAAACCTATCCCAGTTAATATTACCTTCTGGATTATCTTTCCCACCAGATTAAAGCTTCATCTTTGAGTGCCCAAGATGCCAATAATCTTTTCTGATCATCTCTTAGCTGGAAACGTTCAAAAATTCTTTCAGCAGAACTCATCCAAGCTTGAGTTTGAATAATGGATTCATTGCCCGAGAATGGTACTCCACCCATATTTCGATATCTCTTTAATAGAGCTTCTATGTCTGTTCCTGGTTGTGGGAGCACGATTGGCTCATTAGAATGTTGAACCATAGAATTTCTTCTTCTGTTTCTGCCACTCATTTTTCTATGTCTGCAAATGGCAGACAAAGTGTCAGGTCAACAGAAAAGATAGTATAAAACATAGAGACATATACTTGAATGAAAATGTGTCTACTGGGGTGTATTTCTGTGACGACCCCAAACCCCGTACCGACGGAGGCAAGGGTAATCTTTGGAATATAACACATAAACAAATAACAGCAGAACAGAATTAAATAAATACACAGATAATGCACAATAGAATATACTGGATAAACATAATCATCAGAGTTACACAGTATACAGGATCTTACTTAGTACAAATACAGTTCAGCTATACATAAATGTCTACAGTGGAAAACAAACATAATGTACAATAGGAGCTGAACAGCATAAAAAGAGATAAATAATAGAATCCATCTTTAGCTCCAGCTATCCAGAAAGAGCCAGCTAATACCTGAATACAAGGCTGCCCGTGTAGAAAAAGGGGCACCCGAGTTTGAAAGTGAAACAAACTACGAGTCAGTCATGGGACTGGTATGAGAAATCTACTCAACACATTTAAAATATGGATAATCACAGGACCACGCCACTTTCGTGGAACCGGTTTACTCCATTGGATTGCCAGTGCTTCAAAAACAAATAGATCTTTTAAACATCGCAATGCTTTTTATAAAAATGAAGCCATTATAAGACTCAGTTCCCATCACACAATGCAACGCAAACCGGAGGATAGAGTTTTACCTTATAATGGCCAAAATATGCTTAATACGAATAAAACAAAAGCATTTGATATTACTATTGGTGTTTATATGTTTCAAAAACAGTTTCAAATCATAACTATCAATCATAGACGACATGAGCGTCTCATGCCACTATGTCACCATATATAGGTATACAATCAAAACCGCACAATCACGTATTTGGAAATTGGATTTCCGTCATGAACCAAGGCAAAAGATAGTCCTTACCGACTTCGCGACTCTCTAGCCCGAGCCACAGGCAAGCGCGTAGGCAGGCATTGGAGCGACAGGTCCGGTCCACCGATGTGGATTATTATGCCTGAACAATACGTTTCCCCGCCCTTTGGGGCGTAAACGAGCCAACGAATGACTCCATCGGTCCCGGATCGACCGATATATCTGAGGCGCCTCGCAACAGCAACAACCACATAAGTCAATCTTGTCAGGGCGTGTAAAACCACTGATGCCACTTCTAACTAGAAAGAAGCGCATGCCCTCCCTGAGGTCCTTCTCCCGTTTCTGGTTCATACCGGGGTGTGAGGCTCGCGAATTCACGTTGTACACAAAGCTACGCCACACAGGCGGTGCTTTGATCATCACCACAAGACTTTGCTTTTCAACAGAAGCCCTGATCACTGCATCTTAGCATGCCACATAAGCAATTCACACCGTGCAACTGATGGCTATCAATCACACAGAATAAATTCCAATGTCAGACACACTGTCCATTTGCAAGTCCATTCTGGGTCTGAACGAAACCGGAGGCACTATATACCTCGCAAACCCATCAACCTCCACGAACGTCTGCACGATCACCACTCATTATCCATATTTCGGGATGCCTCCCAATCAAGACCTCGGTTACCATCCAAACGAGGTGAAGATCTCCGGTCTTCGACCACAGTCTTCATCTTCGATTTCTTATCGTCGATTCAGTTATTCAGAATGGGATAAACCCGGTCTTTCTGAGCAACTCGCATATATAATAAACAAGTGCTACACAAACACTACTATGCATCATTTCAATTCATTAGTCACTAACCGTGAATCACTAAGAGAACGATTTCCCAAATATTAACCCCGAAGGCCGAAACCAACATCAGATCAACACCCAGGAAACCATTCGACTTAGCCAACCTTCAGTTAGTTTCTAAATTTCACATCCATATCGTTTATAATTTTTATAACGATTTATCGCTATTTTTATTTATTTTAAAATAGCCAATTTATTCAAAACAACGCTTCGGGCCATAACGCGGTCGTGGCGCTGTTTTTCTTCAGATTCGATTTACACATATATGAAAATCTAACCGTTGGATCTTCACAAAATTTACATCATTAGAAAGATCTTTTCAAAACGAATCCAACGGTTCCAGTTTCGGGAAAATCCGACGGTCGGATCTCCCGGTATAATCGTTTGAAATTTCGACTTCAAAATACGAACTGCAGCGTCGTTATTCGATTTAATATAATTATATTTATATATAAATATAAATATAATCGATTCTGGCGCTGTTTTTCTTCAGATTTGAATTAAACATTCCAGACAATCCAACCGTTGGATTTTTACAAAGTTGGTACCGTTGAAAAGATATTTCCAAAGCGAACCCAACGGTTGCGATTTCGGGAAAATCCGATGGTCGGATCTCCCGCACTAATCGTTTGAAATCACGATTTCAAAATACGAACTGTAGCTTCGTTATTCGATATATTTCAATTCTATTTATACATATATATATCGATTCTTCGATTTCAAAACTATTTGATTTTCATACATTTGATAAAAATGATATTTTCATCTAACTGTGTTCTATTTCCGCACTTCACTATTTCAACAATTCATGTATATAATAAGAGTGTGATTTTTAATGTAAAACAATTTACTTCAAAACTCGACTATTTTATATAGTTAATATAGGTGATAAAAATAGGATTTTTATTATAAAACAATTTATTTCAAAACTCGACTATTTTATATAGTTCATATAGGTGATAAAAATATGATTTTTATTATAAAACAATTTATTTCAAAATATGAATACCACTCAACACATGAATTTCAATTCAACGAATGAATTTCGATTCAACACATGAAGGTTTTCTATAGTTTGTATATATAGATAAAAAGGTGATTTTTATATTTAAAAACACGAATACCATTCAACACATGAATTCTATTCAACGAAAGAATTTCAATTCAACACATGAAGGTTTTCTATAGTTTGTATATATAGATAAAAAGGTGATTTTTATATTTAAAAACACGAATACCATTCAACACATGAATTCTATTCAACGAATGAATTTCAATTCAACACATGAAGGTTTTCTATAGTTTGTATATATAGATAAAAAGGTGATTTTTATATTTAAAAACACGAATACCATTCAACACATGAATTCTATTCAACGAATGAATTTCAATTCAACACATGAAGGTTTTCTATAGTTTGTATATATAGATAAAACGGTGATTTTTATATTTAAAAACACGAATACCATTCAACACATGAATTCTATTCAACGAATGAATTTCAATTCAACACATGAAGGTTTTCTATAGTTTGTATATATAGATAAAAAGATGATTTTTATATTTAAAAACACGAATACCATTCAACACATGAATTCTTTTCAACGATTGAATTTCAATTCAACATATGAAGGTTTTCTATTCAACGAATAAATACAGTTTCAACAAATGAAAATAATTCTAACACATGAATATTATTCAAAATTTCGGCAGCCTAACGGCAGGGTAGTTAAAACCGGGACCGTCCCTAGTACGTCTCCTCGCTCTACCTTAAAGCCTCGCAGTTTTTGACAATGGGGAATCATGCATCTAGTTCGCATGCAGGCGGCATGTATATTTTTTCATTTCCACAAACTAATCCTATGTGGTTTCAACCAAATATTTCTCAACCACAAACGGGTATTTTTCAACCACAATCAATCAATTTCAACCACAAACAATTTCAATCAACCATTCATAATCGACCAATTTTCAAACCAATCACAACCAATAAATATCGTCCATGGTTTGTGGACGAGGGGCGTATATATATATATATATATATATATATATATATATATATATATATAGCACTTCACTTCTATTTCAACACATATATAATTTTTACAACGCATATATAACTTATACATCTGTTTGAGAACAAATTATACAATTGTAAACAACTGTAAAATCCGTTCGGCTTTCCTAAACAACAAGGATTGTTGTAGAGGCTGTCGAACTCTGGGACCAAAAATATTTTAATTAATAAATCCAATCAAGTTATTCCAGGATTTTGATTGATTGAAAACACAGAAAATAACAACAATTAAATAAAAAAAGATTTATCTAATAAGAGAAAGCAATTAGGGGATAATGACATAGATTAGATTCACACTCATCAATAGCCAACAAATAAATATAGATCTAATTCATGTTTCTGTCACAAACACGAATCAACGATAAATAGATTCTTAGAAAAAAATAAGCAAATAACGACAAGCATAGCCTATGCAGGAGCTGAGCTCTTAAACAACCATAGACTATCAGGACAGATTCACAAATTAATTTCTAAAACCCTAAAATTAGATCTAAATCTGATAATTGTTAGATCGAACACGAATATACCCTGTGAAGGAGCATAGCTCTTAAACGACACAGAATATGAAGGTTCAGATCTAACCCTTGATTCAGATCCAGATCTATATGTATAAAGTCCTCATCTATTGGCTATGTGATTCATGTTGAATCATATCTATTAGCGTCATCACCCCCTAATCAAAGGGGATTAGCTAGACATAGCTAAAGAAGAAGAGAAAAATAAAATAACGGACATAAACAAAATAAAACTACAACTAAATAGAACAGGGGAAGAAGAATGATTTTATTCCAAGAAAAAGATTACAGAATAAAACTAAGTGTGTCTTTACAATGAATGAGATAGAGTGTATTTATAGCTGATATGACAAAGGCTACTTGGCAAATTCCATAATGTGGGACTAAAGAATTAGCCCAACTAACACAAAAGCTAGTGTGAACACAGCTGTAGAGTGAGAGGCCATGCAAATGAGCTAATGTGAACGCAGTATGAGTCTTTTTTGAGCCAAATCTACCCAACTGAACTCTATTTGCAACCGTTCTTCAAGCTTTAATAATTTCAACTTCACTCTTTTTAAGAAAATTCTTCATGCTTTATCCATCAAATGCTCTAAACCAAGCTTTTTATCAACAACCTGAAAACACAGCTATAAATACACAATATTAATAATTTTAAATAGAAAAATAGAAAAATAAGCGGATAAAATATACACATTTACGTGTATATCCAATACCCCCACACTTATCTTTTTATTCGTCCTAGAATAAACTAAACTAAGATATGTCACACTTTCGTAGGAAACACGATTGCATCTAGCGTATGCAACAAGCCATTAAACCTCTGGGTGTCCCCAGTAGGACGAGTGTTGTCTCGTGAGGGTTTTCAGCGGATACTACCCACAAAATCCAAAGTGTCTTATGTACGCGGATTAATCAAACAATATATTTAAGGTCTTTCACATTCCAAGGATTTCACCTAACTTCAAACGGTTTAGCCCCAAATTGTCCGTCCCATAATTAGTGCAAAAATGAACAAAAATTTTCAAGCTGAATCGTAATTCCTTGATAACACTGTAATTGTCTTGAAGGTTAAGAGCGTGGTGTCAACCAAAGTTCTACACATCGACAATGTACACCCAATCGTTTATTTGACCTTTTTTTTTGAATAATTTTGCACCAATCTAACTGTAATGTATTGGATGTGAGTTATGCATAGATGAAGGAGAATTTTGTAAGTTCTAAAAAGATTATAGATAAGAGGGCAAGTGTATTAGTTGAATTTCAAGCTACAAAAGATAAAGTAATACTAAGGCACATATGAACATTTTTATTTCCTTTCATCTCCTCTACTACAATCCTCACTTCCAAGTACGGTAGAATGGATGGAATGGAATTGAATGCTTTATAGTCAAGAATGATGAATGACTATTTTATTCAGAGAGACTCTCTTTTATTTCATTTTTTTTCATTTTTACATTTTTTTTTCTTTTCCTTTTTTTTGCATGATGAATGATGAATGGAGATGGATACCGTACATTATTTCATTTGATTCCTCCTCTACTAAACCAACACTTCATGAAAGGAAAGTTTTGTGCCCTAGTTACTCTACTTCTATAACCTTAATTCAACACACAAGTCTGGATTGATGTTATACAAAAAGCTGAAAGGAATGATAAGCAAAGTTTCGTAAGATAGATATCCCATAAGAAATAAGATGTGGTATATGGTTATCCTACCTTAAAACAAGTACGGAGTGGGTGGTGTAATATTGGTATAAAAAGTGACGTTTTTGACCTTTAAACAAAGGTTCTTGAGTATACCAATTTAAGATAAACTTGTCGAAACATGGATGTGAATCGACTAAAACTTGGGTTTGAATAATGTGGGGTATCGAAGAAGAACGCTACAATGATTCATTTCTCCTTAATTAGGCCAAGTGGATTTTAGAACTTACGATTTTGAAAATTTCAGTGGGAAAGAAAATATTATGCATGAAAACTAACTCAGAAAATTCAACAAATGTAGGTGCAAAATCCTTTTATTTCGTGATTTTTTTTTTGATTATTTTTACTTGCACATTCTAACATGTATAACAAAGGTTGACACGCTTACTCCAGAACACGACTAACATCTGCGCAGTCTCAAGCTAGCATCTTAAAAAGACACATTACGATTCAATGAATAAATAATGTTCATTCCCATCACCCAACAATTCAACTTATCAAACAAGAACCAAGGTGTTATTATGAATTTAAGTTAATCCCTGTTCAATGAATGACCTACTTAATAAAATTTGATTGCTGATGTAATGTAAATTCCCCCCACACTTGAGTGTGACTGTGTCCTCACAGTCATTATTCAGACATATCTTAGTGAAAGGGAAATAAATAAGAGAATATTTACATACGTACAAAAGAGGGTTAGTGCGTCTTACCGAATGTAATGTGGCTCATGGAGGACCATGAGCTCTTCCTCTTGGTTGGGTATTGGTTCCAAGTAAGGTTTAAGGCGTTGACCATTGACCTTAAAGGATGATCCATCGGTTAGATTCTCAATTTCTACCGCACCATATGGAAAAACAGTCCGTACAGTGTAAGGTCCTGTCCATCTAGATTTTAACTTACCTGGAAATAAATGCAGTTTTGAGTCATACAACAGAACTTTTTGACCTGGCAAGAATGTTTTACGTAAAATTGATTTATCATGAAAAACTTTTGTTCTGTCCTTGTAAATTCGTTCATTTTCATAGGCATCATTTCGAATTTCATCAAGTTCATTAAGTTGAAGCTTCCTATGTTCACCTGCTTGCTCTAAATCAAGATTCAAAGTTTTTACTGCCCATAACGCCCTATGTTCTAGTTCAACTGGCAAGTGACACGGCTTACCAAAAATCAACCGATAAGGCGACATACCCAAGTTGGTTTTGAAAGCGGTGCGGTAAGCCCAAAGAGCATCAGTTAACTTTTGGGACCAATCTTTACGATTTCGATTCACAGTTTTCTCAAGAATTTGTTTAATCTACCTATTCGATACTTCAACTTGCCCACAAGTTTGAGGATGGTAAGGAGTAGATAACTTGTGGGTTATCGAATACTTTCTCATGAGAGCTTCAAAAGAACGATTACATAAGTGTGTACCATTATCACTGATTATTGTGCGAGGTGTGCCAAACCTAGAAATGGTGTTTTCTTTTAAGAAGCGCACAACAACCTTGCTATCGTTTGTTTTGCATGGTACAGCTTCAACCCATTTGGAAACATAATCAACAGCTAAGAGAATGTAAAGGTTCCCAAAAGAATTAGGGAAGGGTCCCATGAAGTCTATACCCCACACATCAAAAATTTCGACCTCTAGAATGGGGTTTAGGGGCATCATATTCCGTTTAGAAATTTTCCCTAAGAATTGACATCGATCACAAGTTTTGCAAAATTCGTACGCGTCTTTGAAAAGGGTGGGCCAGTAGAAACCCGATTGGAGAACCTTTTCGGCTGTCTTTTTGGGACCGAAGTGACCACCGCATGCTTGGTCATGACAGAAAGAGAGGACACTGTGAATTTCAGTGTCCGGAACACATCTTCGAATGATTTGGTCAGGACAATACTTGAAAAGATAGGGGTCGTCCCAATAAAAATGTTTCACTTGGGAAAAGAATTTGTGTTTATCCTGCTTAGACCAAAAAGAAGGGATTTGCTTGGTGACTAAGTAGTTGACAATGTCAACAAACCAAGGATCAGTGGATAGAGAAAACAGCTATTCATTGGGGAAATTCTCATTGATCGGAAGAGAAGAAGACGAGGCATTTGGAAGACGAGACAGGTGGTCCGCAATAACGTTGTCAGATCCTTTTTTATCCTTAATGGTAAGGTCAAATTCTTGAAGTAGAAGGATCCAACGAATGAGACGAGCCTTAGCATCCTTTTTAGAGAAAAGATACCTAAGTGCGGAATGATCGGTATAAACCGTTATGTGTGAGCCAACTAGATAAGGCCTGAATTTTTCTAGAGCAAAAAAAACTGCCAAAAGTTCTTTTTCAGTGCTCGTATAATTGATTTGGGCATCGTTCAAAGTCTTACTCGCGTAGTAAATGACATGAAGAATTTTATCGATACGTTGTCCTAAGACAGCGCCAACAGCGAAATTTGAGGCATCACACATGATTTCAAAAGGCAGCTTCCAGTTGGGAGAGGGGATGATCGGAGCAGAGACAAGTTCATTTTTAAGATGCTCAAAAGATGAAATGCAATCAGAATTGAAGTCGAAAGGAACATCCTTACCAAGAAGATTGGTCAAAGGTCGAGTGATTTTGCTAAAATCCTTTATAAAGCGACGGTAAAAACCAGCATGACCTAAAAAGGATCGGATGTCTTTAACAGATTTGGGAATGGGAAGATTCGAGATAACTTCGATTTTAGCTTTGTCTACTTTTATTCCTTTATTAGAGATGACATGTCCTAAAACAATGCCATGTTTGACCATGAAGTGACACTTTTCCCAATTAAGAGTTAAGTGTTTATCTTTGCAACGGTTAAGAACAAGATCCAGGTGATGTAAACACTCAGTGTAGGAATCCCCAAAGATGGAAAAATCGTCCATGACCACTTCCAAAAATCGCTCGATCATATCAGAAAAAATGCTAATCATGCACCTCTGAAAGGTTGCAGGTGCATTACAGAGACCAAAAGGCATACGTCGGTACGCAAATGTACCAAATGGACAAGTGAAAGTGGTTTTCTTTTGGTCCTCAAGAGCGATAGGGATTTGATTATAGCCCGAGTACCCGTCAAGGAAACAATAGTACTCGTGACTGGCTAGTCGTTCTAACATTTGATCGATAAATGGTAGAGGGAAATGATCCTTACGTGTTGCAGCGTTAAGTTTCCTATAGTCAATGAAATCACGCCAACCGGTCTGGGTGCGGGTTGGGATAAGCTCGTTAGCTTCATTTTGGATCACGGTAATCCCTGATTTCTTAGGTACAACATGAATCGGACTAACCCATTAACTATCAGAAATCGGGTAGATGATTCCATTGTCAAGGCATTTAAGGATTTCAGCACGAACTGCTTCTTTCATGATGGGGTTTAGTCGACGCTGGGGATCCCGAGTTGGTTTGTCATCATCTATAAGGTGGATTCGATGTTGGACTATCGAAGGACTAATCCCCTTAATATCAGCCATGGACCAACCAATTGCTTCCTTATTTTTCTTAAGGATGGGAAGGAACAATTGTTCCTGCTCTAAAGTAAGGTTAGAAGCGATAATGACAGGAAAAGTTTCATTGTCTCCTAAGTAAGCATACTTAAGATGACTGGGCAGCACTTTGAGGTCAGATTTTGGGGACGACTCAACCGAAGAAATTGGTTGAGGAATGGCTCAATTGTGAGCGGCTCAACAGAAATTGAATCAGAGACATTTTCGGGAATATCTTGAAATAATGTTTCATAATTTGATTCAATTTCATTGTTCAGATGATCGAGCTCAGGGTCATTGTCATGGACTGCATGGATTTCAGAAAATTGATCCACATACGAGTTAGGAGAGTTTTCGGTTCTAAAGATGTTTAGCTCGACGGTCATGTTACCGAAAGAAAGTTTCATAGACCCATTTCTACAGTTGATGAGAGCATTAGAAGTTGCTAAGAAGGGTCATCCTAGAATCAAAGGGATCTGGTTTGCAGGATTGCTTACCTGTTGAGTTTCTAGGACAATGAAATCAACTGGAAAGATGAATTCGCCTATTTTGATCAACACATCCTCGATTTCGCCCACAGGTTTCTTAATTGACCGGTCAGCAAGCTGAAGGGTAACCTTGGTGGGTTTCAGTTCTTCTAGCCCTAATTGGCGATAGACGGAATATGGAAGCAAGTTAACACTAGCACCTAAGTCTAGCAGGCATCTATCGATTTTCTTGTCCCCAATAGTACATGATATTGTGGGGCAGCCAGGATCTTTGTATTTCACTGGCATTGATTGGGACAAGACCTCGCTTAGAGTTGTCGCTAGAAACACTTTCTTAGGTACTTGTGTATGACGTTTTTGAGTGCACAAATCTTTTCGCGTACTGTGGAACTTGCTGTATAATATCTAAAAGAGGAATGTTCACTTTAACTTGCTTAAATATTTCAAGCATCTTTTCTAGCTAATCCATCTTTTTCCTAGGTCGGAGTCTATGAGGAAATGCAGCAGACAACTCAGTAGGTTGGGCTACTTGAGTTTGAGGATGGTCCTTGTCAGAAATTGGCTCGATGTTTTGATCTGAGTTGGTCAAATTTTCTGTCGGAGTTGGAAGATCGTCCGGTAAAGCATTTGGGTTAACCACATGGTTGTCAATCTTTTTGCCAGATCTAAGAGTCGTGACCGCATTCAAGTGACTAACGTTTGAATCTTGAATGATGTGAATTTGGTTGGAGTTAGGATTTTGACGGTTGGGGTTTGGAATGGGTTGACTCGGGAAAGTGCCTCTTTCCTGTTCGCTTATGGAAGTGGCTAACTGACTCATTTGCATTTCAAGTTTAGCAATCGATTGACTCGTGTTTTGCATGTGCGAAGTCAATAAATTTTGAAGATTGGTATTTGATTGGAGATTTTGAGTCGTCGCTTTAGTCAATTCTTCGAGAGTTTTCTCCAGTGATGTCAACCGTTTATCGTCTTGGGGAACAAAATATTGCTGCGCTTGGTTTTGAGAAGGTGGCGCAGGATGTTGGAATTGAGGTTGTTGAAAGGGAGGTTTCGAAGGATTATTCGAAAATGATTGAAAAGGAGGTCGAACCGCATTTGAATTTGCATTGTTTTGGGTCCAAGAGAAGTTAGGATGGTTTCTCCAACCTGGATTGTACGTTGGGGAGAATGGTCATTCCTAGTTTTGTTAAATGCGTTGAGTTGTTCCAATGAATGTGGGCATTGATCAGCTATGTGGTTAGGATCGTTACATTTGTAACATGATGTCTGAGATGCTTAAGCTTGATTTATTTGTGTTGATGAAAGGACATTATCGAATTTGGATTTCGTCGCGTCTATTTTTGCTTCTAAGGCTACTGATGATCCTACCGAATAAGCGTTAGATCGGGAATAAATCGATTTCTCGTTAGATCTTTCCCATTGAGCTGATTTTTCGGCCAAATTTTCGAGAAATTGCCAAGCTGCATTGTAATCTTGGGCTAAAAAATTTCCTTGGCACATTGATTCGAGCATGGTTCGAGAGTTATTTTCAAGTCCATCGTATAAAGTTTGACAAAGAGTCCATTTTTCGAAATTATGATGTGGACATTCGACTAGAAGCTCTTTAAATCTTTCAAAATATTTTGTAAAGGATTCACCCCCAAATTGATGAAAATTGACGATTTCGTTTCGAATTTTGGATGTTTTTTCCAGAGGGTAAAAATTTTTTAGAAAAATATTTACAAATTCACCCCAAGTTCCAATCGTATTTGAAGGCAAGCTATACAACCATTTCTCAGCATAATCGGTAAGTGCAAATGGAATTAACCTAAGTTTGATTCCATCGTCACTTAATTGTTGAAATTTCATGGTTGCACAAACTTGTTCAAATTTAGTCAAGAAAATATACGGATCATCACATTCTAAACTGCCGAACTTTGGAAGAGTATTTATGTGATTCGAATGAATTTCAAAGTGGTTACCCGTTGGGACGGGCAATATGATGCAAGAAGGAATAGAAACCCGATCGGGGAAGTATCTATCCATAAGAGATCGACGGGGATTTTCTTCAGCCATAGTTAAAGGAATGTTTGTTCGAACTAAATGATTATCTGAAGGATCACGAGTCCAATGACGCATGCACTAGCGAGAAGAATAAGGGAAGACGAGAAAAAACAAATTTGAGAAGCGAATTTTTTTTTAACAAAACGAGAATAATTTTGGAATTCTTTTTTTTTAGAGAAAAAGAATTAGACACAAAAGATTTTTTTTAATGAACCTAATGCAATTTACAATTTCTAGAATTATATAATGACGGTTTGATTTATTTCAACAAAAGACTTCTCAGCCAGTTAACGGACAGGAGTTATCGGTGCACCAGGAATCACCCTAGCAATGCAGCCGAAGGTTTAAGTACCTTCAGAGGAACAAACGATATAATATTTACGAATCACCGTAATATTTATAAACAGTTATTACTCTGCCGTAGTCTAGACACCGAGAAATAATCCGTTAGAACTAAACCAATTTGTCAAAATATAATGAAGTCCCTAGAAAATAAAAACAAAACTAAGATGAATGCAAATGTTTTTTTAATGTTTTAATCAGTCACAGAATGAACAGTCTCAGGACAATCACAGAACAGTCAATAGCAGAAATAAATAAATAAAACAAAATTTTTTTACAAGCAAGCCGATGGCCTGCAGAAGATTTTTACAAGCAATGTCTATATATATTTTTTTTATTTGCAGCAGCGGTCCCTGTAGAGTTAGAAAATACTCACCTTGATCGGCAGTCCGTCCAGTGCAATTGGGTCGCGCTAGCGTGTTCACACCCCACTTGGTGTGCAACCGCTCGAACACTGAATAGTCCGCTGCTTTTTATTGTTGTCGCCTTTTATTTATTGTTGTCGCCTTTTATTTATTGTTGTCGCCTTTTCTAATTCCACTGTACTTGTTTACGAAAAACTTCTCTATTTTTTTATATAGAAATAGAAGGAAACCCCCGAAAAACGACAAACTAAAATAAAAAGAAAAATTCTACAAACAAAAGCAAACACGCAGGCCTAAATTCAAACTAAAATAAAACTAAGGAAGACCCAAATTCCTTCTAAGTTTTCTTTTTTTTTATAGAGAAAAGAAAAACTAAATAAAATAAATAAACTAAATTGACTCAAAGAAAAAAAACTAAGCTTGGGCAAAAAAAATAAAAAGAAAAAGAAAACTAACCAAGACTAAGCAAATAAAAAAATCTATCGGACTCGCACCCAAGGGTTTGTGACAGACAACTGGCTTTTCGGAAGTCCAAATACCCTTCTCCTTATTTACGCAGTCCCCCCAAGAAACAAAATTCCAAATACCCTTATATAAATACCCAAGGGTTTGTGACAAATCTTCACACCGCAAATCAGCAAACCCGTACCACCCTTCAAAAACTCCCCGGCAACGGCGCCAAAATTTGTTTGCGAACAAATTATACAATTGTAAACAACTGTAAAATCCGTTCGGCTTTCCTAAACAACAAGGATTATTGTAGAGGGTGTCGAACTCTGGGACCAAAAATATTTTAATTAATAAATCCAATCAAGTTATTCCAGGATTTTGATTGATTGAAAACACAGAAAATAACAGCAATTAAATAAAAAAAAGATTTATCTAATAAGAGAAAGCAATTAGGGGATAATGACATAGATTAGATTCACACTCATCAATAGCCAACAAATAAATATAGATCTAATTCATATTTCTGCCACAAACACGAATCAACGATAAATAGATTCTTAGAAACAAATAAGTAAATAACGACAAGCATAGCCTATGCAGGAGCTGAGCTCTTAAACAACCATAGACTACCAGGACAGATTCACAAATTAATTTCTAAAACCCTAAAATTAGATCTAAATCTGATAATTGTTAGATCGAACACGAATATACCCTGTGAAAGAGCATAGCTCTTAAACGACACAGAATATGAAGGTTCAGATCTAACCCTTGATTCAGATCCAGATCTACATGTATAAAGTCCTCATCTATTGGCTATGTGATTCATGTTGAATCATATCTATTAGCGTCATCACCCCCTAATCAAAGGGGATTAGCTAGACATAGCTAAAGAAGAAGAGAAAAACAAAATAACAAACATAAATAAAATAAAACTACAACTAAATAGAACAGGGGAAGAAGAATGATTTTATTCCAAGAAAAAGATTACAGAATAAAACTAAGTTTGTCTTTACAATGAATGAGATAGAGTGTATTTATAGCTGATATGACAAAGGCTACTTGGCAAATTCCATAATGTGGGACTAAAGAATTAGCCCAACTAACACATAAGCTAGTGTGAACACAGCTGTAGAGTGAGAGGCCATGCAAATGAGCTAATGTGAACGCAGTATGAGTCTTTTTTGAGCCAAATCTACCCAACTGAACTCTATTTGCAACCGTTCTTCAAGCTTTAAACTCTTCAAGCTTTAATAATTTCAACTTCACTCTTTTTAAGAAAATTCTTTATGCTTTATCCATCAAATGCTCTAAACCAAGCTTTTTATCAACAATCTGAAAACACAGCTATAAATACACAATATTAATTATTTTAAATAGATAAATAAGCGGATAAAATATACACATTTACGTGTATATCAACATCGAACGTACAACTTATACAACGCTTATAAAAGAGGTGTACAACGCTTATATAACTCGTACATCGACTATATAATTTATACATCGTCGTTTTCCATATCGTTTATAATTTAGAAATCTCACATTGGGTTCCACTCCACCAAAAATAGCAGAAGGCTCGGAAAAATATGGTCTCTTCTAGAAGGTAGAAGACGTCCACACGAGTTCACTCTCTCTTGTTTCACTGGATTTCGACAAGAAACGAAAAAGATATGATTTTTCAAAGTTTGCAACGATTTAAAGGTGTTAAAACAGTTGAAAATTTTCATAGCCGTATACCTCTATTCCTCGTTCAAAACTAGGTTTTGAATTATCGCGAAATTCGTGAAGCTAGAGGACGATCGGCCTTCGCAGCGTCGAAGGGCTAGGAGAGAGCTTCGCGCGCGTAGGGGAGTGTGCCAGCTCGGTGGACCCTACTGATGGCGGCGGCGCTCCAAACAGGTCGACTTCGGGGACCCGATACGGCCAAAATACTCAATGATGTCTGACAAATCCGGTATGGATTTAAAGCTCTTCGAATCCTCTTCAAAATGGATCAAAGTTTGCTTGATTTCGTTTGGAATTGAAAGAGAAATCGAGTCGGGAAGTTTGGAAGGGTTTTCCGCCGTGCGCGCCTGATGATCGGGGAGAGAGAGAGGATGGAGTGGCCAATCAGATTTTTCCATTTAATTTATATATTTTTAAAATTTCAAAAATACCCCTTTCACACACAAACCCTGATCCAAACCCAACGACTATCGTCCCTAGCATTTTACCCCCATTCCGAGCACAATGGGATATGTTTCGAAGGCCCATTCGGTTGTTTCAGTCAGTTTTCCTTCAATTTAAAATATAAAACATTCAATATTTATTTTGAATGTACATTTCAATTTGCCAGGGCCACAAACTGATTCGAAAAATTCCAGAAAAATAAATCTGGCTATGTATTGACGATACGGTCCCAACAAAATTAGTTTCGTCGAATTCTGAGACCGTTTGCAAAATGGCCCATTTCTGGTCGATCCAATTTAACTTTAATTGACCAAAACACATTCTCCTTTGCCACGCTCACATACTAGCTTCAAAAATTATGAAATTTGAAACCTATCAATAACGTCACATCCTGGATCCAACAAAAGTGGTTTCGTCGAATTCCGAGGTCGTTTGCAAAATGGCCAATTTCACGGGCTATATAATTTCCATAGCGACCTTTCTGAAAATTCATTTGGCCATAACTTTTGCATCCCGCTATGAAACTTCAATTTTTCTGATTCGTTAGAAAGATATTCACTAACAGATTTAAATATTTTTGGTTTCACTCAAATCCGTTTTGTTTTGCACCCGGTACAGTCTGTCAAAGTTTGAATTCAAATTTTGAAACTACGGCGCCTTTTCAGGCCTTGTTTATAATTCAAAGTAATTATATTCGTTTTCAAACATTGATTCAAACTCACTTTTCATTGCTATTATTTAAAATATTTATTTTAAATATTTAAAATCCACTATTTTTTCCAATTTAAAAATTTTAAATTGGTTCATATTTTCCGGGTCGTTACAATCTCCCCCACTTAAAACTTTTCATCCCCGAAAAGGAACAAAGTTGAAAGTGGTTTGATTAATCAACTCTACGTCCGATTTGGCTTCCATTCTCCAACTTTTCAGTTTTTGAGAATTTTCAAGTTCTTCAAAAATTTGGCTAACACCCGGAATTTTCGAAAAATTTCGCCATAACCTCCTTTGTACGGGGAGAAGTTTGGAAATTTATTGGGCTGTATTAGGTACCTAATAAATCCTAATAAGCATACACATATTTATAGTGATATATTCTGGTGTTTACAGGGGAGAGTTATTCTCGTCACCCTGTCAAAGCCTGAGGGAGTGTGTATTATAATTGCTCCAGAGGATAAATCCTCGTCACCTCGTCCCGTGTGGGAAATAAATAGTCCATGTGCCATATCTAATAACTAGAGAGACGTGATTATTGTCAACTCGAGACCCGTGTGGGGTTTTTATTAATCTGGCAATTTTATCGTTACAATTTAAATAGTCCATATCGGTCATCAGTTCAACCTGTAAAGTATAGTCATCGCCATACAAGCCTCTCACTCGTATGGTAAATATTCCACCTCGTCACTCAAGCTCCAAATGCTTATGTGGTATATGATGAAGTATGCCTATCTTCAGAAGTATGCCATGTATTATAGTTCAAAATTAATTGTTACTATCCTATAGCGATGTTTATTATTACACACAGAATAACCAGCACTCCGCATCCAATGGCATTCACAGGAGTTGATATAATAATATTTCGCATCCAACTCATTAAGGTTTACCTATTTGTCGGGCACGCAAATAAAATCTTTACTCAACAGCTATCCATTTACCTGTTCAAACATATATATGCACATGTATATATTTCTATCTATTTTTAAATCATTTCAATGTGTGATTTAATCGAATAAATTCTACCATTCATTCTATTATTGATTAAACTAACTATCGTTTCAATAATTTAATTAATCCAATTTACTATCACACAATGCAAATAATAAGCAATTTTTTTTTAACTTTTCAAAAATATATCCTTTATATATTCAAAAATCATATTTCTAAAACCAGGTTATATATAATCACAAATACGTTATTTAAAAACATATTACCCTCGACTCGTTCCGAGGCACTTCTGACCCCAACTCTAACGAGTTGTTCTGATTCTGCTTTACTCATACTAGGATATTACTAATCCTATCTGTAATGAGTTACCCGTCCTAGAACACTACTGGTTCTATTTCTGACGAGTTCGTTCATATGTTATATTCCAGCACTAAGCTTAACCAAAGCTTTGATACCACGTGTGACGACCCCAAACCCCGTACTGACGGAGGCAAGGGTAATCTTTGGAATATAACACATAAACAGATAACAGCAGAACATAATTAAATAAATACACCAGATAATGCACAACAGAATATACTGGATAAATGTAATCATCAGAGTTACACAATATATAGGATCTTACTTAGTACAAATACAGTTCAGCTATGCATAAATGTCTACAGCAGAAAACAAACATAATGTACAATAGGAGCTGAACAGCATAAAAAGAGATAAATAATAGAATCCATCTTCAGCTCCAGCTATCCAGAAAGAACCAGCTAAAACCTTAATACAAGGCTGCCCGTATAGAAAAAGGGGCACCCGAGTTTGAAAGTGAAACAAACTACGAGTCAGTCATGGGACTGGTATGAGAAATCTACTCAACACATTTAAAATATGGATAATCACAGGACCACGCCACTTTCGTGGAATGGGTTTACTCCATTGGATTGCCAGTGCTTCAAAAACAAATAGATCTTTTAAACGTCGCAATGCTTTTTATAAAAATGAAGCCATTATAAGACTCAGTTCCCATCACACAATGCAACGCAAACCGGAGGATAGAGTTTTACCTTATAATGGCCAAAATATGCTTGATACGAATAAAACAAAAGCATTTGATATTGCTACTAGTGTTCATATGTTTCAAAAACAATTTCAAATCATAACTATCAATCATAGATGACATGAGCGTCCCATGCCACTATGTCGCCATATATAGGTAGACAATCAAAACCGCACAGTCACGTATTTGGAAATTGGATTTCCATCATGAACCAAGGCAAAAGATAGTCCTTACCGGCTTCGCGACTCTCTAACCCGAGCCACAGGCAAGCGCGCAGGCAAGCCTTGGAGCGACAGGGTCGGTCCACCGATGTGGATTATTATGCCTGAACAATACGTTTCCCCGCCCTTTTAGGCGTAAACGAGCCAACGATTGACTCCATCGATCCCGAATCGACCGATATATCCGAGGCGCCTCGCAACAGCAACAACCACATAAGTCAATCTCGTCAGGGCATGTAAAACCACTGACGCCACTTCTAACTAGAAAGAAATGCATGCCCTCCCTGAGGTCCTTCTCCCGTTTCTGGTTCATACCGGGGTGTGAGGCTCGCGAATTCACGTTGTACACAAAGCTACGCCACACAGGCGGTGCTTTGATCATCACCACAAGACTTTGCTTTTCAACAGAAGCCCTGATCACTGCATCTTAGCATGCCACATAGGCAATTCACACCGTACAACTGATGGCTATCAATCACACAGAATAAATTCCAATGTCAGACACACTGTCCATTTGCAAGTTCGTTCTGGGTCTGAACGAAACCGGAGGCACTATATACCTCGCAAACCCATCGACCTCCACGTACGTCTGGACGATCACCACTCATTATCCATATTTCGGGATGCCTCCCAATTAGGACCTCGGTTACCATCCAAACGAGGTGAAGATCTCCGGTCTTCGACCACCGTCTTCATCTTTGATTTCTTATCGTCGATTCAGTTATTCAGAATGGGATAAACCCAGTATTTCTGAGCAACTCACGTATATAATAAACAAGTGCTACACAAACACTACTACGCATAATTTCAATTCATTAGTCACTAACCGTGAATCAGTAAGAGAACGATTTCCCAAATATTAACCCCGAAGGCCGAAATCAACATCAGATCAACACCCAGGAATCCATTCGACTTAGCCAATCTTCAGTTAGTTTCTAAATTTCACATCCATATCATTTATAATATTTTATAATGATTTATCGCTATTTTTATTTATTTTAAAATAGCCAATTTATTCAAAACGACGCTTCGGGCCATAACGCGGCCGTGGCGCTATTTTTCTTCAGATTTGATTTACACATATATGGAAATCT
Source organism: Allium sativum (assembly GCA_030737875.1). Classification (NCBI taxonomy): domain Eukaryota; kingdom Viridiplantae; phylum Streptophyta; class Magnoliopsida; order Asparagales; family Amaryllidaceae; genus Allium; species Allium sativum. Next base: position 413,402,062 of record CM060924.1, on the reverse strand, counting down.
AACCGTTGGATCTTCACAAAATTTACATCATTAGAAAGATCTTTTCAAAACAAATCCAACGGTTCCAGTTTCGGGAAAATCCGACGGTCGAATCTCCCGGTATAATCGTTTGAAGGTTCGATTTCAAAATACGAACTGCAGCTTCGTTATTCGATTTAATATAATTATATTTATATATAAATATAAATATAATCGATTCTGGCGCTGTTTTTCTTCAGATTTGAATTAAACATTCCAGACAATCCAACCTTTGGATTTTTACAAAGTTGGTGCCGTTGGAAAGATATTTCCAAAGCGAACCCAACGGTTGCGATTTCGGGAAAATCCGATGGTCGGATCTCCCGCACTAGTCGTTTGAAATCACGGTTTCAAAATACGAACTGTAGCTTCGTTATTCAATATATTTCAATTCTATTTATATATACATATCGATTCTTCGATTTCAAAACTATTTGATTTTCATACATTTGATAAAAATGATATTTTTATCTAACTGTCTTCTGTTTCAACACTTCACTATTTTTAACAATTCATGTATATAATAAGAGTGTGATTTTTAATGTAAAACAATTTAATTCAAAACTCGACTATTTTATACAGTTAATATAGGTGATAAAAATAGGATTTTTATTATAAAACGATTTATTTCAAAACTCGACTATTTTATATAGTTCATATAGGTGATAAAAATATGATTTTTATTATAAAACAATTTATTTCAAAATATGAATACCACTCAACACATGAATTTCAATTCAACGAATGAATTTCGATTCAACACATGAAGGTTTTCTATAGTTTGTATATATAGATAAAAAGGTGATTTTTATATTTAAAAACACGAATACCATTCAACACATGAATTCTATTCAACGAATGAATTTCAATTCAACACATGAAGGTTTTCTATAGTTTGTATATATAGATAAAAAGGTGATTTTTATATTTAAAAACACGAATACCATTCAACACATGAAATTCTATTCAATGAATGAATTTCAATTCAACACATGAAGGTTTTCTATAGTTTGTATATATAGATAAAAAGGTGATTTTTATATTTAAAAACACGAATACCATTCAACACATGAATTCTATTCAACGAATGAATTTCAATTCAATACATGAAGGTTTTCTATAGTTTGTATATATAGATAAAAAGGTGATTTTTATATTTAAAAACACGAATACCATTCAACACATGAATTCTATTCAACGATTGAATTTCAATTCAAAACATGAAGGTTTTCTATAGTTTGTATATATTGATAAAAAGGTGATTTTTATATTTAAAAACACGAATACCATTCAACACATGAATTCTATTCAATGAATAAATTTCAATTCAACATATGAAGGTTTTCTATTCAACGAATAAATATAGTTTCAACAAATGAAAATAATTCTAACACATGAATATTATTCAAAATTTCGGCAGCATAATGGCAGGGTAGTTAAAACCGGGACCGTCCCTAGTACGGCTCCTCGCTCTACCTTAAAGCCTCGCAGCTTTTGACAATGGGGAATCATGCATCTAGTTCGCACGCAGGCGGCATGTATATTTTTTCATTTCCACAAACTAATCCTATGTGGTTTCAACCAAATATTTCTCAACCACAAACGGGTATTTTTCAACCACAATCAATCAATTTCAATCAACCATTCGTAATCAACCAATTTTCACACCAATCACAACCAATAAATATCGTCCATGGTTTGTGGACGAGGGGCATATATATATATATATATATATATATATATATATATATATATATATAGCATTTCACTTCTATTTCAACACATATATAATTTTTACAACGCATATATAACTTATACATCGAACGTACAACTTATACAATGCTTATATAAGAGGTGTACAACACTTATATAACTCATACATCGACTATATAATTTATACATCGTCGTTATCCATATCGTTTATAATTTAGAAATCTCACATTGGGTTTCACTCCACCAAAAATAGCAGAAGGCTCACAAAAATATGCTGTCTCTTCTAGAAGGTAGAAGACGTCCACACGAGTCCACTGTCTCTTGTTTCACTGGATTTCGACAAGAAATGAAAAAGATATGATTTTTCAAAGTTTGCAACGGTTTAAAGGTGTTAAAACAGTTGAAAATTTTCATAGCCGTATACCTCTATTCCTCGATCAAAACTAGGTTTTGAATTATCGTGAAATCCGCGAAGCTAGAGGATGATCGGCCTTCGCAGCGTCGAAGGGCTAGGAGAGAGCTTTGCGCACGTGGGGGAGTGGGCCAGCTCGGTGGACCCTGCTGATGGCGGCTGCTCTCCAAACAGGTCGACTTCGGGGACCCGATACGGCCAAAATACTCAATGATGTCTGACAAATCCGGTATGGATTTAAAGCTCTTCGAATCCTCTTCAAATTGATCAAAGTTTGCTTGATTTCGTTTGGAATTGAAAGAGAAATCGAGTCGGGAAGTTTGGAAGGGTTTTCCGTCGTGCGCGCCTGATGATCGGGGAGAGAGAGAGGATGGAGTGGCCAATCAGATTTTTCCATTTAATTTATATATTTTTAAAATTTCAAAAATACCCCTTTCACACACAAACCACAATCCAAACCCAACGACTGTTGTCCCTAGCGTTTTACCCCCATTCCGAGCACAATGGGATATGTTTCGAAGGCCCGTTCGACTGTTTCAGTCAGTTTTCCTTCAATTTAAAATGTAAAACATTCAATATTTATTTTGAACGTACATTTCAATTTTCCAGGGCCACAAACTGATTCGAAAAATTCCATAAAAATAAATCTGGCTATGTTTTGATGATACGGTCCCAACAAAACTAGTTTCGTCGAATTCTGAGACCGTTTGCAAAATGGCCCATTTCTGGTCGATCCAATTTAACTTTAATTGACCAAAACACATTTTCCTTTGCCACGCTCACACACTAGCTTCAAAAATTATGAAATTTGAAACCTAGCAATAACTTCACATCCCGGATCCAACAAAAGTGGTTTCGTTGAATTCCGAGGTCGTTTGCAAAATGGCCAATTTCAGGGGCTATATAATTTCCATAGCGACCTTTCTAAAAATTCATTTGGCCATAACTTTTGCATCCCGCTATGAAGTTTCGATTTTTCTGATTTGTTAGAAAGATATTCACTAACAGATTTAAATATTTTTGGTTTTACTCAAATCCGTTTGGTTTTGCACCCGGTACAGTCTATCGAAGTTTGAATTCAAATTTTGAAACTACCGCGCCTTTTCAGGCCTTGTTTATAATTCAAAGTAATTATATTCGTTTTCAAATATCGATTCAAACTCACTTTTCATTTCTATTATTTAATATATTTATTTTAAATATTTAACATCCACTATTTTTGCCAATTTAAAAAATTTAAATTAGTTCAGATTTTCCGGGTCGTTACAATTTCATTCTGCTATACTCATACTAGGATATTACTGATCCTATCTGTAATGAGTTATTCGTCCTAGAACACTACTGGTTCTATTTCTGACGAGTTCGTTAATATGTTATATTCCTGAGCTAAGATTAACCAAAGCTCCGATACCACGTGTGACGACCCCAAACCCCCGTACAACGGTGGCAAGGGTAATCTTTGGAATATAACACATAAATAGATAACAGCAAAACAGAATTATAGAAATACACCAGATAATGTACATCAAAATACACTGGATAAACATAATCATCAGAGTTACACAGTATACAGGATCATACTTAGTACAAAATATAGTTCAGCTATACATAAATGTCTACAGCGGAATCAAAACATAATATGTACAATAGGAGCTGAACAGTATAAAAGGAGATAAATGGCAGAATCCATCTTCAACTGCAGTTATCCAGAAAGAGCCTGCTAAAACCTAATTACAAGGCTGCCCATGTAGAAATAAGGGCACCCGAGTTTGAAAGTGAAATAAACTACAAGTCAGCCATGGGACTGGTATGAGAAATCTACTTAACTGTTTAAACAATAATAACAAGGCAAATCATAGGACCACGCCACTTTCGCAGAACGGGTTTACCCCAGCGATTGCCAGTGCATGAATAAAGTAAGTTATTTAAACAACACAATGCTTTTTAGAAAGAATGAAGCCAATATAAGACTCAAGACCCATCACACAATGCAACGCATAACAGAGGATAGAGCTTTTTTCTTATATTGACCAAAATATGCTTGATACGTATGAAACAAAGTCATTTGATATTATTACTAGTGTTTATATGTTTCAAAAACAATTTCAATCATAAGTATCAATCATAGACGGCATAAGTGCCCCATAATACTATGTCGCCATATATAGGTATACAATCAAAACCGCACATGTCATATTTGGAAATTGGATTTACGTCAAACCAAGGCAAAAGATAGTCCTTACCGACTTCGAGACTCTCTAGCCCGAGCCTCAGGGTCAGAGCGCATCGACCCTTGGATCATCATGGCTGGTCCACTCGATGTGGATTATTATGAATGAACACTGCGTTTCCCCGCCCTTTGGGGCGTAAATGAGTCCTATGACTCCATCAGCTCCACATAGTCACCGATATATCCGAGGCGCCTCACAATCCAACAACCACATAGGTGAAATAATATAAATATCAGGGCTGGTAGGTAACTGACACCACCCTAGCCAGAAGGAAACACATGTCCTCCCTAATGTCCTCTCCCGTTTCTGGTTCATACCGGGGTGTGAGGCTCATGAATCAACGCTATACACAAAGCTATGCCACACAGGCGGTGCTTTGATCATCAACCACAAGACTTTGCTTTTCAACAGAAGCCTTGATCCTTTGCATCTCAGCATGCCACACAGGCAATTCACGCCATGCAACTGATGGTTATCAATCACACAGAATGAAATCCAATGTCAGACACACAGTCCATTTACAAGTCCGTTCTGGGTCTGAACGAAACCGGAGGCACTTTATTCCTCGTATCTCCGGTCGATCTCCAAGTACGTCTGGACGATCACCACTTATTATCTATATCTTGGGATGCCTCCCAATCAAGACATCAGTGATCATCCAAACGATGTGAAGATCTACGGTCTTCAACCACCGTCTTCATCATCGACTTCTTATCGTTGATCAATTATTTGAAATGAGATTTAACTCGGCCTTTTCAAATAATTCACGTATATTTAGAATTTAAATCAATTCATATCATGGTTAAGTTATTCGACATCCATATTCAATTCATTAATGTAAATTTCATGCTAAACACATTCAACCATCAGAATATCCAATAAACAGAGTAAATTCAGTTTATTTCCATATCGTTAATAATATTTTATAATGATTTTTCGCTATTTTTATTTATTTAAAAATAGCTCATTTTATATAAATGACGCTTCAGGCCATATGGCGGCCATGGCGCTGTTTTTCTTCAGATTTGATTTACACATATCTAAAAATCCGACCGTTGGATCTTTACAAATTTTATATCATTAGAAAGATCTTTTTAAAATGAATCCAATGGTTTCATTTTTGGGAAAATCCGACGGTCGGATCTCCCGTTACTATCGCTTGAAGTTACGATTTCAAAATACGAACTACAGCGTCGTTATTTGATTATTTTAATTATATTTATATATATAAAAATATAATTGATTCTGGCGCTGTTTTCATTCAGATTTGAATTAAACATTCCAGACAATCCAACCGTTGGATCTTTACAAAGTTGGTGTCGTTGGAAAGATATTTCCAAACCGAACCCAACGGTTTCGGTTTCGGGAAAATCCGATGATCGGATCTCCCGCAATTGAAATCACGGAATCAAAATACTAACTACAGCTTCGTTATTCGATTTATTTTAATTATATATATATATAATCCATTCCTCGATTTCAAAGCCATATTCATTTCATATATTTGATAAAAATGATATTTTTATCAAATGGATACTTATTTCAACACATCCCTATTTTTAACAATTCATATATATAATAAAATTGTGATTTTTATTGTCAAACAATTGATTTCAAAACACGATTATTTTATATACTTCATAAAGATGATAAAAATGGGATTTTTATTGTAAAACAATTTATTTCAAAACATGACTATTTTATATATTCATATAGATGATAAAAATATGATTTTTATTGTAAAACAATTTATTTCAAAACACGATTATTTTGTATAGTTCATATATATGATAAAAATGTTATTTTTATTGTAAAACAATTTATTTCAAAACACGATTATTTTATATAGTTCATATATATGATAAAAATGTTAATTTTATCTTTCAAAGAATTTATTCAATACATGAATGTCATTCAACACATGAATTTTACTCAATACATGAATTTCTATTCAACACATGAATATAGTTTCAACACATGAATAAAGTTCCAACATATGAATATTATTGAAAATTTCGATGGCATAACGGTAGGGTAGTTAAAACCGGCACCGTCCCGAGTACGACTCCTCGCTCTACCTTAAAGCCTCGCAGCTTTTGACAATGGGGATTTCAATATCTAGTTCGTACGCAGACGAATTTTCCCATATACTAATCCTATTGGGATTTCAACCACCATCAATCATTTCCAATCAACCATTCATGATATTCACCAAATTTTACGTCAACCAAATCCAAACAATATCACAACCAAGATATATCGTCCATGGTCTGTGGACGAGGGGAGTATGTATGTATATGTATATGTAAATAAATATATATATATATATATATATCGATATACGTATATAACTATGTTTCGATTTCATCTCAATATATTTCAATATCATTCAATGCATATATAAATTTTACAATGCATATACAACTTATACATCGAACATGCAACTTATACAATGCTTATACATGAGGTGTACAACGCTTATATAACTCATACATCGACCATATAATTTATACATCGCCATTTCCATATCGTTTATAATTCAGAAATCTCACATTGGGTTCCACTCCTCCAAAAATTGTAGAAGGCTCAGAAAAATATCTGGTCTCTTCTAGAATGTAGAAGACATACGCACGAGTCCACTGTCTCTTGTTTCACTTGATTTCGACCACATAGCAAAAAGATATGATTTTTAGAAGTAAATCATATTTCGTAGTGCTTGGAAGTGTTATAAAACAGTTTAAAATATTAAAGCCGTTACCTTTCTGTTTAGTTCGAAACTAGGTTTCGATCTAACACTCAAACCGTTGCACGATTCGAGGATCGGACTGCGCCACTTGGAAGAGGAAGGAACAGCGTTCAAAACGAGGACAGGCGGTCCACTTCGACGGGGTGTAGAAGGGGCGGCGGCGCTGTGAAGTCGCCGACTTCGGGGGCATGATACACGAAGCAGGGTCGACGAGGGAGGGAACGGCTTACACGGAATTGAAGAGGAGGAGGAGGGCTTTAAAAAATTGCAAAGGGGAAGGGTGTAATTGTGAGAAGATTGGCCGGAATATGGACGGGAAGCTTAGAACACTCGACCTCGTCGATCGCAGGAATATCGGGGAGAGAGATGGTGATTTGGGAATTTGTGATTGGCCAAAGGAATTTTATTTTATTTATATATTTTTAAAATTAAAAAAATACCCTTTACCACTTACGAACTCCAATCCAAACCCAACGACTGTCGTCCCTAGCTAAATACCCACATTCCGAACAAAATGAGATATGTTTCGTAGGCCCATTCGACTGTTTCAGTCGGTTTTCCTTCAAATTAAAATATAAAACATTCAATATTTGATTTAAACGTATATTTCAATTTGCCAGGGCCACAAACTGATCCCAAAAATTCCAGAAAAATAAATCTAGCTATGTTTTGACGATACGGTCCCAACAAAACTAGTTACATCGAATTCTGAGACCGTTTGAAAAATGGCCATTTTCTGGTCGATCCGATTTAACTGAAATTAACCAAACACATTTTCCTTCGCCACGCTCACATATTGACTTCAAAAATTTGGGAATTTGAAACCTAACTATAATTTGACATCCAAGAACCAACAAAAGTGGTTTCGTCGAATTCTGAGGTCGTTTGCAAAATGACTATTTTCACGGGCTATATAGATTCTATAGCGACCTTTCTGAAAATTCATTTGGTCATAACTTTTGATTCTCGCTATGAAACTTCGATTTTTCAGATTCATTAGCAAGATATTCGTAAATAGATTTAAATATTTTTGGTTTTACTAAAATTCGTTTTATTTTGCACCCGGTACAGTCAGACAAAGTTCGAATTCAAATTTTGAAACTGCCGCGCCATTTCAGGCCTTGTTTATAATTAAAATAAATATATTTATTTTCAAACATCGATTCAAACATACCTTTCATCGTTATTATTTAAAATAATTTATTATAAATATTTAAAATCCACTAAAATAGCCAAATTAAAATTTTTAAATTGGTTCTGATTTACCGAGTTGTTACAAAACCATAGCAGTATGTCAAATTTCATGGCAATTGGAGTTTTTCTGTGATAGTTTTAATATGAAACTTCAGGCACAAGTTTCATGAGAATATTACAATAATATATCCTATAAAAATAAATTTTAAATTTGCAGATAAGTATAAAATCTCCTCAGAAATCAAATCGAATTATAAACCAAATCAAATCGAAATTATTGTGTGTACTTCAATAAACATTTATTTAATTTCCGCATATGAACTGTTCCATCTCTCACTCTATAAAATCACGTCTACTCCCCTTCTATTTCTTTCTTTAGGTAATGAAATAAAATCATGGTCTCCATTTTTATCTTCCTTATTTCAAACAGAAATTCAACTCAAAACAAAACCGAATTCATTCAGATGGAATCCAAACTCCTCTCCTCTTCCAAATATCGCGCATACCCCCTTCCCTTTGATATTTTCTGCAGATCGAATTAATGTTAAATCCATGATATTTGTTTCCTCAAAGTAAAATCGTGCCTCCTTTAAACATGAATTGAAAACCTCCAATTATAAAAAAAGAGGATCGAATTTGATTTCGAAGAGAAGATTCTACAGCGACGTTAAGACAACTCGAATCAGGGAAAGCTCGCTCTCGAATTAACGAGCTGGGAAATCGAAGTTGCTATCTATTCCTGATGATTCTAATTTCGAGATTACTCGATGATGAGGGCGGAATAGTTGGGGTTCCAGGCAAAGGTCAAGCTCATCATGGAACTTCGAATGGCCTTCGCGCGATGATCTCCAAAGGCGAGGGGTGGTGCAGCAGAAGCTTATCGCGTGCGAGATTGGTTTCATTTTCTTGATACCTGGTGTCGCAATTTAGGATTTTGGTTAGAGCGTGATTAGCTTAGGCTAATCAAAGGAAATAAGGTAATTGTTTATTGTTAATTACTGTAATGGACCAAACATATTGAATTATCAATATTTTAAGTAACAACTTTATTATCCTACAACATATTAGTAAATATGAAGTTAACCCTTATGTCTCTAGGTTAGTTAATACTCATAAGGGTTCATAAGGAATAAGTTAACCCGAATAAAGAACATTAGCATAATTCGATAACTAAATTTTTATTAATATTGTCTTGCATTGAAAAACAAATTTATGGAGGAATCAATCAGAATAAGCTGGGGAATTTTAATTTAAATCGGATATCGTTCGATTTGAATTAAAATTGTATTGGATCTGAAATAAAATCAACATGAGTAAACTCACTCTTTGGATTCATGTATGATTTTAATAAACGAATTTCTATTTAATATATAATTTTGTATGTTGTTTGTTGGTTGCTGGCTGTTTGGATGCATTGAATAATTGTTGATCTATTGTGATCATTATATATATATATAGGTTATATTTAGGCTTGGCGGTTGGATATTGATATTTCCAACAGTACCATTAGCGGATGACCCTATGCGCCCCACAATACCTAAAGTGGATGACCTTCTATACCGCGATATCTTGCCTTGAAGCAGGATGAGTATTATTTATGTTGTCTAACTTCTGTGGATGCTGGAAAAACAGGTTAGATGGAACTAACTGGATTCCTCAACAATTTTATTGTTTGTTTTTTTATAACGTTATATGATGTAATAAATAATCTATGATTGATTATTAAGTGTTTTGGATGTTTGACCAGCACTAACCCTAGGTATTGGTATTTAAAATACCATAAAAACATATTCGAATGAAAAGAAAAGGAATTTAGAAATTTTAAATGGAAAATCAATTTTTCTGAATATAGAATTTGAATTTCGAATGGGCTAGGAATTTTAAACTTGTTTCGAATAATAAAAACAAGTAGTAAATTTATAAACGATGCTATAAATGAAATGGGATCATTATCGTTAGATAATTGGGGAATTTTAATTCAAGTATGAATTTAAAAAGAGCATTGGGAATCGTTTTAAAAAGGAAATGATAAAATCATTTCCGATGTTCAAAATATAAATAGAATTGGAATAAATCCATACAGATTTATGATTTGAATTCTACTATGCTGAATTTTTAAAAATAAATTATTTCCAAAAAGGATATTGGAATTGCATTTATTATTAATTAAGATTTAAAATTAAATATTAGAATAGATTATATGTTATATATAGATAAGTTATAATAATAAAATATTCCCAGATAGAAATTTGGTTTCAGATGGCTTTGGAAACGGAAACTAGTTTTATTATATAAAACTAGGAAGCTAAACTTATAAACAATGTTTATAATTATAATGAAATAATTATCATTAGATAATTTGGATGCCAAACTCAAATATGAATTAAAAAATAAATAGAAATCGTTTTCAAAAAAGGAACGATAGATTTTAGTCCGAAATTCGAAATATAAACAGAACTGAGATAAATCCGAAAGATTTATAATTAGAATTTGATTATATCGAATTTTATATTAAAAAAATCCCGAATAATTGGAATTTAATATAGAAGATCGAGTTGTAAATATATGTATAATCGATTAATAAAATAATCGACGATTTAGGATAATCGAAATGGTTGTTAGATTTGGAAAACTGGTTTAATTTATATTTAAATATTAAAGATTAGAGATTGAAATTTATTAGTAAATGAAGTTTAAATGTTTATACTTAAATTTAATTAAAACGAACTCGTCGTAGCATGGTAGTTTGTAATTTGACATTTCGAACATCAATTGAGTATATAGAACTCAATATAAATCGGAATTCTTTGAAAGAAGAAACAACCGAACTTATGGAATAATAGTTTTCTAAGGAAGAGAAAAATCTGGATTTTGTCTTATAGACATTGAGTTATGTCAAAATCAAATTTTCAGAAAAACAATGATATAGTCGTTTAAAAACCATAACGGTTTATTGAAATTTATTAAAGGATTTTGAGTGAATAAAAATTCGCATTTCCATATTTCCATTTGTAAGATCCAGACTTGAGTAATAAAATAAATATAAAATCAAGTGTAGCAAGTGAATTGATTTTTTAAACAAAAATCAGATTTTTAATTATTGCATAGAATTAACTAATTAAAAAAATAGTTAATGGAGTTTTTTGATCGAAATTGACTTTAGATAAGGGAATTGGACTTGTGAATTCATATTCGAAATCGAATATGAAACTTGAGTTGAAAATAAAATTCGATTGGTTTATTAGCAAAATAAAAATATATATGAATGTGATATGTTCAAATAAAAAGTAAGATAGGCAAAAGAGCTAATTAGATAATAAATTAGCAAATTGAGTTAAAACAATTGGATTGAGTTTGAATAAATTGGGAATTGTTGAATATATGTTAAGCAGGTATGAAAGGAAGCTAATGGAAGGAATTTATCAAAATGCCCGACAAAGAGGTACATATTTAATTAAATATGAGATTTTATGAGCCTACATGGTAAGCCCCTTGGCTTTTTTATTTTCTCTTTGAATGGAAAGGGCGTAGAGTTGGATTTGTAGTTGTACTGATTAAACTGTACAAAGGAGACACTGGCGAAATTTTCCGAAAATTTAAGAAGATAGAAAAATTTAAGAAAAGTTAGATAACTAGAAATCGACTTATACATTATATATGGAATTTAATATGAGAGTAAACTTACAATGGAATATTATAAGTAAAAACGGAAATTGGAATATATTGTACGTTGGTTGAGTCGTGTAACTTTTGAGGTGTCAATCTGATGTTGGTTCGGCCTTCGGGGTTGTATACTTAGAGATTTATTCACTGACCAATTTACAATTGGGAAGTTAATTAAGTAGAAGTGAAATGATAATTGAATATTCTTATATTGAAACTGGGAATTGATTAAATTAATTGAATATTAATTAAAAAAGGCCCAGTGATTGTTTGGTGTTAATTAATAGTATTCCCTCTGGGAATAGGATCTTTTGATGAATATTTGTTTCTTCAATAGTTAAATAACCAACTATTGAAGTATTGTTCAATTTAATATCGTTGTTGCCAATACAGAGATACCGGTTGGATTCATCATCCAATACCACTCCGTATAGGCATAAGCGTTGCGAATCAGTTTATGTTGTAGATAATTGAAGATGGGGTAAAATGCATGGGTTGTTCTATTAATCCTATGTAACAACCCACCCAGAATGGGCCTAAATGTCAACTTGGAAAAGGCCCATCAAAACTTAGAGCTACTCTAAACGGGTCTTTGGTTCCTGTAAGGAATTACATTTGCACAAAATAATATATAGACATTGCATTATGGATATCTCACACAGTAGAACGAGAAAGTATAGTATAAGAATATGATGTACCATTTTATTAAACAGCCACAGAATTCGAACACAGATTGTCAAGATACAATTATTCGATAGGTACATCAATAAACTCATCATTAAAAGTTTCCATAAGAAATACAGTAATGATAACTAATAATTGCATAATATCTCCATTTTCGTCTTCAGTCTCCAGCATTACTTCGTCCATTGAATCTACCTCACCAACTGACCTGTTGGATATGTTCAGGAGAGGGGTCAGAACATGAAGTCCTGTATGGCTGAAATATAGTATTTACTTAAAGACCATACCCTAGATTTAGCAGGTGTTATATATACATACATACATACATATATATATATATATATATATATATATATCTCAATGTATGTCTACGCAACACACAAACATTCACATGAACATAAAGTATCTAACCAATGAGGTGGATATCCAAATCAATCACTTAAGAACTCCATTAGTGCATTTAGGATAAAGACCCAACGAGGTGGGCATCCTCGATGACTTAAGGCCCTTATTAAAGGTGGATTCATATGATCTCTTATAACCCTGAGGCAGACCTTAGCCCCTTAAGACCCCATCCTAATACGTCAACGTTCTTAAGTCTATACTCTCACAAGTAATATTAGAAGTAGTATTTTGAACGTTACTACTTAACTGATACTACGGTAGAACACCTGTGCCATTTAAGACTTCCCTTAGACACTTGGTGAGCATGCTACTGCAACATATCAAATATAAACTAATCTTGTCTATAGTTTAGCCTTTACAAGCTTCTAGAGGAAGTGGACATCCCCCATGAACTTCCAACCTCCGTTACCGCTATGCCTAACCACTTCCAGGGAAGGAGGACCCATAGACTTACTTCGAATATAATAAAGGTGGGTCCCATGACTTTGGTACCTATCCAATGAATAAACCTTAGGAGAGGATCCTAGTCCTAACCACTTAAGACCCAAACTAGATAAGAAGAGAGCCATCTGCTTAAGACCTTCCCAACACGTAGTACCTACCTATTTTCACATATAATAGGTGTATGTGTGTGTATATATATACTAGACCTCTCACATTAAACCGTCTACCTATAGATGTTGGATATGCCAGGCGGTTCCGGGAAAACTTCTACTATAAGTAGGTTTAACCTCATGTCATAGTATGCTAAACTTGAATGGCTTATGGTACTCAGACCTCTCACATTAGTCAGACCCACTTGTGGTTGCTGGATTTGTCGGTCGGTTCCGGGCAGACTACTGCCACAAATGACGACTAACCTCACGTCTATGGGTCACTATTTAATATTTATATAAGCCATCCTATACGCACACACAAGCTATGCATATATGGGGAAATTTCAAATTCAAATCTTATCCTAATCACATTTACTACGTCATTATTACGCTAACTCGTTAATTATGCTATATAAATAGAATATTTAGTACATATAAACAACGCTAGTTTTTAGTATGAACGAGAGAACGTATTAATGAGGTAAAATTGTCAACTTATTCCAATTTAAGGCATACAAGTTTATTTCCACATTCAACCATTGCATTCATGGTTAAATGGCATTATTGCATAAATACAGATAGTAGTAACGGAAAAATACAACATACAATTAAAACTTGCATCCTAGGCTTGTACGGATAATTCTAGTAGTGAATCAAGAATAGGGCGTAAATTTCTTAAATCATACATATCCATACATATATTTATATATACACACATATGCATAAACCTTTATTTATCTAATTTACCCTTCTTATGTTGTACACAAAAACGTTCATATTTGATTGGCTTCAAATCTGAATACGTTCGGATTATCTAATTAGAATAGAAACCCAAATGTATTCAAGTAATAAATCTAATCAAACCTAAACCTTTTTACATTACAATCAAAGATTTAGAAAAAGGGATAAATAAAATAAAAGTACATCACCCAATTGTTCTTCATCCGCTGCTAAAACAAAATCCCCAAACCCAATATAAATTGACAATTCTTGAGAAATGCATAAAAACAAGAGATTTAGGGGTTTGGAGTTTGATATTGTCGTTATACCAAATCTCCTTAGGCATACAAATCCATATAGTAATCTAAAATGTAGAATATTCCTAAGTAAGTACTAATTCCACTCGTAGTGATTAGAAATGTCGTAGATCTGACGTTGTTGTGCCTATTTGATGTGAACTCCAATCCCTAGAGATCTATATACATAAGAATCAAATAATTAAAATTCTTGTATACATAAATTATGTGATTCTAGATCTGTAACACCCCACACCCGCTAAGGTCACTCACTAAGGGAATGCCTAAACTTCGGTGGAGTATTTTAAGTGAATATGGAACAGAAAAATTACAGCAAGACAGATATAAATAATACTTGTTAACTAAAACATCATTTCATTGCAGCAGAAGGTAAACATGTTTGGTTACAAAACCATAAAACAAGAGTCAAGTACTAGATATCCATCCTGATAAAAACATAAGTACATAATCCCACTACATAACTAATAGCCATAATAGAAAAGATAAGCTGAGCTTTACATCAACGGTCCAAGCTCCAAAAGATAGATAAAGAAATCTGATCAAAGCCCACTAGTGCTAGGCCCAACCCGAGGACCTGAGGGGA
The DNA here is from genome assembly GCA_030737875.1 of Allium sativum. NCBI lineage: Eukaryota > Viridiplantae > Streptophyta > Magnoliopsida > Asparagales > Amaryllidaceae > Allium > Allium sativum. Next base: position 413,386,780 of record CM060924.1, on the reverse strand, counting down.
AAAAAATTTAAAAACAACGGGGTCAGACATAAGTCTGAGCGAGTCCTATAACTTTAACAATACAATCATTAAAGTAATTAGGGTATGATATAAACTTGGTATGGTAATGACTGGGGATAAATGACTACACTAAGCAGCCAACTAGACATAGGCTGAACTAAGATATCGGTAAAGACGCATCTACCCACCCACGGGTAATTACTACACTGCACCACACCAGTCATTCCTAACTTAAAGGTTGATCCCACCCAAGGACTTAGAAAATTTAACTAGTATTTTCGTATACCCCTAGCTGACCACATAGGTGTCGTCTGCCCCTAACTCCACTAGGTGTACCCACTACTCCCCAAGCGATCGGCTCCCTAACGTAGATACCCGTGCTAGCCCCACAGTGGGGTGTATCACTCCCCAAAGTGGCAACCCGATACAACCAACGGTGCACGGCTTATACCTACACGATGCAACAACGTCTTACCTACCAGCCCGGGCCCACACACGCATATGAAACCCGTTGGACTTGCGTTGCCACCGCTACCCCGTTTTGGCCTCTTATAATCAAGCCCAGTACGTGTGTCCCGTCCTCAACATGGGTCGAGCCCACAAAGATACACATGGGTTACTGGTTGAAATGGGCCCCCACAAGCTACCCACCTAAGCTTGCTCCCTCTAGTGTATCCCACTTAACCCTTTAATCATGTTTAATTACATGTTTCCACTTTGGTTAAGTATTCTAATCGTATTTTCTATTGCCACCTAAGGCAACCATTAGATTTCCACATGCCACCCAAGGCACCCACTTAACCCCTCATGCCCCACTACATGCTTATCTGGTTAAGTGTTTCTTAATTGATTAAGACCGTAACCTTTGTAAAGACCTCTCACATTAGACTGTCTTTTATGGCAGCTGTATTTTCCGGTCGGGTCCGGGCAACCTTACGCCATAACAGAGTCTAACCTCGTGTCTTTACACTTGTCACGTATTTAATTTATGCCTAAGACCTCTCACGTTGGGCCAATCATTTGTAGCCGCTGGATTTGCCGGTCGGGTCCGGGCAGTCTTATGCTACAAAAGGGTCCAACCTCGTGTCTTAGTCGATTAATTACACCTAATTAATCACCCCCATATTTTGAATTAATTTTCCCTAATTAATTCCAATTTAATGATGTACATAATTGACTCAATTATGTCCATCCACTTATGGTATGCAACATCATACCAATTTCACTACAATTTTGTTAACATGAATATTAACCCCATCGTTCCCCACGTACTACGCTAACATGACATACTTAAAAGGGAAGTTTCATCACAAATACAATGGGTTCAACTTAGCATAACATTAGCATTAACATGGGTTTTAAAGGTGTCAACTTGCATATATGACCATAGCATCAAACCCACCTAGCATAAATAATCAACCCAAACTTGCATGAATCACATATGTCATAAAGAGGGTAACTTGCATAGATGTTCATGTCATAGACCTATCATAAAGGGATAAACTTGCATACATGTCATAGGTCTAAAAAGGGATGAACTTGCATATGTTACTCATATCATAAAAAGGGGTAAACATGCATATATATGCATGACATACAAAGGGGTAAACTTGCATATGTATGCATATCATACAAAGGTGTAAACTTGCACATGTTACTTGCATATAATCAAACACCAAACTTGCATAACATGTCATATATGAACTTGCATATAATCAAACACCAAACTTGCATAACATGGTGTCATAATGGATCAATGTTTATCATAGTGATTTGCATAACTAGCATCATGAACACATAGCATAAAACTTGCATAACTAACATCATGGACATATAGCATAAAACTTGCATAACTAACATCATGAGCACATAGCATATGATAACATAACTTGCATTGATCCACATTCATAACCATAACCTCATTACATCCTATCATAATTAGTTTAGCAATTGCTTGCTAAAGGCATAGAAACTCACAACTTGTTGATTAGCACTCCTATGAAGAAGATTTAGTTGCTAGAGTTGATTAGAAGTTGATTTGAGAAGCTATCTTCCTTTCTAATTTGTGGAGGCTCCTTCTAAGTTGCATTTTGACGGCATGATGACGTTGTATCTATTTTTAGTATGGATTAGGGTAGTCTTAGGGTGTATTTATAGATTTAGGATGTAGTTTAGGCCCTTAGATTAACCTAGTTTAGATCTGAACCATCAAAAATCGTCACAGGTCAGCAGAACAGACCAGAGAACCAAAACAGGTGCACCAGGCCAGCCAGGGTCAAACCAGAAAGCTGTGCAGGTTTCTGGCTCGACATGGGCGCACTTCCCAAGTGCGCCAGTGTATTTTTGTGCTGGCGCACTTCACAAGTGCGCCAGTGCATTCTGGCTTGTTTTCGGTTTTTCTGCCTAACTTCGTTCGTGCATATCTTCTTCATACAGACTCCGATTTTCGAAAACTCGGACTCTATTTCGCGTATTTTTCCGAGACGAACGCAATGGCATAGCCCTTTCCCCTGATTCAGATTTAAAATTTAATTCTGCCCTGATTTATATTATAACAAGTTATTCAACATACGGGGTGTTACATTCTCCCCTACTTAAAGGATTTCGTCCCCGAAATCTCTAAGTCAAGAAGAACGTATCCTACCAACCAAACAACCATCTACTAAACCATCAAACACTGGCATCAATTGTCCTTAAAATTTCTAATGACGTATGAACATATGCAAAAAGTGTGTGTATATGTTCCCTGCCTAATGCAAAATCAGGCGGTCTACTGATTCAGTTGACCTCCTTAATGCAAACCTTGATAGTGCCATGCATCCAATATGTATGCGAAAGAACCCTATCTACACATACTATTTCTACATGTGTGCACAACCATACACCAAAATGCATCATCCATATGATAACACAACCATTATACATCCATTAATATAGCTACCTACACACAATTATATGCAATAAGCAATATGAAGTGACTGAGCCGATCTAGTGTCTAAAGTGTGTGTATATGCATCCACGAGCAACCACTAGCAAACACTTGCATCCACACGCATCCATCAATCATAACATATCTCAAACACATGTTTCAACCATAGGTTCACCCTATCTAAAGGTCAAAGGTACAAATGAGAGGACATACTAAAGATAAGATAAGAACTAGACAAACGATAAAGGAGAAATTAAAAGACATACCCTCAAAAAGGAATGGGTACAGTGAACGCATCTTCGCTTCTGTCTCCCAAGTAGCGTTGCTCTCATCATCTCCCCATTGTACTTTGACTAGTTGAACCTCTCTGTTTCTCAACTTCCTAATGTCTGACCCAAGGATGCGAGTAGGAGCTCGTCGAATCGTCGCATCACGCTCTACCTCCACTTCTCTAAGCAAGCTCGGCTCTACCACCTCTGCGGTCTCATGTAGGCACTTCCTCAAATGTGACACATGGAATATGTCATGTACACCACTAAGTCTCTCGGGCAAATCCACTCTATATGCCATCTGTCCAGTCCTTTCCTTAATAGGAAACGGTTCCACAAACCTTGATGCTATTTCCAACGAACCCAAAGTGAACAACATTCCGTAATGGAGATACTTTGACAAAGACCATGTCCCCAACATCAAACTCAAGATCCGTCCTCCTCTTATCCGCATAAGATTTCTGCCTATCTTGCGCTGCTTTCATCCTTCTTCGAATCAAATCAATCTTTTCCGAAGTCTCTCTAACCATATCGGGCCCAAGCAAGATCTTATCTGTAGATTCCCACCAACATGTAGGTGACCAACAAGGCCTTCCATAAAGAGCTTCGAAAGGAGCCATGCCAATACTAGACTGAAAGCTTTTATTATACGCGAACTCCACCAATGGAAGATGCTCTTCCCATGTACCTCCAAAATCTAAGATACATAGCCTCAAAAGGTCTTCTAGAACACGATTCACCCTCTCGGTCTGGCCGTCCGTTTGAGGATGATATGCGGTGCTTAAACACAACTGAGTCCCTACCGCCTCTTGCAAACTCTTCCAAAACTCGCTAGTGAAGATGGGATCTCAATCACTCACTATGCTAGAAGGTACACCATGCAACCGAACTATCTCTCGAAGGTAAACTGAAGCTAGCCATGGAGCAGTCCTCTTACTCTTCACGGGTATAAAATGGGCGCTCTTAGTAAGCTTGTCTACCACAACCCAAATTCCCGTATTACCCTTCCTCGTTCTCGGTAACCCATCAATAAAATCCATCGAGACGCTATCCCACTTCCATTGCGGAACTTCCAATGGGTGAAGCAACCCACCGGGTTTCTTTTGCTCCACTTTCACTTGTTGGCACACCAAACATCTAGCGACATACTCGGCCACATCCTTCTTCATACCGGCCCAAAAGAAAACTCGCTTCATGTCTTGGTACATCTTGTCCCCACCATGATGAATGGTCATCTTCGAACGATGTGCATCATCAAGAACAGCCTTCTTCAAACCCTCGTCTTGCGGTACACAAAGTCTACCGTCTCTACGCAACCACCCCTTACCATCTAGGGTGTACCTACTCAAATGGCTGGATGACTCCCCCCTTATGAGCTTCTCCACTAACTCAACCAATTGTGGGTCGTCCCGCTGTGCCTCACCAATCCGTCCCAAAAAGTAGGTTTGACCTCTAAGGATGCTAGCAAACCGGGAATAAAGTCAACGGAAGGTCTGAAGTCAAACATCGAAATAAATTCCAAGCTTCGTCGTTCAACAAACAATGGACTCAAAGAAAACCTTTTTCTGCTTAAGGCGTCTGCCACAACATTACACTTGCCAGGGGTATATGCTATCTCAAAATCATAAGATGCTAAGAACTCCATCCACCTTTGTTGCCTTAAGTTCAAATCCTTTTGAGAAAACAAGTACTTCAATGATTTGTGGTCAGTGAACAATTCGAACCTCTCGCCAAGAAGATAATGGCGCCAAGTCTTAAGAGCAAAAACAATAGCGGCCAACTCTAGATCATGTGTCGGGTAATTTTTCTCATGCGCTCTCAACTGCCTTCCCCCATAGGCTATTACCCTTCCCTCTTGCATTAAGACTGCGCCTAGTCCTGTCCCACAAGCATCGGTATAAACAACAAATGGCTTACTCCCATCTGGCAACACTAAAATTGGAGCTGTGGTTAAAACTCTCTTTAACCATTGGAACGCATCATCACAATCTACGTCCCATGTGAAAACTAGATTCTTCTTCGTCAAGCGAGTTAATAGGGCTGATATCTTCGTGAAGTCCTTGATAAACTTCCAATAGTAGCCAGCCAACCCCAAGAAACTCCTCACCTCGGTAGCATTCTTCGGAACCTTCCAATCTTGGATGGACACTACCTTCGCGGGATCCACAGCTAACCCTTCTTTGGAGACCACGTGCCCTAAGAGCCGCACTTCCTTCCTCCAAAAGTGACATTTAGAGAATTTAGCCTTAAGGCTATGCGCTCGAAGAGTCTCCAACACTTCTCTAAGATGTAGGGCATGCTCTTCTTCACTCTTAGAAAAGACAAAGATGTCATCCACAAAGACGACCACGAACTTATTAAGGTACTCTCTGAACACCCTACTCATCAAATCAACAAAGTATGCAGGGGCGTTCGTCAAACCAAAGGGCATCACCAGCCACACATAGAAACCATCCGGAGTCCTAAAGGCAGTCTTCTCTATACTATCCTCAGCCACTCACAACTGATGAAACCCCGTGGCTAAGTCCAACTGCGAAAATACTGAGGCTCCAACCTACTGATCAAAGAGATCATCAATCCTCGGCAATGGGTGTCTATTCTTCTTTGTAAGTTTGTTGAGTTCTCTATAGTCTACACAAAGCCTGAGGGACCCATCCGCCTTCGTGGCAAAAACTACTGGAGCACCCCCACTCCGATATACTTCGTCTTATGAACCCCTTCTCAAGCAACTCCCCTACTTGCTTATGGAGTTCCCTCCTCTCACGAGGAGCCATGTGGCGCACTAGCAAAGATATTGGCTTAGCATTGTCCACCAGATATATTTGGAAGTCTATCTCCCGCTTCAGAGGTAAGCCCTTCACCTCCTCAAACACATCCGAGTATTCCTGGACCACTCTAACAGATCGCAAACTCTCGACTGAAGCGTCAAGCGATTCAAGATAACTTAGCATAACAGAATTCATGGGATTACAAGAGATCTCGAGAGTGTTCCCCAAGCGGGGCATGAGCCTAACAACTCTCCTTTCACAATCAAGAACGGCACCATTACTGGATAACCAGTCCATGCCCAAAATAAACCCATAGCCCGTGAAGCCCAAAACAAAAGCATCACATCTAAACTCAACACTAAGTACGGAAATCTTCAAACCCAAACATATCATGGACAAATAAGTAGAGCCCCCAATTGGGTTTGAAACAACCAAGGGATCATCTACTAGACTGGTGTCTAAGTGCAGTGACTCAAGTAATAATGATGAGACAAACGAATGCGATGCGCCAGAGTCGAATAAATACGGACAGGATGATCAAACAGAAAACCAGACTTTCAACGGAAATAGTTCTACCTCTTTCCTGAATCGGTGGAACCGCGAGAGCCTGAACTTGCCCCCTTGCCTGACCTGGTGCCCTAAGAGCTTGCACCTGTCCTCCTGAGGTAGATCCCGTCCTCTGCCCCTTCTTAGGGCAGTCCTTCACTAGATGCCCTGCTTTGCCACAGTGGAAGCAGCCAGTCTTCTTCTTCTTCCGACAATCTTTGCTTAGGTGGCCTGGTGTCCCGCAATTGAAGCACTTCTTCTTTCCCTTGCCACCGTTGCCTTTCCCACCCTTGTTTTGCTGTTGCTGTTGAGGCCTCTTCTGATCTCCTTTCTTCTCAGGTGCCTTATTAGCATTGGGACCTTTCTCTTCCTCATGCATAAGTGCCATGTCTACTAGCTTCTCAAAGGTGGCCCCCATAGGGATGTGAGTCATAGCCAATCCATGCATCGGTTCATTCAAGCCTTTAACGAACCTCAGAGCCTGCTTCTCCGGTGTATTCACCATGTCCATGCCAAACCTTGCTAGCTGATTAAACTTGTTGACATATTCCTTCACTGATAAGTTTCCTTGCTTTAATGTCAAGAACCTTTCCATATAAAGATTTTCTTCCGCACGTGAGAGAAACTTTGCCTCAAACCTTTGCCTGAAATCCGCCCAAGTGTCAACAGGGCGCTCTCCATTAGTGACCTCCCACCAGAACGAGGCCTCTCCCTTCATTAACCAAGCAGCTAACTTGACTTTCTTTCCTTCTTCCATCTCAAAGATATCTATCAACTCTTCCACCTCCTTAAGCCAATCCCTAGCTTCCACAAAAGTTTCTAATCCTTGAAAAGGTTTCCCTCCAATAGCCTTAAATTCCTTGCAAGTCTTAGCAAAAGTATCCGCGCGAGGAGGAGGAGGAAGATCGGGTGCAATCGGTGGTGGAGGAACATTTGCTGGACCCGCAGCGGCGGCCCTAGCCTCCATCAATCTTTTATACCATACTAGTATCGTCACACCCTCCGGAAAGTTAAGATCTTCAGCCATGCTAAAACGAAAAAGGAAAGATTCAAAACGAAGAATTCGAAAGATAAAGATATGGCTATTGGGGATTATGCTTTTCTTTCAAAAACTTTTCTCTTAAAAGACATGTTTTTGAAAATACTTCTTCCAAAAATGTTTTTAGAAAAATAGTTTTTCTAAGAAAAATATCTGTTCTGGTAACCTCGCTCTGATACCACGTGTAACACCCCACACCCGCTAAGGTGACTCACTAAGGGAATGCCTAAACTTCGGTGGAGTATTTTAAGTGAATATAGAACAGAAAAATTACAGCAAGATAGATATAAACAATACTTGTTAACTAAAACATCATTTCATTGCAGCAGAAGATAAGCATGTTTGGTTACAAAACCATAAAACAAGAGTCAAGTACTAAATATCCATCCTGATAAAAACATAAGTACATAATCCCACTACATAACTAATAGCCATAATAGAAAAGATAAGCTGAGCTTTACATCAACGGTCCAAGCTCCAAAAGATAGATAAAGAAATCTGATCAAAGCTCACTAGTGCTAGGCCTAACCTGAGGACCTAAGGGGGAAAAAAAATAAAAACAACGGGGTCAGACATAAGTCTGAGCGAGTCCTATAACTTTAACAATACAATCATTAAAGTAATTAGGGTATGATATAAACTTGGTATGGTAATGACTGGGGATAAATGACTACACTAAGCAGCCAACTAGACATAGGCTGAACTAAGATATCGGTAAAGACGCATCTACCCACCCAAGGGTAATTACTACACTGCACCACACCAGTCATTCCTAACTTAAAGGTTGATCCCACCCAAGGACTTAGAAAATTTAACTAGTAGTTTCGTGTACCCCTAGCTGACCACATAGGTGCCGTCTGCCCCTATCTCCACTAGGTGTACCCACTACTCCCCAAGCGATCGGCTCCCTGACGTAGATACCCGTGCTGGCCCCACAGTGGGGTGTATCACTCCCCAAAGTGGCAACCCGATACAACAAATGGTGCACGGCTTATACCTACACGATGCAACAACGTCTTACCTACCAGCCCGGGCCCACACACACATATGAAACCCGTTGGACTTGCGTTGCCACCGCTACCCTGTTTTGGCCTCTTATAATCAAGCCCAGTACGCGTGTCCCGTCCTCGACATGGGTCGAGCCCACAAAGATACACATGGGTTACTGGTTGAAATGGGCCCCCACAAGCTACCCACCTAAGCTTGCTCCCTCTAGTGTATCCCACTTAACCCTTTAATCATGTTTAATTACATGTTTCCACTTTGGTTAAGTATTCTAATCGTATTTTCTATTGCCACCCAAGGCAACCATTAGATTTCCACATGCCACCCAAGGCACCCACTTAACCCCTCATGCCCCACTACATGCTTATCTGGTTAAGTGTTTCTCAATTGATTAAGACCGTAACCTTTGTAAAGACCTCTCACATTAGACTATCTTTTATGGTAGCTGGATTTGCCGGTCGGGTCCGGGCAGCCTTACGCCATAACAGAGTCTAACCTCGTGTCTTTACACTTGTCACGTATTTAGTTTATGCCTAAGACCTCTCACATTGGGCCAATCATTTGTAGCCGCTGGATTTGTCGGTCGGGTCCGGGCATTCTTATGCTACAAAAGGGTCCAACCTCGTGTCTTAGTCGATTAATTACACCTAATTAATCACCCCCATATTTTAAATTAATTTTCCCTAATTAATTCCAATTTAATGATGTACATAATTGACTCAATTATGTCCATCCACTTATGGTATGCAACATCATACCAATTTCACCACAATTTTGTTAACATGAATATTAACCCCATCGTTCCCCACGTACTATGCTAACATGACATACTTAAAAGGGAAGATTCATCACAAATACAATGGGTTCAACTTAGCATAACATTAGCATCAACATGGGTTTTAAAGGTGTCAACTTGCATATATGACCATAGCATCAAACCTACCTAGCATAAATAATCAACCCAAACTTGCATGAATCACATATGTCATAAAGAGGGTAACTTGCATAGATGTTCATGTCATAGACCTATCATAAAGGGATAAACTTGCATACATGTCATAGGTCTAAAAAGGGATGAACTTGCATATGTTACTCATATCATAAAAAGGGGTAAACATGCATATATATGCATGACATACAAAGGGGTAAACTTGCATATGTATGCATATCATACAAAGGTGTAAACTTGCACATGTTACTTGCATATAATCAAACACCAAACTTGCATAACATGTCATATATGAACTTGCATATAATCAAACACCAAACTTGCATAACATGGTGTCATAATGGATCAATGTTTATCATAGTGATTTGCATAACTAGCATCATGAACACATAGCATAAAACTTGCATAACTAACATCATGGACATATAGCATAAAACTTGCATAACTAACATCATGAGCACATAGCATATGATAACATAACTTGCATTGATCCACATTCATAACCATAACCTCATTACATCCTATCATAATTAGTTTAGCAATTGCTTGCTAAAGGCATAGAAACTCACAACTTGTTGATTAGCACTCCTATGAAGAAGATTTAGTTGCTAGAGTTGATTAGAAGTTGATTTGAGAAGTTATCTTCCTTTCTAATTTGTGGAGGCTCCTTCTAAGTTGCATTTTGACGGCATGATGACGTTGTATCTATTTTTATTATGGATTAGGGTATTCTTAGGGTGTATTTATAGATTTAGGATGTAGTTTAGGCCCTTAGATTAACCCTAGTTTAGATCTAAACCATTAAAAATCGTCACAGGTCAGCAGAACAGACCAGAGAACCAAAACAGGTGCACCAGGCCAGCCAGGGTCAAACCAGAAAGCTGTGCAGGTTTCTGGCTCGACATGGGCGCACTTCCCAAGTGCGCCAGTGTATTTTTGTGCTGGTGCACTTCACAAGTGCGCCAGTGCATCCTGGCTTGTTTTCGGTTTTTCTTCCTAACTTCGTTCGTCCATATCTTCTTCATACGGACTCCGATTTTCGAAAACTCGGACTCTATTTCGTGTATTTTTCCTAGATGAACGCAATGGCATAGCCCGTTTCCCCTGATTCAGACTTAAAATTTAATTCTGCCCTGATTTATATTATAACAAGTTATTCAACATACGGGGTGTTACAAGATCTATATTCTAATCCTATGAGAAAAAGAAGATTAGAAAAATAAAATTAGATTTGTAAGAGAAGAAGAGAAACTAATTTTGGAATCAGTGGCAGCAGAGTAGAGGCACAAATAAAGAGAGTGGCTAGGTTTAGGTATGGAGTCTAGAGGGTTATTTATATGTGCTTGTGTAAGCAAGAACCGTTGGATTATTAAGATTTAATCCTAGTTGTTCGTTTATATTAATTAGACCAAAAACCTAACCAAACCTAGCCTTATAGGGCATCTGCAGTGCTAAGTGGTCGACCTCCCTCTAGAACGGCAATCGACTGACGGTCGACACCCTTCTAGGAGGGTGGTCGACCCTGGTCGCTGTTTTGCCCAATAAATGCTACGAAGGGATGAAAATATTTATTATATATAACGTTGATTAATTATATTATTTCTTACCTTATAACTATTATTCTCATCCCTTTATCTTTATCTCTACATTTGAAATTCAAATCTACCTAAGGGAATATTACATTTATCCAATTTATTTATCCCTTAGATATATATATTATTTATTAAACCAAACACACACACACACATATATATATATGTATGTTTTTACCATTTGATTTCATTTGAATGTTATTTCTCCATACGAGCACGGTTTTCAACATATCATATATGAAAATGAAACGAATCAGAATTTCGCCACGAATCCAAATAAAAGATTTTCGTAGCCAAATTCTTAATACTGCAAAATCTCTATTTTTAGCCTTTGTATTTATTATTTAATTACTTATTAGAATTATTAGGTATATTTTACGGTGCTTTACATTCTTCACCCCTTAAAATAGATTTTGTGCCAAAATCTGTTTGATAGGGCGAAATACACAACTCGCTCTACACATCCATATTGTACACCCATGTTATTTTTAATTCATCCATAAACATCCATGACTCGCAATGATTATGGAAATCAGACTTACTAAAGTGAGCTCAATCCTAGCGTGTATGTGTAATAAATGATGCAGTATGTATGCAAAAGAACCTAATATGCATATATTTCTATATGAGTGCGCTGTGTAATTATGTTGCATCCATTTCCTAACATCTAATCTAGCAACCAAAATGCATCCATAAATGTAATTTAGAGGAAAATTTACCCGAGAAAAGCTCTGGGTGAGTCTGACTCATTTTATCCTCGATCTCCCATGTGTTTTTCGCATGATCATTTCCCCATTGTACTCGGACGAGGCAAGCGGTTTTATTGCGAAGTCTTTTGATTTCGTGCTCTATAATCTTTGCAGTGACACTGGGCACCCTGGATTCCAACTCGAGTTTTCCTATGTCCCAAATTTCATCAAGCTCGAGTCTGATAGTAGAATCACGGAGGAATTTCCTCAAATGAGATACATGAAAAATGTTATGGATTTCCGATAGATGTTCTGGGAGATCCAATCGATAGGCAAAAATCCTATCTTGTCGATGGTGCGAAACGGCCCGATAAACCTAGGAGCCAATTTCCCAGTCTTTACAAAACAAACATTCATCTTGAGAGGGGATACCTTTACAAATACCAAGTCTCCAATATTGAACTCAAGTTCCCCCCATCGCTTATCGGCATACGATTTCTGACGGCCTTGGGCTACCTTTATCCTCTGCCTAATCAAGGAAACCTTCACCGTGGAATCACGAACGAAGTCTGGTCTAACTAGAATATTGTCGGTAGTCTCCCACCAACAAGTTGGCGATTTGCATGGCCTCCCGTAAAGCGCTTCAAAAGGGGACATACCAATTGTCTCTTGAAAACTATTATTATATGTAAATTCTACAAGCGGTAGGTGCTGCTCCCAAACTCCTCCAAAGTCGATAATGCAAGCTATGAGCAAGTCTTCCAAGATCCGATTTACCTTTTCCGTCTGGCCATCGGTTTGCGGACGATAGGTTGTGCTTAAGTTGAGGGTCGTTCGCAATGCTGCTTGTAAGCTTCTCCAAAACTCATTTGTGAATAAGGTGCTTCTATCACCCACTATACTAGATGAGATACCGTGTAATCTAAATATTTATTTGACATACAATTGGGCCAATGAGGCTGCCATCCTCATCTTTTTGATTGGTATAAAATGGGCACTTTTGGTCAAACAGTCTATCACAACTAAATAGCCTCATTTCCCTTTTGGCTCTTTGGAAGTCCATTGACAAAATTCATGGAAATATGTTCCCACTTCCATATAGGAATCTCTAGAGATAATAGCAATCCTTCGGGATTTCCTTACTCCACTTTTACATTTTGGCACATTAAACGTTTAGCTACAAACTCGGCTATTTCCCTTTTCATCCCTTCCCAATAGAGATTCTTCTTCATATCTTTATATGTTTTATCTCCACTGGGGTGTACGGTCATCTTTGACCTATGGCACTCCTCTAGAATTTATTTCCTTAATTCTTCCTTTTTAGGGATGTAAAATCATCCATCCGTAAGTAAACTTTCATCGTCACCTGACGAATATCTGACCAAATGGGGGAAAGGTCTCCTTCTTTCCTACTTTCTCTTTCAAGTTCCTTATTTCTTCGTCAAGATCTTGTGTACTCCGTCTAAGAAAACCATTAGAAGTTACTGGCGAGGGTTTCAAACTAAAATTAGAAAGAAACTCTAACTGTTTCCATTCTAAGATTTCATTCAAAGTTGCATGTTTTCCACTTAACGCATCTGCCATGACCCCCGGGGTATACTAGATCATAAAAACAAAAGAGGCAATATATTCCATCCACCGTTGTAGCCTAAAATTCAGGTCGCATTGAGAGAATAAATATTTTAGGGAATATAGTCGGTAAAAAGTTCAAACCTCTCCCTAAAAGATAATGCCTCCACATTTCCACAGCAAACATTATTGTGGCTAACTCAGGGTCATGAACTGGGTACTTTTCTCGGGATCCTTGAGTTGTCTACTAGCGTAAGCAATAACCCTTCCTTCTTGCATAAGAATTTCTCCTAAACCGGTTCCACATCCATTGGTATAAACTGTAAATAATTTCGAACCATTGGGTATAGTAAGGACTGATGCACTAGCTAATACTTCCTTTAATTTCGTGAAGGCCACATCACATTTATTACCCCAAGAAAATACCAAATTGTTCTTTTTCAGTTGGGTTAAAGGAGTAGCAGTCTTTGCGAAGTCTTTAATGAATTCCCGATAATACGTGGCTAGTCCAAGGAAGCTCCTTACTTCCGTAGCATTTCGAGGTATCCTCCATTCCTTATTTGCCTCGATCTTTGCGGGGTATACTGCCAAGCCTTTGCTTGACACGATATGTCCCAAAAATATAACTTCTTCCCTCTAGAAATGGAACTTCAAGAATTCTGCATTCAAACGGTTTTTTCTTAATAACCCTAGAGCCAGTCTCTAGTAACTTTCATGCTCTTTACAGTCCTTTGAAAATATAAGGATATCATATACAAGAACTACCATAATTTTATTTAGAATGCCCATAAACACTATACTCATGAGGTCAACAAAGAAGGCGGGTGCATTCGTCAGTCCGAAGGGAATAACTTCCTATTGGAACAGTCCATTTGGCGTCCTAAATGTGGTTTTATCCTTAATGTCCTCCGAAATTCTCAACTGGTAAAACCCAGTGGCAAGGTCTAACTGGGAAAATACTAGGGCTCCTCCCAAGTTACCGAGTAGATAATCAATTCTAGGTAAGGTGTACCTATTCTTCTTGGTCTACTTATTAAGCTCTCTATAATCCACACGAAGTCTTAGGGATCCGTCTGCTTTGGTGGCAAACATAATAGGTGCACCCATTTAGAGGTACCTTGCTGAATGAAACCTTTCTATAGTAACTTTGAAATATGCTTATCCAATTCCCTTCTTTCTTTAGACGCCATATGCCTTAAGGGTAAAACTACTAGTCAAGCGTCCTTCTCTGGACCAATACAAAAAGAGATTTCTCTATGGGGTGGAAGTCCCTCGACTTACTCAAAGACTTCCAAAAACTCACATACTATGGGGACCGAAGATGGTCCTTCTGAACAAGGATATAAGGAATATAATAAGGATTTATCTTAATTCTTAACATTACAAGGAATACTTATAATACGTCCTCCTTGGCTCCTAAGATGAACGATTCTATTGTCGCAATTTAGGACGACCCCATAAAATGATAGTCAATCCATACCTAAGATAAGTTCATACCCCATAAAATCCAAGCATACGCCGTAATACCCAACGTCCATTAATGTCACTCACAAAGGGAATGCATTAAATTTCATGGAGCATTTTAAGTGTGTATAGAACAGAAACTTAACAACAAGACAAATATAAACAGTACTAAAACTTTAAAACTTTATTTCATTGCAGCGGAAAACACATAAGTTTGATTACATCATCAAAACCATAGTCAAAGTACATAATATCCATCTTGACTAAATCAAAGTACATAAATTGAAAGACATAATCCCCAATACAAAATAGCCATAAATAAGAGAATCTGAACTTTACTTCAGCGATCCAAGCAATCTTATAAAAGCAAGAAATACAGCTGTCCAAAATCAATCTCCACTGGTGCTAGTTCCAACCTGACCACCAGGGGGGGAAAGGAAGAAAAGAGGAGGAAACAAAAGGGGGTCAGACATAAAGTCTGGCGAGTGTGATAACTCTAACAATATAATTACCAAAGTAACTAGGTTAAGGCATAAGTTGGAAAATAAGGAAATGACTGTGAACAATTGAGTATGGCAGAGTATACAAGGAAATAGGGTTGAACTAAGATAACGTTAAAGCGCACCTAAACCACTATAAGATATTTACTATACTGCACCACCACTAGTTACCCTAAGGTTGACCCCGCCTACAGAACTTAATAATGATAATGGTAGTTTCGTGCACCCCAAGTTGCCTTCATAGGTACTGCCTGCCCCTATCTCTACTAGGTGTACCCACTACCCCCAAGCGATCGGCTCCCTAACTCATAGATACCCGTGCTGGCCCCACAGTGGGGTGTATTACCCCCCAAAGTGGCAACCCGATACCATCAATAATGCACGGTTTATACCTACATGATGCAACAACGTCTTACCTACCAGCCCGGGTCCACACATGCATATGAACCCGTTGGACTTGCGTTGCCACCGCTAACCCGGTTTAGCCTCTTACAGTCAAGCCCAGTATGCGTGTCCCGTCCTCGACTTGGGTCGAGCCCACAAAGCTACGTATGGGTTACTGGTTGAAGCGGGCCCCCATAACTTGACACAAGCTATACACCTAAGCTTGGTCCCCTCTAGTACATCCCACTTAACCCTCTTCTTATCCATGTTCACTTACATGTTTCAATTTTAGTTAAGTGTTTCTAATCGTATTTCAAATGCCACCCAAGGCACCCATTAGATTCCACCTGCCACCCAAGCCACCCACTTAACCCCCTCATGTCTCACTACATGTTTACCTGGTTAAGTGTTTCTAAATTCATTAAGACCGTAAACTCATAAAGACCTCCCACATTAGACTGGCATTTGTGGCAGCTGGATTTGCCGACGGGTCCGGGCAGTCTCACACCACAAACGAGCCTAACCTCATGTCTTTACAATTGTTACATATTTAATTTATGCCTAAGACCTCCCACATTAGACTGACATTTGTGGTTGCTGGATTTGCTGGGCGGGGTCGGGCAGTCTTACACCACAAAAGAGCCTAACCTCGTGTCTTAGACGATTAATTACACCTAATTAATCATTCCCCAATTTGAATTAATTTCCCTATTTAAATTATCAATCAATTCCAAATTTAACTATGGCCAAAACTGACTCACTTATTTCCATCTATTTATGGTATGTAAGATCATACAAATTATATTCACATATTTATTTTATGCCATTAAAGGCATTTATGCCAATTCTCAATATTAAATCTTTTAATATTAACCCCTTTACCCCACGTTGTACGTTCGTTCGTTTAACGTAAAATATACGTTAGACTCAAGTAGTCGAACTTATAAAATAAAGAGAAAACATCATAACGTACATATAGATAAACTAGATCTAAACATAAGGGGTGAACTTGCATGTGTGAATGAGGTTCTACATCTAAAACTTGCATAGGACAAAGTCACAACTTACATAAAACAACATATGTCATAGATCCAAATCTAAAGATGTGAACTTGTTTAGGCAATAGTCATAAACTTGCATAAATCATGTATGTCATAGATCTACATCTAAAGGTGTAAACTTGCATAGGCAATAACCACAAACTTGCATAACATGATTCATACTCCAAACACATATATTTATATAAACTTGCATATGTGATTTATGCAACATAACGATGGTGTAAACTTACATCTAAACATGTAAACTAGCATGTAGAATTTATCATAGAACTCACACATGTCATAGCCTAACTTTAGATCTAAAATAGATGTCATGAAACATGTAAGGTTATACATAATTTTCACTAACTTGCATATGGTTCATGTCTAAATCAATATCTAAACGTGCACACATACATATGATTTATCATATGAATCAACGTAACCAAACTAGCATATGAACAACATGATGATTTGATTGTACATAAGCCAATCATAGAATTACAACATAGATGATAGCATTGTAACTTTACAACATAGATGATCACAACATAACATCATAGAATTTACAACATGTATGATAACATCACAATTTTACAACATAAATAATAACATGTGGTCAATAATTCACATCATATCCAAATAATCCACATCATAACTCAATCCAATTAAATTGCTAATTATTTTATTAAAGAATTCAAACTCACAACTCAAAAAAGGTCTTGAGTTCTGAATTCTGAGTTTTGAAGTTGTATTAGCATTCCTTTGAAGAAGATTCGTTGTTAGAATTGAAAAGAATTGAATTTGATTAGCTTTCTTCCTCTCTAATTGGTGGCGGCTATTCTGAGTTGCTAGGTGACGGCATGGAGGCCATGAATCTAATTTTAATTTGATTTTAGGGTTTGAGTTTTCATGTCTTTTTATAGAGTTTAGGATTAGTTTAGGTCGTCCGATCAACCCAGAATTAATCCCAGCCAATCAGAGCAGAACAGAAACCCTAATGAGTCAGCACACAGTCACAAACAGGTCATCAATCAAATCTGCCGGGGGGCAGGTTGACCCCCAGGTCGATCCTATGGTCGACCTGGTCAGGTGGTCGACCCTCAGGTCGACCTGGCCCTGGCGGGAATTTTCCCGCCTAGCCTATTTGACTTTGAAATTTGAATTTTTTGAAATCTGTTTTGAATTTTCTGAAACTTCTGATGGCCATAACTTCTTCATACGAAGTCCAATTCATGCAAACTCGGACTCTATCTCAACCAGAATTCTGAGACGAACACAATGGCGCAACCCGTTTCCTGTAATTCTCACGTTTGAGATTAGTTATTCTTTAATTTGTGAACGTTAATATTAATAGAAATACAGGGTGTTACATTCTCCCCTCCTTAAAGGATTTCGCCCCCAAAATCTCCAAATTAAGGAGAATGGATATCCTAACATCCAAACAACCATCTACTCAACCATCAAGCACAAGCATCCATTGTCCTTATAAAATTCCTAATGTTGTATGAAAATATGCAAGAAGTGTGTGTATATGTTCCTTATCTAATGCAAAATCAGGCGGTCTACTGATTCAGTTGACCTCCTTAATGCAAACCATGATAGTGCCATGCGTCCATTATGTGCGCGAAAGAATCCTATCGATACATATTATTTCTACATTTGTGCACAACCATTCACCAAAATGCAACATCCATATGATAGCACAACCATTATACATCCATTAACTTAAGTATGCACACACATTTATATGCAATATGCAATATGAAGTGACTGAGCCGATCTAGTGCCTAAAGTGTGTGTATATGCATCCACGAGCAAACACTTGCTTCCACATGCATCCATCATACATAACATGTCTCAAACACATGTTTCAACCATAGGATTACCCTATCTAGATGTCAAAGATACTAGTGAGAGGACATACTAAAGATAAAACAAGTACAAGCAAAGCGATAAAGGAGAAATTAAAAGACATACCCTCGACAAGAAAAGGGTATAATGAACGCATTTTCTGTTCCGTCTCCCAAGTAGCGTTGCTCTCATCATCTCCCCATTGCACTTTGACTAGCCTGACCTCTCGATTGCTCAACTTCTTAATCTCCGACCCAAGAATGCACGTAGGAGCTCGTCGAATCGTCGCATCACGCTCGATCTCCACCTCTCTAGGCAAGCTCGGCTCTGCCACTTCCACGGTCTCGTGCAGGCACTTCCTCAAATGTGATACATGGAATACGTCGTGTACACCACTAAGTCTCTCAGGCAACTCCACTCTGTACGCCATCTGCCCAATCCTCTCCTTAGTAGGAAACGGCCCTACGAACCTTGGTGCTAACTTCCCAGCGGACCCAAAGCGAACAACGTTCCGTAATGGAGACACCTTAACAAAGACCATGTCCCCAATATCAAACTCAAGATCTGTCCTCCTCTTGTCCGCATAAGATTTCTGCCTGTTTTGTGCCGTCTTCATCCTCCTTCGAATCAAATTGATCTTTTCCGAAGTCTGCCTAATCATATCGGGCCCAAGTAAGATCTTATCTGTAGACTCCCACCAACATGTAGGCGAGTGACACGGCGGTCCATAAAGAGCCTCGAGTGGTGCTATGCCAATGCTAGACTGAAAGCTATTATTATATGCAAACTCCACCAACGGAAGATGTTCCTCCCATGTACCTCTGAAGTCTAAGACACACAACCTCAATAAGTCCACTAGAATACAATTTACCCTCTCGGTCTGGTCGTCCGTCTGAGGATGATATGTGGTGCTCAAACATAACTGAGTCCCTACTGCCTCTTGCAAGTTCTTCCAAAACTCGCTAGTAAAGATAGGATCGCAGTCGCTCACTATGCTAGAAGGAACACCATGCAAACGAACTATCTCTCGAATGTATACGGAGGCTAACCATGGAGCAGTCCTCTTACTCTTCACAGGAATGAAATGGGTGCTCTTAGTAAATCTGTCTACCATGACCCAAATCCCCGTATTACCCTTCCTCGATCTCGGTAACCCATCAGTAAAGTCCATCGAGACACTTTCCCACTTCCATTGTGGGACCTCCAATGGGTGAAGCAACCCACCGGATTTCTTTTGCTCTATTACTAGTTGGCACACCAAGCATCTAGCGACAAACTCGGCTACATCCCTCTTCATGCCGGCCCAAAAGTAAACTCGTCTCATGTCCATGTACATCTTATCCCCGCTGGGATGGATGGTCATCTTCGAACGATGTGCATCATCAAGAATGGTCTTCCTTAAATTCCCGTCTTGTGGTACACAAAGTCTACCGTCCCTACGCAACCAACCCTTATCATCTAGGGTATACATACGGATATGGCTCGATGACTCCCCTCTTTTGAGCTTCTCTACTAACTCAACCAACTGTGGGTCATCTCGCTGTGCCTCACCAATCCGTCCCAAAAGCGTAGGTCTGACCTCCAAGGATGCTAGCAAACCGGGTACAAAGTCAATGGAAGGTCTAAAGTCAAACGTAGAGATGAACTCTAAGCTTCGTCGCTCAACAAACAACAGACTCAAGGATAACCTTTTCCTATTTAAGGCGTCTGCCAACACGGTACCCTTTCCAGGGGTATATGTTATTTCGAAGTCGTAGGATGCTAAGAATTTCGTCCACCTTTGTTGCCTCAAGTTCAAGTCCTTCTGAGAGAACAAGTATTTTAGCGATTTGTGGTCAGTGAACAATTCGAATTTCTCACCATAAAGATAATGGCACCAAGACTTAAGCGTGAAAACAATAGCGGCCAACTCTAGGTCATGTGTAGGGTAATTTCTCTCATGCACTCTCAACTGCCTTCCACCATAGGCTATTACCCTTCCCTCTTGCATTAAGACTACGCCTAGTCCTGTCCTACAAGCGTCGGTATAAACGGTAAATGGCTTACTCCCATCTGGCAACACTAAGACTGGGTTTGTTGTCAAAGCTCTCTTTAAACGTTGGAACGCATCATCACAATTTACGTCCCATGTGAAAACTAGGTTCTTCTTCGTCAAACGTGTTAATGGAGCTGATATTTTTGCAAATCTTTGATAAACTTCCTATAGTAGCCAACCAACCATAAGAAACTCCTCACCTCGGTAGCATTTTTAGGGACCTTCCAATCTTGGATGGCCACTACCTTTGCGGGATCCACAACTATCCCTTCTTTGGAAACCACGTGCCCTAAGAATCGCACATCCTTCCTCCAAAAGTGACATTTAGAAAATTTAGCTTTAAGGCTATGCGCTCGAAGGGACTCCAACACTTCCCTAAGATATAGGGCATACTCTTCCTCGCTCTTAGAAAAGATCAAGATGTCGTCCATAAAGACTACCATGAATTTATTAAGGTACTCACTAAACATCCTACCCATGAAGTCAACAAAGTATGCGGGGGCGTTTGCCAAACCGAAGGGCATCACAAGCCACTCGAAGAAGCCATCTGGAGTCCTAAAGGCAGTCTTGTCTATGCTAACCTTAGCCACTCTCAACTGATGGAAACCTGTGGCTAAGTCCAACTGCGAAAACACTAAGGCGCCAACTAACTGATCGAAGAGGTCGTTAATCCTCGGCAGTGGGTGCCTATTCTTCTTAGTAAGTTTATTAAGTTCTCTATAGTCCACACAAAGTCTAAGGGACCCATCTGCCTTCATGGCAAATACTAATGGAGCACCCCACTCTGATATACTACGTCTGATAAACCCCTTCTCCGGCAACTCCTTCACTTGCTTACTAAGTTCTCTTCTCTCTCTTGGAGCCATGTGGCGCACTGGCAATGCAACTGGCTTTGCATTATCTACTAGATATATTCGAAAGTCTATCTCGTGTTTTGGGGGTAAACCCCTCACCTCATCAAAGACATAAACATATTCACGGACTATATGAACAGAATGTAAGTCATCATCGGATGCGTCAAGGGATTCTAGGTAGCTAAGCATTACTGGACCTCTAGGGTCATAAGAAATATCAAGGGTCTTTCCATAACGAGTCAACAATCTAACTACCCTTCTTTCACAATCTAGGATGGCCCCGTATCTAGTTAGCCAATCCATACCTAGAATCAGGCCATAGCCCATGAAGCCAAGAACAAAGGCGTTGCATTCAAACTCAACGCTCAAGATAAACATTCTCAAATCCCGACAAATCATAGAAAGATGAGCCAAATCACCAATAGGATTTGAGACTACTAAGGGATTCGTAACTAGACTAGTATCTAGGTGCAGTGTATCAACTAATGATGTAGAGATAAACGAATGTGATGCGCCATAATCGAATAAAGTACGGACATGATGATCGAACAGAAAAACTAAACTTTCAACGGAAATTGTTCTACCTCGTTCTTGCAGCGGTGGAACCACAAGAGCCTGAACTTGTCCCCTTGCCTACCCTGGTGCCATATGATCCTGCACCTATCCTCCCAAGGTAGATCCTGCCCTCTGCCCTTTCTTTGAGCAGTCCTTAATCAAATGTCCCTCATCGCCACAGTGGGAACAGCCAGTCTTCTTTTTCTTCCTACAATCTTTGCTTAGATGGCCTGGTGTCCCACAATTAAAGCATCTCTTCTTTCCCTTATCATTGTTGCCTTTACCACCTTTCTTGTTATGTTGTTGCTGTTGCGGCTTCTTTTGATCCCATTTCTTCTCGGGTGCCTTATTAGCATTGGCGCCCTTCTCCTCTTCATGCATAAGTTCCATGTCAACTAGTCTCTCAAAGGTAGCCCCCATGGGGATGTGGGTCATAGCTAACCCATGAATCGGCTCGTTCAAACCCTTAATAAATGTCAGTGACTTCTTTTCTGGAGTATTCACCAAGTCCAAGCCAAATCTCGCCAATTGATTGAATTTGTTGACGTATTCTTTCACTGATAGATTCCCCTGCTTCAATGCTAGAAACCTTTCCATGTATAGATTCTCTTCAGCCCATGATAGAAACTTTGCTTCAAACCTCCGCCTGAAATCTGGCCATGTATCAACTGCACGTTCTCCATTAGTGACCTCCCACCAAAACGAGGCCTCATCCTTCATTAGCCAGACATCTAACTGGACCTTTCTTCCATCTTCCACTTCAAAGATTCCAAACAATTCTTCCACCTCCTTTGGCTAATTACGAGCTTCAACAAATGTTTCCGTCCAGTGAAAAGGTTTTCCACCCATTGCCCTAAAGTCCTTACAAATCTTTGCAAAAGTATCAACACGAGGAAGAGGAGGAGGAGGAGGAGGATTTGCTGGACCTGCAGTGGTGGCCCTAGTCTCCAAATACCTCCTAAACCATCCTGGTATCGTTATCCCCTCGGGTATCTCAGGAATTCCAGACATGGTGAAACGAAAAAGGAAAGATTCAATACAAAAGAACCGAAGGAAAGATATATGGCTGTTGGGGTTATGCTTTCTAAAATAAGCTTTTCTCTTGAAAATACTTTCCTTAAAACATACTTTTGAAGGTACTTCTTTATAAAAGTTGTTTTTCAAAAACACTTTTCAAAATTCATATCTGTTCTAGTAACCTTCAGCTCTGATACCACGTGTAACACCCCACATCCATTAATGTCACTCACAAAGGGAATGCATTAACTTTCATGGAGCATTTTAAGTGTGTATAGAACAGAAACTTAATAACAAGACATATATAAATAGTACTAAAAATTTAAAACTTTATTTCATTGCAGCGGAAAATACATAAGTTTGATTACATCATCAAAACCAGAGTCAAAGTACACAATATCCATCTTGACTAAATCAAAGTACATAAATTGAAAGACATAATCCCCAATACAAAATAGCCATAAATAAGAGAGGCTGAACTTTACTTCAGCGATCCAAGCAATCTTCTAAAAGCAAGAAATACAGTTGTCCAAAATCAAGCTCCACTGGTGCTAGTTCCAACCTGAGAACCTGGGGGGAAAGGAAGAAAAGAGGAGGAACAAAAGGGGGTCAGACATAAAGTATAGCGAGTGCGATAACTTTAACAATATAAATACCAAAATAACTAGGCTAAGGCATAAGTTGGAATATAAGGAAATGACTATGAAAAATTGAGTATGGCAGAGTATACAAGGAAATAGGGTTGAACTAATATAATGTTAAAGCGCACCTAAACCACTATAAGATATTTACTATAATGCACCACCACTATACTACATCACCACTAGTTACCCTAAGGTTGATCCCGCCTACAGAACTTAATAATGATAATGGTAGTTTCGTGCACCCCTAGTTGCCTTCATAGGTGTCGTCTGCCCCTGTCTCCACTAGGTGTAGCCACTACCCCCAAGCGATTGGCTCCCTAACTCGTAGATACCCGTGCTGTCCCCACAGTGGGGTGCGTCACTCCCTAAAGTGGCAACCCGATACCACCAATAATGCACGGCTTATACCTACACGATGCAACAACGTCTTACCTATCAGCCCGGGTCCACACATGAATATGAACCCGTTGGACTTGCGTTGCCACCGCTAACCTGGTTTGGCCTCTTACTATCAAGCCCAGTATGGGTGTCCCGTCCTCAACTTAGGTCAAGCCCACAAAGATACATATGGGTTACTGGTTGAAATGGGCCTCCATTACTTGACACAAGCTATCCACCTAAGATTGATCCCCTCTAGTATATCCCACTTAACCCTCTTCTTATTCATGTTCACTTACATGTTTCAATTTTGGTTAAGTGTTTCTAATCGTATTACAAATGCCACCTAAGGCACCAGCTAGATTCCACATACCACCCAAGGCACCCACTTAACCCCCTCATGTCCCACTACATGTTTATCTAGTTAAGTGTTTCTTAATTCATTAAGATTGTAACCTCATAAAGACCTCCCACATTATACTGGCATTTGTGGCAGCTGGATTTGCCGGGCGGGTCCAGGCAGTCTTACACCACAAACGAGCCTAACCTCATGTCTTTATAATTGTTACATATTTAATTTATGCCTAAGACCTCCCACATTAGACTGACATTTGTGGTTGCTGGATTTGTTGGGCGGGGTCGGGCAGTCTTACACCACAAAAGAGCCTAACCTCGTGTCTTAGACGATTAATTACACCTAATTAATCATTCCCCAATTTGAATTAATTTCCCTATTTAAATTATCAATCAATTCCAAATTTAACTATGGCCAAAACTGACTCAATTATTTCCATCTATTTATGGTATGTAAGATCATACAAATTATATTCACATATTTATTTTATGCCATTAAAGGCATTTATGCCAATTCTCAATATTAAATCTTTTAATATTATCCCCTTTACCCCACGTTGTACGTTCGTTCGTTTAATGTAAAATATACGTTAGACTCAAGTAGTCGAACTTATAAAATAAAGAGAAAACATCATAACGTACATATAGATAAACTAGATCTAAACATAAGGGGTGAACTTGCATGTGTGAATGAGGTTCTACATCTAAAACTTGCATAGGACAAAGTCACAACTTGCATAAAACAACATATGTCATAGATCCAAATCTAAAGATGTGAACTTGTTTAGGCAATAGTCATAAACTTGCATAAATCATGTATGTCATAGATCTACATCTAAAGGTGTAAACTTGCATAGGCAATAACCACAAACTTGCATAACATGATTCATACTCCAAACACATATATTTATATAAACTTGCATATGTGATTTATGCAACATAACGATGGTGTAAACTTACATCTAAACATGTAAACTAGCATGTAGAATTTATCATAGAACTCACACATGTCATAGCCTAACTTTAGATCTAAAATAGACGTCATGAAACATGTAAGGTTATACATAATTTTCACTAACTTGCATTTGATTCATGTCTAAATCAATATTTAAACTTGCATACATACATATGATTTATCATATGAATCAACATAACCAAACTAGCATATGAACAACATGAAGATTTGATTATACATAAGCCAATCATAGAATTACAACATAGATGATAGCATCGTAACTTTACAACATAGATGATCACAACATAACGTAATATAATTTACAACATGTATGATAACATCACAATTTTACAACATAAATAATAACATGCGGTCAATAATTCACATCATATCCAAATAATCCACATCATAACTCAATCCAATTAAATTGCTAACTATTTTATTAAAGAAATCGAACTCACAACTCAAAGAAGGTCTTGAGTTCTGAATTCTGAGTTCTGAAGTTGTATTAGCATTCCTTTAAAGAAGATTCGTTGTTAGAATTGAAAAGAATTGAATTTGATTAGCTTTCTTCCTCTCTAATTGGTGGCGGCTATTCTGAGTTGCTAGGTGACGGCATGGAGGCCATGAATCTAATTTTAATTTGATTTTAGTGTTTGAGTCTTCATGTCTTTTCATAGAGTTTAGGATTAGTTTAGGCTGTCCGATCAACCCAGAATTAATCCCAGCCAATCAGAGCAGATCAGAAACCCTAATGAGTCAGCACACAGTCACAAATAAGTCATCAATCAAATCTGCCCGTGGAGGGCAGGTCGACCCACGGGTCGACCCTATGGTCGACCTGGTCAGGGTAGGTCGACCCTATAGTCGACATGGTGTGGGTAGGTTGACCCTATGGTCGACCTGGCCCTGGCGGGAATTTTCCCGCCTGGCCTGTTTGACTCTGAAAATTGAATTTTTTGATATCTGTTTTGAATTTTCTGAAACTTCCGATGGCCTTAACTTCTTTATACAAAGCCAATTCACGCAATCTCAGACTCTATCTGAACCAGAGTTCCGAGACGAACACAATGGCGCAACCCATTTCCCGTAATTCTCACGTCTGAGATTAGTTATTCTTTAATTTGTGAACATTAATATTAATAGAAATACGGGGTGTTACATACGCCTTGTAGAGGAATTTGACATCGTCGATTCCAATACTAGGTCTTTCCAAAACAACTCAAGATACTTTCCTCTGATAGGGTTGGCCAGCTCTATCGGATTATTAGAGGTAGATAAGGGATGGCTCAACAGATTAACTAGCCTTTTAGCAATAAAAGGATGTGTCGCTCCCGAATCGAACAAGGAGTATACAGAAATTCCTAAAACAGAAGTTATACCTTTAAGTGTGGTTGACCTTGGTCTCTTAGGGTTCGGATTTGTATCGGTGTTGCGTCCAATGCATAATTCTGGCCACTTCGGATAACTTTAGGATTTGGGCAGTCCTTAGAACTATGTCCTTCCTTATGACGGTTAGAACATTTTCCTTTAAATTCTTTCTTCGCCAAAGAAGTCCTACAATCCTTGGCCTCATGACCCTTGCGGTTGCACCTCGTACAAGTCTTAGCTTCCTTCTTGAATTTGCCCCCTTATTCTTATTCTTCCACCACTCCTTCTTCTTATCCTTAACAGGACTTCCTTCTCCCTTCTCACCATCCTTATTCTCCTTGGACCCTTCAGTTGTGCATAAAATGGTCATCTTTGCGAAGGCTTTGAAGGTCGCTCCGAACGTTACGTGTGCTAACAAAGTGTCCTTCAATGGGGAATTCGACCCTTTAACAAGTCTCAAGGCTTTATTCATTGGGGTATCCACTAAACCCTACCAAACTTACTTAGTTCAATGAACTTGGTTATATACTCTTATAGACTTAAACTTCCTTGCATGAGATGAATAAACTTTTCCAGCTGGATCGTCATCTTGGCTTTTGGAAAAAACTTTGCTTCGAAGCGGGTTTTGAATTTGGCCTATGTAAATATTCGGCCCACGTTCTCACCAGATACTAAGTTCCACCATTCAAGGGCCTCCCCTTTCAAGTATTAGGCTGTAATTCTCCTTTTTACTTTGTCTGGCCACTCAATAGCTTTGAAAATTCTTTCGCAGTCCATTATCCAAGTTTGGGCACTAGTAAAACCCTCTATTCCTGAGAATGATTTCCCACAAAGGTTTGAGAAGTTCTTATAGAATCAAGAAAAATCAAAGGCTACCTCAGTGGATGGATCTGTAGGCAATGCTGGGGCGAGATTAGTTATAGGGACATATTCCATAGTATGAAGATACTGTTGGAACCATTCTGGAAAATACTGAGGCCTTGCTTGGTTTCCTTGTTCGGAAGGATTATCAATCATTCCACTGTCTGAAAAGAAAAGGAAGAATCCTTCAATGAATACTCTTGAGACAGTATTTATGATGAAAAAGGAAGAAAACGAAAAGGCTGTCTATTATAGATGCGTATGCTTATTAGGGTAAGTATATACTATATATATGTATATAGTTTAAAAACCTTTTTCAAAATAAAAATATGTCTCTCCAACGTATAATTTCCCTATAATCAGGCAACTCATGCTCTGATACCAAATGCAACAACCCGCCTGGAATGGGCCTAATTTTCGAACCAGAAAAGGCATAATGAAACTTAAAGCCACTATAAACAGGTCGTTGGTTCCTATAAGGAAATATATTTGCATAGAATAATATATAGACATTGCATTATGGAAAACTCACACAGTGGAACAAGAAAGTATAATACCAGAATATAATGTAACATTTTATTAAAAAAGCCACAGAATTCAAAAATAGATTATCAAGGTACAATTATTCCATAGGTACATTAATAAACTCATCATTAAAAGTTTCCATAAGCAATATAGCAATGGTAACTAATAATAGCATAATATCTCCATTTTTGTCTTTAGTCTACAGTTGCTTCCATTGAATCGACCCCACCTATTGACCTGGTGGATATGTTAAAGAGATGGGTCAGAACATAAAGTCCTATGTGGGTGAAATATAGTATTTACTTAAAGGCCATACCCTAGATTTAGCATGTTAAATATATCAAGGTATGTCTACGCAACACACAAACATTCCCATGAACATAAAGTATCTAACCAATGAGGTGGATATCTGAATCAATAGTTTAAGACCTCCATTAGTGCATTTAGGGTAAAGACCCAACGAGGCGGGCATCCTTAGTCACTTAAGGCCCTTATTAAAGGTGGATTCTTATGATCTCATATAACCCAAAGGCGGACCTTATCCCCTTAAGGCCCCATCCTAATACATCAACTTTCTTAAGTCTATACTCTCACAAGTAATACGAGAAGTAGTATTTCAAACGAAACTACTTAACTGATATTACGGTAGAATAACTATGCCACTTAAGACTTCCCTTAACAGTTGGTGAGCATGCTACGGCCACATATCAAATATAAACCAATCATGTCCCTAACTTAGCCCTTACAAGTTTCTAGAGGAAGTGGACATCCCCTGTAAACTACCCTACTCTGTTACTGCTATGCCTAACCACTTTCAGAGAAGGAGAACACATAGACTTATTTCGAATCTCATAAGGGTAGGTCCCATGACTTAAGTACATATCTAAGGAATAAACCTTCGGAGAGGATCCTAGTCCTAACCACTTAAGACCCAACTAGATAAGAAGAGAGTCAGCCACTTAAGACCTTCCCAAGGCGTGGTAAACCTGCCTATTTTCACACACAATAAGTATGTATATAACACTAGACCTCTCATATTAAATCATATACCTGTAGATCCTGGATATGTCGGGCGGTTCCTGACATATTTCTACTACAAGTGGGTTTAACCTTGTGTCATAGTATACTAAACTTGAATGGCCCATGGCAGCTAGACCTCTCACATTAGTCGGACCCGCTTATGGTTGCTGGATTCACCAGTCGGTTCTAGGTAGACTTCTACCATAAACAACGAGTAACCTCATGTCTACGTATTATTATTCAATATTTGTATAAGCCACCCTATGTGCACACATAAGCAATCCATATATGGGCACATTTCAAATTCAAATCTTATCCTAATCGCATCTAATAAATCATTATTACGCTAATTCGTTAATTACGCTATATAAGTAGAATATTTACTACGTATAAACAACGCTAGTTTTTTGTATGAGTGAGGGAACGTTTTAACGAGGTAAAATTGTCAACTTGGTTTAA
This sequence comes from Allium sativum, assembly GCA_030737875.1. NCBI lineage: Eukaryota > Viridiplantae > Streptophyta > Magnoliopsida > Asparagales > Amaryllidaceae > Allium > Allium sativum. The sequence goes on along the minus strand of CM060924.1, from coordinate 413,357,155 downwards.
TTTAAGGCATATAAGTTAATTTCCATATTCAACCGCTACATTTATGGCATAATTGCATAATTACAGATAGTAGTAATGGAAAAATACATAATACAATTAAATTTTGCATCCTAGACTTGTACGGATAATTCTAGTAATGAGTCAAAATTAGGATGTAATTTCTTAAATCATACATCTCGATATATACATGCATATACATACATACAAATATATACACACATATGCATAAACCTTTATTTATATAATTTACCCCTTCTTATGTGTACATAAAAACATTCATATTTGATCGGCTTCAAATCTGAATACGTTCGGATTATCTAATTAGAATAGTAACCCAAACTTATTCAAATAATAAATATAATCAAATCTAAACCTTTTTACATTACAATCAAAGATTTAGAAAAATGGACAAATCAAATAAAAGTACATCACCCAATTGTTCTTCATCCGCTACTAAAACAAAATCCAAAAACCTAATATAAATTAACAATTCTTGTGAAATACATAAAAACAAGAGATTTGAGGGTTTTGCAGTTTGATATTGTCTTTATACCAAATCTCATTAGGCATACAAATCCATATAGTAATCTACAAATGTAGAATATGCCTAACTAAATACTAATTCCACTCACAGTGATTGGAAATGTCATAGATTTGACGTTGTTGTGCCTATTTGATGTGAACTCCAATCCCTAGAGATCTATGTACATAAGAATCAAATAATTAAAATTCTTATATTCATAAATTATGTGATTCCAAATCTATATTTTTATTATATAAGAAAAAGAAGATAAGAAAACGAAGAATAGATTTGTAAGGGAAGAAAACCTAATTATGAATCAACGGCAGCAGAGTGGAGGCACAAATAGAAAGAGTGGCTTGGTTTAGGTATGGAGTTTAGTGGGTTATTTATAGGTGCTTATGAAAGCAAGAGCCATATGAATATTAAGATTTAATCATAGCTGTTCGTTTATATAAATTAGCCCCAAAAACCTAACCAAACCTAGCCTTATCGGGAATTTGCAGCTCCAGGTGGTCGACCCCCCCCCCCCAGAAGGGCGGTCAACCAGTGGCCAATACCCCTTCTACGGGTAGGTCGACCCCTTGGTCGTTGTTTTGCCCAATAAACACTACGAAGGGTTGAAAATATTTATTATATATAACGTTGATTAACTATATTATTTCTTACCTTATAAGAATTATTCTTGTCCCTTTATCCTTATCTCTACATTTGAAATTCAAATCTACCTAAGGGAATATTATATTTATCCATTTTATTTATCCTTTAGATATGTATATATATATTATTTATTAAACCACATATATATACATATATATATATGCGTTTATCGTTTGATTTCATTTGATTGTAGTTTCTCCAACCGTTTTCAGCATACCATATATGAAAACGAATCAGAATTTTGCCATGAATCCAAATAAAAGATTTCCATAGCCAAATTTTTAATGCTGCAAAATATCATTTTTCAACTTGTTAGTATTTTATTATTTAATTGCTTATTGTTAACGATATTTTTCGTAAACACCAGAGATAGGTTTAAGGATTTGGACCTAAGGGAAGTATGGGATTATTTAGTTCCCATAAAGCTTGAGTTAGTTCACCGTTTCCTAGATATCAAGGTTTTGAACCCGAAGATTAGTTATTCTTCCCTTAAGGGTGAGTACCACGCTTTCACGACTCAACAACCAATAGCTACCTTGGGATAAGGGTTCCCTAAGCGCAACACAAGTTAGGAAGTTAAATGGCTTGAGGAAGGATATTTCGGTAATCCATGAGAAAGGTTATGGCTTGCGTACGAAGCATTTGTCATAGGGAAAGCATAAGGTGGTAGAAGTAGAAAGGCGGACCATAAAAAATGTGCTAAGTGTCGATTCGCTCTTTATTGCTTACTGATTTAAGTACATAAGTGTTTACAAAGGAAATCCCCAAATAGATTTAGAAATTAGGGTTATCACTATAAGAAACGAGTACAAGATTGGACAACAAGAAAAGTATACTAAAATGTGACCCCTGGGGTCTTATTTATGGACAATCGTACCCCTTTTTGTCATTGGCTCAGAAAAAGCCCCTTTTGGACGGCTTCGGACGTTGTACACCTCTCGGTTCCGGTATTAGTGGTAGCGGCCACCTTTTTCTACATTTGGCATTGTCACTAGGTTCCACCTGGCTTTTGGGTCTTTGGTCCTGACTTTAGGAGCTTAATCTATATGCTACCTTTCGTATGTATCTGCACCAAGTTCTTTGGAATAGAAAGCTTCTGAAACGGTTTTCGGTTTCCAACAACAAACTCTGGTTTTGACCTCGAGCCTTTATAGTCTTGTCCTTGGGCTTTTATCTCTCGGTAGTGGGTACGGTTTCAAGTTCTCATAGTATTTACTCCCATGCTTTAGCTTCCCAAGACTTCAGAACCTTTATCTCTTTCTATATGGACACTAAGAAAGTTAGTGTGGATAGCTCTTCTCCTTATAAGCTTTGGCTTAAATAGATGAGTCTTTGGAGTTGGTTCCAATTCTATGGCAGCATGTTTTCGGATACATCCCCTGATGACTCCTGAAGTTGTCTCTCGCTAGCCGACAAGCTTTGACTCCGATAGGCTAGCTTTCGGAATGTTTTCCCTGTGTTCCTGCTTCTTACGGCTTTGACATCATTACCTCCTTCTGTATTGACATTAAGTTAATTAGTGTCGATAGCCCTTCATCTCGTTTTACCTAGATGGGTGCTTCTTGTCATGTTATAGACAATATAATATTTTTTCGTTAGCAGTACAGCGCACCAAGGCCTCGGTTTGCTGCGTTAGAACTTATTAAATACCATCGCAGATCAATCCATTCTATTGCTGTATATTTGTTATGGAGACCCCAACATTTCAGGCTATAGGGAGAACTTCGTGGAAAGATCCTGGTTTCGAGTCATGGGCAATAGGCTTCTGTCTCTTGCCCTTCTTTACTTGTCTCCAACTTCACGTGTTATGCTTTCGCAACTGAGTTGATGGTTTTTAGTGCCAAAACTGCCTTGTCCCTATTACCTTTCGTATTAGTACCAAGCTTCTCTTCCTTATGTTGGTGCCGATAGCTTATTGACCCGATTGCCACTTTGATGCTTTCGGTCTTAATTGTCTCAGTAGCTTGTTGTCGGTTTCATGCTTCTGGATCATTCCTTTCTGCTGGGGTTGGTCTGATACCCCTTCATCGAGAGTAGGTTTTGGTGTTGAAATCGGTAGTAACATTTGCCCTCCCCCTTGTGAAGGAGTAATTTGCTTTTCAAGTCAAACTCTGACCTTCCCTCTGTACTTTGACTTCCCGCCTCTTTGTATCCTTTAATCTGAGTTGTTGATTCGATCTTATTCATGCGGCCGTGATTTTGAGAAAAACTTTTGCATAAGCACTTCTTCTTCGTTCTTTCACCTGCAGATTACATAGCCTGAACAAGATCACTGTTCCTTAAGATTTCTATGAGCTTTTTCAAAATTTCAAATCCAATTCTCTGTAAGTATTTCTATTTTGACTTAAAGTAGAAAAAAAAATCACGCCCTTAATCTGATTAGGAAATCATCAAGATTTTATACATTAAGTATGAGTTTAAACGATGATTAATGGTAGACAATTTACATCATCCATTTGCCTAATATATTTTAGGGTTTAATATGCAAAATTGACATATGAAAGGTTAATTTCTATAACAAAGATGGATGATATGCTTCCGGTCCAAGTGGATTCAACTCCTATCATCGTAGACTCATTTTTCTTCTCATTTTGCTGATACTAATATTTGTATTTACTTGGCTTTCGACCCAGTGGGTATCGATTTAGTGTAAAAGTATTTCCAAAAGTTCTATTCTCTTTTGGTTTTTAGTGTCGGAAAAATTGGGAGTTCAATGCTAAAGCATCTCGACCTTGATTTCACATGTATCGCATCTCAAGACCAGTTGGGCCTTCATTGATGACACTTAATCATTTGGTTACTGTCAAACCGACACCATGTACTATTGATATTCTGATTTCCCCGACATCTACCTTCCACTCTTTTATTTTGGTTTTGGGGTAGTTAGCTTGGTCATCCCCAAAGACTTAACTATTCCAAAGTGTACATGACTTGCGTTTATATGCATGAATCTTGTTAAAAATTAATTCTTATGACTAATGTGGGGTTTCATAATTTAAACTTCTAAGGTTAACTAGTTTTGATGTTGTTTACCCATTTATGGATGCTATGTGCATATTTATGTAAAAGAATATGGTACTAATATACATGTTATGAAATGATATCACATGGCAACACTATGTCTGACAAAAAGAGCTCTGGCAAACGAAAGTTTGATGATTCTGGCACCCCGCTCCCCTCCCCCAAAAGAAGAAGTCGTTTACTTTGAAGCAGACTCTTATTGATTCCCAAAATGAAGTGAACATCATCCTTGAGAGTTTAGGGATGTCCGATATAGATGACAATCCTTCTTTTTCTCAAAGTACCATAAAAGAGCCATAGGAAGGATATTTGCACTCACTGCCATCCGTATTCAGCACAGGGTCTTCTTCCCTTTTCCAACCTTCATCTCCAGGCTTCTGCGGGACTTGGGAATTACTCCCATTTAGCTTCCACCGAACATCTATACTTTACTTTTATGTCTGGAAATTCTTGTGCTTGAATCAGGTCAAGCTTCTCTCACTCCAAACCTCATTCACTATTTGTTTTGTTTTTCTAAAAGAGCTGACTCGCCCATCTTACATGTAAATCTGGTAAAGAAGTTGATTAGTGATAGTATCAACAAATCCAGACATTAGGAAGATCAATTCTTCTATATTAGGTGCCCTCCTGGCATCCTTGGCAATTTTGTTGATATTAGTAATCTTTTTGTGTTTGAAAAAAAACTATGCCATTTTCATGCTTTATCTGATTTTGTTCTTTACTAGATCCTGCTTCTAAGAAGATAACTTTGTTAGATGGGGAGGGGAAGCTGCCGAAGTTATCTTCAAAAAGGAAAAACAGTTGGGGCACCGATCGGCCTTGCTTAATTTAAACAAGCTTTGCCAATATAGCATTCTTTCTGATGGATAAAAGATCTTAGGGAAACCGCCTATTCATTTTCTTAGCTAATCACTTGACCTCTGGTTCTAGTTAGTTTAGTGCATCATCTCCTTTGGGTAAGACCATTTTTTCCTTTCTAGAGTGACTTATGTTTGTATGTTTCAGATTTCTTATCCTTGCTTTCATATTGGGTTAGGTCCCTCCACTTCTGAGGGTATATCTCTATAGACATATTAGATTAATCTGATGCTGATGCTAGAAAAAGGTTCATTGAATCCATTTCTGAACCTCCATCAAAAGACCGAAGTATGACCTTTTCGCTTCTTCCTCTAAAGATGTTGTTGCTATGACTACTGAGCAAGGGATTTCATGCTCCACAGTTTCTCTTATTGATCTTATTCTCGACATTACTTCTTCTCCTAAAGATATTTCCAGAAGTAAGCTTATGGGTCATACTTTGTCATCAACTCTCCAAATTGCAGTTGATATGAGAGAACATGGTTTAATCTCTCCTCCTCCTCGACATATTAGCCCTCCAAGGCCTCCTTTGTCAACCTTGGAGTTTGACAAACTTGTGAGGCTCGCTCTCTCTTCTTCCAAAGTTATCGACATTTCATTACCTTCCACTTCTTCGGATTGGGAAGGCTTTTTCCAACATCTTGTTAAATGACAACTTTCGATATAGGTTTTCCCTTCTTAATGCTTCTTCTATTTTTGAATTCATACAAAGGCTTAGCTAGGTTTTACTTTCTTTTTTAGGTAACAAAAAGCTGGCTTTTTTCGAGGGCAGCACCCTCCTCGTATTCTACTGAGGTCACCTAACTTAGGGAAGAAAACACGGCTTTGAAAGCTAAAGTTAATGTTTTGTCTAAATTAGAGGAACTGAGTGATGAGTGTAAGAGGCTGAAGGCTTCTCTTAAGAAGGCTGAGGCATATCTTGAGATGAAAAGGCAAGCCAATAGTCTTTTATCTGATCAAGTTGTAACCCTTAAAAATCAACAGGCAGAACTAGTGGTCGATCATGCTGACGAGCTAGAGAAGAGGGACAACAAGCTTTCTAATGCGACACGAATAATTTATGAAGCTAAGAACAGGATTTCTAAGTTCTTAAAGGATCATCTACCGAAGGTGGCTATGGAATATTATGAAGAAGCCTAGTTTCTTGCCTTTTCTGACAACTTCCAAAAAAATTCCGAAATGGAATTTACTTCCGTCCACCCCTCTATCCGGGATAGAGTCATGGAAAGGATTGCCTTGGCCAAACAGAGAGTTGAAGTGCCAAAGAAGGATAAGCTCAAACCTGAAGACCTTTTATATATTGAGGACTTGCCCGATTACTCTGATGAGGAGGGGGAAAACATTTCCACCATTGTTAACGAGCAAGGCGATGACGATGATGATGATAATGTTGACTTTGGCCCTGGTGGTAAAAAGGGCCAAGATGATTCTGAAAAAGATGGTGGTGATCCGCCACCAACTGCTGATGCTTCACATGATTATGAAGGAGTTAATCTCGACTCCCAAAACATTTCTACTGCTCGTGAACCAACGAAGGATCTACCCAAAGCGGGTGATTCTTCTGGTTCGAAAGGAAAGAAGCCTCCCATTCAACTCGACATTCCTATCTCAAAGGTATGGCTTTTGCTTTTAAAGTGCTTCTTCACTTTTTGAGTTTAATGATGATAACTAGTTCCCTATCATTATATTGTATAGACCAAATGAGACATTGTCTCACATCTTAGAGCCGAGTTAAATAGTAAATAGAGAGAAATATCCCGGTCTTATATATGTTAGGGATGAGAATCACGGATCCTAAGGCAAAACTAACACTAGAGGGGAGTGAATAGTGTTTTGAAGAGATTATTGAAAACTTAAACAAGTAACGATTACTTAAACAACTATATGAATCGCAGAATGAATATTGAAACAGAAATAATCACAGATGCGGGTATCAACAGAAATAAAATGCAGAAAAGGAAAGAACACACCGGATTTTATACTGGATCGGATTACTCCTACGCCCAGTCCCACGCAATGCTGGATTGCACATAGTTTTATTAATACTAGTATCAATCTTACAACACCCTTGATTTCACGGCTACAAGGTTAACACCGATTCCACACCCTTGATATCACGACTACAAGGTTCACACCGCTCCTTTTCCTTCATTTATGAGCTACAAGGAACATGCCCTTCCCTTAACAATTACAAACAACCTTAGAACTCTTGAATAACACTTCCAAACAGAGAGTATTTGATAGATATTGAGTAGAGAAAGAGAATGATATGATTTTTATTGAAAACGACAGAGTATAAGTGTAGAAATAAAGAAATTAAAGTAGAATAATGGTGGTAAGAGTAAGGATGAAGAAAGAGAAGATGAGATGATTAAAAATTTGAAAACAACCCCTTTTTATGGAGTTCCAAAGGTTCCAACAATTCTGAAATGTTTCAAATAATGAAAAGATACTTCTTTTGAAAATTAAAATTGTAACGGTTATATGTCGACATGTAACACCCCATGTTTTCTGTAATCATTATAGTAATGAATTAAAGAATACTTAATTCCAAATGTGAGAATTAAGGGAAATAGGTTATGCCATTGCATTCGTCTCAGAATTCTGCTTGAGATAGAGTCCGAGTTTGCGTAAATCGGACTCCGTATGAAGGAGTTATGACCTTCAGAAGATTCAAGAATTTAAATAAATTAAAATCCAAAATTCGAGTTCAAACCCCGAAGCAGGCTTGGCGGGAAATTTCCTGCCCAGAAATCAGTTCGACTAGGGGGTCAACCTGGGGGTCGACCTACCCCCTCGCCGAGATCCAAATCTGAGACGATTCAGACTAGTTGCTAAGTCCTTTCTGACCTGGTGCTGAGTCACTAGGGTTTAGGTGGCAATTCTGGATAACTCTATCTAGTCTGGGCGGTTGTGATTTCTCCTAAAACGATCTAACGGCTCACATAAGATTACACTTTTATAAAAGCAACCCTAATCCTCAAACCCTAAATCACACAAAAATATTCCTAGAGCCATCATGTTGTCATTACCGAACCTAGAGTAGCCGCCATTCTCCTTCAACTAGGAAGCAAGTTAGAAACTACGAATCAAATCTAATTCAACTAAGAGAATTCAACGTCTACAACAAAGGAGAGCTAATCAGTTTTAGAATACAGATCCCAAAACACAAGACTAATCTCCTTTTTGTAAGTCCAGTTATCATTTTGACCTAAATGATATTAGAATCGTGACTAAAATAACTGGATGTAGAACAACGCCTAATGTAAATTTATGCCTATCCTTTTTGTTAAAACTAAATTGATTAAGACTACGACTCTTATCATGTTAAGTTTGTGATCATGTTGTATAATTTGGCGATGACATATTATGTTGTATGATTATATGGCGATGACATATCATGTTGTATGATTATTTGGCGATTACGTATCATGTTGTATAATTTGGCGATGACATATCATGTTGTATAATTTGGCAATGAGATATCATTTTGTATAATTTGGCGATGACATATCATGTTGTATAATTTGGTGATGACACCTATATGATGTACGTGAATTTGGGAATTTTTCTATTTTTATGCAATTTCAACCATGTTCACATATATGTCCAGAACTATACGCTAATATGTTTAGGTTTATGTTAATTTGATCCAACTCAATTTGCAAGTTAACAACTATATGCCTAATTTAAGTTTATGTAGTTCTATGTAAAACCCTTATTTTATGATTCATGTTGAGTAGATCTAAATTTGCAAGTTCATAATTAAGTGTATATGGTTCTATGCCAAATTCATATGACACATGTGTAGTTAGATCCATATTTTTACGATGTTGGAATATTACATGTTCCTCTTTTTTCCCTTTTGCGTATGAGTTAGGATATGTAGCGAGCCTAACATTTTATGTGATTTGTGCGAACGTTTAACGGGGTTAACGTTGGGAAAAACATGAAATTACATGTAATTGGCATATTTGACTCATAATCATATAAATGATTTATGGCACAAAGTGGTATAATTTTTATACCTAAAATTATGAACATGATTTAAAGGGAAAGTGGGGCTTGACTTGAATGACAATAATTTACATATAAACATAAAGAAGTAAATATGTAAATTTAGAAAAGACGAATATGCCTAACCCGAGGTTAGATTGAGTTACGGTGTAAGACTGCCCGGAACCGCCTGGCACATCCAGCAACCGTAACAATATATATCTAATGTGAGAGGTTAGTGCATTAAGCCCAAAAGAACCCAAGGTTAGACTGAGTTGCGGTGTAAAACTGCCCGGACCCGACCGGCACATCCAGTGACCGCAACAATACATGTCTAATGTGAGTGGTTGGTGCTTTAATGAATCAATTAAAGCTAAGTCAGGAATGGTAGGGTTAAGTTAATTAAGGCAACACTTAACCAATACAACATGTTAACTAAACTGATGGGTGAGGTTAGGGCAACTTGGACACTTAACCAATTTAACATGTTGATTAGGAAACCCTAGTAACGGGGAACTATTTCAGCAGTAACCCACATAGATGTATCATGGTACCTTGAACTAGGCAGGGTGGGGCACGATTACTGGGCTGATTATAAGCGGTCAAACCAACAGCGGTTGGTGCGTCAGTGTGGGTTCCGACGGAGTACGGGCGTGCACGTACTCCGGAATGGAAAAAGCAGGCACTGGGCATCAGTAGTTATACACTGTGCATCTTGAATTGTGTCGGGTTGCCACCATAGGATTTGATACACCCCATGGTGGGACCAGCACAGGTATCTACAATCAAGCGGGGGCCGTATGACACACATGATAAATACATGCAAGTAGGAGCCGATTGATAAAGGGGATCATTTTATCATGAACATGTGGTGCTAGTTGGAACAAGTGTAAATAGGTGCAGAGAATATGGATATGAGTGCGATAGTATGATTAGTTTATCTTGCCTTATCCTATGTTACTTTATTTCTTTGTTATTGTCCTACATCCAGATTATTCATGTCATGGTCCTCTTACCAGTTTACATGCCGAATAATCACTGAACTTACCAGACTTATGTCTGACCCATTTTTCTTTCGCTCTCTTTTCTTCCGTCCCCCCCCCCCCCTGTAACACCCCGCCTCCGCTAGGGTCACTCGCAAAGGAATGCACTAGCTTTAGAGGGGCATTATTGGTAAACATGCACAGAAATATCACAAGACAGAACATATAAAATAGCGGAAGTAAAATCGAACTTTCATAAACATCAATAGTTAAGGTCTAAAGCCTTTTACATTAGAGTACATCAAAACCTGTCTTGCAATAGTAAAGAAGCATAGAGACTTTTTCATAAATTATTCCCCAATTAAAAACAGTAAAGTAGCCATAGCCAAGAAAAGTCCAAGCCATCCATGATGACCTTCAAGCAGAAGAAGTCCGAACTAAACAACAGTATTTCCTCCCTGTAACCTGGGGGGAAACGGAAGAAAAGAGGCGAAACAAAACGGGTCAGTCAAAAAGACTGAGTAAGCCCTATCTACTATTAGCATAAAAACTAGTAAAGTTAACTGACATGAGAAACTGAGATGAACATAAGCATGATAACAAGATAGATAAGCTAAATCAAAATAACAGGATGAACTAGTGAACTCAGATAAACTAAGGTGTCATGATAAATTACGATGTCAAGATAAAACAAGGTACCACATCGTCAGGTTTCTATCAAGTATAATATCCCCAAGATATCTATCACGTATAACGTCCCATGATATCTATCCTGTATTTTAGCTCTGCACCTACCGTACTAGTATCCCCACCGTGTCATGTGTTAACCAAGAATGACCCTCACTCAAAAGTCGTGTAATGGTCCATGTCAACCTAATATATCGCATATATAGGTTACTCAACTTGTATGTTTTATTCCATGTAAATGTTCAGTCCCTTGTCGTAAACCATACGGGCTTTCCCATGAGATTCTATATTACTTTAACATAGTTCCATGATCCTTAAGATCGATTTGGACTGTTACCCTAAACCTAGCTAGGGTCTTCCAACATGAATTATCGTTTGTACAACTAGGACTTATGCTACCTAGGGCTACTAGGGATTATGCTTACCTATTGCACGTTTTCGTATCTCGGTTTGGGTTCAACAACCTAGGGCCACTAGGGATTACGCTAACCGCCAACCGCGCCCTTTTTCCCACGCATATATCGTGAATCGTTTTTCCATGACTGTATGCACATGTATCACATCGTGCCATCCGAGTCCTGTCAAAGGGCAAATTAAGAAGTACAAGACTCGGTCAGGAGCTTTAGATATATCTGCCGATGCAGATGCTAAGGTCTGTTTTTTCCTATACATGGCTATGGTCCCACGAGACCACTCCCTCAACTAGTGAAAGACAAGACAGGATAAATCCTGTATGAGAACACAACACTGGCCAACCCACATCCAAGCCTTACCGCACCCATAATTAGATAGCAATTATGGTCTTTTGGGTGTTCTCTGCCTTTCCGTATGTACACGCTTGACCAAAGATGGTAGATAGCCTGACGAAATGCTATCTAGGGTACGACCGTGTATCGTCGACTATCCCATATCCATCCCCGTCTTTAGGTCGCTCGTATAGCAACCAAGGCATACTCTTGGTTCTTCTAACGCATACCTTAACCTCTCATGAGACTAGTATAATCACCTGGCAGCTCATAGAGGGATACCAAGAAAACCCTCACGTTCCCCGAAGCCGCTGCTTCGTTACCCAGTTCGCTGGAGCCTTTATCCAAATCATATACTTGCTCCTACTCGTATACTTAAACGATGACCTACCGTATTAGGTTACTCATCTATCTATGAACTGGTCTAAACTTCCTTGACTAAGAATCATTACTTAGTTATTCTTCAACTAAGGTTTACCACTTAGCCTTATTCCCGCTATCCTTGTTAACTACGGTTATCCACCTAATCCTCAGAACTAGGGTTTACATAATGGATTAAGTGTCACTTAAGTTCATGACTTAACCCGTCTACAAATCATGTCAAAATTGGCTAAGTATCCAAGTTCAAGACTTAACCCTACAAACCATGCTCAAGTTGGTTAAGTATATTAAGCAATTCACGACTTAACCTCGTCCAATTATCATTCTAGATTGGTTAAGTATATATTAACTTGACCCTATCAATTTACTTAGTCAAATCGGTCAAGTGTATTCAAGCGATTTGTGACTTAGCCTTATCATGTTTTCACGTTATATTGGTTAAGTATTGGTTAACTTAACCACAATAAATTAACGAGTTAGATTGGTTAAGTATAGGTCACTTAACCACATCAATTCATCATGTTTAGATTAGTTAAGTGTTTAACTTAACCCCATTAAACTACCAAGTGGGATTAATTAAGTCTAGGCTAACTTAACCCCATCTGATTTCCATGTTTAGACTAGTTGAGTCTAATCTTAACCCCATCCGTTAACCGTATTTTTCAGTTAAGCGTCATTAAGAAAACTTACTTAACCTTACCAAGTTATCGCGTTGGATTGATTAAGTGTTGGTTAACTTAACCCCGTCCACTAGTCATATAAAAATGGTTAGGTGTCATTAGGCAAATCAAGTTACTTAACCTACCCAACCTTGTCATGTTTTGTTAAGTATCATTAGCCTAATCAAATTACTTAACCCATTTGTCCATGTCATATTTGGTTAAGAGTCATTAATCAAATTAACTTAACCCTATCATGTGGCATTAATTACTTAATGCACCTTCACCTCTCACATTAGACTTTGTTGTGGTTACTAGTTAAGCCGGTCGGTTCCGGGTAGCTTTACACCACAACTTGGTCTAACCTCGGGTTCAAGCACAACATGACCAACTTCTCACATTGGGTCCTGTTGTTTGCAACTACTAGTTAAGCCGGTCGGTTCCGGGTAGTTTTACATTGCAAACTCAACCCAACCTCGAGTTGGCCACACTTATATTATCTAAGTGTCATGTCCATTATGTTTCCAACACATATTACAAGTTTTCAAGCAATTGGGTAGACCTAACTTAATAGGTAAATTCCCAATGGGTAGACCTAACTTAATAGGTAAATTCCCAAGCTTATGTTTTCAAGCCTACTTACATGTCAACTTCCATGTTATATTTCAAGTCATGTTTTCAAGTATAAACACATGTCATATTTAACGTTACATGTTGTCATGTTTATACCCATTTACCCAAATCATGTTTATGTCATTATGTTTTCCCATAATGTGACCCCAACGCTTTTAAACTCGCATAATGGATTCAAAGAAGGAACTTGTCAAAGGCATGACAAAAGAGGGTATAAAGCCACTAGTTGAACATGGTGGGAAATGAGACATAATGTGTTCATTAACTTGCATGTTACGTTCTTAAGCCTCAAAAACATGCATAACGTTCAAACTTGGCAAATAAGCGAATCATGATGATAAATGACATAGAAAGATGGCTAGAAATTCGCATATGACATTACATGCAAGCTATCATAAGGGGTATGATAGTTCTCATGTTGCCAAAATGCAACATTTAACATAAAGGCCAAAGCTTTATGACCACAAGATCAAGATGAAGACTTCATAAACTTGCATGACATGATAGCATGTATTATACTCAATGATCAAACCCAAACTTGCACATGAACATTTAACTTCATAGTTAATATCTAAGAGTAGGGAAAGGGCTTACATTGCTATGAAGGCACAAAAGATATGACAAAGCCCTTATGCAATCAAATAGACCCAAAATGCAAGCTCTAACATAAAAACCCTTGAGCCAAAATGATCAAAACCCTTGCTTTATGATGCAAAGATAGAAACTTGACTTGAATGCAAGCTAATGACACTCATACAAGCTTGAAAACACTTGTATGCATGGAAAATCTCTCATAGAAACAATTTAGAAATTTTATGAAGAGAGTGGAGGCCATGAGAGGTAAAATTTTGCCATAGTTTAGTTGCATGAATGAATAATGATGATTTAGGGTTAGGTTAGGGTCTTATTTATAGATTAGGCAAGTGTTTTAGGCCATAGGATTAAACCCTAGTTGCAATCTCAGCCCTTAAAACCGAATCTGGCCCCCAAACTCAACACAAACCCAAAATGGTGCACCAGGCAGAACTGCCCGGCTGGACCAAGTCGACAGCCAAGTCAACAGGGCTGTCGACTTGGGTCCAACCAAGTCGACTCCCAAGTCGATAGGGCCGTCGACTTGGGTGCTCTGGCGGGAATTTTCCCGCCTGGCCCAAACTGGCCCAATTTTCCAAATTCAAACTTGAATTTGAAATCTGTTTTTACTTTGAAATTTTCTGAAAACTTCGTTGGGCCTTAATCGGGTCATACGGACTCCGATTTTCGAAAACTCGGACTCTATTTCGCGTATTTTTCCGAGACGAACGCAATGGCATAGCCCGTTTTACTTGATTCAGAATTTAAAATTAAATTCTGCCTTGATTCTCGTCTTAATCATGTTATCGAAATACGGGTTGTTACATTCTCCCCACCTTTTAGGATTTCGTCCCCGAAATCTCCAAGTTAGGAAGAACATATCCTACCATCCATCATCCATCTACTTAAAACATCATCCACAAGCAACCATTGTCCTTAGATGATTTCTAATGCTGTATGAATATATGCAAAACGTGTGTGTACATGTTCCTTAGCTAATGCTAATGATCAGGCCTGAATAATCTTTCTAATGCAAAATATGTATAGTGCCATGAATCCAACATGTATGCAAATAGTCCTAGTCATATAGATACTATATGCGTGCACAATCATTCATTCATATGCAACAACCGCATGATAATACATTCGATTTCATCCATAAACAAGTATAAATACTCGTGCATATGCAATATGAAATGTGACCGAGTCGAGCTAGTATCTAATGTGTATTCGCGCATCCACGAGCAACCACTTGCAACCATATCAATCATAACATGTTTCAAATACATGTTTACATCCATAGCGTTCTACCTAGGATTCCCTGAAACAGGGTCGAGAAGATAAACAAGACAAACTCCTTACGGGGTTTGTAACAGAAAATAGGACCGAGAGGATATTCACAAAAGATAGCCTACAAGCAAGCTCTACAGGAAAACAGGGATCGAGGATATACTCTCAAAAAGAGATATCATGCACGTATCTAGTCTTTGACCTTCAATGTCGTATTTCCTTGAGCTTAATTCCATTGTGCCTTGACCGTCTTTTAACTTCGCGATTTCGTAGCTTCTTATTTCCTGCTTCCATAACATGAGCTGGAACTCATTTCTTCGTCGCCTCTCGTTCCACTTGCACTTATCCTTTTCCAAGAATACTTGGCGCAAACACGACTGCGTACTCATGATCTCAAGCAAGCTTTCCAAAATTCACTAGTGAGTCTTGGATCTCGTTTATATACTATAAGGTATTCCATGTAGAAGAACTTTCTCTTGAAAGTAAACAGATGTCAACCAGGTTATCATGCGCACTTACTAGGATGACCTCTATAACCCATGCATAAATGAAGTAAACCATCCGTCTTATTGGCGAACACCACTCGATCGGGCTTCAAATTTCCAATAAAGGCATCAAGGGATTCTAAGTAACTAGTCATGACAGAACCTCAAAAAGGTTACACGGTACTTCGAGGGCATTACCAAGGCTAGTCAAAAGGTCTAACTACCCTCCTATCAAAACCGAGAGTGGCACCCCCTACTGGATAACCACTTCATCCCTAGAATCCATCCATAGCTTATAAACATAAGCATTATTTCCAAACTCAACACTTGGCATAAACATTCTCAAATCCCAACAGGTCATGTATAAATGGACTGATTCTCCAATAGGACCTTGAGACAAAAATGGGATCCTCTATTACGCTAGTACTTAAGGTGCAGAGACTCAACTACCGAAGCGGACTTAAATGATGCGGGGATCAAAACAAAGTCTTGGCGGGACGATAGAAAAGAATAACTAGATCTTCAACAAGGATGTTATCCCCCTACTCAGGTACTCTAGTGAGGGAATACAATTATCTTCACGATGATCTTGTCCTTGTCCCACAATACTTAACTATCCGTCCCGTTTCACCATACCAAAGATACTTTTTCGTTATGGGTTGAGCCATACCAACAAGTTGCTCATCCTTAAGCTCGTATCCTTTATCCTCTTTCTCACTATCCTTTCTTATAACGCGGCCACTGGTCTCTCGAGAACCACCTCCATCGCATGGAAAGCACTTTCGTAGATAGAAAAGACTAGTCGCAGTTAAAACCACTGTGACTACAGATGGAGGAAAGAAAGGAAAAGATATTCAATTAAGGAAACAAGGATAGTGCTAATGGCCTTTGGGGAATAGCCTTTTTCTTTTAAAAGAAAATTTTCTTGAAAAATGCTTCTTTGTAAACGGTTTTTCAAATAGTTTTAAGAAGGTCTTTAAAAACTTTTGCCGAATCTGGTAACCTTCTGCTCTGATACCAAATGTAACACCCCGCCTCCGCTAGGGTCACTCGCAAAGGAATGCACTAGCTTTAGAGGGGCATTATTGGTAAACATGTACAGAAATATCACAAGACAGAACATATAAAATAGCGGAAGTAAAATCGAACTTTCATAAACATCAATAGTTAAGGTCTAAAGCCTTTTACATTAGAGTACATCAAAACCTGTCTTGCAATAGTAAAGAAGCCTAAAGACTTTTTCATAAATTATTCCCCAAGTAAAAACAGTAAAGTAGCCATAGCCAAGAAAAGTCCAAGCCATCCATGATGACCTTCAAGCAGAAGAAGTCCGAACTAAACAACAGTATTTCCTCCCTGTAACCTGGGGGGAAACGGAAGAAAAGAGGCGAAACAAAACGGGTCAGTCAAAAAGACTGAGTAAGCCCTATCTACTATTAGCATAAAAACTAGTAAAGTTAACTGACATGAGAAACTGAGATGAACATAAGCATGATAACAAGATAGATAAGCTAAATCAAAATAACAGGATGAACTACTGAACTCAGATAAACTAAGGTGTCATGATAAATTACAATGTCAAGATAAAACAAGGTATCACATCGTCAGGTTTCTATCAAGTATAATATCCCCAAGGTATCTATCACGTATAACGTCCCATGATATCTGTCCTGTATTTTAGATCTGCACCTACCGTACTAGTATCCCCACCGTGTCATGTGTTAACCAAGAATGACCCTCACTCAAAAGTCGTGTAATGGTCCATGTCAACCTAATATATCGCATATATAGGTTACTCAACTTGTATGTTTTATTCCATGTAAATGTTCAGTCCCTTGCCGTAGATCATACGGGCTTTCCCATGAGATTCTATATTACTTTAACATAGTTCCATGATCCTTAAGATCGATTTGGACTGTTACCCTAAACCTAGCTAGGGTCTTCCAACATGAATTATCGTTTGTACAACTAGGACTTATGCTACCTAGGGCTACTAGGGATTATGCTTACCTATTGCAAGTTTTCGTATCTCGGTTTGGGTTCAACCACCTAGGGCCACTAGGGATTACGCTAACCGCCAACCGCGCCCTTTTTCCCACGCATATATCGTGAATCGTTTTTCCATGACTGTATGCACATGTATCACATCGTGCCATCCGAGTCCTGTCACAGGGCAAATCAAGAAGTAGAGGACTCGGTCGGGAGCTTTAGATTTATCTGCCGATGTAGATGCTAAGGTCTGTTTTTTCCTATACGTGGCTATGGTCCCACGAGACCACTCCCTCAACTAGTGAAAGACAAGACAGGATAAATCCTGTATGAGAACACAACACTGGCCAACCCACATCCAAGCCTTACCGCACCCATAATTAGATAGCAATTATGGTCTTTTGGGTGTTCTCTGCCTTTCCGTATGTACATGCTTGACCAAAGATGGTAGGTAGCCTGACGAAATGCTATCTAGGGTACGACCGTGTATCGTCGACTATCCCCTATCCATCCCCGTCTTTAGGTCGCTCGTAGAGCAACCAAGGCATACTCTTGGTTCTTCTAACGCAGACCTTAACCTCTCATGAGCCTAGTATAATCACCTGGCAGCTCATAGAGGGATACCAAGAATACCCTCACGTTCCCCGAAGCCGCTGCTTCGTTACCCAGTTCGCTGGAGCCTTTATCCAAATCAGATACTTACTCCTACTCGTATACTTAAACGATGACCTACCGTATTAGGTTACTCATCTATCTATGAACTGGTCTAAACTTCCTTGACTAAGAATCATTACTTAGTTATTCTTCAACTAAGGTTTACCACTTAGCCTTATTCCCGCTATCCTTGTTAACTACGGTTATCCACCTAATCCTCAGAACTAGGGTTTACATAATGGATTAAGTGTCACT
The DNA here is from genome assembly GCA_030737875.1 of Allium sativum. NCBI lineage: Eukaryota > Viridiplantae > Streptophyta > Magnoliopsida > Asparagales > Amaryllidaceae > Allium > Allium sativum. Next base: position 413,338,765 of record CM060924.1, on the reverse strand, counting down.
TAAGTTCATGACTTAACCCGTCTACAAATCATGTCAAAATTGGCTAAGTATCCAAGTTCAAGACTTAACCCTACAAACCATGCTCAAGTTGGTTAAGTATATTAAGCAATTCACGACTTAACTTCGTCCAATTATCATTCTAGATTGGTTAAGTATATATTAACTTGACCCTATCAATTTACTTAGTCAAATCGGTCAAGTGTATTCAAGCGATTCGTGACTTAGCCTTATCATGTTTTCACGTTATATTGGTTAAGTATTGGTTAACTTAACCACAATAAATTAACGAGTTAGATTGGTTAAGTATAGGTCACTTAACCACATCAATTCATCATGTTTAGATTAGTTAAGTGTTTAACTTAACCCCATTAAACTACCAAGTGGGATTAATTAAGTCTAGGCTAACTTAACCCCATCTGATTTCCATGTTTAGACTAGTTGAGTCTAATCTTAACCCCATCCGTTAACCGTATTTTTCGGTTAAGCGTCATTAAGAAAACTTACTTAACCTTACCAAGTTATCGCGTTGGATTGATTAAGTGTTGGTTAACTTAACCCCGTCCACTAGTCATATAAAAATGGTTAGGTGTCATTAGGCAAATCAAGTTACTTAACCTACCCAACCTTGTCATGTTTTGTTAAGTATCATTAGCCTAATCAAATTACTTAACCCATTTGTCCATGTCATATTTGGTTAAGAGTCATTAATCAAATTAACTTAACCCTATCATGTGGCATTAATTACTTAATGCACCTTCACCTCTCACATTAGACTTTGTTGTGGTTACTAGTTAAGCCGGTCGGTTCCGGGTAGCTTTACACCACAACTTGGTCTAACCTCGGGTTCAAGCACAACATGACCAACTTCTCACATTGGGTCCTGTTGTTTGCAACTACTAGTTAAGCCGGTCGGTTCCGGGTAGTTTTACGTTGCAAACTCAACCCAACCTCGAGTTGGCCACACTTATATTATCTAAGTGTCATGTCCATTATGTTTCCAACACATATTACAAGTTTTCAAGCAATTGGGTAGACCTAACTTAATAGGTAAATTCCCAATGGGTAGACCTAACTTAATAGGTAAATTCCCAAGCTTATGTTTTCAAGCCTACTTACATGTCAACTTCCATGTTATATTTCAAGTCATGTTTTCAAGTATAAACACATGTCATATTTAACGTTACATGTTGTCATGTTTATACCCATTTACCCAAATCATGTTCATGTCATTATGTTTTCCCATAATGTGACCCCAACGCTTTTAAACTCGCATAATGGATTCAAAGAAGGAACTTGTCAAAGGCATGACAAAAGAGGGTATAAAGCCACTAGTTGAACATGGTGGCAAATGAGACATAATGTGTTCATTAACTTGCATGTTACGTTCTTAAGCCTCAAAAACATGCATAACGTTCAAACTTGGCAAATAAGCGAATCATGATGATAAATGACATAGAAAGATGGCTAGAAGTTCACATATGACATTACATGCAAGCTATCATAAGGGGTATGATAGTTCTCATGTTGCCAAAATGCAACATTTAACATAAAGGCCAAAGCTTTATGACCACAAGATCAAGATGAAGACTTCATAAACTTGCATGACATGATAGCATGTATTATACTCAATGATCAAACCCAAACTTACACATGAACATTTAACTTCATAGTTAATATCTAAGAGTAGGGAAAGGGCTTACATTGCTATGAAGGCACAAAAGATATGACAAAGCCCTTATGCAATCAAATAGACCCAAAATGCAAGCTCTAACATAAAAACCCTTGAGCCAAAATGATCAAAACCCTTGCTTTATGATGCAAAGATAGAAACTTGACTTGAATGCAAGCTAATGACACTCATACAAGCTTGAAAACACTTGTATGCATGGAAAATCTCTCATAGAAACAATTTAGAAATTTTATGAAGAGAGTGGAGGCCATGAGAGGTAAAATTTTGCCATAGTTTAGTTGCATGAATGAATAATGATGATTTAGGGTTAGGTTAGGGTCTTATTTATAGATTAGGCAAGTGTTTTAGGCCATAGGATTAAACCCTAGTTGCAATCTCAGCCCTTAAAACCGAATCTGGCCCCCAAACTCAACACAAACCCAAAATGGTGCACCAGGCAGAACTGCCCGGCTGGACCAAGTCGACAGCCAAGTCGACAGGGCTGTCGACTTGGGTCCAACCAAGTCGACTCCCAAGTCGACAGGGCCGTCGACTTGGGTGCTCTGGCGGGAATTTTCCCGCCTGGCCCAAACTGGCCCAAATTTCCAAATTCAAACTTGAATTTGAAATCTGTTTTTACTTTGAAATTTTCTGAAAACTTCGTTGGGCCTTAATCGGGTCATACGGACTCCGATTTTCGAAAACTCGGACTCTATTTCGCGTATTTTTCCGAGACGAACGCAATGGCATAGCCCGTTTTACTTGATTCAGAATTTAAAATTAAATTCTGCCTTGATTCTCGTCTTAATCATGTTATCGAAATACGGGTTGTTACATTCTCCCCACCTTTTAGGATTTCGTCCCCGAAATTTCCAAGTTAGGAAGAACATATCCTACCATCCATCATCCATCTACTCAAAACATCATCCACAAGCAACCATTGTCCTTAGATGATTTCTAATGTTGTATGAATATATGCAAAACATGTGTGTACATGTTCCTTAGCTAATGCTAATGATCAGGCCTGAATAATCTTTCTAATGCAAAATATGTATAGTGCCATGAATCCAACATGTATGCAAATAGTCCTAGTCATATAGATACTATATGCGTGCACAATCATTCATTCATATGCAACAACTGCATGATAATACATTCGATTTCATCCATAAACAAGTATAAATACTCGTGCATATGCAATATGAAATGTGACCGAGTCGAGCTAGTATCTAATGTGTATTCGCGCATCCACGAGCAACCACTTGCAACCATATCAATCATAACATGTTTCAAATACATGTTTACATCCATAGGGTTCTACCTAGGATTCCCTGAAACAGGGTCGAGAAGATAAACAAGACAAACTCCTTACGGGGTTTGTAACAGAAAATAGGACCGAGAGGATATTCACAAAAGATAGCCTACAAGCAAGCTCTACAGGAAAACAGGGATCGAGGATATACTCTCAAAAAGAGATATCATGCGCGTATCTAGTCTTTGACCTTCAATGTCGTATTTCCTTGAGCTTAATTCCATTGTGCCTTGACCGTCTTTTAACTTCGCGATTTCGTAGCTTCTTATTTCCTGCTTCCATAACATGAGCTGGAACTCATTTCTTCGTCGCCTCTCGTTCCACTTGCACTTATCCTTTTCCAAGAATACTTGGCGCAAACACGACTGCGTACTCATGATCTCATGCAAGCTTTCCAAAATTCACTAGTGAGTCTTGGATCTCGTTTATATACTATAAGGTATTCCATGTAGAAGAACTTTCTCTTGAAAGTAAACAGATGTCAACCAGGTTATCATGCGCACTTACTAGGATGACCTCTATAACCCATGCATAAATGAAGTAAACCATCCGTCTTATTGGCGAACACCACTCGATCGGGCTTCAAATTTCCAATAAAGGCATCAAGGGATTCTAAGTAACTAGTCATGACAGAACCTCAAAAAGGTTACACGGTACTTCAAGGGCATTACCAAGGCTAGTCAAAAGGTCTAACTACCCTCCTATCAAAACCGAGAGTGGCACCCCCTACTGGATAACCACTTCATCCCTAGAATCCATCCATAGCTTATAAACATAAGCATTATTTCCAAACTCAACACTTGGCATAAACATTCTCAAATCCCAACAGGTCATGTATAAATGGACTGATTCTCCAATAGGACCTTGAGACAAAAATGGGATCCTCTATTACGCTAGTACTTAAGGTGCAGAAACTCAACTACCGAAGCGGACTTAAATGATGCGGGGATCAAAACAAAGTCTTGGCGGGACGATAGAAAAGAATAACTAGATCTTCAACAAGGATGTTATCCCCCTACTCAGGTACTCTAGTGAGGGAATACAATTATCTTCACGATGATCTTGTCCTTGTCCCACAATACTTAACTATCCGTCCCGTTTCACCATACCAAAGATACTTTTTCGTTATGGGTTGAGCCATACCAACAAGTTGCTCATCCTTAAGCTCGTATCCTTTATCCTCTTTCTCACTATCCTTTCTTATAACGCAGCCACTGGTCTCTCGAGAACCACCTCCATCGCATGGAAAGCACTTTCGTAGATAGAAAAGACTAGTCGCAGTTAAAATCACTGTGACTACAGATGGAGGAAAGAAAGGAAAAGAGATTCAATTAAGGAAACAAGGATAGTGCTAATAGCCTTTGGGGAATAGCCTTTTTCTTTTAAAAGAAAATTTTCTTGAAAAATGCTTCTTTGTAAACGGTTTTTCAAATAGTTTTCAGAAGGTCTTTAAAAACTTTTGCCCAGTCTGGTAACCTTCTGCTCTGATACCAAATGTAACACCCCGCCTCCGCTAGGGTCACTCGCAAAGGAATGCACTAGCTTTAGAGGGGCATTATTGGTAAACATGCACAGAAATATCACAAGACAGAACATATAAAATAGCGGAAGTAAAATCGAACTTTCATAAACATCAATAGTTAAGGTCTAAAGCCTTTTACATTAGAGTACATCAAAACCTGTCTTGCAATAGTAAAGAAGCATAAAGACTTTTTCATAAATTATTCCCCAAGTAAAAATAGTAAAGTAGCCATTGCCAAGAAAACTCCAAGCCATCCATGATGACCTTCAAGCAGAAGAAGTCCGAACTAAACAACAGTATTTCCTCCCTGTAAACTGGGGGGAAACGGAAGAAAAGAGGCAAAACAAAACGGGTCAGTCAAAAAGACTGAGTAAGCCCTATCTACTATTAGCATAAAAACTAGTAAAGTTAACTGACATGAGAAACTGAGATGAACATAAGCATGATAACAAGATAGATAAGCTAAATCAAAATAACAGGATGAACTACTGAACTCAGATAAACTAAGGTGTCATGATAAATTACGATGTCAAGATAAAACAAGGTATCACATCGTCAGGTTTCTATCAAGTATAATATCCCCAAGATATCTATCACGTATAACGTCCCATGATATCTATCCTGTATTTTTGCTCTGCACCTACCGTACTAGTATCCCCACCGTGTCATGTGTTAACCAAGAATGACCCTCACTCAAAAGTCGTGTAATGGTCCATGTCAGCCTAATATATCGCATATATAGGTTACTCAACTTGTATGTTTTATTCCGTGTAAACGTTCAGTCCCTTGCCGTAGACCATACGGGCTTTCCCATGAGATTCTATATTACTTTAACATAGTTCCATGATCCTTAAGATCAATTTGGACTGTTACCCTAAACCTAGCTAGGGTCTTCCAACATGAATTATCGTTTGTACAACTAGGACTTATGCTACCTAGGGCTACTAGGGATTATGCTTACCTATTGCACGTTTTCGTATCTCGGTTTGGGTTCAACCACCTAGGGCCACTAGGGATTACGCTAACCGCCAACCGCGCCCTTTTTCCCACGCATATATCGTGAATCGTTTTTCCATGACTGTATTCACATGTATCACATCGTGCCATCCGAGTCCTGTCACAGGGCAAATCAAGAAGTACAGGACTCGGTCGGGAGCTTTAGATTTATCTGCCGATGCAGATGCTAAGGTCTGTTTTTTCCTATACGTGGCTATGGTCCCACGAGACCACTCCCTCAACTAGTGAAAGACAAGACAGGATAAATCCTGTATGAGAACACAACACTGGCCAACCCACATCCAAGCCTTACCGCACCCATAATTAGATAGCAATTATGGTCTTTTGGGTGTTCTCTGCCTTTCCGTATGTACATGCTTGACCAAAGATGGTAGGTAGCCTGACGAAATGCTATCTAGGGTACGACCGTGTATCGTCGACTATCCCCTATCCATCCCCGTCTTTAGGTCGCTCGTATAGCAACCAAGGCATACTCTTGGTTCTTCTAACGCAGACCTTAACCTCTCATGAGCCTAGTATAATCACCTGGCAGCTCATAGAGGGATACCAAGAATACCCTCACGTTCCCCGAAGCCGCTGCTTCGTTACCCAGCTCGCTGGAGCCTTTATCCAAATCAGATACTTGCTCCTACTCGTATACTTAAACGATGACCTACCGTATTAGGTTACTCATCTATCTATGAACTGGTCTAAACTTCCTTGACTAAGAATCATTACTTAGTTATTCTTCAACTAAGGTTTACCACTTAGCCTTATTCCCGCTATCCTTGTTAACTACGGTTATCCACCTAATCCTCAGAACTAGGGTTTACATAATGGATTAAGTGTCACTTAAGTTCATGACTTAACCCGTCTACAAATCATGTCAAAATTGGCTAAGTATCCAAGTTCAAGACTTAACCCTACAAACCATGCTCAAGTTGGTTAAGTATATTAAGCAATTCACGACTTAACCTCGTCCAATTATCATTCTAGATTGGTTAAGTATATATTAACTTGACCCTATCAATTTACTTAGTCAAATCGGTCAAGTGTATTCAAGCGATTCGTGACTTAGCCTTATCATGTTTTCACGTTATATTGGTTAAGTATTGGTTAACTTAACCACAATAAATTAACGAGTTAGATTGGTTAAGTATAGGTCACTTAACCACATCAATTCATCATGTTTAGATTAGTTAAGTGTTTAACTTAACCCCATTAAACTACCAAGTGGGATTAATTAAGTCTAGGCTAACTTAACCCCATCCGATTTCCATGTTTAGACTAGTTGAGTCTAATCTTAACCCCATCCGTTAACCGTATTTTTCGGTTAAGCGTCATTAAGAAAACTTACTTAACCTTACCAAGTTATCGCGTTGGATTGATTAAGTGTTGGTTAACTTAACCCCGTCCACTAGTCATATAAAAATGGTTAAGTGTCATTAGGCAAATCAAGTTACTTAACCTACCCAACCTTGTCATGTTTTGTTAAGTATCATTAGCCTAATCAAATTACTTAACCCATTTGTCCATGTCATATTTGGTTAAGAGTCATTAATCAAATTAACTTAACCCTATCATGTGGCATTAATTACTTGATGCACCTTCACTTCTCACATTAGACTTTGTTGTGGTTACTAGTTAAGCCGGTCGGTTCCGGGTAGCTTTACACCACAACTTGGTCTAACCTCGGGTTCAAGCACAACATGACCAACTTCTCACATTGGGTCCTGTTGTTTGCAACTACTAGTTAAGCCGGTCGGTTCCGGGTAGTTTTACGTTGCAAACTCAACCCAACCTCGAGTTGGCCACACTTATATTATCTAAGTGTCATGTCCATTATGTTTCCAACACATATTACAAGTTTTCAAGCAATTGGGTAGACCTAACTTAATAGGTAAATTCCCAATGGGTAGACCTAACTTAATAGGTAAATTCCCAAGCTTATGTTTTCAAGCCTACTTACATGTCAACTTCCATGTTATATTTCAAGTCATGTTTTCAAGTATAAACACATGTCATATTTAACGTTACATGTTGTCATGTTTATACCCATTTACCCAAATCATGTTCATGTCATTATGTTTTCCCATAATGTGACCCCTACGCTTTTAAACTCGCATAATGGATTCAAAGAAGGAACTTGTCAAAGGCATGACAAAAGAGGGTATAAAGCCACTAGTTGAACATGGTGGCAAATGAGACATAATGTGTTCATTAACTTGCATGTTACGTTCTTAAGCCTCAAAAACATGCATAACGTTCAAACTTGGCAAATAAGCGAATCATGATGATAAATGACATAGAAAGATGGCTAGAAGTTCGCATATGACATTACATGCAAGCTATCATAAGGGGTATGATAGTTCTCATGTTGCCAAAATGCAACATTTAACATAAAGGCCAAAGCTTTATGACCACAAGATCAAGATGAAGACTTCGTAAACTTGCATGACATGATAGCATGTATTATACTCAATGATCAAACCCAAACTTGCACATGAACATTTAACTTCATAGTTAATATCTAAGAGTAGGGAAAGGGCTTACATTGCTATGAAGGCACAAAAGATATGACAAAGCCCTTATGCAATCAAATAGACCCAAAATGCAAGCTCTAACATAAAAACCCTTGAGCCAAAATGATCAAAACCCTTGCTTTATAATGCAAAGATAGAAACTTGACTTGAATGCAAGCTAATGACACTCATACAAGCTTGAAAACACTTGTATGCATGGAAAATCTCTCATAGAAACAATTTAGAAATTTTATGAAGAGAGTGGAGGCCATGAGAGGTAAAATTTTGCCATAGTTTAGTTGCATGAATGAATAATGATGATTTAGGGTTAGGTTAGGGTCTTATTTATAGATTAGGCAAGTGTTTTAGGCCATAGGATTAAACCCTAGTTGCAATCTCAGCCCTTAAAACGGAATCTGGCCCCCAAACTCAACACAAACCCAAAATGGTGCACCAGGCAGAACTGCCCGGCTGGACCAAGTCGACAGCCAAGTCGACAGGGCTGTCGACTTGGGTCCAACCAAGTCGACTCTCAAGTCGACAGGGCCGTCGACTTGGGTGCTCGGGCAGGAATTTTCCCGCCTGGCCCAAACTGGCCCAAATTTCCAAATTCAAACTTGAATTTGAAATCTGTTTTTACTTTGAAATTTTCTGAAAACTTCGTTGGGCCTTAATCGGGTCATACGGACTCTGATTTTCGAAAACTTGGACTCTATTTCGCGTATTTTTCCGAGACGAACGCAATGGCATAGCCCGTTTTACTTGATTCAGAATTTAAAATTAAATTATGCCTTGATTCTCGTCTTAATCATGTTATCGAAATACGGGTTGTTACACCCCCCCCCCCCGGGAGCCAGAGAGGGAATAGCTCAGCTTAATTTGGACCATTCATCTTTCCAAGCTTGAAGACTCTGTGATGTATGGCTTGGAACTTTTTGTCTTTGGCTATGGCTTTGGACACACTACCACTTGGGGATTTATGCAGTTTTATTTATGTTTTATGCTTCTTTATATTATAATCAAGACAGAGATTTTGATGTAATGATTTGGAAGTTATTTTGAGACAATTTGCTATAATGTTTTTGTTATGAACCACGTATGAAATAAATTTAGTTTTTCCGCTCCTTATGTATGTCTGTCTTGTAAATTATCTGTGTCTTTTACCTATAATGCTCCACCAAAGTTAAGGCATTCCCTTTGTGAGTGACCTTAACGGAGGTAGGGTGTTTCACTTGGTATCAGAGCAAAGGTTTACCAGATCAGATAAAAATTTTGAAAACTGTTTTTCAAAAAGAAGTTTAAAGAAGCATTTTTCAAGAAAAAGTGTTGTTTTATTTTAAAAAGGCATAATCCCCTAAAGCCATATGCACTATCTTTCTATCCTTTGTTTTAAATCTTTACTTTTTGTTTCAGCATGTCTGGGGATCTTAACCTTCCAGAGGGCGTGTCAGTACCTGGCTAGTTCAGAAGGTACCTAGAGGCTAGGGCTAATGTCGCAGGCCCAGCAGACGTTCCTCCTCCCCAAGCTGCAGCGGTTCCTCCTCCTCATGCAAATACTTTCTCAAAGATATGTAGAGACTTTCGAGCCATGGGTGGAAAGAACTTTAATGGAACTGAATCATTCGTGAAAGCTAGGAACTGGCTCAAAGAAACCAAGGATTTATTTGTTATCTTCGAAGTGGACAATAGGAAAAAATACAGTTGGCCGTATGGTTACTCAAAGACGAAGCTTCCTATTGGTGGGAAGTTACTAATGCTGAAAGACCAGTTGAAACTTGGATGGATTTAAAAATGAGGTTTGAAATGAAATTCCTCTCACAAGCTGAACGAAGCCTACAGATGGAAAAGTTCTTAGCTCTCAAACAGGGAAGTATGTCGGTCAAGGAATTAACCAATTCAACCAGCTGGCTAGGTTCAGATTGGAGTTAGTGAACACTCTACATAAGAAGGCTCTCCGTTTTGTTAAAGGATTGAATGAGCCACTACACTGCGTAGCTATGTCCCGTATACCTATGGGTGCGACTTATGAGAGACTAGTGGACATGGCACTGTTACAAGAAGAAGATAAGGTTGGCAAGAAAGAGACAAAGTTGGAAGTACCTCAAGATAAGAAAGTGGAAGGATCACAGAACAAGAAGGCAGATTCCAAGAAGGGCGAAAAGAATAACAAACCCCGTGAAAAAAGGAAGTGTAATTTTTGTGGCATTCCTAGACATCTGGTTAAGGACTGCAGAAAGAAGAAGAGGAAGATGGGTGGTTGTTTCCACTGCGGCGAGACATGACACATGGCTAAGGACTGCCCAAGAAAGAAAGGGCAAGGGTAGAGAGCTGGACCTTCTTCTGAAGGGCAAGTTCACGCTTTCACAGCACCTCCGCAAGAACGAGGTAGAAATATTTCTGTTGAGAGTTTAGTTTATCTTTTTGATCATCCTGTTCGTACACTCTTTGATTCTGGCGCATCGCACACTTTATATCTACTGCTTTAGTTGAATATCTACACCTAGACACCAGTTTAGTAGAGGATCCCTTGGTTGTTTCAAATCCAATTGGGGGCTCAACTTATTTGTCAATGATTTGTTTGGATTTGGAAATTTCTGTACTAAGCGTCGGGTTTAGATGTAATGCCTTTGTTTTGGGCTTCACGGGCAATGGGTTGATTCTAGGCATGGATTGGCTATCGAGTAATGGTGCCATCCTCGATTGTGAAAAGAGAGTGGTTAAACTCATGACTCGCCTCGGTAACACTCTCGAAATTTCTTGTAATCCCATTAACTCTTTTATGCTTAGCTATCTAGAATCTCTTGACGCGTCTATTGAGAATTTGCAGTCTGTTAGAGTAGTCCGTGAATACTCGGATGTCTTTGAAGAGGTGAAGGGGTTACCTCCGAAGCGGGGATAGACTTCTGCATATACCTCGTTGATAATGCAAAACCCGTTGCTTTACCCATTAGACACATGGCTCCAAGGGAGAGGAAAGAACTCAACAAGCAAGTTAAAGAGTTGCTTGAGAAGGGGTTTATAAGGCGGAGTATTTCTGAATGGGGTGCTCCAGTAGTATTCGCAACCAAAGCGGATGGTTCACTTCGCCTATGCGTTGAATATAGGGAGCTAAACAAGCCGACCAAGAAGAATAGGCACCCACTTCCAAGAATAGATGACTTGTTCGACCAGCTTGTAGGTGCATCGGTTTTCTCCCAACTAGATCTTGCTACCGGGTTTCATCAGCTAAGAGTGGCTGAAGACAGTATTGGTAAGACCGCGTTCAGGACCCCAGATAGTTTCTTCGAATGGCTTGTCATGCCTTTCGCTTGACAAACGCACCCGCTTATTTCGTTGACTTGATGAACAGGGTGTTTAGGGAGTTCCTTAATAAGTTTGTGGTGGTCTTCGTAAATGACGTTTTGATTTTCTCAAAGAGTGAGGAAGAGCATGCTCAGCATTTAAAAGAAGTCATGGATACTCTTCGAGCATATCAGTTGAAAGCCAAATTCTCCAAATGCCACTTCTGTAGAGAGGAAGTAAGGTTTCTTGGACATGTGGTGTCCAAGGAAGGGTTAGCTATGGACCCCACAAAAGTAGTTGGGGTACAAGATTAGAAGGTTCCTCGGAATGCGACCGAAGTCCGAAGCTTTCTTGGGCTAGCTGGTTTTTACCGAAAGTTCATCAAAGACTTTGCAAAAATCTCAGCTCCACTTAAAAGTTGACGAAGAAGAACCTAACTTTCAATTGGGATTTGGATTATGATATTTCTTTCCAACGTTTGATGAGGGCTCTAACAACAGCCCTAGTTCTGACATTGCCAGATGGGAGCAAGATGTTTACCGTATACACGGATGCATGTGGTACGGGACTAGGTGCTGTCTTGATGCAAGAAGGAAAGGTAGTAGCTTATGGAGGAAGACAGTTGAAAGTACATGAGAAAAACTACCCAACCCATGATCTAGAGTTAGCTGGCGTCATCGTTGCGCTTAAGTCTTGGAGCCATTATCTCCTAGGTGAGAGTTTGAATTGTATACTGACCATAAATTGTTGAAGTACCTTTTCTCGCAGAAAGATCTTAACTTGAGGCAATAAATATGGATGGAGTTCTTAGCATCCTATGACTTTGAGATTTCCTATACCCTTGGCAAGGGCAATGTAGTAGCAGACACCTTGAGTAGAAAGAAGCTGACCTTAAGCCCTCTCTTTGTAGAAAGGCAAAGCTTGGAGCACATAGCCAACTTTGACTTTAGACCTCTGTCGATCATGTGATTGGTTTGTTAGCATCGCTAGAGGTGTGGCCTACTCCTTTGGACTCAATAGGAACCGCGCAACGTGAAGACCCTCAGCTATTTGATGTGATAGATAAGCAAATTAGGGGGTGAGACTTCTAGTCACCTAAATAGATACTCCATCAATGACAAGGGTTGGTTGAGGCGGGATGGAAGGCTATGCGTCCCACAAGCAAGGGATTTGGTTAAGAAGGTTTTCGAAGAGGCACACCATTCCAAGTTGACCATACACCCAGGTGGACACAAGATGTATAAAGACATAAAAAGGGTTTTCTTTTGGAATGGCATGAAAAGGGATGTAGCTGAATTCGTTTCTAAGTGCATGATATGTCAGCAAGTCAAGGCGGAGCAAAAGAAGCCTGGTGGTTTGCTTCATCCTCTAGAGGTCCCATAGTGGAAATGGGATAGCATTTCGATGGACTTTATTGATGGGCTGCCTAGGTCAAGAAGAGGCAATACCAGTATTTGGGTAATAGTGGACAGGCTCACAAAAGCGCTCACTTTATACCCGTTAAAAGTAGAAGGACTGCCTCATCTTTAGCATCCATTTATCTTAAAGAGATAGTTAGACTCCATGGGATACCCTCTAGTATAGTGAGTGACTGAGATCCTATCTTTACGAGCGAGTTTTGGAAGAGCTTGCAAGAGGCTGTAGGCACACAGCTATGCTTAAACATGGCCTATCACCCCCATAGGCATGGCACCCTTCGAAGCTTTTTATGGAAGACCATGTCGATCACCAACTTGTTGGTGAGAGTCTATAGACAAGCTCATACTTGGACCATACATGATCAGAGAAACTTCAGAGAAAGTGGACTTGATACGAAGGCGAATGAAGACCGCACAAGATAGACAGAAATCCTATGCAGACAAAAGAAGGACCGACCTTGAGTTTTGAGGTTGGCGACAAGGTTTTCCTTAAAGTATCTCCTTTAAGGAACGTCATTCATTTTGGATCCGCAGGAAAGTTGGCACCAATATTTGTAGGGCCGTTTCCTGTCATTGAGAAGATTGGGAAGATGGCTTATAGAGTAGAGCTCCCCGAAAGACTGGCTGGAGTTCATAATATTTTTCATGTTTCTCAATAATGAAATTTCTTACATGAGTCTGCGGAAGTTGTGTAGCCAAGCATACTAGAGAAAGTAGAAGTGGAACGAGAAGCAACTGTGAGGAGAGTTCCAACTTGTCTCTTGGGTACAGAAGTCTAAAAGCTATGCAACCGCGAAGTCAGACTTGTTAAAGTTCAATGGAGCGACGCTGAGGAAGATGCGACTTGGGAAACTGAGGACAAAATACGTGCAGCCTACCCTTATCTTTTTGAGGGTACATCCTTTGTCTCTTTTTCCTTAAGTTTATACATGCTTATATCTATCTTTCTAGCATATCTCCTCGGCCCTATCCTTTATCTTTAGGTAGAAACCAATGGATGTAAACATGTATTTGAAACATGTTATGCTTGATGGTTGCATTTGGTTGCAAGTGGTTGCTAGTGGTTGCTCGTGGATGCGTATACACACACACATTAGGTGTTAGATCGGCTCAGTCACTTTCATATTGCATATGCATATATGTATTTGTATATGATTGAAACTTGATGTGTTATCATGTGGATGTTGCATTTGTATGAATGATTGTGCACTCATGTAGAAAGTATGATTAGGAATAATTTCATACATAATGGATGCATGGCACTGACATAATTTGCATTAAGGAGGTCAACTGAATCAGTAGACCACCTGATTTTGCATTAGATAAGGACATGTACACACATTATGCATATGATCATGACAGAATTAGAAGTCTTTTAAGGACAGTGGACGCCTATATTTGATGGTTGAGTAGATGGACGATTGGATGGTAAGATATATGTTCTTCTCGACTTGAAGATTTCGGGGACGAAATCCTTTAAGGAGGGGAGAATATAACACCCCGTATTTTGTGTAATCATTATAGTAACGAATTAAAGAATATTTAATTACAAATGTGAGAATTCGGGTTATGCCATTGCATTCGTCTCAGAATTCTGCTTGATATAGAGTCTGAGTTTGCGTAAATCGGACTCCGTATGAAGGAGTTATGACCTTCAGAAGATTCAAGAATTTAAATAAATTAAAATCCAAAATTCAAGTTCAAACCCCGAAGCAGGCTGGGCGGGAAATTTCCTGCCCAGAAATCAGGTCGACCATGGGGTCAATCTGGGTCCCCCAGGTCGACCTGGGGGTCGACCTACCCCCCTGGTTGACCTGGGGGTTGACCTACCCCCTCGCCCAGATCCAAATCTGAGACGATTCTGACTAGTTGCTGAGTCCTTTCTGACCTGTTGCTGAGTCACTAGGGCTTAGGTAGCAATTTTGGATAATTCCATCTAGTCTGGACGGTTGTGATTGCTCCTAAAACGATCTGACGGCTCACATAAGATTACACTTCTATAAAAGCAACCCTAATCCTCAAACCCTAAATCACACAAAAATATTCCTAGAGCCATCATGCTGTCATTACCCAACCTAGAGTAGCCGCCATTCTCCTTCAACTAGGAAGAAAGTTAGAAACTATGAATCAAATCTAATTCAACAAAGAGAATTCAACGTCTACAACAAAGGTGAGCTAATCAGTTTCAGAATACAAATCCCAGAACACAAGACTAGTCTCCTTTTTGTAAGTCCAGTTATCATTTAGACCTAAATGATATTAGAATCGTGACTAAAATAACTGGATGTAGAACAACGCCTAATGTAAATTTATCCTATCCTTTTTGTTAAAACTGAATTGATTAAGACTATGAATCTTATCATGTTAAGTTTGTGATCGTGTTGTATAATTTTGCGATGACATGTTATGTTGTATGATTATTTGGCGATGACATATCATGTTGTATAATTTGGCGATGACATATCATGTTGTATAATTTGGCGATGACATATCATGTTGTATAATTTGGCGATGACATATCATGTTGTATAATTTGGCGATGACATATCATGTTGTATAATTTGGTGATGACACCTATATGTTGTATGTAAATTTGGGAATTTTGCTATGTTTATGCAAGTTCAACCATGTTCACATATATGAATAGAACTATATGCTAATTTGTTTAGGTTTATGTTAATTTGATCCAACTCAATTTGCAAGCTCACAACTACATGCCTAATTTAAGTTTATGTAGTTCTATGTAAAACCCCTATTTTATGATTCATGTTGAGTTGTTCTAAATTTGCAAGTTCATAATTAAGTGTGTATGGTTCTATGCCAAATCCATATGACACATGTGTAGTTAGATCCATATTTTTTATGATGTTGGAATATTACATGTTCGTCTTTTTCCCCTTTTATGTATGAGTTAGGCTATGTAGCGAGCCTAACATTTTATGTGATTTATGCGAACGTTTAATGAGGGTAACGTTGGGGAAAAGCATGAAATTACATGTAATTGGCATATTTGACTCATAATCATATAAATGGTTTTTGGCATAAAGTGGTATAATTTTTATACCTAAAATTATGAACTTGATTTAAAGGGAAAGTGGGGCTTGACTTGAACGACAATAATTTATATGTAAACATAAAGAAGTAAATACGTAAATTTAAAAAAGACGAATATACCTAACCCAAGGTTAGATTGAGTTACGGTGTAAGACTGCCCGGAACCGCCCGGCACATCCAGCAACCGTAACAATATATATCTAATGTGAGAGGCTAGTGCATTAAGCCCAAAAGAACCCGTGGTTAGACTGAGTTGCGGTGTAAAATTGCCCGGACCCGACCGACACATCCAGTGTCCGCAACAATACCTGTCTAATGTGAGTAGTTGGTGCTTTAATGAATGAATTAAAGCTAAGTCAGGAATGGTAGGGTTAAGTTAATTAAGGCAACACTTAACCAATACAACATGTTAACTAAACTGATGGGTGAGGTTAGGTTAACTTGGACACTGAACCAATTTAACATGTTGATTAGGAAACCCTAGTAACGGGGACCCATTTCAGTAGTAACCTACATAGATGTATCATGGTACCTTGAACTAGGCAGGGTGGGGCCAGATTACTGGGCTGATTATAAGCGGTCAAAACAATAGCGGTTGGTGCGTCAGTGTAGGTTCCGACGGAGTACGGGCGTGCACATACTCCGGAGTGGAAAAAGCAGGCACTGGGCATCAGTATATATACTGTGCATCTTGAATTATGTCGGGTTGCCACCATAGGATTTGATACACCCCATGGTGGGACCAACAAAGGTATCTACAATCAAGCGGGGGTCATATGATACACGTGATAAATACATGCGAGTAGGAGCCAACTGATAAAGGGGATCATTTTATCATGAACATGTGGTGCTAGTTGGAACAAGTATAAATAGGTGCAGAGAATATGGATATGGGTGCGGTAGTATGATTAGTTTATCTTGCCTTGTTTATCTTGCTTTATCCTATGTTACTTTATTTCTTTGTTATTATCCTGCATCCAGATTATTCATGTCATGGTTCTCTTAATAGTTTACATGCTGAATAATCACTGGACTTACCAGACTTATGTCTGACCCATTTTTCTTTCGCTCTCTTTTCTTCCGTCCTCCCCCCCCCCCCCCCCCCCCAACCTCCTCAGGGAGCCAAGGAGGGAATAGCTCAGCTTAATTTGGACCGTTCATCTTTCCAAGCTTGAAGACTCTGTATGTATGGATTGGAACTTCTTATCTTTGGCTATGGCTTGGGACACACTACCACTTGGGGGTTTATGCAGTTTTATTTATATTTTATGCTTCTTTATGTTATAATCAAGATAGAGATTTTGATGTAATGATTTGGAAGTTTTTTTGAGATAGTTTGTTGTAATGTTTTTGTTATGAACCACGTATGAAATAAATTTATTTTTTCCGCTGCTTATATATGTCTGTCTTGTAAATTATCTGTGTCTTTTACCTATAATGCTCCACCAAAGTTAAGACATTCCCTTTGTGAGTGACTTTAACAGAGGTGGGGTGTTTCACGACATATCCATTATTGTTGAATTTTAAAACGTTTTTAAAGTATCCAAATTACTCTATATATATTCTGGAAATTCTTGAATCAAAACAAGTGATTCAAATGAATTTTGTAAAGTGTAAAAACATATAAAAACATAGTCATATATAATATAAATATATTTATAAAATTATATAATATGAAGTTATAAAACTATGTATTATAAACATATATATCATAAAACTTTATAAATTATAAACTATTTAATAAACATATATATGTATATATATGAAATCATAAGTAAGAATCTTAATAATTTGAAATCATTTAGAAAGGAGTTTGAAATAATTTAGAAATCAATTTGTAAAAGAATTTGAAAATAGAAATTGAAAGTGCTAGTCGGATTTTTACATATCAACTAGACTCTATTACTTAGATATTCTTGAGCTCTTGAAGTCTTGATATCTCGGTTCTCATGAATCTTGAAATCTTGAATCTCTTAAACTGTGCATTCTTCTATATCTCCTGTATATAATTCGTGCATATATATATATCAGATAAAGATGTTAATATACATTCTATAATCAATATTATTAACAATTGAAACAAGGTTGTTGTCATCAAAATTCCATTCTCCAACAATCTCCTCATTTTTGATGATGACAACCATGGTTTATAAAATATTCATACCTGTTATACCTGACGATCTGATTCCTTGATTACTTCCCCTTTCACCATGCATTCCTTCTAACTCCCACTCAAACTATGCCTATCTTAACTATATCCTATTTTATAATTTCTCCCCCTTTGTCATCAACAAAAAAATCTAAACTATACTCCCTTTAAATCTATGCTATAAATGATTCTAAATACTTATTCTAGATGTAAAAACTGTCCTAAGATGACAATACTATAATCAAACAAGAGTATAAACAGGTAAATCAATATTTTCAAACAATTTAGCCATTATACAAGCAATCACTGTTCCAGTCATATCAAATCCTAATAGATCAAACTGTATTTACACACCAAACAAAGCACATCAACATCAAATTTATACATCCCTTGGAACTTCCACTCATCCATCTCAATCGAAGATTGGATTCTTTTTTATGACTTCCCAGTCTTCGTTGACTTTGGTGAGAGGTGCTCCAGTGATGTTGTTATCATCATCTCTGGAAAGAGAAGAAATCAACTAACAAATGGCATCGAAGTGTTTCTCTTGATGTTCAACCATATTTATTTGACTTAACCTAGATGCCGCTGGCTACAAAGAATTATAGAAAGGATATTCTTGAACGAATTGAGTGTTTCTTCAAGATTCTCACTTAGATTGTGAATAGGATTAGCCATTATTTGATTATTTAGAGAATGAAAGTTTAGAGAAGAAGTATAGAATTAAAAATGGAGTTTTTTTGGAAGAAAGAGGTATTTATATTGTTTGGAATTCGTTTGAAATAAAGAGACATAAGGTAGTACTTAAAAAAAATGAAACAATTTAAATTTCCTGTCAGTTATATGTCGACGTGTCAATTTATACATGTCGACATACCCATGTTTTATTTTTGGGTATTTTTGATTTTCACACAATTTTGGGTTATTTCTTATTATATTGTATTATTTAATGTTTTTGAAGATTGTTTTGACAGGAAACAACATCATTCATTAGTACTAAATGATTACAAGCAAACAATACATGAAATTTAAAGCTACAAGTACGAAACATGAAAATACGAAAGGAAATACAAGCAATTACGAAAAGATAACACTAACTAATAAGCTTTGATTTCAGCGGATGAGGAGGAGGAATATGATATTCCAAGTTTTCTTCCTATTTTGCCAAAGAACTTGTTCATTTTAGAAGAAATTTGATTAAGTGTCTTCTTGACCTTCTTTTGGTTCTTGGCTAATTTGACTTAGCTTTTGGGCAAGTAATTCTTTAGATATGGCTCTACTATTTGTTGGACATCCTCACTTTCTAAAGAGGATTCTTCTTCTTCGTCGATTTCCATTGGATTTTCCTCTTGTCCCATTCGAGCTTATTTTCTGGCAAATGTTTCATAAGGCTTAAAAGAGAGTGTAATTTGAATAAGGGATATATTTCGCGAGTTAAAAACCTTTCATGGCACAAATTCCTCTCCTTTGAGATCCACTCAAAAAATATTTAAAGATGCGGGTAAGATAAATTCCATGATAGAGAGTGTTTTCTTTGGGTTAAGTTCTTTCAAAATTATATCGGCCCAATTAATATCATAATTGCCCAAGATGGCAAAAAGAGCGTTTTGGACCTTAAGGGTAATATTATTGAAATTTCCATAATGGGGAGTTAGAGTATGTTGATGTAAGAGGTTGGCAATTCTTTCTTTTGGGTGGAAAAAGCGATTTTTAAAATCCATGTGTTCATTGCTTTCAAAATGTGATGAAACGTTTTGTAACACCCCGCATTCTTATAAGCATGAAATAATTAATGGTGCATATATGTATATATATGCATGGATAGTAATAAATAAAATATATAATAAAAATAGTTGTATGAATGCATGTAATAAAACGGTGCATGCATTTAAAAAGAGTTAATGTAGTAAAGGAATGCATGCAATCAATACGTGCGGTAAAAAGAAGAAAGTATTATATGAGCGCATGCAATAAACTAATAAGTTTAAAAGGAGAGACATTATGCAATAAAAAATGCATGTGATTTCATGCAAGGTAATTAAGCTTCATGCAGTAATCTAAAGAAAGGAAAAGAGGCACATAAAATAAATTAAAAGAAGCAAAGTAAGCAAGTAATAACGTTTAAATTATAATCGTTAACATATAAAAGAGAACGCAAAAAAAAGACTCGCTGGACCTATAGGGGTCGACCCATGCCTTGCCTGGGTCGACCTATGGGTCGACCCAAGCAGTAGTTGGGTTGACCCAAGGGGGTTTCAACGCGTGAGTTTTGACGTGGCTAGGATGATGTGTGCAGATCAGATTTATTTTATTTAAATCCAATGGTTCAGAGATATCCACTACGCCTATAAATGGACTACCAAGGCCTAGGTTTATTCTCGTATTTTCTAAGGTGTTGTCTAGGCTCTACCATTCTCTTCTCCCTCTAAACCTTTTTAGAAAATAAATTATTAGTTCTTAGGCTCCTGATTTAAGATTTGAAGATAAGAGATTTAAATTGACAGTATGGCATCTAGATCGGGGTAAGGTAAATTCTTGGATCTGGTTAATTTAGATTTCTCTTCTTTTTTCCTCTTTTATTTTAAGTTTGAGAATTGTGAATCCATAGTTATTTAGATTCTAGAATCATTTAGGAGAGCCATGCAATGCTAGGTCTGGACCAGGTTCATGAATTAGAAGCTATTTGGCAAGTGGATTTAAGTTATACCTTTTGAAAACGGTATATCTATCGTTTGGCATTCTCCATTGATATGTGTAATAAATCTGCTGAATGATTAATCTACTGAAACATTTAACCTGCTGTAATCCACTGAAATGATTAATCTGCTAAAATGTTTAACCTGCTGAAATGTAAACCTGTTGAAATTTTTAATCTGCTGTAACCTGCTGAAATGTAAACCTGTTGAAATGTTTAATCTGCTGAAATGATTAATTTGCTTAAATGTTTAACCTGCTGAAATCCGTTGAAATTAGTATTGTTGTTGTAATGGCCCGAATTTCCGTACTCTTTGATTCGACTAATAACACCACACGCCCAACCCAAATTGCCCAGAAATATGAATCATTATTAGAAAGAAGTTAGAGGATGAGAAATAGAAAGAAAGAAATATTAGAATAGAAGAAAATGAAGATCACAAACTCACAGCGGAACGAATAAAATATATTAGATAACATAAACTTTGAAATACAAATCACTAACTTTATACATACCATTATCAGAGCACAATGGTTATCCCTGGAACAATTATAAACACCTGTTTCCAGATACAACATAGTACACAGCGGAAAAAGTGATAGTCTATAGCTAATAAATGAAGCCTCCTACTTCAAGCTCCTCCAAAGTGAATCTGTAAAATCCCAACTACTTGACTGCCCGTACAAATTTGGGCACCTAAGAGTTTAGGGAAAACAAAACAAAATAAACTCTGGGTCAGTCATGGGACTGGTGTGAGTAAACTCTAATCATTTGTTTAACTTCCAAAATCCTTTCGAAAGAAATGAAAATCGTAAGACCAATCCACACATAAACACGGATGTTTTTTACCTTACGATAACCAAAATATTTTTGATATCAAATCCAATGATATTATAATAATGCCTACATCAAATAAATAGAATCTAGCGGAACGCTTACATCTCACGCTCCATATATAATATAAAATCAAAAACCGCAGGCGCTTATTGGAGATTGGATTTCCAACATGACAAGGTATGGGACCACCTGCCGATAGTGTATCTCTAGAGGAGAATACACTAGGTTGTCTTGCAAACAGGTCCTTACATGACCGACCACTCATTTCGCTTGAGTGTATCGAATGTATATCACCAATGGTTGGGATCAGCAACCGTTTCCCGAAAGGGACAACATCGATAGATTAAAGAAGCAAATTGAATTTCTCTTGATAGGTGATTATACATCCCAATGGGAGCGACCCACATAGCCATGCTGCCTGCCCGATTTTTGTCAGTTCCCGATTGTGAGGCTTGAGGTTTGAATTATCTTCCAGAATATATGGCCACCATTCACTTTGAATGCCAATCGTCAGATCCATCAGAAATCACTAATTGATTTCCACAAAAATACTCAGATTGTTAGGCTAAAGAAGTTTCCCTTCTTTACCACTAACTTCGTACGTTTGAAGGAATCAACGTACGTAATCCCTTTGGAAATACTCTGTCAGACACTCGTCCATACAAGTTGTTCTGGGTCTGGACAAACCGAAGACACCATTCTATTAATCCATCTTGGGCAATTTCTGCCTAGGGTTAACAGAACAGCCCTTACATTTTACTCCGTCTTCACTTATCTTCAGCATAAGTTGATTCATAATGCTTATACCAATACGGAGTAGTTTTCAGATATTAAATCTAATCCCGGTCTCTCCATATTGACAACGGAGGTATAAAATAAATCAAAACTTTGATAGTCGGTGATTTAACTATCAAATAAACATCCATACAAATCAACGGTCCTATTTCCAGTGGGAAATTCTACCGATCAAGCATCAAAGAACACTGGGCCCCTTTTTAATTTAATTTCTTATTTAATTATTATTTCCCATTCCCTTTTCTTAATTCCTCATTTTATTTGGGGGAAAAAATTTCAAATTCTTTAACTTAACGCGCTGTTATAAAACATCGTTATAATAACTCCAACCACTATTCATTTATTAGCTAACCAAATTGCAAACCAATCTTCACTATCGAACCTTAACAATTCCTCCTTCGATCATGAAGTCAATCAAGTTGGGGTATAATTACCTCTCAGACTTTAATCGAACAACATTCTCAACTTTGAAATAGTCAAAGCTCACAACTTTTAACAAAACGTCGCTTACATAACTCTCAAATTCGATCTAAGAACACGCCCCCTTTGCAGAAAAATATTGATTTTTACAATAGTGTTATAATCGTTGTCTCCAAATATTTGATTCATAAAACATTGCTTTTAACAACAACGTTACAATCGCTGTCTAGAATTATAGAACATTTATTATAGCAATAGCGTTAAGATCGCTGTTTAGATTTACAAACATTTATTATAACGGCAGCGTTAAAGATCGTTGTTTAAATAAAACCCATCGTTTTCAATTCTCTCTTTCTCATTTAAACTTCCATTTGCAAAATATCGACTTTAATCCATCGTTCACTTGAATCGTGAATAACACTTCCTTTTATATAATCAATATATTTGACTTCCTTCCTTCCTTTGAATAATAATTTAAAATCCAATTTTTCCTTTATTAACTTCTAATGATGGAATCATTTACAAAAATTGTTTTTATTATATCCATTTATAATCTCGTTTAGAATTTCATTTATAATCGCTAAGTGTTTAAACAGTTTACAAATATCAGTATCAAACCTGTTTCCACTTTATATAAATTCAAACTTGACTTTATATTTTCAATTTATCTCAAGATAAATAATTTACTAGATTTATAAATGCCGTTATAATCACTTCTTGTTTTATTCATTTGAAACAAGTTTCTATTCTAAGTCCAGTCGTAGTTAAATTTTAGATTGGAAATAAATTGACTTTTTAAATCCCAATTCCTTCTGCCACATTCGAAAATGTTTTACGGTATCTAAAATACCAAAATTCCTAAGGCCAGGGTAATTCAAACATCACGGATCCTATACACATCATATAGTACAATAGATAAAACAGTAATATAAATGTTGAGGAATCCAGTTGGATCCCTCCAACCTGTTTCCCTGCAACCACAGATGTTAATCAACATTAATTAATAACAGAATTAATTATCGATCAACTATATAACCATATCAACCATTCAACCAATTTTATCAACCATTCATTCAAACAACCATCACACAATATAAATTGCTAGAAATAAATTAAAACTCGTTTATATAAAAATATTTAGTGAGTTTACTCACCTTCTTTTACAGCTGACGGTTCTGCTTTTATTGTCGTTCTAAAATCAAACAGCGTTTGATTCTTCTACGAAATTCTCCTACTTCTTTTCTCAACCAAATCAGTTCCAAAATGCGGACCTTGTCATTATGATTCTAACGTGACTAGTTTGTCCCAATTCTGCTTTCACATGAGATAGTGATACTTGTAAAAATATAAGATTTAATTTTTTTTATAATAATAATTTACTTATAACTTTAACTAATTGTTAATTACCTTAATAATCAACCTCCGCTATCCATGCCATTTACGTTCCTTAAACCAATCACGATATCCTCATTACCATCACGCTACTACTATTGAACCACCTGTTCAAATTTTGTAAAGCTTCACCTCATGTTCAAATACATAACTGCCTGTAGCAATTTTCCACCCACCAAACAACTGGACCGAAGTATGTAGCCTCCATACTCACGACAGCCTTCTCCTCCTTCTACCCCTTCAACGCTTCACCCACAAACCATAACAAGAATTCCTACAGACTCCTCTTCTCACCACAATAAAATGGAACAGGACCAACTTATTCACTTTCGTATGCCCTATACTAGTTTTCAAAACCTTCCTCACTCCTTCAATGTCGACCACACCACGTCGGAACCCTGTTGTCCATCGCCTTCGACCACGCTAGAGACTCCTTGATGCTAGTAGCGTCAAACTTCCACGCCCAGTAATTTTGGGTTCGAACCCCTTTTATTCAAGCTGCCTGAGCTTCGGTCTCGAACAAAAAAAATTGGTCGATTTGCATAAAACCGATACCAAGTGGAAGTGTGAGCTGACGGGATTCCAGAGGATTCGAAATTTATTGATTTCGTTTTGTATTTGAATATCTGAGGACTTTTTTGAACATGCGTTATTCATTTGGGGAAGTGGAAATTGGCTTTAAAGATGAAATTAGTGATTCGGTTGTTTGGAGGGGTAAAGGAATCAACGTTGTTTTCTTCCAGACCAAAAGAATTTAACTCGATAACACTCCAGTTAAGAAAGTAGAACAGCTCACCACCTTCCACCCATTTCCACCGCAAATTTTAGCAACCGGACGCCACCCTGAAACTCATCTCCGATGTGCCTTCCTCCAACCCACCATGTCCCTAAGCGTCGCCTCATACAATACACCACATCACCAAAAATCGGCAATTCCTGATCCTCGATTCAACCCACTTTCCGGTCGTCGTGGGTGACCGGACCCGACCAGACCGACCACAAAACCTTCCCATCGACGCCGAACTCTGGCAAACCCTTCCCAATGCAACGATGTAGTCCTCCAAAACTCTAACTGCACACAAAATCTGCCACAACCCATAATAATACCATTGGTTGAAGCTTATGAGAAGAGGGGTTCGATGAATCGAAGAACGAATTTTTTTTGTTGTTGAGTATTTTGATTTTTACTTGTATTTTGCGGTGGTGATTTTCCTTGCTACGGACGTGAAAAAGAAAAATGAAATGGGTATTCCTGTGTTTAAAAGCAAAGTAGATTGGGCACCACGGCATTAAGTGCCTTGGCACACACGGCTTTGCAGTTTCTTGGCTGGCACGGATTTGCAATTTCTTTGCTGTCACGGTTCTTACTTATAGGTAGAAGGTTTTGTTGTTTCTACAAAGAACAAGAGTACATTTCTAATTAATATAGAGGTTTGTTATTGAGAAACTAGCTAGGGATACGGTTCGAAGTGTACAGGGTATTTTTATATGAAATTTTCCTGGTTTATTTATTTGAGATTTATGTGGTACCAGTTACAAAGATTTCCGTTTATTTACGACCTCTACAGAGAAAAATAAAAATACGGTCATGTCCAGCGAGGTACCATGATCCCAAAAATATAATAATATCAGTAGTTTAACTTATATTATGATACCCCAAAATATTGGTATAGGGTGCAAAATACTCCAAATAAAAAGTTGCATATTTAATTAATTAAAAATTACAGTAAAATTCTAAAAATTATATTATAACTACACCTCAAAAGAATCTTGTCCAAATTCAAGACCGATATTTAAATATATTTAAATAACAGTTATGCCTTATATACGATTTCACAACAACTTTCTGAACATTTGATTTGGACGTAATTCACAATATATAAGACGAAATCTCGATTTTTCACTTCCATTAGAAAGATACTATTTAACAGATTCACACGTTTCTTGTTTCACATAAATCCGACTTATATTGGATTATGTATATCCAATTGAAGTTCAAAACGTCAAATTACGAACTGCCGCACTATTTCGAGCTCGTTTAAATTATATTATAAATTATACGTTTAAATATCGTTTTATTAAATAAATTCCTATATATAATTCAAATAAAATATTTAAAACTAATTTAAATATGCAGAATTCAACGGCTAAAAATCCAGGTCGTTACATTCCTCCCCCTTAAAATAATTTCGTCCTCGAAATTGCTAAGGTAGGAAAAGATGCTACATAACCTACTAACTAGATCCAAAAATCCTTTTGGTTCACTTCTTAACTTCAGTTTAACTGGGCCAGTTTATTTCAATTAAAATATTAATTTATTCTTACTAATGAAAATTTTAAAAAATTCTGAATATTTCCAAACACTTTAAATTCTGAAAAATTTCGGCAGCATCTCCACTGCACGGCTCAATCGGTACAACCATAACTCGCCTTTATAGGCCTTCTCCAATCCAGAAGAAAATCAAAAAGCCAAGTGGCTTGCCCCATAGGCTCATAAAACTATCAAACCCAAGTAATATTGTAAACATGCACCTTTTTGTGGGGCATAATTCTACCTCTTGCATTTGCTTCCATTCAATATCTGCTCTGCATATATATATATATATATATATATATATATATATATATATCCATTTCCAGCTGAATTCAAATCAATGCAAATTCTGGTTTTCAATTCTCTAATCAACTTCTGATTAGTTCACTTCTATTCATTAATCCAAACCGAGTTCTGTTTTCAAAGATCAACCCTCTTATTCTGCTTGTGTTCAATTCCATCACAGTTTAATTCCAAACAACAACATCCAATATATATCCAACTTGCTTATTCGAATCTCAACATTTCTCTTAATTTCATTTGGAATTATTTCTAATTCAATCCAATTTATTAATCTTAACTTAAGTTAAATTTCAATTCATTTGAAGCATTTTTACCATTTCAATCTATTCAACTTACACAAGTTAAATTTTTATTTCAGAATTCAAATTCCCGGGTTTTATTTCAAATTAGTATGAAATCATATATATTTACATATGTATATATATATAATTTAATTCAAAACATTTGAGTTTCTAAAACAACTTCATTTATCTCAAACAATTTCCATAAACCTATTATGGTAGCACTTCATCACTTAGAAACTCGAAAATGAATACAGATAGTGTCGCGACCCATTATCAGAATTATTTTCTCGCCACTGAAGTGATTTCAGTGCTTAATCACTTTCAAATCCTTTTAAAGCCATTCTTATCCGAAATCCCTTCAAAGTAATGTTATATTACCTTTGAAATACTTCAGAAAATATTTTCTAAATATTCGGGATTTAAATTCCAAATCTGGTTTGAACTTAGTCTTAGTTTATCTCATTTGTATACATTATCCGTATACAAATTACACTTGGTTATATAACCAATTCAACATTTCATAATTCCATTTGATTATGATAACAATCTACACATTCATATATAATAATTCAAAAATTATTCATTTTATATCAAAATAAATTTTGGGTAAAATTATTTCATCTACCCATTCTAAATCAATACTGTATCGAATTGCTTTGTTCGAGAGTTTAGAAACACCTACCAATACAGTTGTACATTCTGTATCGACCAAAATTCATAAACCACTCAACAAACCAGTCAACACAATATAAAACAATTTTATATCAAATCTACAAACACGCGGTCATATATATATATATATATATATATATATATATATATATACACACACACACTCAATTCAATCTAGAGTATTACTAACCCTATCTCTATTGAGTTACGCCATAGAGCCAAGGTTACTACTCAACCTTAAGCTCTGATACCAACTGTAATGGCCCGAATTTCCGTAATCTTTGAGTCGACTAATAACACCACACGCCCAACCCAAATTGCCCAGAAATACGAATCATTATTAGAAAGAAGTTAGAGGATGAGAAATAGAAAGAAAGAAATATTAGAATAGAAGAAAACGAAGATCACAAACTCACAGCGGAACAAATAAAATATACTAGATAACATAAACTTTGAAATACAAATCAGTAACTTTGTACATACCATTATCAGAGCACAACGGTTATCCCTGTAACAGTTATAAACACCTGTTTCCAGATACAACATAGGACACAGCGGAAAAAGTGATAGTCTATAGCTAATAAATGAAGCCTCCTGCTTCAAGCTCCTCCAAAGTGAATCTGTAAAATCCCAACTACTTGACTGCCCGTACAAATTTGGGCACCCAAGAGTTTAGGGAAAACAAAACAAAATAAACTCTAGGTCAGTCATGGGACTGATGTGAGTAAACTCCAATCATTTGTTTAACTTTCAAAATCCTTTCGAAAGAAATGAAAATCGTAAGACCGATCCACACATAAATACGGATGGTTTTTACCTTACGATAACCAAAATATTTTTGATTTCAAATCCAGTGATATTATGATAATGTTTACATCAAATAAATAGAATATAGCGGAACGCTTGCATCTCACGCTCCATATATAATATAAAATCAAAAACCGCAGGCGCTTATTGGAGATTGGATTTCCAACATGACAAGGTATGGGACCACCTACCGATAGTGTATCTCTAGAGGCAAATACACTGGGTTCAACAAGAACGTCTCGCAAACATGCCCACACATGACCGACCACTCATTTCGTTTGAGTGTATCGAATGTATATCACCAACGGTTGGGATCAGCAACCGTTTCCCGAAAGGGACAACATCGATAGATTAAAGAAGCAAATTGAATTTCTCTAGATAGGTGATTATACATCCTAATGGGAGTGACCCACATAGCCATGTTGCCTGCTCCATTTTTGTCAATTCCCCTTTGTGAGGCTTGAGGTTTGAATTATCTTCCAGAACATCTGGCCACCATTCACTTTGAATGCCATATCGTCAGATCCATCGGAAATCACTAATTGATTCCCACAATAATACTCAGATTGTTAGACTAAAGAAGTTTACCTTCTTTGCCACTAACTTCATACGTTTGAAGGAATCAACGTACGTAATCCCTTTGGAAATACTCTGTCAGACGCTCGTCCATACAAGTTGTCCTGGGTCTGGACAAACCGAAGGCACCATTCTATTAATCCATCTTGGGCAATTTCTGCCTAGGGTTAACAGAATAGCCCTTGCATTATACTCCGTCTTCACTTATCTTCAGCATAAGTTGATACATAACGCTTATACCAATACAGAGTAGTTTTCAGATATTAAATCTGATCCCGGTCTCTCCATATTAACAACGGAGGTATAAAATAAATTAAAACTTTGATAGTCGGTGATTTAACTATCAAAGAAACATCCATACAAATCAACGATCCTATTTCCAATGGGAAATTCTACCGATCAAGCATCAAAGAACACTGGGTCCCTTTTTAATTTAATTTCTTATTTAATTATTATTTCCCATTCCCTTTTCTTAATTCCTCATTTTATTTGGGGAAAAAACATTTCAAATTCTTTAAATTAACGCGATGTTATAAAACATCGTTATAATAACTCCAACCACTAATCATTTATTAGCTAACCATATTGCTAACCAATCTTCACTATCGAACCTTAACTATTCCTCCATCGATAATGAAGTCAATCAAGTTAGGGTATAATTACCTCTCAGACCTTAATTGAACAACATTCTCAACTTTGAAATAGTCAAAGCTCACAATTTTAAACAAAACGTCGCTTACATGACTCTCGGATTCGATCTAAGAACACACTCCCTTTACAGAAAAATATTGATTTTTACGGTAGCGTTATAATCGTTGTCTCCAAATATTTGATTTATAAAACATTGCTTTTAACAACAGCGTTACAATCGCTGTCTAGAATTATAGAACATTTATTATAGCAATAGCATTAAGATCGCTGTTTAGATTTACAAAAATTTATTATAACGGCAGCGTTAAAAATCGCTATTTAAATAAAACCCATCGTTTTCAATTCTCTCTTTCTCATTTAAATTTCCATTTGCAAAATATCAACTTTAATCCATCGTTCACTTGAATCGTGAATAACACTTCCTTTTATATAATCAATTTGTTTGACTTACTTCCTTCCTTTGAATAATAATTTAAAATCCAATTTTTCTTTTATTAACTTCTAATGATAGAATCATTTACAAAAATTGTTTTATTATATCCATTTATAATCTCGTTTAGAATTTCATTTATAATCGCTAAGTGTTAAACAGTTTACAAATATCAGTTTCAAACCCATTTCCACTTTATATAAATTCAAACTTGACTTTATATTTTCAATTTATACCAAGATAAATTATTTACTAGATTTATAAATGTCGTTATAATCACTTCTTGTTTTATTCATTTGAAACAAGTTTCTATTCTAAGTCCAGTCATAGTTAAATTTTATATTGGAAATAAATTGACTTTTTAAATCCCAATTCCTTTTCCCACATTCGAAAATGTTTTACGGTATCTAAAATACCAAAATTCCTAAGGCCAGGGTAATTCAAACATCACGGATCCTATACACATCATATAGTACAATAGTTAAATTGTAATATAAATGTTGAGGAATCTAGTTGGATCCCTCCAACCTGTTTCCCTACAACCACAGATGTTAATCAACATTAATTAATAACAGAATTAATTATCGATCAACTATATAACCATATCAATCATTCAACCAATTTTATCAACCATTCATTCAAACAACCATCACACAGTATAAAATTACTAGAAATAAATTAAAACTCGTTTATATAAAAATATAAACGAGTCAGAGTTAGTGAGTTTACTCACCTTCTTTTGCAGTTGACGGTTCTGCTTTTATTGTCGTTCTAAAATCAAACAGCATTTGATTCTTCTACGAAATTCCACTACTTCTTTTCTCAACCAAATCAGTTCCAAAATGCGGACATGTCATTACGATTCTAACGTGACTAGTTTGTCCCAATTCTGCTTTCACATGAGATAGTGATACTTGTAAAAATATAAGATTAAATTTTTTTATAATAATAATTTACTTATAACTTTAACTAATTGTTAATTACCTTAATAATCAACCACCGCTAACCATGCCATTTACATTCCTTAACCAATCACGATATCCCCATTACCATCACGCTACTACTATTGAACCACCTGTTCAAATTTTGTAAAGCTTTACCTCATGTTCAAATACATAACTGCCTGTAGCAATTTTCCACCCACCAAACAACTGGACCGAAGTATGTAGCCTCCATACTCACGACAGCCTTCTCCTCCTTCTACCCCTTCAACGCTTCACCCACAAACCATACCAAGAATTCCGACAGACTCCTCTTCTCACCACAATAAAAGGAACAGGACCAACTTATTCACTTTCGTATGCCTCGTACCAGTTTTCAAAACCTTCCTCACTCCTTCAATGCCGACCACACCACCTCGGAACCCCGTTGTCCATCGCCTTCGACCACGCCAGAGACTCCTTGAAGCTAGCAGCATCAGATTTCCACGCCCGGTAATTTTGGGTTCGAACCCCTTTTATTCGAGCTGCCTGAGCTTCGATCTCGAACAAAAAAAATTGGTTGAGTTGCATAAAACCGATACCAAGTGGAAGCGTGAGCTGAAGGGATTCCAGAGGATTCGAAATCGACTGATTTCGTTTTGTATTTGAATATCTGAGGACTTTTTTGAACATGCGGTATTCATTTGGGGAAGTGGAAATTGGCTTAAAGATGAAATTAGATATAAGGTTGTTTGGAGGGGTAAAGGAATTAACGTTGTTTTCTTCCAAACCAAAAGAATTTAACTCGATAACACTCCGGTTAAGAAAGTATAACAGCTCACCGCCTTCCACCCATTTCCACCGCAAATTCTGGCAACCGGACGCTACCCTGAAACTCAACTCCGATGTGTCTTCCTCCAACCCACCATGTCCCCAAGCGTCGCCTCATACAATACACCCCATCACCAGAAATCGGCAATTCCTGATCCTCGATTCAACCCAATTTCCGGTCGTCGTGGGTAACCAGACCCGACCAGACCGACCACAAAACCTTCCCCTCGACGCCTCGAACTCTAGCAAACCCTTCCCAACGCAACGTCGTAGTCCTCCAAAACTCGAACTGCACACAAAATCTGCCATGACCCATAATAATACCATCGGCTGAAGCTTATGAGAAGAGGGATTTGATGAATCTAAGAACGAATTTTTTTTAAGTATTTTGATTTTTACTTGTATTTTGCGGTGGTGATTTTCCTTGCTAGGGACGTGCAAAAGAAAATTGAAATGGGTATTCCTGTATTTAAAAGCAAAGTAGATTGGGCACCACGGCATTAAGTGCCTTGGCACACACGGCTTTGCAGTTTCTTGGCTGGCACGGATTTGCAATTTCTTTGCTGTCACGGTTCTTACTTGTAGGTAGAATAGGTTTTGCTGTTTCTATAGAGAACAAGAGTACATTCCTAATTAATATATAGGTTTGCTGTTGAGAAACTAGGTAGGGATACGGTTCGAAGTGTACAGGGTATTTTTATATGAAATTTTACTGGTTTATTTATTTGAGATTTATGTGGTACCAGTTACAAAGATTTTCGTTTATTTACGACCACTACAGACAAAAATAAAAATACGGTCGTGTCCAGCGAGGTACCACGATCCCAAAAATATAATAATATGAAACCCCAAAATACTGATATAGGGTGCGAAATACTCCAAATAAAAAGTTGCATATTTAATTAATTAAAAATTACAGTAAAATTCTAAAAATTATATTATAACTATGCCTCAAAAGAATCTTGTCCAAATTCAAGACCGATATTTAAATATATTTAAATAACCGTTCTAGCTTATATATGATTTCACAACGACTTTCTGAAAATTTGATTTGGACGTAATTCACAATATATAAGACGAAATCCCGATTTTTCACTTCCATTAGAAAGATACTGTTTAATGTATTCACACGTTTATTGTTTCACAGAAATCGGACTTATATTGGATTCTGTATATCCAATTGAAGTTCAAACGTCAAATTACGAACTACCGCACCATTTCGAGCTCGTTTAGATTATATTATAAA
Source organism: Allium sativum (assembly GCA_030737875.1). NCBI lineage: Eukaryota > Viridiplantae > Streptophyta > Magnoliopsida > Asparagales > Amaryllidaceae > Allium > Allium sativum. The sequence continues at coordinate 413,305,668 of CM060924.1, read as the reverse complement.
TTATATGTTTAAATATCATTTTATTAAATAAATTCATATATATAATTCAAATAAAATATTTAAAACAAATTTAAATATGCAGAATTCAACGGCTAAAAATCTGGGTCATTACAGTTGTAATTAAATATGAATTGTATCCTTCGTATAAATGATGAAACTTCTGCAGTACTATAATCTTGAAACTTGAACTGAGAACATTTTGCTATATAAGGCCTATTTCCATTATTTACCTGTCTGAATTTGGAATTTCTGCGAATGCTGTAATTATGAGATTTACAATGAACATGAGTATTTTCTTAATAGAATTATTACGCCAAAAAGGTTGTAAATAGAATTACTATAAAATTTGGGAGTAATGAGAAAGAACAGACATGCTCGATTTGTATGGAAAATTTATAGTAATTAAGAAATTGTGAATAACCGCACGAAGACACGAGGTTAAGTTCAACTTGTGGTAGAAGCCTGTCCGGAACCGCCCTGCAAATCCAGCATCCACAAGTGGTCAACTTGATGTGAGGGGTTTGGTGCATTAACAAACATGAATATACAACTAGAAAGAATTAAATGGCATTAATTGTAATTAATGGAAATTAATGAATCTTACAACAGTAAAAGAATTGGAATGAATGGAGAATGATAATAACCTATTATGAATAAATTTGAATGGGAAAAGGAAAGATAATAGGTAGGTTGTCCTAGGGACAATTGGAAATTATAGCTTAGGTTATAATAAACAATAGAGAAAATGAGATAACTTATGGAATGACAAAAGTTATACTTAATTATATATTAAGTTATCTGTAAATCTGGAAACCTGGAACCCATTGTTTGTAATAAGTAAAGAAAAGATGAGATAATTTATAAATTAAGTATTCTGTAAACCTGAAAATCTGAACCCTGTTGATAAGAAGAACATGTTATCTGAAAACCCGAGAATTTGAAATCTGCTGATAAGAATAACATGTTAAAAGCTTATTAATGAACTTAAATGGGGTAAGTTATACAACTGAAATTAATAACCAAGAAGAACTTGGTAACCTGAATAAGAAGTTAACATGATTTTAAATAACCAAGTTAACTGGAAATCTTATGAGGTGGAGCAAGCGCATAATTAAACGGTTAGACATAAGGTCTAATAACACATTTACCTGATGCGCTTGGACCAGTCCGTACGTCTGAAGGTAAATCACCCAACGAGGTACATCATCGTGGTGTCATAGGGCACGAGGGGAGCGCACGTCCATTTGATTATTCTGCCTGTCTTGCCTGTTGTTCTGCTGATATTCTTCTTGTTCCAAAGGATTGGAAGAGGAAACACACGGCTTCCTGGGACGTAGAGGGTACTCTTTGTTGTCCCTTGTGCGATGGCAGCGTTTAGGCTGTGCTCGCAGAGGTTGGGCCTACGCGTTACTATCCGGTGAATATACCTTGATTGCCACGATAATGGGCAGTCAGAAGGGTGTAGGGTGGCATAGATGATTCGACGAATCTGGTGCCTTGTGACTAGGCGCATCACGACCATCTCATCTGTTTGCCTTAACGGGTCTAACCATCTGGTTGATCGTAATCGTCGAGTACCGGTCATCAACAATCAGCGTGATACGGAAAGGCGCAGAGCTAAACCAAAAGACCATTGACCTTTCACTAACGAGGCTTTGGTTGCGGGACACGCCAATTTGGATGTAGATTGTTTGTTAGGGACACGTCACTAGTTCTTATATCTGTTGGTCTTTCATTAGTTAAGGGAGGGGTCGGGGGGACCATAGCCACCGTGAAATTGTAGACCGTACCATCTGTGTTTACAGATATCTGAAAAGGCTCCCGACTGAGATCTGTGTATCTGATATAGCCCTGTTACAGAACTCGGTGCATAGTAGATAATACATGCGAATACATGCATACCATTTCCAGATGGTGTATCATCGAGTACGATTAACGATACGTATGTGAGAAAGTCTAGATACATGCATGTTTACTTCGGGTGGTGTATCGTGGACTCAGGGAATTATTCTATGATGGAATCTGATTCGATCAAATGGTTTGAAGTAGGCAGTCCGTACGCTTACATTGCATGGCGATGGTGGTTCTATGTGGAACATAGCGTACGATCTGTAGGTCGTTTCGGCATAGGATGAGGGACTGCGTATATTTCTGTGGCGTTACAGTGGAGACCGTGCGAGTGGGGTACCATGGGGTGTACCTTAATATTATAGGTAGCTATATGTATATTGTATTAGGTTAATCTACTGGGATAAATGTGTACGATGTGTGCGTAAGCCTTGAGTGTTACTAACACAAGTAACCTAATAAATAAGAAAATCTAATGGAACAGTATATGTAGGGCTATCCATAATGTGTAGTTTAAATCTAGTCACCAGAACTTGTGTTCTGACTCCCTCCTCATAACATAATTGCATGTTAGATTTGTGGCAGAGATATGGTGGCTTTGGATACTGGTTAGGAAGTATTATTGTCTGCGTAAGGCTATATTTGATTGTATTATATTTTATTCCATTCCGTTGTGAGATGTTTTCTGAGCTATGATATGTTTATTATATCTGTATTTTCTACAGGATACCAAACAAACCAACACGAGTTTCGATAGATTAGAATTTTGAAAAAAAAATCGGTATGTCGGAATTCGGGTTGTTACACGTTTCCAAATCTTGTTCATCAATTTCAAAATCCAAAAAACCCAAGCCTGTTTTCTTGCAATTTAAAATGGTACCAAAAATATCACAATCCAAAATAATTTGAGTGCCTTTTACGCTATTCCAAACTTGATTTTCATTTCCTTCATAAAATCCTTGATTCAAATTTGCATATAACATTTTGACTAGATTCGGTAAGATACTTCATCGTTATCCCGAGAATCTATCAAGCCTAAAACTTCATTTTGTTAAAAAAGAGAATGAAGATCATAAGTAGAAAAATCTTCAAAGATAGCAAAAATTCTCATGTTGACTTTTCCATTTGTAACATAGTCAATATATGATTGTATATCTCCAAATTATTGTAGAGATAACCCTTGAGAAGTCAATCTCATGGTTTTTGGGTTACTTGAGGAAAACATTAGAATGTAGATATGAAGAGAATAGAATGAAGAAAGTTGTTTTGAATTTTGGATAAAAGGTAGAGAATAGAATTGAGTAGATGAATAAATGGAGAGTAAATGGACACATCTTTCTGAGTAGAAGGACACCTTTTTAGACATTGGGAGTTAATGAAAAGATGGAGGGAAGTTTGGAAGTTTAAACTTTTGAAATTCAAAATTTGAATTTCGCTTTCTGGTGTATATGTCGACATGCCTATTCATCTATGTCGACATAAATGTTTCTATTCAAATTTCAAGTTGCTTTTTGAATTTGCTTTACTATTTTAATATTCTATATTTTCTATTTAATCATTTCCTCATATGATATTCATCTTAAAATTTTAAGAATAATTTTTATTATATTTTTATAATTTTGAATTTCAAAATTAAATTTTCAAATTTAAATTTCTGAATTTGAATCAAATTCAAATTTTAGAATTCAGATTTCAAATAAAGAAAGCAATCAAGTATCCAATTAACCAATTCAACCAAAAATTATTAATTAAGGCGTACCTGGTTTTTAGATACATTTCTTCGATATTTTCTGAATTTTGATTCGTTGTGAAGCACATATTCGAATTTACAGTTTCTGGCTCTTCGTCACTTGATGATGAGTCCGAGTCATCTAAAGTTGCTACATATCCCCTTTTTCTTTTCTTTTACGAATTGTTGTCTGTTTTGTTGATTTGAATTATCTGGATATGGATACAACCTTTTTATATGACCTGGTTTGTTGCAATTGTAGCATCTATCGTCCTTTTTTCCCAAAAATTCCTTGATTATTTCTCTGAAAATTATTTCTCCTTTTATATCTCTGAAATTTTCTGAAATTCCTTGTCATGAAGGCAATTTCTTCATCATCCCCACTGCTTGAATCAAAACCATAAATTGTCTCTTTGAATACTATAGAATTCTTTCTATTGGCTTATTTTCCTTTCTTTTCTGTAATTGGACTCTGAACGACATCAGATTCCCTATTAACTCCTCAATCTTCATTACACTGATATTATAGGCCTCTTCAATCGCCAGTATTTTCTGATCCCACTCTGGGGTTAGTGAATTAAGAATTTTTTGACTTGGTCCTCTTCAGTATAAGTTTTTCCCAATGCCAATAATGAATGCACGATTTCCTGGAACCTACAAAACATATCGCAGACAAATTCATTCTGATTCATTTTAAATAACTCAAACTGATTAGTTAGCATTGATATCTTTGTCTGTTTAATTTTATTGGTTCCTCCATGAGTAACTTGCAAGGTTTTCCATATATCATGAGCAGATTTACAAACTGACACTCTGTTAAATTCATTTCCATCTAATGAACAGAATAGCATACTCATAGCCTTAGAATTACTCTATGCAGCAGACTTTTGGTCATTAGTCCATTACAAAAATAGTAGTGGGTTCAACATATTCAGTCTGTATGATATTCCAAGTGTCTAATCCTATATATTAAAAATATATTTTCATCATACTTGCCCAATATAAATAATTACTGCCATTAAATAGTGGTGGTCTAACGGTGGACTGACCTTCTACAAATGAACTATTATTGTTAGAAGTTCTAGTGTTGGTTGCCATTTAATATTTCCAAAATTCATATGATGAAAATTTGAAAACCTATGCTCTGATACCAATTGTTAGCGACGAGAATCGCGGATCTTAAGGAAAAGATAACACTAGAGAGGGCTGAATAGTGTTTTGAAGAGATTATTGAAAACTTAAACAATTAAAGATTACTTAAACAACTATATGAATCACAGAATGAGTATTACAACAAAAACAATCACATAAGCAGATATAAATATAAACAAAATGCAGAAAAGGAAAGAACACACCATATTTTATACTGGTTTGGATTACTCTTACGTCCAGTCCCAAGCAATGCTGGATTGCGTAGAGTTTTATTAATCCTAGTATCGATCCTAGTATCAATCTTACAACACCCTTGATTTCATGGCTACAAGGTTAACACCGATTCCATGCCCTTGATTTCACGGCTACAAGGTTAACTCTGATTCCATACCCTTGATTTCACGGCCACAAGGTACACATCACTCCTTTTCCTTGATTTACAGGTTACAAGGAACACACCCTTTCCTTAAGAATTACAAATATCCTTAGAACTCTTGAATAACACTTCCAAATAGAGAGTATTTGATAGAGATTGAGTAGAGAAAGAGAATGATATAATTTTTATTGAAAACGCCAGAGTATAAGTGTAGAAATTAAGAAATTAAAGTAGAATAATGGTGGTAAGAGTAGGGATGAAGAAGGAGAAGGTTAGATGATTAAAAATTCGAAAATGACCCATTTATATAGAGTTTGAAAGGTTACAAAAGTTCTGAAACGTTTCAATTAATGAAAAGACACTTCTTTTGAAAAAGAAAATTATAACAGTTATATGTCGACATATATAGGTTTTCTGAACTTTAAATCATTTTTAAAGTATTTAAATTACTCTATATATATTCTGGAAATTCTTGAATCAGGACCAGTGTTCTAAATGAATTTTGTAAAGTGTAAAAACATAGTAATATATAATATAAATATATTTATAAAATTATATAATATGAAGCTATAAAACAATATATTATAAACATACATAAAACTTTATAAATTATAAAATATGTAATAAACACACACACACACACACACACACACACATATATATATATATATGAAATCATAAGTAAGAATCTTAATAATTTGAAACCATTTAGAAAGGAGTTTGAAATAATTTTGAAATCAATTTGAAAAGGAATTTGAAAACAGAATTTGAAAGTGCTAACCGGAGTATTACATATTAACTAGACCCTATTACTTAGATATTCTTGAGCCCTTGAAATCTTGATATCTTGGTGTAACGACCCAACTTTCGAACACATCGGAAGTCGTGCCATTATTAAGAAATAAGAATAGATAGAAGATATAAACACAGAACATCAGAATCTCACAGCGGAATTTTTCACAAAAGATAGTACTTTATAATATTACACAACAGTACATGATACAACAGAACATCATATGACTAGTGGTACAACCCATTTTTAGTACATCAGTAATTATACATATCATTCACTACTGACTGGCAAACTTATAATTATACAATAGGTAAGTAGATAGGTAAGTCAGCCTACTGAAAATCTTCATTCAGCATCATAAGTTCATCATCCTGATTCACTTGTCTATTCATAACAAGCGTTATGAATACCCAAGAGTTTAAGGGAAAACACAGAAAATAAACTCCGGGTCAGTCAGGGGACTGGTATGAGTAAACAGTTTAAAGCAGTTCAAAGAAAATATCTCATAAGACCACGTCGTAAGTACGGAACGGGTTTTTACCTTATGAGATCAAAAACTCTTTATATACTTGAAAACAGATATTATCATATAAGTTTTCCACAAATAATTTAGAATCTAGAAGAATGCTTGCATCTCACATTCTCCGATATAGTATACAAATAAAAACCGCTTGGCGCTTAGGGAAATTGGATTTTCAACTTGACAAGGTATGGGTCCACCTTCCGCTGATGTATCTCTAGAGGCAAATACATCTGGGTTCAACAAGAACTTCTTGCAACCCGGCCCTCACATGACCGACCACTCATTTCTCTTGAGTGTATCGAATGTATATCACCGATGGTTGTGTACGGCAACCATCCCTGCATGGGCAGAATCGATAGATTAAGAAACAATAAGAATTTCTCTAGATAGGTGATGCTACACCCTAATGGGAGCGACCCACATAGCCATGCTGCCTGCCCGATTTTTTGTCATTTCCTGGGTGTGAGGCTTGAGGCTAGACTCACGTCATCAACACTTGTTTATTTCTTTGAATGCCACATCGTCAAAACTTTCCGATCACTAATTGACTTCCTCAAAAATATATTATAGGTATACGGCGAGAGAAACGAATTCCTCTGCCACCATATAATTACGTTTGAAAAGATCAACGTTCGTGATCAGTTAGAATTACTTTGTCAGACATTCGTCCATGCAAGTTGTTCTGGGATTGAACAAACCGAAGGTGCTATTCAAGAATAGCCCTTGCATAACTCCGTCTTCTATTATCTTTGATAATTGTTGACTTGCGACGTAAAAATCGAATCGAAGTGGACCATAGATCCAGACTCTTCGAATCGACTAGCGTTAATATCTTTTTAGGGAAGTGGTATTTAAATGGGATAGATTATTTAATTCAAAAATAAATTTTAGAGTTCATATTTATATAAGTTGTGAAATCACTTTCCTATTTTAAATGGTCATCGACCTAAATTGATTTAAAACTCAAATGTTTATTCCACAATAATCTCATTATTTATTACCAGTTAACCACCTTCTGATTTCGATGCGATAAAATAATTATTTCAACTTATCATAAATTCTCATTGACTCTTTAATAAAACAAATGGTCGAATACTCTTACCAGATTTCTTATTTAAATCATTTAAAGAAACAATTAAAATCTAAACATTTATTTTATAGAAGTGTATATATCTTCATTGGTTTGATAAGCAAGTAGTTTACTTATTATTTAAAAACATGTTTTAAAAACTTAATAGGCCACGTGCCTATATTTTCTATAATCTCGTCGGCCTTCAAAAACTACGGCCTCCCCCCTTCTTTTGTTAATTAATATATCATGTGCCTGACCCAATAAGTCAAAAAGCCCAAAACCCTAAGGTCCGCACTCCCCAACATTTCCACGTGGGTTCCTTGATACAAAAAAAAAATGAAATTTCCACTTCAGTTTTAAGAGCCGAGACCTTCTCCTCAAATTCCATTCTCTGATGCTCCTTTCACTTCCAATCTTTACTTCCCTCCACCCCCGTACTACCACCGGTCATTACTGCTCCGCCTCCAGCTCGGGTGCTCCTTCTTCCACGTTCAGAACTCATGCCAAAAACCTGTTGCTACACTTCCTCCCATTTCCTTTTTTCTATTCCATTTTCCATGTTGCTATCCCCTACGTTCAAGTCTTCACTATGATACACCCACCGTGAGCGCCTGCCACCTCGCCAAACTCCAGCTCGGGTGACCCTCCCGTCCACTTTCAGAAGCTCACGCCAATGTTCAGACCTGCTATTTAAAATGATTTCCATCGTCTCTTCACGTTTTCATCATCGGCTCCCCTTACTTTGTCATGAACATCTTCTGTTAATGATTTCTTTTCCTCTTTTCATGTTTCGCTTCGATTCCATTCATCATTCAACAGCCGTGAACCACCTCTTCTCCGCCCAATGTTTACGGACCGTGATGCAGCATACCCCATTCCGTAAATCCTAATACGGGTGTTTCGAACTTTACTGTGCACGATTTGTGGCGTGCACATGCACACGAATATCAGTCCTTACCCAAGTGTCTACGCCAACTTCGTACATGCGCAAGCTGTACCGGAGTTACCGGGAATTTGTTCGGCCTCCCTTCGAGCTTCTGCACCGGAAAAATGCTTATGCCATCATCCATAAACAAAGATATACCTGAACAGCTAACCAAACATGGTCTGTAGCCGTTCCACCACTAACCGAAAACATTTCCAGTTCTCGGCCATGGTCCATGACCACGCTCCCACCCGAAACTCCAACACTTGATCCGAACACACAATACAATGCAAACCCAAAACTTATGTCGAGTTAAAACGTTAAATCTCTTCATTGAAAATTTGGTTTTTACCCAGCTTATTGCTATACACCTTTCAACTAAGCATTTTTGTTTATTTTGAAGTGGCTTAACCCTCTTACATAAAACTGGTAATCTAATGAACAAGTTTCCATGAAGGAACCCAAGTTTAATACATATGAGAAACAGAGAGGTGAGGGTTAACATGTGAACAGAGTGTATATCTGACAGGATATAATAGTTAAGGTTATAGGTACAGGGGTTTTTAAACTAATGCATACACACATCAGGTTTCAAATTACAGTTAGATCACACTCAAACAGGTATGGCGCATATATACAATCATCAACAGTTAAGTATATGATCATATCAGGGTATACAGAAAAACAAAATGGTGTTTACTCACCTCTAAAGGCTCGGCTTTCTCAGGTTCTAACTCTTCTTTCTACTGGTTTCTATTCTACTGGTTTACTTTTGTGATGAAATTGCATGAATGTGTGCCTCTATTTATAGGTGTAGTAAATTATAAAATATTCTATCATTAAATGCATGTCTGGAAAAAGCCAAACATGAGCAGAACGTTCTCTTTTCACTGGAAAGGTGATTGAAAGGAAAACCTATGTTCTTCTATAGCTGTTGAGAGGGAACACACCTATTTCACCAATGCCGAAGTGCTACAGGATATCAGGGCACATGCAAATGGGTATATTTGTACAAAGCATATGCTGAAAATGGCTGCAGTAGTAGTATCACTTTAAATGCTTATGTAGCTAAACATGTTCCTTTCTCAACTTGCATTGGTGAAACAAAAATATAGCAGCTCTTCTTTGTACCATAGTATGGTCAGAATTTTCAGTTTTCTAACTTCAGGTAGGCACATGTCTTTTTGATTTAACACAGAAATATTTTAAAGCTTACTTTGCTTCCAAGGAGTTGCAAAAACTGAATTTCTATGTACAAAAGGCTACGGCCATGTGATAGATGAGTAGGAAAATCTTAGAAAATATATATGTTAGTGAGTATCTAGTGTAGGCAAGACCATGATGTATGTACATGATTTTGTAAATCTTTAGTCACATGATCTTTGACAATTGTAACCATGTATTGAAAGATGCAAAAGAAAGTGGTATTTTCAGAAAATCATGTGAGAAAAGAAATAGATTTAAAAACTGAAAATGCCTTATTCTAAAATGATTTTGCCATGTGCCAATATCTACCTTAAGACCCTAGTTGCTAGCAATCTATGGTGTAGATGATTCATGGATGAGATCATGAATTGGAAGAGGATTTGACAATACTTGTTTTTGATTATATAAAAATACAAATATTTTTCTTGCATTTTGTTTTGAGAACATAAAGAAGTGTTTAATCATGTTTTAGGCAAAAGGGTTTCTAGTCTAAAGTAAAGAGTTTGCCAAAATAAGGTTTTAAACCCTTTTGAAAAATGAACAAAGTATTTGCAAAAGGATAGCATTTTAAAATTTGCTATATGTAAGTGTTATTTTCTCATATGAAAGAAAAAGTAGCTTTTAAATCAAACGCTGTTAAAGACCATGCTATTAGTCAAAGAAATTTGCAACAATGTTGTTTTAGATAACTACACAATTGTTGTTATATATATATGCTATTATATACACTGGTTGACAGGTTTGAATTTCTTTAAATCTTGCTTTTCAAATTATATTTGTACTCAAGATTAATTAAACTGTTGTTTTTGATTGACGTAAAAACTGGGTCATTACATTCTACCCCCCTTATAAAAATTTCGTCCTCGAAATTTGTAAGTAGTGGATTAGCGTTATCGACCTATATATATAAACACACATCAGAAATATCCTATTAAAGCCAAAAAAATATCTGTCAAAATTTCCTTCTCAACTCATCGGTCGACTTTCCTAACTCCGTTAAGTATCTCCCAAAATATTCATTCACTCAGTTAATCGTCTCCAGTTCGGGATTCACAAATATGATTTGTTTTCACAAATCGACCAATTCACTTTTCCTCAGTCCATATCCAATAAACTCTCCAGTCCAGCCCTCATTTCAGGAAATCCAAATTTTACTTCAACTTAAAATCCTAACTCGATTTCCGGTATCAATATGAGTGGATATTATTCTAATTTAATCCAACCATACTTATTTTTTCTTGAGACCGACCCTAGTTAATTAGCTCCTTTTATCAAAAAAGAGTAAAGTACCTTCTGAAGCTCCTTCCCCATTCTCAGAAGTTGACGCCTTATCCATTAAAGCATAGACCTTTGGTTGATGTGCCTTCTTCATAAGTGGACAGTCTTTGACCAAGTGCCCAGGCTGATGACAGTTATAGCATGAAAACTTCTGGGGAATAGCATCACTTGTTCCCTTTGGTTGCTGTTGCTCCGGCTGCTGAGTCTGCTGTGGCTTTTCTGCTGCTGGCTTTATGCAGAACTTGGCAATATGTCCTTTCTGCAAACAGTTGTGGCATATGGTATCCTTGAATCGTTCTTTGGCCTTTTCTCCCATCTTAGGTACTTCCTTGTTGTTGTTGTTCCAATTCGGGTTGAATTTCCTTTTATTTGGATTCTCACCATTAGGTCCTCCTGTCTGTGCTGTTTTTGCCACTGGCTTCTTACCCTCCAGTGCTTCATAACGAACAGCCATATCAACTAGATCGACGAATGGAATCTTGAGATGTCCAATCATCTGAACTTGCAGGCTATCCTTTAATCCTGCTATGAACATTTCATTCTTCTTGAGTGGGGTATTGATCAGTTCCGGCCCAAAACAAGAAAGTGAGTTGAACTTGTTCTCATATTCTGACACTTTCATATTTCCCTGCTTGAGATCAATAAAATCTCGATACATCCTAGTCTTTCCTGCAGCAGGTAGAAACTGTGCTTCGAAAGCTTCTTTGAACTTATCCCAAGTAAAACTTTCCTCAGGAACATTAGCGGTTTGAGCGTCCCACCAAGTTCCAGCAGCTTCTTGAAGTTTCCATGATGCCAAAAGACGTTTCTGCTCATCATTCAATTTCAGTCCCTTGAAAATCCTCTCACAGGACCTCATCCAGGCTTGGACTTCAGTAAACGACTCAGTTCCCTTGAAAACTTTTCCTCCTAGAGTCGTATACTCCTTACAAATAGTCGCAAAGCTCTTGTTCTGTTGAACTGGTGCAACTTCATCCATTGTTTCTACTTGATCCTGGGATCCAATATTACGAACGGTAGTAGTGGAAACTCCACTAGCTCGACCTCTTCGTGCACGGGTACTCATACTTAACTACCTAAATATAACAGGTCATCAATCCCGACTTGATTGGATATAACTAACTTAGGTATAGCATCCAAGTTGTTTTAATTTATTTTATATAAAAATATGCTCTCTCTCACTCACCCAAAGCCTAGGTAATCAGAAACCTAAGCTCTGATACCAACTGTAACGACCCAACTTTCGAACACATCGGAAGTCGTGCCATTATTAAGAAATAAGAATAGATAGAAGATATAAACACAGAACATCAGAATCTCACAGCGGAATTTTTCACAAAAGATAGTACTTTATAATATTACACAACAGTACATGATACAACAGAACATCATATGACTAGTGGTACAACCCATTTTTAGTACATCAGTAATTATACATATCATTCACTACTGACTGGCAAACTTATAATTATACAATAGGTAAGTAGATAGGTAAGTCAGCCCACTGAAAATCTTCATTCAGCATCATAAGTTCATCATCCTGATTCACTTGTCTATTCATAACAAGCATTATGAATACCCAAGAGTTTAAGGGAAAACACAGAAAATAAACTCCGGGTCAGTCAGGGGACTGGTATGAGTAAACAGTTTAAAACAGTTCAAAGAAAATATCTCATAAGACCACGTCGTAAGTACGGAACGGGTTTTTACCTTATGAGATCAAAAACTCTTTATATACTTGAAAACAGATATTATCATATAAGTTTTCCACAAATAATTTAGAATCTAGAAGAATGCTTGCATCTCACATTCTCCGATATAGTATACAAATAAAAACCGCTTGGCGCTTAGGGAAATTGGATTTTCAACTTGACAAGGTATGGGTCAACCTTCCGCTGATGTATCTCTAGAGGCAAATACATCTGGGTTCAACAAGAACTTCTTGCAACCCGGCCCTCACATGACCGACAACTCATTTCTCTTGAGTGTATCGAATGTATATCACCGATGGTTGTGTACGGCAACCATCCCCGCATGGGCAGAATCGATAGATTAAGAAACAATAAGAATTTCTCTAGATAGGTGATGCTACACCCTAATGGGAGCGACCCACATAGCCATGCTGCCTGCCCGATTTTTTGTCATTTCCTGGGTGTGAGGCTTGAGGCTAGACTCACGTCATCAACACTTGTTTATTTCTTTGAATGCCACATCGTCAAAACTTTCCGATCACTAATTGACTTCCTCAAAAATATATTATAGGTATACGGCGAGAGAAACGAATTCCTCTGCCACCATATAATTACGTTTGAAAAGATCAACGTTCGTGATCAGTTAGAATTACTTTGTCAGACATTCGTCCATGCAAGTTGTTCTGGGATTGAACAAACCGAAGGTGCTATTCAAGAATAGCCCTTGCATAACTCCATCTTCTATTATCTTTGATAATTGTTGACTTGCGACGTAAAAATCGAATCGAAGTGGACCATAGATCCGGACTCTTCGAATCGACCAGCGTTAATATCTTTTTAGGGATAAGTGGTATTTAAATGGGATAGATTATTTAATTCAAAAATAAATTTTAGAGTTCATATTTATATAAGTTGTGAAATCACTTTCCTATTTTAAATGGTCATCGACCTAAATTGATTTAAAACTCAAATGTTTATTCCACAATAATCTCATTATTTATTACCAGTTAACCACCTTCTGATTTCGATGCGATAAAATAATTATTTCAACTTATCATAAATTCTCATTGACTCTTTAATAAAACAAATGGTCGAATACTCTTACCAGATTTCTTATTTAAATCATTTAAAGAAACAATTAAAATCTAAACATTTATTTTATAGAAGTGTATATATCTTCATTGGTTTGATAAGCAAGTAGTTTACTTATTATTTAAAAACATGTTTTAAAAACTTAACAGGCCACGTGCCTATATTTTCTATAATCTCGTCGGCCTTCAAAAACTACGGCCTCCCCCCTTCTTTTGTTAATTAATATATCATGTGCCTGACCCAATAAGTCAAAAAGCCCAAAACCCTAAGGTCCGCACTCCCCAACATTTCCACGTGGGTTCCTTGATACAAAAAAAAAAATGAAATTTCCACTTCAGTTTTAAGAGCCAAGACCTGCTCCCCAAATTCCATTCTCTGATGCTCCTTTCACTTCCAATCTTTACTTCCCTCCACCCCCGTACTACCACCGGTCATTACTGCTCCGCCTCCAGCTCGGGTGCTCCTTCTTCCACGTTCAGAACTCATGCCAAAAACCTGTTGCTACACTTCCTCCCATTTCCTTTTTTCTATTCCATTTTCCATGTTGCTATCCCCTACGTTCAAGTCTTCACTATGATACACCCACCGTGAGCGCCTGCCACCTCGCCAAACTCCAGCTCGGGTGACCCTCCCGTCCACTTTCAGAAGCTCACGCCAATGTTCAGACCTGCTATTTAAAATGATTTCCATCGTCTCTTCACGTTTTCATCATCGGCTCCCCTTACTTTGTCATGAACATCTTCTGTTAATGATTTCTTTTCCTCTTTTCATGTTTCGCTTCGATTCCATTCATCATTCAACAGCCGTGAACCACCTCTTCTCCGCCCAATGTTTACGGACCGTGATGCAACATACCCCATTCCGTAAATCCTAATACGGGTGTTTCGAACTTTACTGTGCACGATTTGTGGCGTGCACATGCACACGAATATCAGTCCTTACCCAAGTGTCTACGCCAACTTCGTACATGCGCAAGCTGTACCGGAGTTACCGGGAATTTGTTCGGCCTCCCTTCGAGCTTCTGCACCGGAAAAATGCTTATGCCATCATCCATAAACAAAGATATACCTGAACAGCTAACCAAACATGGTCTGTAGCCGTTCCACCACTAACCGAAAACATTTCCAGTTCTCGGCCATGGTCCATGACCACGCTCCCACCCGAAACTCCAACACTTGATCCGAACACACAATACAATGCAAACCCAAAACTTATGTCGAGTTAAAATGTTAAATCTCTTCATTGAAAATTTGGTTTTTACCCAGCTTATTGCTATACACCTTTCAACTAAGCATTTTTGTTTATTTTGAAGTGGCTTAACCCTCTTACATAAAACTGGTAATCTAATGAACAAGTTTCCATGAAGGAACCCAAGTTTAATACATATGAGAAACAGAGAGGTGAGGGTTAACATGTGAACAGAGTGTATATCTGACAGGATATAATAGTTAAGGTTATAGGTACAGGGGTTTTTAAACTAATGCATACACACATCAGGTTTCAAATTACAGTTAGATCACACTCAAACAGGTATGGCGCATATATACAATCATCAACAGTTAAGTATATGATCATATCAGGGTATACAGAAAAACAAAAGGGTGTTTACTCACCTCTAAAGGCTCGGCTTTCTCAGGTTCTAACTCTTCTTTCTACTGGTTTCTATTCTACTGGTTTACTTTTGTGATGAAATTGCATGAATGTGTGCCTTTATTTATAGGTGTAGTAAATTATAAAATATTCTATCATTAAATGCATGTCTGGAAAAAGCCAAACATGAGCAGAACGTTCTCTTTTCACTGGAAAGGTGATTGAAAGGAAAACCTATGTTCTTCTATAGCTGTTGAGAGGGAACACACCTATTTCACCAATGCCGAAGTGCTACAGGATATCAGGGCACATGCAAATGGGTATATTTGTACAAAGCATATGCTGAAAATGGCTGCAGTAGTATTATCACTTTAAATGCTTATGTAGCTAACCATGTTCCTTTCTCAACTTGCATTGGTGAAACAAAAATATAGCAGCTCTTCTTTGTACCATAGTATGGTCAGAATTTTCAGTTTTCTAACTTCAGGTAGGCACATGTCTTTTTGATTTAACACAGAAATATTTTAAAGCTTACTTTGCTTCCAAGGAGTTGCAAAAACTGAATTTCTATGTACCAAAGGCTACGGCCATGTGATAGATGAGTAGGAAAATCTTAGAAAATATATATGTTAGTGAGTATCTAGTGTAGGCAAGACCATGATGTATGTACATGATTTTGTAAATCTTTAGTCACATGATCTTTGACAATTGTAACCATGTATTGAAAGATGCAAAAGAAAGTGGTATTTTCAGAAAATCATGTGAGAAAAGAAATAGATTTAAAAACTGAAAATGCCTTATTCTAAAATGATTTTGCCATGTGCCAATATCTACCTTAAGACCCTAGTTGCTAACAATCTATGGTGTAGATGATTCATGGATGAGATCATGAATTGGAAGAGGATTTGACAATACTTGTTTTTGATTATATAAAAATACAAATATTTTTCTTGCATTTTGTTTTGAGAACATAAAGAAGTGTTTAATCATGTTTTAGGCAAAAGGGTTTCTAGTCTAAAGTAAAGAGTTTGCCAAAATAAGGTTTTAAACCCTTTTGAAAAATGAACAAAGTATTTGCAAAAGGATAGCATTTTAAAATTTGCTATATGTAAGTGTTATTTTCTCATATGAAAGAAAAAGTAGCTTTTAAATCAAACGCTGTTAAAGACCATGCTATTAGTCAAAGAAATTTGCAACAATGTTGTTTTAGATAACTACACAATTGTTGTTATATATATATGCTATTATATACACTGGTTGACAGGTTTGAATTTCTTTAAATCTTGCTTTTCAAATTATATTTGTACTCAAGATTAATTAAACTGTTGTTTTTGATTGACGTAAAAACTGGGTCATTACACTTGGTTCTCATTAGTCTTGAATCTGTTAAAATATGCAGTCTTCTATATCTTATGTATATAATTCCTGCATATATATATATATATATATATATATATATATATATTCTAGATAAAGATGTTAGTGCATATTTTATAATCAATATTATTAATAATTGAAACAAGGTTGTTGTTATAAAAATTCCATTCTCCAACAATATAGAGTAGGAAAGGTCGTTAAAAGACTATAATGCCTTATCACGAAAATATCACGACCTTGATAAAGTGCATATAAACTTATGCTTTATAAGGAGCACGAAGCGATGCCTAGACCGAGAAAAGCTCGAATTCGAAGGGAGAGACTCTTGAAGAGAATGAGGAGTTTATGACATGATTTTGGATGCTAATTGAGGATTATGACATATTGATGGAGTTTCTGTATAAGGTTTATAATCGATTCCAAATTATTAACTTCTCCTTCTTAGGAGATCGTAGTGGTGGATTGCTCCGACGCCTCCATCGATGTTATTTAGATGACTTTGGGACTGACCCTCACCCTGGGGAATGTTGGAACCTACCGCGGGTTCTTTCAATCCCTAGGGACTTCCCTGAAACGACTAGAACCTCCCCGTGAAGGAAAGCCCGGATTGAGTTGAGAACACGACAAATCAGAACACAAACAGAAGAACATTTCATTGCTTATTATAACAATTCCATCAGAATACAAGAATATACAGAGTATGAATAAATATTATACATCAGAAAAAAATATCAGAGGTTCTAATTACATTACATAGCAGCGGAAAATAATACAAACACAACTGAAAGAGATATACGGATACAGAGCTTTCCGAATACCGTTCCAGCTGTAAATCAGGATCCTGTGAATATGAATCTGCAAAACCAAAACTTCTAGCTGCCCGTGTGTAAAATAGGGGCACCCAGAGTTTAGGTTAAAACAATAAACTCTAGTTCAGTCATGTGACTGGTGTGAGAGCTAAAACAGTTATTTAAAACTTTACTTTAAAAGAGAGTAATTCAAGGGACCACGCCGTATAACACGGAACGGTTTCCTCCCAAGAATAATAGTGCATAGAATAAACAACGCAATGCTTTTGGGAAAAATGAAGCTATTATAAGACCCAGGTCCCATCACACAATGCAACACAAGCCGGAGGATAGGGTTTTCCCTTATAATAGCCAAACATGCTTGGTACGTTTAAAACAAATCATTTTGATACTATTATAATGTAAAGTGTATGAAAACAACTTCAAATATAAATGTATCAATCATAGACGGCATAGTGCCCCATACCACTATGTCGCCATACTAGGCCCTACAATCAAAATCGGATGTCACGTATTGGAAATTGGATTTCTGCCATGAGTCTAGGCAAGGGATGTACTCCAAACCGCTTCGAGACACTCTAGAAAATGCCTCGGGACTACACACTCTAGGTAACCCCTGGATCCTGCAGTGTCGGTCCTCCGTTACGTTTGAGGATTGGCAATTCCTAAACACACGTTTCCCGGTCCTATCGGACCTTAACCGAGGCGCCTTGCAATCCAACAACCACATAGGTAAAAATAATATAAATGTCAGGGCTTGTAAAACGCTGACACCACCCATAGCTAGAAAGTAACGTCATGCACTCACTGTGTTCCCTTATCCCGTTTTTGACTCATACCAAGGTGTGAAGCTCGCGAATTAACGCCATACACAAAGCAATGCTGTATTAAAGCCGTGCTTTGATCATCAACCACAAGACTCTGTCTTTCAACAAAAGCCTTGATCACTGCATCTCAGCATGCCACACAGGCAATTCATGCCATGCGACTGATATCTATCGATATGTAACATCTGAGCTCGTATGTCTCAGAGAAGGGCGTTAAGCAAGAGAATAAATTCTCCGCCGCCAAATAGATATATATTTAATAGAAATCAATCAACACAGAATAAAATCCAATGTCAAACACACATCCATTTACAAGTCCGTTCTAGGTCTGAATGAAACCGGAGGCACCTTATTCCTCCTTCATATGTCCAATACAGGGGAGAGGCCCTCGCGTATCCATCGATCTCCAAGTACGTCTAGACGATCACCACTTATTACCTCGGTTTGGGTGTACAGCCCAATCAAGACATCAGTAATCATCCAAATGATGTGAAGACCTTCGGCCTTCAACCACCATCTTCATTGCCGACATACCGTCGAATCAGTTATTCAGAATGGGTATAAACCCGGCCTTTCCGAATAACTCGCGTATATAATAAACAAGTGCTATAAACCACAACATACGCCTCATTCCAATTCTGAATATTCTTTTATCCAAATATTCACATACTTTGGGAAAGGTTCCCATTAATTTTATCAAAGATAAATTCTTTAAATTTATTCTTTAATCTTCCTTTGGATATCATTTCAATCTAATTAAAGATGCATTAAAACTCCACTTGGTTTTAATCTTCCCAAAAATCAATAATAATGATTATTTAACTTGGGAAATCATATCCTGTCTTTAATTGGTTAAAGAACCAATGTCATTTAAAACAATAAACCCAAATTACATTCCATTCCATCATCCTTTAACCGTAAATTAGCAAGTGAATAATTCCCTAAGTTTTAACCCCGAAGGCCGAAACCAACATCAGATCAATACCTAAAAAACCATTCAACTTAACTAATTCCCAGTTAGTTTCTGATTTTCTTAACTCCATTGGGTCTAAGAACAGTATTATTAAAGATACCATTCACGACAACCCAAAATCCAATTCTATTGTTAATCGGGTTAAAGAACAAGTGTTATTTAAAACATCGTTCACGATAAACCCAAAGACCAATTTCAATTCAATTCCAATTAAATATTAATTAATTGGTATACTTCATTAAATCTAAATAAAAATATTTAATATTTTCTCAACTGGGTTCAAGAACAGTGTTGATGCAGACACCATTCACGACAAACACAAAATCCCATCAGCCTCTAACCGTAAATTAGTAAGAGAACAATTCCCTAAGTATCAACCCCAAAGGCCGAAACCAACTCTTTCATCGTCTCTTGCCCTTCACTTCATCCTATCTAATGCTTTCAATTATCACGAATGGCCCATGTGGATATATAGAAACAACTCCTTCATCGTCTCTTGCCCAAATGAATGGATTAAAAACCAAGTCTTGTTCTGGAAACTCTTTGCGAAGCCTGGAGGATCTATATACTTTGAGCCTTGGTCTGAAGCTGAATGGGAACCGGAAGCAGTGTTAGAGTGTGAATCATGGGAAAAGGTGGTGGGTTTTCCAGAATTTCTAAGGTACAATTCTGCTGCAGTTATGAATATTCTTAGTCCTTTGGGAAAAGTTGTAGCTTTAGATGATTCTGAATGGGCTCACTTCGATCACAGAAACTTATTTATCAAAATTCAATTTTTTGAGGGGATTGACCTGAATACTTTCCTTGTGGTTAACATCAATAAGAAGAAACATCTCATAAAAGTCCAACGTTGCATCCATGAACACCCTGGTGTTAAACCCGAATCCTTACTTATTGGTAATATTGAAGAGCTATCGATTCCCTGCATGCATGATAACTTTGAAGATTCTGTTGAAATCGCACCAAATGATATGTCTGCTATGGCTATACCTGAAGTGGATCACGAAGTTGATCAAGCCCCTCAACAGAACATGAATCACCTTTTCAACACTGATATGCTTTTTCAAAATATCCCTATGCCCTTCCCGTTCTCTATCCCCCTCCCAATTGCCCCTCTCCAAATTGATGACCCTCTATCAATTGCCCCTCCCAACGTGATCCCTCAAGACAATCAGTCGCCACCTCAACCTATCCCCCCTCTCCAGCAAATCCTTCCAGCTGATGCTACTCATAATGCAGAAGAAGAGAACTGGACCCAGTTTCTTTCGCCGGTCATTGTCAGACGTAGTGCAAGGATCAAGAATAGAGTGGATCATCCTGAAGGCTCGGGTAGCTTATTTACTCCTGTTGTTTTTTCTTCTGCTAATAAAAGTCTATGTAGAAAAATATCACGTTGCATGGGTGTTAACTTACGTGAATCACACTATATTTCCATGCATGATTTGGAACTTGAGCGTATTAATGGTGCCAAATGAAAATCGTTTCATGGAATGTTAGGGGCTTGGGCAACCCCTCAAAATGCCATGCAATTAGTTTGGTTTTACTCCCTTTAAAAATCGACATTCTTTTTCTCCAAGAAACTAAACTTGATGACCCTTCTCTAAATTACTTTAGATTAGTGGGGGGCTCCTTCCTTTCTGGTTGGACTTTTGTTAAGGCAATTGACACATGTGGAGGTTTAATTACAGCTTGGAATGAATCAATTTGGTCCTTATGTTGGTCTATTCAAAATAAATCAGCACTTCATGTTGCACTACGTCATATTCCCTCAAACCAAATCTACTTCTTCTCTAATATTTATGGTCCTCAAGATGCAACTGATAGATCCCTTCTCTGGTCGGATTGTTGCTCTCTTGCATCCCAATTCTTGGGCCCTTGGGTGATTGGTGGAGATTTCAACACTACCAGATTTGTTTTTGACAGAAACTCAGGCAATCTATCCCAGGACTCTGATGACTTCAATTCTTTCATTTTTGACTGCTCCTTGATTGATCCACCGATAAGTAACCGCTCCTTCACTTGGTCAAACCATAGATCATCACCATCGTTGGCTAAACTTGACCGCTTTCTATATAATGGTGCTTGGGACGAGCTTTTCCCTTTGACTGTTGTGTACGGTTTGGCTTCAGTTATATCAGATCATTGCCCCATTCTGCTAAATTCTGATATTTCTGCATGCATCAATCGTCCCTTTAGATTTGAAAGGTTGTGGCTACTCGAACCCTCGTTTGATGACTTTATTCATTCAATTTGGTCTCAAAACTTAAATGTAGCATCAGCATCTCAAAGGATTGTCCTAAAATTGAGAACCCTTAGAAAGATTATTAAACCATGGGCTAAAAACATATGGGGTTCTATTCGTTCTCGCATCTCCTCTATTCAAAATGAAATTATTGACATCAACATTCTAGAAGAACAGCGCCCACTTCTTGAAGCTGAGCATGATAACTTATGTGCTTTAGAAGACGAGTTGGATAGACTGATGAAACAAGAAGAAATTGGTTGGAAGCAAAGATCCAAAGCCAAATGGTTGGAGGAAGGTGATAGGAATACATCATATTTTCACCGAATGGCTAATGGCAGACGGAGATCAACATTCATATCGGAAATAATTAAAGATGGCCTCTCTTTTTCTGATCAAAATGTCATCCTCTCTCTCTTTTCTGATTTCTTCCGATCCCAGCTTGGTCGTTCACATTCAAATTCACCTGATGTTGAATGGCATCTTCTTTATCCAAACCCTGCGCCTATTCACGTTGATCATCCTTTCTCTGAATCAGAAATTTGGGCTGCATTGAAGGATATGTCGGATGATAAGGCCCCTGGTCCTGATGGGTTCGGCCCAGTTTTCTTTAAGCATTTTTGGGCCTTGGTCAAATTTGATATAATTGACATGTGCAACGAATTTTATAACGATCCTACTTCAATTGCCAGACTAAATTATGCCAACATTATCCTCATTCCCAAACATTCGGGGGCCAACACTTTATCTTCTTTCCGCCCCATTAGCCTGCTAAATACTACTTTTAAAATCATCACAAAGGTGTTAGCTAATCGTCTTCAATCTGTTATTGCCACACTTGTTGGACCAGAACAATCTGCTTTCATTTTGGGGAGGAACATTCATGACTGTATCGCTGCAACTCAGGAAATAATCTCCTTCTGTCATCACTCATCTACCCCTGGTGTTTTACTAAAGCTGGATTTTTCCAAAGCATTTGACTCAGTAAGTTGGCCCTTTATCATGGATGTTTTTAAACACAGGGGTTTTTCAGATAAATGGTGTTCATGGATTGATAATATACTTAACTCATGCTGCTCATACGTTTCAGTAAATGGTGCTTCTGGAAACCTTTTCAAACCTAAATGTGGGCATAGACAAGGCGACCCTCTTTCCCCTTTGATTTTTGTGCTTGTTGCTGATGTGTTTAATCAAATGGTTAAACAAGCTTCTTCACATGGTTACTTGGATGGTATCTCTCTCCCAAATACTCCCCTATGCATCAACAATTTACAATTTGCAGATGATACTATTATTTTCTCTTCCCCTAAACCTTTCCATATCCAGTGCCTCAAAATCCTGTTATATGTATTCGAGTTGATATCTGGTCTTTCCATTGATTTTAATAAAAGTGTTATTTACATGCTTGGTAAGTCAGATCATCTTGGTGACTTGATTTCTTCTACTCTCAACTGCAAAGTAGCAAAATTCCCAATGGCCTACCTTGGTTTACCTCTCAGTCCCTCTAAACTTCACAAAAATGATTGGCTTCCCCTTATCAATAAGATTGAAACTAGATTAGCATCTTGGAAAGCAAATTCATTATCATCTATGGGCCGTTTAACTCTAGTTAAATCTGTGCTTTCCGCTATCCCTACACATTGGATGTCTTTTCATAAACTCCCCAAGTGGGTAATTTGTAAGATTGATTCAATTCGAAGTTCATTTCTTTGGAATGGTCATAGCATCAAGAAATTAATTAACTGGAGGACGGTATGCCTACACTCTGATCAAGGGGGGCTTGGTGTTCTTGACCTTCACCATTTTAATATTGCTTTGTTGGCCAAATGGGTTTGGAGACTCCTAAGCCCTGGAAATTTCATTTGGAAAAATTGGATTTTAGCTCGCTACTTTTCTTCTGACCCCCATCATGTTTTGCATCATCGTGCTTCCTCTAGAATCTCTCCCTTCTTGCATGGGATTCTATCTTGTCTTCCTCGTATTAAATTTCTGTTTCATGTCTCTTTGGGGGGTGGTTCATCCTGTTTATTTTGGCATGATATTTGGCATGGTCAGTTACCTCTCTCTCTTTCCTTTTCTTCACTCTTTTCTCTTCAGTCTAACCCTTCGCTTTCTGTTGCTGATGCTTTTAATGATGATTATGTTAGCTTAGTTCCAGGTTCGCTATTTGATCGGAGTATTCTTTTACAGTTGCTTAATATCTTTGCTCTCATTAGCAACACTCAGCTAAATAACTTGGATGATCATTTTGTTTGGGTTCTCTCTCCATCTAGAGGTTTTTCTGTTTCCTCATGTTACAAATACCTGAATTTTTCCGGTAGATTGTTTAAATTCTCAAGACTTTAGAAATGCAAGCTGGCTCCAAGAATTCTCTTCTTCCAATGGTGTTTGATTCATGAATCAATACAAGGGAGAAGCTCTTCAAACGCAACGTGGTTCCTGACCCCAACTGCCCTTTCTGTAATTCTCATGCTGAATCCATTCATCATCTCTTCTTTTCCTGTGGCTATTCCTACTCAATCTGGGTTGCAGCAAGTACCCATTGAATTGGTTTCATCCCCATCATTTCTTCTTTTTTTGACCATTGGGAATCTGATCCTTGTCCATCACTTGATATCTTACTGGCTGCTTATAGTTGGTGTATATGGAAAGAAAGAAATGCACGAATTTTTAATAATAAGGCTAATTCGATCATGTCTATCTGTCATCGTATCATTCATATTTATTCATCCTCATCAGGTTCTTGAGTCAATCATGCTGCTATATTCAGGTTTGCACTGCCGGTGGCCCCTTCTCCATCTACTTCGGTTGATAGCATTGATACAGAGTCTAGCATGGAGCTTATGTGATGACTGATGATGCCTCTTTATTTCTCAGCATAGTACTTGTATAATTATGATGGTTAACAGTTTGATCTGAACGCTTTTGTAGTTGTACCCGTAATATACTCTACGTGTGTTGTATGATGTATCTTAAACTTTGTGATGGTTGTATTTTGGACCACCAACTGGGTTTGTCAGTTGGATATATGCTATTATCTATTAATTAACCGGCTGTGTAGCCCCGCGCTACATATCCGTTTGCTCTAAAAAAAAGGCCGAAACCAACATCAGATCAATACCCAGGAAACCATTCAACTTAACTAATCTCCAGTTAGTTTCTGATTTTCTTAACTCCATTGGGTTTAAGAATAGTATTATTAAAGATACCATTCACAACAACCTAAAATCCAATTTGATATTAAATACAAGGCTCTGAATAGAAAATATATCGACTTATATTCAATATCAAATTCTGAAATCAATAAATATCATATTGGAATAACGATATATATATCTTCCAAATTCCTCCACAATATCCGTATAATCACGGAATCCAATATCGAAATATTCCGAATATAATTTTGGTTCAAATCCATCCCAATTCATATATTGGAAATCCTGGTTATTTTAAAACCATTTCAAATCCAATTTATTTATTTCTAAAAATAAAGTAATTAATTTTCTAGTTCATAACTAGTTCATTTTGATAAAAATATATTTTTATCTTTTCAAATATGGAATTTTTCATCCCAATTCTTTCCAAATCATTTATTATGATTTTGCACTAATTATTGATATTTTTAGTAATTTAATCAAGGCTCGTACAGTCGATTTCCATAAACAACCATCAAACTGCACTTACAGCGACCTTTTCCCAATTTGATTTGGACATAATTCCAAATCCAACCATTAGATTTCAAATCTCTAATATTCTTTGGAAAGCTCTTTTTGATACGAACCCAACGGTTCCGGTTTTGGGAGAATCCGACAGTCGAATCTCTTGTAATGTCCATTCGAAGTCAATGGTCGAAATTCGCGAACTATCGCAGCGCGGCGCGTTCTATTCAGGCCACTATATTATATATATATAATATATATTTCGTCGATTTCCATTTAAAACGTATTTTATAATTCGTTTTAAATTCGTTTTCAAAACTATTTCAACTTCATATTCAATTTCAAATCAAAATTGAATATTCCATATCATCGATATATAAATGATAATATTATCAAAATATTATATTTCGAAATCAATTCCTTTTTAATACTCATTATAAAAATGAATAAAAATCGATATAAATATCGTTCACGTCAAAATGGCATTAATCTAATCAACATGGCTTTATATATTTAAATATATTCGTGTCCGTCCCAAATCGGACATCAAAATCAAACTTTGATATTTTGCTGAATATTATTTTAAAATATTCATTATTTTAAAATATTCATCATTTTAAAATATTTATTCCTTTCTGAACTGGAATCAGACACAGTCAATTACCATATAATGATTTATATGGATTTCATACAACACACGTATATAACAACAACGATAAACAATCAACCATCATCCAAAATGCATTCTACACTGTATAAGCATTAAATAAAAATATTTAACGTTTATACAGCCTGTCAATCAATCGATCGACATACAGCTAATTATCGCGACTAGTGTATGTCATATATCATCCCAATACCCGTGTGGGGTTTAAAACAATCAAACACAGGTTTTATTTGTGCAGTTGAGCGATGTGTAGAATTTATCGTCCTAATCAATATCAGTCAAATGTGTGTACATAAACAAATCATTTGGTTTGTTCATAAATATTTATTTTATTTATATACACGTTAAAAATCATGTTTTTGACTATAAAATATTCTATTCCATTCCACATCACACAATCAATTTTCACAACATAATCAATCAAACAAATAAGTCGTCAATGGTCTGTGGACGACGGGTGTCGGGTGCTACTAAGCACCGTCTGCATCCTAGTATATATTTTAACTAGAAAATAAAGTAAAAGAGAGAAGTTCTCACATTTGGGTTCCACTCTGTCAGTCTTTCTTTCTGAACTGTTTGGATTTGTTCGAAATTCCAACGCATCCTTTTCACGCTGTTCATATATAAAAATCATAGTTTTATCACTTTATTCCAATAAATAAAAATCATATTTTTAGCTCTACTTCATATATTTTTATAACGCTTCTTTCTATATAAAAAATATATTTTTACATTTCTACTCCTTATATAAAGATCGAATTTTTATTTCACTTTATATAAAATAAAAATCGAATTTTTATCTTAATGATATTCATATAAAGATCGTATCTTTATCATAATGAAAACATTATAAAAATCATATTTTTACATCGTTACTCCTATAATAAAAATCATATTTTTATTGATTAGTTTTCTCTATAAGGATCATATTTTTATCGCTACTTCATATGACTAAAAATCGTATCTTTACTTTGCTAATTTCATAATAAAAATCTAAATCTTTTGCATATGAAAAATCAAATCTTTGTATGACAAAATCGTTTCTTTGATATGATAATAATCGCTACTTTTATATGATAAAAATCGAATCTTTTTTCTATGAAAAATTAGATCTTTATGTTATAAAAACCATACCTTTATCATGTTCAAAAATCTAATCTTTTTATTAACAAAAATATAATCTTTCTACTAATAACAAATCTAAAAAAAATTCATATAAAAATCCGTTCTTTTCATATTTAAAAATCTGTTCTTTTCATATTTAAAAATCCATTCTTTTCACATTTAAAAATCAAAACTCATATACACAATGCTTTTCTATGAAAATCTGAATTAAAACTAATGTTATACATTTAAAATTTACCTTTTATCAATTCTATTTATCTTTAAAAATCAGCCTTTAAACACTTTGTATATAAAAGAAAAAATCATATTTATAAATCAGTGTTTATCCTAAAGAAACTGAAAATAATTAAATAAGAATTAATAATATAAAAGGGGGCTCACTGCGCTTAAGGAAGAGGGGGGTCATCGTCGGCTCAAGAGGAGGTGGCGGCGCCGTTGGCGGGGTGTAGTTCGGAGGTGGCCACAGGCACTGGCGGCGCGAGCTCTGATGGGGTCTCCTTTTGATTTAAGGGGATAGGGCATGGTGGTGGGTTCTTGGGGCTATGGGGGTTTGGAGAAGAGAAGAGAGGAGGGGAGGAGCGGACAGCAAGGAGGGGGAAGGGCGTCGTTGGTGGCACCGCCGCTAGAGGCGCGCGGCGTCGGCGGTTCTCCCCCCTCGTTTTGTGTTTTTTTCATTCTTTCAATTTGGGAACGATGAATGAAGGAGAGAGATAGCGGGAGGGTTGACTTAGTTATATAATTATTTAATTATTTGAATTTAATTCTCCATAAAGTAACTTTTTATTTCAAACTCTAAATTGAGCCCACCGACTGTCGTCAATAGCTAATTACCCCTATTCCAAACACAATGGGATATGTATCTTAAGCTGATTCGATCGTTTCCATCGGTTTCCATCAAAATATAAATCTATATATTGAATTTGAACGCACATTTCCATTTACCGGGGCCACGTACGGACTCTAAAAATTCCTAAAAAATATTTTCTAGCTTCGTATTGACGATACAGTTCTAACAAAACTAATTTCATCAAATTTGGAGACCGTTTGAAAAACGGCCATTTTCTGGTCGGTCCAAATTGACTGAAACTGTCAAAACACGTTTTACTTCGCCACGCTCACATATTGATTCGAAAAATTACGAATTTTGGAATCTAGCATTAACTTGACACCTCAGACCCAACAAAAGTGGTTTCGTCGAAAACGGAGGTCGTTTGCAAAATTTCCATTTTTAAGGGCCAAAATTCCATAGCGACTATTCTGGATTTTCAACTGGACATATCTTTTTATTCCCGCTATGAAATTTTAATTTTTCGAATTCTCGGAAAGATATTTTCAAATAGATTCTAATATATTTGGTTTCGCTAAAATCCGGTTTATTCTGAATCCTGTACATTCATTTGAAATTTGAAATCGAATTTTCAAACTACCGCTCCATTTTCAATTCCTTTTATAATTAAAAATAAATATTTATATTCTAACGTCGATTTATATAAATATATACCTTCTAATTCATTCAAAATAAATTTCTTGTCATTATTATTTAAAACAAATCATTTTAAATATCCAAAATTCATCAAAATTGCCAAAATAAAATTTTTTAATTGGCTCGGATTTTCCGGGTTGTTACAATCTCCCCCACTTAAAATCTTTTCGTCCCCGAAAACGAACGAGTTGAAAGTTGTTTAACTAACCAACTCAACTTTCATTATTTTCATTATGGCTTAAGTTCTTCAACTTTTCAGTTTCTAAGAACTTTTCAAATTTTCAAAAATTTGGCTAATACCCTAAATTTTCGAAAAAAATCGCCATAACCTCCCCTGTACGGGAGCACCGGGAAAATCCCGAAATCGCCATATAGGTCTCTTCAATCCAGAAAGAAAAGGAAACAGCCAAACGGCTAGCCAATCGGCTCATAAAATCATAAAAAACCCAAAGAAATACAATAAACATGTACCCATTTGTCGGGCATACAATTTTATTCCTCTGCTCTAGCCTCCTTGCTATGACCTGTTCAATGGATACACATGTATATGCATGCATTTTCAAACAATTTTCAATATAGTTCAATATTTGATTCAATTTGGCCTAAATTTATCCTTCATCCATATAATGGTTTTATTGGTTAACAAATAATCATACAACACAACCATCAATCAATTAGTGAATTAACGTTTCAAATTCATAATTTTGATACATATACAAAAAAATCCATGTTTTGGTGCCAATTCACAACAATAAACCCTATCTAGTTTTGGTTCACCAGTCAATTGGAATCGTATAGATATCCCACTTTTGAAACTCGAACACAAATGTTGGTGATGTCTAAACTATCATCAGAATCATCTCCGGGCGACTAGAGTGTGATTCTATATCTATCCAGTATATTAAAGCATCGAATATACGTTTGCAAGGCGTATATGCAAAATCTTTATATATTTGATTGTCCAAATTCAATACAAATAAATATTCAAATACATTGAATAAGGTTTAAAATTTCAAAACAAAAATTATTTTCATTTTAAAAATATACTCTTCACACTCGTTCTAGGATACTACTGATCCCATCTCTAACAAGCCATTCTTATTGGATATTACTAATCCAATCTCTGATGAATTCTTTCGTTCAGTTTTAATGTGCCTTGTTCTCGAGCTCTGTAAACCAGAGCTCTGATACCACCCGAAACGACCCGAACCTCCCTG
This sequence comes from Allium sativum, assembly GCA_030737875.1. Lineage (NCBI taxonomy): Eukaryota > Viridiplantae > Streptophyta > Magnoliopsida > Asparagales > Amaryllidaceae > Allium > Allium sativum. The sequence continues at coordinate 413,276,014 of CM060924.1, read as the reverse complement.
TGTAGGAAATCCTGGATTGAGTTGAAAACACGACAAATCAAAACACAAAAAGAAGAACATTTCATTGCTTATTACAACAATTCCATCATAATACAAGAATATACAGAGTATGAATAAATATTATACATCAGAAAAAATAATATCAGAGGTTCTAATTACATTACACAGCAGCGGAAAATAATACAAACACAACTGAAAGAGATATACAGATACAGAGCTTTCCGAATACCATTCCAGCTGTAAACTAGGATCCTGTGAATATGAATCTGCAAAACCAAAACTACTATCTGCCCGTGTGTAAAATAGGGGCACCCAGAGTTTAGGTTAAAACAATAAACTCCAGGCCAGTCATGTGACTGGTGTGAGAACTAAACAGTTATTTAAAACTTTACTTTAAAAGAGAGTAATTCAAGGGACCACGCCGTATAATATGGAATGGGTTTCCTCCCAAGAATACTAGTGCATAGAATAAACAACGCAATGCTTTTTGGAAAAATGAAGCTATTATAAGACCCAGGTCCCATCACACAATGCAACGCAAGTCGGAGGATAGGGTTTTCCCTTATAATAGCCAAACATGTTTGGTACATTTAAAACAAATCATTTTGATACTATTATAATGTAAAGTGTATGAAAACAACTTCAAATATAAATGTATCAATCATAGACGGCATAGTGCCCCATACCACTATGTTGCCATACTAGGCTCTACAATCAAAACTGAATGTCACATATTGGAAATTGGATTTCCGTCATGAGTCTAGGCAAGGGATGTACTCCTAACCGCTTCGAGACACTCTAGCAAATGCCTCGGGACTACACGCTCTGGTTAACCCTTGGATCTTGCAGTGTCGGTCCTCCGTTACGTTTGAGGATTGGCAATTCCTGAACACACCTTTCCTGGTCCTATCGGACCTTTACCGAGGCACCTTGCAGTCCAACAACCACATAGGTAAAAATAATATAAATGTCAGGGCTTGTAAAACGCTGACACTACCCATAGCTAGAAAGAAACGTCATGCACTCACTATGTTCCCTTATCCTGTTTCTGACTCATACCGAGGTGTGAGGCTCGCGAATTAACGCCATACACAAAGCTACGCTGTATTAAAGCCGTGCTTTGATCATCAACCACAAGACTCTGCTTTTCAACAAAAACCTTGATCACTGCATCTCAGCATGCCACACAGGCAATTCATGCCATGCGACTGATATCTATCGATATATAACCTCTGAATTCGTATGTCTCAGAGAAGGGCGTTAAGCAAGAGAATAAATTCTCCGCCGCCAAACAAATATATATTTAATAGAAATCAATCAGCACAGAATAAAATCCAATGTCAGACACACATCCATTTACAAGTCCGTTCTGGGTCTAAACGTAACCAGAGGCACCTTATTCCTCCCCCATATGTCCAATACAGAGGAGAGGCCCTTGCATATCCATCGATCTCCAAGTACGTCTGGACGATCACCACTTATTACCTCGTCTTGGGTGTGCAGCCCAATCAAGACATCAGTAATCATCCAAATGATGTGAAGACCTTCGGCCTTCAACCACCGTCTTCATCGTCGACATACCATCGAATCATTTATTCAGAATGGGTATAAACCCGACCTTTTCGAATAACTCGCGTATATAATAAACAAGTGCTATAAACCACAACATACGCTTCATTCCAATTATGAATAGTCTTTTATTCAAATACTCACATACTTTGGGAAAGGTTCCCATTAATTTTATCAAAGATAAATTCTTTAAATTTATTCTTTAATCTTCCTTTGGATATCATTTCAATCTAATTAAAGATGCATTAAAACCCCATTCGGTTTTAATCTTCCCAAAAATCAATATTAATGATTATTTAACTTGGGAAATCATATCCTATCTTTAACTGGGTTAAAGAACCAATGTCATTTAAAATACGGTTCACCATAAACCCAAAATCACATTCCATTCCATCAGCCTTTAACCGTAAATTAGCAAGTGAATAATTCCCTAAGTATTAACACTAAAGGCCGAAACCAACATCAGATCAGTACCCAAGAAACCATTCAACTTAACTAATCTCTAGTTAGTTTCTGATTTTCTTAACTCCATTGGGTCTAAGAACAGTATTAATAAAGATACCATTCACGACAACCCAAAATCCAATTCCATTGTTAATCGGGTTAAAGAACAAGTGTTGTTTAAAACACCGTTCACGATAAACCCAAAGACCAATTTCAATTCAATTCCAATTAAATATTAATTAATTGGTATACTTCATTAAATCTAAATTAAAAGATTTAATCTTTTCTCAACTGGGTTTAAGAACAGTGTTGATGAAGACACCATTCACGACAAACCCAAAATCCCATCAGTCTCTAACCGTAAATTAGTAAGAGAACAATTCCCTAAGTATTAACCCCAAAGGCCGAAACCAACATCAGATCAATACCCAGGAAACCATTCAACTTAACTAATCTCGAGTTAGTTTCTGATTTTCTTAACTCCATTGGGTTTAAGAACAGTATTATTAAAGATACCATTCACAACAACCCAAAATCCAATTTGATATTAAATACAAGTCTCTGAATAGAAAATATATCGACTTATATTCAATATCAAATTCTGAAATCAATAAATATCATATTGGAATAACGATATATATATCTTCCAAATTCCTCCACAATATCCGTATAATCACGGAATCCAATATCGAAATATTCCGAATATAATTTTGATTCAAATCCATCCCAATTCATATATTGGAAATCCTGGTTATTTTTAAAACCATTTCAAATCCAATTTATTTATTTCTAAAAATAAATTAATTAATTTTCTAGTTCATAACTAGTTCATTTTGATAAAAATATATTCTTTATCTTTTCAAATATGGAATTTTTCATCCCAATTCTTTCCAAATCATTTATTATGATTTTACACTAATTATTGATATTTTTAATAATTTTATCAAGGCCCGTACAGTCGATTTCCATAAACGGCCATCGAACTGCACTCACAACGACCTTTTCCCAATTTGATTTGGACATAATTCCAAATCGAACCGTTAGATTTCTAATCTCTAATAGTCTTTGGAAAATTCTTTTTGATACGAACCCAACGGTTCCGGTTTTAGGAGAATCCGACGGTCGGATCTCTCGTAATGTCCATTCGAAGTCAATGGTCGAAATTCGCGAACAGCCGCAGCGTGGCGCGTTCTATTCAAGCCATTATATTATATATATAATATATATTTCGTCGATTTCCATTAAAAACGTATTTTATAAATCGTTTTAAATTCGTTTTCAAAATGACAACTTCATATTCAATTTCAAATCAAAATTGAATATTCCACATCATCGATATATAAATGATAATATTTTCAAAACATTATATTTCGAAATCAATTCCTTTTCAATATTCATTATCAAAATGAATAAAATTGATATAAATATCATTCACGTCAAAATGGCATTAATCTAATCAACACGGCTTTATATATTTAAATATATTCGTGTCCATCCCAAATCGGACATCAAAATCAAACTTTGATCTTTTACTGAATATTATTTAAAAATATTCATTATTTTAAAATATTCGTCATTTTAAAATATTTATTCCTTTCTGAACTGGAATCAGACACAGTCCATTACCATATAATGGTTTATATGGATTTCATACAACACACGTACACAACAACAACGATAAACAATCGGTCATCATCCAAAGTGCATTCTACACTGTATAAACATTAAATATAAATATTTAACAGTGTGGGGTTTTAAACAATCAAACATAGGTTTTATTTGCGCAGTTGGGCGATGTGTAGAATTTATCGTCCCAATCAATATCAATCAAATGTGTGTACATAAACAAATCATCCGGTTTGTTTATAAAAATTTATTTTATTTATATACATGTTAAAAATCATATTTTTAACTATAAAATATTCTATTCCATTCCACATCACACAATCAATTTTCACAACATAATCAATCAAACAAACAAGTCGTCCACGATCTGTGGACGACGGGTGTCGGGTGCTACTAAGCACCGTCTGCATCCTAGTATATATTTAACTAGAAAATAAAATAAAAGTGAGAAGTTCTCACAGTTGGGTTCCACTCCGTCAGTCTTTCCTTCAGAACTGTTTGGATTTGTTCGAAATTCCAATGCATCCTTTTCACGCTGTTCATATATAAAAATCATATTTTTATCACTTTATTCCAATAAATAAAAATCATATTTTTAGTTCTACTTCATATATTTTTACAACGCTTCTTTCTATATAAAAGTTATATTTTTATATTTCTACTCCTTATATAAAGATCGAATTTTTATCTCGCTTTATATGAAATAAAAATTGAATTTTTATCTTAATGATATTCATATAAAGATCGTATCTTTACCATAATGAAAACATTATAAAAATCGTATTTTTACATCGTTACTCATATAATAAAAATCACATGTTTATTGATTAGTTTTTTCTATAAGGATCATATTTTTATCGCTACTTCATATGACTAAAAATTGTATCTTTACTTCGCTAATTTCAGAATAAAAATCTAAATCTTTTACATATGAAAAATCAAATCTTTGTATGATAAAAATCGTTTCTTTGATATGATAATAATCATTACTTTTATATGATAAAAATCGAATCTTTATTCTATGAAAAATTAGATCTTTACGTTATAAAAATCATACCTTTATCATTTTCAAAAATCTAACCTTTTTATTAACAAAAATCTAAACCTTCTACTAATAACAAATCTAAACTTTCTTCATATAAAAATCCGTTCTTTTCATATTAAAAATCCATTCTTTTCATAATTAAAAATCCTTTCTTTTCATATTTAAAAATCAAAACTCATATACACAATGCTTTTCTATGAAAATCTGATTTAAAACTAATGTTATACATTTAAAAATTACCTTTTGTCAATTCTATTTATCTTTAAAAATCAAACTTTAAACACTTTGTATATAAAAGAAAAAAATCATATTTATAAATCAGTGTTTATCCTAAAAAAACTGAAAATAAATTAATTAAGAATTCATAATAAAAAAGGGGGACTCGCTGCGCTTAAGGAAGAGAGGGGGATCACCATCGGCTCAAGAGGTGGTGGCGCCGTTGGCGGGGCACAGGTCGGAGGGGGCCATAGGCGCTGGCAGCGCGAGCACTGGTGGGGTCTCCGTTCGATTTGAGGGGCTAGGGGGCGGTGGTGGGTTCTTGGGGCTATGGGGGTTCGGAGAAGAGAAGAGAGGAGGGCAGGAGCGGAGAGCAAGGAGGGGGAAAGGCATCGTTGGTGGCGTCGCCGCTGGAGGCGCGCGGCGGCCGCGGTTCTCCCCCCTTCATTTTTTTTCTTTTAATTTGGGAACGATGAATGAAGGAGAGAGATAGCGGGAGGGTTGACTTAGATAAATAATTATTTAATTATTTTAATTTAATTCTCCATAAAGTAACTTTTTATTTCGAACTCTGAATCGAGCCCACCGACTGTCGTCCATAGCTAATTACCCCCATTCCGAACACAATAGGATATGTATCGTAAGCTGATTCGATCGTTTCGATCAGTTTCTGTCAAAATCAAAATATAAAACTATATATTGAATTTGAACGCACATTTCCATTTACCGGGGCCACATACGGACTCTAAAAATTCCCAAAAAATATTTTCTAGCTTCGTATTGACGATACAGTTCTAACAAAACTAATTTCGTCAAATTTGGAGACCATTTGAAAAATGACCATTTTCTGGTTTATCTAAATTGACTTAAACTGTCAAAACACATTTTACTTCACCACGCTCACATATTGATTCAAAAAATTATGAATTTTGGAACCTAGTATTAACTTGACACCTCGGACCCAACAAAAGTGGTTACGTCGAAAACAGAGGTCGTTTGCAAAATTTCCATTTTTAAGGGCCAAAATTCCATAGCGACTATTCTGAATTTTCAACTGGACATATCTTTTTATTCCCGCTATGAAATTTTAATTTTTCAGATTCGTCGGAAAGATATTTTCAAATAGATTCTAATATTTTTGGTTTTGCTAAAATCCGAATTATTCTGAATCATGTACATTCATTTGAAATTTGAAATTAAATTTCAAACTACCGCACCATTTTCAATTCCTTTTATAATCAAAAATAAATATTTATATTCTAACGTCGATCTATATAAATATATACCTTCTAATTCTATTCAAAATAAATTTCTCGTCGTTATTTAATAAATCATTTTAAATATCCAAAATTCAAAATTGCCAAAATAAAAAATTTGAATTGGCTCGGATTTTCCAGGTTGTTACATTCCCCCCCGAGAGGCTTGAATACAACAAGAATAGATTTGTCACTGACTTGTTTAGAAGATTGATTTTGTACAAACAAGATGAAGACTTGCAAAACTTAGTGTTGTGGACGTGTATTTGTAGTGATATTTTCCTTTCTGTTGTTATTGATTTTCACTTTTATGTTATTACAGAATCTTATTTTCCGTAAAGGTGTAACTTCAGAAGACGCAAGTCACTCATTATCTAGATTGGAAAGAGAACTTTCAATGAAATCACCATATAGATTTGGTAGAAATTATCTTGTAGAAGAACTTAGATTTATTTATATGAAATACCCTCAACTTTCCTTCGACTTTTTGGGTGATAATCGAGAAATAACCTTAAAAGAACTTAGGATCATGCTTGCTGAACTATTATGTAATCTAAACGATAGATGCTATGTTGAGTAAGCTTGTATTCTTGTAATTTCTAGCATGCATGTCACAAGCTTAGGGCTTAGATGCTTTAACCGGGACTTCGTAGGCGCAACTTAAAAGCTTACTCTTTCGATGCTCTACCCTGGTCATCGTAGGTGGTGATAAAGGCTTACACTCCACCCTCCTCTCTAAGGGGTGCATTACCCTAGCCATCGTAGGCGGTGATAAGGTTTTTTCATTCCCTTCTACGAGATATGAGGAACACAAGCAGAGCTAAGACGTGCTCTTCTATGAATAGAGGTAGGACGTGCTTAGTTCATAGCAGAAGCAGGGTGTACTCTTCTGCAAGCAAAGGCGGGGCGTGCTAATTAGATGCTCCATCCCGACCATTTCCGGCATGAATCAGAGGCTTATGCTTTTGATACGTTAACTTGTTCCTTTCTGATTTGGGCACAGAGAAATGCTTACACATCACCCCCTCTTAGGGGTGCCTTGCCCTGGCCATCTTGGCGATGATAAGGGTTTTTATCCATTTATTTGACCCGTTTCGAGTTGTTCCGATTTCTTGAGAGGGTTTCCATACCTTTAATGTAGGCACTCTTTCTTCAAAGAACCCGTTGTTATAGTTGACTATGTTTTCCGTACATATTTGTATAGTTTCTCGTGACTAAAGAAGTTGTTGATCATCCCTTCTAGGACTCTACAATGATTGGTTTCATGTCTGTTAATAATATGATAGTAGCAATAGGGTCCTCAAAATTTGACTTCGTTCATAGGCATCTTCTTTTGTGATGGCTAATAGTTGAGTTCATGTTTGGTTAGGAATTAGATATTCTTAATAGACGAAGTAAGCTTGTGTTCCTTTTGGAAACCTTGACTCGAAGGCCCTCTTTCGACGTCGGACCTTAACCTTTCTATTGTTTAGCTTTATTGGTTCCTTTGCATCTTCAAATTTCCTTCTGGTTGTGTTATGAGGTACATGTACACCCTTTTTGGACCTCCTTGACGTAGACTGTTTGGACTTCCCCACCATTCCCTGGTCAAATATAGTTACCTCAGATTGTGCATGAATGGCTACCTTCATGTAAATGAATAGGTTACCTTCCATTGACGCAGAGTTTCTTAGAGCGAAAATTGGGGTTGGTCCTATGTGGAAAGGGTTTATGCTCCAATGGTCAAGGTTATAAGGTGCTACTTACTTTATCTCCCTTTAAACTTGTAGGGCTTCCAATCTAAGCCTTTGTTCTTCCATCAATCTCGGGTCAGAAATATCTGACATAGCCATTTGAGATTCAGAAGACTCTTGTTAGGATCCTTTACCCATTATTCTTGCTTCTTCAAAGCTTTAGTCCAATCCAGGACATAACAACATAGTTAGAAATGTGGCTGTTAACCACAAGGTCGAAGGTTTAATCCCTCCCTATAGCGCCAAAATGTTAACGATATTTTCGTGAACACCGAAGATAGGTCTAAGGATTTGGAATTAAGGGAAGTAAGGGATTATTTAGTTCCCATAAGCTTGAGTTAGTTCACGTTTCATATATATCAGGGTTTTGAACCTGAAGATTAGTTACTCTTCCTTCAAGGGGTGAGTATCACGCTTACGAGACTTAACAACCAACATTTACCTTGGGATAAGGGTTCCCTAAGCGCAACACAATTTAGGAAGTTAAATGGATTGCATAAGGGTATTTCGGTAATCCATGAGAAAGGTTAAGGCTTGCATACGAAGCATTTGTCGTGGAGAAAGCATAAGGTGATAACAATAGAAAAGCAGACCATAGAAAATGTGCTAAGTGTCGGTTCACTCTTTATTACTCATTGAATTGAGTACATAAGAGTTTACAAAGGAAATCTCCAAATTGATTTAGAAATTAGGTTCTACTCTATAAGAAATGAGTACAATATAGGGGAATGAGAAAAGTCCACTAAAATGTGACCCCTGGGTCTTATTTATAGACAAATCGGACCCCGCCGTTTTCCATCAGCTCGGCAAAAGCTCCTTTCGGATGTGGTAACGGCTTTCGGCCGCTATATACCTATCGGCTCTAGTAGTAGTGGTGTCGATCGCCTTTTTCTACATTTGGCATTGTCACTGGGTTCCACATGGCTTTCAGGTCTTTGGTTTCGGTTTTGGGAGCTTAATCTTGATGTTGCTTTTCATATGTATCGATACCAAGTTCTTTGGTATAAATAGCTTTTGAAACGGCTTTCAGTTTCCGGCAACAAACTCTGGTTCCTACCTCGAGCCTTTACAGTCTTGTCCTTAGGCTTTTGGCTCTCCACAATGTGTTCTAGTTTCAAGTTCTCATAGTATTTGCTCCCATGCTTTAGCTACCCAGGACTTTAGAGCCTTTATCGACACTAAGAAAATTAGTGTGGACAAATCTTCTCCTTATATGCTTTGGTTTACTTTCGAAGAGTCTTTGGAGTTGGTTTACATCCTCTGATGACTCCTGAAGTTGTCTCTCGGTAGCCGACAAGCTTTAACTTCGATAGGCTAGCTTTCGGAATGTTTTCCTTTTATTCATGCTTCTTATGGCTTTCACATCTTTACCTCCTTCTGTATCGACACTAAGTTAATTAATGTCGATAGCCCTTCATCTCATTTTACCTGGTTAGGTGCTTCTTGTCGTGTTTCAGACAATATTGAATTCTCTCCTGGTTTCGGGCCTCGGGCTATTGGCTTCCGGCTCTTGCCCTTCTTTGCTTGTTCCCAACTTCACGCGTTATGCTTTCGGAACTGAGTTGATGGCCTTTAGTGCCTGCACTGCCTTGTCGCTGTTACCTTTCGTATTGGTACCAAGCGTTTGTACCTTATGTTTGTGCTGATAGCTTGTTGACCCGATAGCCAATTTGATGCTTTCTGTCTTAATTGTCTCAATAGCTTGTTGTCAGTTTCATGCTTCCGGATCATTCCTTTGAGCTGGTTGGGATACGATACCCCTTCACTGATAGTATGTTCCGGTGTTGAACTTGGTAGTAACACTTATTATTATTGTTGTTGTTGTTGTTATAATATTTTAGGTATATTTTACGGGGTGTTACATCTTAGGTAGAAATTGCCTAAGATGGATTGATGGGATGGTGCCTTCGGTTTTTCCAGTCCTTGAACAACTTGTATGGATGAATGTCTCACAGGTATTCCTAAAAGATCATATTTATTGATCTATTCATTCGTATTACGTTTGGTGGTGGAGGAATTCGTTTCTCTTAGCTTTATACCCGTAATATTTTTGGGGAATTCAATAAATGATTTGGTAGGTTTGACGATGTGACATTCAAAATGAATGATGTTGTGGTATTAAAAAGGTAAGACGTAGCCTCTTTCCTCACAACCGGGAAATGGTATAAAATCAGGTAGGTCGCATGGCTAAGTGTGTCACTCCCAATTAGGGTGTATTGTCACCTGATCTAGGGGTGAGCATTTGGTTGGTTTGGTTTAACCAATGATGAAAATTGTCAAATTGAATTGAAACCGATAAAAATGAAAACCAAACCAAACCAACCAAATTAAGTTTGATTTGTTCGGCTTGTTATCCAATTTAATCGAACTAAAAATACTTTAGACTTTAAGTTTGTAATATTAACTATATTTGAAATAAATTATAAATATATGATTAAAGTATATTATTTACAATTCTTATGAATTTTAAAAGTAATTTTGACACATATGTTATAATTAAAATTTATGTGGATAACTAAACTAGCCTAAAATATATATAATAATATTGATAATTTCGAAAGTACCATACAAGTTTGGTTAATTTGGATAAACCGATAATCAAACTAAATATATTTTTTCGAACTGATTACAAATAGAACTAATTTCAAAACCAAACCAAACCGACCAAAATAAACTGGTTTGGTTGGTTTATTTGGTTTAACCAAATAATGCTTACCCTTAACCTGACCTAGAGAAAATCCATTTGCTTCTTTATTCTATCGTTGTTATATGCTTCAGTAACAATTGCTAATCCCAACTGTTAGTGATAATACATTCAGTACACTCAAGCAAAGTGAATGGTCATTCATGTTTAGCCAGGGTTGCAAGATGTTCTTGTTGAACACAGTGTATTCCTCTCTAGAGACACACTATCGGAAGGTGGTCCCATACCTTGCGATAGTTGGAATCCATTCTCCAATAAGCGCCCACAGATTTGATTGTATACTATGTATGTGGAGAGTGAGATGCAAGCGTTCTGCTATATTGCTATTTATTTGATTTATACACTATTATAATATCAGAATAATATGGATTTAACGAATGTTTTGGGTTATCGTAAGGTAAAAACCATCAGTGTTTATGTGTGGATCGGTCTTATGATTATCCTTTTTTTAAAAGGATTTTTAAAAGTTAAACCAAGTGGTTGGAGTTTACTCAAACCAGTCCTATGACTGACCCAAAGTTTATTTTGTTTTGTTTTACCCTAAACTCTTGGGTGTCCAAATTTGTACGGGCAGTCAAGTAGTTCAGGTATTTACAGATACTTGGAGGAGCTTGGAGCAGGAGACTTCAGCATTATATAGATATTTTTATTTCCACTGTGTTGTACTCTGATAATGGTATGTTTATACACTTAAAATTTTGTATTCTAAAAGTTGTTATATATATATTATATTTTAATCTGTTGTGATGTGAGATTCTGTGTTGTTTCTATTCTCCTTCTATCTTTTTTCTTCTTTATTTCATAATGATTCGTATTTCTGTGCAATTTGAGTTGGACCTGTGGTATATTTAGTCAACTCAAATAGTATGGAAATTCGGGCCATTACAGTTGCATATAGTTGTCATCACCAAAAAGTGGGAGATTGTTAGAACCTCTATTCTCGAACTATATTTTTCCTATGACATCTACATATCGACAACATCATACACTATCATTCATTACACGAGAAATATTGAATAATATAATTAAAATACAAGAATATTCGAAGAAATGATTAATTGGTATATTATAGTTGTATTTGAGTCAGTATTTTACTTAGATTCAATGTTAAAAAATTTCCTAAGATATATTTATATATATAATTCTATAAAATAAAGGTTGTGCACAAATACACAATATATGTACAAAACAGCCAGCTGAATCATGAATTCAATCGGGTGAATGCTGGATGTTCAAAAATAAAACATTTGAACATTCAACTGGCTGAATATTGTATGTTATGTGCACATGCATAATTTTTAAATACTAGCCCTTTTTTAGCCAGCTAAAGTCTATTTTCAGTCGGCTGAACTTAAGGGTTGCGGCTTTTTAAAGAGACGTAACTCTTTAATCAAAGAGTTATGTCCATATCTTTTGATTAAACCTATTTAAGAATGAATGCATTCTTTTATTCACTATATATAAACTCCAGAATCACTTGTTTCAAATCACTAACTTTCCTGATTCCAATATTCTCTAATTTTGAAAATATTTCTAAAATATTCTCTTGTGCTCTCATTTTCGAGATTCCATGGTTATAAATAATCAATTTCCTTCTTAATTCTTCATATACTTATTACTATGTATATTCCAAGGATAAAATTATAGGAAAAGTGTACTGTAAAGTGACTTATTTGTGTTATTAAGAACACAAATATAGTCAATCAAACTTTTGTGCTAGTTTAAGTCTTGTTCCACTGCTCGGGCATATCAAGTCCTGTAACGACCCGCAAATTCATACTATCAGAGTTGACTAAATACAACCCACGTCAAACCCAAATTGCATAGAAATGCAAATCATTAATAGAAAGAAGTTAGAGGATGAGAAATAGAAAGAAAGAAACTTAGAATAGAAGAAGAAGAACAGAAACACAACACAGAATCTCACATCGCAGCGGAATAAAATATAATATATAACAGCTTTTGAAATACAAAATTTGAACTGTATAACATGCGCTTATTAGAGTATCACTATTAGAGTACAACTTACAACACAGCGGAACAAAACTCTATATAACTAACGCTGAAGCCACCCTCTCCAAGCTCCTCTAAATATCTGTAAACACCTGAACTACTTGACTGCCCGTTCAAAATTGGGCACCCAAGAGTTTAGGGAAAACAAAACAAAATAAACTCAGGTTCAGTCATTGGACTGGTATGAGTAAACAGTTTAAAGCAGCTTGAACAAGTAAACGACATCTCATAAGACCACGTCGTATAACGGAATGGGTTTTCCCTTATGAGAATCCAAAATACCTTTATATCAAAAACCTTTTGACATTATAATAATGCCTATCAACCGCAATATAACAATCATTTAGCAGAAACGCTTTCATCTCACGTTCTACATACATAGTATACAATCAAAACCGCAAGCACGTATTGGATAATGGATTTCCAACTATGGCAAGGTATGGAACCACCTACCGCTGGTTTATCTCTAGAGGAGAATACACCGAGTTCAACAAGAACGTCTTGCAACTGAGCCACACATGACCGACCACTCATTTCTCTTGAGTGTATCGAATGTACATCACCAACGGTTGGGATCGGCAACCATTTCCCGATAAGGGATAGCACTGATATAGATTAAAGAAGCAAATGAATATTCTCTAGATAGGTGATAATACACCCTAATGGGAGCTAACCACATAGCCATGCGGCCTACCCGATTTTTGTCATTTCCCGGTTGCTGAGGCCAGAGGCTACGATTACTTTCCATTCATTGATAACACGATCACTTTGAATGCCACATTATCATATCCGTTAATCACTAATTGGTTTGCATAAATATACTGGATGTAATGCTAAGGGAATAAATCCGTTGCAACCATATATATTTATACAGACCAACCCATTCGATCATTGGAAATACTCTGTCAGACACTTATCCATATACGTTCGTCCTGGGACTGAACGAAACCGAAGGCACTATTCAGTACATCCATCCTAGGCAAATCTCTACTTAGAACTTATACAACAGCCCTTATACTTTACTTCATCTTCAATATATTCAGAATAATTGGTTTGTAACACTTATGCCAATACAGAGTGGTTCTTTGGATTAAGAATCCAACCGGTCTCTCCATATTAACAACGTTAAAATGGTCAAAACTTTGATAGTCGGTGATTTGACTATCAAATGGAAAATGTCCGTGTACACACAATGATCTTATTTCCAAATGGAATTATCGATCATATCATCAAACATATATATATATATATATAAATATATATATATATATATTCATATTTCCTTATTTTCTATATTAAGAAAATATACGTTATTAACTCTAGAAAACATTCCCATTGCATATTTACAAATCACTATTCTTCCACATCTATCAAACTCTAACTGTAAACTAGTAAGAGAACAACTTCCTAAGTATAAACCCCGAAGGTCGAAACCAACATCAGATCGATACTCAAAAAATCATTCAACTCAACTAGTTTCTAGTCAGTTTCTAATTCTGCTTAACTCTATTTCTTTAACTCCATTGATTAACTTCTTATCAACACGATTAATTTAAATCTGCAAATCATTTGCTTTTAAATCGTCGTTCACTTTAAAACGTATACCTCCCAGGATTTTATTTATAAAATTCCTTTTCGTTTATAATATCCTATTTTAAGTTCGTTTCATTATCGAATTATATATATCGATATATCGACTTCTAGTTTATCAAACCTTATTAAAAATATTCTAACTCCTTAAATTCCGGAAAAATTCGCCATAACCTCCTTTGTACCGAGAGCATCGGGAAAATCTCCAAACTGCCACACATGCCCTATCCAATCAAAAAGAAAAAGGAAAAGCCAAGCGCCTAGCCAATACGGCGCATAAAATCTCATATTCAAATTAAATACATACCTTTTTGTCGAGCATTATATTTATACTCTTCTAACACTTCATTTCAAACATGTCTCATGTATATCTGTCATTTCTAATTCATTTCAACTTACTACACTGTTTTTTAACTCAACTCGTTAATTAATTCTTTGCATACTTCACTTGTATATTTGAACATGACATGTTCAAACATATTTTCAACCTTCTTGTAAACTAATTGAATTCCATTTCACTTACATTTCATATATTCAAATTACATTTTCAATTCTATTTGAATTCTATATTCAAACTCCATTTGAATTTCTATATTCAAATTTTATATTCAAACTCCATTTGAATTTCTATATTCAAATTCTATATTTGAATTTTATATATCCAAACTCCATTCAATTTCTATAAACAAATTCCATTTAAATTTTTATATTTAAATTCTAAATTTGAATTCCCTTTATTTAAATTCCATTTGAATTTAAAATATCCATATCATCCAATTTATGGTTTTTCACCTTTCTTTGTAAACATCGCCTTATATTACTTGTATATATATATATATATATATATTAAAACAAGTCTCGACTTCAACTTCATTTGAAATAAATATTTTACTTTGGAAAAATAAATTTCCCTTTATTTAAATTCCACTTGTATTTATATTTCCTGAATTTATCAAATGATAATTCATTTCACCTCCTTTTTAAACTTTATTTACAAACGAACTACTTGTTTTAAATATTCAAAACAAGTTAATATTTTTATTCTATTCGAATTTCAAATTCTATTTAGAAAAAAAATAGAATTTCCCTTTAAAATCTTAAATATCCTTTCCATGATATTTTTATAAATTAACACTTAGGCCTAGTGATATTTAAACATCAAACAACCAATTATTTATTTCAGGTTTTCTAACACATCATATATGACAATATATATGCAAACAAATAAACAAATAGATAATATATTTTTGAGGGACCCAGTTGGATCCCTCCAACCTGTTTTCCTGCAACCAAATATATTAGTCAACATAATATAATACCCATCCTGCTTCGAGGTAGGACATCACGGTATGAAGGTCATCCACTATATATATTGTGGGGCGCATAGGGAAATCATCCGCTAATGATACCGCGGGCATCCGCTAATGATACCGCGGGAATCCAACCACAAAAATATATATAATAGCCACAAACACCAATCCTAAATAACTAATGTATATTTTAATAATCACAAATGATAACAAGTAAATAAATCCATCCAAGCAGCCAACAATTCATTTTTAACGATAAAATAAATTTCGAAGTGAGATTTACTCACTATGATTTTTATTCGATCTATTCTGATTCCAATTTTGATTCCTGGTTATGAAATCCCCGGCTAAGAATTTCTCTACCGATTTTGTGTGAAAAAAAAAATCTCGTATACGCCTAGTATGATGTTTCTTAGTCAATATGACTTATAAAGAAAATCATGATCTTAGATATAAATTGAACTAACTTAATTTAGAGAAAAATAAAAACATTAACTAAACTAATTTAGTTTACCTTAATATGTTTTAAACCCTTCCTTTTAAACTCTTTTCCCCCTTCTGAAAATAGAGCCAAGAATCCATTAAACATCAACATTTAAATCATGATGCCCCTCTCTTTACTGCCAACATCCGACAAGTAGCACCACCAATTTCTTTCTAACCCTTTTTCTACTTTATCGAATTGAAAAAACAGGGCCTACTTCAGGGAGTAGACCCAAAATACTTTCATCGATGAACCCCTTTTACCATCGCGTTACCAGGTTAACCCCTCGCATCCTCCTCCTCTTGAGAATTGCGTAAAGGGGCCATTGAGCAGCTCGAACGAGCTCGGGCTCGTTTACGGAAAGTGGAAATGGAAGCAGAGGAATATCGAATAAATGGATATTCTGAGATAGAACGAGTTGCCCCATACCTCGATGATCGGAACCCTCATTAGTGACCAACGAACTGACCCATAACCTCCTGCTTTCGATCCCCTAGGTCATGCTCTCTATCGTTGCCCCTAGCATCACGACTTCGATTTCTGCACCTCCAGTATCCTCATGAGCTACATCCATAACCCCTTGGTTTGAAAACGAGCCACCTACCTAAAGTGTTTTCGCACCATCATGTTATTCGTGAGGAGCTTTGATTTTTAAACGATTTTGGAAGGAAATGATAAAGACCGGATTTTGTTTCAAAAGCTCACGGTTTTCGATTTCTAAATTTGAGGAATTCATTGTTCATTGGTTATAGAAGGATCAGCCTTTCCTAAAGCCTATAATTTGGCAAATGAAATCAGAGGAAGGGAATGCGTTATATAGAAGGGGAAAGGGAACCTAACGTAGCATTATCTTCCTTCATTCATTTACTAGTGGTAAGGAAAGGGGACATAGCGCTTCTATTTGGTGGTGGGGAAAGGAAGATGTGTTCAATTTTCTACCTTATGACTTTTAATGGTTATATATATAGGTGTATATATTAAAATTATCCATAATTTCCTAACTCCGTTTTGAACGCAACAAGGGTCGTTCCTGGGGTTGTAACACTATTCTGAACACACTGGTATAGGTCACGAAGTCCAGTTCGATCATATGGTGAAGATATTATTTTAAATTGATATAAATTAAATTCAACACAATTTATTCTGCGAAAATAAATTAATATTATTATTCGAATTCAAGCAGAAGTCTGAACTGTATTTAATTCAGTTGTAAATCTCGAATTGAATTATTTTTCGTATTATAATGGTTTAATATATTCGATATTAAATCGAAATTGATTATTAAATTAATAACTTAATAAAAAAATTCACTTATATTATCAAATCAATATTTAAATTAAATATTAAATATTCAAAATTAACCCATAAGAATCCGGGTCATTACAATATTCCCCTCTTAAAAGAATTTCGTCCCCGAAATTACTAAGGTAGGAAAAATGCTACTAACCTACTGCTTTTCAAACTCCACTTATGCTGAAACTCAACTCTATATTTCAACAAATTCTAGTTCAACCAAAACTTTTGTTTTTCATTCATTTAATTCGAATGATCTACAATCAAGATAGTCACATCCAATTCATATATATTTCAATTCATATGTATTCAAATTGATTCTAATTCAATTTATTCACTTCAATCCATTTAACTTGCTTAAGTTAAATTTAAATTTCAGAATTCAAATCCCGAGGCTTTCATTTCAAATCCTTTTCGAAATCACATAAATATAGACAAATATTTATTTTCAATTCAAACACTTTGAATTTTAAACAAGCTTGTTTTCCTCAAAAACTTTTCTAAGGTAGCATTCCATCACTTAGAAACTCGAAAATGAATACTTATAATGTTGCAATCATTATTATAATTATTTTACAGCCACTAAAGTGAGTTCAGTGCTTAAATAATTTCAAAACCCATTCAAAAATGATTTTGATTCATAAATCCTTCAAACACAAAGCTATATTTTTCTAATATACTTCAGAAAATATTCTCCAACTTTCCAGGATTTAAAATTTTAATTTCTGGTTTGAATTCAACTCTAATTCATCTCATTTGTATATTTCATTCTTATACTAATTCTATTGGTTATATATGACAATTTCTATTTTATAATCTCATTCAATTATAATCCTAACAATCAACTCAACTATTTAAAACAATATCGTGTCCAATCTTCTGTTCAAGTGTTTATAAACTCCTATTGACATCGTGGCGTCCCACGATTCGATTAGAATTCATAATTCACTCAACAGACTAGTCAACACAATATAAAACAGTTTTATATCAAATAACAAATACACTCTCTCGTATATATATATATATACACTCAACTCATTCTAGGGTACTACTGACCCTATCTCTAATGAGCACAATTCCACAAAGCCTAGGTATTCGCTCAACCTAAGCTCTGATACCAACTGTAATGACCCGCAAATCCGTACTATCAGAGTTGACTAAATACAACCCCGTCCAACCCAAGTTGCATAGAAATACGAATCATTAATATAAAGAAGTTAGAAGATGAGAAATAGAAAGAAAGAAACTTAGAATAGAAGAAGAAGAAGAAGAACAAAAACACAACACAGAATCTCACATCGCAGCGGAATAAAATATAATATAT
Organism: Allium sativum; assembly: GCA_030737875.1. Lineage (NCBI taxonomy): Eukaryota > Viridiplantae > Streptophyta > Magnoliopsida > Asparagales > Amaryllidaceae > Allium > Allium sativum. Next base: position 413,257,407 of record CM060924.1, on the reverse strand, counting down.
AACAGCTTTTGAAATACAAAATTTGAACTGTATAACATACACTTATCAGAGTATCACTATTAGAGTGCAACTTACAACACAACTGAACAAAACTCTATATAACTAACGCTAAAGCCTCCTGCTCCAAGCTCCTCCAAATATCTGTAAACACCTGAACTACTTGACTGCCTGTAACAACCCAAATTTTTATAACATGCTAAAGTCATAAATCAAGGCAGATTTAAATTTTAAACTAAGAATCAAGGGAAACGGGTTATGCCATTGCGTTCATCTCGAAATTTTACATGAAATAGAGTCTGAGTTTTCAAAAATCGGAGTTCATATGACCAAGTTATGACCTCTAGAAGTTTTAGAAATTTTCAGAATCAAAGACAGCTCGAATTTTAAATTCGAAATTCGAATTCAAATCCCGCAGCAGCCTGGGCGGGAAATTTCCCGCCCATAGACCAGTTTGACCTAGGGGTCGACCATAGTGTCGACCTCCCAGGGGCCAGGTCGACCATAGTGTCGACCTGGGGGGACCAGGTCGACCATAGTGTCGACCTGCCTCCCGAACCCACTTCTTGAACTAGATGCATCCTGATGTATTTAGACTTGTTTCATGACCAGATTCGTCTGCCTAACCCTATATAAGCAGCCCCCTAGCCTTGTTCTCTCCACACCAATTTCTTTCTGTCCTTATGCTGCTTCTAAGATAATCAAAATAAAAAGATGATAAGGAAGAAAAAGGACTGCTTCTTCTCCATCAAGACTACGCTTAGAGATTTGCAAATTGGGGGGGGATTTCAATTAGAACACGATCAATCAAATAGAGATTCAACAATCAAATTCTGCTTTCTAATTCTCGATCCACGCACTATAAGTTCAAGTTACTTTTAGATAAAAGCTGTAAACTTAATATCCATGTTGTAAATTGGAATTGGATCTGTGTATGGAAATTGATTCGTATCTATTCTTATTCATCTTGGATCTCGACTTTCGTGAATATTGCTTTGGATCTATTCAGGTTGTAAATAAAATTCCTTCAGGACTATAACCTTAATATGCCTAAGACGATGAACATAAGGCTATGCCTATGACTATGACGATGAACATAAGACTATACCTATGCCTATGACTATGACGATGAACATAAGACTATGCCTATGACAGAACATAAGACCATGCCTATGACTATAAACATAAGACAATGCCTATGACTATGATGAGGACAATTATGGCTAATCACCTATAACTCTTGACTATGAGGATTATTACCTATGATTATGAACATAAGGCCATTATCTATGACCATGACTTTGAAACTATTACTGTTAATTGCCTATGACTATTTGCCTAGAACTATTTTTGATAATTATCCATGATTATTGTGATGAGTCGCTTATGATTCATAACTATGAGATTTCTACCTATGACTATTGGGGTTAATTGCTTAAGACTATTATAGTTGATTTTTCATGCCCATGATGTGCACCGAATTGGCATTTTGGTTGGATCGTATACCTAGGGTGTGGCTTGCTTAGTTTATTTGCTATTATGTATACCAAAACCATTGGATCCATTATCCTTGTATTTGGCTTGCTTTTGCATGCCTATTCTTTTATGTTAGCTTTTACCATGACTATCGCCTTATCTTGCTAGACTTGAAATCCTCTATGCCAGTGATGTTGTAACCAATTATCTTAAGTTATGTAATGCTAGTCTTGTAACCCCTTTTATCGCTCCATGCTAGTCCCTTTTGCCTATCATAGTTTTGATGCTATTCCCTCTATTTCAAGATTTGGATTTATTTGTAGTATAGATTGATTCACGTTCACGTGCGATAGGAATACGATTTGGGGTAGATTAGGCAAAACATGAATTGTTTATGAACATGAATTATGAACTGGATAATAGGCAAAACTTGAAACATGAACATTGTTATAACTTGAATCTGGATGTGGGCATGAAACTTATCCTTGAAAACTTGACACGAACTTGACATGAAACTTGAACATGGTCATGACACTTAGAATGAACTAGAAAATGGCCAACTCGAGGTTGGATTGAGTTTGCAGTGTAAATCTGGCCGGAATCGCCCGGCAAATCCAGTTACTGCAAACAGTAGGATCCAATGTGAGTAGTTGGTCATATCGCACTTGAAAACCCGAGGTTAGACTGAGTCGTGGTATAAATCTGCCCGGAACCGCCCGGCATATCCAGTGACCACAACAACAGGTCTAATGTGAGAGGTTGGGGTGCATTAATGAATTAATGCCACATGATAGGGTTAAGTCATGAACATGAAAGACAACACTTAACCAACTTGAAATATGATTGGTAGGGTTAGGTCATGAACTTGAACGACAACACCTAACCAACTTAACACGTGAATGGTAGGGCTAAGTCACGAACTTAAATGACAACACTTAGCCAACCTGATATACTAGACTGATGGGTTAAGTCTCGAATTTAAATGACAACACTTAACCTACTAGACGGAAACCCTAGTTATGCGGTCTGTTTCAGCAGTAACCCACTAGATGTATCATGGTACCCTGGGACTAGGCAGGGTGGGGCACGATTACTGGGTTGATTGTAAGCGACCAGAATGATGGCTGTGTAGGTGCGCCAGTGTAGGTTCTAACGGAGTGCAGACATGCACACACTCCGGAGCAGAAAAAGTAGGCATTGGGCATCAGTAGGTTTATCTGTGCATTCTTGATTCGTGTCGGTGGTTGGCACCATAGGGCTTGATACACTCTATGGTGGACCTAGCACAGGTGACTACATTCGTGATTGGGCCGTATGACACTGAACACAACGAGCTAGAACTTGTAGGGAGCCGATCGATTAGCGGATCGTTCCGTTGGACCTAGCAATAGGTCATTCACGATTTTGGGCCAAGGGATTATTTCATGATTTATACTTAACATGGGTTGGGCTATTAGTACAGTTAGTGCAGTGGACCTTGAACATGCGATGCTATACTTGACCTATGCTTGATTCATCATGTTATCTTAGTCTATCTTGTCCATCTTGACATCATACTCATGTTAACTTTCAGTTTATACATGTCATGTTACCTTTACCTGTTTTTATGCTGAAAGTCACTTGGACTTACCAGTCTTTATGACTGACCCGTTTTCTTTCGCCTCTTTTTCTTTCGTCCCCCCCCCCCAGGTTCTCAGGGAGGAAAGTCTAGCACTTAGCTGGGATTCTGCTTGCTTTCCATCAGCTCATGTACGGTTTGGTCTTGAGCTATGCTATGGCTGCACGTCTGCTATTTTTGGGGAATAATTTACTTTTGTTATTTTAAGTTTATGCTTCTTTATCTAGAACTTGATGTAATGAAATAATGGCAACTTGTACTTTGGATACATGAGGTTTTGACTCTTTTCTTGAAAGTAATAAGATTTGGTTTTTAATTTCTACCGCTGCTTTATTTGTGTTCTACCTTGTGATATCTCTGTGTATGTTTACCTAGATAATGCTCCACCAAAACTAGTGCATTCCCTTTTTGAGTGACCCTAGTGGAGGTGGGGTGTTACACTGCCCGTACAAAATTGGGCACCCAAGAGTTTAGGGAAAACAAAACAAAATAAACTCTGGGTCAGTCATGGGACTGGTATGAGTAAACAGTTTAAAACAGCTTGAACAAGTAAAAGATATCTCATAAGACCACACCGTATAACGGAACGGGTTTTTCCCTTATGAGAATCCAAACTATCTTTATATCAAAAACCTTTTGATATTATAATAATGCCTACCAACCACAATACAATAATCATTTAGCAGAAACGCTTTCATCGCACGTTCTACATATATAGTATACAATCAAAACCGCAAGCACGTATTGGGTAATGGATTTCCAACTATGACAAGGTATGGAACCACCTACCGCTGGTGTATCTCTAGAGGAGAATACACCGAGTTCAACAAGAACGTCTTGCAACTCAGCCACACATGACCGACCACTCATTTCTCTTGAGTGTATCGAATGTACATCACCAACGGTTGGGATCAGCAACCATTTCCCGATAAGGGACTGATACAGATTAAAGAAGCAAATGAATATTCTCTAGATAGGTGATAATACACCCTAATGGGAGCTAACCACATAGCCATGCTACCTGTCCGATTTTTGGCAATTCCCGGTTGTTGAGGTTAGAGGCTACGATTACTTTCCATTCATTGATAACACGATCACTTTGAATGCCACATTATCAGATCCGTTAATCACTAATTGGTTTGCATAAATATTCTGGATGTTATGCTAAGGGAATAAATCCATTGCAACCATATATATTTATACAGACTAACACATTCGATCATTGGAAATACTCTGTCAGACACTTGTCCATATACGTTCGTCCTGGGACTGAACGAAACCAAAGGCACTATTCAGTACATCCATCCTAGGCAAATCTCTACCTAGGACTTATACAACATCCCTTGTACTTTACTCCGTCTTCAATATATTCAGCATACTTGGTTTGCAACGCTTATGCCAGTACGGAGTGGTTCTTTGGATTAAGAATCCAACCGGTCTCTCCATATTAACAACGTTAAAATGGTCAAAACTTTGATAGTTGGTGATTTAACTATCAAATGAAAAATGTCCATGTACACACAACGATCTTATTTCCAAATGGAATTATCGATCACATCATCAAACATATATATATACACATATATATATATATATATTCATATTTCCTTATTTTCTATATTAATAAAATATATGTTATTAACTCTAGAAAACATTCCCATTGCATATTAACATATCACTATTCTTCCACATCTATCAGACTCTAACTGTAAACTAGTAAGAGAACAACTTCCTAAGTATAAACCCCGAAGGCCGAAACCAACATCAGATCGATACTCAAAAAGTTGTTCAACTCAACTAATTTCCAGTCAGTTTCTAATTCTGTTTAACTCTATTTCTTTAACTCCATTGATTAACTTCTTATCAACACGATCAATTTAAATCGGCAAATCATTTGCTTTTAAATCATCGTTCACTTTAAAACGTATACCTCCCAGGATTTTATTTATAAAATTCCTTTTCGTTTATAATATCCTATTTTAAGTTCGTTTCATTATCGAATTATATATATATATATATATATATATCGATATATCGATTTCTAGTTTATCAAATCTTCTTAAAAATATTCTAACTCCTTAAATTCCCGGAAAAAATCGCCATAACCTCCTTTGTATCGGTAGCATCGGGAAAATCCCCAAACTGCCACATAGGCCCTCTCCAATCAAAAAGAAAAAGGAAAAGCCAAACGGCTAGCCGATACGGCGCATAAAATCTCATATTCAAATTAAATACATACCTTTTTGTCGAGCATTATATTTATACTCTTCTAACACTTCATTTCAAACCTGTCTCATGTATATCCGTTATTTCTAATTCATTTCAACTTACTACACTGTTTTTAACTCAACTCGTTAATTAATTCGTTAATTAATTCACTTGTATATTTGAACATGACATGTTCAAATATATTTTCAACCTTCTTATGAACAAATTGAATTCCATTTCACTTACATTTCATATATTCAAATTCCATTTTCAATTCTATTTGAATTCTATATTCAAACTCCATTTGAATTTCTATATTCAAATTCTATATTCAAACTCCATTTGAATTTCTATATTCGAATTCTATATTTGAATTCATATTTGAATTTTTTATATCCAAACTCCATTCAATTTCTAAAAACAAATTCCATTTAAATTTCTATATTCAAATTCAAAATTTGAATTCCCTTTATTTAAATTCCATTGGAATTTAAAATATCCATATTATCCAATTTATGGTTTTCACATTTCTTTGTAAACATCGCCTTATATTACTTGTTTATATATATTAAAACAAGTCTCGACTTCAACTTCATTTGAAATAAATATTTTACTTTGGAAAAATAAATTTCCCTTTATTTAAATTCCACTTGTATTTATATTTCCTGAATTTATCAAATGATAATTCATTTCACCTCCTTTTTAAACTTTGTTTACAAACAAACTACTTGATTTAAATATTCAAAACAAGTTAATATTTTTATTCTATTCGAATTTCAAATTCTATTTAGAAAAAAAATAGAATTTCCCTTTAAAATCTCAAATATCCTTTCCAAGATATTTTTATAAATTAACACTTAGGCCCAATGATATTTTATTTCAGGTTTTCTAACACATCATATATGACAATATATATGCAAACAAATAAACAAACAGATAATATATTTTTGAGGGATCCAGTTGGATCTCTCCAACCTGTTTTCCTGCATCCAAATAAATTAGTCAACATAATATAATACCCATCCTGCTTCGAGGCAGGACATCGCGGTATGAAGGTCATCCACTATATATATTGTGGGCCGCATAGGGAAATCATCCGCTAATGATACCGCGGGCATCCGCTAATGATACTGCGGGAATCCAACCACCAATATATATGTATAATAGCCACAAACACCAGTCCTAAATAACTAATATATATTTTAATAATCACAAATGATAACAAATAAATAAATCCATCCAAGCAGCCAACAATTCATTTTTAACGATAAAATAAATTTCGAAGTGAGATTTACTCACCGTGATTTTTATTCGATCTATTCTGATTCCAATTTTGATTGCTGATTATGAAATCCTCGGCTAAGAATTTCTCTACCGACTTTGTTTGAAAAAAAATCTCGTATACGCCTAGTATGATATTTCTTAGTCGATATGACTTATAAAAAAATTTATGATCTTAGATATAAATTGAACTAACTTAATTTAGAAAAAAAGAAAAACATTAAATAAACTAATTTTGTTTACCTTAATATGTTTTAAACCCTTCCTTTTAAACTCTTTTCCTCCTTCTGAAAATAGAGCCAAGAATCCATTAAACATCACCATTAAATCATGATGCCCCTCTCTTTACTACCAATATCCGACAAGTAGCACCACCATTTTCTTTCTAACCCTTTTTCTGCTTTACCGATTTGGAAAAACAGGGCCTGCTTCAGGGAGTAGACCCAAAATACTTTCATCGATGAACCCCTTTTACCACCGCGTTACCAGGTTAACCCCTCGCATCCTCCTCCTCTTGAGTGTTGCGCCATACCTCGATGATCGGAACCCTCATTAGTGACCAACGAACTGACCCCTAACCTCCAGCTTTCGATCCCCTAGGTCATGCTCTCTATCGTTGCCCCTAGCATCACGACTTCGATTTCTGCACCTCCAGTATCCTCGCGAACTACATCCGTAACCCCCTGGTTTGAAATCGAGCCACCCACCTAAAGTGTTTTCGCACCATCGTGTTATTCGAGAGGAGCTTTGATTTTTAAACGGTTTTGGAAGGAAATGATAAAGACCGGATTTTGTTTCAAAAGCTCGCGGTTTTCGATTTCTAAATTTGAGGAATTCATTGTTCGTTGGTTACAGAAGGATCAACCTTTCCTAAAGCCTATAATTTGGCAAATGAAATCAGAGGAAGGGAATGCGTTATATAGAAGGGGAAAGGGAACCTAACGTAGCATTATCATCCTTCATTCATTTACTAGTGGTAAGGAAAGGGGACACATCGCTTCTATTTGGTGGTGGGGAAAGGAAGATGTGTTCAATTTTCTACCTTATGATTTTTAATGGTTATAAATATAGGTGTATATATTAAAATTATCCATAATTCCCTAACTCCTTTTTGAACGCAACAAGGGTCGTTTCTAGGGTTATAACACTATTCTGAACACACTGGGATAGGTCACGAAGTCCAATTCGATCATATGGTGAAGATATTATTTTAAATTGATATAAATTAAATTCAACACAATTTATTCTGCGAAAATAAATTAATATTATTATTGGAATTTAATCCATAAGTCTGAACTGTATTTAATTCAGTTGTAAATCTTGAACTGGATTATTTTTCGTATTACAATGGTTTAATATATTCGATATTAAATTGAAATTGATTATTAAATTAATAACTTAATATAAAAATTCACTTATATTATCAAATCAATATTTAAATTAAATATTAAATATTCAAAATTAACCCATAAGAATCCGAGTCATTACAAGTCCTCTTTGGCTGCTGAGGAGAAATCTTGCTCTGCTGATCAGATGTTGTAATACTTATTCCTTCGGCTTAAGTGAAGGTTATTATTTAATCGAAATTCTAGAAGGAGTCTAGGACTGGACGTATGACGATGTTTCAAACCAATATAAAAATCTATGGTGACATTTACTTTTATTTACTACATGTATTATTTACTATATCTTTCGTACTTAGCTTATTATACATAATTCCTTATTTCTCGATCCTATAATCTTTTCACAAATGAGAACAAGAAAGGAAGGTCAAACCAGCCCCCAAACTGAAACCTGTCTAGACGAGATAGGATCCTACTGGGACCTTCTTGGTTGTTACACCAAATATATGCCGATCTGACAAAAGAAAAATCAGATAGCTAGATTGGATAACGAAGGAATTGAATTCCTCCAATGCTGCATGGTTGATTGAAGAACCGTCACATTCTTGGATTGGCAAGACATGATGTTGAAATCACCTCTTATAACAGAAGGGACATGGCCATGAACAGAAAGAATATCAAGCCATAGAACCTGACGCTCGACCCGATCACATTTCGCGTAGACCACCGAAAATAGAAAAGGAAGAGGGAAAGACCGGAGGGAGAACTTGATCAAAAGAAGTTGAGCCGAGTCGAAAATAAACCGCACAGACACGTCTTTGGCCCATAAAATCCAAATCTTATTAGAAATGTTGAGGATGCCTCCCAAAATTAAGGAGAAGGACGATATCAAAACACTCCCATCCCCATGAAGGGCTGTTGAAGAGCCACTAGAGAAACTGAATGTTTCTTGATAATGCGCTTAAGACGCGCGAGCTAGGCATCATTTCCAACCCCTCGGATATTCCAGAATAAGAAGAGCCATTGCAGAAATAAAAAAGAACCAAATAAAAAAAGGCAGATGAAGGAAAACATTCAATGAAGATAAAGGGTACGACGAGCAGATCTAACTATCTTCTCGGACGTAGTGAGAGAACGAGGAATGGTGCAAGGAGTTTGAAGCTGTCGCTGAGAGCTCCTATGAAAGGAAAGGGAAGTAGACTATCCTGACGACACGAAACAATAGCCACATTGAACACTAAGGAGGAGGTTAACCACACCCGACAAAAGGACCTCTCGTCGGGACATGTCTAGATGATTTAATTAGCAAGAATGAAAGTTCCTAGCTAAAGGATCCAATCGGGCATTAATGCCCTTAATCTCGTCTAAAATAAGAAGAGGAATGGAGTGCGCCCGAGTCGGAGAAACAAAAGGGGAAGTAGATGTCAAGGCATCGACCAATGACGTCTCTAATTGATGTGCGGATTTCACTATTGTAGATAAGTCATCAAATTGACAAACCTGCACGGCAGTATACATCTTGTATTGGAAAAGAGTCACAAAAATGGGGAGGTGCGGAAACCCGTGGATCAGCGAAAAGATCGAATCAAACATGGAAGGTCCCGCGACGATAAACGATATATAGGCAACAATAGGAGTGTTGTCTATATACCATTGATCATCAAAGGAGAACCTCACCACCCAATACACACCAACCACGCACCAACACAGTTCCCAACACAAACCTCAAAACAACGTTGTCACAACCAAGTCATTGATTAGTTTGGTGTGGATACAAGAGAGATCCCGAACCTGCCAAGACCGATATAAAGCACAATCGATGAAAATTGTGAGAGTAGGAACAAACAACCAGAAAGTGACTACTTTGATTCTCAACAACACAACAATGAAAGAATGGCCTCTAAGACCACAAGGAACAAACACAAACAGTAGGAGCAGTCTAGCAAATAAACAAACCCCATGGCCATGTCTGGTTAAGACAAAAACCCCATGTAACCAATCGAAAACAAAACCACAACACTAAAAAAAACATCTGGAGCGAAAGAAAACACATAATCCACCAGAGAATGACAAACTATCCCAAATAACAAGAAAGAAGCAAATAGCGACCGATAAAAATGTGCCATAACAACACAAAAATAATCGGCAACCGCCACACTTAGCATACCCGAAACAGTTTTAGAAAAATGCAAAAAAGGAAAGCCACACAACTTGACACCACGCCCCACTGAGAAAGGCTCAGTACCAACTGCCACTGGCGGCAGCCCCAAGCCACAAATATCAACAAAAGGGGGACCACAACAATAAACACAATTGCAGAGAATTACTGAAAATAACATAGCAAAGAGACATAGGGAAAACTTGTAGTAAAGGTAAAGCATGTGCAACATCTCACAAACCGACCAACAATGAACACAAACCCACAACCGTTAAACAACCGACGTAGGCCTCGCTAGCAATTTCGATCACTAGCTGCATTCATTGAAAACTGACATCCCACCTCCCAGTCGAATTCGAACGGCAATCCACCAACCAATGCCTAGATTTACGACCCTTTAGCCAGCTTTAGCCATGACGAGGCATAACAGTCGACTTCTCCATACTTGCACCTTTAGAAATCTCAACCGACTCCTTGTCACAACAAATTGGATCGAAACTTTTGCAAACATCAAAGGGGCAATGCACAAATTAGTGCACCACCACTTACAGAAACCGACGCATTTACCAGCCTTGAACGAGTCCTCAAAGAGGAAAATGTCAGTTTCATCTGCCTAGCACAACCGTAACCACCCAACCGACTACCAGAACGACTTTTTACCTGGATAGCAGTACCCATTGCAGGCCACTTCGCCTGCAATGACGAATAGCAAAAAATAACTTTCGGTAAGAAGCGAACAGGAAGCACCACTTCTTCTCTACCAACTCCAAAAGAATCCACCATCCTCGTGGAATTAGAGAGGACACCAACGGAGCTGGGCTCACGAGCTGGCCGAGATGGCCAAACATCGAAGACAGCCACCACTGACAATGAAGTACAGGGCCTCAACTCCATAAAGAACAAGCCGACTATAATAAAGCGATGACGGGCCAACAACTCAAAAGCTTTCAATGAAAAAACCTCAACCAGACAAGTAGAGGAATTGACCAGAGTCACCACGACAGAAGGCCCAATCGTCGAAGAAACATCCTTCAAAATAACATCAATAGAAGGGCAGCGCCTAACAAACAAGCCAAACGCTTGAAATCCCAAACATGAGCCTGAAACCATCAAACCCTGAAAAATCCAAATGCCGAAAATTGGGAATCAAGACAAGCGTCAAACACTGCCACCAGAAGATGAGAAACCGCAGGGAATCAAACAAATTAAAAGCGAATACAAGAAGTAGCAGAAGAATTGCTCAGAGAAGAGATGAGGAGGCAGTCATAGAAAGAGCCATTGAGCGGTTCTTTTTTTTTTTTTTTTTTGCTATCTGTAATGTACCTTATCATGTCTTTTGATAAAAGATAGCAATGAGAAAGAAAAAAGTGTAGTTAACGTCATTTGAACTGAATTACTTAATAATTTTAATCGTTTTCTTACTTCTATTTGCATATAATCCAACATATTATATTATAAGAATATCCACGTATTGTAATTTGATTGGTAAATCACTGCTACCGTTGGTTTTGAAAAAATATTACCGATGTTTTATTCTAAAAAAGGGTAAATTTACCATTATCATACTGATTATATTGGTATATTGATACTAATCAAAAATGGTAATCGATTGTTGGGTAATGATAGATTTATCGTCGCCAAAGCTTACCATCGCTTGTCGTGGTTCTTCATCATCAAGGTGCTGAGGGCTTTTGGGTTTCCTGAACCCCTTATCGATGTTGTCAGGAGGCTCATCTCCAACTGTTGGTTCTCCGTTCTCATCAACGGATCAGCCATAGTCTATTTCAAATCTGGAAGAGGCCTTCGGCAGGGAGACCCCTTGTCCCCCTCCCTTTTCGTCATTGCGGCCGAGGCTTTCATTCGAGGTCTTCATGCTCTACCGATAGCTGATCAGATTCATAGGTTCGATATCCCTAGGGGTTGTCCGTTTATGTCTTCCTTGTCTTTTGCGGACGACATCATCAATTTCTCGAATGGCTCTCGTCGTTCTATCCAGTCCCTTATGGCCTTTATTAGGCGGTATGAGAGTTGCTCGGGATAACTCGTGAACGCTTCTAAAAGCTGCTTCGTGCCTGCAAAAGATCTGTCTGCGATTAGGTCCTCTTGGATCGAGTCTACCACTGAATTTAAAGCGGCTCCCCTCCTTCTTCCTTACCTGGGCATAGTTCTTCACCGAGGTAGGAAGCTCAATGCCATCTTCGATCCCCTAACTGACAAAGTCAGGGGCAAGATTATTTGGCGGAATGCTTCCCTTATTTCCTAAGCTAGTAAACTTGTCCTCATCAAGTTTGTCCTGGATTCGCTGAGATCCCATGTTTTTGCTGCTATGACTCCCACTGCTTCTTTCTTCCGCTCCTTCCGGTCCTTGGTTTCAGCTTTTTTCTGGAGAAGCAAGGACAATTCGTTGCGCTATCACTGGATTTCTTGGAACACCATTTGTCGTCCCAAATGTGAAGGAGGCCTTGGTCTCCGAAACCCTAAGAACATTTTTTTGGCCTTTGCTTGCAAGCTATGGGCGCGGTTTGGAGAAGAAAACTCCCTTTGGGCGTCATTCCTCCATGCCAAGTACCGTAGGCTTGCTAATGCGAATTACACCGGTACCACGTCCTATGCTAGTGAGACGTGGAAACAGATGCAATTCGTAAAAGGCTTAACGGATGCTCATAGGGGCAGAATCATTTGGGACGACAACCCGTTCTCGCTGAAGGTGGCATGGAATTCGATTAGGACTCCTAATCCACGTCTTCGGGTTTTCAGTTTCGTTTGGAATGTCCATATTCCGCCAAAGGTTTCTCTTTTTATGTGGAAAACCTTGCATGACTGTTTGTCGATAGATGGGAATCTTCAACGGATTGGTATTCCGCTTGTGTCAAGGTGCAGATGCTACGTTTCTAGCCGTTCCGAATCTTCTTTTCATCTGTTAGTGTCTGGTTCTTGTGCCCGGGCTGTCTGGAATTACTTCGGGTGAAACACCCCACCTCCGTTAGGGTCACTCTCAAAGGGAATGCCCTAATTTTGGTGGAGGTTTATAAGTATAAGTCACAGATATACAAGACAGATATAAGAACACATATTTTTGAACAACGGAAAACAACAACAACTTTTATTTCAACAAAATACGTGTTACACAAACCATGTCATAAATTGTCTTACAATACTTCCAAAAACATAACATCTTCATAACTGTCTTGATTACATTATTTAAAGAAGCATAAAGAAAACATAAATAAACTGCATAAGTCCCATAATTGCTGTCCAAAGCCATAGTCCAAAACGAAAAGATCCAAGCAATACATTCTTTCTCTTCAAGCTGGATGTGAAAGCTGGTCAAGCTGCGGTATTCCCTCCCTGTGGACATAGGGGGGGGGAACGAAAGAAAAGAAGGTGAAAGAAAAGTAGAGTCAGACATAAAGCCTGAGTAAGTCTAGGACTATTCAGTCTATGAATAAAGAACTGGGTATGATAAGTATAAACTGGAAAATGGGAAAGCACCATAAACTAAGTTAAGTTGTCTAGGGTCGAATACACTATCGTACCCCATATTAATCTCTGTACCCATATAAACTAGTTCCCAACAGGCACCCCATAATCAGGGTGAAGTGATCCATTTCTGATGATCGGCTCCTACTCGCATAGTTACCTATGTCTTACGGCCCCCGATGTTGTAGTTACCTATGCTGGTCCCACCATGTGGTGTATCAAGTCCCATGGTGGCGGCCCGACACAATTCTAGAATGCACAGGTATGCTACCGGTGCCCAGTGCCTTATTTTTCTGCGCCGGAGTGTGTGCACGCCCGCACCCCGTTAGAACCTACACTGCTGCACCACCGCCGTTGATTTGACCTCTTACAGTCAGCCCAGTAATCGTGCCCCACCCTGCCTAGTTCAGGGTATCCTGATACACCTTGTAGGGTTACTGCTGAAAAGGGTCCCCCGCTACTAGGTTTTCTATTTCTAGCCAACATGTTAAGTTGGTTAAGTGTTTTATAAACCTAACCCCCAATCAGTCTGTATGGTTTAGCATGTTCCATTTTGATTAAGTATTAATATAGTTTACTTAATCCTATCAATCCTGACTCAGCCTTAATTGTCTTATTAAAGCCTCGACCTCTCACATTAGACAGGTATTGTTGTGGCTGCCTGTTGCCGGTTGGGTCCGGGCAGTCTTACGCTACAACTCAGTCTAACCTCGGGTCCTTATTGGGCTCCCACATTGGATAGGTATTGTTGTGACTAATGGACAGCCGGGCGGTTCCGGGCAGGTTTACATCACAACTCAATCCAACCTCGGGTTAAACACATCGTATTTTCTACATTTACATATTTTGTCTCTTTCCTTTTTATATGTAAATATTTGCGGCCCATTATTCAAATTCATCTTTATTGGTTAAAATTTATTTATGCCACTTAATTGTTTTTCAAGGTTGTTGGCATGCGTCAAACATGCCAACACATATGTTCTATATTTTAACCCAAACGTCATTACCCCCGTTTTACACGTTCGCTACAATATAAGATATGTTGGGTTTAACATTTAAACCCAACTTAGCCATATGAAAAGGGGAGGCTTATAACATGGTGTTTATAAGGTAACATAAAAAAGGGAGTGTGAACGCATGAACTTGCAACATAACGATTCAATTAACATAAATTAGGCACAGCTGAACTTGCATTGTAATAGCATATAATCATGGCATAAACGATACTTAAACATGAATCATTCTATTCATATAATCATGGCATAAACAATACTTAAACATGAAATCATGTTTTTTAGTCTATTCATGTAAACTTGCAATTAGAATGTAAATCTAACTTAATTATGTGTCACATATATCACCATATGATTTTGATAACAACTTAGGCCTAAAACATGTTTTCAACTAGGCATAATACCAAACATAGTTTAGTCAAGTTCATAAAATGCTTACTTTTGTTTTTAATACAAAAGCATGATTTGCCAATTCCAACATAGATTCATATAAACCATAGTACTTAGTCGAATCCAATTACACACGAAAAGTGATCATAAAAGTATGTACATCATATTGGCATAATAGTGAATCATATACTTGCATGAATCCCAAATAAAATACAACATATGGTTGTTAACATGAATCATGTACTTGTATGAATCCCTAAATGAAATACCACAACATATGGTTGTTAACATGAATCATGTACTTGTATGAATCCCAAATAAAATACCATAACATATGGTTGTTAACTTGCAAATATCCAATCGTATACCATAACATTTCCAAATCGTTTAGAATCAAAATAACATACAAGTATAGATTATTATCGCCACAATTCCATTTCGTTATTAGCTTCCAACGTAAATCACATACTTGCAAATATCCAATCGTATACCATAACATTCCCAAATCGTTTATAATCAAAATAACATACAAATATAGATTATTATCGCCACAATTCCATTTCGCATTTTACACAAATCAAACGCAATTAATTATTCACATCGGAATAGCACTCTACTTACAACGTATGACGAATCTTCAATTCAGGAATCTGAATTCTGAATTTGGAGATGCTATCCTTTGTTGTAGGCGTTGTTTTGATTCAATTGACGTTGCTTTAAGCTTTCAAATTATCTCCTAATTGTCTCTCTATTTCTGACGGCTATTCTTAGTCTCTCCTCAGCAGCATGACGGTCTCATCTCCATTTTTGTTTGTGTGAATTAGGGTGAGTCTTAGGTCCTTTTTATAGAGTTTGTGAGTTGATTTAGACCGTTGATGGAGCTTGGTTTAATAATAGCCGTTCGTTCGAAGGAGAGACCAACCAGGAGCTGACACCTAACCCAAGTGACAAGTCAAGGCTCAGAAAATCAACCAAACACAGACCAGGCCAGCCAGGGGGGCTGGGTTCGACCTGGCTCAGGGGCCAGGTCGACACCCCAGTCGACACCGTGTCGACTTGGCAGTCGACACGGGTGACCCAGGTCGACTTGGCAGTCGACACGGGTGACCCAGGTCGACTGCCCAGTCGACCTGGTTAGCCCCAGGTCGACTGCCAAGTCGACCTGGGTGCCTTGGGCGGGAATTTTCCCGCCCTGGCCAATCCCGCCCGATTTTGAATTTCGAATTGGTTTTTCTGAGCTGTTTTGGTCTGTTTGAATTTTAAACTGAATTCTGAAACTTCCGGAGGCCATAACTTCTTCATACGGAGTCCGTTTTACGCAAACTCAGACTCTTTTCAAGCAGAATTCCGAGACGAACGCAATGGCGTATCCCGTTTCCCTTAATTCTTTGATTTGAAATTAATTATACTTTAATTTGTGAATTTCACTGTTATAGAATACACGGGGTGTTACATCGGGAATCTGATGGGTTGTCGAGGTAATGCCACCTCGACGGAAGATTTGCTAAGGCTTTGGTGGTCCGACACCTCTTGCAAATCTTTTCTTCTATTCTTCTGTGTCTGATTCCTCGTCTTATATGCTGGCACATTTGGTGTGCCAGGAATAAGGCAATCTTTGACGAAGTGAAAATTGACCCTCCAATCATTATCCGGAAAGTTAGCAACGATGTGTTCCTTGCTTTCCGTGATAGGCCGTTCAAGGGTGTCATTGGTACCCGTTCTAGGAGATTGGTTGTTTCATTTGACGTTTTGTCGATAACGGCCTCTCCTAGGACAGGCATTGGCTGATTGTTTGTTTTTATTGTTTTCTTGCTTTCTGCTTTTCTTTTTTATTTATACTTCTTACTGTTTCTTTTCTTCCCCCCTCCCCCGGCGCCCCCGGGACTAATGTTGTTTGCTTAGTTTGCAGATTGCATTTGTTAGGTGTTGGATTTGAGCTGTCAGCAGATTCTTGGCGGTCTAGTGGCTAGCCACTGGAGCAGATTCCTTGCTCGCGTGTCCCTCTTAGTCTTCTCGGAGCTTGAGGAGCTGGAGTTCTCACTGTTTCGGGGAAGTCTTCTGGTTCACGAGATCGCTGTTTTTTGGATTCATTGAATCTGGGTTAGCTTTCTAGCATGCAGAGCTCTAGGACGGACTGGTCTCTGCTTTACTAGTTTTCTGTCTCGCTGGTCTTAGAGACTGGTTTTCCTGTTGTGCTTCTCATCCGTTTAGCCATTTCGTTCTATGTGTTGCTCTTTTTTTGTTGTATTTTGTTTTTTCTGTAGAGACTATTGTGTTGTGTAGGAGTAGGATTACTTCATTTTCGGGTGGTGGCTTTGCCGGAACTCGATTGTGAAGTAAGATGAGCGGTGGTTTATCCGGAGCTCATCTACCCTTCTCTCTACACATACATGTAGTCATTTACCGACTAGTTCCTTGTGGGTTACCTGCCAGACATGTTGGCAGTTTTTGTGGACATTTTGGTCCGTTATATATATGCACTTTTTTGAAGGAAAAAAAAAAAAAAAAAAAAGACCAATGCATAGTATGGTTTCAAGGTTTCGTGATACGATTCTTTGTATGCAAGTGAGCATTTCTGAATTCTCTTAAAGGAGGCAAAAAATTAACTAATCAGAATTTAACGTGGGCTAAAGGATAAAGAAGGCGCGACCGAGCACTTGGAACTCATGGGCTTGAAAACCTAGACCCATTACGCTACTCATCTACTAGCTATTTTTTTTTTTTCTTCAACAGAAAACAAATTCAAAACCCAAATAAACTCTTCTGTCTTGCCCTATTCCTCAATAATCAACTCCATTTTTTTGCGCCTCTTCCTTTTCTCTGTCCATCTCAACCATGAGCGCTTCTTCTTCCTCTAAAGTTCCGATCCCCCACAGTCTGAAGAAAACTATCCAAAACCTGAAGGAAATCGTGAAGAATCACAGCGATGAGGAGATTTACGCAATGCTTAAAGACTGCAACATGGATCCGAACGAAACCGTGCAGAGGCTCCTTATTCAAGGTTTTTAAAAACCCATTTCGTCCTTTCCGACTTCTGTGTATGTTCTGATTCGGGTTGTGCGCTAGTATTGTGATTTGTGGTGATTAGGGATGAATAATGGATACCACGGTGGTTCGTTTTTAGGGTTTATGTTATTCGTTATTGGATATTAGTTCGTGTTTTATTTTAGGCGGGTTAGACGTGATTTTATCATGAGTATCGAATCCAAGGTGTCAGTTTTACGTAGATCTGTATTGTTACTTAAGTGTCTTGCTTAAACTAAACTCAAACATAATGTTATCTTTTCGTTTAGCATGACTAAAACTATTGGTACACAATTTGTGTTCCCAGTGCAGTCTTAGTTTGACAAATTATACTGAACTAGCTAATTAGAAAGCTATGCATGCTGTTTTTGGTTGACCTATGTTAAATACTTCAAATTTAACTATGTACTAGATTTAGCTTGTGGACAGTGAATGAATTTAGCTGTAAAAACTCAAAACAGCGTATATGATTTTTCTAAGATAAGAGGTGTATTTGGAAATTCACCCTGTTCTTATTTTACTGTCAAGACTTATGTTTTGTTTTCAATCCCAAAACGACAATAAAAACTAGGTGAATGGTGCTAGCCACTACTAAAAAAGTATGGACTTCGAGTGCTAACCCAGGTTGGCTTGGATTTCATTACTTTTGGTAGTTGTTAAATTTGAATTCTCTAGGTTATGTTGTGTTGGTAATGAACTTGCTTTATTTTTAGTAATAGTTATATGCTAATGTCATTTCTCAATTTCACTCATTTGAGTACAAAATTAGCACAAAATGGTTCTTTTTTACTTTCAGAGGCTTAAGTTACAGAGTAATCGTATTGCACAAATATGTCTACAGAAGTATCATTCGTCATGCCACTTGCATCCGTATCAAGTGATTTCTCTCTGCCAATACCCAACGTATGTAAATAGAAAAGAAATAAAGAGTTTGACCGCTGAGGTATTCAAACCGATGCCACCAGCAAGAGGATTATGTACTACATCATATTTTCTTAACTCAGACTAATGTTCGACTATAAAACACACTACAGACACAATATTAAGAAGCACTAAAATAATGAAATTGTAATAAATTCAGCCTACAAAAGTCAACATATGGTGCAGAGCAGAATGCGCCAGATTATAAATTTATTTATATGACGGGAGAGTGCAACAAAAATCCAAATAGATACAAAACAGGAAAGACTACGTAAATTGTTGGCCTTCTTTCAATAGATGCTGCACAATTTGCAAAATGTAACTTGCTAACCAAGATCGTTACAAAATAGATCTTTTGTACTGATATGATATATATTAAAAAAAAAAAAAAAACTTTAATGCTACAATGGGTGAGAGTGGAGCGGTTAATGTTGAAACACATGAGCATTGCGTATGGTGTAAACCAAAGGTAAAGTTTGCTATTTTCTTGACAGAAGATGTCAAGATGTCGCTAGTAACTCTGCTCTATAAAGGGCATTGGAAGAAAAGAATTAAATGAGATGCCTGTGGATCAAATTTTAGAGGTAGGTAAGGTCTAAAAGAGAAATCACATTTTTATTATCCTTGTAAGAGACACTAGCATTCTCGCATCATTATTAAATTAGAGACCTTTATCCTTCTATAGTATGATGTGTTAGGTGCCATATTTCCTCCTAATTTGAGCATTGCACATGAAATTGTGCTTTCTCACAAGCAAACTAGGTTATATTGATAAGTTGTTATGTATGCATAGAAGTAGATTTAAGGAAGGCCTATGACTCAACTGCCTTGCAATTTGTTCTACTAAATATGAGCATTGTGTATGGCGTAAACCAAAGGTAAAGTTTGTTATTTTCTTGACAGAAGATGCCACTAGTAACTCTACTCTATAAAGGGCATTGGAAGAATTAAATGAGATGCTTACGGATCGAATTTTCAGAGGTTGGAAAGGTTTGAAAGAGAAATCATATTTTTTATTATCCTTGTAAGAGACACTAGCATTCTTGCATCATTATTAGATTAGAGACCTTTATCCTACTACAATGTGATATGTTAGCTGTCGTGTTTCCTTCTAATTTGAGCATCACGCATAAAATAGTGCTTTCTCACAAGGTTATATTGATAAGTAGTTATATGTTTAGAAGTAGATTTAAGGAAGACATAACTCAACCGCCTTGCAATATGTTCTACAAAGTATGAGAATAGTGCATTTCAAAAGAAAACCATAAAATTGATCAATGAAGTGATTGTAACATATTTTCATTGATGTACCAAGAAAACCCCATGAATTTGAGTATCTAGATGATTGACAAAAGATGACTTGTTTTTATTTATTTTTTCATGCAACAGTTACAATCAATAATCCTAAACACTTGCCAGTGAAATTTTACCTGTATTAATGATGAGTGAGACATGACACACCTAATATACAACGATGACTTGATGTTTGGCTAAGTTGATAAGAAAGCTAACAATGGATAAGAGACATATGTAAACTTATTATTTTTATGTAGATAAAGAAGAATTAACCAATATGCATTTTACTACAATGATGTAAATATTACATATCAATAAATCCTCGGGGATGTCTTGTTGATGTAGAGTGCATAGAACTCAATATGTAGTGGGTTAAAGTGAAATAATGGAAATACATGCAACACATGAGATTGAATTATTCAAAGCTGACATTTTATTTTATTTTTTTATGCACCACTTACCAACTAATTAACCCAAAAACTTACTAGAGAAATTCCACTTGTGTTAAATAACAAGTTAGACGTGACACACCAAAATTATAGCGATGACATGATTTTGGCGAAGTTGATAAGAAAGCTAATGCAATATAGGAATTATGCATGAACTCTTTTGATGTTGGTATGAAACTAAGCAAATAAGATACAAACATAAATTTGTTAGTTAAGATACCTTGTTGACGTAGAATTTATGGAACTCAACTTGCGATGGATTGTGTACCATTTTTTTTTTGGAATGTTGGAAATGCGTTCAACGCACAAAAGCTAAAGCTAGGATCTTTCAAAAAATGAGTTTTTTTGAGATACTTGTTGGCATTCTAGCTTTCCTTTTGGTTGAATTATTCAAAGCAGCATATCCTATCATTATTCAAGTATGCATTCATACCTTTCAACTTCCGTTAATGAATTAAGCTAAGTATGTGCTAGATCTTTGGAGAGGAAAATCGTCAACATATCATGAAAACGATATACCAATGGAAGCATGATCAGGGGCGAACGTACTTTGAAGAGGTAGGGGTCAGCTGACCCCCCTCAATTTTTTTTCTTCTAAAAGCACTTTACATTTTGTCAAGCACCTTGTGTGCATATTTTACCAATACCACTTTGCATTCTGCCCCCCCCCCCCCCCCTCCCGGCGGAATTTTGATCCCTCTTGATTGAACGACTAGATTCACCCTTGAGCATGATGTTAAGGTTCAAGGATAAGAGAATTTGAAAATATCAACTAAGTTTTTAGTATGAATGTCTATCCATGGAGAACTCATAAAAGCTATGTAGACAAATCAATAGATGTTTGGATCAAGGATTTATTTATACTACATATAACTGAAGACAATTACACTATAAAAAAGGATGTTGAAGGCATGCAATCATGCATCTCAAATGATATGAGGAAAGTGTATGGTTGGTAATTGTATAAATGCATTAATGAAGCAATATCATAGTGGTGACTGGTGCACCTTGACTTGAAATGATGTGGCATGACAATAGCTATTTTTGTTTCTATAACGTAGCGCGCAAAAAAAATTCACACGACGGTAGAAGGCTTATTTGTTTTTTATTTTTAAGATGGTTGTGTAGGATCCAAATATACAAGAACTAGATCCTATTATATAATTATGTTTTAAATGTATACAAGGCTTTAAATCTCGGGTTCCGGTCACGTATCGTTCGGAAATTTTTGGGATCCAATATCGTATCGGGTGAGATCTCGGACGAGATAAATGTATATGAGTGTTCATCTCGGACCTTAAAATACATCTCGGAATGATCTTGGACATTCATAACAGTCAATTTATACCAAAAACTATTATAAATTATTCACTTGACAATAAATCCTTATTGAAAAGCATAGAAAATAATTCAGTCCAATTACCACAAAGAAAATAAAACAGTAAAAAAATAAAATTACATAGAAAAAGCCAATACCAATTAAACAAATCTTAAACTAATTACCAAAATTTGAATTTTCTATGAAACCGAACTTCATAGCAGTCAATTTATACCAAAAACAGATGTAAGTAGAAGAAACGAACATGGATTTTTTTCGTTTTCAACTTATAAAAAAACTAAAGTAGAAGAAACGAACATCAATTTATACCAAGAACATTTCGTTTTCAACTGAATTTCTGTTTGCAAAGAAACGAACATGGAAGAGTAAAAAATAACAAGTTGAAGAATAAAAAAACACCAAAGATGAAAGAGAAATAAAAGCACATTGAATTTGAGAATTGGGGATTTAAGGTTCAGGTTAAAATTAAGATCCAAAAATAAAGACTTGAGTTTGAAGATGAAGCTTCACGAAGAGGAAGAGGAATAGAATGCTTTCCTGGAAGAAGAAAACCCTAGGCATGTCACTTACATGACTTGAGAATAAACTAAAAGATCTGGAGTGAAATAAAGCAACAAAGGTTTAGTTTGTTTATATTGAAAAAAGTAAATTGGGCCTTAATTATAAGTTACATACATAGGTCCAACTCATTATAACAATTAAAATTCAAAATGTACCAATTTCGGCCGAGATCTCGCAAATAAATTTCGTCCGAGATTTCTTCTGAGATTTGTGAATCTCGGCCGAGATTCCACTTCAACGAGATACTTCCGATTTTTGCTATTTCGAATCGTCTCATGTTGAAACCGAGATTTCGGCCGAGATTTCTGAGATTTAAAAGCTTGAATGTATATAAATGTCTGTTGGTTTGATTTAGTAGACAATTTGCAAAATTTTACCACTTTGACCAGTTTAAGTTAAACGTTTAATTAAGTCAAAAGAAGAAATGAAAATCAAACCAGCCCAATTGAGTTAATTGTTGTTAATCCAATTGATTTTTTGGTTTAGTCAAAGTAAAATAGGCATTACTAAAGTTTGATTCTTAATGTATTTAAATCGAATTTATTATTGAAGTGTTATTACTCATTAACTATTTATATTATATTTCGTGAATAACATTGATGCATTGTTTATATACAGTTTTTACTAAATTAGTGTAAAAAACTATATGTGCAATTACACACATCCACATTTCGTCTACGCTCACCCACGTCTACACACATTGAGAAAATTAAATCCAATCTAATTTGTATCCTAGTTTCACTTAATAAAATTCTTAAAATTCACATTTGATCATAAATTGAGAGCTTCAGCGTGATAACTTCCAATCCAATCTCTAAATTACAATTTCGTAGATATTAAGGTAAACATACCATTTTTTGGTATTTACACAAATTCGGAATCAATGGTGGCATGTAATCAAACCTGAGTTTGTGAATTCTTTGACTCGATTTGTGTGTGTGTGTATATATATAGTTATACATTTTTAATTTAAAATTAAATTACTAGCATTTTTTTACAAATCATGGATGATTTAGAGAAAAAGTATTAAGTGGTTTGATTATTGAAAACTGATTGATTCGCTCTCACTAGTTTTTTTTAATCCCAAAAGAGTCAATTTTGAATATATTTTGTAGGCGTTAAAAAGGTCTGTGTGTATGCAACCCAAAGGACTATTAGTATAGATAATGCAATGAAAGTCAGGTTATTTTGCAAAATGGTTGTTAAATCGATTCAACTTTGAACTTTCTAATTGATCAAAACGAGTAAAATAAGCCAGTTTGATTGAATTATTTTATTTAACCAAGCATCGGTAATCGTTATTTTTATTTTATTTTTATTCTTTATCGTATTGGTTTCCCTAGAATAGCTGATATATGATCAACAAACATTGTTGGTTAACTTTTACAACAACTACTAAGCCATTAATTCCAAATTAGTTGAGGTTGGTTAGGAATGAAACCCAAAACCAAATGGCAGTCAATATAAAGATAATAATAATGACAAGATATTTAAAGGTGAACATAAATGAAGATAAAATAAAATAAATTAATTAAACAAATACTACTAGTAATAATAATAAATAAAAAACCAAGGTGGTGATGATGGTAATAATATTAATGACACTAGTTATAAATCGAAGACGAACACTATGCCTTATACCCCTGTTCAGTAGTCATATAATCTAAAGCCTATAACAATACCCTTAAACTAACCCTAAGCTCAAGGTTCTGGTACATTAATCATTAAGTTCTATACGCTCCTATTTGACATCAACTTTTTAGATATATTCCAATTTCCGAAGTCCCTTTTTACTACTTTCTGTCATGTCATCCTTGGTAGACCTATACCTTTCATTGAGCATTCAACGTGGCTTATAATTCTTACACATGCACATGTGCATCGTGAGATCTTCGTTAATGATGTTCAAACTATCTTAAGCGCTGTTTGACTATCTTCTGGTTTAACTTCAAGTTTGTTCCGAATATCATCATTTCTAATTCGGTCCCTTCTGGTATGTCAACAACTCTAACGCAACATACAGATCTCTGTTACACTTATTTTTTGGATGTGTTGTCATCTAGTAGACTAGCGTTCTGCATCATATAATATCGCATGCCTGATTGTTGTTGTGTAAAACATTCCTATAAGCTTTTGTGGAATTTTCCTCTCATAGAGAATGTCAGATGTTAATCGTAATTTCACTCATCCGGTTCGAGTTCTAAAATTAACATATTCATCGACCTCACCATCACTAAAACATAGGTTATAAGTATGAAAAGGATTCCTTCTTGGGCACACTACTTGTCCACCAAGGTGACCTCTCCATCCTTTGACTTGACACCACCGAACACACACTTAATACTCTGTTTTAGTTTTACCAACCCTGAAACACTTCGATTATAAGTTTCTCCACAACTTCAATTGTCTCTTAATGCCTATTATACTTTCATCATTATACTTTCATCAATTAACACAACATCATCAGTAAAAGGCATAAAATGACATTTGATATGATCCTATGTTAGTGCGAAAATCATTTGTCTCACCGTCGCATGCTCTGGCATTAGTCATAACCTCATCGTACATATACTTGATAAAGGTAATGAAATTTGTTGGAATCCTCTTCTTTTTCCAGAGCCCATCACATAACGTTTCTTGATACTCTATCATAAATTGTTTCCAAATCGATAAATATAATGCGAAGATCTTCCTTTTGCATAGCTTTTGATATTGATCTTCATACGATAGGCGTATTGCCTCACTCACCTCTCTTTTTGCGGCCTTCTTTGAAACTTTGTATTTCTGCATGTTGCCCTCACTTTTATGATGATGCATACATTTGTAGCATTCGTTCTCGTTGATAACTTTTTACATGTTATTGTTTCACCACCATGAATCTATAGGTTCGTGCTTATTTCCTTTTGTTATCTCAAACACCTCAGTACCACTTTTCGGATACATGTTGCTTACTTTTAGTAAAATAAAATAAAAAATATATTAGTTTTATATTATTGTGTATAATTAGGGCTGTCAATGTATACCAAAAATCCGAAATTCATCCGCATCCATATCCGAAAAGTTGATAAATATCTGGTACTCGGGAGAGCGAACACGGATGCGGATATACACATCCACATTCGAAAATTATCCGTCCGTTTTTTTCTTGGTTATAATTTGAATTATATGTATTTTAAGATAAGAAAATATACAAATTTATCATTACAAAGGTGAAAGTCTACTAAATGCATTTTAATTGCTCAAAATTATATATTATCATCATATTTATTTATTTTTAACACTTTTGTAATCAATTGGGTTAATTTTTTTTATATTAAACTAAAAAAATTCATTTTTGTTCATTGATTTGTTGTATCCGTGGATGCGGATATCCGGTATTCGAAAATGATTACGGATGCAGATATGAGTCATATGACGCTATCTGCATCCGAAAGCATCCGTTGACAGCCCTGTACAATAAGATAAAATTTTAAATGCTGTATTTCTATTTCAAAGAGATATCCTTTGTTTGTTGTTTTGTGCATTGAAGTTTTGAAAAGATGCTTACGATTTTGATCATAAATAATACTGGAAATGATTAATTGACAAATTGGGAATGACCACTATAAACTAATTCCAGTGTGGGAAGCGGGAAATTTAAAAAAGATGCAAATTATTGTCATATGACAGGCTTGAGCTCAATCCAACAATAGTTCTAGATGCTGAAATAAGCTTATTCACAATTTTGAAGAAGGGATAATGAAACTTCATTTAAATGGGAATTTTCATATAAAAAAAATACATTGGAGGAGATTAGACAAAATGGTCAAAAGAAAAGACCTTAGATTGAATGGACAAGTGTGCTGCCATCACCCATCAGATGACTTTATGCACAAAGCAGCCGTTTATAAACTATATATTGGAACATCAAAAAATTTAATGGACATACTAAAGCAATGCAACTTATTAAAATGAAACTTATATGATAAGGGCTGAAGAGCGAAAATAAAATAAAATGATGTACTTATTCTTTGAAGCATTGTTGTCACGGCACTCGACTAGTCATGATCGAGCCTCCGACTTGAAACAACAACTTGCTGTTTTGTACGAATTTCAGGCGATTGGACCGAAATATGTCGACTAATCAGCTAGTCGACTTGACTTGGCATATTTGGGTGTCGATTAGTTTGGTATCGGCCCAGTTTTAGAAACGGGAAAAAATCGAACCTTAAATGTATCAATACCTGATGAAGTATCGAGCAAAACAAAGAAAAAAAATCAATACCTGAAGAAGTAACAAACAAAAAAAAATTCGAAGTATCGAAAGTCGAAAGCCTGAAGCAATCAATGTCTGAAGAAGTATCGAACCCTAAAATTGCACTCTATTAAATTCTATGCATCATTTGTTTATTTTTTTTGGTTCAGTAACAGCAATAGAGCAGTGGTGCAACTGCTGGTGAAAATAGCTGTGGCAACAATATATTTATTGACTAGTCTACGACTAGTCGACTAGCTAAACCTCTGTCGACTCGACTCAATTCGACTCACCGCCGTAACAACCATGCTTTGAAGTTCAATACTGCACATGAATATGCAAAGTATTAGAGAGGGAAATGAAAATAATCCCCCAAAAGTAATTTAACCTTTGTTGAAAGAGCTATAATTTATGAAGACAAATATTAAACAAAAATACATTGCAACTTCATATTTTATGCATGCTTGTTGGAGGGAGTAAACAACAAGAATATCTAATCCATGAAATCAAAACAGAATAAGGGTCAAATTATAAAAATTAATAGCAATTTAGAAATTATTGAAGAGTAGCCTGCCAATCCATCTTGAGATTGGTTTGAAAGACTATTGAAGTTGCATCAACGAACCATGCAGTTACATCAACAAATGAGGACCTCATAATTAAATCTCAAGATTCTCAACCATCCACTGGATATATTTTGCTTTAATATTGAGACCTCAAAGTTAATATCTCTAGATTCTCAACCATCCACTGTGGATATATTTTGCTTTAATATTGACCTTATTTGGGATTAACGATGCATAGCGAGGCTAGAGAATAACTTTGCAAACATACAGTTTGGTTACTGTCATTAAATGGAGTTTTCAGTAATCGTTTTGCCTTGCTATAACCTGCGGCAACATAAGCATAATTTTTAGTAACCGTAGAACAATGTCAACTCTCATCTTAGTGCTATGCACATATGTCAGTTGTTTATCAATGCCTTTCATTAGAATTGTAATGCATTTTTTATTGTAAAAGCA
Organism: Allium sativum; assembly: GCA_030737875.1. Taxonomy (NCBI): domain Eukaryota; kingdom Viridiplantae; phylum Streptophyta; class Magnoliopsida; order Asparagales; family Amaryllidaceae; genus Allium; species Allium sativum. The sequence continues at coordinate 413,229,597 of CM060924.1, read as the reverse complement.
TTTGAAGATTTTTTTCAAACAATGCTATTACTGATATACGACGTTCACAACATATTAAATTTCTTTGTTCAACATCCAATATCTTTATTGATCGTAGAGAAAAATTATTTCTCATCTTCAAGTGATATACACGTTTGTCAATATGTTTATCAATGCCATTCACTGAATGTTAATGGGTTTTGTTTACTATAAGAACATCATTTTTTATTAAATTTCTCTGCTTACTATTTATTATTTTTCTTATATCTGTTTTTGTTCAATTCAAAAGCTGATGTGATTCTATAAGAATGATTTGTATTATTTTTCTTATATCTGTTTTTTTTCAATTCAAGAGCTGATGTGATTCTGTAAGAATGATTTGTATTATTTTTCTTATATCTGTTTTTGTTCAATTTAAGAGCTGATGTGATGTAAGAATGATTTGAATCTCATACGTTATCGTCAAAGAATGAACTGTAAATGCATTTGGGAAGTGTTTGGTTTTCCTTTTTTTGGTTAAAATTGGGGAAAATAATAATTGGTTCATGGTCAAAAATAGTATCTTTAAGCCTTTTGATGTTATAATTATTTTACTATATCACATCTGATTTTTTAATATAGAAGTGACTACTGATGCTGTAATGAGCTGTAAATATTAATTACTATTTGTATCATAGAATCAAACTGGTGTGTTACTCGTGAGTGTACATGTTAGCATTCGAAGTTCATTTTTCTTGAAAGTATTTTGTTTAAAGATTTACCTTTTATTGTGTGATTTATACATTATATATGTGAAATAAATTGCAATATTTAATGCTTTATCAAGCAAAATGAAATAGAGATCTGTTTTTGTTATTTCATCTAGGATTTATTATCTATGAGTGAGTACATGAATATGTCAAATAACTGCGTTTATTTAGTTAATGAGTTTTATTGATTTACGTCGAGATAAATATTTATTTGGATAAACTTTGATTTTTCCCTTTTGCGTTATTTTTTTCAATCAGAGAACATGTATTTAAGTAAATGATGATTTTAAAGATGCTAAAGATAAGTATTATATTAGATGCTGAGGAAGGTGTGGCAACAAAACTACTTTATAGTTTGTTAGAGCTTACTTGTTACCTTTTTTATAAATTGTTACCTAAGCAACATTGAAGCGTAACTAAACTTTTGGATCCAGAAGCAATATTCCTTCAGTGTCAAGGTAAAAGTTTTAGAAATATGGTTCAAGCAATAGAAGCTTTCAAACAAAAAATTATTTTAATATTACAATACAAACCTCTTGTTATCGTTATATATATCGAATGTTATCCATAAATCGATCTCTTTCATTTTCATTATATCTGCAAACCAATTTGCCCTTAATCTTTCATGCTTGCTCGCCTAATTTTTATTTAACAGTGTGAAGCGTTGCTAAGCGCTACTTGGCATGCTTGAGCATACAACGTTTATTTCTTTCTTGATTTAGGAAAAAATAGGTATCAAGGATAATCAACTACTTTTTTTATGTGCCTCTTAAGCTTCGGTTTATGCATCTGTTATAACATAATTTTGATGTATGTTGTATTACACGTACAACAAACAATTTAGTAAAATGGAACTACTGTGAACTGCCCATTGTTATTATGGCGGTAAGTCGAGGCAAGTCGATAAAGGTCCAGTTGGTCGATTAGTCGATTAGTCGCATACTAGTCGACAAATATATTGCTGCCACAAAAAAGTTGTCAATTCTAATATATTGTTGCCAACAAATATATTGCTACTGAACAAAGAAATTAAACAAAAGATGCATAGAATTTAATAAAGTTTACGTTGCAAGACGGCAGTGGAAAGATGGCGCTGCAGGTTCAGGGTATCGATCGACTTTCGATCGAAGCTAGGGTTCAAAGTTTTTTCTCTGTTCGATAATCAATACTCAATCTTTTTCAGTTCGAAAATTTTAAATCGACTTTCGATTGATTTGTTTTTTTTTGATCAATACTAGGTATCGATCCATTTCTGATGTTTTTTTTGATCAATACTAGATAACTTTCGAGTTTTTTTGTTTGATTTATCGATAACTGTAGGGGGTTCAATTTTATTTTTCTTTTCCAAAATGGGACAATACCAAACCAGTCGACACCCATAACAGCCTAATCGATTCGACTAGTCGATCAGTCGACAAAGTTCGATCCAGGCTCCCGAAATTCATACAAAAAACAAGTTGAGACTTCATGTCGATGATTTGATCCCGATTAGTCGCCCAGTCGTCGACTAGTCGAGCACCGTGATAACAGTGGAACTACCATCTAATATAATAACAGCGAAAGGCTTTAACATTACTTAAACTACCTTTGAAAATTATTGTTATACGTGTTTTTGTGGCTTTGTTTTGTATTTATAAAATAAGAGCCGATGGTTATTTAAATCACCTGTGCTCGTTAATTTTATATAAGCGTGCAATGTATTATGCACTAATGTGTGTAAAGTGTATGTATATGTTATATTACCATTATAAAACTTTTTTTTTTGGTGAATCTTGAATGTTTTTAAGGACAATATGAGTTTTGAATTACTTTGTAATAATGTGGTTAAATTTATTATTCATGCTTGGATTTCAAGATTTTTTTGAGTATTTTTTCTAGAAGGTACAGTTTCTTGTCTGGGCTGGGAAGTGTTTTTCGGTTAAGGGTAAAAGCATGGTTTGAGATTTCGGCCGGAATCCCGAGATTCCGGCCATCTCGTTTCGTTTCCGGAGACTAGCGAGACGGGATTAGGTTAAAATCCCGTTTCGCTAGCCAACCGTAGAAAAAAAATCAACGAAGAAAGGCGAAGAAGAAGCGGCGAAGAAGAAGCAGCGAAGAACAAAAAGAAGCAGCGAATAACTAACCTGGAAGAAGAAGCAGCGATTGGGTAGGCTTTTCAGGGCTCTGGAAAAAAAAGCGACTGTAACCCTAGGTTATTTCAGGGTTAAACTGGATAATTGAAATAGATTTTTGGGCTGGGCTACCATTGGATAGGCTTTTCTATTTAATTTGACTTTAGATTTTTGTGGCTGCGAGTTTTTTGCTGGAAGACATGCTAATTAGGGTTGAATATAGACATGGGCTTGAAGTGGGTATGAGATTTGGATTGTTTATAGTGCTGTTAAGAACTAATATGGGCTTGGATATTAATACATATGCTAAAAGTTTGATTATTGGACTGAAACCGAAACAAAAACCGAAACAACCGAAACCGCCGAAATTTATCCGAAACTAGTAAATTTTCAAATGACCGAAACCGAAACTGAGTTTTCGAACCTTGGGTAAAAGTATAATAGCACCGTTTAGTTTCAAACAAACCTCGGCTTGAATTGTATTAATCCCAGATTTTTTTTTTAAATTTCTCATTTAGCGCCTGGTTTTAACACATGTCAAGTGTAACAGATCAACTGTGAACAATGTGTTGCTGTAGTTTATTTTAAATAAAAATAATATATACATGGTTATATCAACGAGCTGACTCTAATTTTAACTTTTAATATATCAAGAAGTTGACTTTAGTTTTTACTTTTAAGATAATCATCTCAATTTTTTTTACCTCTGAGAAAACACTCATTCTGTTTACATGGAATAATTACTCAAAACGTCACAATCAGCAAGAAATATCGATATGTATAAGAATGTTACAATATGGGTAAATACATGTTTAAATTATTTTTTAATTAACTAATACAGGTGCAAAGAGTGAGGTGTTCTTAAATGTAAAGAAGCAAACAGTTGTAACCGACTTAAAACCAATATAAATATGAAATTCAATCAGTATACATAGTGCATGATGTACAAGTACTCAACCAGTGAAGCTATATTATAATTATGTCAATTCAAAATAAATTTTATACATGTACACTATTATTTGTAACTGTGCCAGAACAGGCCTTATATGGTTGGCCAGTACTGTTTTGAAGGCCAACCGTGAAACGGTTATGGCATGTGTTTTAAATTGCAAATTTTGATTGTGGCTTTTCAGTTTTGGTGAATTTGTTTAAACAGATGTCTGGACTTAATTGCTGTTTTGTAGAATAAAATGCGACATCTATTTTGGTCCTTCTAGTTTTTTTTTTTTTTTTTTTTTTTTTTTTTTTTTTTTTTTAAAGCATTGTGAAGTAAATTTATTTATTGTATTTGTGCAGTAAATTCAAATTTTTATTTTCAAAAGAGAACATTGTCTTTCATGTTGCTAATCATCTTTTTGGCAGATCCCTTTCATGAGGTCAAAAGGAAGCGAGATAAGAGAAAGGACGTAAGGATTTTTCCAACTATACCTTTAATGCTTAGGCTTTCTTTTCTGACATTTATTGACATATATGAAAATCTCCTGTTTACTATTAACATATCTGACAACTTACAGAATGTTAGAGAGAGTGTTGATGGTAGATCGAGGCCCACACCACAGGGGCGAGGGGGCCGTGGTAGTCGGGGAAGCTATCCCTCTCGAAATTTAACTCGTGGTAAGAAAGCTTGATCTCATTTTGTTACACTTATAGTTATCTCTGTCTCTACACACACACACGCGCGTGTGTGTGTACACACACCTACTTATTTCATTTTTGAATTCTAATGTTATATCAGCCTATTTTTCCACAGTTTTTGTTTATCGTTAATCAAAACATGTCTACAGTTTCATACGCCTGTGTCACTTCAATTTAAGGAAATTTCTTCATAATTTTGCGTCACATATATATTATAAAGGCATATCTTTTGAGTGTCAACTTATGAATTGTATGCATACATAGGTCCATTTGCTATATCTACGTAGCAAAGAGCACTTTATTGCTCGTTTATCGGTTTTCGTTAGCCTAATATGTTTTAACACTCCCACCTTTGTCATGCATGAATTTAGTCGTGTAACTTAGGTTTGCTAAATCCCTTTGATATCAGAGAGCACCTATAAAGGAAGTTCTATTAATTCTTGCAAGTCTTTTGTTAGCCTAGAAAACATTTAGAAGGAAGAGGAAAGAAAAACACTGTTAATTATTGTTGCTGCAAGTTTGAAAGCGCTTCTGAGAAATTGTCTACAGTAGCAAATGTTGCCTTTCTACTTCCTATTCATGTTGATTGTTTCTTGTCATCATTTTAGGTATTTATTTCCTTTATTACATAAATGCTCGCGCATGCACGCACACACAGACACACATATACATATATACCGAGTTAAATGTGCCCTTGTTCCTGAACTTAGATTCTGCTGGTGAAAAAAACATTAAAAATCAAAATGGGTTACGCCAAGCCACAGGGACGGGCGCAAATTCATCTTCAACTCCTCCAGATGCTGGAATAAAGTCAGCTATCACTTCAAGGTTTGATTTTCTGCTCCTTTACGTAGAAATTAGAAACTCTGTTACTTCCTAATGTTATTTATGGATGTGCAAGGATAAGATGCATTTTCGTCTGCTGCACAATATATTCAGATCTAAAAAATGGAATATTTCTCCTTGCTCCGCAAGAAAGCATAACATAAATCAGATTTCCAATTTATTATTGTTTCTTAATTTGTACAATATTTGACTTTGCAGTTCCGTTTCTGACATGTCCAATGGTCCCACCAAACTGAATAAAACAGCTCCAAAACAGCAGGTTACACAGAAAAAGCATAGTAACGTGGTCCCCATAAACAAGGAGAAACAAAATGATGCAAGGAACAAGACAGTAAAAATATCTACCACTGGTGACCAAATTTCACCAACCCAGAAAGCAGTCCCTAATGGCGACCTTGTTCTGGAGCCCTCTATTGATGCACAAATTCCGAGTAGTGCAGGGACTATTAAGCGAGAAATTGGAAAGCAAATGGTAGCTAATAAAACAGCTTCGGGTGACTTGTCTGAAAAATTGCAAGGAGATTCTCAGGTTGATGGTAACTTGGTTTCGGATGCAACTCAGGCCACACGACCTTTGTCTCGAACTAGTTCTTCTGGAAGTAGACCTTCATCTAATTATGGCAATAGATCGCACCAGCTAAATGGTCCTCAAAAAGGTAAGCAACTGGTGCTATCTGTGTGTGTATAGAGAGTTTGCTGGTAAATTGCTTTGAAATTTAACAAGATGCCTGGTGATATATTATTAGTTTCACTATAACTTATTAGGAACAACAGTGGTTGGTATATATTCATTTAAGTTATAAATTCGGGATCTAGCTGTCTTGCTGTCACTAATGCAATTGCTATTTTTTTAATTCAGTTGTGGGTCCTACTAAGGAGTGGAAGCCAAAGTCAACTAAAGTAATTTCTGCTTCAGTGTCTGAAAAGCATGATAGTGCTGGTGCAGAACCTAAATCAGAAGAAGCTGCAGCTAGTTCTCGGTCTTCTGATGATCCTTCCACAAAACTAAAGCTAGAAGCATTGCAGATTTCAGATAACCGGCATGTTATTATTCCTAATCACCTGCAGGTGTCGGAATCTCAAAGAACGGGACTAAGTTTTGGAAGTTTTGATGCAAATTTTGGTTTAACTATTACTTCCATGAATAAATGTGAAGACATAAACGTCAATACTGAAATTTATGAGTCTGCTGAGGATGCTGTGGAGATAATTGAAGAGCCTATTTCAAGGTAAAATTTACTGAAATTAGCGATTGTCCCGTTCAAATTATATGTATTTATAAATGATATGCATACTTCTTTGCTCTTCAATGTTTATACTTTTATTTTAAATCAATAAGGTGCAAGTTATTTCAGTTTTGGGTGATCTACTTGATCCTGTTTCTTCATGGTATAAAGGATTAAATGATTCACTAGCTTGCTTTACCGAATCAGTATAAATTGGTGCGCAAACCGCGTAAAAGGTCGGTTATTTGTTTTCATAGTGCAGCCTAGCGAGGTTTTCATTGCTTGTATTATTATCTTTGTAGCAGTATGAAACTGTGGATAAAACAGAAAAATCTATTTAGACACAAAACATAGACATAGTTGGTGACACAATGATTCTGTTCCATTGGATTTCCCCCATGATTTCCACCTCTCCATATAAAGACAAAATAATCCAACGGCCGAGGCTCTGTGTAGCTCAGTTTGTGTCTAATTTTGTGTTCAAATAGCATCTCCCTATAATATATATATATATATATATATATATATGTGTGTGTGTGTGTGTGTGTGTGTGTGTGTGTGTGTGTGTGTGTGTGTGTGTACTTAATTAATGCTTTAATTCTTCACTAGCTTGCTTTACCAATTCAGTATAAATGATGCACAAACTGCCTGAAAGGTCGGTTATTTGTTTTCATAGTGTAACTTTGTGAGGTTTTGATACATATCCTTTTGTCTTTGTAGTAGTATGAATAAAACTGACCAGTGAATTATCTAATATGTTATGGCGTTTGTATATCAAGTACTTGATGCAAACATGTGATGTTATTATCATTGTACAACTATTGTATAATTATATTTGGTCATTTATATTTATCAAAAACTGAAGAGTGCCATTCTCTGATTCAGTTCTCAGATTGCATCCGAAGAAGTAGAGCTCAGTGATCATTCCTCACCTTCAGCTGGAGCAGAAGAAAATGTTAAATCAAACGAGTCAGAGGTTCCATCTACAATAAATACCACTCCAGACCACGACCTTTCAAAAACTGAAGCTGGTGATCTCCCTCAGTATTCAACTCAAACTTCACCAGGATACTCAACTTTTGGATTGATTCCCCAAACGACTAGTAATCAGTTTGCAAATGTTGAAGGTGTTGAGCCACAAGCACGTGATGCAACTCGCAGTCCAAGCTTTCTTGTAAGTTTAATACTACATTTGCATCATGCATAACCATTGCTAATAACCTTAAATCACATATCAATAGCTGTTATTTTATCCTTCTATGTTACCTTGCCAAATAAGATATGTTAGTGTATCAATGATGTTATTTTATCCTTCTATGTTACCTTAAATCACATATCAATAGCTGCTAATAACCTTAAATCACATATCAATAGCTGTTATTAAATCACATATCAATAGCTGTTATTAAATCACATATCAATAGCTGTTATGTTATATAGTGAAGGGGTGAGATATGTTAGTGTATCAATGATGTTTAGTGTGTCAGAGATGTCTACTTCATTCTCACTAAAAAAGAGAAGAAAAAACTCGATAGATAAAAGACAAGTTATGCATGTATCAATTTGCTTTCTTGTAAGTTTAATACTATGTATGCATATGCATAGCCCTTCTAAAGCTATAATCATTTTAAATCACATATCTTTTGCTGTTATTATATTCTTCTATAGATGGGAAATGGTAAGATGTCAGTGATTTCTACTTCATTTTCTCTATTAAAACACACACACACACACAACAAAAGATCAGTTACACACATATCGATTTGCTATTCTTATAGTTACTAACAACCTTAAATGGAAAGATTTTTACGTACTATCATTTTGACCGAGTTTCATATTTGATTTGTTTAATTAGGTTCAGCAACAATTTGATCCGGCTACAAGCTATTATGCTCCAATGTATCGACCTGCTGTTGCTGATATGGATGGTCGTTTCTCATTCTTTTTCACAACACCTCCTGCTGCTACCAAGTACTTACCTGGTCAAACTGGCCAAACACAACAAGAGGTAGCTACTTATAATGACATTTGAAGGGCCATGTAGTTTCCACTTAATTTTTCAATGGTTTACTCTTAATGTTTCGGCATATTGTAGAAGTTTTATATTTGACTTTCTTAGATATTGATTTTTACCGTTTACAGTACCCCCCCCCCCCCCCTCTTTTTCAATTTAGTTGAACGGCAGTGGATTCAGGCATATGTAATTTATTCCTTTTGCAATATGCATTTATTGCCCAATTATATTTATTAGTAGGCAATACTCATGATTTACATCCCCTTTCTTGTATGAAAGTCAGTATTACTATTGTTATCCTCGTTGTCTTATAAGCTTCCTGTGTGTGCGTGCGTGCGTACACACACTAAAATACCAAACTTTGGAAGTTGGACAAACACACTAAAATAACAAACTTTGGAAGTTGGACAAACCAACTTAAGTGTCAATAATGAGTGTATCCTAAAGGTTTCATTGAGCTTTTGATAAATAGGAAGGTGCTTTATTTATGTACATGTTCAAATGCGTCCCCAGTCCAAATTTATCGATTCATATTTTGCATCAATTGCAGAGCGGTATGTCATCAAGTGGGGCAACTTCAATAGTAACGCAAGCTCCAGGCATGATCCAAAGCTCAGTTGCTGTTAGCCAACAGCCAGTTCCTGTATTTAGGCAGCCACCTGGCATGCATCTCTCACACTTTCCTACCAACTATCTTCCATACAATCAGTATGTACCACAATTCTACCTTCCACCTCCTCCAATGCACCCTTTCTTAAGCAATGGCACCTTCTCCCAGCAAGCCCAGCCCGGTAGTGTGTATCCAGGCCCTGGGCCTACTGCCTCTGTTAAATATATCTCCCAGTACAAACCCACCACCAATGGTGGCAATCAGACTCAATTTGTAATGCCTGCTGCAAGCGATGACCATGCTTCTTCTCGGTACAAGGAGAATAACAATGTCTATGCTGCTGGGCAACAGGTACCGCTAATTTTTTTTTTCTGGTATTCGTACATTAAGGATTACAGTAATTAAATATTGGAAAAAATATATATAACGGAATGGATCAAATTAGCAACATAGGCAAAACATACAAGTTAGTGAGAAAAGAGCTGGTGGGTAGCCTTAACTACATATTCATGAGCAAACACAGTATGATAGATTGGATGTAATTTGGTTACTAAAATTATACGATGGATTGCTAGCTAGAAAACATATATCGACTGTTTATTAGAAATGACCAATTTTCTTTTTCTGATCTATTGTTTTTGAAAAGTTTCTATTGTTTTCCATGTCAGGGGAAGGGATGGGGGTTAAGTATTTCTGTTTGTGTGGACTGAACCTTCAGAATTGTCAAACCATAAAATTACAACACAAATTCATTATGATGGAACGTTAACAATCTGAATCAAAAGCATTCCAATTAAGTCAAACTTGAACGTAATATCATGCTGTTTAGAATTCAAAGCTGCTTGCACTATCTGGATTTCAAATACAGAAATGCAGAAATGAACATTATTTCAAGTATCTAATATTTCATGCCATTTATATGTATGAACATATCATTTTTTTTTTTTGGGTATACTTTAAAATGAAAATTATTTTAGCAAGACCATTTTGTTTTTAAATTTTTACTTCTCTAATTGCATTATAAGCTACGCATCACATAACACAATCATCCAAATTGCGCTAGCATTCGTCTTGCATTGTAGAAGAACAAGGTACAATTTAAAAAGAAAAAGAAATAAAAATTGCGCAAATGATACCACCGTGAAAATTTAGTAGTGTTCATCATTTATTTGTAAAACATGTCATTTTGATTACAAAATGCATGATGTTTTTGTGAAAGTCAACAATTTTTTTAAAGTATTCTGTAATGTAAATAGTGTGGTTACTATAAGAAACATGAAAATGGTATAAAATGATAAAACTTTGATTTGAAAATTATATAAGAAAACCGAAAGCTTTAAATTGAGACATCTGTAATAAAAATAAAAGTTATATATACGACTAATAAAAATTTGGATCTTGGGATATGAAAAGCGGCGTATGAACAATTTTTTTATTTATTTACAAATAATAATGATACATAATAAGTTCATTCAATGCATTTTTGTCTAATTGACGACATTCAATCAGAGTGAAGCTTCAGCTTGGATTCCGACTGCTGGTGGTAGAGATGTGGTGCAACCTACCCCGTTTTACAACCTGCCCCCTTCTCAGGGACAGCCCATGACATTTCCAGGTATTTACCATCATGCCACCCAGGCTGCTGCTCCGGGTGCAGTCCAGCCAATGCTACAGCCCTCTCAGACCACCATATCGGGCCCTGTTGAAATAGGCCCACCGCCTTCTGTGGTTTACCAGCAGCCTCAGCGAACTCAAATGAATTGGGTCAATAACTATTAAACTATACGTCATATTGATTGTCAGCATCAGAGGAGTTCATGCAATATTGGCCTGATCATTAGAGTGTATATACCTCAAGCGGTGGCCAAAACTGGATTTTTGTTCTTCTAAAATCGGAGTGGCTGATAATTATTGACAATTTTCATAAAAAGCTTGTTGAAGAGGAATTTGCAGATTCCTAGTGTTTCTGTTTTTTCTACTGTTACCTTTTGGCTTTGTTAATTTTATTGTTGGTACATTTTGTAGCAAAGTTTAGCGTTCGGGGCTTATAAACAATGGGGGGCGATGTTATTAATTTGTGGGTTTTCATTGTTTCCACTGCCTTCCTTTGTAAAGCGAGTTTTGATAGCAGTATGTATTACGAATCTATTGAATTTGGTATTATAGCAACATCAGCACATTCCCATGTAGTTTGATCGTTCAGTGTTGTCTTGTCTTCCATTTTCCCCCCTTTTTCGCTGTAGCTGTGTGCTCATCTTTGATTAAATTGCTACAGTACTTTTATAATGGAATTTTGTTTCAGTGGTTATTTTTGTGATTATGATTCAGCTTTATGGAGTACTATTAAAGCTGCGTATAGCTGGTTGTTTCAGTTATCCTAATATCGTTTGTATGTTTATTAATGATTGTCTTGAAAGCGAATATTTTTGGTTCGATCATAAAGTACCAAAAATGTCCTTTATGTAATATTTTTGAAAAATTATGATCATAAAAAGATGTTGGCTTTGAATATTTTGATCCACGAAATTAGGTCAAAGCTACTTAATAGAATTGTTTCGATTTAGCATAAATATCTAAAAATTACTACACATGCATCAATTTTTAACAGCATATGACATGGGAGACCCAAAAATATTCAAATCATTATTTTTATTTTTACTACTAGTTCTAATATCAAATCTTCCATTATCAATTCAAAATAACCCTCTATAAATACGGTCAAATCAAAGTATTGTTTAAAATTAAGATCTAATAAATAAACTATACATGTACATGATAATAAATAATAGAAATGAAAATTTAAAACTAACAAAAAAACAAATGGCGCAACCCAAAAATAAAACTAAAGACTAACCATACTTCGCGAAAAATAAATATCAAAGCTAATCATTTCCCTTAAATTGTTAAATATAGAAAAAAAATTCATGTGTGACTTGGTTTACAAATTAGGCGTGTTGTGGTGCATAATTTACGTTTATACGCAGCAAACTGCTCTGTGATCCATTATTAACTTTTGACAAGTAAAATGTAAGGATGAAGTCGTAGGAGGTCAAAGCCCGTTTTCAAGAAGTCGGTTTGAAAGAGAAGCGGGTGGCAATATCGATACCATAATGAATTTTAACTATTGGCTTATCTTTGATTTAAATTTCAAATGTGAATACTCTACCATGCATGACTAAAGATATATCAGAACATCAATTGTAATTTATTTCGTATTCAAATAGCATATATCATACTATGCCCTAATAATTAATTTGAGCAATGCTGTAACGACCTGAGTTTTTGGTCGATTAATTTTAAACATTTAGTATTGTTTTAAATATTGAGTTGATAACATTAATGGATTTTTATATGGAGTTACCGATTTAACAATCGATATACGATTAAATTTCAAGTATATGGAATTATCGTAATACTGAAAACAACTAATAATTGAATTCGAAGTTAAAACTGAAAACAATTCAGATGATCAATATAAATTTTATTTGAGTATAAACGATAATAATAATTTATTATCAAGGAATTAATTGTTTTGAATTTAGTTTATCGATTTAAATTAATATCTTCTCCATACGATCGAATGAGGCTTCAGAACCTGTTCCAAAGTGTTCAGAATAGTGGTAGAACCCTAAGAATGTCAGTTGTTGCATTCAAATAGGAGTTCGAAATTACAATGTAATTTAAATTAAATGAAATCAGATCGGTTCAAATAAAATTAATAGGGTAGCCGACCTATATAACTTACCCACGAAGGCCTACCCCTATTCCTTCCTAATGAAGTATCTACTAAGCAAACCTACCTTATAGCTACAACTCCTAGGGGTGAGCAATATTCGGTTCAAACCGAATTAACTGACCAGACCGGTTCATTTCGGTCGGTTCGGTTTTAAAACTAAATCAGTTTGAATTCGGTTTGTAAAATATATATTTTTGGTTATTAGTTTAACCGAATTAACCGAATTTTAATTTATTATTTAATTTTACGGTGTTGTAGCATTTTAAATAATTAGTTTAGTGATAAAATACAAAGGCATGTGTAGCAAATAAGTCAAGTTTCATTATAAACATAAATTTTACTATATAAAATTTTTCCAAACATGAATTCATGTTTTACTTTTGAGTGAATTCATCATTTAAATAATAACATATCCTTCAAGTTCGGTAAAATCGGTTACCAACCAAATTAATCGAAATTACTTAGGTTCGGTTTGAAAAAATTTCGGTTTCAATTCGATTTGAGTTTTTTTGCCTCAAAACCAACCGAACCGAACGAACGCTCACCCTAGACAACTTCTTTCAAAATCACGTACGAATGGTCTCTCACCTTCGTTACAAAGCAAACAAGAATATGATGGCCTCGTACCTTCTGCCTTCTCTTCGCATCTATAAATTGAGCCAACGCCTTCGTGATTTCTTCCATTCTTGAACCAACGAAGTAAATACATTTCCTCTTCATGTTTTCCCTGTCCAAAGCAAAACCTATACCACCAATTCCAAATAAATTTAAAACCATTTCCACCTCATATTTTTCCAGTATCCAAATCGAAATTAAATCCACCGATTTAAAACCAAATCGGTTCGATCGAAAAAAGGGAAATCAAGTATCGTGGTTTGAAATCGTGAGAATCCCGAGCTTGTCGTTATTCTGGAGTTGCACGTGAATTAGCGAAAAATGGAGGGCTGGAGCGTTGGCCTTAGCGCGGTGAACTTTTATCATTAGGAGATGGAAAAAGGTCTGGTATTATTTGCGATCTGGTGAGGGCGATGCTGTTAAACTTCAGTAGAGTTTGAATGAGGTTGAATTGGAGTTTAGCAATTGGGAGCACGGTGCACGGTTCGAGATTTCTAGCGAATGCGTATTTATTTGGGATGGGAAAGTTTGAGGAAATCAAGTCTGATGATACTGGAGTTCGGAGCTGTGAATCTTGGGGTCCGTTTTTTTTTTTTTTTTTTGGTGATGGTTGTAATAAACGGATGGTTGTTGGAGGAGTTTGACGGACGGTAGTAAGGGATGATGAGGTTTGAGGCATAATAAATGGCGTGCAGTGGTGATTGAATTGCAGTGATGTTGAGATAAACTAGGATGGAGCAGCAGTAGTAGGAAGTGACTGTGGTGATAGGAAGTTTAGGAGATTGACTGCAATGTGTCTGATGAATTGTCGAAATGGAGGAAGTCGGTTTTGGGGATGTATGCAGTAAAAGGGGATCAACGATTGATTGAGTGGCTTTGTAGTTGTTTAGGCGACAAGGTATATGTTTTTAAGAAGTTTAAAACACTTAGAATAATTTATTTATTCATGTTATTAGTGATCTTAAATTAATAATAGTTTAATCGTTAAATTAAATTAAATAATCGTAGGTACAAAATAAATTCATTCCAGTAGATTCGTAGACGCAACGATACAACATTTAAATGAATATTCGGCAAAAGAAAATTACGGTGAGTAAACTCACTCTCTGGATTCATTTATAATTTTATTATAAACAAATTTTTATTTTTATTTTTTATATGTTGTTTGTTGGTTGTTTGTATGCATTGAAATATCATTATGGCTCTTACACAAACACACACACACACACACACACACACACACACACACATATAAGTTATATTTAGGCTTGGTGATTGTGGCTATATACATACATACATACATACATACATATATATATATATATATATATATATATATATATATATATTGGATAGTTCCCGTAATACCATTGGCGGATGCCCGCAGTACCACTAGCGGATGATTTCCCTATGCACCCTATTGTGGATGATCTTCTATACCGCGATATCCTGCCTTGAAGCAGAATGAATATTATTTATGTTGCCTAACATCTGTGGATGCTGGAAAACAGGTTGGAGGGATCCAACTGGATTCCTCAAAATTTATTATTGTTTGTTTCATATATATTATCATATATGATGTGTTAGAAAACCTATGAAGTATAGTTGGGTGTTATGAATGTTCGAATATCACTGGCCCTAAATATTGATATATAAAAATATCGAGAAAAGGGAATTTTGAGATTTAAATGGGAAAAATCTGTTTTTTTTAAACAGAATTTGAATTTTGAAAGGGCAAGGAAATATTAACTTGTTTTGAATAGTAAAAACAAGTAGTGAATTTATAACGGTGTTTATAAATGAAATGGAATCATTTTCATTGGATAATGTGGGGAATGTAAATTCAAAGTGAATATAAAAACGGGAACTGAAATTAGTTTAAAAAAGAAATGATGAAATCTATTCTGATGTCCGGAATGTAAATTGAATTAAAATAAATCCATACAAATTTATGATTGGAATTCGTCTATGTCATATTTATAAATATAAATTATTTTCAGAAAGGATATTTAAATTGTATTAGATAGAAACTGAAATTAAATATGAAAATAGAATCTACAAATATGTATATTAGTTATAAATTATAATAATAAAATATTCCAGAATAGGAGTTGTGTTTCAATAAATATTTGAAAGGGAAGCTTGTTTTAATTTATAAAACAAGAAAAATTAATTTATAAACGTTGTTTATAAAAATATTGAAGTAAATTATCATTGAATAGTTTGGAATTATAAATTCAAGTATGAATTTAAAAAGGGAACTAGAAATTGTTTTGAAAAGAGGATGATAGATTTTATTTTGAAATTCGGAACATAAATTGAATTGAAATAAGTTTAAAGAATTTATAATTGAAATTCGATTTATATCGAATTTTATAAAATAATTTATTTCCAAGGGGAATGGAATTTATTATAGAAGATAGAGTTATAAATAAATTTATAACTGAATTATAAATAAACAACGATTATGGATAATCGAGAATATTAAGTTGGATTTGGTAAATTGGATGAATTTATATTAAAATATATAAGAATGGAATTGGAATTGATTTACTAAATGATGTTTTAAAGTTTATATTTAAATATAATTAAATTGAGCTCGCCATAGCGCGGTAGTTCGTAATTTGACGTGTCGAACTTCAATTGAGTGTATAGAACTCAATTTAAGTCGGACTTCTTTGAAACAAGAATCGTCGGGCCGATTGAATAATAGTTTTCTAATGGAAGAGAAAAATCTGGATTTCGCCTTATAGATTTTGAGTTATGTCAAAATTAAATTTCCAAAAAAAAAAAAAAAAACAGCGCTATAATCGTTGATAGACCATAACAGTTTATTTAAATAAAAAAAAAGATTTTAAGCACATAGAAATTAGATTTTCGTTAGAAAAATCCAGACTTGGGTTATAAAATAAATATGAACTTAAGTGAAATAAATGGATTGATTTTTGAAACAAAATCAGATATTTATTTTTGAATAGAATTAACTAAATAGAAGAATAATTAGTTAATCGAGTTTTGAATTGAGTTTGACTTTGGGATAAGAAAATTGGATTTGTGAATTCATATTTGAAATCGAATATGAAACTTGAATTGAAAATTGAATTCAATTAGTTTATAAGCAAGTTAAAATATATTTGAATATGTTATGTTCAAATAAAAAGTGAAATAGGAAACATAGCTAATTAGAGAATAAATTAGCGAATTGAGCTAAAAACGATTGGTTTGAGTTGGAATAAATTGTGAATGGCTAGATATATGTTAAACAGTTTTGGAATAAAGAGATGAATATTATATTTTGAGTGCCCGACAAAAAGATACATGTTTAAATTCCATATGAGATTTTATGAGCCTATTGGGAAAGCCGCTTGGCTTTTTGATTTTCTTTTTGAATGGAAAGGGCCTAGAAAGGTGAGTTGTAGTTATACCGATTGAGCCGTAACAAAAGAGACGCTGGTGAAATTTTCTGAAAATTTAAGGAGCTAGAATATTTTTAAGAAAATTTGATAACTAGAAATCAATATATCAATATATATAGAATTCGATAAGGAAATGAACTTAAAATAGAATATTATAGACAAAAAGGAAATCTATAAATTTTAATTTGGTAAGAATAGAAAGAGAAACGTATACACGTTAAAAAAAAGGATAATTGGTTTTATATGATGTCGATTATTCGAGACAAGTAGTCTTGTCGGTTTTGAAGTTAAGAATATAATTTAGTTAAGGTCTGAGAGGTAGTCCTACCCTAAATTGATTGATTTTATTATTAATCGATAAATAGAAAGATTCAGTCTTGAAGATCAATGTTTAAATAAGATTTAGTTGAATGCAGTATTTTCGGTTATTATAACAATGTTTTATACAACATTCGTTTTAACCCAAGTAAGTGGAATTTTGGAAATATAATAATAAATATTTCCTAAGTATAGAAATAAATGAGTTCGGGAAAGAGATAAATAATTGGAATGTTTTCCAATTATAAACAGAACATATTTTCTAAATATAGAAAATAATAGAAGGTGATATATGAAAATGTTTTTCCAAATAGCGTAAGAGGCCAAGATGATTGTTGAAAATATTAGTTAACAAATATGGATAAGGAAACGGAGAAGTGACTTAATTAATGGAATATTAATTAAGGGGACCAGTGATTGTTTGATACTTTGGATTTATGTTTCATTTTCTTCGATAGTTAAATAACCGACTATCGAAGTATTGACCAATACCGTTGTCAATTTGGAGACCAGTTGGATCATTATCCGAGAACCACTCCGTATTGGCAGTAGCATTGCAAATCAGATTATATGAAGACAATTGAAGACAGAGTAACATGCGAGGGTTTTTCTGTTAATCCTAGGTAGAAATTGCCTAAGATAGATTAATGAAATTGTGCCTGCGGTTTTGTTTAGTCCCAGAATGAACTTGTATGGACGAATATCTGACGGAATATTTCCAATGATCGCATACGTTGGTCTGTACAAATATACGTGTAGTGGCGGAGAATTTATCCTCTTAGAATAATATCCAGAATATATTTGCGCAAATCAATTAATGATTAACGGATCTGACAATGTGGCATTCAAAGTGATTATGCTATCAACAAAAGGTAAGTAATCGTAGCCTCAGGCCTCAACAACCAGGAAATTACAAAAACCGGGCAGACAACATGGCTAAGTGGGTAGCTCCCAATTAGGGTGTATTATCACCTATCCAAAGAAATTTCATTTACTTCTTTAATATATCGATGTTGTCCCTTTCAGGAAAACAGTTGCTGATCCCAACCATTGGTGATATACATTCGATACACTCAAGAGAAATGAATGGTTGGTCATATGTGGCCGGGTTGCAAGATGTTCTTGTTAAACAGTGTATCCCCTCTAGAGATACACTATCGGAAGGTGGTTTCATACCTTGTCATAGTTGGAAGTCCATTACCCAATAAGTGCCCGCGGTTTTGATTGTATATCATGTATGTGGAGCGTGAGATGCAAGCGTTCCGCTAGATTGTTATTTATTTGATTTAGACACTATTAAAATATCAAAATAGTATTGTTTTTAAAGAAATGCTTTGGGTTATCGTAAGGTAAAACCATCCGTGTTTATGTATGGATCGGTCTTACGGTTATCCTTTCTTTTAACAGGATTTTTAAAAGTTAAACCAAGTGGTTGGAGTTTACTCACACCAGTCCCACGACTGACTTAGAGTTTTTTTGTTTTATCCTAAACTCTTGGGTGCCCAAATTTGTGCGGACATTCAAGTAGTTCAGGTGTTTACGGATATGCTTGGAGTAGGAGGCTTCAGTATTAGTTATATAAAGTTTATTCCGCTGTGTTATACATGTGATGTACTCTGATAATGTATTTCAAAAATTGTTATTTATATATATTATATTTTATTCCGCTGCGTTGTGAGATTCTGTGTTGTTTTATTATGTTCTTCTTCTATCTGTTTCTTCTTTAAACAATAATGATTCGTATTTCTGTGCAACTTGGTTGGACGTGTGATGTATTTAGTCAACTCAGATAGTACGGAAATTCAGGCCATTACAAATGCCCATTTAGTAGGATTGTTTTTCTAACCACTGATGTTTCTAAATAATTTGCAAGATTTAGATGGACCAACTTAGAGCATCTTCGACAAAGGTAACATATTACGTTTTTGTAATATGTACACTCATTTTCATCTTTAAAAGAGTGCAGATCATGTAATCAGGTACTTTTTTATTTTGATTACAAAAACGTAATCTTCCAGAGCAGTGGTTGTATAGATGACTGAGGATGGGGCGTCTATTTAATAGCTACTCCATTTTCTCCTCCCAACAGCTATTTCCCAATAGTTGAATTTGCAACATCTACTTCTTTCATCCTCTACATACATTTCATTCATCGCACACTCTACCCCACTCATAACATTCCACTCTAAATTCTCCACCTTCAACTTCAAAAATGTGTTCTGAATTTGATGTCGATTCTGTAAGATGTAGCTTGAAAATTTTGATTTTGAAGATAACAAAGTTCTGATTGGTGGAACATTCACTTCATCTAGTTGGAACTTGTTAGATTATTACGATTTAGGGTACATTCAGCGTACACCATCTTCTGATTCGATCCGAGGATGTAATCAAAGTAGTGAGACCTTCTGGAGCAGGATTGCTACAATTGAAAAAATCTTGATAATAAGAGATCGCTTTCTTCGATAAAAGGTTGATTTGAAAAAAAAATCAGCCATCAGACGCAAACATTTGATTCACAGGTGTTCAAGTTAAAGCAAACAAATCCCAGTAGGTCTGGAAGTGAAATGCATTTGGTTAGTATATTTAAATTTTAGCATACGTATATAAGTTTATTTATTA
Organism: Allium sativum; assembly: GCA_030737875.1. Taxonomy (NCBI): domain Eukaryota; kingdom Viridiplantae; phylum Streptophyta; class Magnoliopsida; order Asparagales; family Amaryllidaceae; genus Allium; species Allium sativum. The sequence continues at coordinate 413,209,723 of CM060924.1, read as the reverse complement.
AACATATAATCAAGTTTCTTGTAGAATATGACACAAATAAACCGTTTAAGATTGTTCACAAACTAGGAAATAAGCAAGCATATCACTTTTATCAATTTATGTACGTTTACGACCTTTTGGTTGAGCATGCTAAAATGGAAATCATCTCTTCAGAACACTGTTCAAGGCGCTCAATAGATGTCTGAATTTTTTTTGGGCACCTGTTAAACAAGCGCTGAAGCACATACTTCTTGACGATATTCTGTTAGGAGAATACCAGATGTAGAAGTTCGGAGCGTACAAAAAGTAATTTATATACTTTAAATTGTTGGAGATGCCCTTAACATTGAGGTGGGGCTAAAAGAAATGTAAAGTTTAATATTCATAAAATTTTGGCTAAAATGATTATAACATAACCGAACACAGTAAAAAAAAATCTAAATTATAAATAAACTTAAATGCATAAAATAAGTTGTATGGCAGAATAAAAAAATCCACGGTGATTTAGTTTACAGGTAGTCTAAATCGAAGGCACCATCGTTAACATGGCGATGTAGCATGTCCGTAATTTAGTGGAAAATGTAGCATACCAAAAATCCAGTGGAAAGTCAAATAAGTGAACAATCCAAATGTTCAATAGTGAAACATAATAACTATAGAAAATACATACTAAAATAAAATAGGTTGCTAAGAACTTAGCAAATCAGAATATATTCTATTAGATATAAAATTGAATATCTGACTATTCTCAATTTTTACCCTTATTTGATTTAAGATGAAATATTGATCTCATTGGTTTGAGATTTTTTTTCACTTGCACCTTCGAGTTGTTTGTATTGTAATTAAGGGTTGTGTTGACATGTGCCCTAGAGGTATATGTTAAGTATGATATCTATTTACCAAAAGATAAGAAAAACTTTTTCAAATGGTATACCTGATTATTTTTATTTGGGATCCTCATTTGATTTCAAATAAAATACCGATCTCTCATTTATTTGAGTCTTTTTTTTTGCATTTGCACCCTCATACAATTTGTATTATAATTAGAGCACATGTTAAGAATAACATTTATTTACTAAAAGGCAAGCAAAATTATTTCAAATACGTATTTTGTTCTCTATAAATTATCAGGTGGAGTTCAGGAGGCTATTTAGGTAATTTAACAACTTATTTGGCACAAGTTAACATTTTCTTATAATTAAAACCTATTTTAGCATTAGTGACTCATGACATCCAGAGTCACTTCCTTTTTGTTCCACTTTGAATTATTCACCAGTCTTTCACGCTAAGAAAAACAAAATTGCTATGGTAGTGCTCTCACATTCTAAGATTAATAATTTTTGCTCATTTAATTCTTATACATTCTCAGGAAACTTTAAACAATGAAACAAAAATTCTATCATTCACTTCTTCCATGAAAATTCAAAATCTCTCTCGTTTAATTGGATCCTTTGCCTTTGTCTTCAGTACCATTTCTTTTACTCAAACAATTAATGTAATACCCTTTACAACAAACATTATTTGAGAGATTTAACTGGATAAATTATATAAGATTAATGTAGTGGGATGACGAGATGATAAATAAATAATGGTTTGACTTAGTAACTAATTAATTTAATTAGACATAAGAAGAAGATTTACGTGATGGAAAAAATGGAAAACACATAGCTTCATATTTAAGCATAACCTCCCACATTCTTATTCATTTTCATTTCATTCTCAAAACCCAAAACTAAGAATAGAGGAGGTCGTCCATTAACATATGAAGGAAGAAGAAAATTTAGGAAAAGTGAAGGGAAATCATGCTTAGGATTCTACATCAACAAATCTTATTTTTCTCATCCAAATCTAAAGTGAATAATAATTCTTACCATTGTATTTTCAGATATTAGTCGTAACTGAATTTGTTTTGTGTATGTTTGTTTCATACGTATTTTGATGCTTTGATAGTGTTTAGATAAAACAATGGTTTGCTTTGACAAACTACAACGTCATGGTGATTTCTTTGCAGTGACTTTTCTTGCTCCACTTCAATTCTTCTTTTAATTCCTTCTCCTGCTGATCCTCCTCAGCCCCATCCTGTTCACCCCCTTATGGCTAAGAATCGCAAATCAAACCTCGCTTTTCAACTTCTTCAAATGCGTGCTCGGCCTCCATCACTAGATCTAGACGTAGATTCTCATCGCCGTCAACTATTGATCCTGTATGTGACTCTGGCTAAGAGCTCGATTCTTCCATTGCCTCCTCAGTTATTGTGCTTGCTTATGATAATCCCTTTATTTAGTTGGTCGATACTATCATGTTTGGATGGCGTTTGCTTGTTTCGGCTCCTAGTGAATGGCCTGTTGGGAGTTATATGAGAATTTGTAATGAGGCAGTTTGTAACAACCCGAAAAGTTCTAATCCTGATTCTTCTGGAAAACAGGGTCTACTGAGTTTCCTTATGCTTAGTTTTAGGATATTCTTTTTATATTTGAATAATTCTACAACATGCACCTTATAAATTTGTGCAGCACGCCTTGTTTATCCCTTAAAACTTCAGCTTTCTTTGATTCCCGTTGGATTTAGATAGTTAATTCATAATTAGTATTATAAATTCTTGGAGCCCAGTTCACTTTTTAGTTGTCAGTGCTTTTGTATTCCTGCATATTTCAGTTCATTCCTTATCCATGCGTGCCCTTCCCATTCACTGTTATGTTCAAACTGTTCTTGAATCACTCACATCATCTCCTTCGTCAACCCAAAACATCACCAGGTCATCAGTTCTTGCCAGTGTATCAACTATTCATCTCACAAACATTTATTCCAAATCCTGCTTTCCTCTCTTTCCTTCTATTACTTTTCATTTCTCATGTGCAATGTGCACTGTCTAAATATGTGTACATGCACAATGATTCCTGTAGTTACTCCATCATACCGATTATCGTTAAACATCCCAGCTTCAATCGCGAATCCATTTCCACACCCAAAAGTTTCATTTGACCTACTTTTCAAATTTTTGAGGCTTCTATAGAAGCTTACAAACTTAACCGCCACCACTAAAACTCCTCATAGCACCACCATGCTCCTCTAGTTATAACCGTACTTCGGTCAACATCAACAACCCCTTTCCCCTTCAAAACCCCTAGGTGTGCAAGTCTACTTCGTTCCGACCTAAGTGTAGATCGACATTCACCCTAGCCTACCCAAAAACAGTTGTCCATCCGATTTTTAAATAAATGAAAAACTCTTAAACTACCTGATTAAAAATCCCAGTAAGTAGTTTTAAATCTAGCAAGTGTTTTGCTAATGTGTATGTTTGTCTATATATATATATATATATATATATATATATATATATATATATATATATATAAACTGATGCATAACATCTCCGTTTTGTTTTCTTAGTTTTTTGTTCCCACAACACCCAGTCCAAATTTAATTAGTTTCCAAGATTAATAACTTAAATACTCGAATTAATATAATAACAACATACGTATGGTTGGGGATCTAGTAGAATTAGTTATAGACAACAAAGAGTTTTTAAAGTGTTGCAAACATATATTTCTATGTTCTATTTGTTTTGTTTTTCTTATTTTTTTCCAAACTTTCAAATCTTAATTTAAATCTTTTCACTTATTATACTCCAGTATCTAAATCATAATAATCAACACATATTCAGTTAAATGTACTGGAAAATAACAATAACAATGGTAAGGTGATTACTCACTAAGATAGCCTACTGTGGTTTTGAATTTTTGTTTTGTTTTTCTCAAGTTTCTTAAACACAAAATTCTCAATACATATATAAATTTTCTAAACTTACCAACATATTTGCACACACATATGGTTGAAACTAATAGGACTAAATATACGAGCAGTAAAGAAGTTCTTGGTTGTTTACTCACAAATAAGTTTACTTGTCTTTTCATTTGTTTCCAGATTTGCTCTCTGTTTTTACTCTTTAATCCACAACCATCTTAGCTCAGGTTTGTTCATATCCTCTACCATTTCTAGTTTCAGTTCTAGCACTTACGTATGTGTTTATTTGTGTGTGTTTTCGGTGTATTTATATATGCCAATGGGTAGGCTTAAGTCAGGTAGGTTCCTTGGTCATGTAGGTCATGGTTGCAGATCACAGTGTTATTGAAATGAAGTTTGATTAACTCTTATCAACATTAATGCTCTTAGGCTATTTGGGTACACAACTAGCTATGAATTAAGGTACTTATTTGTGTACATGCCATGTGCTGAACTAGTTCTAAAACTATGCTTTGTGTAGGATAGAAGCAGAGCTAACCATAAAATTGGTAAGAAAATAATCCTCTAAGTATTAACCCTAAAGACCGAAATTAACATCAGATCAATACCCAGAAAATCATTTAACTCAACCAATCTCCAGCCAGGTTCCAATTTCTTAACTCAATATCTTGATTCCTTATCAATCCAAATACTCCAATATAGTTGAAAAATAATTCCAAAAACTCATCTACTCCATTAATTTGGATTAAACCCGTTCAACCATATTTATCTGCTTAAAATTCTCCTTTTGAATTCCAATCCAGTTTAATTCCATTTAACTTAGCCTTACAATTTCATCTTGTTCTAGTTGAATTTCCCAATTCTCGAATCCTAATCCTGGTTTTTATTGAAATCACTTATTTTAATTCAATACCTTTGAATTTATCCAAAACATTTGTTTTTCTCAAACACCGCTCCAGCTTATCTTATTTGTATTTCCATTCTTATACAAATTCAATTTGGTTCATTATATAACATTTCAAATTTATAATCTAATACCAGATTATAATAGCAACCAACACAGCCAATAATAATTTCAGAAAATTATTCTTTTTATATCAAAATATATTCTTGAGTAAAATTATTTCATTTACCCAACTTTTAAAAATAAAACTATGTCGAATTACTCTATCCAAGAGTTTAGAAACACCTATCGATATAGTTTTGACTACTGTATCGACCAGAATTCATAAATCACTCGATAAACAAATCAACACAACATAAAATAATTTTTATACTAATTAACAAATACGCGCTCATATATATACACTCAAACTCAATCTAGGGTATTACTAACCCCTTCTCTATCGAGTTACACCATAGAGCCAAGGTTATTTCTAAACCATTGCTCTGATACCAACTGTAACGACCCGAAAAGTTCTGATCCTGATTCTTCTAGAAAATAAGGACTATTGAGTTTCCTTATGCTTAGTTTTAGGATCTTCTTTTTATATTCGAATAATACTATATAGCATACCACTTATAAATTTGTGCAGCACGCCTTGTTTATCCCTTAAAACTTCAGCTTTCTTTGATTCCTGTAGGATTTAGATAGTCAGTTCATAATTAGTATTATAAATTCTTGGAGCCCAATTTACTTTTTGGTTGCTAGTACTTTTGTATTACTGCATATTTCTAGTTAATTCCTTAACCATGCGTGCCCTTCCCATTCGATGTTATGTTCAACTTGTTCTTGAATCGCTCACATCATCTCCTCCATCAACCCAAAACATCACCAGGTCATCAGTTCTTGCCAGTGTATCAACTGTTCATCTCACAAACATTTACTCCAAATCTTGCTTTCCTTTCTTTACTTCTATTACTTTTCATTTCTCATGCGTAGTGTGCACTGTCTAAATCTGTGCACATGCACAACGATTCCTGTAGTTACTCCGTCGTTTCGATCATGCTACACATCCCAGCATTAACCCCGAATCCACTTCCACACCCAAAAGTTTCGTTTGACTTACTATTCAATTTTTTGAGGCTTCAACAGAAGCTTACAGACTTAACCGCCATTACTAAAACTCCTCGCAGCGCCACCATGCTCCTCCAATCATCATCGTACTTTGGTCAACATAAACGACCCCTTTCCTCTTCAAACCCCTTAGGTGCGCAAGTCTACTTAGTTCTGACCTAAGTGTAGATCAACATTCACCTTCGCCTACCCAAAAACAGCGGTCCATCCGATTTTCAAATTAAAAAACTCTTAAACTATCTGATTAAAAATCCCATTAGGCAGTTTTAAATCTAGCAAGTGTTTTGCTAATGTGTTATATATATATATATATATATATATATATATATATATATATATATAAACTGCTGCATAGCATCACTGTTTTGTTTTCTCAGTTTTTTGTTCCTACAACACCCCATCCAAATTTAACTAGTTTCTGAGATTAATAACTTAAATACTCGAATTAATATAATAACAGCACACATATGGTTGGGTATCTACTAGAATTAGTTATAGACAACAAAGAGATTTTAAAGTGTTACAAACATATATTTCTGTGTTCTGTTTGTTTTGTTTTTTGTTTCTTATTTTTCCCAAACTTTCAAATCCTAATTTAATTTTATTCACTGATTATACTCCAGTATTTAAATCAAAAGTGATCAACAAATATTCAATTAAATGTACCAGAAAATAATAGTAATAATGGTAAGGTGATTACTCACTAAGATAGCCTATTGTGGTTTTGAATTTTGTTTTATTTTTCTCAGGTTTCTTGAACACAAAATTCTCAATGTAGATATAAATTTTCTAAACTTACCAACATATTTGCACACACATATGGTTGAAACAAATGGGACTAAATATACAAGCAGTAAAGAAGTTCTTGGGTGTTTACTCACAATAAGTTTACTTGTCTTGTCATTTGTTCCCAGATTTGTCTATGTTTTTACTCTTTAATCCACTGCCATCTTAGCTCAAGTTTGTTCACTTTCCTCTACCATTTTTAGTTTCAGTTTTAGCACTTATGTACGTGTGTATTTGTGTGTGTTTCCGGTGTATTTATAGATGCAAAAGGTTAGGCTTAAGTCACACTACACTAAAAAATGCATTTAAGAGCATTGGAAAACCGTTGTTATAGGATATTACAACTTTTTAATAAACGCTGTGTAACGACATGTTGTCGTAGGCCCCTTTTTTTCATCAGGGGAAAGTAAATGTTGTTAAAAAATTGAATTTCACAGCGTTTTTTCTTAGCTATTAATACTTTATACAAAGCGTTTTTTCTGAGCTGTTAATACTTTATGCACAACGTTTATAATGAGCTGTTAATGGTTTCTAAGTGTGTATTGCTTCCATTTTCAACAGTGGATTATAAATGCTATTACTAATATTTCATCGTGTTTTTCTTATGTTGTCATTTGTTCCTGATATTTCCACTCCACTATTATATAAACGTGTCGTTAGCTCCTGATATTTCTACTCCACTATTGTCACGTTCCATCACAATATTTATATCAATAATCTACACTCATTTCATCATATTTCAACTAAACAATATACATAACATTGTATCAAACTAGAAACTACCATATGAGAATATAATTATTAATTATCATTTTCATAAAGTAATATGAATACAGTATCCATAGACAAAATTTACATACATTCATAAACAAATGACATACGACATTGGATGAACTTATCAAAACAAACCTATTTACGATGCATGTTATAACCTGCTCTTTATCCTCCTACTACTGACTTAGAGGAAAAGCTTACAAGTTGTTGCGACAGAAAGCTTCAAGCTTCAAGTCCCGTTCAGTTTGAAGGTCTAGGTGCTGATGCAAGGGCCATTACCTTGTGTGTGTGGAAGACCAAGATTACATGGGTCGGATAAAAAAGCTTCAAGAATATCTCGATACGGTGGAAAGAATTGTTAAGCGTGGATGTTCACAAGAAATTCCGAAATCCGCTATAAGTTCTGTGGCTTTAGTTCCAGAAGTAATGTTTTGTTTGCACAATCATTCAGTGACCAACCTTCTCTTTAGTTATCCGTTTGTGTACCTGATCAGTGAGCAAATTTCATAAATTATGTGACATCCTACATTTTTGCAAATGGCGAGTCATTGAGTGATTATTATTATTTATAAAGATGCCTGTGTTCATACCCAAACAATCAAGCTCATCACCCCACAGGTTCAACAAAAAGTCATAGAAAGCATAAATAATAAGTAAGAGTTCTAATAAGCATGCCTATATCCTAGCATCATTACTACGTGAATGTAGTATCTCATTAAGCACGATTCCAAAACACAAGACAAAATCTTAGCCAATGGATAGCTAATATCCAGTCCCCCAAATACTATACCAAACAAGAACGTGCAATGGGATATACAGTTTGGAAAATATTAATGGAAGGTGTACCTTTGTACCAAAGTTGAGAGCTTGTAAGGCAACATCACTTGTCATGCTCCAATGGGTTTACAGAATATCCAGGCATAAACTGCCATGGCATGTCATGAAATAAAGCACAATCAAATTATAAGGCAAATCTACTTATTAATGTAACCACCAAAGTGCACTTGGAACTGTAACAAATAATCTACTAGTAGTTTCGATCAATTGGTTGTCAGATACAGTTGGACTTCAATTCTAACTTGCAGTGCAAGAGACAAACCCAGTAGATACACTTGATGAGGCAAAAGTTGAATAGTATAAAAATTAGGAATCTTCCCAATTTTTATGTTATTCAACTTTGCCTCTTCAACATATACTTAAAGCATAAAATCAGCAAGCAAGCAATCCTTTTCTACTGGTTAACATCATAATATTCTCCAAACTTTGAATCCACAAGCATCTGTATATTGCCATCTATCAAATGGGGCTTTGCCTGAAATAAAAAACAGTCAAATTATAAAGCAACAAATTTATCTACTTATTAATGTAACTACTAGAGTGCACCTGAAACTGTAACAAATCATCTACTAGTAGATTGATTCCATAAAGACAGCCACTATCTCATTAAGTGCATCAAAAAGAAACATCTCAATTTCCACGTGAGGAGAAAAACATATTAATAATCAGTATAAGAAAGAAGACTAACAAGAAAAAATAACATATGAAAGACCATTAAAAATTGAGTAAGTTTTCAGATACGCACCAAAGAAATCAACTGGTTATCGGATATAGTTGAACTTCAATTCTAACTTACAGTGCAAGAGACAAACCCAGTAAGATACAGTTGATGAGACAAGAGTTGAACAACATAAAAATTAGGAATCTTCCCAATATATATGCTATTCAACTTTGCCTCATCAACATATACTTAAAGCATAGAAGCATCAAGCATGCAATGAAAGGCTTCCAACTTCAGCCCTGAAAAAACTTAGAAGAGTTAAACATTATGCAATGCTGCTAATGGTGCACTGCACCAAAGTAATGGTGCACAGGTGCACCACTGTGTGGTGTAGTTCACCACTGTGGTGCATTTGCACCACTATAGTGGTGCATAGATGCATCATTATTGTGGTGTAGTGCACCATTAGCACCGCTGTATAATGTCCAAAAAGATATGAAAATGAAAAAGAAAAATCCTAACTTACGAGGGAAATGAAATTGCGTAAGAGCGGCAAACCAAAATGTCCGTGCAATACTTAAGAGCACCAATACTGTAACGACCCGCATTCTACGCATCGAAGGATTATAAATTATTTATTTCTTTCACATACGAAGTCATATGGTCATGTAACTTTGGGAGACGACTACTGGGATCATTTCCTATGTTCATGATTTTTCCCGATTTTTAAATGACCATTTTGCCCCTAGCTGATCTTGTTTTGTCCATAACTTTTGATTCGATAGGAGTTTTGACCTGAAACCACTTCCATTAGGTTTGGATGATGGTTTACAATTCTGTAGATGGTCACATTAGCCAAACGGGCTCACCGTTTGGGAGATATGGCTGAAACAAGGTTTAGAAGGTGAAAACAGCTTAACTGGGCCTAATTTGGGTGATTAATGAGTGGGCCCATAACCCATTTCGGGATTAGGGTTATGGGAAGGCTGATAGGGTTAGGAAATTCGGTTTCTATCATTTTCCAACTGCCACTTTTTGTTTCTTCAAGTTTAGCAATGGCCTCCACTTTCTAAAACACCCCAAATCACCTTCTAATCGCTAATTAAGCCAAATCTACATCAAATCAAGGAAGATCTTCACCAAATCAGTATTAGGACTGTTGTATTGCCTTGCTATTTGCGCCCAAATAGAGAATCATTTTAGATCTAAAGTTTATTTGTGGAAAAGGTGAGTGATTTGCAAGGTTTCTCACCAGTTATGGTTAATTAAGGGTAATTAGTGTTGATTAGCGAATTTATACATTAATAAATTCTGGAAAAATATTCATAAATTTCGAAATATTGTTTTAGGCCTCTGTTAGAAAATTTGGATAATTTGGTTAAGTTTTACTAATCCTATCATTAGTTTTGCTTAAACATGCTTAAGGGAAAAATATGGGATTTTGGCTATGTTTGATCCGTTTTAACCTATCAAATTATTGTTTTGGTGTTTGTGGTTGGTTATGTATGTTGCTATGACTATTTGGAGTGATTTGTGATTATTTAGAAAAGATAGATTAGCCGAAAACATCGTCGAATGGCGTAAAACAGTTGCTGGAAAAAGTTGTAGAATGTTGTGGAGGGTTTCGGGTCGGATCAGATATGGGGCTCGGATCGGATCGGTAGACTAGGCAAGAGAGTACAGATCGGATCGGAACCTGGCACAAGAGGATACAAGGGCAAAAAGGAAGGCCATTAAAACCGAGTGGAGTTCGGGTCGGATCGGAACGACAGGAAGGCGTAGGATCAGATCTACGTGGGTCGAACCGAAGCGAGAGAGGCACCCGAATCGAACCGAGTTGGAGAATGGCGTCCAAACCAAGCCGAATGAAGGAGCGGAGCCAAACCGCGATAGGGGATCCGAACCGAACTGGATGGGGAGACCCGAGCCAAACCAGAGGACTCAAACTGAACGAGAAATCTGAAGATGATGTATAGCCGAACTGAATCAGATTTAAGCTACTTCAATGCGACGACTCTTTTGAAGACCAACTCCAATTCGACCAAAACCTGAGATGCAAAGGAAGTTCAAATAAGAAGTAGAACTCAGGGTCCAGTTGGGAACCAACGAGTTAACTTCATGAGTTGGTCTTTGCTGCGGGATGTGTGCTAAGGGGTTGTCGATGTCTATGACTTTGGATCACTATGTATGGGAGGTACGTGGACGGATTCAGGGCCACAGTGGCCTAAGTACGACTAGTGGGCTATAGACCAATGAAGTAGGGTCATTTGAAAAGGTTGGTCATGATCCCATGAGATAAACTTGGTGGTAGCAGTAGTTGTACAAGTCGAACTCCGTCATTACCTCTGTAACACCCCACCTCCGCTAGGGTCACTCGCAAAGGAATGCACTAGCTTTAGAGGGGTATTATTGGTAAACATGCACAGAAATATTACAAGACAGAACATATATATATAACAGCGGAAGCAAAACAAATTTCATTACCTTATAAAATAAGGTCTAAAGCCTTTTACATCAGAATACATCAAAACCTGTCTTGCAATAATAAAGAAGCATAAAACCTGTTCATAAATTATTCCCCAAGTGAAACAGTAAAGTAGCCATAGCCAAGAAAAGTCCAAGCCATACATGATGACCTTCAAACAGAAGAAGTCCGAACTAACAATAGCATTTCCTCCCTGTAACCTTGGGGGGGGGGGAACGGAAGACAAGAGGCGAAAGAAAACGGGGTCAGTCATAAAGACTGATAAGTCCTATCTACTTCCAGTATAAAAACAGGTAAAGGTAACATGACATGCATAAACTGAAAGTAAACATAAGGATGACGACAAGATAGATAAGCTAAACCAAGATAACTGGACGAACTACTGTAGCAAGATAAATTAAGGTATCATGATAAACTATGGTGTCAAGAATCGAGGTATCACATCGTCAGGTTTCTATCAAGTATACTATCACAAGGTATCTATCATGTATAACATCCCACTGTATCTATCATGTATAATTGCTCTGCACCTCTCGTACTAGTATCCCAACCCGCGTCATGTGTTAACTATGAATGTCCCTTGCCCAATGTCATGTAATGGTCCATGTCAACCTAATATATAACGTATGTAGGTTTTCCCAACTCGTATGTTTCTTTCCATGTATAAGTTCAGTCCTTTGCCGTAGGCCATACGGGCTTTCCCATGTAAACGTTTTATCCTTGAGGTTATTTTGGACTGCTACCCTTGATCTAGTTATGTTTCCTTACCATGAACTATCGCGCGTTCACTTAGGATTTATGCCACCTAGGACCACTAGGGATTATGCTACCTAATGAACGTTTCCGTGTCTCGGTTCAGGTTCAGCCACCTAGGGCCACTAGGGATTATGCCACCCGTCAACCGCGCCCTTTATCCCACGTATGTATCGTGAATCGTTTTCCATGTCTAGACGCACATGTTCCTCAATGTGCTATCCGAGTTACGTGCCAGGGCAAACCAAGAAATACGGAACTCGGTCGGGAGCTTTAAGTCGTCTGCTGATGCAGATATCAAGGTCTGTTTTTGTACCCGTGGCTATGGTCCCACGTGACCCCTCCCTCAACTACTGAAAGGCAATCCAAGAAAAGTCATGTATGAGAACTACACTATGGCCCATCGACGCCCACTTCCAGATAGCCAACCTCACCCATAACTCGATAGCCAGTATATGGTCTGTTGGGAGTTCCCTGCCTTTCCGTACGTACACGATTGACTAAAGATGGTAGGTAGTCGGCGACATGCTATCCAGGGCAAAATCAAGTATCGTCGACTCCACGCTAATCCATCCCAGTCTTTAGGTCGCTCGCATAACAACCAAGGCATACTCTTGGCTCTTCTACCGCAGACCTTAACCCCTGTGAGACCGGGTTTCATGGACCATCTGCCACCTCACAGAGGGATACCAAGAGTACCCTCACGTCCCCCAAAGCTACCGCTTCGTCACCCAGTTCGTTGGAGCCCTTATCCAAGTCAGATAAGTTGCTCCTCCTCGTATACTAAGCGATGACCTACCGTATCAGGTTACTCATCTACTTCTGAACTAGTCCCATGTCCTTGGCTAAGAATTATTACTTAGTTATCCTTAACTAAGGTTTACCACTTAGCTCCTCTTTCCACTATCCTTGTTAACTACGATTTCCAACCTAGTCCTGTAACACCCCACACCCGCTATAGTCACTCACTAAGGGAATGCCATAGCATCGGTGGAGTATTTTTAGTGAGTATAGAACAGTAAAATTACAACAAGACAGATATAATGTAATACTTGAAAATTTAAAACATCATCTCATAGCAGCGGAAAGTAAAACATGTTTGGTTACATCATAAAACCATAACAAGAGTCAAGTACAAAATATCCATCCTGAATAAAATAAGTACATAATCCCACTACTCATAACAAATAGCCATAACAGAAAAGATAAGATAAGCTGAGCTCTACATCTACGGTCCAAGCTCCAAGAGATAGATAAAGCAAACTGATCAAAGCCCACTAGCACTAGGCCCAACCTGAGGACCTGAAGGAAAAAGATAAAAACAACGGGGGTCAGACATAAGCCTGAGTGAACCCTATCTCCTTAATAATACAATTATTAAAGTAATTAGGGTATGATATGAACTCGGTATGGTATCTTTGGGGATAATGACTACACTAAGTTGCCCACGAACACAGGACGAACTAAGATAACCGTAAAGACGCATCTACCCACCCAAGGATAATTACTAACTGCACCACACCAGTCACTCCTACTCAAAGGTTGATCCCACCCAAGGATATCAAAGATAGATATAACCAGTAGTTTCCAGTACCCTAGTTGACTACATAGGTGCCGTCTGCCTCTATCTCTGCTAGGTGTACCCCACTACCCCAAGCGATCGGCTCCCTAACGTAGGTATCCGTGCTGGGCCCACAGTGGGGTGTATCATTCCCCAAAGTGGCAACCCAAAAGCAACACCGGTGCACAGGTTATACCTACACGATGCAACAACGTCTTACCTCCCAGTCCCGGGCCCACACACGCATATGAAACCCGATGGGCCTGCGTTGCCACCGCTAACCCCGTTTTGGCCACTTATAGACAAGCCCAATATGCGTGTCCCGTCCTCGACTTGGGCCGAGCTACAAAGATACATATGGGATACTGGTTGTAATGGGCCCTCCACAAGCTACCCACCAGAGCTTGTTATTAATCTAGTGTTCCCCACTTAACCCTTTAATCATGTTTAATTACATGTTTCACTTGGTTAAGTATTCTAATCGTATTTTCTATTGCCACCCAAGGCAACCCACTAGATTCCTCATGCCACCCAAGGCACCCACTTAACCCCTCATGTCCCACTACATGCTAATATGGTTAAGTGTTTCTTAATTAATTAAGACCGTGATTCCCCATAAAGACCTCCCACATTAGACTGGCTGTTATGACCGCCTGGTTAAGCCGGTAGGGTCCGGGCAGTCTTACGTCATAACAGAGTCTAACCTCGTGTCTTTACTTTAATCACGTATTTAATTTGTGCCTAAGACCTCTCACATTAGACTGGCTGTTATGACCGCCTGGTTAAGCCGGTAGGGTCCGGGCAGTCTTACGTCATAACAGAGCCTAACCTCGTGTCTTAGTCGATTAATTACACCTAATTAATCACCCCCATATTAATTATCCCTAATTAATATCAATTTATTCATAACATGGGTAGACCTAACTCAATAGGTAAATTCCCATGGGGTAGACCTAACTCAATAGGTAAATTCCCACTTATGTTAATTAATTTTTTTATGGTATGCTTAATCATACCCATTTCAACATACTTTTAATTAACATATTAATTAACCCCATCGTTCCCCACGTAAATCGTCATTATGACATAACATAATAAAGGGAAGATTTACCACACATAACATGGGTTTAGCATATAACTTTATCATGGGTTAAGAGGATGTCAACTTGCATATATGAGCATGTATTAACCCAACTATATTCAACCCAAACTTGCATATTATCAAACATGTGTCTTACATAACATGTTGCATATGAACTTACATATCATCAAACATGTGATTTGCATAACATGTTGCATATGAACTTACATATCATCATACATGTGATTTGCATAACATGTAGAACTTGCATTTTAGCATATACTTAACTTGCATAAGCACTCACATACTTGCATAAGCATTCATATACTTGCATAAACTTGCATATCATGTTAAACTTGCATTTCAACATATACATAACTTGCATAAACATTCACATACTTGCATAGGCTTGCATATTATGTTAAACTTGCATTTCAACATATACATAACTTGCATAAACATTCACATACTTGCATAGGCTTGCATATTATGTTAAACTTGCATTTCAACATATACATAACTTGCATAAACATTCACATACTTGCATAAGATGTTAAACATGCATATAAGCATATACATGACTTGCATAAGTACTCACATACTTGCATAACATGTTTGCATAATGGATCCATATTCACTTAGTGTTTTGCATCATAAACATCATGAAACAACTTGCATAAAAATATCATGATTACATATTATGAAACTTGCATGACATAAGGCATATAACTTGCAAAACACATAATATTCACTACATCAAGCTTGCATAAATATATGGATCCACAAACATAGCCATACTTTATCACATCTTATCATAATCAATTCAATAATTGATTATTAAGGGGATAGAAGCTCACCAAAACAAGATTAGCAAGTTAAATGAAGCAAATCCCAATGATTAAGTAGAAGAAGATGTAGATTAGCTTGCAAACCCTCTTAGGATTTTTAGTGGAGGCTCTCCAATTTTCTAAGTGGTGGCATAATGGCCTTAGATCTATTTTTGGTAAGGATAAGGGGGGTATTAGGGTGTATATATAGATTAGTTAGATGTTTTAGGACCATAGGATATACCCTAGAACCAATCCTAGCCTTTAAAGCATGTCTTGGGGAAGAAGTCAAGTGTAGGAACCATTTAGGGCCCAAAAAAAACAGCCCAAAACTCATCCCGGGCCTCAAAACATGAGCAGTTTTCGTTTTTGATTTTTCGTGAAACTTTGACGGGCCATAACTTGGTCATACGGACTCCGATTTACGAAAACTCGGACTCTATTTCGCGTATTTTTCCGAGACGAACGCAATGGCACAGCCCGTTTCCCCTGATTCAGAATATTAAATTTAATTCTGCTCTGATTTATGTTATAACAAGTTATTTAACATACGGGGTGTTACAAGTCCCCAGAGCTAGGGTTTTGTCAAATGGGTTACGTGTGGTTATCCAAATTCATGACTTAACCCGCCTGCGAATCATGTCAAGATTGGCTAAGTACTCAAGTTCAAGGCTTAGCCCTACAAGTTGGTTAAGTGTACCAAGAAGCTCATGACTTAACCCTATCAAGTCAAATTGGTTAAGTATTTATTTGTCTTAACCCTATCATATTATCATGTTAGATTGATTAAGCATAGATTATCTTAATCCCATCAGATTCTCGAGTCGGATTGGTTAAGTATGGGTTAGCTTAACCCCATCCACTAATCGTATTACAATGGTTAAGCCTAATTTTAAAAGGTCTTGTGACTTAACCCTATCAGGTCCACCTATTAGATTGGTTAAGTGTAGGTTACTTAACCTCATCAAATCATCATGTATAATTGGTTAGGTATAAGTTACTTAACCCCATTAAATTACCGTGTTAAGTTGGTTAAGTATTGGTTACTTAACCTCATTGAATTACCAAGTTTTGATTGGTTAAGTGTTTAACTTAACCCCATCGAATTACCGTGTTTAGATTGGTTAAGTGAAGGTTACTTAACCCCATCTAATTACCGTGTTTTAGATTAGTTAAGTCTAAGTTACTTAACCCCATCTAATTACCGTGTTAGATTAGTTAAGTATGGATTACTTAACCTCATCGAATTTACCGTGTTTAGATTAGTTAAGTGTGGATTACTTAACCCCATCTGATTACCAAGTCGGATTAGTTAAGCGTGAATTACTTAACCCCATCCCCTAATTGTCTTGTATGGTTAAGTGTCATTAAGAAACCAAGCCCGGCCCCACTTAACCTACCCATTCGTGTCATATCGGTTAAGTGTCATTAGTCAAACTTACTTAACCTTATCATGTGGCATTAATTTAATTAATGCACTCTCAACCTCTCACATTAGACCTTGTTGTGGTTACTAGTTAAGCCGGGCGGGTCCGGGTAGTTTTACACCACAACCTAGTCTAACCTCGGGTCTTAAGCGCGTCATGACCAACTTCTCACATTGGATCCTATTGTTTGTAGCCACTAGTTAAGCCGGGCGGGTCCGGGTAGATTTATGCTACAAACTCAACCCAACCTCGAGTTGGCCACTTTCATGTTTGGTCTAGTGTCTTTTTACACTTACAACTCACCCATGTCTAGTTCAAGTTCCATGTTTTCCCACGTGTCATGATCATATTTAAATGTATCATGAATGTCATGTTCTCATGTGAGCCCCATGTCAAGTTTTTCCATGTCATACCCACGTTTTTCCTAAGCTACCCAAACGTATTTCCAACCCAAGTGGAAGCGAGTCACATAGTAGGGTATTATGCCAACATATTGGCCACAAACATGCATAATATCATAAGGGAATTTGGCC
The DNA here is from genome assembly GCA_030737875.1 of Allium sativum. Taxonomy (NCBI): domain Eukaryota; kingdom Viridiplantae; phylum Streptophyta; class Magnoliopsida; order Asparagales; family Amaryllidaceae; genus Allium; species Allium sativum. Next base: position 413,192,258 of record CM060924.1, on the reverse strand, counting down.
GCAAACATGCATAGTATCATAAGGGAATTTGGCCACAAGCATGCATAGTTTCATGAGGGAATTTTGCCACAAGCATGCATAGTTTCATAAGGAGATTTGGCCACAAACATGCATAACATAAAAAGGTGATTGGCCACAAACTTGCATATTATCATAAGGGGTTTTGCGTTCATATACTTGCATAAGCCCCAAGTTAAGTTCATGCACATATTTCACAAGCCCAAAGTGGTTCTAAGGTCTTATGCCCACATTCACAAGCTAAAGGTTCAATCTTTCATGATAGACTAGGCTAAACATAACATGAGCGACATGATATAGTCGCTAAACATAGTTCCAAGTCATATATTCAAGGTAAGAGGCAAACTAGGTTCACATAGGTTATAGCACTTATGTTTAACCACATTTTATTCCATGCCATCATTAAACTACCGTTAACATCTCGAAGTAGCTAGAACTTACATAGCGTGGCAAGAGGGCTAGGAGCATGAATCGTCTTGTCTAAGAATCCATGTTGAGATGATGATCAAAACCCTTAATTTAGTGTAGAAAGCTTGCACCTTCGTCTTGGATCTAGTTTGAATGCATAGGCTCTTGAATTTGGGGATGGAGGCCATGATCAATGTAGATTTGGGTAGCACTTCGTTGAAAGAGTGATTTATGAGGGGTTTAGGGTAGGCTTAGGGTCTTTTTATAGAGATTAGGAGTAGTTTAGGCCGTTAGATTAACCCTAGGATAGATCCAAGCCCTCAAAAATCGTCACAAGCCTCCAAAACAGGACCCAGGAGCTAAAACAGGTGCACCAGGCCGACCTGGCCGACCAGGCAGGTCGACCCCCAGGTCGACCCTGGGGTCGACTCCCCAGTCGACCTGGTCCCACCCAGGTCGACTCCCAGGTCGACCTGGTTCTGGCGGGATTTTTCCCGCCTAGCTTGATTTCTGAAATTTTGAATCTGTTTTCATTTTTGAATTTTTCGTGAAACTTCGCGAGGTCATATCTTGGTCATACGGACTCCGATTTACGAAATTTCGGTCTCTATTTCGCGTATTTTTCCGAGGCGAACGTAATGGCACAGCCCGTTTTATCTGATTCAGATTTTATGATTTAATTCTGCCTTGATTCTTGTCTTATCACGTTATCAAAATTCGGGTTGTTACAACCTCGATGGGTCTAGTGGTCAAAGTGGTGGATATCGTATGCTTTACGCACTGAGTGAGAGATGTGAGGATGGTTGTTATGCTTGATTTGTTTGCCATCACTATGACATGCACACCCCACCTCCGTATTCTTTACACCATATGTTAGTAGCACCTTAGAGTATTGTACAGTATGTAGTGCTAACTCTTTGGTTGCAAGTCCAGGTTCAGGTATGGTTTAGTATACCTGTTATTGTTCTGTCTTGCTGCTTATCGCTCATACCAGACTTTTTGTCTGACCCAGAGTTTTATGTCTCTTCTTATTACTCTGGGTGCTCTCATGAGTAGACTAGAGACAGATTAGCTGGTGAAGCACGAGTAGCTGTACCGGAGACGAGCAGGAGTCTCCCACGCATGATATATATAGATATTCTCCCTGTGTCGCTGCGGGTCACTACTTTGGGCATTAGTAGTGTACCTTTTTTCTTTGCTTTGCTTTAGAGACAGTTTAAAAAGGTTGTAATAATGGTGATGTGGAATATAAGCTGTATTTGGATTTTCCGCTGCTATGATGTTTAGTTTTTAGCTTATGCACTGTCTTATCTGTTTTATGTCAAGTATGTTATTATTATATTTTATTCCATGCGCTGTGAGACATTCTATAGTTTTTTTTAGTTCTCTAGTAAGTTTTCTTCTTTTCCTTTCTTTGGCGACTGTCCCGTGCTGGTTGGACATCGACACAATGCACTTTCATTGGAAATGTCGGCTGGTGCGGGTCGAGCCATCACACTTGGTATTAGAGCTCTAGGTTGCGTAGTTAACCTAGGGAAAGGCACCAGGGAGAGATAATACGTATATGAGAGCGCGTATTTGTGATTATTTTGGTTTTCAAAAGCTGTATATATATATACTATTAGTATAGCTAAGGATGAAGTCGCACTGCACTAACACCACAAAGAGAATGGTTAATCATTTCCCTTTACAAATTGAACGATGAGCCGATATACGAGGGGTGCTGGTAGAGGAGCTAACAATATGAATGACCCTGAGATGAGGGCAATGTTCACCAACTTCATTAGAGAGATGCTTAGGGATGTGTAGAGGGCAGCTCCAAATGCTGGTAATGGTGGTGGTCCAGCAGTGCAGGCGCCTAGGGCCGATTTCGCCAAGCTGAACAAGGACTATACTAGTCTTGGTGGGAAGCCGTTCCACGGAACGGAGTCGGCTACGAATGTTCAGGATTGGTTAGATAGCTGCGAGCATATCTTCGAAGACTTGGGTATCGAGGATGCGATGAAGAGAAGGCTAACATCCTGTCAACTGCAAGGACAGGCAATGAATTCGTGGAATGCTATAAAGGCAGCTACCCCAGAGGATCAGATTATATGGGATCAGTTTAAGACTCGCTTCAGTGATAAGTTTATCCCAACTGCTCAGAAGTTGGAACTATTTAGGAAGTTCTTGGAGCTTAAGCAAAATGGCAGAGCTGTCTCGGAGTATATTGCTGAGTTCGATACTTTATCGAAATATGGGTTATCTCTTATTGATACTGCCGAGAAGAAGAACGAGAAGTTCATAACTGGTTTGGATGGAAACTTGGGGGAAAGGCTTATTAACCACATCGATGAGACATTTGAATCAATTGTGGGGAAAGCTTTAAGATCGGAAAGTCTTTACCCTAAGTCAAAGACTGAGGTCGCATCTACAGAGGAGCCAAAACCACAAGCAAGCGGTGGAGGCAAGAGTGGTTCTCAGAATAAGAGGAAGCAAAACCAGAATAAGGATAGCCAGAAGAAGAAGAAAGATGTTGAGTGCTTTAGCTGTGGCAAGAAGGGCCACTATGCTAGTAATTGTCGAGCAAAGCCAGCAGACAGGAAGTGCTTCAACTGTGGCCAAGTGGGACATCACAAGGACAAGTGTCCGCAACCCCCTAAAGAAAAGTAGATAGTGAAAGCATATGCCCTTAATGCTATTCCTTCTTCGTCAAATGCCCCAACTGCGGCGGAGAAGGGAAAGAATGTCGTTATTCAAGGTATGCTTTCTGTATATGATGTTCCTGTTAGAGTTTTGTTTGATACCGGAGCTTCCAGTTCTTTCATATCCAGTGACCTGGTAGATAGGTTGGGATTGGAGCCCGAGATTGTCGATAGACCTTTAGTATTGACGAACCCGATTGGTGGTTCGAATAGCCTTAGCATGATTTGTCGTAATGTGGTCTTATCGAGTCATGGATGCATGTTTGTTTGTGATTGCTTTGTTTTGGGCTTTACTGGGTTTGGCATTATTTTGGGAGTCAATTGGCTCCAAAGATACGGGGTGGTGGTAGACTGTGAGGGCTTTTTGGTGACAGTTAGAGCGGATGATGGGCGGAGGGTAGTGTTTGGTGGTCTACCTAGTGATGGGATAATGGCTTGTTTTCTAAATTCCCTCGACATCCCGCATGATGAGTTGTTAGGTTTGCCCGTGGTTGGCCAGTATCCGGACGTCTTCGAGGAAGTGACCGGGCTTCCACCACACCGAGAGATTGAGTTCCGTACTGTTTTAGTGAAAGATGCCAGACCTATAGTGATGCCACTTCATCGTATGGCACCAAGGGAGCAACGAGAGCTCGGGGTGCAAGTAAGCGATCTTTTGAAGAAGGGATTTATCACAAGAAGTGTTTCTGAGTGGGGAGCACCAGTTGTGTTTGCTATCAAGGCCGATGGTTCCCTTCGATTGTGTGTGGACTACCACGAGCTGAATAAGGTGACGAGGAAGAATAAGTATCCTCTACCGCGGATAGATGATTTGTTTGATCAGTTGAGTGGTGCAAGAGTGTTCTCTCAGTTGGATCTCGCGACAGGTTTTCATCAGCTTAGAATGGAACCTGAGAATATAGCTAAAACGACATTTCGGACACTGTCTGGATTTTATGAGCGGTTGATCATGCCATTTGGGTTGACCAATGCACCAGCATATTTTATGGATCTTATGAATAGGGAATTCAGAGATCAGTTGAATAAGTTTGTTCTTGTGTTCATGGACGATATACTTGTTTATTCGAGGATAGAGGAAGAACACAAGGAACACTTGAGAATAGTAATGGAGGTGTTGAGAAAACACCAATTAAAAGCAAAGTTTTCTAAGTGTCACTTCTGGAGAAGGGAAGTGAGGTTCTTGGGCCATGTTGTTTCAGAAAATGGTATCGCCATGGACCTTGCGAAGGTGGCTACGGTACAAGATTGGTCTACGCCCAAGAATGCAACGGACATAAGAAGTTTCTTGGGATTAGCTGGATATTATCTTAAGTTTATCCATGACTTCTCCAAGATAGCAGCACAGTTGACTCAGTTAACCAAGAATAATCAAGCTTTCGTCTGGGACGAAAAGTGCGAAAATGCATTCAAGAGTCTAAAGGACAAGTTGACATGTGCACTAGTGTTAGTCATTCCTAAGGGGAATGAACAGATGACGGTATACACGGACGCATGCGGTACCGGACTAGGTGCTGTACTGATGCAAGGAGGTAGGGTTGTAGCTTATGCAAGTCAGCAATTGAAACCGCACGAGAGAAGATACCCTACCCATGATTTGGAATTAGCAGCGATCTTGTTTGCATTGAAGATGTGGAGACATTATCTCTTGGGAGAAAGGATTGAGCTGTTTACCGATCATAAATCATTAAAGTATCTCTTCTCCCAAAAGGATCTAAATCTCCGACAGCAAAGATGGTTAGAATTCTTGGCTTCCTATGATTTCGATACCGCATACACACCAGGAAAGGGCAATGCTGTAGCTGATGCCTTGAGTGGGAGACATGCCAGTTTAGGGGCTATGTTTATAGAATGGAAGCAACTGGAGTACATTACTGGGTATGATTTCAGACCAAAGTGCGAATTGGATCCAGAAATGTTAGCAAGTTTAACGATCAGACCCACTTTGATTGAGCGGATTGGTTCCAGTCAGAGGAACGATCCTAATCTATTGGAAATCATCTCAAAGTTAGAGATGGGAATCGACGGAGAGATGAACAAGTATGGGTTTGATCGAGATGGATGGCTTAGAAAGAATGGAAGACTTGTTGTGCCCAATGTCAATGGATTGAGAGATGAAGTGCTTAGAGAATGTCATCACTCAAAACTAACTATACATCCCGGTGGTAACAAGCTGTACCGAGACATGAAGCAGACCTACTACTGGGAAGGGATGAAAAGAGACGTTGGGAAGTTTATATCCAAATGCATGAATTGCTAGCTAGTTAAAGCTAAGCAAAAGAAGCCTAGTGGTTTGTTGCAACCATTAGAAGTTCCAGAATGGAAATGGGAACAAGTCTCAATGGATTTCATTGATGGGTTACCAAGAACTACATCGAGCCATGATAGCATTTGTGTGATTATGGACCGATTGACCAAAAGTGCAAGATTTATACCCGTCAAGTCAAACAGGACGGCAGCTAAGTTAGCGGAACTGTATATAAAGTGGGTAGTGAGATTTCATAGAATACCCAAAGGCATTGTGAGTGACCGAGGTCCGTTGTTCACTAGTGGATTATCGAAGGGCTTACAAGAGGCGTTAGGATCAGAATTACATCTCAGTACTGCGTATCATCCTCAAACCGGCGAACAGACAGAGAGGGTGGACCGAGTGTTAGAAGATCTTTTGAGAGCTTGCATATTGGATTTTGGTGGATCATGGGATGACCATTTGCATCTAGTAGAGTTTGCTTATAATAATAGTTATCAACCCAGTATCGGTATGGCTCCATTTGAAGCTTTGTACGGAAGACCGTGCAACTCACCGTCATGTTGGTTAGAAACTGGTGAGAAGTTTGTGCTTGGACCAGAAGTTTTAAGAGAAACTTCAGTTAAGATTATAGTTATCCAACAACGAATGAAGGCTGCCCAAGATAGGCAGAAGAGTTATGCTGATAAGAGGAGAATTAAAGTTCTCTATTGGCGACTTGGTATTTGTCAAGACTTCTCCGCTGAAGAGCGTGATACGATTTAGCAGGAGAGGCAAGTTAGCACCAAGATTTGTTGGTCCATTCCCAGTTCTTGAGAAAATTGGGAATTTGGCATATACAGTTGAATTACCAGACAAGATGGCAGGAGATCACAACGTATTTCATGTTTCTCAGTTAAGGAAGTTCGTATATGACCCCGATATGGCTATTTCACCTGATCAGTTGGATGATATCGAGGTTGAACCCGAGGCGGTTGGGAACCGCAAGCGTATGCATATTGTTGGGAATGATACGAAGCAACTTCGAAGGAAAGCGGTGAATCTATTCAAAGTTCAGTGGGGCGGGAATGAGAATGACTGTACTTAGGAGATAGAGGAGAGCATTAGGAAGACGTATCCAGAACTCTTTGCCCAGTAAGATTTCAGTTTCGATTTAGTCTTTCCGCATGTTAGAGTAGGTTTGTTTTGTTTGTTTTGCATGTTTGATTGTTGTGCATGGCTGGTAGGCATGCGGGATCCTTTGTATGTTTTGGGTTAAGGAATTTCAGGGACGAAATTTCTTAAGGTGGGGAGAGTGTAACGACCCGCATTCTACGCATCGAAGTATCATAGAATACTTATTTCTTTCACAACGAAGTCGTATGGTCATGTAACTTTAGGAGACGACTATTGGGTCATTTCCCATGTTCATGATTTTTCCCGATTTTTAAATGACCATTTTGCCCCTAGCTGATCTTGTTTTGGCCATAACTTTTGATTGGAAAGAAGTTTTGACCTGAAACCACTTCCATTAAGTCCGGATGATGGTTTACAATTCCGTAGAGTGGTCATATTAGCCAAACGGGCTCACAGTTTGGGAATTATGGCTGAAACAAGGTTTAGAAGGTGAAAAACAGCATAACCGGGCCTATTTTGGGTGATTAGTGAGTGTGCCCATAACCCATTTCGGGACTAGGGTTATGGGAAGGCTGATAGGGTTAGGAAATTCGGTTTCTATCATTTTCCAGCTGCCACTTTTTGTTTCTTCAAGTTTAGCCATGGCCCCCACTTTCTAAAACACCCTAAATCACCTTCTAATCGCTAATTAAGCCAAATCTACATCAAATCAAGGAAGATCTTCACCAAATCAGTATTAGGACTGTTGTATTGCCTTGCTATTCGCGCCCAAACAGAGAATCATTTCAGATCTAAAGTTTATTTATGGCAAAGGTGAGTGATTTGCAAGGTTTCTCACTAATTATGGTTAATTAAGGGTAATTAGTGTTGATTAGCGAATTTATACATTAATAAATTCTTGAAAAATATTCATAAATTTCGAACTATTGTTTTAGGCCTCTGTTCGAAAATTTGGATAGTTTGGTTAAGTTTTACTAATCCTATCATTAATTTTGCTTAATCATGCTTAAGGGAAATTATGGGATTTTGGCTATGTTTGATCCGTTTTAACCTATCAAATTATTGTTTTGGTGTTTGTGGTTGGTTATGCATGTTGCTATGACTATTTGGAGTGATTTGTGATTATTTAGAAAAGATAGAATAGCCGAAAACGCTGTCGAATGGCGTAAAATAGTTGCTGGAAAAAGTTGTAGAAAGTTGTGCAGGGTTTCGGGTCGGATTGGATATGGGGCTCGGATCGGATCGGTGGACTGGGAAAGAGAGTACGGATCGGATCATAACATGGTACAAGAGGATGAAAGGGCAAAAAGGAAGGCAATTAAAACCAAGCGGAGTTGGGGTCGGATCGGAACAGTAGGAAGGTGTGGGATCGGATCTGCATGGGCCGAACCGAAGCAAGAGAGGCACCCGAACCGAACCGAGTTGGAGGGTGGCGTCCGAACCGAACCGAATGAAGGAGCAGAGCCAAACCACGATGGGGGATCCAAACCGAACCGGATGGGGAGACCCGAGCCAAACCAGAGGACCCGAACTGAACGAGAAATCTGAAGATGATGTATAGCCGAACCGAATCAGATTTAAGCTACTTCTACGCGACGACTCTTTTGAAGACCAACTTCAATTCGACCAAAACCCGAGATGCAAAGGAAGTCCAAATAGGAAGTAGAACTCAGGATCCAGATGGGAACCAACGAGCTAACTTCATGAGTTGGTCTTTGCTGCGGGACGTGTGCTAAGGGGTTGTCGATGTCTATGACTTTGGATCACTATGTATGGGAGGTACGTGGATGGATTCAGGGCCACAATAGCCTAGGTACGACTAGTGGGCTATAGACCAATGAAGTGGGGTCATTTGAAAAGGTTTGGTCATGATCCCATGGGATAAGCTTGGTGGTAGCAGTAGTTGTACAAGTCGAACTCCGTCATTACCTCGATGGGTCTAGTGATCAAAGTGGTGGATATCGTATGCTTTACACACTGAGTGAGAGATGTGAGGATGGTTGTTATGCTTGATTTGTTTGCCATCACTATGACATGCATACCCCCACACCCGTATTCTTTACACCATATGTTAGTGGCACCTTAGAGTATTGTACAGTATGTAGTGCTAACTCATTGGTTGCAGGTCCAGGTTCAGGTTTGGTTTCGTATACCTGTTATTGTTTTGTCTTACTGCTTATCGCTCATACCAGACTTTTTGTCTAACCCAGAGTTTTATGTCTCTTCTTATTACTCTGGGTTCTCTCACGAGCAGACTAGAGACAGGTTAGCTGGTGAAGCACGAGTAGATGTACCGGAGACGAGCAGGAGGCTCCCACGTATGATATATATAGATATTCTCCATGTGTCGCTGCGGGTCACTACTTTGGGCATTAGTAGTGTACCTTTTTCCTTTGCTTTGCTTTAGAGACAGTTTAAAAAGGTTGTAATAATGGTGATGTGGAACATAAGCTGTATTTGGATTTTCCGCTGCTATAATGTTTAGTTTTCAGCTTATGCACTGTCTCATCTGTTTTATGTCAAGTATGTTATTATTATATTTTATTCCATGCACTGTGAGACATTCTACAGGTTTCTTTGTTAGTTCTCTAGTAAGTTTTCTTCTTTTCCTTTCTTTGGCGACTGTCCCGTGCTGGTTGGACATCGGCACAACGCACTTTCATTGGAAATGTCGGCTGGTGCGGGGCAAGCTGTCACAAATACACAACCAAACACACTAAACAGACATGTACAACTCAAATATCCATGTATTCACTCATGTCCAATCGTAGCATATCACCTTCCTGTTTAACATCAGTTTGTTTAAAGCGATTGCTTTAGTTAAACCTAGAGAATTCTTTCCTTTTGTGTAGTCCAAATTGCAAGATGATGTGCATATACACTCATCAATTCAAATGATGTGCATATACACCCAATCAATTCAAAAATTCTTAGTAAAAGCTTAGAAATGATTGATTTTGATTATACAAGCAAAGTTACAAATTTTGTGTGAGGCTAAGCTTTGTAAATATGAAAGAAAGAGAGGTTACCGAGCCAAAGTAGGATGCAACCAATGCTTTAGTAAGCTTAGTTTTACCAACCCTGGTAGGCTGATCTTTGTAAATTTACATTCGGGCAAGTTATTTGCACTTATTGCTGCCAACTTCAGATGCTGCTCGTAAGCAGGATAATGCCATGCAAATCCTTTTTTCAACATCTTCTCCTATGTAAGTTTTTACACCCATTGGTAATAAGTTCATGTATAGATAAACAAATATATAAAGACTATTTTTTCTTGCATTTTCAGAATTACCTGAATAAAATGTAATTGAAATAGACGTCGCCAACAAAATGACCATATTGATCGTTACCATATAGCATTACACCCTTAGGTGCATCAGTCTCCCTATTTACATGAAAATTATTAAATTGTGAGCATAACAGTAATATAATCAGTCGTAAACTCAATGGCCAACCTTCTCTTTAATTATCCATTTGTGTACCTGAACAGCGAGCAAGTTTTAAAAATTACGCCACATCCTACATTTTTGCAAATGGCGAGTAATTGAGTGCTTGTGTTCAAGCTTCAAGTCTCCAGACTAAGATACTGCAAGCACACCCAAACAACCAAGCTCATCACCCCACAGGTTCAACATGAATGGCGGTATCTCATTAAGCACGATTCCAAAACATAAGACATAATCTTAGCTAATAGCCAGTCCCCCAAATACTATTCCAAACAAGAACATACAATGGGATATACAGTTTGGAAAATATCAATGAAAAATGTACCTTTCTATCAAAGCTGAGAGCTTGTAAGGCACTTGCAATGCAAGAAACAAACCTGGTAAGATACAGTTGATGAGGCAAGAGTTGAATAGCATAAAAATTAGGAATCTTCTCAATATTTATGCTATTCAACTTTGCCTCTTCAACATATACTTAAAACAAAGAAGCAACAAGCAAGCAATGCAAGGCTTCCAACTTCAGCCCTAAAAAACTTAGAAGAGTTAAACATAGGTTATACTGCTTGTGGCAGTTTCGATCATGAACCGTATATCCTGGCCTTCCTGTCATTTGTAAATTATTTAGAAGTTGTGAAATTTACTTAGATATCTTCCAAGAGAATTTCTAATAGTGCAAGGATGGATCCAGGATTTAGGTATGACCCGGGCTATAAAATTTACAATACGATACTAGCACAATGATCATTTTAACAATTAATACGATTTAAACTATGGCTGTGACTCAGTGATTTATAATAAAATCCAAATGCATGAAAAACAATCAAGATAATTATTGTTTTATTAGAAATGGTAATTTACTTCAAAGTTTGCTTAATATCCCGATCTCCCATTTTTGATTAGCTTGTAATCAAACTACTAAAAGGTAGAGGTATAAATAGTGTTAAAAAAAGAAGCAAATAAAACAAGCAAATAGAAAATTCAAGTAGGTTAAATAACTCAGCTAAAAGGTAGAGGCATAAATAATGTAAAAGAAGAACAAATATAATAAACGAATAGAAAAAACAAGTAGGTTAAATGACTCAACGTAGGAATAGGCTTAGCTTTACATATCCTTTACAAGCCACCTTTGAATATATCCAGTTTCAGAAGTTTAAACTGCAGCATCAACCGGACCTTCCCTACCCCCATGGCATGGCATGAAATAAAGCACCGTCAAATTATAAAGCAAGAAATTCATCTACTTATTAATGTAACTACTAGAGCGCACCTGAAACTGTAACAAATCATCTACTAGTAGATTGATTCCATAAAGACAACTACTATCTCATTAAGTGCATCAAAAAGAAACATCTCAATTTCCACCTAAGGAGAAAAATATATTAATAATCTGTATAAGAAAGCAAACTAACAAGAAAAAATAATATATGAAAGACCATAAGAAGTAGAATAAGTTTTTGGATACGCACCAAAGAAATCAACTGGTTATCGGATACAGTTGAGCTTCAATTCTAACTTCCTGTGTAAGAGACAAACCCGGTAAGATACAGTTGATATGACAAGAGTTGAACAACATAAAAATTCTGAATCTTCCCTATAGTGACCCGCATTTTTAGCTGTTGAATAATTTATTTATTTAATTATTAAATATCGATTTATCGATATCGAGAACGTGAATTGAATAATATTGAATATTTAATTAATAATTATAATATAATTAAAATAGAGCTTGAAACGACGCGGTAGTTCGCTATTTGGCGATTCAGACTTCAACTGAATTTACATGATTCATTTTAAGCCGGATTTCTATGAAACAAGAAACGTGTGGAGTTGGTGGAGTATATCTTTCTAGTGGAAGAGAAAAATCTGGATTTCGTCGTGTAGGTTTTGATTTACGTCCAAATCAAATTTCAGAAAAGTCGCTGTGGAATTCTTTTATAATTTGCGACGCTTTATATACGTTATAAATCGATTTCAATATAAATTGAATATCGGGATAATCTGGAATTCTGAAATATCGTGTTATAAAATCTGAGGTGATATTCTGGAGCTGTACGATATCATATGTGAAGATATACGATAATATAAATTTATTTATATTTAATTTAATAATATTTAAATATATTTATATATTTAAAAGGGTCATCCAGAGCTTTAAAAATAGCCAGTTTTGCAAACGAAGTCGGAATTCGACGAAACCAGTTTTGTTGGATCCGCAATGTCAAATTATTGTTAGATTCCAAGTTTCGTGATTTTTAGAGTCATCGTGTGGCCGTACGGATTTTTAGAGTGAAAAACAGTCAGTATTTCGACGGTTAAAAATACGCTGTGTAAGCATAGGAAGTCGGAATTCGACGAAACAAGTTTCGTTGGGACCGTAATGTCGAACTGAAGGTGCATGTCAATTTTCATGATTTTTGGGTATAATACGTGACCGTAGGAATTTTTAGAAGGGTAAATACAAGAGCGTATCATAGTAAATAAATATAAAATTTATTATAATCCCACTATAAATACCACACCCCATCCCTTAACCTAATTCATTTCTTCCATAAGTCAACAGACATCCGCCGCCACTCCTTTATCTCTTCACAGAAAAGAATCGAAACAAAGAAAATCAATGCAAATTTAAATTAAAAATCCTAAAATCTCGGAATAAGGTCTATTAACATGCTCTGGCCTTAAGCTTTCCGTTCCTGCTCATTTCACTACGCTCGACGCTGTTGTTCAGTGAAGGCCGAAGTTACAGGAAGTCCTAGGGTTCCCTTTTTGAGGTAATTCATAGATCGAATCTTGAAATGGGATACGGTTTTGTGTTCGAGTGGTGGAGGAGAAGCTGAGGTGAATTTTTTGTACGATTTGGTGCTAATAAAGTTCGTGACCTGTATGGATATCACGGTTTGGGGTTTCGACGGAAAGTACCAGGGTGACGTCGAACTGGGTTTTATGGGTATGGGTTTGATCCGGATGCGAAGAGGGAGGGAGTGGTATTTTCAGTCTGGTTTTTCGTGGAACGAGGTAGGAGAGAAAGGGGATCAAAGATGTGTTCATGGCGTGAATACTGGAGTCGTGGTTGGCTGTTTGGGGAAGAAGGTGTAAACCGGGTTTGGACCAATGTGAAAGGGGTTTGGGCCGAGAAAAATGGGGTGAGGCCCATTAAGGTTTAAAATTTAAATATGAATTGTATTTATAAAATGTGTAAACTTATATTTTCCATAACTTGTTCATATGTGGACGGAATCCAACAAAACGAGATCCCGTGGGATCGTATGGACGGGAGCAACACAATGAGACTGACCGGGAGTGAATCCGAGCTCGTTACAATTTATGGCGAAATAAACTGTTCGACTGAATCAATGAACGCAAACCGATATTTATCGGTTAACGCGCAAAAGTGAGTAAAAATTCACTAACTCTCCTTAATTTATATTTTAATATAAATTGTATTTTATTTCTGTATTTGACTGCTAGTTATGTACTGTTAATTTGGACTGTTAAGTTGTATTGTTAAATTGAACTGTAGATTGGACTGTTAAATAATTGATTGAAAACAGTATGGATATATATATATATATATATATATATATATATATATATATATATCTACAGATATATATATATATATATATCATTATTAAACGGTGATTTTGTTATCAGTGTATTTCATTAGAAATGCAAGTGATGTTATATACGTTGTTTAACATCGGTGGATGCAGGGAAACAGGTTGAAGGAATCCGACTGGATTCCTCAACATTTATTTTACTGTTATTTGTATATTGTGATATATACTGTGATATATAATCTGTTGTTGATTGTATATGTTTGGATGATATTGATCATTGACAGTTGGTTGTTTAAAAACAATAGAAAACACTGAAAATGTAGAAAAGGGGATTTTCAATATTTATATTGAAAATGAATCTATTTATAAAATCGAAGGATTTTATAAAAGGATATTTATTTAGAAATAAATAAATAAAATAAAGGAATATTTATTTAGATTAAATAAATAGAATAAAGGATATTTAATTAGGGATTAAATAATTAGAGTTATAAAGGAAAATCTATTTAGGAAAATAAATAGATTATACAAAAGGAAATCTATTTAGGAAATAAATAGAAATAAAAGAAAAGTTAGTTAGTCGGATATAAATATTCGAATCAAGTTAGTTAAGTGGTCAAACCAAGCTAGTCGAACCAAACTAGTCAAGCTAGTCGAACCAATCGAGTCAAGATGGTCGAGTCAAACCAACCGAGTCGAGCTGGTCGAGTCGAACCAATCGAGTCAAGCTGGTCAAGTTAGTCGAACCTGGTCAGTACAACCAAGCTGGTCAAGTTAGTCGAACCTGGTCAGTCGAGTCGAGTAAATCAAACTTAGTTAATCGAAAGGAGTTTATCGATTTAGTTAATCGATAGGAGTTAATTGATTTAGTCAATCGAGATGAGTTAATCGGTTTTAATGAATCGAGAGGAGTTAGTCGAATATGGTATTCGAAGTTAGTTAATCGAATATAGACATTCGAAAGGAGTTAATCGAATATGGTATTCGAAGTTAGTTAATCGAATATAGACATTCGAAAGGAGTTAATCGAAATGGTATTCGAAGTTAGTTAATCGAATATGGTATTCGAAGTTAGTTAATCGAATATAGACATTCGAAAGGAGTTAATCGAATATGGTATTCGAAGTTAGTTAATCGAATATGGTATTCGAAGTTAGTTAATCGAATATGGTATTCGAAGTTAGTTAATCGAATATGGTATTCGAAAGTTAGTTAATCGAATATGTTATTCGAAAGGGGTTAGTCAAGTCGAGTTAGTCAAACAGAGTTAACCAGTTAGAGTTAATCAGTTAGAGTTAACCAGTTAGAGTTAACCAGTTAGAGTTAACCAGTTAGAGTTAATCAGTTAGAGTTAACCAGTTAGAGTTAATCAAATAGAGTCAACCAGTTGGAGTTAATTAGTTAGAGTTAATCGATTAGAGTTAAAACGAACTAGAGTTAATCAAATATAGTTATTTGAGACAGAGTTGGTCAAGTTAGTCGAGCCTAGTTGATCGAATCGAATTGGTCGAACCAAGTAAGTCGAGTTAGTCGAGTCAAGTTAAGTTAGTCGAGTTAAGTTCGTCGAGTTAAATAAATCGATGTTAGTTTCATCGGAAGGAGTAATCGATGTTAGTTTCATCGAAAGGAGTTATCGATGTTAGTTTCATCGAAGGGGGTTATCGATTATAGTTTAATCGAAGTGAGATTTTCAAATAAGAGATATTTGAAAAAAAAAGAGTTATCGAATATTAGTTATTCGAAGAGAGATTATCGAATATCGTTTATTCGAGAGGAAGTAAATCGAATATAGGTTATTCGAAGAAGAGTTAATCAAATAGAGATTTCTCGAAGAGAGTTAATCGGCAAATTCGATTATATCGAATTCGGGAAAGTACTTATACTTTCCAGTGTTTAAATAGAGATTTATTTATTTATAAATAAATAAGTGTTAGGTTAATTATTCACCAATAAGAATAGAAGTTATAATTAAAGTTAGATAATTCGAAAGTAGGGATTATAACGTTATCGTTATAACCAATGTTTTAAATATAGAAGTGGACTAGTAAAATTGAATCCGAGAAAGGCGTAAAGAAGTTGTTAAAGATTAAAAGATAAACTTTGACCATTTCGAAGTTATAACGTTGTTCAGTTAAGGTCTGAGAGGTAATTATACCCCAACTTGAGTGACTTCCTTCTTAACTAAGAAATGGTAAGGTTTGATCGTAAAGGAGTTTTGGAAATGTTTTCCAAACGAAAATCAGAAATGTTTTCTGATAAAAGAAAATAAGAATTTAGAATATAGGGAAACAGGAGATAAGTAAAATAAATGAACAAAAGAGATTAATGTTAAATGATGTTTGTTCGATATAATTTCCATCTGGAAATAGTATCGTTGTTTGCACACTTGTTTTTCTTTGATAGTTAACTCACAGACTATCGAAGTTTTTGACCATTTTAACGTTGTTAATATGGAGAGACCGGTTGGATTATTATCCATAGAACCACTCTGTATTGGCATAAGCGTCGCGAATCATATATGCCAAAGATAATTGAAGACGGAGTAAAATGCAAGGGCTATCCTATTTACAGAATAGTGCCTTCGGTTTGTCCAGTCCCAGGACAACTTGTATGGACGAAGGTCTGACAGAGTATATCCAATGGATCGCGTAAGTTGATCTGTTCAAACGTATTCACGTTTGGTGGTGGAGGAATTCGTTTCTCTTAGCTGTATACCCGTGTTATTTTTGGATAAGTCAATTTGTGATTTGGCGGGTATGACGATGTGACATTTTAAGTAAAGGAAGATGGATGTCTGACAGAGTATCTCCAGAAAGGGCACGTACATTGATTTCTTCAACCGTACCAAGAGTGGAAGCGGAGAAGGAAACTTCTCTTAGCTGACACGTAATGTATTGTTGTAGACGTCAATTAGTGATTTTCGATGGATCTGACAATGTGGCATTCGAAGTGAATCTATTGTGATGATAAAGCGTAGCTTCTAGCCTCACATCCGGTAAATGACAGAAATCGGGCAGGCAGCATGGCTAAGTCGGTCGTACCGAAGTAGGGTGTATAATCACATATCTAGTGAATATTCATTTGTTTCTTAAATCTATCAATGCTGTCCCATATATATACGGGAACGGTTGCTGATCCCAACCGTTGGTGATGTACATTCGATACACTCAAGCGAAATGAGTGGTCGGTCATGTGTGGCTGAGTTGCAAGATGTTCTTGTTGAACTCCAGTGTATCGTTCCTAGAGTACATTGATCGGAAGGTGGTTCCATACCTTGTTATAGTTGGAAATCCAATCATCCAATACGTGCTTGCGATTTTGATTGTATACTATGTATGTAGAACGTGAGATGAAAGCGTTTCTGCTAGTTGATATCTATTTGTACATAGACATTATTATAATATCAAAAGGTTTTTGATATAAAGATATTTTGGATTCTCATAAGGGAAAAACCCGTTTCGTTCTGCGGCGTGGTCTTATGAGATATCGTTTACTTGTTCATATACCTGTTTTACTCACACCAGTCCATGTTGCTTAAGTGGTCGTCTGATAGGGGGTTCTCGCTTCGCGGTTTGGTGGCGAACGAGAGACTCGTACCCCTACAGGTCCTGCGTACAGGTTGGTCGAGTCGAGAGGCTGACCGTAAAGCATGGTGTCTGGGGTACCATTGTATGCCATGGGGGGATTATAGCCCTCTACCTCCGGGTCACTACAGTTGGTATCAGAGAATTGGTTTAGTTATTACCTTGGCTCTGTGGCGTGATTCAGTAGAGATGGGATTAGTAATATCCTAGACTGAGTTTGAGTGTATATATACGAGTGAACGTATTTGTTAGTTAATATAAAATGATTTTATATTATGGAGTTTTATTGGTTGAGTTGTTTGTGAATTCTGGTCGATCGGTTTGATCCACTGTATCGATAGGGGTTACTAAACACTCGAATACGATAAACCGTCATGGTATGTTTTGAAAGAGGGTAAATGGAATAATTTTACCCGAATATATTTGATATAGTATATTGGTTGTGTTGGTTGTTATTATAATCGAGTAAGATTATAAAAAGGTAAAATGATTATAAATGACTAATCAGAATTCATATAAGTAAAGTATATGAAATAAGATGAAGTAAATCTGAATTTAAAATTAGAATTTGAATTAAAATCCTGGAAACATGTAAGTGTTTGTAAATGGACTGAAATTATATATAAGGAAATTTTAAGATCCTGGGAGATTTTAATGGTTTCAGGTATGGTGAAAGTTATTTTGAATTGATTTCAAAATGAAGTGTTTACAATTGAGTTTAAAAATGTTATAGTATTGAAATCACCTCGATAGCTGGAAATAGATTCCGATGATGATCCGGACATCATCGGTGTTCATTTTCAAGTTCGTAAGTGACGGATTACTACCAAAGATTTTGTTTTTGAAATGGTGTTGAGAAACAAGTTGTTCGGGAATTCAAATGATTTGAATTGTTATTATGGTTTCCAATTTGATTTGAAATAAAGCCCAGGGATTTAAATTTCAAAATTTAAATTTAACTTATGAAGTTAAATGGATTTAAAGGGTGAAAGCGAATAATAAATTAGAATTTAACCTTGACTAAGTTAAATGAAAATGGAATTGATTAGTGGATAATCTGGAAATGGGATTAAGTTGATGAGTTAAGGATTTGAAATGATAAGTTGAGGGTTTGGAATTTGAAACTCGAATTTGAAATCAAATTCGGCTTGAATAAGCGAATGGTTGTGTTAAGAATAACTTGGTTGGAGTTGATTGGGATGGCATTTGTATACGCCGAGTTGATAACAGATGGTAGGGATATAATGATATGCCCAACAAAAAGGTACAAGTTTATATTTTATATGAGTTTGGGATTTATGAGTCAAATTGGCAAGCCGCTTGGCTATTTGATTTTCTTTTGGATTGGAGAAGGCCCAGAGAGGCGAGTTGGAGTTTGAGCTATTGACCAGTACGAAGGAGGTGCTGGCGAAATTTTTCGAAAGTTTAAAGTGTTAGAAAATTTTCAGAATTTTTGAAAATTTTAGTTAGTCGGAATGAATACATATTTTAGTCGATATTAATTGGTTCAGTTAAAATCAAAAATAAGGGGTAAACAAATCTTAGGAATTCCAATGGATAGGGTCGTCCTCTAACTTAGCAATTTCGAGGACGAAATTATTTTAAGTGGGGAAGAATGTAGTGACCCGCATTTTTAGCTGTTGAATAATTTATTTATTTAATTATTAAATATCGATTTATCGATATCGAGAACGTAAATTAAATAATATTGAATATTTAATTAATAATTATAATATAATTAAAATAGAGCTTGAAACGACGCGGCAGTTCGCTATTTGGCGATTCAGACTTCAACTGAATTTACATGATTCATTTTAAGCCGGATTTCTATGAAACAAGAAACGTGTGGAGCTGGTGGAGTATATCTTTCTAGTGGAAGAGAAAAATCTGGATTTCGTCGTGTAGGTTTTGATTTACGTCCAAATCAAATTTCAGAAAAGTCGCTGTGGAATTCTTTTATAATTTGCGATGCTTTATATACGTTATAAATCGATTTTCAATATAAATTGAATATCGGGATAATCTGGAATTCTGAAATATCGTGTTATAAAATCTGAGGTGATATTCTGGAGCTGTACGATATCATATGTGAAGATATACGATAATATAAATTTATTTATATTTAATTTAATAATATTTAAATATATTTATATATTTAAAAGGGTCATCCAGAGCTTTAAAATAGCCAGTTTTGCAAACGAAGTCGGAATTCGACGAAACCAGTTTTGTTGGATCCGCAATGTAAAATTATTGTTAGATTCCAAATTTCGTGATTTTTAGAGTCACCGTGTGGCCGTACGGATTTTTAGAGTGAAAAACAGTCAGTATTTCGACGGTTAAAAATACGCTGTGTAAGCATAGGAAGTCGGAATTCGACGAAACTAGTTTCGTTGGGACCGTAATGTCGAACTGAAGGTGCATGTCAATTTTCATGATTTTTGGGTATAATACGTGACCGTAGGAATTTTTAGAAGGGTAAATACAAGAGCGTATCATAGTAAATAAATATAAAATTTATTATAATCCCACTATAAATACCACACCCCATCCCTTAACCTAATTCATTTCTTCCATAAGTCAACAGACATCCGCCGCCACTCCTTTATCTCTTCACAGAAAAGAATCGCAACAAAGAAAATCAATGCAAATTCAAATTAAAAATCCTAAAATCTCGGAATAAGGTCTATTAACATGCTCTGGCCTTAAGCTTTCCGTTCCTGCTCATTTCACTACGCTCGACGCTGTTGTTCAGTGAAGGCCGAAGTTACAGGAAGTACTAGGGTTCCCTTTTTGAGGTAATTCATAGATCGAATCTTGAAATGGGATACAGTTTTGTGTTCGAGTGGTGGAGGAGAAGCTGAGGTGAATTTTTTGTACGATTTGGTGCTAACAAAGTTCGTGACCTGTATGGATATCACGGTTTGGGGTTTCGACGGAAAGTACCAGGGTGACGTCGAACTGGGTTTTATGGGTATGGGTTTGATCCGGATGCGAAGAGGGAGGGAGTGGTATTTTCAGTCTGGTTTTTCGTGGAACGAGGTAGGAGAGAAAGGGGATCAAAGATGTGTTCATGGCGTGAATACTGGAGTCGTGGTTGGCTGTTTGGGGAAGAAGGTGTAAACCGGGTTTGGACCAATGTGAAAGGGGTTTGGGCCGAGAAAAATGGGGTGAGGCCCATTAAGGTTTAAAATTTAAATATGAATTGTATTTATAAAATGTGTAAACTTATATTTTCCATAACTTGTTCATATGTGGACGGAATCCAACAAAACGAGATCCCGTGGGATCGTATGGACGGGAGCAACACAATGAGACTGACCGGGAGTGAATCCGAGCTCGTTACAATTTATGGCGAAATAAACTGTTCGACTGAATCAATGAACGCAAACCGATATTTATCGGTTAACGCGCAAAAGTGAGTAAAAACTCACTAACTCTCCTTAATTTATATTTTAATATAAATTGTATTTTATTTCTGTACTTGACTGCTAGTTATGTACTGTTAATTTGGACTGTTAAGTTGTATTGTTAAATTGGACTGTTAAATAATTGATTGAAAACAGTATGGATATATATATATATATATCTACATATATATATATCGTTATTAAACGGTGATTTTGTTATCAGTGTATTTCATTAGAAATGCAAGTGATGTTATATACGTTGTTTAACATCGGTGGATGCAGGGAAACAGGTTGGAGGAATCCGACTGGATTCCTCAACATTTATTTTACTGTTATTTGTATATTGTGATATATACTGTGATATATAATCTGTTGTTGATTGTATATGTTTGGATGATATTGATTATTGACAGTTGGTTGTTTAAAAACAATATAAAACACTGAAAATGTAGAAAAGGGGATTTTCAATATTTATATTGAAAATGAATCTATTTATAAAATCGAAGGATTTTATAAAAGGATATTTATTTAGAAATAAATAAATAAAATAAAGGAATATTTATTTAGATTAAATAAATAGAATAAAGGATATTTAATTAGGGATTAAATAATTAGAGTTATAAAGGAAAATCTATTTAGGAAAATAAATAGATTATACAAAAGGAAATCTATTCAGGAAATAAATAGAAATAAAAGAAAAGTTAGTTAGTCGGATATAAATATTCGAATCAAGTTAGTTAAGTGGTCAAACCAAGCTAGTCGAACCAAACTAGTCAAGCTAGTCGAACCAATCGAGTCAAGATGGTCGAGTCAAACCAACCGAGTCGAGCTGGTCGAGTCGAACCAATCGAGTCAAGCTGGTCAAGTTAGTCGAACCTGGTCAGTACAACCAAGCTGGTCAAGTTAGTCGAACCTGGTCAGTCGAGTCGAGTAAATCAAACTTAGTTAATCGAAAGGAGTTTATCGATTTAGTTAATCGATAGGAGTTAATTGATTTAGTCAATCGAGATGAGTTAATTGGTTTTAATGAATCGAGAGGAGTTAGTCGAATATGGTATTCGAAGTTAGTTAATCGAATATAGACATTCGAAAGGAGTTAATCGAATATGGTATTCGAAGTTAGTTAATCGAATATAGACATTCGAAAGGAGTTAATCGAAATGGTATTCGAAGTTAGTTAATCGAATATGGTATTCGAAGTTAGTTAATCGAATATAGACATTCGAAAGGAGTTAATCGAATATGGTATTCGAAGTTAGTTAATCGAATATAGACATTCGAAAGGAGTTAATCGAATATGGTATTCGAAGTTAGTTAATCGAATATGGTATTCGAAAGTTAGTTAATCGAATATGTTATTCGAAAGGGGTTAGTCAAGTCGAGTTAGTCAAACAGAGTTAACCAGTTAGAGTTAATCAGTTAGAGTTAACCAGTTAGAGTTAACCAGTTAGAGTTAACCAGTTAGAGTTAATCAGTTAGAGTTAACCAGTTAGAGTTAATCAAATAGAGTCAACCAGTTGGAGTTAATTAGTTAGAGTTAATCGATTAGAGTTAAAACGAACTAGATTTAATCAAATATAGTTATTTGAGACAGAGTTGGTCAAGTTAGTCGAGCCTAGTTGATCGAATCGAATTGGTCGAACCAAGTAAGTCGAGTTAGTCGAGTCAAGTTAAGTTAGTCGAGTTAAGTTCGTTGAGTTAAATAAATCGATGTTAGTTTCATCGGAAGGAGTAATCGATGTTAATTTCATCGAAAGGAGTTATCGATGTTAGTTTCATCGAAGGGGGTTATCGATTATAGTTTAATCGAAGTGAAATTTTCAAATAAGAGATATTTGAAAAGGAAGAGTTATCGAATATTAGTTATTCGAAGAGAGATTATCGAATATCGTTTATTCGAGAAGAAGTAAATCGAATATAGGTTATTCGAAGAAGAGTTAATCAAATAGAGATTTCTCGAAGAGAGTTAATCGGCAAATTCGATTATATCGAATTCGGGAAAGTACTTATACTTTCCAGTGTTTAAATAGAGATTTATTTATTTATAAATAAATAAGTGTTAGGTTAATTATTCACTAATAAGAATAGAAGTTATAATTAAAGTTAGATAATTCGAAAGTAGGGATTATAACGTTATCGTTATAACCAATGTTTTAAATATAGAAGTGGACTAGTAAAATTGAATCCGAGAAAGGCGTAAAGAAGTTGTTAAAGATTAAAAGATAAACTTTGACCATTTCGAAGTTATAACGTTGTTCAGTTAAGGTCTGAGAGGTAATTATACCCCAACTTGAGTGACTTCCTTCTTAACTAAGAAATGGTAAGGTTTGATCGTAAAGAAGTTTTGGAAATGTTTTCCAAACGAAAATCAGAAATGTTTTCTGATAAAAGAAAATAAGAATTTAGAATATAGGGAAACAGGAGATAAGTAAAATAAATGAACTAAAGAGATTAATGTTAAATGATGTTTGTTCGATATAATTTCCATCTGGAAATAGTATCGTTGTTTGCACACTTGTTTTTCTTTGATAGTTAACTCACAGACTATCGAAGTTTTTGACCATTTTAACGTTGTTAATATGGAGAGACCGGTTGGATTATTATCCATAGAATCACTCTGTATTGGCATAAGCGTCGCGAATCATATATGCCAAAGATAATTGAAGACGGAGTAAAATGCAAGGGCTATCCTGTTTACAGAATAGTGCCTTCGGTTTGTCCAGTCCCAGGACAACTTGTATGGACGAAGGTCTGACAGAGTATATCCAATGGATCGCGTAAGTTGATCTGGTTAAACGTATTCACGTTTGGTGGCGGAAGAATTCGTTTCTCTTAGCTGTATACCCATGTTATTTTTGGATAAGTCAATTTGTGATTTGGCGGGTATGACGATGTGACATTTTAAGTAAAGGAAGATGGATGTCTGACAGAGTATTTCCAGAAAGGCCACGTACATTGATTTCTTCAACTGTACCAAGAGTGGAAGCGGAGAAGGAAACTTCTCTTAGCTGACACGTAATGTATTGTTGTAGACGTCAATTAGTGATTTTCGATGGATCTGACAATGTGGCATTCGAAGTGAATCTATTGTGATGATAAAGCGTAGCTTCTAGCCTCACATCCGGTAAATGACAGAAATCGGGCAGGCAGCATGGCTAAGTCGGTCGCACCGAAGTAGGGTGTATAATCACCTATCTAGTGAATATTCATTTGTTTCTTAAATCTATCAATGCTGTCCCATATATATACGGGAACGGTTGCTGATCCCAACCGTTGGTGATGTACATTCGATACACTCAAGCGAAATGAGTGGTCGGTCATGTGTGGCTGAGTTGCAAGATGTTCTTGTCGAACTCCAGTGTATCGTTCCTAGAGTACACTGATCGGAAGGTGGTTCCATACCTTGTCATAGTTGGAAATCCAATCATCCAATACGTGCTTGCGATTTTGATTGTATACTATATATATAGAACGTGAGATGAAATCGTTTCTGCTAGTTGATATCTATTTGTACATAGACATTGTTATAATATCAAAAGGTTTTTGATATAAAGATATTTTGGATTCTCATAAGGGAAAAACCCGTTTCGTTCTGCGGCGTGGTCTTATGAGATATCGTTTACTTGTTCATATACCTTTTTAAACTGTTTTACTCACACCAGTCCCATGACTGACCCAGAGTTTATTTTGTTGTTTTCCCTAACCTCTTGGGTGCCTAAATTTGTACGGGCAGTCAAGTAGTCGGGATTTTACAGATACACTTGGAGAGCTTGGAGCAGGAGGCTTCAGGATTCTATAGCTATTATTATTTCCGCTGTTGTTGTAAGTGTTGTACTCTGATAAGTGTTATTGTATACATATACTGATGTTATTTCAAAGATATGTTATGTTATATTTTATTCGTTCCGCTGTGAGATTCGTGTTTTACTCTGATGATGATGTTCTTCTCCTTCTTCTATTCTATAAGTTCTATCTTATCTATTCTCACCTTCTGTCTTCTTTCTATTAGTTTCTTGAATTTCCAGTGCGATTTGGGTTGGACTTGTGTTATTTAGTCAGCTCAAATTCCCCCGGATTTTTCGGGTTACTACATTCCCAATATTTATGCTATTTAACTTTGCCTCATCAACATATACTTAAAGCATAGAAGCATCAAGCATGCAATGCAAGGCTTCCAACTCCAGCCCTGAAAAAGCATATAAGAGTTAAACATAGGTTTATAAACAAACAACCTGCATTTTAAGCAAACAAAGAATGACTGCGTCATAAAGGAAAGTGACCATGTTAATACTGACTTATGTAGCACACAGAAATGTTACAAGGTGTATAAGGAAACAAGTGTAACACTTTAAAAAACTGACCAGTAAAAGAACAAACGAATTTTGAATGCAACATCATTGTACTTATACATACATTCATATAGACAAAGAAACATGAATGCAACATGCTTTAAAGCTTAAATATTTCATATTAGCCTTCCTTGCTATAAGCATGTTATGATGTCACACAGTAAATTACTGCAGAGTTCTAAACTCAATTTTTATCATGTAAAAACAAGGCATCATTTACAAAATTTGTATGCACGGTATTTTTTTAGTATGGATATATACTATGTGGATATACAAATTACTTCATCCATACCGTGTGGCATCATAGCTTCATGGTGCTTTTGTTTAACATTAGCATATCTATAATATAATATTAGCAAACAATAGATATAACCTAGAACTATTTGGTGCCTCTACAATAAGAGAATTAAAAATATAAACGAAATACTTAATTATTCAACTCAATAACAAAAGTAGCTTCAGATTACCCAATTTTCACTTAACATCCAACATTTTTCCATGTGTATCCGTACTGTAAAGCATAACCCACACAAACTATGAGATCGCATACCAAAAATCTCTAAATTTAACGATTGAAAAAAACTGAACTTGTGAAAATTGTTAAATAAATTTATTAGGAAAAGAAACCGAACCTATGAAAAGTAGAAGTTACAAGTAAATTTAGGCGAGAATCCAAGGTTTGAAGTTTAGAAGAGGATGCAAAGATTTAGAAAGGCTGTTTTGAAATCTTTGCATAGTAGAGGCGATTAAGGTTTGAGGTCGCTTATGACTTAAGGTCTTCTGTATTGGGGAGAAGACGAAAATTGATTTATGTGCAATAATGAAAATTTTAGAATTAAGGATTGTAGTCGCTTATGACTTAGGGTTTTCTGTTTTGGGGGAGAAGAGCAAAATTGATTTACGCGACAATGAAAGTTTTGGGTAGAAGAGCTCCAATGAAAGTTTTAGGGAGAAGAGGGAAACTAATTTACATGTGGCAAAGGAAATTTTAGTGGGAACGATGAATGTAAATATAATGCATGAGGATCTCGGTGTTCTCACATGTTGTCTTTGGTTTTTACTGGGTTTATAATTTGTCAAAGGTTCAACCACCACAATTAATAGTTAACCGCTATCCTATATTGTTGTTGAAAGCAATTTTTCTTGTAGTGTCAGGTAGGTTCCTTGGTCATGCAGGTCATGGATGCAGATCACAGTGTGATTGAAATGAATTTTGATTAAGTCTTCTCAATATTAATGCTCTCTGGCTATTTGGGTAGACAACTAGCTATGAATTAACATACTTATTTGTGTACATGCCATGTGCTGAACTAGTTCTAAAACTATGCTTTGTGTAGGACAGAAGCATAGCTGATGTGAATGATGGTAGGTGTTTTAGCTATGAGGTGATGGTTGAGTGTACAATACATAAAAATGTCTTCACTTAGCTCCTAAGCAATGTACTATCCCTAGTGCACTAGCATGTTTATGTTATGCAAACAGCCCTGTTCTTGCCTGTGATTAAGCAATATCAAGAAATATTTATAAACCTAGCTCCTAAGTGATCTTGCTGCACATGTGAATATATATTGATTTGAAAAGTGTATGCAGTAGACTTCTATGATTTGAAAATACCCTAGGCAACTATACGTACAACTGAGGTAAAATGGATTTCTAGCTTATGTTTGTTACATTAGTTACATTAAGTGATCTTATCCTTACAAAACTAATAAAAGCAAGTTTGTATGTAAACCAATAGGTTAAAATATCTAACACTTATCTCTTTCTATATATACATATATCCATAACTACATATATATAAAAATATACTAATATATACACACATGATTTAAAAAAATATATCCTAATTTGATATGAATTTGACCTCATTAACCTTATCAACTTGATGAAATTCTTGCACTGAACGAATATACACTTGTGTCCCCTTCCATATAAAGTAAACAAGTTTTACATAAATCATTTCTTATTTTAATTGTAACACCCTATATTTTCTATGTTTATTAAAGAATACTTAAATGTAAAAGTGAGAATTAAGGGAAACGTGTTACGCCATTGCATTTGTCTCAGAATTCTGCTTAAAATAGAGTCCGAGTTTGCATGAATCAAACTCCGTATGAAGAAGTTATGGGGTTCAGAAGATTTCATGTTTAAACAGAAAATTTAATAATTAAATAAACAAAAGCAGTTCATATTTCAAATTCAGGCAAAAGATGCTGAGCGGGAAAATTCCCGCTCAGGGGGTCGACCCCCCCAAGGGGAGTCGACATAGGTTTCGACCCCCCTATAGGGGAGTCGACATTGGTGTCGACCCCCCCTGTAGGGGTCGACTCCTGTATTCTAATCCGAATAATGACGATTTCTGACTTGTTGCTGAGTCATTAGTGCATAGGTGGCGATTTCTGGATAACTCTATCTGGTCTGAATGGTTCTGATTGCTCCTAGGATGATCTAACGGCTCACATAAATCAAAACTTTTGTATAAACAACCCCAATCCTCAAACCTAAACCAAACAATTTCATTCCAAGGAGCCGTCATGCTGTCCATGGTCAACCTAGCATAGCCACCATTCTTCTCTAATTAGAAAGCAAGTTAGAAGCTATGAATCAAATTAAAATTAGAGAACCAATAGTCTACATCAAGGATAACATTTCAGTTTCATAAAACAGATCCCAGAAACAAGTTTTTTCTTTTGTTTGTAAGTTCAGTTATTCTTTAGATGTGAACAAATAAAAGTCATGATTTGTAATAAAGAGAAACTAGAACTGTGCCTAATTGTAATATAATGGTGATGCTTATTCATGTCTATTCTTGTGAATATTCTATCATATATGCCTATGAGACTATTGAGGTTTATTGGGCTTATCATGTAGAATGTTAAATTGGTGATGAACCTATCATGTTGAATATTAATTTAGCGATGAACCAATCATGTTGTATATAAGTTTGGTGATTCTTTCATGTTATGTTACATGAAAGTTTTTAGGCTAAGTCATATATGCCTATATGTTTAAATCTACATTCTCATATGTTTAGATCTATGTTAATTTGATCCAACTCAAATGCAAGTTCACATTTACATGCCTAATTGGATTTCTGTAATTCTATGTAAGTACCCGTTCATATGCTTAAGATTCATGTTAATTGGATCTAAAATGCAAGTTCATTGTTCTATGCTAAATTTGTATGACACATGTTTAGTTAGATCCATATTATTTTATGTTGTTGGAATGGTACATGCTCCTTTCTTTTCCCTTTTGTTTTGTGAGTTAGGCTAAGTTGCGAGCCTAACGTTCTATGTGAATTATGCGAACGTATAATGGGGGTAACGTTGGGAAAACATTAAGTTACATATTATTGGCATAGTTTGACTCATAATCATGTAAATGATCAGTAGCATGAAACGGTATAATTCATATACCTAAAAATTATGAACATGATTTAGAGGGTAAATGGGGTAATGACTTGAATGACAATAATTGTGGATAATTTACATATAAATATGAAGGGTAAATATGTAAATTAAGTAAAAGACGAATATGCCTAACCTGAGGTTAGTTTGAGTTACGGTGTAAGACTGCCCGGAACCGCCCGGCACATCCAACAACCATAACAATATAGATCTAATGTGAGAGATTAGCGCATTAAACCCAAAAGAACCCGAGGTTATATTGAGTTGCGGTGTAAGACTGCCTGGAATCGACCGGCACATCCAACAACTGCAACAATATAAATCTTATGCGAGATGTTGGTGCTTTAATGAATGAATTAAAGCTAAGAAAAAGGCAGGCTAAGAATGGTAGGGTTATGTTAATTAAGGAAACACTTAACCAATGCAACATGTTATCTAAACTGATGGGTGGGGTTAGGTTAATTTGAGAACACTTAACCTTTTTGACATGTTGATTAGGAAACCCTAGTAACGGGGACCCATTTTAGCAATAACTCACATAGATGTATCATGGTACCCTGAACTAGGCAGGGTAGGGCACGATTACTGGGCTGATTATAACCAGTCAAAACAACGGCGGGTGGTGCGTCAGTGTAGGTTCTGACAGAGTACGGGCGTGCACGTACTCCGGAGTGGAAAAGCAGGCACTGGGCATCAGTAGTTATACACTGTGCATCTTGAATTGTGTCGGGTTGCCACCGTAGTATTTGATACACCCCATGGTGGGACCAGCATAGGTATCTACAATCAAGCGGGGCCGAATGATACAAGTGGTTAACGTATACGAGTAGGAGCCGATCGATAAAGGGGATCATTTTTTTATGAACACGTGAAGCTGGTTGAAACAATAGTTAGTAGGTGCAGAGAAATGGAAATGAGTGTGATAGTATATTTAGTATGTCCTACCTTATTTATTGTTATCTTATTTCTAGGGTATTGTCCTATGTTCAGTTTATTCATGTCATTATCCTTTTACCTATTTACATGCTGAATAATCACTGAACTTACCGGGCTTATGTCTGACCCATTTTCTTTCGTCTTCTTTTCTTCTGTTTCCCCCCAAGGTCCGCAGGAAGGGAATACTTCAGCTTAGTTCAGACCCTTTCCAGCTTGAAGAGAGTAGATGTATTTCTTGGATTCTCTTTCCTTGGGCTATGGCTCTGGACACACTCTTATTGGGGAGATATGCTGCCTTATTTTTATTTTATGCTTCTTTATGTTTTAATCAAGACAGAGATTTTGTTGTAATGATTTGGAAGTTGGTTTGAGACATTTGTTGTAATGTTTTGACTAAACCACGTACTTATGAAATAAATTTAGTCTTTCCGCTGTTTATATGTCTGTCTTGTAAATTATATGCATTTTTACCTGTAGCGCTCCACCGAAGTTAAGGCATTCCCTTTGTGAGTGACCTTAACGTTCACTTGGTATCAGAGCTGATGGTTGCCAGATCAGATAAAAATTTTGGAAACTAATTTTCAAAAAGAAGTTTAAAGAAGCATTTTAAAGAAAAAGTGTTGTTTGTATTTTAAAAGGCATAATCCCTAAAGCCATATGCACTATCTTTCTATCCTTTGTTTTGAATCTTTCCTTTTTCATTTCAGCATGTCTGGGGATTTAACCTTCCAGAGGGCGTATTGGTACCTGGCTGGTTCAGAAGGTACCTAGAGGCTAGGGCTAATGATGCAGGCCCAGCAGACGTTCCTCCTCCCCCAACTGCAGTTGTTCCTCCTCCTCCTCCTCCGCGTGCAAATGCTTTCTCGAAGATATGTAGAGACTTTCGAGCCAAGGGTGGAAATAACTTTAATGGGACTGAGTCATTTGTAGAAGCAAGAAACTGGCTCAAAGAAACCAAGGATTTGTTATCTTCGATGTGGACGATAGGCAGAAGATACAGTTGGCCGTATGGTTGCTTAAAGACGAACCCTCTTATTGGTGGGAAGTTACTAATGCTGAGAGACCAGTTGAAACTTGGGAGGATTTCAGAATGAGGTTTGAAATGAAATTCCTCTCACAAGCTGAATGAAGCCTACATATGGAGAAGTTCTTAGCTCTCAAACAGGGAAGTATGTTGGTTAAGGAATACGTCAGCCAATTCAACCAGCTGGCTAGATTCGGACTGGAGTTAGTGAACACTCCACATAAGAAGGCTCTCCGTTTTGTTAAAGGGTTGAATGAGCCAATGCACAGCCTAGCTATGTCCCATGTACCTATGGGCGCGACTTATGAGAGACTGGTGGACATGGCACTGTTACGGAGGAAGACAAGGATGGCAAGAAAGAGGAAAAGGTGGAAGTACCCCAAGATAAGAAAGTGGAGGGATCGCAGAATAAGAAGACAGATTCAAAGACGGGCGGGAAGAACAACAATCCCCGTGACAAGAGGAAGTGTAATTTTTGTGGCATTCCTGGACATCCGATTAAAGACTACAGAAAGAAGAAGAGGAAGATGGGTGGTTGCTTTCAGTGCGGCCAGACAGGACACATGGCTAAAGACTGCCCAAGAAAGCAAGGGCAAGGGACGAGGACTAGATCTACTTCTGGAGGGCAGGTTCACGCTCTCATAGCACCTCCGTAAGAACGAGGTAGAAATATTTCTGCTGTGAGTTTAGTTTATATTTTTGATCATCCTTTTCGTACACTCTTTGATTCTGGTGCATCGCACTCTTTTATATCTACTGCTTTAGTTGAATCTATGCACCTAGACAACAGTATAGTAGAGGAACCCTTGGTTGTTTCAAATCCATTTGGGGATTCGGCTTATTTATCCATGATTTGTTTGGATTTGGAAATTTCTATACTAAGCGTTGGGTTTAGATGTAATGCCTATGTTTTGGGCTTCACGGGCTTTGGTTTGATTCTAGGCATGGATTGGCTATCCAGTAATGGTTCCAACCTCGATTGTGAAAAGAGAGTGGTTAGACTTGTGACTCGCCTCGGTAACACTCTCGAAATCTCTTGTAATCCCATGAATTCTGTTATGCTTAACTACCTAGAATCTCTTGATGCATCTGTTGAAAACTTGCGGTCTGTTAGAGTAGTCCGTGAATACTCAGATGTATTTGAAGAGGTGAAGGGCTTATCTCCAAAGCGGGAGATAGACTTCCGCATGTACCTTATTGATAATGCAGAACCCATAGCTCTACCCGTTAGACACATGGCTCCAAGGAAGAGGAAAGAGCTCAGCAAGCAAGTTAAAGAGCTGCTCGAAAAGGGGTTCATAAGGCGGAGTATTTCTGAATGGGGTGCTCCAGTAGTATTTGCAACCAAAGCGGATGGTTCAATTCGCCTATGCGTTGACTATAGGGAGCTAAACAAGCCGACCAAGAAGAATAGGCATCCACTTCCAAGAATAGACGGCTTGTTTGATCAGCTTGTAGGTGCATCGGTTTTCTCCCAATTAGATCTGGCTACCGGGTTTCATCAACTAAGAGTGGCTGAAGACAACATTGATAAGACCACGTTCAAAACCCCGGATGGTTTATTCGAATGGCTTGTCATGCCTTTTGGCTTGACAAATGCACCCGCTTATTTCATTGACTTAATGAGCAGGGTGTTCAGGGAGTTCCTTAATAAGTTTGTGGTAGTCTTCGTGGACGACATTTTGATTTTCTCGAAAAGTGAGGAAGAGCATGCTTTGCATTTAAGGGAAGTCATGGATACTCTTCGTGCACATCAGTAAAAGCCAAATTCTCCAAATGCCATTTCTGGAGAGAAGAAGTAAGGTTTCTTGGACATGTGGTGTCCAAAAATGGGATAGTTGTGGACCCCGGAAAAGTAGTTGCGGTTTAAGATTGGAAGGTACCACGGAATGCAACCAAAGTCTGAAGCTTTCTCGGGCTAGCGGGCTTTTACCGAAAGTTCATTAAAGGCTTTGCGAAAATCTCAGCCCCACTTACAAGGTTGACGAAGAAGAACCTAACTTCCGCTTGGGATTTGGATTGCAATGTTTCTTTCCAACGTTTGAAAAGGGCTCTTACAACAATCCCAGTTCTGACGTTGCCTGATGGGAGCAAAATGTTTACCGTATACACAGACGCATGCGGTACAGGATTAGGAGCTGTCTTGATGCAAGAAAGCAAGGTAGTTTGTTATGGGAGAAGGCAATTGAAGGTACATGAGAAGAACTACCCAACTCATGATTTGGAGCTAGCTGCCATTATTTTCGCTTTTAAGTCATGGCGTTATTACCTGCTAGGAGAAAAGTTTGAACTGTTTACTAACCATAAATCATTAAAGTACCATTTCTCACAGAAAGATCTTAACTTAAGACAACAAACGTGGATGGAGTTCCTTGCCTCATATGATTTTGAGATTTCCTATACCCCTGGCAAGGGCAGTGTGGTACCAGACGCCTTGAGTAGAAAGAAGCTGGCCTTAAGTCCTCCCTTTGTAGAAAGTCAAAGCTTGGAGTACATAGCAAACTTTGACTTTATACCCTCCTCTGAATTTGTACCTGGTTTGTTAGCATCGCTAGAAGAGCGGCCCACTCTTTTGGACTCAACAGGAACTGTGCAACGTGAAGACCCTCAGATAGTTGATGTAATGGATAAGCTAATTAGGGGTGAGACTTCTAGTCACCTCAATAGATACTCCATTGATGATAAGGGCTGGTTGAGGCGGGATGGAAGACTATGCGTCCCACAAGCAAGGGATTTGGTGAGGACGGTTCTCGAAGAAGCACACCATTCTAAGTTGACCATACACCCAGGTGGAGACAAGATGTATAAAGACATGAAAAGGATTTTCTTTTGGAATGGCATGAAGAGGGATGTAGCCGAATTCGTTTCTAAGTGCATGATATGCCAGAAAGTCAAGGCGGAGCAGAAGAAGCCTGGTGGTTTGCTTCATTCTCTAGAGGTCCCACAGTGGAAATAGGATAGCATTTCGATGGACTTTGTTGATGGGTTGCCTAGGTCAAGAAGGGGCAATACCAGTATTTGGGTAATAGTGGACTTTCTCACTAAAAGCGCTCACTTTATACCTGTTAAGAGTAGAAGGACTGCCTCGTCCTTAGCATCCATTTATCTTAAAGAGATAGTTCGACTCCATGGGATACCCTCCAGTATAATGAGTGATCGAGATCCTATCTTTACGAGCGAGTTTTGATGGAGTCTGCAAGAGGCTGTAGGCACGCAGCTATGCTTAAGCACTTCCTATCACCCTCAAACTGATGGTCATACGGAAATGGTGAATAGAGTGCTAGAAGATCTCTTGAGACTGTGCATTCTTGATTTTGGAGAGACATGGGAGGATCATCTTCCTTTGGTGGAGTTTGCCTACAACAATAGCTACCAAGCCACCATAGGCATGGCACCCTTCGAAGCTTTATATGGAGGACCATGCCGATCACCAACTTGTTGGTGGGAATCTACAGACAAGCTCGTACTTGGGCCATACATGATTAGAGAAACTTCAGAGAAAGTAGACTTGATACGAAGACGAATGAAGACTGCCCAAGATAGGCAGAAGTCCTACGCAGACAAAAGAAGGACCGACATTGAGTTTGAGGTTGGAGATAGAGTGTTCCTTAAAGTATCTCCTTTGAGGAATGTCATTCTCTTTGGGTCCATAGGAATGTTGGCACCAAGATTTGTAGGACCATTTCCTATCGTTGAAAGGATTGGGACGATGGCTTACAGAGTATAGCTACCCGAAAGACTGGCTGGAGTTCATAATGCTTATGTTTCTCAACTACGAAAGTGGTTACATGAGTCTGTGGAAGTTGTGGAGCTAAGCATACTAGAGGAAGTAGAAGTGGAACGAGAAGCAACTATGAGAAGAGTGCAACTCGTATCTTGGGTACGAAAGTCAAAAAGCTACGCAACCGTGAAGTCAAGCTTGTTAAAGTTCAATGGAGTGACGCTGAGGAAGACGCGACTTGGGAAACTGAGGGCAAAATACGTGCAGCCTACCCTTTTCTTTTTAAGGATACATCCTTGATCTCTTTTTCCATAAGTTTATACATGCTTGTATCTACCTTTTTAAGTATATCTCCTCGGTCCTATTCTTTATCCTTAGGTAGAAACCAATGGATGTAAACATGTATTTGAAACATGTTATGATTGATAGATGTAAGTGGTTGCAAGTAGTTGCTAGTGGTTGCTCGTGGCTGCATACACACACACATTAGGTGTTATATCGGCTTAGTCACTTTCATGTTTCATATGCATATATGTATTTGTATATGGATTGAAACTTGGTGTGTTATCATATGGACGTTGTATTTGTATGAGTGATTGTGCACTCATGTAGAAAGTATGATTAGGAATAATTGCATACATAGTGGACCCATGGCATTGACATAATTTGCATTAAGGAGGTCAACTGAATCAGTAGACCGCTTGATTTTGCAATAGATAAGGACATATACACACACTATGCATACAGTCATGAAAGCATTAGAAATTTCTTAAGGACAATGGATGTCGGTGTTTGATGGTTGAGTAGATGGACGATTGGATGATAGGATATACATTCGTCTTGACTTGAAGATTTCGGGGACAAAATCCTTTAAGGAGGGGAGAATGCAACACTCTGTATTTTCTATGTTTGTTAAAGAATACTTAATTGTAAAAGTGAGAATTAAGGGAAACGGGTTACGCCATTACGTTCGTCTTGGAATTCTGCTTGAGATAGAATCCGAGTTTTCATGAACCAGATTCCGTATGAAGAAGTTATGGGGTTCAGAAGATTTCATGTTTAAACAAAAAATTTAATAATTAAATAAACAAAAGCAGTTCGAATTTCAAATTCAGGCAAAAGAGGCTGAGCAGGAAAATTCCCACTCAGGGGGTCGACGCCCCTAGGGGGAGTCGACATAGGTGTCGACCCCCCTGTAGGGGTCGACTCCTATATTCTGATCTGAATAGTGACAATTTCTGACTTGTTGTTGAGTCACTAGGGCATAGGTGGTGGTTTTTGAATAACTCTATCTGGTCTGGATGGTTCTGATTGCTCCTAGGATGATCTAACGACTCACATAAATCTAAACTTCTATATACCCAACCCCAACCCTCAACCCTAAACCACACAATTTCATTCCAAGGAGTCGTCATGCTGTCCATGGTCAACCTAGCATAACGACCATTCTTCTCCAATCAGAAAGCAAGTTAGAAGCTATGAATCAAATTAAAATTTGAGAACCAATAGTCTACATCAAGAGATAGCTTTTCAGTTTCAGAAAACAGGTCCCAGAAAATAAGATTTTTCTTTCGTTTGTAAGTTTAGTTATTCGTTAGATGTGAACAAATAAAATTCATGAATTGTAATAAAGCGAAACTAGAACTGTGCCTAGTTGTAAGATAATGGTGATGCTGATTCACGTCTATTCTAGTGACAATTCTATCACATATGCCTATGTGACTATTGTGGTTTATTGGACTTATCATGTGGTATGTTAAATTGGTGATGAACCTATCATGTTGAATATTAATTTAGCAATGAACCTATCATGTTGCATATAAGTTTGGTGATTCTTTCATGTTAT
Source organism: Allium sativum (assembly GCA_030737875.1). Classification (NCBI taxonomy): domain Eukaryota; kingdom Viridiplantae; phylum Streptophyta; class Magnoliopsida; order Asparagales; family Amaryllidaceae; genus Allium; species Allium sativum. The sequence continues at coordinate 413,156,504 of CM060924.1, read as the reverse complement.
GTTACATGCAAGTTTTTAGGATAAGTCATATATGCCTATATGTTTAGATCTACATTCTCATATGTTTAGATCTATGTTAATTTGATCCAACTCAAATGCAAGTTTACACTTACATGCCTAATTGGATTTGTGTAATTCTATGTAAGTACCCGTTCATATGCTTAAGATTCATGTTAACTGGATCTAAAATGCAAGTTCATTGTTCTATGCCAAATTTATATGAAACATGTTTAGTTAGATCCATATTATTTTATGTTGTTGGAATGGTACATGCTCTTTTCTTTTCCCTTTTGTTTATGAGTTAGGCTAAGTTGCGAGCCTAACGTTCTATGTGAATTATGCGAACGTATAACGAGGGTAACGTTGGGAAAAACATTAAGTTGCATATTATTGGCATAGTTTGGCTCATAATCATGTAAATGATCAGTAGCATGAAATGGTATAATTCATATACCTAAAAATTATGAACATGATTTAGAGGGTAAATGGGGCATGACTTGAATGATAATAATTGCGGATAATTTACATATAAATATGAAGGGTAGATATGTAAATTAAGTAAAAGACGAATATGCCTAACCCGAGGTTAGATTGAGTTACGGTGTAAGACTGTCCGGAACCGCCCGAGACATCCAGCAACCGTAACAATATAGATCTAATGTGAGAGGATAGCACATTAAGTCCAAAAGAACCCGAGGTTAGATTGAGTTGCGGTGTAAGACTGCCTGGAACCGACCGGCACATCCAGCAACCGCAACAATATAAATCTAATGTGAGAGGTTGGTGCTTTAATGAATGAATTAAAGCTAAGAAACAGGCAGGCTAAGAATGGTAGGGTTAATTTAATTAAGGCAACACTTAACTAGTGCAACATGTTATCTAAACTGATGGGTGGGGTTAGGTTAATTTGAGAACACTTAACCTTTTTGACATGTTGATTAGGAAACCCTTAGTAACGGGGACCCATTTCAGCAGTAACCCACATAGATGTATCATGGTACCCTGAACTAGGCAGGGTGGGGCACGATTACTGGGCTGATTATAAGCGGTCAAAACAACGACAGGTGGTGCGTCAATGTAGATTGCGATGGAGTACGGGCATGCACGTACTCCGGGGTGGATAAAGCAGGCACTAGGCATCAGTAGTTATACACTGTGCATCTTGAATTGTGTCGGGTTTCCATCATAGGATTTGATACACCCCATGGTGGGACCAGCACAGGTATCTACAATCAAGCGGGGCCGAATGACACAAGTGGTAAACGTATACGAGTAGGAGCCGATTGATAAAAGGGATCATTTTTTTATGAACACGTGAAGCTGGTTGAAACAATAGTTAGTAGGTGCAGAGAAATGGAAATGAGTGCGATAGTATATTTAGTATATCTTACCTTATTTGTTGTTAGCTTATTTCTAGGGTATTGTCCTATGTTCAGTTTATTCATGTCATGATCCTTTTACCTGTTTACATGCTGAATAATCACTGGACTTACTAGGCTAATGTGTGACCCATTTTCTTTCGTCTTCTTTTCTTCCGTTTCCCCCCAAGGTCCGCAGGGAGGGAATACTGCAGCTTAGTTCAGACCCTTTCCATCTTGAAGAGAGTAGATGTATTTCTTGGATTCTCTTTCCTTGGGCTATGGCTCTAGACACACTCTTATTGGGGATTTAGGCTGCCTTATTTTTATTTTATGCTTCTTTATGTTTTAATCAAGGCAGAGATTTTGTTGTAATTATTTGGAAGTTGGTTTGAGACAGTTGCTGTAATGTTTTGACTAAACCACGTACCTATGAAATAGATTTAGTCTTTACACTATTTATATGTCTGTCTTGTAAATTATCTGCATCTTTTACCTATAGCGCTCCACTGAAGTTAAGGCATTCCCTTTGTGAGTGACCTTAACGGAGGTGGGGTGTTTCATTAATTCTCAAGTATAAATCAAATTTTCTTCCCGATGAAGAAGTCTACTATTTTGCTTAACTAATTTCATATACACAAGAGTTTTAAACAAATTTAAAATACAATAAAAATATAAACACTCATTACTTATTTAATATACACATATACACCAGTTACAGAAATTTAAATTATCAACATATATATTTATTTGTAATTCCCCTGATATTTTCCCAAATATATAAATATTATTTAATTAAATTAGTTACCTGTATAATCTATACATTATATATTATATAATTAGTCCAAAAACTGGGTTGTTACATAGTTGGCGTTTTGACGGAAATGATATTATAAAAACTGGGTTTGATTTTGGGTTAGTTTGTGACAACTTGGAGACTATAAATGCTCCAACGGGTTGTAGTTTGAGGGACACAGTTCAATTTGAATCTTGATCTTGTGGTTTAGAAAATCGCTCGCAAGCTACTTGTTAGAATGCAAATGCAATGTTCCAAAGGCCAGTCAGACGTCTCTATTCACAACTCTCCCTTTTATTGCTGGGAACTATTTGCCAACTGATTTAAATATTCCAGACTCGCTGTACCTCATATCGCCCTCTCGAAATTCTAAAAGAAGCTGCAATTTTTTAGAAGAAATAACTTGTGGGATTTTTTTAGATGCTACTCCTTCGAGTGTAAATATGAATACAACTTGTCATATTGCTTGGAGTGTCCATGGTGGATTACCAATTATTCCCGTGGATGGAATGTTTTGTCATAAGTTTTCATCTAGTGAGGAAAGACTTAGAGTGCTAGAGGTCGCACCTTCAATTATTGGAGGTAAACCATTCATTGTTACGACTTAAAGTATGTCTGTTGATAGAGCAAGGAAGCAAGTGCTGCTGATCCCTAGATGGACACAGTTTGCTCACATCCCTTTCGTGTTATAGCCTCTTCTTGGTCAGAATTGGCTGGCATGTCATATTGATAGGCTTAAATGTTTTGATTCTAATAATGTAGTCAGGAGGAACCTTGTTTACGTCAGGGCGCTTTTTGAAATCACTCTTAATAAATCCCTCCCATCGAAGATTAAGGTCTACGTCGATGATTATGAAGTGTAGTCTAAGTTAAAACCCAACATTTTCTCCTCCTTCAAGTCTTTTGGATATGTTTCTGAGACTTGCAAGGTAGCGTTTGACATGCCCATCCCTAAGAAAATCCCAGTTCTATAGCCTCCTATTGGACACTGGGTCCCCAAGGTTATCAAGGTGGCCTCTATTACCCTTCCTTCTCCTCATGTTATTTTCAATGATGTGGAGTTTCCTGAAATTTCTAAAAATGGTGGTGATTTAGATACTAGAATAAATTCTAGATTTATATGGGTTGAAGGTGAGAGAGCTTGGATCCACATGGGTTACGAGATGCGATATAACTCTGGGAGTTATTTCTACAAGTTTATTGGGGAAGTCGAAAATTGTCGTAGACTATTTTATCGTCCTACTAGTGTTTATTTTTATATGTGGACTGAAGGAGAACTAGGTGAAGATAATAACTTGATCTTGCAAGATGCACTTGGCATAGGAAACTTCTGTTCTCAATAGAATCGTCAGACTATGTTACAGGCCTAGCTGGTCTTTTTGTAGCCCATAACTGGTATATGGCATCATCTATTATTGTCCATGTCATTTGCTCCTTTGCTTAGGCAGATCCATAAGTCATAGGTGTAGTATAATAGTGGAAGCAATCTTCTTTTCTACTGTTTTGTAATTGTACAGTGTTTTCTGGCATTTCGAACCAGTTCAAGTAGTTCTTTGCTTGTGCAAAAATACTTTGCATGTTTTCCCTTTTGAATAAAAGTGGCACGGTCATTTGAAAAAACCGGTCATCTTTACCACAAAAATGGTTTTCTTTGATTATATTTGCATATTTTGCACAGATTTGAATTAGTTTTGATAGAAACATATACATTTACATCTTTATTTGATCCAAAACTTTGATACTGTATCAATAACATGTTTTTGTAGTTGGAATTCAAGTTTCATAATGTTTTAATCATATAGTAATATTCTATGAATTTTATAAGTTAGATAAGGGTTAATTACAAGATTAACTCTTTAAATAATTAAAACAATTATTTTGATTTGAACTTATGCACAAGGTAGAAGGGGTTACCTTCGATCACTTGAAATGTCGGGGTTTTTCCCATGATTATTTTATTTACTGTGATTTTCCTGAGTTGGATAGACAAGTGATTAATGCATTAATTAATGCTAAGTAATGTATTTTTAACGTTTTATACATTTAAAACTGAAAAGTTTAAGTAGTTTCTCAAATTTCACTTTTCATTAATTTATAACGTTTTGTCAAGTAAGGTGGAGTATGTAGAAAGTTTTACGAATCTTAGTAATAAATCATTTTTTATAAAAATTACATGTCAGACCAGATCTATCGAGTCAGGTGATAAGATCATGTCAACATGATCGTGTTGTATTGAGTTGATGGAATTGAGATGTTCTAGATACATGGAATACAATGTTACATGGTGTAGGATGGATCCAGGCATGTCACATCGTCCATATAACAAATCTAAGGTGTCTTTTTCTCTTGAGCCTATACTTTTGTTTTGAAAACCTATCTCTCCACTCAGCCTTGTTTCCTTTGTAATTGTACAATAAGATTATTTTCCTTATAAAAGATAAGAAGCTTACCGCCTCTGTTATTTTGGCTTTGTAGAGATTGTCCCCTCTATACCTCATCAACTGTGTCCACAAGGCATGTTTCTTAAATTATTTTCAAATAAGTTTAAGGCTTACAACCTCTATTTTTTAAACCTTATAGAGGTTATTGCCTTTACATCTTGTCGACTATATCGACAATGCATGCTTCTTAAATTATTTTTAAATAAGTTTGGTGCTTACTGCCTCTATTTTTTTAAACCTTGTATTGCCTCAATACCTTGCCGATTGTATCGATAAGGCTTGATTCTTTTAGTATTTTCAAATAATCTTTGAGGCTTACCACCTCTATTTCCTTTTTTATATCGACTATGTCCATATGGATTACTTCTATCTTATTCTATAGAACACTGAAGCCTTATCTCCTTCATCCTTATCGTCGCTGTTCATGATCGATAAGATTTTTTTCAAACTTGTTTCCCAAAGATTAGAGTTATCACCTTAGAAACTTGGCGTCATCATCCATGTCAACAAGATGTGTTTCCAAACTTATTTTGTCATCCAACTAGGTCGATAACGTATATTTCTTAACTATTTTCCAAATGTTTTAGGGCTATCGCCTCTAGGCTTGTCGCTCATCGAATGACCTGATAGGCTTACTTTTAAACCAAGTTTTCAAACCCTTTTTATATTCATTGGTTGTTAGCCTATGTATTAGGTCGATAGGTCTCCACCGATTGATTTAGTCACTTTTATTAGTATCATCATTTTGATAGGGAGTCGATGAGAGCAGGGACGACTTGTCAAGACTGTGTATATAATATGGAAGTTAACCGTATTTTACTATTAGTCCTTGCTAATGTTATTTTGACACATGGTTTACGCATATGTTGGGGAAACCAATAGGAGTAAATACATTATGTTAATACTGAGGCTACCGATAGGGATTTGATAACCATGTCATGTTATGGATATCAATGGGGATATTGGTTATGTTTACATAGGGATACCGATGGGAGGGAATTATTGAGGATACCAATATATTTTAAATATTCTACGTTATCAAATAAAACTTATTTACAAGTTCATAGCCATCTTGCTTGTATAACTATGAAATATGTTGGGTTATGGCCTTACATGGATTGTCACGTTCATAGTCATCCTACAGATAAAACTATGAGATGGGTGGTTGATAGCCCTTATCTAATGATGGGTTGCCTTATAAGCTTTTATTTTTATACATATATGCCTTGAAGGTTGTTACCAGAATGGTTGAGGATATATGGATTGGGACAGGTAATCTCAAATTGAGCAAGCATATAACTTATATACAAGTATGTAACTTGTAATATGATAGTTAATCACAAAATTGTTAAGACAACTAGTCAAAAGAATGAGCGATGGGAAATCCACATTATGCTGCACTATTGCATATTATTATTATTATTATTATTATTGTTCTAACCATTCTGAGTGAAGGAGCGTAGAAATGCTTGTTATATAGCTTAATGCTAGTGAGAGATAACTTGTTCCGCTAAGAAGCATGGTCTCACTACATTTTTATTGGTTTCGGGGTACTTGTTATTATCCATATCAGTCTGTAGATAGATTTGAAGTTTTTGTTTTCCCCTTACACTTTTGGGGTGCTTATTTGAGTAGGAAGAGATTTGAGGTTTTTGGGTTCTTCTTCGATTAAACATCCGAAGATATGGATGACACAGTTAGCTATACAGGAGTTTTCTTTCCACTGCATGTTTTTTTTGGATGTATTTGATGATAAAGATTTTCACTGTTAATATCTAAACTATAATCAATAAAAGTGGAATCTTCTATGTCACTTTTAGAGTTATATTTTGTAATACTTATCTTTTATCTAAACATAGGTTTTGCGATTTGAATTGTAATAAACAATTATTAATGAATATGTTTTGAATTTCTATATTCTCTTGTTCCCAGATGTTTGATTCATTAAGATATTCATTTTCTATCATTGAAAGTTAATATTATAAATGACTACAACATCTGTAGAGCTTAGCTTTAGGACTTAGAGAGTTGGATGTTACAAATTTAGTATAAGAGCATAAATTTGTTTAAACATAAAAAGATTTTCTTAAAAGGTATTTTAAAAGTAAAACCTAAAGATCAGAAGCATACACCAAGATATGATAACAATATCATAACATACTAATGTTTTTATTATATAAGAATATATATATATATATATATACCCCTAAACTCTTAGACCATTATTCAGATCTTATTAATGTTCATATGTGCAACAACCCACAATTTTCAACATTTAAAATATAAATTGATTTAGAATTTATAGTTAAAAAATAAATATTTATATTTGAATTTGGACTTTGAATTTTGGTTTGAATGTATATGAATAAATTTATAAAAGAAAATTTCTTTTGTAGATTTAAATTTTTATTAATGTTTGTTAAATGTAATGGTATTAACATTATTTGGATAATTTGAATTTATCAAAATATTAGGAAGTTAACTTTGAATATTTAAGATTTGAATTCTTTTATTTTTTTAATAAATATGATTCGTAGTATTAACTAATTTGGATATGTTGTACTCTTTCCATGAATTTATTTGATATGAGCTGTTATTAGAACAAACAATGTTAGCAAATTTTGAGTTGATATAAATATTTGAAAATTTAACGTTAAAACTAAGATCAACTTTGAAGGATAAATTTTGTTATTTAGTAAGGAAATGCTTTATCTTTAATGTAAATTTATTTCGAATAAGGAATTTTGTTAAATGGCATTTGCTTAATATAATCAGTTGATAAAAATTTATGACCATTTGACCGTTGGTATAATAAACCATGGATTGAGCTTTTGCGTGTCCGTTAATTTGACTTTTACCAACTGATAAGTTATTGAGAACAAAAAAGGATTTGGTTTGACAAATTTATAAATTTATTTCATATGATTATAGACAAATTTGCTGAGATTTACAAATGTATGAACAACGTTACTTATTTCAGCCATGCTCCGTTCGTTAGTAACATTAAAAATAATATTGTGCTTTCAAATCGGTCACTTGTAACATTCGTTCGAACCGCTTGCCGTTCAGTTCAGCCAAATGTATAAATCAAGCAAAATCTAATAAAATCTTTGCTTAAGATTGGCAGCAATACCTAGAAATTTTATGTTGAAATCTGTTGCCATCTGTCCTTGTTTCTCTGCGAATGGGTAATACGTTGTGATTTTTGCTAAGAACCGATTCCCTGGTTTCTTATTATAAATGCATACCCTTCTCTTCTGTCATTCACAACCAAAAACAATGCCTCCTTCCTTTATATTATCATTCGTTTACTTTTGTTCTCCAGCAAATTGTTTCTCCCCAAAACCAAAAGTCAATAGCTTTCCTCCCAAATTTAATTTAGCCCAAATCGAAAATCGTTCACCATCTAAATAACCACCTTGGCGGCGTTGCCACCTCCGACCTCTCCGCCTGAAGCTCTGTCTGCCAACTCTCTGCCCCAAAGTAGCTGCTACGAACATGATTTAAGCCCATGGCGAATAGAATCCAATTTCTCAAGCCACGTTCTCCACCGTCATTCAAGCAACAAAGCCTCACCACGTTTCAGGTCGTCGCCATACTCCGGTTACTTAAGCCTGGTCAGTCGAGTCTTGTGCCACTCGAGACCAACGCCGGCCATTTCCTTCATCTTCCTCCTTCTAGTCGAACGCTGGGACAAGCTAGAGCTCTGACTACCCCATGTTGGCACTGAAACTCGTGCCATCCAACCGGCACAGCAGCTCGTCCAACGTGCCCATGCTGCATTATCTATTTTCCTGGTTGAGTCTGTACAACCTCGCCTACACGCTACTATAAAGATATACTTTGTGAGTTGACACCACATTGGACATATACTTGGAACATGAATAAGGTAAAGCTGCTACACCTTAACAACTAAGGTGAAACTCATTCCTACATGCGTGATTAAACACTATAAAAAGGGTGCTCACTTTTAAAGCTTTATATTGTTGTATGATTTGAGAATGAAATTTGATTTATACCATCTATGCAAAAGTATCAAACATTTAAATTTTGGGCGCAACTTGTTCTATATATTATATGTATATATAATTAAACATTTTCTCACTAGTACCTATAAAGCATTCATGCATAATAGGTTACTAATTGGCAATCGATATATGTGCTGTCCAAATTTCTACTTGCTGAACCATTGAGTTTTGCTACCAAAGATGCACTGTATATTTTCATGCATGTTAATTAGTACTGGGGGCCTGGACTGAAATCTCAATTTTATTACTGATTTGTCACAAGCTGGATACTTTCCACAATCATATTGAATGGTGTAGTCCCTTTCCTATTCTACTTGTGACATGTGAACTTTAGGATGCCGTATAAGTGTTTTACATCCCCTTGTGTTGTCCACTTTGGACACTTTACTTCATGAGTTTGCATGACCTTTCTCTTGTGTGACATCAGACATGGGCTCTCTCGTCTTTGATTTTTGATTTTCATAAGTGGGCATTTATTTGTGGTATCTTCATGCATACCAGCTGCCTGTTTTAGTTATACATGAATGGCGACATCTTAACTTTGTACCATTGCCTCATGTCATTCTTTTGTTGCCACCCGTCCGTACTGATGTATACATAAATTCGATCCACTTTGGTTTCCTTATTTTGGCAGTTCCATGGGTATTATACTCGTAGTATTAAATAATCATTAGGATTAAACTGATTATATTTGGTGTTATCGAAGTTAACTGAATTGAAATAAGTTTAATCCTGACTCGGGTGTTTTGTGTATTTTGCATGGAACGCTCAGGTCAAGTCCTAAGTGTTCCAGGATTAAAGAATTCAGCTTGCAAACTGGAGAAGATGTGGAGATGCATGCGCGCTAAGCCCGACATAAAGCGTAATATTTTATTCATTGAAATTTATGTATAAATTATATTTTTTTCTATAGTAAAAATATTGTATACAAATTTGATATTTATATGAAAATTTCATTCTGTTGCAATTATTATACTCTGTAATTTTGTGTTAATTCTGTTTAAACCATGTAAGCCAATAACAATATCTCATTTTGAACGTTTCGAGTTGGTTTAATTATCGACTTGGAATGGGCAAAATGCCAGGTTGTTACAATATGTAGATGAAGGAATTAAGATATGGAGAGCAGGAGCGAAAGAGTGAGTCTATGTGTAAACCCGCATTCTACGTATCAAAGGATCGTAGAATATTTATTTCATTAACATACGAAGTCGTATGGTCGTATAGCTTTGGGGAACGATGATTAGGGTCATTTTCCATGTTCACAATTTTTGCCGAATTTTATATGACCATTTTTCCCCTGGCGAATCTTGATTCGCATATAACTTTTGATTGGTAAGGATTTTGATTTGAAACCACTCCCATTGGATTCAGACGATGGTTTACCTTTCCGTAGAGTGGTCACATTAGCCAAACGGACTTACCGTTTGGAAGATATGGCTGAATCAAGGTTTGGAAAGTGAAAAAAAAGCTTAACCGGGCCTAATTAGGGTGATTAGCGGCTAGGCCCATAACCCATTTCGGGATTAGGGTTGTGCGGGGGCTGATAGGGTTTGGCAAATTATTTTTCATCATTTTTCCAGCCGCCACTTACATCCTTCGAACCCTAGCAATGGCCTACACCTTCTAAATCACTCCCAAATCACTCTCTAATCGCGTATTAGCTTAATCTACACCAAATCAAGGAAGATTAGCATCGAATCAGAGTTGGTGCTGCTTTGTTGTATTGGAAACCATGCCAAAACAGTAAACTTTCAGATCTAAAGTTTTATTTGTGGCTAAGGTGAGTGATTCGCACATTTTTACGCTAATTACGGTTAACTAGGGATGATTAGTATTAATTAGCGAAATTATGCATGTTAAAAATCCAAAAAAAATATGTAGAAATTCTTATATAATATTTTATGTCCCTGTTAGAAATTTGGGTTAATTTGGATATGTTTTGCTAATCCTACGATTAAACATGATTAAGGGGGATTAAAGGGAAAAGCATGGGTTTGGTATGTTTTATGATTGCTTAGTAAAGTTAGAATGGTTGATAACACCGTCGTATGGCGAAAATGGACGATATATGCCCGTTGGAAAATGTTCAGGGTTTCGGATCGGATCGGGTTATGGGGCTCCGGTCGGATCGGAGAATTGAGCAGAGAAACCGAACTGGATCGGAACCTAGCACAAGAAGAAAAGCATCGCAACAAGGAAAGCCATATGAACTAAGATGGGATTGGATCGGGAATTAGTGTCAAATCGGAGGTGGAAGAAAGGACTGGACCGAAACTTGGAGATGGAGAGGAAGCGCCGAACCAAACCATTTCATTCAAACTGAACCGAATGGAGAACTCGAACACCGTATATCCGAACCAAATCGAGTGGAGCAGACCGAACCAAACAGAAAGCTTGAGTGTGGTATATCCGAACAAAACCGATGGGCCGAACCAAACCGGATGTGTACTCCTACTTCTACGCGGCGACTTTTCTAAAGACCAACTCCAAATCGACCAAAACCCGAGATGCAAAGAAAGTCCAAGTGAGAAGTTAGAACTCAGGATCCAGATGGGAACCAATGAGTTAACTTCATGAATTGGACTTTGCTGTGGGACGTAATGAAATGGGTTATCGATGTATATGGCTCGACTCACCACTGAGAGATGGATATTAGCTATGGGTCAGTGCAGTGGATTTGTCATGACTCCATGGGGTAAAGTGATAGTAGCAGGGCTATGAGCCAGTGCAGTGGAGTTGTCATGACTCCATGGGGCAGAGTGGACATAACAAAGAATTAGGGGCTATGGATCAGTGCAGTGGAGCCGTCATGACTCCATGTGAGACGACCCGATTTCCCGTTCTCACGGAAACAAGGTTATCTTATGGAATATAACACAGAAACATATAATAGCAGAACAGAATTAAATAAATACACCAGAATGAACAACAAAATATACTGGATAAAAGTAATCATCAGAGTTACACAGTATACAGGATCTTACTTGGTACAAATACAATTCAGCTATACATAAATGTCTACAGCGGAAATAAACAAAATATGTACAATAGGAGCTGAACAGCATAAAAAGAAATAAATGATAGACTCCATCTTCAGCTCCAGCTATCCAGAAAGAACCAGCTAAACCTGAATACAAGGCTGCCCGTGTAGAAAAAGGGGCACCCGAGTTTGAGAGTGAAACAAACTACGAGTCAGTCATGGGACTGGTATGAGAAATCCACTCAACACATATATAATTGGCTAATCACAGGACCACGCCACTTTCGTGGAACGGGTTTACTCCATTGGATTGCCAGTGCTTTAAAACAAATCTTTCTTTTAAACATCGCTATGCTTGTTATAAAAATGAAGCCATTATAAGACTCAGTTCCCATCACACAATGCAACGCAAACCGGAGGATAGAGTTTTACCTTATAATGGCCAAAATATGATTGATACGGATAAAACAAAAGCATTTGGTATTATGACTAGTGTTCACATGTTTCAAAAACAATTTCAATCATAACTATCAATCATAGACGGCATGGGTACCATATATCATGTCGCCATATATATATACAATCAAAGCCGCACGATGTCGTATTTGGAAATTGGATTTCCGTCATGAACCAAGGCAAAAGATAGTCCTTACCGAATTCGAGACTGCCTAGTCCGAGTCTCAGGATCAGAGCTCGAGTGACCCTTGGATCGTCAGGGCCGGTCCACACGGAGTGGATTAAAAATGCCTGAGCACTACGTTTCGCCGCCCTTTGGGGCGTAAGCGAGTCAACAAGTGACTCCATCGGACCCGGATCGTCCGATCTAACCGAGGCGCCTCGCAACAGCAACAACCACATAAGTCAAACTCGTCAGGGCGTGTAAAACCACTGACGCCACTTTTAGCTAGGAGGAAACGTAGGCCCTCCCTGAGGTCCGTTCTCCCGTTTTAGGTTCATACCGGGGTGTGAGGCTCGCGAATTCACGTTATACACAAAGCTACGCCACACAGGCGGTGCTTTGATCATCTCCACAAGACTTTGCTTTTCAACAGAAGCCCTGATCACTGCATCTTAGCATGCCACACAGAATAAATCCTATGTCAGACACACAGTCCATTTGCAAGTCCGTTCTGGGTCTGAACGAAACCGGAGGCACTAAATACCTCGCAAACCCATCGATCAACACGTACGTCTGAACGATCACCACTCATTATCCATATTTCGGGATGCCTCCCAATCAGGACCTCGGTTACCATCCAAACGAGGTGAAGATCTCCGGTCTTCGACCATCGTCTTCATCTTCGAATTTCAATCGTCGGTCGATTATTCGAAATGAGAATTAACTCGGCCTTTTCAAATAATTCACGTATATTTAGAATTTCAAATCGATTTATTTCAATGGTTAAATTATTCGACAACACTGGTTTTGTCCTTTAATGTAATTTTCACACCAAACACATTCAACCATCAAATATCACATAAATCAAGCAAATTCAGTTTATTTCCATTCCATATCGCTTATGATATTTTATAACTATTTATCGCTATTTTTATTTATTTTAAAATAGCCATTTTATTCAAAACGACGCTTCGGGCCATAAGGCGGCCGTGGCGCTGTTTTTCTTCAGGTTTGATTTACACATATCTGAAAATCTAACCGTTGGATCCCCACAAAATTTACATCATTAGAAAGGTCTTTTCAAAACGAATCCAACGGTTCCAGTTTCGGGAAAATCCGACGGTCGGATCTCCCGGTACAATCGTTTGAATTTTCGATCTCAAAATACGAACTGCAGCGTCGTTATTCGATTAAATATAATTTTATTTATATATATAAATAAATATAATCGTTTCTGGCGCTGTTTTTCTTCAGATTTGAATTAAACATTCCAGACAATCCAACCGTTGGATTTTTACAAGGTTGGTGCCGTTGGAAAGATTATTCCAAGGCGAACCCGACGGTTGAGGTTTCGGGAAAATCCAATGGTCGGATTTCCCGTACTAGTCGTTTGAAATCACGGTTTCGAAATACGAACTGCACGGCTTCGTTTCGTTTTAATTTTATTTATATTTATATAGTTATATAAATATAGTTCATTCAATGATTTCTATATCGTTTTCACTTCAAAAATTTTTCTAACACCTTAAATTTTGGAAAAATTTCGCCATAACCTCCCCTGCACCGGGAGCGTCGGGAAATCGCAAATAGCGTCCCGGTCCTTCTAATCTCAAAAAGAAAAAGAAAAAGCCAAGCGGCTAGCCAACAGGCTCAAAATCATCACCCAAACAAATCAGTAAATGTGTACCTATTTGTCGGGCACAAAATTTTATTCCTCTTCTCTAGCCCCTTTGCTATAACCTGTTCAATGAATATTGCATGTACATATATATACAGTTCATATCATTTTTCATTTTCTATTCAACTTCATATTTGATTTCTATTTGGTTTAAAAACTCCATTCATTCTAATGTTACATAAATAGGTGCAAATCATTTCATTAGCTAATTAATGAATATTTCAACTCATATATGTTTATTTTGAACAAGTGGCTATTTTTAACATTTCACATTTCAACGATTTATGCATACAATAAAAATGTGATTTTTATTGTAAAAAGATTCATTTCAAAACACTATTTTTCTATATAGTTCATATAGTCGATAAAAGGTGATTTTTATTATCAAACAGTTTATTTCAAAATATGAATACCATTCAACACATGAATTTCTAAACAACGAATGAATATCAATTCAACACATGAATGTTTTCAATAGTTTTTATATATAGATAAAAATGTGATTTTTATTATCGAACAATTTATTTCAAAATATGAATACCATTCAACACATGAATTTCTAAACAACGAATGAATATCAATTCAACACATGAATGTTTTCAATAGTTTTTATATATAGATAAAGATGTGATTTTTATTATCGAACAATTTATTTCAAAATATGAATACCATTCAACACATGAATTTCTAAACAACGAATGGATATCAATTCAACACATGAATGTTTTCAATAGTTTTTATATATAGATAAAGATGTGATTTTTATTATCGAACAATTTATTTCAAAATATGAATACCATTCAACACATGAATTTCTAAACAACGAATGAATATCAATTCAACACATGAATGTTTTCTATACAATGAATAAATATAGTTTAAGCATATGAAAATAATTCAAACACACAAATATTATTCAAAATTTCGGCAGCATAACGGCAGGGTAGTTACACCGGCACCGTCCCTAGTACGGCTCCTCGCTCTACCTTAAAACCTCGCGGTTTTTGACAATGGGAATCATGCATCTAGTTCGCACGCAGGCGGCATGTATATATTTATTTCATTTCCACAAACTAATCCTAAGTGGTTTCAACCAAATATTTCACAACCACAAATGGGTATTTTTCAACCACAATCAACCAATATCAATCACAAACAATCCCAAACAATCATTCGCTATCAATCAAATTTCCACAACAATTTCAACCAATAAACATCGTCCATGGTTTGTGGACGAGGGGCGTATATATATATATATATATATATATATATTTATATATAGCAATTCACTTTTACTTCACACATATATATATAAAAATTTTAAATCAGAAATCTCACCAATAGCTATCCAACTGCACGACACTTCCTTTATAGAAATCTTCGCCTTTTGTCGCTTTCGCCCGTATTCTCTACACATGTAAAAATAGAATTTTTACTATGCTATTCAATATATAAAAATTTGATTTTTACTTCGACTTTCACTAAATAAAAATATGATTTTTACTTCGACTTTCACTAAATAAAAATTTGATTTTTACTTCGACTTTCACTATATAAAAATATGATTTTTACTTCGACTTCCACTAAATAAAAATATGATTTTTACTTCGACTTTCACTAAATAAAAATATGATTTTTACTTCGACTTTCACTATATAAAAATATGATTTTTACTTCGACTTTCACTAAATAAAAATATGATTTTTTTCTTCGACTTTCAACCTATAAAAATATGTTTTTTTACTTTTAACAAAATCCGTTTTCTAGTTTACAAATCATTTTAAAATCAGTTTTTATATTCTTTAAAATTTCAGTTTGAATCCTTTTATAAAAAATCAGGTTTTATACTTTTAAAATTCAATTTTAAAATACCTTTAAAAATTCAGTTTTAAAATACTTTTTAAAATTCAGTTTCAGTTTTTAAATCTTTCTTTAAAAACAGTTTAACATTCTTTTTTTAAAAATTCAGTTTTCTTTTTATTAAAAACAAAAATCAGTTTTAACTATTAAAGAAAATCAGTTTTTGTTCTCTGTTTAAAAATCGATTTTTTTTTTTATATTAAAAATAAAAATGAAATAAAATAAATAACGTACCTGCGAAGGGGGGGGGGGTTTTCTGGTGGCGGTCGGTGGTTCAAGGAGGTGCGGCGGCGCTAGGGCTTCAAACGAGGGAGGCGCTTCAACGGGGGGGGGGGTTGCGCGACGTCTTCGCGAGGGCTCGAGGCTTCCAGGGGGGCGCGGCGATGCTTCGATCTATGGAGGGGGGGGGGGTTCCTGGTGGCGGTCGGCGGTTCAAACGGGGGGGGGGGGGGGGTTGAACGGAGGGCGGCTTCGATTAGTTTAGGTTTTCATTTTTTTTTTCTTATGTTCTGATTAAATGAAATCGGGGGGGGGGGGGGGGCAATGAAGATAAAGGGAGGGAAAAGGAAATTAAAATAATATATATATATATATTTTTTTTAATTTGTAAAAAGGTTGCCTTTTACATACGACCTCGAAACGAGGTCCACCGCCTGTCGTCCATAGCGTTATACCCCCATTCCGAACACAATGGGATATGTATCGCAAGCTGATTTGATCGTTACAATCAGTTTCCGTTGAATTTACATTTAAATCACTATATTGAATTTTAAACGTACATTTCAATTTACCGGGGTCACATACTAACTAGAAAAATTCCAGAAAAATATTTTCTAGCTTCGTATTGACGATACGGTCCTAACAAAACTAGTTTCGTCGAATTCTGAGACCGTTTGCAAAATGGCCAATTTCCAGTCGATTAAATTCAACAGAAACTGGTCAAACGCGTTTTCCTTTGCCACGCTCACATATTGATTCGAAAAATTATGAAATTTGAAACCTAACAATAACTTGACACTGCGGATCTAACAAAAGTGGTTTCGTCGAAATCCGAGGTCATTTGCAAAATGTCCATTTTTAAGGGCCTGAATTCCATAGCGACTATTCAGAATTTTCAACTGGACATATCTTTTGATTCCCGCTATCAAATTTCGATTGGTCAGATTCGTTAGAAAGATATCATCAATTAGATACTAATGTTTTTGGTTTCACTATAATCCAGATTGTTTTGCACCCGGTATATTCAATTGAAGTTTGAAATCGAATTATCGAACTACCGCGCCATTTTCAATTCTATATATAATTATAATTAATTATATTGGTTTTCAAATGTCGATTTCAACTCAGTTTTCATCGCCATTATTTAAAATATTTATTTTAAATATTTAAAATCCATTATTTTAGCCAATTTAAAATTTTTAAATTGGTTCAGATTTTCTGGGTCGTTACAATCTCCCCCACTTAAAACTTTTCGTCCCCGAAAAGGAATAAAGTCGAAAGTGGTTTGATAAATCTACGATCACACAACACAACAACCAATTTGTTTTTAATATTCAGAGTATAGAATAAACAATGCACATCCATGGGAAGAAAATAGCAACAGAATAGAGAATTAAATGGTGAGGTAAAGTATGGTAAATGTACCTTGCACCGGAGTCAATCAGAGATATCTACTCGGCATCTAGGATAAGCTTTCTGAATGCTCTCCTCAGTTTCCCAAGTACAATCTCGCGGATCTCCACTCCATTGCACTTTGACTAAGTGAACCTTCTTGTTCCTCAGCTCCTTGGTTTCTTTGCCGATGATCTTTAGCGGCTCACGCCTCACAGCTAGTTCTGGAGTAATTTCAATATCCTGCTGAGCTGCTTCTTCCACGATCAAGTCTGGATCATGAACGTGCTTTCGAAGTTGAGATATATGAAACACATCATGAACTCCAGGCAACCAGTCAGGCAGTTTGACCCTATAAGCGAGAGTTCCAATCCGTTCCAGAATAGGAAACGGACCAATGAATTTGGGTGCTAACTTTCCAGTTTTACCAAACCGGATAACTCCTCTCATCGGCGATACTTTCAAATATACATAGTCGCCAACTTCAAATGATATATCTCTTCTTCTTTTATCAGCATAACTCTTTTGTCGGCTTTGAGCGGCGAGTAATCGCTTCTTAATAAAACCGACTTTGTCGGCCGCTTCTCGAATCATATCGGGGCCCAACACAAGTCTATTTCCAGGCTCGACCCAACAAGCAGGAGATCGGCACGGTCTACCATACAATGCTTCGAATGGCGACATTGTCAGACTCGCCTGGTAGCTGTTGTTATAAGAGAATTCAGCCAAATGTAGATGGTCTTCCCATGATCCACCAAAATCTATAACACAAGCCCGCAATAGATCTTCTAAAATGCGATTCACCCTCTCAGTCTGACCGTCTGTCTGAGGATGATAAGCGGTGCTCAAGTTTAACTTCGTTCCGAGCTCGACTTGAAATGCTTCCCAGAATTTGCTAGTGAATATTGTATCTCTATCACTTACTATACTGAGTGGCACTCCATGTAGTCTAACTATTTCCCTGAAGTATATCTGCGCCAGACTCTGAGCAGTTCTGTTTGATTTGACAGGTATAAAATGGGCGGTCTTCGTGAAACGATCTACGATCACCCAAATACTGTCATTCCCTTTTCTGGTTCTGGGCAGACCATCAATGAAATCCATAGAAATATGCTCCCACTTCCAACCAGGAACTTCTAGTGGTTGTAACAATCCAGCCAATTTCTGTTGATCACTTTTGACTAGCTGGCAGGTGGGGCATCGGCTTACATATAAAGAAATGTCCCTTTTCATCGACTTTCACCAGAAAGTGCGTTTGATGTCATTATACATTTTGCTTACTCCCGGATGGATACTGAGCTTTGACTTGTGGCATTCATCCAATACTTCCTTTCGAAGTTCAGGAATGTTAGGGACACAAATTCGACCTTTGAGCCTTAAAATCCCATCATTGTCAATTTGAAAACTTGAAGGTTTGCCTTGTTGAATTATCCCTCTGATCTTCTGAATGAAGTGATCATTTTCCTGAAAAGCAGATATCTTATCTAGCAATGAAGTCGTGATAATAAAACTGGCGATCATTACATTCTTTCTGCTTAACGCATCGGCCACGACATTGGCTTTTCCTGGAGTATATATAATTTCGAAGTCATATGCCGCAAGAAACTCCAGCCAACGTTGCTGTCTCAGATTTAAGTCCTTCTGAGTGAACAGATATTTCAACGACTGGTGATCTGTAAACAGTTCAAATCTCTCGCCCAGAAGATAGTGTCTCCAGATTTTCAAAGAGAATATGATAGCCAATAACTCAAGATCATGAGTTACGTAGTTTTTCTCGTGCGGCTTCAGTTGACGGCTAGCATAAGCAATTACTTGGCCTCTTTGCATTAACACTGCTCCAAGGCCTTCTCTAGACGCATCAGTCCAGACTTTTAAATCCTGGTTGCCATCAATGATGGTTAATACTGGAGCTGTTGTTAGTCTCAACTTTAGCTCTTCGAAAGCCTCCTCACTTTCCTGAGTCCACTTGAACTTAGAATGCTTCTTTGTAAGCTTCGTTAAGTGACCAGATATCTTCGAAAAGTCTTTAACGAACTTTCGGTAATAGCTAGCCAATCCGAGAAAACTGCGGACTTCAGTGGGAGTACTGGGTTGTTTCCAATTCTGAATAGCTGTGATTTTGCTTGGATCCACAGCGATTCCATCTTTCGATACGACATGGCCCAGAAATTTCACTTCATCTTGCCAGAAGATACATTTGGAAAACTTGGCTTTCAATACATTCCGTCTCAGAATTTCTAGAACCTGTTCCAGATGCTTTTCATGTTCGGCCTTTGATTTAGAGAAGATTAGAATATCGTCAATAAAAACCAGAACAAATTTATTCAATACTCCTCTGAATACTCTGTTCATTAGATCGACGAAATAAGCAGGGGCGTTACATAAGCCGAACGGCATTACTAACCACTCGTAGAATAAGTCGGGGCCTCTGAACGCTGTCATTGGAACACATTCTTCGGCAATTCGAAGTTGATGGAAACCTGTAGCTAGGTCCATTCGTGAAAATACTTGTGCTCCATTTAATCGATCCAACAAATCATCAATCCGCGGCAATGGATATTTGTTCTTTATAGTCTGCTTGTTTAAATCACGATAATCCACACATAGACGTAGAGTACCGTCAGATTTTGGGACAAACACCACTGCTGCACCCCAATCAGAGAAACTAGGCCTGATCAGACCTTTCCATACTAGCTGTCTTGTTTGATTGTCTAATTCCTCTTTCTCTTTCAAGGACATTCTTCGAATAGCGTGAACTACCGGCCTTGCATTGGGAACTAAAGCAATCTTGAAATCTATTTCTCTCTGCGGAGGTAAGCGAACGACTTCCTCAAACACATCCGCATAATCCTTGACGACATGAATATCTTTAATGAGGTCAGGAATATTCTCAGTGATTTCAGGGATATTTTCTATTTGGGCTGGAGAAACATTCAAAGCTGCCCAGAAGTCTTTTCTATTAGCATTCTGACCTTCACAGGGAATGGTTATATAATCGCCTGATTTAATCTTCGCCTTTACGACTCTGTCGGCGCATTTGACTTCAGCTTCATATTTGGTCAGCCAGTCTAACCCCAAGATAAGATCAAACTCTTTAAAATTCATGACGACTGCGATGGTAGGAAACCGATAACGAGAGAAAGAAACCGGCACTCCACAAACCCAACTGAGATCAATGGAAACCCCAACTGGATTCTGGACAGTCATTGGTTCCTTCAGCTTTCTCAAATTCAAATCTAGCTTCTTAGCGGCATCCTTCGAAATGAAGCTTCGTGACGCGCCTGTGTCAAACAACACTTTAACTGGAATATCTTTGACAGTAAGTGTGCCTTCTAAAACATCTGGCCTTTCTTGAGCAGACGGAGATGCAGATACTCCTACCACTTCATTTAGATGTGCTGCTTTAGGTTTTCTGAGTAGCGGGCAGGCCTTTGAAAGATGACCGACCTGATGGCATTGAATGCACTTTCTATTCTCTTGGAACTGGTTATCGGGTTTAGACCCTTTCTTTCGTTTCCTCAAGGTTTTACACTTTCTAGTCAGATGCCCCTGTTTATTGCAGTTAGAGCATGTGGCAGTCGTGGCAGGTTCTTTTTCAGATCTTGCCCTTTTTCGATTTACCTTAAGCTCTTTACTGTCCTCAAACCTCATACTGGCTTCAGGAATATCAGCTTCTGACTTTGCTATGTCACTAGAACTGACTTCTTCTTCGTCGCATAACATTCCTTTCTTATGGAGGTCTTCATACTGATACGCCATGTAAATCATTTCTGGAAAAGGAAGCTTCACATGTCCCAATACTTTATTCTGGTATTTCCTTTGAAGTCCGTGAATAAATCTCATATTTTTCCTCTTCGGATTTTCAATTAGATGAGGGGCAAAGTGAGAAAGTTCATTGAATTTCTTGTGATATTCTGGGATGGTCATATCACCTTGTATTAGATAAGAAAATTCATCACATAATCTCTCTGTTGCTTCGGGAGGAGTAAATCTCTCTAGGAAAATCACTTTGAATCTGTCCCAGGTGATATCACCTTCTGGATTATCTTTGATGATTGTTTCCCACCAGATTAAGGCTTCTTCTTTGAGCGCCCAAGATGCTACTAACCGTTTCTGGTCATCTCTCAGCTGGATATGCTCAAAGATTCTTTCGACAGAACTCAACCAAGCTTGAGTTTGAATAATAGATTCATTACCCGAGAATTGCGCTCCGTTCAGATTTCGATATTTCTTTAATAGAGCCTCTAAATCGGGTTCTGTATTCCTTCTGTTTCTGGCACTCATTTTTCTAGTACTTTTGCAATTAGCAGATCAAGTGTCAGGTCACAGAAAAGGTATTTTAAAATATAGAAACACATACTTCAATGTAAATGTGTCTATCAAGGTGTAATCATTCTGCTTTACTCATACTAGGATATTACTGATCCTATCTGTATTGAGTTACCCGTCCTAGAACACTACTGGTTCTATTTCTGACGAGTTCGTTCAAATGTTATATTCCAGAACTAAGCTTAACCAAAGCTCCGATACCACGTTGAGACGACCCGATTTCCCGTTCTCACGGAAACAAGGTTATCTTATGGAATATAACACAGAAACATATAATAGCAGAACAGAATTAAATAAATACACCAGAATGAACAACAAAATATACTGGATAAAAGTAATCATCAGAGTTACACAGTATACAGGATCTTACTTAGTACAAATACAATTCAGCTATACATAAATGTCTACAGCGGAAATAAACAAAATATGTACAATAGGAGCTGAACAGCATAAAAAGAAATAAATGATAGACTCCATCTTCAGCTCCAGCTATCCAGAAAGAACCAGCTAAACCTGAATACAAGGCTGCCCGTGTAGAAAAAGGGGCACCCGAGTTTGAGAGTGAAACAAACTACGAGTCAGTCATGGGACTGGTATGAGAAATCCACTCAACACATATATAATTGGCTAATCACAGGACCACGCCACTTTCGTGGAACGGGTTTACTCCATTGGATTGCCAGTGCTTTAAAACAAATCTTTCTTTTAAACATCGCTATGCTTGTTATAAAAATGAAGCCATTATAAGACTCAGTTCCCATCACACAATGCAACGCAAACCGGAGGATAGAGTTTTACCTTATAATGGCCAAAATATGATTGATACGGATAAAACAAAAGCATTTGGTATTATGACTAGTGTTCATATGTTTCAAAAACAATTTCAATCATAACTATCAATCATAGACGGCATGGGTACCATATATCATGTCGCCATATATATATACAATCAAAGCCGCACGATGTCGTATTTGGAAATTGGATTTCCGTCATGAACCAAGGCAAAAGATAGTCCTTACCGAATTCGAGACTGCCTAGCCCGAGTCTCAGGATCAGAGCTCGAGTGACCCTTGGATCGTCAGGGCCGGTCCACACGGAGTGGATTAAAAATGCCTGAGCACTACGTTTCGCCGCCCTTTGGGGCGTAAGCGAGTCAACAAGTGACTCCATCGGACCCGGATTGTCCGATCTAACCGAGGCGCCTCGCAATAGCAACAACCACATAAGTCAAACTCGTCAGGGCGTGTAAAACCACTGACGCCACTTTTAGCTAGGAGGAAACGTAGGCCCTCCCTGAGGTCCGTTCTCCCGTTTTAGGTTCATACCGGGGTGTGAGGCTCGCGAATTCACGTTATACACAAAGCTACGCCACACAGGCGGTGCTTTGATCATCTCCACAAGACTTTGCTTTTCAACAGAAGCCCTGATCACTGCATCTTAGCATGCCACACAGAATAAATCCTATGTCAGACACACAGTCCATTTGCAAGTCCGTTCTGGGTCTGAACGAAACCGGAGGCACTAAATACCTCGCAAACCCATCGATCAACACGTACGTCTGAACGATCACCACTCATTATCCATATTTCGGGATGCCTCCCAATCAGGACCTCGGTTACCATCCAAACGAGGTGAAGATCTCCGGTCTTCGACCATCGTCTTCATCTTCGAATTTCAATCGTCGGTCGATTATTCGAAATGAGAATTAACTCGGCCTTTTCAAATAATTCACGTATATTTAGAATTTCAAATCGATTTATTTCAATGGTTAAATTATTCGACAACACTGGTTTTGTCCTTTAATGTAATTTTCACACCAAACACATTCAACCATCAAATATCACATAAATCAAGCAAATTCAGTTTATTTCCATTCCATATCGCTTATGATATTTTATAACTATTTATCGCTATTTTTATTTATTTTAAAATAGCCATTTTATTCAAAACGACGCTTCGGGCCATAAGGCGGCCGTGGCGCTGTTTTTCTTCAGGTTTGATTTACACATATCTGAAAATCTAACCGTTGGATCCCCACAAAATTTACATCATTAGAAAGGTTTTTTCAAAACGAATCCAACGGTTCCAGTTTCGGGAAAATCCGACGGTCGGATCTCCCGGTACAATCGTTTGAATTTTCGATCTCAAAATACGAACTGCAGCGTCGTTATTCGATTAAATATAATTTTATTTATATATATAAATAAATATAATCGTTTCTGGCGCTGTTTTTCTTCAGATTTGAATTAAACATTTCAGACAATCCAACCGTTGGATTTTTACAAGGTTGGTGCCGTTGGAAAGATTATTCCAAGGCGAACCCGACGGTTGAGGTTTCGGGAAAATCCAATGGTCGGATTTCCCGTACTAGTCGTTTGAAATCACGGTTTCGAAATACGAACTGCACGGCTTCGTTTCGTTTTAATTTTATTTATATTTATATAGTTATATAAATATAGTTCATTCAATGATTTCTATATCGTTTTCACTTCAAAAATTTTTCTAACACCTTAAATTTTGGAAAAATTTCGCCATAACCTCCCCTGCACCGGGAGCGTCGGGAAATCGCAAATAGCGTCCCGGTCCTTCTAATCTCAAAAAGAAAAAGAAAAAGCCAAGCGGCTAGCCAACAGGCTCAAAATCATCACCCAAACAAATCAGTAAATGTGTACCTATTTGTCGGGCACAAAATTTTATTCCTCTTCTCTAGCCCCTTTGCTATAACCTGTTCAATGAATATTGCATGTACATATATATACAGTTCATATCATTTTTCATTTTCTATTCAACTTCATATTTGATTTCTATTTGGTTTAAAAACTCCATTCATTCTAATGTTACATAAATAGGTGCAAATCATTTCATTAGCTAATTAATGAATATTTCAACTCATATATGTTTATTTTGAACAAGTGGCTATTTTTAACATTTCACATTTCAACGATTTATGCATACAATAAAAATGTGATTTTTATTGTAAAACGATTCATTTCAAAACACTATTTTTCTATATAGTTCATATAGTCGATAAAAGGTGATTTTTATTATCAAACAGTTTATTTCAAAATATGAATACCATTCAACACATGAATTTCTAAACAACGAATGAATATCAATTCAACACATGAATGTTTTCAATAGTTTTTATATATAGATAAAAATGTGATTTTTATTATCGAACAATTTATTTCAAAATATGAATACCATTCAACACATGAATTTCTAAACAACGAATGAATATCAATTCAACACATGAATGTTTTCAATAGTTTTTATATATAGATAAAGATGTGATTTTTATTATCGAACAATTTATTTCAAAATATGAATACCATTCAACACATGAATTTCTAAACAACGAATGGATATCAATTCAACACATGAATGTTTTCAATAGTTTTTATATATAGATAAAGATGTGATTTTTATTATCGAACAATTTATTTCAAAATATGAATACCATTCAACACATGAATTTCTAAACAACGAATGAATATCAATTCAACACATGAATGTTTTCTATACAATGAATAAATATAGTTTAAGCATATGAAAATAATTCAAACACACAAATATTATTCAAAATTTCGGCAGCATAACGGCAGGGTAGTTACACCGGCACCGTCCCTAGTACGGCTCCTCGCTCTACCTTAAAACCTCGCGGTTTTTGACAATGGGAATCATGCATCTAGTTCGCACCCAGGCGGCATGTATATATTTATTTCATTTCCACAAACTAATCCTAAGTGGTTTCAACCAAATATTTCACAACCACAAATGGGTATTTTTCAACCACAATCAACCAATATCAATCACAAAAAATCCCAAACAATCATTCGCTATCAATCAAATTTCCACAACAATTTCAACCAATAAATATCGTCCATGGTTTGTGGACGAGGGGCGTATATATATATATTTATATATAGCAATTCACTTTTACTTCACACATATATATATAAAAAATTTAAATCAGAAATCTCACCAATAGCTATCCAACTGCACGACACTTCCTTTATAGAAATCTTCGCCTTTTGTCGCTTTCGCCCGTATTCTCTACACATGTAAAAATAGAATTTTTACTATGCTATTCAATATATAAAAATTTGATTTTTACTTCGACTTTCACTAAATAAAAATATGATTTTTACTTCGACTTTCACTAAATAAAAATATGATTTTTACTTCGACTTTCACTATATAAAAATATGATTTTTACTTCGACTTCCACTAAATAAAAATATGATTTTTACTTCGACTTTCACTAAATAAAAATATGATTTTTACTTCGACTTTCACTATATAAAAATATGATTTTTACTTCGACTTTCACTAAATAAAAATATGATTTTTTTCTTCGACTTTCAACCTATAAAAATATGTTTTTTTTACTTTTAACAAAATCCGTTTTCTAGTTTACAAATCATTTTAAAATCAGTTTTTATATTCTTTAAAATTTCAGTTTGAATCCTTTTATAAAAAATCAGGTTTTATACTTTTAAAATTCAATTTTAAAATACCTTTAAAAATTCAGTTTTAAAATACTTTTTAAAATTCAGTTTCAGTTTTTAAATCTTTCTTTAAAACAGTTTAACATTCTTTTTTTAAAAATTCAGTTTTCTTTTTATTAAAAACAAAAATCAGTTTTAACTATTAAAGAAAATCAGTTTTTGTTCTCTGTTTAAAAATCGAATTTTTTTTTTATTAAAAATAAAAATGAAATAAAATAAATAACGTACCTGCGAAGGGGGGGGGGGTTTTCTGGTGGCGGTCGGCGGTTCAAGGAGGTGCGGCGGCGCTAGGGCTTCAAACGAGGGAGGCGCTTCAACGGGGGGGGGGGGGGGTTGCGCGACGTCTTCGCGAGGGCTCGAGGCTTCCAGGGGGGCGCGGCGATGCTTCGATCTATGGAGGGGGGGGGGGGTTCCTGGTGGCGGTCGGCGGTTCAAACGGGGGGGTTGAACGGAGGGCGGCTTCGATTAGTTTAGGTTTTCATTTTTTTTTTCTTATGTTCTGATTAAATGAAATCGGGGGGGGGGGCAATGAAGATAAAGGGAGGGAAAAGGAAATTAAAATAATATATATATATATTTTTTTTTTTAATTTGTAAAAAGGTTGCCTTTTACATACGACCTCGAAACGAGGTCCACCGCCTGTCGTCCATAGCGTTATACCCCCATTCCGAACACAATGGGATATGTATCGCAAGCTGATTTGATCGTTACAATCAGTTTCCGTTGAATTTACATTTAAATCACTATATTGAATTTTAAACGTACATTTCAATTTACCGGGGTCACATACTAACTAGAAAAATTCCAGAAAAATATTTTCTAGCTTCGTATTGACGATACGGTCCTAACAAAACTAGTTTCGTCGAATTCTGAGACCGTTTGCAAAATGGCCAATTTCCAGTCGATTAAATTCAACAGAAACTGGTCAAACGCGTTTTCCTTTGCCACGCTCACATATTGATTCGAAAAATTATGAAATTTGAAACCTAACAATAACTTGACACTGCGGATCTAACAAAAGTGGTTTCGTCGAAATCCGAGGTCATTTGCAAAATGTCCATTTTTAAGGGCCTGAATTCCATAGCGACTATTCAGAATTTTCAACTGGACATATCTTTTGATTCCCGCTATCAAATTTCGATTGGTCAGATTCGTTAGAAAGATATCATCAATTAGATACTAATGTTTTTGGTTTCACTATAATCCAGATTGTTTTGCACCCGGTATATTCAATTGAAGTTTGAAATCGAATTATCGAACTACCGCGCCATTTTCAATTCTATATATAATTATAATTAATTATATTGGTTTTCAAATGTCGATTTCAACTCAGTTTTCATCGCCATTATTTAAAATATTTATTTTAAATATTTAAAATCCATTATTTTAGCCAATTTAAAAATTTTAAATTGGTTCAGATTTTCTGGGTCGTTACACCATGGGGCAGAGTGATCGTAGCAAAGAGTTGGGTGATCAAAGTGGTAGATATCGTATAATTTATGCACCGAGTGAGAGATGTGAGGATGATTGCTATGTTTGATGTTTGCTATCACCATGACATGCACACCCCCTCCCCATTATTTTCACACTATGTGTTAGTGTCACCTTAGAGTATTGTACATCCTGTTGTGTTAACTCTTCGGTTGTAGGTCCAAGTTCAGGTATGGTTATGTATACCTGTTATTGTTCTGTTTTTGCTACTTACCGCTCATACCAGAATTTTGTCTGACCTAGAGTTTTATGTCTCTTCTTATTACTCTGGGTGCTCCTAAACAAGCAGACTAGAGACAGGTTAGCTGTTATGAACGAGTAGCTGTACGGAGACGAGCATGAGGCTTCCATGTACTATTTACATATATTCTCCCTGTGTTGTTGCTGGTCACTACTTTGGGCATTAGTAGTGTACCTTCCTATTTTTCTTTAGAGACAGTTTTAAAAGTTGTAGTAATGATGGCCTGGATCATAAGCTGTATTTTGAATTTTCCGCCGCTATGATGGTTTAATTTTCAACTTATGCACTGTCTCGCCTGTTTTATATCAAGTTATGTTATTATTATATCTTGTCCATTTGTGAGATATACTACAGGTTCCTTGTTGATTCATCATTTCAACCTTTTTCTTTGACGACCGTCCCGTGCTGTTTGGACATCGGTACAACGCATTTCAGGGAAATGTCGGTTGGTTCGAGGCAGTCCGTCACACTTGGTATCAGAGCTCCAGGTTGCATTGTTAACCTAGGGGAAGACATCAGGGAGAGATAGTACACGTATACGAGAGCGCACATTTGTGATACTTTGGTTTTCAAAAGCTATATATATATACACTATTAGTTTAGCTAAGGGTGAAGTCGCACTACACTGGTACCACTAAGAAGATGGTTAATCGTTTTCTCTTTATAGATTGGACGATGAGCCGATATACGAGGGGTATGGCTTCAAGGGCCAATAATAGGAGTGTCCTAACATGAGGACGGTGTTTACTACATTCATGAGGGAGATGCTCAGGGATGTTCAGGGAGCAATTCCTAATGCTACTAACGGTGGTGGTGCAGCGGTGCAGGTGGCTAGGGCCGATTTCGCCAAGCTTTGCAAGGATTACACTAGTCTTGGTGGAAAGCCGTTCCGTGGAACAGAATCACCTATGGATGTTCAAAATTGGTTGGATGGTTGCGAGCGCATCTTCGAGGATTTGGGGATCGATGATGCAATGAAAAGAAACTCGCATCGCGTCAACTGCAAGGACGGGCTATGAATTAGTGGAATGCTATTAAAGCAGCTACTCCTGAGAATCAAGTTACTTAGAATCAGTTTAAGAATCGCATTAGTGATAAGTTTATCCTAGCTGCTCAGAAATCAGAATTATTTAGGAAATTCTTGGTGCTTTAGTAGAATGGTAGAGCAGTCTCGGAATATATTGCTGAGTTCGATACTTTATCAAAGTATGGATTATCTCTTATTGATACTGCTGAGAAGAAGAACGAGAAGTTCATAACTGGCTTTGATGGGTACTTGGGGGGAAGGGCTTATAAACCACATCGATGAGACGTTTGAATCCATTGTGGGAAAGGCATTGAGATCAGAGAGTCTTTACCCTAAGCCGAAGACCGAGGTTGCTATTACATCTGCAGGGGAGCCAAAGCGCAGGTAAGCGGTGGTGGTAAGAATAATTCGCAAAATAAAAGGAAACAGAACCAAACTAAGGATGATCAGAAGGAGAGTAAAAAAGATATAGAATGCTTTAGCTGTGGCAAGAAGGGCCATTATTCTAAAGAATGTTGAGCAAAGACAGTGGACAGGAAGTGCTTCAATTGCGGCCAAGTGGGACATCACAAGGATAAATGTCCACAACCCCCTAAAGAGAAGAAGATTGTGAAAGCATATGCTATCAATGATGTTCCTTCTTTGTCGAATGCCCCAACTGCGATAGAGAAAGTAAAGAAAGTCGTTTTTCAAGGTATGCTTTCTATTTATGATGTTCCTGTTCGAGTATTGTTTGATACCGGGGATTCCCGTTCCTTCATATCTAGTGACCTGGTAGATAGGTTGGGATTGGAACCTGAGATTGTCGATAGACCTTTAGTTGTGATGAACCCGACCAGTGGTTTGACTAGCCTTAGTATGATTCGTCGTAAATTGGTCCTATCGAGTCATGGATGTATGTTTGTTTGTGATTGCTTTGTCTTGGGCTTTACATGGTTTGGCATTATTTTGGTAGTCGACGGTCTCCAAAGGTATGGGGTGGTGGTAGACTGTGAGGGATTTTCGGTGACTATTAGGGCAGACGATGGGCGGAGGGTAGTGTTTGGTGGCCCACCTAATGATGAGGTGATGACTAGTTTTCTAAATTCCCTCGACATCCCATAGGACGAGTTATCAGGGGTTCCCATTGCTGGCCAGTATCCGGATATCTTCGAGGAAGTGACCGGACTTCCACCACACCGAGATATTGAGTTTCGTATTGATTTAGTGAAAGACGCCAGACCTATAGTGATGCCACTTCGTCACCAAGGGTGCAGCGAGAGCTCGGCATGCAAGCAAACGAACTTTTGAAGAAGGGATTTATCAGAAGAAGTGTTTCCGAGTGGGAAGCACCAGTTGTATTTGCCACTAAGGCAGATGGTTCCCTTCGTTTGTGTGTGGACTATCGCGAATTGAATAAGGTGACTAGGAAGAATAACTATCCTCTTCCGCGGATAGATGATTTGTTTGATCAACTGGAAGGAGCAAGAGTGTTCTCCTAGTTGGACCTCGCGACAGGATTTCATCAGCTCCGAGTAGTAGCTGAAAGTATTCCTAAAACGGCATTTCAGACGCCGTCAGGATTCTATGAGTGGTTGGTCATGCCATTCGAGTTGACCAATGCACCAACATATTTTGTGGATCTTATGAATAGGGTATCTAGGCATCAATTGAATAAGTTTGTTCTTGTGTTCGTAGATGATATCTTGGTTTACTCGAGGATAGAGGAAGAACACAAGGAACATTTGAGGATAGCGATGGAGGTGAGGAAACACCATTTGAAAGCGAAGTTTTCTAAGTGTCACTTTTGTAGGAGGGAAGTGAGGTTCTTAGGCCATGTTGTTTCAGGGAATGGTATTGTCGTGGATCCTGCGAAAGTGGCTACAGTATAAGATTGGTCTATGCCCAAGAATGCAACAGACGTGAGAAGTTTCTTGGGGTTAGCTAGATATTATCGTAAGTTTATTCAGGACTTCTCCATGATAGCGGCACCGTTAACTCAGTTGACCAAGAAGAATCAAGTTTTTGCTTGGGACAAAAAGTGTGAGAGTGCATTCAAGAGTCTAAAGGAAAAGTTAACGTGTGCGCCAGTGTTGGTTATTCCTAAAGGGAACGAAGAGATGACGGTGTACACGGATGCCTATGGTACTGGACTAGATGCTGTACTGACGCAAGGAGGTAGGATTGTAGCTTATTCAAGTCGGCCACTAAAACCGCATGAGAAAAGATATCCTACCAATGATTTGGAATTGGCAGCGATCGTGTTCGCGTTAAAGATGTGGATATATTATCTCTTGGGAGAAAGGTTCGAGTTGTTTACCGATCATAAGTCATTAAAGTACCTTTCTCTCAAAAGGATTTAAGTCTCCGTCAGTAGAGATGGTTAGATTTCTTGGCTTCATATGACTTCGATATCGCATACACACTAGGAAAGGGCAATGCGGTAGTTGATGCATTAAGTAGGGGACGTGCCAATTTAGGGGCTATGTTTCTGGAATGGAAGCAACTGGAGTTTATAGCAGGATATGTTTTCAGACCAAAGTGTGAATTAGATCCGGAAATGTTAGTAAGTTTGACGATCAGACCCACCTTGATTGAGCGGATTGGTTCCAGCCAGAGGGACAATCCTAATCTATTGGGAATCATCTCCAAATTAGAAATGGGTATCGATGAGGAGATGAAAAAGTATGGGCTTGATCGAGAGGATGGCTTCGAAAGAATGGGAGACTGGTTGTACCCAATGTCAATGGAATGAGAGACGAAGTGCTTATAGAATGTCATCACTCAAAACTGACTATACATCCTGGTGGTAACAAAATGTATCAAGACAAGAAGCAGACCTACTACTAGGAAGGGATGAAAAGAGACCTTAGGATGTTTATATTTAAATGCATGAATTGCCAACTAGTTAAGGCCGAGCAAAAGAAGCCTAGTTGTTTGTTACAACCACTGGAAATTCCCGAGTGGAAATGGGAACAAGTCTCAATGGATTTCATTGATGGCTTACCAAGGACCAGATCATGTCACGATAGTATTTGGGTGATTGTGGATCATTGACCAAAAGTGCAAGGTTTATACCAGTCAAGTCAAATAGAACAATAGCTAAGTTAGAAGAACTGTATATGAAGTGGGTAGTGAGATTTCATGGAGTATCCGTTATTTACTAGTGGGTTTTGGAAGAGCTTACAAGAAGCTTTAAGGTCAGAATTACATCTCAGTACCGCGTACCATCCTCAAACCGACGGTCAAACTGAGAGGGTGAATCATGTATTGGAGGATCTCTTGAGAGCTTGTATATTGGATCTTGGAGGGTCATGGGATGACCATTTGCATCTAGTTGAGTTCGCATATAATAATAGTTATCAATCCAGTATTGGAGTGGCTCCATTTGAAGCTTTGTACGGAAGACCGTACAATTCACCATAATATTGGTTGGAGACCGGTGAGAAGTTTGTGCTTGGGCCAAATGTAATAAGATAAACTTCGGACAAGATCAAGGTTATTCAACAACGAATAAAGGCCGCCCAAGATAGGCAGAAGAGTTATGCTGATGAAAGACGAAGAGATTTGAAGTTCTATGTTGGCGAATTGGTATTTGTCAAGATCTCTCCGTTGAAAAGAGTGATTCAATTTGGTAGGAGAGGTAAGTTAGCGCCAAGGTTTGTTGGTCCATTTCCAGTTCTTGTGCAGGTTGGAAATTTAGCATATAAAGTTGGATTACCTGACAAGATGGCGGGAGTTCACAACGTATTTCATGTTTCCCAGTTAAGGATGTTCGTAAAGGACCCAGATATGACTATTTCACCTGATCAGTTAGATGATATTGACATAGAACCCGAGGCGGTTGGAAACCGCATGCCGATTCGTATTGTCGAGTACGATACGAAGCAACTACGAAGGAAGACGGTGAGACTGGTCAAGGTCAAGTGGGGTGATCACGAGAATGACTATACTTGGGAAACAGAGGAGAACATAAGGAAGTCATATCCAGAACTCTTTGCCTGGTAAGATTTTTATAGCGATATAGTTATTCC
Organism: Allium sativum; assembly: GCA_030737875.1. NCBI lineage: Eukaryota > Viridiplantae > Streptophyta > Magnoliopsida > Asparagales > Amaryllidaceae > Allium > Allium sativum. Next base: position 413,123,518 of record CM060924.1, on the reverse strand, counting down.
CTTGTTAGTAAACCGCATGCTAGGATAAACTTATTGTGTTATCATGTATGTTTGATTGTTTGTGTATGGCTGATTGGCATGCGGGATACGATTGTATGTTTTGATTAACAAATTTCGGGGGCGAAATTTCTTAAGGGATGAGGGGAAGGGGGAAGGAGGAGGGAAGAATGTAACGACCTGCATTCTACATACCAGAGGGTTGTAGAATATTTATTTCATTTATATACGAAGTCGTATGGTCATGTAGCTTTGGGAACGACTATTGGGGTCATTTCCCATGTTCATGATTTTTGCCGAATTTTAAATGACCGTTTTGCCCTTGACGAATCTTGTTTCGCCTATAACTTTTGATTGGTAAGGAGTTTTGATTTGAAACCACTCCCATTGGATTCATACGACGGTTTACCTTTCTGTAGAGTGGTCACATTAGCAAACGGACTTACCATTTGGGAGATATGGCTGAATCATTGTTTGGAAGGTGAAAAACAGCTTAATCGGGCCTAATTAGGGTGATTAGCAGCAAGCCCTTAACCCATTTCGGGATTAGGGTTATGGGGAGGCTAATAGGGTTTTGGAAATTAGTTTTTATTATTTTTCCAGCCGCCACTTTCATCCTTTGAACCCTAGCAATGGCCTACACCTTATAAATCACTCCTAAATCACTCTCTAATTGCGTATTAGCTTAATTTACACCAAATCAAGGAAGATTAACATCAAATTAGAGTTGGAGCTGATGTGTTGTATTGGAAACGCACCAAAATAGTAGAGTTTCAGATCTAAAGTTTTATTTGTGACTAAGGTCAGTGATTTGCACATTTTTACACTAATTACGGTTAATTAGGAATGACTGGTGTTAATTAGCGAAATTATGCATGTTAAAAATCCGAAAAAATATGTAGAAATTCTTGAATAATATTTTATGCCATTGATAGAAATTTGGACATGTTTTGCTAATCCTACGATTAAACATGATTAAGGGGGATTAAAAGGAAAAACATGGGTTTGGTATGTTTTTTGATTGCTTAGTAAAGATAGAATGATTGAAAATGCCGTTGTATGACGAAAGTGGATGATATATGCTCGTTGGAAAATGTGCAGGGTTTCGGATTAGATCGGGTTATGAGGCTCGGGTCGGATCAGAGAACCGAGCAGAGAAACCGAACTTGATCGGAACCTAGCATAAGAAGAAAAGCATGGCAACAAGGAAGGCCATATGAACTAAGATGGGATTGGATCGGGAATTGGGGTCGATCGGAGGTGGAAGAAAGGACTGAACCGGAACCTGGAGATGGAGAGGAAGCGCCGAACCGAACCGTTTCACTCAAACCGAACCGAATGGAGAACTCGAATACTGTATATCCGAACCAAATCGAGTGGAGCAGACGGAACCAAACAAAAAGCTTGAGTGTGGTATATCGGATAAATGAACCGATAGGCCGAACCAAACCGGATGTGTATTCCTACTTCTACTCGACGACTTTTCTGAAGACCAACTCCAATTCGACCAAAACCCGAGATGCAAAGGAAGTCTAAGTGAGAAGTTAGAACTAAGGATCCAGATGGGAACCAACGAGTTAACTTCATGAATTTGACTTCGCTGCGGCACGTTGGCAAATGGGTTATCGATGTCTATAGCTTGACTCACCACTGAGGGACGGATATTGGCTATGGGTCAGTGCAGTGAAGTTGTCATGACTCCATAGGGTAAAGTGATCGTAGCAGGGCTATGAGCCAGTGTAGTGGAGTTGTCATGACTCCATGGGGCAGAGTGGATATAGCAAAGAATTAGTGGCTATGGATCAGTGCAGTGGAGCCGTCATGACTCCGTGGGGCAGAGTGATCGTAACAAAGAATTGGGTGATCAAAGTGGTAGATATCGTATACTTTATGCACTAAGTGAGAGATGTGAGGATGATTACTATGTTTGATGTTTGCTATCACCATGACATGCACACCCCCTCCCCATTATTTTCACACTATGTGTTAGTGTCACCTTAGAGTATTGTACATCCTGTTGTGCTGACTCTTCGATTGTAGGTCCAGGTTCAGGTATGGTTATGTGTACTTGTTATTGTTCTGTTTTTGCTACTTACCGCTCATACCAGAATTTTTTCTGACCTAGAGTTTTATGTCTCTTCTTATTACTCTGGGTGCTCCTAAATGAGCAGACTAGAGACAGGTTAGCTGGCTATGAACGAGTAGCTGTATGGAGACGAGCAGGAGGCTTCCATGTACTATTAACATATATTCTCCCTGTGTTGTTACTGGTCACTACTTTGGACATTATTAGTGTACCTTCCTATTTTGCTTTAGAGACAGTTTTAAAAGTTGTAGTAATGATGGCCTGGATCATAAGTTGTATTTTGAATTTTCCGTTGCTATGATGGTTTAGTTTTCAACTTATGCACTGTCTCGCCTGTTTTATATCAAGTTATGTTATTATTATATCTTGTCCATGCGCTACGAGATATACTACAGGTTCCTTGTTGATTCATCGTTTCAACCTTTTTCTTTGACGACCGTCCCTTGCTGGTTGGACATCGGTACAGCGCATTTCAGGGAAATGTCGGCTGACTCGGGGCGGGCCGTCACACTGGGCAGTGGAAGCACCACAACTAATGGAAATGCTCGACCATAAACTAGAGAGAATAAATATCTTCCATGAGGAAGATGAAGAAGAATTGATGGAATATCCTAAACTCCTGTCAAAGAAAGGGAAACACAATAAATGAGGATGAAGATGCTACAACCCCACCAGTTGATATACGGAATATGTATCAGCTCTTCGTTAATCTGATGCAACTTAGAACTGCTAGTGGTTTTTATAGAAAAAACTGTAGCTAATGTAGGAGGAGATAATCCTATTGTACTGGATGGAAAAACGATGCCAAGCTAAGCAAGGGTTATGATAATCTTAAAGGAAACCTTTCTTATGGAACTATAGATACCATTGAGGCGGAGAATTTGTTTTTTAATTGTGGAAGAGTCTTCTTGGATTTGGGCTTGACTAATGCACAAAAATGAAGGCATGCTTTAAGGAAGTTACAATGAGATTTACTGCACTAACAGAACCATGCTACCATCATAATACTAGAGGATGAGACCATTTGGACATACTTTCGAATAAGGTTCAAGAATAGAAACATGTTTTAAGGTGCTAAGGACAAATTGTTTCAAACGTTTAGTGGGCTTGTGCAAGGAGACATGTTGGCAATTGAGTATAGCAATAGGTTTAATGAATTATTTGGGTATGGTAATGGCACATCGACGCATTAATTAAGAGGAATGAAAGTTTACCCGGAGATTGAAGCTGGAGATTGCGAAGGAAACTATGCCAAACTTGGGAGATCCAAGCGATATTGCTATTGAGGTGGCTATTTTTGATGAACAATTGCTTTTTCTGTTTGGTGATAAGAAGTCAGCTGATAACCAAGTTCCCAAGGGAAGAATAGAAAGTTCTTCAAAGGTAAGGAAGCTAAAAGGAGGTAAGGCTAAAATGAGAAAAATGGTGTTGTTTACCATAAGAGTGGTAAGAAGGGTCATTATGTCAATAAATGCTAGTCAGATAAGGTTAAAGTAGATGCTGAAAAGATAAGCTTAGGTGCTTTAATTGTAATCAGCTATAAAACTATAAAAAAAAACGTATCCTGAGAAAGCTAAAGAAAAGTTTCTTACTTTGGAACCATCGTCATCTAGACTTGCCGCTGTCGAGAAAGAAAAGTCTGTGATGGAAGATATGCTTTTGATTCATAGCTTCCCCATTAAAATATTATTAAATAATGGTGCATCAAATCCATTTATCTTCAAATGTTGGGTTGATAAATTGTCGTTAGAACTATCATATGTTGTTACTTCCATTAGGGTAGCTAATCCTATAGGAAAACTATAAGGATGAGATGAGATAACCTAGAATTTCTGTTGCTAAGTTGTATTTTTGTTTGCAGTTTCTATGTATTCGATTTTGTGGGATTTGGAATTATCTTGGGCATGAATGGTTAAATGGTTATGATGCTAGGATAATTTTCCAAGATAGGAAAATTCTATTGAGTCGCCCTAGTTGTAGTAATCAGATCTTATACTCGGTGGATAGTTCGAGTTCATGAATTTATGCTTTTCTATGTGCATTGAAATTGGAAGAGGAAGCGAGTTCATGTGATTAAGGAGTCTATGAATGTCTTTGAGCCAATGACGAGATTACTACTGATGAGAGCTATAGAATTCAGGATTGATCTTCTATGTGGAGCTAAACTAGTTAGTAGACTACCTAGTAGGATGACACCTATATAGATGAAGGAATTGAAGGTGAAACTAGAGAAAATGAATGGAAAGAGTTTTATTCGATCAAGCAGTTCACGATAGAAGCGATTGCTGTTTTTATGAAGAATCCACATGGATCGCTGAGGCTATGCAAACGATTATCAAAAACTCAATGAGAGGATGCTGAAGAATATGTATCCTTTATCAATAATAGACAATCTATTCGATCAACTAAATGGAGCTAGATTATTTTCTCAGTGGGATTTAGCTAGTGGATTTCATCAACTATGGGTAGAGAAAGACAATATTCTGTTGACAACATTTTGGACAAGATATGGATTGTATGAATGAATGGTCATTCCATTTGATTAGCAAACGTGCATGCTTTCTTTGTGGATTTGATTAATCGAATTTTTTAGGAGAACTTAGATAGGTTTGTATTGGTCTTCATCGATGGTATTTTGGTGTACTCAAAAGAAGAAGATGATCATAAGATTCATGTTCAGATTGTGCTAGGTACTTTGAGGTAACATCAATTGAAGACTAAGTTTTCTAATTATCATTTATGGGAAATGATGTTTCTTGGTTATACCGTTTCACGCTAAGGGTTATTTGTATATCCAGCTAAGGTTGAGGCTATCAATAGTTGGAAGTGACTAGAGAGTGTTATGTAGATTAGAAGTTTTCTTAGATTGGCAGGCTATTACCATAGATTCATTAAGGATTTTTCACGGATAGTAGCCCTACTCAGTAGATTAACTAGGAAGGATGTTAAGTTTGATCGATTAAGTGCGAGAAGGCTTTTCAGAACTTGAAGCATCTGTTGACCAATGCTTCTGTTTTGATTGTATCAGATCGTAACCATGATTTGGTAGTCTACATGGATGCATGTGCGATTGTATTAGGAGAATTTCTTATGTAAAAAGTTAAAGCTATTACATATGCATTTAGACAACTTAGACTGCATTAAGATATCCGACTTATTACTTAGTGTTAGAAACCACTGTCTTTGCTTTGAAATTCAAAGACATTACCTCTTAGGAGAAGAGTTGAGTTATTTTCAGATCATAAGTCTTTGATGTATTTATTCTCTTAGGAAGAGTTGGAAATGACAATAGAGACGGTTAGAGTTTTTGGAAACTTATGATTTTAGCATTGAGTATACACTTGGAAAAGGAATAAAGTTACAGATGCCCTTAGTGGGAAACATTAGGATGTAGTGTTTGCTATGTTGGTAGAATGGAAATACTTAGAGGCATTGACTAACTGTGATGTGCAGATTAGATCGATTTTGAGTTCGAGTCAAGGAATTACTATGATGTCATTTGGGAGGTTCAGCCAATCTTGATCGAAAGGATTGCTTCTAAGAAAGAGAAAGATCCAGTTTTAGCGGAAAAGGTCAGGAAACTCCAAGCAATAGTAGGGATTGATGATTTGAAAGGTTTCGGTCTTGACAACAAGGGATGGTTGAGAAAGAAGGGAGGATTGTATATTCTATATGTTGAAGATCTAACGAAGGAAGCTCTTAGAGAGCGTCATCGATCTAATTTCATGATTTGACCTGGGAATACCAAGATGTATTAAGACATGAAGAGAAGTTCCTTCTAGGAATGAATGAAGAGAGATGTTGACTTATGGGTAAGGTGGTGTATGAATTGTTAGCAATTGAAAGCCGAACATCAGAAGCCTAATAAATGGTATGAACCATTTGATATCCGTATTTGAAAATGAGATTTGATTTCCATGAATTTTATTGACAGGTTTCCAAGGTCAAAAAGAGGGAATGAAAGTATTTGGGTCATAAAGCATAGATCGATCAAGAGTGCCCATTTTATTCTCCTTAAGTCTAGCAGGATGGCACCTGTGTTAACTGAGTTATTCATATGGAATATAGTTAGACTTTACAGAATTTCTAGTGGTATTGTTAAAGATAAAGATTCACTAGCAAGTTTCAGAAGAGTCAACAAAGGCTTTTGGGAACCGATATCAAGATAAGTACTGCTTATCTTCCGTAGACTAATGGACAGATGAAGAGTGTTAATGACGTACTTGAGGATCTATTAAGAACTTGTGTTCTGGATTTTGGTGGCCAATGGGAGGATGATTTTCATCTAGTTAATTTTCTTATAATAATAACCATCAAGGTAGTATAGGAATAACATCATTTCAGATATTATACAGAAGTCCATGTATTTCACCAAATTGTAGGTTAGTGACTAGAGATAGATTAGTCCTAGGTCTAGACTTGGTGAAAGAAGCTGTAGAGAAGATTGAGTTAATTTGAGGTTGAATGGAGGAAGCTCAGTCAAGGGAGAAGAGTTACGCAGACAAGAGGCATAAGAATATTGAGTTTTGTGTTGGAGACCATGTTTTCTTTAAGGTATCACCAATGAAGGGTGTATCAAGATTCGGGAAGTCAGGGAAACTAGCACTAAAGTTTGTTGGACGCTTTTTTAATCTTAGAGAGGATAGAGAAGCCCGCGTATCGAGTGGAGTTACCAGATAAATCGGTAGGTGTACATAATGTTTTTTATGCTTCTCATCTTCATAGGTATGTGCATAATCCAGAAGCTGCTATAGATCCAAGGAACTGAAAGAATTGATGGTAGAGCCGGATCTGACTTTTATGAGACAAACAGTTAGAGTTATGGCTTGAGATGAGAAGAAGCTAAGAAACAAGATAATCAAACTGGTGAATGTCCAGTGGAGTGATAACTAGAAGTACTGTACTTAGGAACCCAAGGACATAATTAGGGATACTTATCCAAATTTTCTTCATGTTTTATTCTATAGTGACTTATGAACTTGATATCTTGTGGATTACACTAGTATTGATACATTGTTTGTTGATTGTTATGTTTTTTTAGTCCTTGACCGAGTTTAAAGGATGAATTTGTTTTAAGGAGGGGATGATGTAATATACCTAATTTTTAGTATATTATTCAGGATACTTGATTAGATAAATTAATGGGACAGTTTGCTCAGGTCCCTGTTAAGTTTCAAAATACAAAAAAAACTCCCTATCTAAAAAACTTTATAAATTAAGTCTTTGGTTTTCAAAAAAATCATCAAAAAAAAGTAAAAGTTTATCAAACTTTAAAATTTAATTTAATACACAAGCATCATCGTTTTCATGCATTAAAAGAGCAAAAAATATCAAAAATATGCACGCTTCAGAAATTTACAACTATTTTCTTTAAAATAGCTGACATTGCAGCAATTATATAAAAAAAACCTATAAATTTCATGCAACTTTGGCTGATCTGCATGAAAAATTCAAACTTAAAACCTGTACTTATTAAGACATTAAAATATTGCAAGAAAAATCGTCGGAAATATAATAAAAATTGCACACAGATGAAACATATTTCATTTTCCAGTAAATTGCTGCAAATGATGCAATATTTGTTGATATTCCTGCGACCTTTTCATTTAGTTACATCAACTGTAAAATAGTTGCTGATATATCAATAATTATGTATAAATAAATGCAGACAATGCTGTTGAGACAAGATTTTGACCGATGCCAACATATAAAGGTGCAATGAAGTTCATTTCATAGAGATAAGATTTTTTACATTGAGTCGTGTTAGAAATATGGTAAAAGCTATCCACAAAGTATAACACGAATGCACAAAAAAATATCATATCTTCGTTGCTGGAATCTTTATATTTAAGGAATTGAAAAGTCACAGAAAAAGCCCAAACGATCCAGGCTTCGACCGGGAAAGAATGCAGAGTGATATAGACTATGGACCGAGGTCCTCCAGTCCACATCCATAAAACGGTCGACCCCCCAAAAAGGACAAGTCGACCGGTTATGCTGTTTTTGCACATAACGGCAATTTTCTGGAATTTTTAATTTTTAATTAATTTTCAACCAGTCGACCGATGATTTTTTGACCTGTCGACCGTTTTTAAATAGAAGCAACTATTCAAATAGTCACTTCCATTTCTTCAAGAGTTGCTTCTCTTCCTCTTCGCCAATGATCATGACTTTTGATTATAACTCTTCACAAAGGGTTATAATTGTTTATACTCTATATAAACATCACAAGATCATCACTCCAATCAACCTGATCATTCTATATTCTCTCTAATTTTTGAATTGCATTTTCATACTCTTTGCAAAACAAAAGCTCTCCAAATTTCAAATACTTGTTGAATCCTTGAATCAATTTAATATCATTTGATTCAACAAGCATTCTACTTCCTTAAATATATGCATTCAAAGTATATACTCGAGGATCAGATTATAGGAAGATTGTACTCAAACTGTTGACTATCCGTGTTGAATCAAGAGCACAAAGCAAAAGTCAAAACCATTGTATCAGTTGAAGTCCTGTGTGTGATCAGGCAAGTTTGAAGTCCTCCGTGTTGTAAGAGGCAAGTTTGAAGTCCTCCATGTTGTAAGAGGCAAGTTGTGTAGTCCTCATGTTGATAGAGGCGTGAAATTCCCGTTCGGCTGCTCGAGTGTTGTATACCTGTTTCCTCTGGGTGAAATGAGGTTGTTGATTAGTGAAAATCCAGATAGAAGTCTGGGACTAGACGTAGGACGGTGCTCCGAACCAGTATAAAAATCCCTGGTGTGATTTTTCCTTTTTACTGCATTTACTATTTTATATCTGTGATTAGCTTTTACTTCATACTTGAATATTGTTCGTCATATTACACGATCCTTGTGAGTGTATTATACTTGGCAAGCACACATACAATTGGTATCAAAGCCTGGCGTTCTAGAGATCGTAACAACATCCTAGAAAAAATGGCTATAAAGAAATCTAGTCAGGGAATTAGAAAATGGAAGAGCAAAAAAGCAAAATCAGGAGAGCAAGGAAACAAATGTCTCATGAATAAAGTTAGATCACAATCGGTATGTGCAGATTCATTATATAAAGATCTTTTGTTAAACCATGAAAAATTATTAAAAGATTTTAAAATTTTGAGTAAACTCAATACAATCATTACAGCTAAGTCAAAAAATTGCGAGCAAGAAAATTCCAAATTAAAAGAAGAAAACAATTTTTTTGGTAAAACAAGCCAAATGTTTTGAAAATACCTTAGAAGAGCTTGTTTCTCAAAAAGATTTCCTTCAAAAAGAAAATGAGCGACTAGAAGATAAAAACAATGTGCTTTTAAAGGAAATCGATCTTTTGCAAAATAGAAATAAATCATTAGAAAATTCTTTAAATAATTCTAGTTCTTTAATTTCGTCACTTGAAAAAGAGAATGGAGCTCTAATTGAAAAGAATTTGGAATTATCTAAAGAATGTGAGTTTTTAAAGGTCTATAATAATATTTTGCAAAATAAAATTTCTGACTCAAATTTTTTTTTTGAAAAATTACAATCTTCTTTAATTAATTCAGGATCTCTTTGTGGTCTCAAAACTGAGAATACTTTAAAAAGGAAGAACTCTGAATTAAATAAGGAAATTGATAAATTTCAAAATAACAAAATTTCTTTTGTCACTCGTGATTTTGGAATTAAATTTGATAAATGTACAAATAAGTTCGCGAAATTTATTAAAGGTCAAAATGATTTAAACATGATTTTATCTAGATCTCGACCTTTACATGACAAAAGTGGTATAGGATATAATAAAACCAATCACAGAAATTGTACTAGATATGCTTTTATGTACAATAAGAATATCACTGCTAGTACTAATGCACATCCAAAACCCAATTATTATAGAAATTTGAATACTTCTATGACTAGCGGTATTTATAATAAATATAGAAGTACGAAAAGGAATATCACTAGAGATTACTTAAGTATTTGGGTTCCTGTAAGTTGGAAAAACAGAGAAAAATATATCGATGATTATTTTGATTTAGTAGTTAATAATGAAAATTTTATCTTTAAATGTTCCATTAAACCCTCTTGGGTATGGTTACCTTCCATCTAACCCATGGAACCAAACAAAGCAAGTGGGTACCAAAACTATATATGTCATATTTTTTACAGGTACACCACAACAAAGAGAAGGTTATTCAGTATCTCTAAATATCTTTGAAAACTCAACTTATCAAAAAATCACATGATTCGGTATCTCCTAAACGTGCTATAATTATTTGTATTCTCTACTACTCCCGATTACTGTGTTTATTATGGTATTTACTCTTTTTAATCGATGACAAAGGGGGAGAAATATTTTCTCTTATGATGATACATATCATTCATGTTACATATACTGTGCTCAACATGGTAATAGTATATGTGTGCTAACATTTGTTAATGCAGGAATCAAAAGGTAAGATTATATATATTATGAACTAATAAATGTTGCAGAAATTCTGGGGGAGCTTTATATTCAGAGGGAGAAAATCCAAGGTGTTGTCATCAATCAAAAAGGGGGAGAATGTTGAGACAAGATTTTGATTGATGCCAACATATAAAGGTGCAATGAAGATCATTTCATAGAGATAAGGTTTTTTACATTGAGTCGTGTTAGAAATATGTTAAAATATATCCTCAAAGTATAACACGAATGCACAAAACAATATCATATCTTTGTTGCTGGAATCTGTATATTTGAGGAATTGAAAAGTCATAGAAAAAGGGCAAACGATCCAGGCTCTGACCGGGAAAGAGTGCAGAGTGATATAGACTATGGACCGAGTCTTCCGGTCCACAGCCATAAAACGGTCGACAGCCCAAAAAGGACCAGTCGACTGGTTATGCAGTTTTTGCACATAACGGCTATTTTCTGGAAGCTTTAATTTTTAATTAATTTCAACCAGTCGACCGGTGATTTTTGACCTGTCGACCATTTCTAAACAGAAGCAACTATTCAAATTGTCACTTCCATTTCTTCAAGAGTTGCTTCTCTTCCTCTTCACCAATGATCATGACTTTTGATTATAACTCTTCACAAAGGGTTATAACTGTTTATATTCTATATAAACATCACAAGATCATCACTCCAATCAACCGAGTCATTCTATATTCTCTATAATTTCTGAATTGCATTTTCATACTCTTTGCAAAACAAAAGCTCTCCAGATTTCAAATACTTGTTGAATCCTTGAATCAATTTAATATCATTTGATTCAACAAGCATTCTACTTCCTTAAATCTACGCATTAAAGTATATACTCGAGGATCAGATTATAGGAAGATTGTACTCAAACTGTTGACTATCCGTGTTGAATCAAGAACACAAAGCAGAAGTCAAAACCATTGTATCAGTTGAAATCCTGTGTGTGATCAGGCAAGTTTGAAGTCCTCCATGTTGTAAGAGGCAAGTTTGAAGTCCTCCGTGTTGTAAGAGGCAAGTTGTGAAGTCCTCGTGTTGATAGAGGCGTGAAATTCCCATTCGGCTGCTTGGGTGTTGTATACCCGTTTCCTCCGGGTGAAGTGAGGTTGTTGATTAGTGAAAATCCAGATAGAAGTCTAGGAATGGACGTAGGACGATGCTCTGAACCAGTATAAAAATCCCTGGTGTGATTTTTCCTTTTTACTGCATTTACTATTTTATATCTGTGATTATGAGACGACCCCAAACCCCGTACTGCCGGTAGCAAGGGTAATCCTTGGAATATAACACAGAAACAGATAACAGCAGAACAGAATAATTAAATACACCAGATAATGAATAATAGAATATACTGGATAAAAGTAATCATCAGAGTTACATAGTATACAAGATCATACTTAGTAAAAATACAGTTCAGCTATACATAAATGTCTACAGCGGAAAACAAACATAATATGTACAATAGGAGCTGAACAGCATAAAAAGAGATAAATGATAGAATCCATCTTCTGCTCCAGCTATCCAGAAAGAACCAGCTAAACCTGAATACAAGGCTGCCCATGTAGAAAAAGGGGCACCCGAGTTCGAAAGTGAAACAAACTACGAGTCAGTCATGGGACTGGTATGAGAAATCTACTCAACACATATATAATATGGTCAATCACAGGACCACGCCACTTTCGTGGACGGGTTTACTCCATTGGATTGCCAGTGCTTTAAAACAAATCTTTCTTTTAAACATTGCTATGCTTTTTATAAAAATGAAGCCGTCATAAGACTCAGTTCCCATCACACAATGCAACGCAAACCGGAGGATAGAGTTTTACCTTATAACGACCAAAATATGCTTGATACGAATAAAACAAAGGCATTTGATATAATTGCTAGTGTTTATATGTTTTGAAAACAATTTCAAATCATAACTATCAATCATAGACGACATGGGTACCATATATCATGTCGCCATTTATATATACAATCAAAACCGCACAGTCACGTATTTGGAAATTGGATTTTCGTCATGAACCAAGGCAAAAGATAGTCCTTACCGATTTTGAGACTGCCTAGCCCGAGTCTCAGGATCAGAGCTCGAGTGACCCTAGGAGCGACAGGGCCGGTCCACCGATGTGGATTAAAATTCCTGAAAAATGCGTTTCCCCGCCCTTTGGGGCGTAAACGAGCCAACGAATGACTCCATCGGACCCGGATCATCCGATCAAACCGAGGCGCCTCGCAACAGCAACAACCACATAGGTGAAAAGTATATAAATGTCAGGGCTGGTAGGTCACTGACACCACCCTAGCTAGGAAGAAACGCATGTCCTCCCTGAGGTCCTTCCTCCCGTTTCTGGTTCATACCGGGGTGTGAGGCTCGCGAATTCACGTTATACACAAAGCTACGCCACACAGGCGGTGCTTTGATCATCACCACAAGGCTTTGCTTTTCAACAGAAGCCCTGTTCACTGCATCTTAGCATGCCACACAGGCAATTCATGCCATGCGACTGATGTCCATCGATATACAACCTCTGAGCTCGTGCGTCTCAGAGAAGGGCGTTAAGCAAAAGAATAAATTCTCTGCCGCCAAACAGATGTATATTTAACAGAAATCAATCAACACAGAATAAACTCCAATGTCAGACACACAGTCCATTTACGAGTCCGTTCTGGGTCTGAACGAAACCGGAGGCACTAAATACCTCGCAAACCCATCGATCACCACGGGATGCCTCCCAATCAGGACCTCGGTTACCATCCAAACGAGGTGAAGATCTCCGGTCTTCGACCACCGTCTTCATCTTCGAATTTCAATCGTCGGTCAATTATTCGAAATGAGAATTAACTCGGCCTTTTCAAATAATTCACGTATATTTAGAATTTCAAATCAATTTATTTCAATGGTTAAATCATTCGACAACACTAATTTTGTTCTTTAATGTAATTTTCACACCAAACACATTCAACCATCAAATACCACATAAATCGATCAAATTCAGTTTATTTCCATTCCATATCGTTTATGATATTTTATAACGATTTATCGCTATTTTTATTTATTTTAAAATAGCCCATTTATTCAAAACGACTCTTCGGGCCATAACGCGGTCGTGGCGCTGTTTTTCTTCAGATTTGATTTACACATATCTGAAAATCTAACCGTTGGATCTTCACAAAATTTACATCGTTAGAAAGGTCTTTTCAAAAACGAATCCAACGGTTCCAGTTTCGGGAAAATACGACGGTCGGATCTACCAGTACAATCGTTTGAAGTTTCGATTTCAAAATACGAACTGCAACGTCGTTATTCGATTAAATATAATTATATATATATATATATATAATCGTTTCTGGCGCTGTTTTTCTTCAGATTTGAATTAAACATATCTGAAAATTTAACCATTGGATCTTTACAAGGTTGGCGCCGTTGGAAAGATATTTCCAAGGCGAACCCGACGGTTGCGGTTTCGGGAAAATCCAATGGTCGGATTTCCCGTACTAGTTGTTTGAAATCACGGTTTAAAAACGCGAACTGCACGACCATGTTTCGTTTTAATTTTTATTTATATTTATATATCTATATAAATATAGTTCACTCAACAATTTCAATATCGTTTTCACTTCAAATATTTCACTAACGCCTTAAAATTTTGGAAAAATTCACCATAACCTCCTTTGTACGGGAGGGGCTGGGAAAATTCCCAAATAGCCACACGGGCGTCTCATGTCGAAAAGAAAAAGAAAAAGCCAAGCGGCTAGCCAACCGGCTCATAAAATCATCACCCAAACAAAACAGTAAATGTGTACCTATTTGTCGGGCACAAAATTTTATTCCTCTTCTCTAGCCCCTTCGCTATAACCTGTTCAATAAATATGCATGTACATATATATAGTTCTTATAACTTATCATTTTCTATTCAACTTCATATTTGATTCCATTTGGTTTAAAAACACCATTCATTCTAATGTTGCATGTATAGGCAAAAATCATATCATTAGCTAATTAATGAATATTTCAACTCATATATATTTATTTGATCGAGTGCCTATTTTTAACACTTCACATTTCAACGATTCATGCATATAATAAAAATGTGATTTTTATTGTAAAACAATTCATTTCAAAACACTATTATTTTATATAGTTTATATCGGTGATAAAAATAGGATTTTTCTTATAAAACAATTTCTTTCAAAACGAGATTATTTTACACAGTTCATATAGTCGATAAAAGGTGATTTTTATTATCAAACAATTTATTTTAAAATACGAATACCATTCAACACATGAATTTCTAATCAACGAATGAATATCGATTCAACACATAAAGGTTTTCTATTTAATGAATAAATATAGTTTTAGCAAATGAAAATAATTCAAACACATGAATATTATTCAAAATTTCGGCAGCATAACGACAGGGTAGTTAAAACCGGGACCGTCCCTAGTACGGCTCCTCGCTCTACCTTAAAACCTCGCGGTTTTTGACAATGGGGATCATGCATCTAGTTCGCACGCAGGCGGCATGTATATTTTTATTTCATTTCCACAAACTAATCCTATGTGGTTTCAACCAAATATTTCTCAACCACAAACGGGTATTTTTCGACCACAATCAATCAATATCAACCACAAACAATCCCAAACAACCATTCGCTATCAATCAATTTTCACATCAATCACAACCAATAAATATCGTCCATGGTTTGTGGACGAGGGGCGTATATATATATATTTATATATAGCAATTCACTTTTATATCAACGCATATATAATTTTTACAACGCATATATAACTTATACATCGAACGTACAACTGATACAACGCTTATACAAGAGATGTACAATGCTTATATAACTCATACATCGACTATATAATTTATACATCGTCGTTTTCCATATCGTTTATAAATTAGAAATCTCACATTGGGATCCACTCCACCAAAAATAGCAGAAGGCTCAAAAAAATATGCGGTCTCTTCTAAAATGTAGAAGACGTCCACACGGTCACGATGTTTCCTGTTTCATCGAATTTCGTTAATACAGCAAAAAGATATGATTTTTCAAAGTTTGCAACGGTTTTAAACTGTTAAAATCAGTTTTAAAATTACACAGCCGATACCTTTTAAAAATATTCAAAACTAGGTTTGAATTTTTCGATCAATCCGTGCAATGGTTCCACGATCGGGTTGCGCAAGGTCGAAGAGCTACTGAGGCGCACGTGCGCCAGGGAGGAGGGTCAACTCGGTGGCTTCTGGTGACGGCGGCGGCGAAGTGAAGGCGGCGACTTCTCGGTGTCCGTTCTCCCAAAATACACAATGAAAAAATCGAAACTAGGTATGGATTTGAAGATCTCGAGGAGCTCTTCAAAATCTTCAACTGGAGGAGGGGCTAATTTTGCCTGGTTTGGTCGGAAATTGGATGGGAACGGCGAGAAGGGTTTTCGTCGTCGATCGGCTGTTACGGGGAGAGAGAAAAAGGATTTTTCTATTTTTTTTATTTGAATTCTGATTGGTCGGTAGATTTTATAAGGGTTTTTCTGATGTGACCACCAATCCAAACACAACGACTGTCGTCCCTAGCGTTTTACTCCGATTCTGAACACAATGGGATATGTTTCGAAGGCCCATTCGATTGTTTCAGTCAGTTTTCCTTCAAATTAAAATATAAAACATTCAATATTTGATTTGAACGTGCATTTCAATTTGCCAAGGCCACAAACTAATTTGAAAAATTCCAGAAAAATAAATCTAGCTATGTTTTGACGATACGGTCCTCACAAAACTAGTTTCGTCGAATTCTGAGACCGTTTGCAAAAAGGCCCATTTTTGGTCGATCCAATTTAACTGTAATTGACCAAAACACATTTTCCTTTGCCACGCTCACATACTAGCTTCAAAAATTATGAAATTTGAAACCTAGCAATAACTTCACATCCCGGATCCAACAAAAGTGGTTTCGTCAAATTCCGAGGTCGTATGAAAAATGGCCAATTTCACGGCTATATAAAATCCATAGCGACCCTCCTGAAAATTCATTCGACCATAACTTTTGCTTTCCGCTATGAAAATTCGATTTTGCAGATTCGTTAGAAAGGTATTCACTAACAGATTTAAATATTTTTGGTTTCACTAAAATCCATTTTGTTTTGCACCCGGTACAGTCCGACAAAGTTTGAATTCAATTTTTGAAACTACAGCGCCATTTCAGGCCTTGTTTATAATTAAAATTAATTATATTCGTTTTCAATTGTCGATTCAACTCAATTTTCATTGCCATTATTTAAAATATTTATTTTAAATATTTAAAATCCATTATTTTAGCCAATTTAAAATTTTTAAATTGGTTCAGATTTTCTGGGTCGTTACAATCTCCCCCACTTAAAACTTTTCGTCCCCGAAAAGGACCAAAGTCGAAAGTGGGTTGATAAATCTATAATCACACAACACAACAACCAATTTGTTTTTAACCTTCCAAAAATATACTAATCAAATCCTGTATTCCTTTAAAAATCATTCAGAGTATAGAATAAATAGTGCACATCCATGGGAAGAAAATAGCAACAGAATAGAGAATTAAATGGTAATGCAAAGTATGGTAAATGTACCTTGCACCAGAGTCAATCAGAGATATCCACTCGGCATCTAGGATAAGCTTTCTAAATGCTCTCCTCAGTTTCCCAAGTACAATCTCGCGGATCTCCACTCCATTGCACTTTGACTAAGTGAACCTTCTTGTTCCTCAGCTCTTTGGTTTCTTTGCCGACAACCTTTAGCGGCTCCCGTCTCACAGCTAATTCGGGAGTAATTTCAATGTCCTGTTGAGCTGCTTCTTCCATGATCAAGTCTGGATCATGAACGTGTTTTCGAAGTTGAGATATATGGAATACATCATGAACCCCAGGCAACCAATCCGGCAGTTTGACCCTATAAGCGAGAGTTTCGATCCGTTCCAAAATAGGAAACGGACCAATGAATTTGGGCGCCAGCTTTCTAGTTTTACCGAACCGAATAACTCCTCTCATCGGCGATACTTTCAAATATACATAGTCGCCAACAGCAAAGGATATATCTCTTCTTCTATCGGCATAGCTCTTTTATCGGCTTTGAGCGGCAAGTTATCGCTTCTTAATGAAATCGACTTTGTCGGCGGCTTCTCGGATCATATCAGGACCCAACACAAGTCTATTACCAGGTTCGACCCAATAAGCAGGGGATCGGCACGGCCTACCATACAATGCTTCGAATGGTGACATTGTCAGACTCGCCTGGTAGCTGTTGTTATAAGAGAATTCAGCCAAATGTAGATGGTCTTCCCATGATCCACCGAAATCAAGAACACAAGCCCGCAATAGATCTTCTAAAATACGATTCACCCTCTCAGTCTGACCGTCTGTCTGAGGATGATAAGCGGTGCTCAAGTTCAACTTCGTTCCCAGCTCGACTTGAAATGCTTCCCAGAATTTGCTAGTGAATATCGTATCTCTATCACTGACTATACTGGGCACTCCATGTAGTCTAACTATTTCCCTGAAGTATATCTGTGCCAGACTCTGAGCAGTTCTGTTTGATCTGACATGTATGAAATGGGCGGTCTTCGTGAAACGATCTACGATCACCCAAATACTGTCATTCCCTTTTCTTGTTCTGGGCAGACCATCAATGAAATCCATAGAAATATGTTCCCACTTCCAACTAGGAACTTCTAGCGGTTGTAATAATCCAGCTAGTTTCTGTTGGTCGCTCTTGACTAGTTGGCAAGTAGGGCATCGGCTAACATATAAGGAAATGTCCCTTTTCATCGACTTCCACCAGAAAGTGCGTTTGATGTCATTATACATTTTGCTTACTCCCGGATGGATACTAAGTTTTGACTTGTGGCAATAATCCAGTACTTCCTTCCGAAGCTCAGGAATGTTAGGAACACATATTCGACCTTTGAGCCTTAGAATCCCATCATTATCAACTTGAAAGCTCGAAGGTTCGCCTTGTTGAATTATCCCTCTGATCTTCTGAATGAAGTGATCATCCTCCTTAAGAGCAGATATTTTAGCTAGCAATGAAGTTGTGATAATAAAACTGGCGATCATCTCATTCTTTCGGCTTAACGCATCTGCCACGACATTGGCTTTCCCCGGAGTGTATATAATTTCAAGGTCATATGCTGCAAGGAACTCTAGCCAACGTTGCTGCCTCAGATTCAAGTCCTTCTGTGTGAACAGATACTTTAACGACTGATGATCTGTAAACAGTTCAAATCTCTCACCCAGAAGATAGTGCCTCCAGATTTTCAAAGCGAACACAATAGCCAATAACTCAAGATCATGAGTGACGTAGTTTTTCTCGTGCGGCTTCAGTTGACGGCTAGCATAAGCAATCACTTGGCCCCTTTGCATTAACACTGCGCCAAGGCCTTCTCTAGAAGCATCAGTCCAGACCTTTAAATCCTGGTTGCCATCGATGGTGGTTAACACTGGAGCAGTCGTTAGTCTTAATTTTAGCTCTTCAAAAGCCTCCTCACTTTCTGGAGTCCATTTGAATTTAGAGTGCTTCTTTGTAAGCTTGGTTAAATGACCAGATATTTTCGAAAAGTTTTTAACGAACTTCCGATACTAGCTAGCCAACCTGAGAAAACTGCGGACTTCAGTGGGGGTACTGGGCTGTTTCCAATTCTGAATAGCTTTGATTTTGCTTGGATCCACAGCAATTCCTTCTTTCGATACAACGTGGCCCAGAAATTTCACTTCATCTTGCCAGAATATACATTTCGAAAACTTTGCTTTCAATACATTCCTTCTGAGAATTTCTAACACTTGTTCCAGATGCTTTTCATGTTCGGCCTTTGATTTAGAGAAGATTAGAATATCGTCAATAAAAACCAGAACAAATTTATTCAAAACTCCTTTGAACACTCTATTCATCAGATCGACGAAGTAAGCAGGAGTGTTACATAAGCTGAACGGCATTACTAACCACTCGTAGAATAAGTCGGGACCTCTGAATGCTGTCATTGGAACACACTCTTCGGCAATTCGAAGTTGATGGAAGACTGTAGCTAGGTCCATCCTTGAAAATACTTGTGCGCCATTTAATCTATCCAACAAATCATCTATTCGCGGCAAAGGATATTTTTTCTTTATCGTCTGTTTGTTCAAATCATGATAATCCACACATAGACGTAGAGTACCGTCAGATTTTGGGACAAACACCACTGCTGCACCCCAATCAGAGAAACTAGGCCTGATCAGACCCTTCCATACTAGCTGTCGTGTTTGATTGTCTAATTCCTCTTTCTCTTTCAAGGACATTCTTCGAATAGCATGAACTACCGGCCTTGCATTGGGAATCAAAGCAATCTTGAAATCTATTTCTCTCTGCGGAGGTAAGCGAACAACTTCTTCGAACACATCCGCATAGTTCTTGACGACTGGGATATCTTTCACTAGGTCAGGAATATTCTCTGTGGTTTCAGGGACATTTTCTATTTGGGCTGGAGAAACATTCAAAGTTGCCTAGAAGTCTTTTCTATTTGAAGTCGGGCCTTCACATGGTATGGTTATATAATTCCCCGATTGAGCCTTTGCTTTAACCACTCTCTCGGCGCATCTAACCTCTGCTTCATATTTGGTTAGCCAATCCAACCCCAATATAAGATCAAACTCCTTAAAATTCATGACGATGGAGATAGTAGGGAACTTATAGCAGGAGAAAGAGACAGGTACTGCACAAACCCAACTGAGATCGACGGAACCCCCAACCGGATTCTGGACAGTCATTGGTTCCTTGAGCTTTTTCAAATTCAAATCCAATTTCTTAGCTGCATCCTTCGAAATGAAACTTCGAGACGTGCCTGTGTCAAACAGTACTTTAACTGGAATATTTTTGACATTAAGCGTGCCTTCTAAAACATCAGACCTTCCCTGACTATCTAAGGGTGCTGAGGTTTCCGCCACTTCATTTACCTGAGCCTCCTTGGTTGCCTTTAACAGCCGGCAATCCTGTTTTACATGGCCAAACTAATGGCAAATGCTGCATTCTCTAGTCTCTTGAAACTCATTCTTGGATTTAGATTCATCCCTTTTTGGTTTCTTTAGAGATCGGCATCTTATCGAGAGATGTCCTTGCTTATCGCAGTTAGAGCATACAGTTGTTGTTACTGATTTCTTCTCGGATTTGGCCCTTTTCCTCTTGGCACCGGGCTCCTTACTGACCTCAGACGTTGTACTTGCCTCAGGATGATCAGTTTCAGACCCAATTTTATTACTAGAGCTGACTTCCTCTTCGTATTGTAACATACCTTTCTTATCCAGATCTTCATATTGATAAGCCATATAAATCATTTCTGAAAAAGGAAGCTTCACATACCCCAATACTTTATTCTGGTATTTCCTTTGAAGCCCATTGATAAATCTCAAATTCTTCCTCTTCAGATTTTGAATTAGATGAGGAGTAAAGTGAGAAAGTTCGTTGAACTTCTTATGATATTCTGGGATTGTCATGTCTCCTTGTATCAGATAAGAAAATTCATCGCATAACCGCTCAGTCGCTTCAGGAGGAGTAAATCTTTCCAGGAAAATCACTTTGAATATATCCCAGGTGATATCACCTTCTGGATTATCCTCAATAACAGAATCCCACCAGAACAAAGCTTCATCTTTGAGTGCCCAGGAGGCCAGTAATCTTTTCTGGTCATCCCTCAGTTTTAAGGCTTCGAAGATTTTCTAAGCCGAACGAATCCAAGCTTGTGTTCTCATAATAGATTCTTCACCCGAGAACGGCTTTCCACCCAGATTCCTATATTTCACAAATAGAGCTTCTATATCTGGGTCAGTATTACTTCTTCTGTTTCTGGCACTCATTTTCTAGAGCGTCTGCAATTAGCAGACAAAGTGTCAGGTCAACGGAAAAGATATTTCAAAACATAGAGACAAATACTTGAATGTAAATGTGTCTATCTAGGCATTATTTCATTCCGGTTTACTCATACTAGGATATTGCTGATCCTATCTGTAGTGAGTTACCAGTCCTAGAACACTACTGGTTCTTTTTCTGACGAGTTCGTTCATATGTTATACTCCAGAACTAAGCTTAGAGAAAGCTCTGATACCACGATGAGACGACCCCAAACCCCGTTCTACGGAGGCAAGGGTAATCCTTGGAATATAACACAGAAACAGATAACAGCAGAACAGAATAATTAAATACACCAGATAATGAACAATAGAATATACTGGATAAAAGTAATCATCAGAGTTACACAGTATACAAGATCATACTTAGTAAAAATACAGTTCAGCTATACATAAATGTCTACAGTGGAAAACAAACATAATATGTACAATAGGAGATGAACAACATAAAAAGAGATAAATGATAGAATCCATCTTCAACTCCAGCTATCCAGAAAGAACCAGCTAAACCTGAATACAAGGCTGCCCGTGTAGAAAAAGGGGCACCCGAGTTCAAAAGTGAAACAAACTACGAGTCAGTCATGGGACTGGTATGAGAAATCTACTCAACACATATATAATATGGCCAATCACAGGACCACGCCACTTTCGTGGAACGGGTTAACTCCATTGGATTGCCAGTGTTTTAAAACAAATCTTTCTTTTAAACATCGCTATGCTTTTTATAAAAATGAAGACGTCATAAGACTCAGTTCCCATCACACAATGCAACGCAAACCGGAGGATAGAGTTTTACCTTATAACGGCCAAAATATGCTTGATACGAATAAAACAAAGGCATTTGATATTATTGCTAGTGTTTATATGTTTTGAAAACAATTTCAAATCATAACTATCAATCATAGACGGCATGGGTACCATATATCATGTCGCCATATATATATACAATCAAAACCGCACACTCACGTATTTGGAAATTGGATTTCCGTCATGAACCAAGGCAAAAGATAGTCCTTACCGATTTCGAGACTGCCTAGCCCGAGTCTCAGGATCAGAGCTCGAGTGACCCTAGGAGCGATAGGGCCGGTCCACCGATGTGGATTAAAATTCCTGAACAATGCGTTTCCCCGCCCTTTGGGGCGTAAACGAGCCAACCAATGACTCCATCGGACCCGGATCGTCCGATCAAACAGAGGTGCCTCGCAACAGCAACAACCACATTGGTGAAAAGTACATAAATGTCAGGGCTGGTAGGTCACTGACACCACCCTAGCTAGGAAGAAACGCATGTCCTCCCTGAGGTCCTTCCTCCCGTTTCTGGTTCATAACGGGGTGTGAGGCTCGCGAATGCACGTTATACACAAAGCTATGCCACACAGGCGGTGCTTTGATCATCACCACAAGGATTTGCTTTTCAACAGAAGCCCTGATCACTGCATCTTAGCATGCCACACAGGCAATTCATGCCATGCGACTGATGTCCATCGATATACAACCTCTGAGCTCGTGCGTCTCAGAGAAAGGCGTTAAGCAAAAGAATAAATTCTCCGCCGCCAAACAGATGTATATTTAACAGAAATCAATCAACACAGTATAAACTCCAATGTCAGACACACAGTCCATTTACGAGTCCGTTCTGGGTCTGAACGAAACCGGAGGCACTAAATACCTCGCAAACCCATCGATCACCACGTACATCTGGACGATCACCACTCATTATCCATATTTCGGGATGCCTCCCAATCAGGACCTCGGTTACCATCCAAACGAGGTGAAGATCTCCGGTCTTCGACCACCGTCTTCATCTTTGAATTTCAATCGTCGGTCAATTATTCGAAATGAGAATTAACTCGACCTTTTCAAATAATTCACGTATATTTAGAATTTCAAATCAATTTATTTCAATGGTTAAATCATTCGACAACACTAATTTTGTTCTTTAATGTAATTTTCACACCAAACACATTCAACCATCAAATACCACATAAATCGATCAAATTCAGTTTATTTCCATTCCATATCGTTTATGATATTTTATAATGATTTATCACTATTTTTATTTATTTTAAAATAGCCCATTTATTCAAAACGACGCTTCGGGCCATAACGCGGCCGTGGCGCTGTTTTTCTTTAGATTTGATTTACACATATCTGAAAATCTAACCGTTGGATCTTCACAAAATTTACATCGTTAGAAAGGTCTTTTCAAAACGAATCCAACGGCTCCAGTTTCAGGAAAATCCGACGGTCGGATCTCCCAGTACAATCGTTTGAAGTTTCGATTTCAAAATACGAACTGCAGCGGCGTTATTCGATTAAATATAATTATATATATATATATAAATATAATCGTTTCTGGCGCTGTTTTTCTTCAGATTTGAATTAAACATATCTAAAAATTTAACCGTTGGATCTTTACAAGGTTGGTGCCATTGAAAAGATATTTCCAAGGCGAACCCGACGGTTGCGGTTTCGGGAAAATCCAATGGTCGGATTTCCCGTACTAGTTGTTTGAAATCACGGTTTCAAAACGCGAACTACACGGCCACGTTTCGTTTTAATTTTTATTTTTATTTTTATTTATATATTTATATAAATATAGTTCACTCAACAATTTCAATATCGTTTTCACTTCAAATATTTCACTAACGCCTTAAAATTTTGGAAAATTTCGCCATAACCTCCTTTGTACGGGAGGGGCTGGGAAAATTCCCAAATAGCCACACGGGCGTCTCATGTCGAAAAGAAAAAGAAAAAGCCAAGCGGCTAGCCAACAGGCTCATAAAATCATCACCCAAACAAAACAGTAAATGTGTACCTATTTGTCGGGCACAAAATTTTATTCCTCTTCTCTAGCCCCTTCGCTATAACCTGTTCAATAAATATGCATGTACATATATATAGTTCTTATCACTTATCATTTTATATTCAACTTCATATTTGATTCCATTTGATTTAAAAACACCATTCATTCTAATGTTGCATGTATAGGCAAAAATCATATCATTAGCTAATTAATGAATATTTCAACTCATATATATTTATTTGAACGAGTGCCTATTTTTAACACTTCACATTTCAACGATTCATGCATATAATAAAAATGTGATTTTTATTGTAAAACAATTCATTTCAAAACACTATTATTTTATATAGTTTGTATCGGTGATAAAAATAGGATTTTTCTTAAAAAACAATTTTTTTCAAAACGAGATTATTTTACACAGTTCATATAGTCGATAAAAGGTGATTTTTATTATCAAACAATTTATTTCAAAATACGAATACAATTCAACACATGAATTTCTAATCAACGAATGAATATCGATTCAACACATGAAGGTTTTCTATTTAATGAATAAATATAGTTTCAGCAAATGAAAATAATTCAAACACATGAATATTATTCAAAATTTCGGCAGCATAACGGCAGGGTAGTTAAAACCGGGACCGTCCCTAGTACGGCTCCTCGCTCTACCTTAAAACCTCGCGGTTTTTGACAATGGGGATCATGCATCTAGTTCGAACGCAGGCGGCATGTATATTTTTATTTCATTCCCACAAACTAATCCTATGTGGTTTCAACCAAATATTTCTCAACCACAAACGGGTATTTTTCAACCACAATCAATCAATATCAACCACAAACAATCCCAAACAACCATTCGCTATCAATCAATTTTCACATCAATCACAACCAATAAATATCGTCCATGGTTTGTGGATGAGGGGCGTGTGTATATATATATATATATATATATATATATAGCAATTCACTTTTATTTCAACACATATATAATTTTTACAATGCATATATAACTTATACATCGAACGTACAACTTATACAACGCTTATACAAGAGATGTACAACGCTTATATAACTCATACATCGACTATATAATTTATACATCGCCGTTTTCCATATCGTTTATAAATTAGAAATCTCACATTGGGATCCACTCCACCAAAAATAGCAGAAGGCTCAGAAAAATATGCGGTCTCTTCTAAAATGTAGAAGAAGTCCACACGGTCACGATGTTTCCTGTTTCATCGAATTCGTTAACACAACAAAAAGATATGATTTTTCAAAGTTTGCAACGGTTTTAAACTGTTAAAATCAGTTTTAAAATTACACATCCGATACCTTTCAAAAATCTTCAAAACTAGGTTTGAATTTTTCGATCAATCCGTGCAATAGTTCCACGATCGGGTTGCGCATGGTCGAAGAGCTACGTGAGGCGCATGTGCGCCAGGGAGGAGGGTCAACTCGGTGGCTTCTGGTGACGGCGGCGGCGAAGTGAAGGCGGCGACTTCTCGGCGTCCGTTCTCCCAAAATACACAATGAAAAAATCGAAACTAGGTATGGATTTGAAGATCTCGAGGAGCTCTACAAAATCTTCAACTGGAGGAGGTGCTAATTTTGCCTGGTTTGGTCGGAAATTGGATGGGAACGGCGAGAAGGGTTTTCGCCGTCGATCGGCTGTTACGGGGAGAGAGAAAAAGGATTTTTCTATTTTTTTTATTTGAATTCTGATTGGTCGGTAGATTTTATAAGGGTTTTTCTAACGCGACCACCAATCCAAACCCAACGACTGTCGTCCCTAGCGTTTTACCCCCATTCCGAACACAATGGGATATGTTTCGAAGGCCCATTCGATTGTTTCAGTCAGTTTTTCTTCAAATTAAAATATAAAACATTCAATATTTGATTTGAACGTGCATTTCAATTTGCCAGGGCCACAAACTAATTCAAAAAATTCTAGAAAAATAAATCTAGCTATGTTTTGATGATACGGTCCCAACAAAACTAGTTTCGTCGAATTCTAAGACCGTTTGCAAAAAGGCCCATTTTTGGTCGATCCAATTTAACTGTAATTGACCAAAACACATTTTCCTTTGCCACGCTCACATACTAGCTTCAAAAATTATGAAATTTGAAACCTAGCAATAACTTCACATCTCGGATCCAACAAAAGTGGTTTCGTCAAATTCCGAGGTCGTATGAAAAATGGCCAATTTCACGGCTATATAAAATCCATAGCGACCCTCCTGAAAATTCATTCGGCCATAAATTTTGCTTTCCGCTATGAAAATTCAAATTTTCAGATTCATTAGAAAGGTATTCACTAACAGATTTAAATATTTTTGTTTCCACTAAAATCCATTTTGTTTTGCACCCGGTACAGTCCGACAAAGTTTGAATTCAATTTTTGAAACTACAGCGCCATTTCAGGCCTTGTTTATAATTAAAATTAATTATATTCGTTTTCAATTGTCGATTCAACTCACTTTTCATTGCCATTATTTAAAATATTTATTTTAAATATTTAAAATCCATTATTTTAGCCAATTTAAAAATTTTAAATTGGTTCGGATTTTCTGGGTCGTTACAGATTAGCTATTAATTCATACTTGAATATTGTTCGTCATATTACATGATCCTTGTGAGTGTATTTTACTTGGCAAGCACACATACACTTTCAATTGCTGCAATTATTCATCCGCCTTTCCAATATATGCATGTACTATGTGAATAATTATAGAAATGTCTGTAATTATTCAAAAAAAATGTTGAAATTTCAGTGATTTTTAATGCAGAATTCTTCTTTGAATATTTTCAATTTTGATTTTTTTTTACAACTGCGCCAAAAAAAGGAAAACACATTGCTACAGGAAATAAAGATCCGCTTTACATGCAAACATACACAAGGATGCATAGTGAATAAACTACGAAAATAAGGTTGCATGCCTAATTTCCACTAAATTAAATAAGAATGATGTAGTGAGATGATGGGATGAGATTTGTAATTAATAAATGATGGTTTGACCTTTTTAACTAATCAATTTAATTAGCCATTAAAAGAGGGTTTATGTAATGGGAATAGTGGGAAACCATAGCCTTATACATAAGCATAATCTCACTCTTTTATTATTTTTTATTTCATTCTCAAGACCCAAAAACTAAGAATAAAGGAGGTCGGCCATTAACATATAGAGGAAGAAGAAAAGTTTGGAAAAGCTAAGGGAAATTAAGTTTAGGATTATACATTAACAATTCTCAAATCTCTCGTCTAAATCTAAGGTGAATAATTATTCTAACCCTTGTATTTTCAAATATTGATCACATCGCAATTTGTTTATGTGTATATGATTGTTTCATATTGTAACAACTTGAAATTTTAATGATTTTAAATAACGTGTTTAACAAAAAATTTACATTGAAATTTAATTTTTTTTATTTATTTTGACATATAAGAATGAATGAAATTGGTTTTTAAATATAAATTAAAACACTCATGTCTAATTTGAACTAAAAAAAATTGGGATGATCATTTTTTCCAGAATTTAATTGCTCTGACACTACGTAAAATCGATTAATAATATAAACATTGGAATATTCATTCTAAAAAAAGTTATATTTTATATAAAATAGGTCATGTGAATGTTATACTGAAAACGTCAATTTTCGCTCGCTTCGTTCAAATTGATTTATATGATCGATGTACGATAGAGACAGCTGATATATAATTGACATTATAACATAAACTTTGAATTAAAATCCAAAATTTAAGATTTAAGATGCGTGTAACTAAACATAGCATAGGAATAAATTTTATTGTAAAATAAGCAAGTTTGTTCTGTTCGTGGATTTAGTTAAATTTGAAGAAATCGTTTTGAAAAATAAAAGTTTGTCAATACTTAGGCATTTTCAAACTAAAAATACTAGGCATTTCCTAAGTAAGAGGGCATTTAATGTTTTGCGAAATTCGGATGTTCATCTCTCCAAAGTATTAAATTCGACAGAAAATGTGTGTGTTTTGCATTAAATAAAATAAGCATTTCAAGGTAACTAGAATAATATTTTTGACAAAATAAAGTTTGAACATTTTCTTTTAATATAAGTGGATTCCAAATAAAAAGATAAAAATGAATTTCAGGAAAATACATTACAGTAATTAACTTGCTGTTGCGAATGATAGATCAAAAATTAAGTTGACAAAAGAAAACAAATGTAACAACTGGAATTCCGACAAACTGATTTTTTTTCAAAATTCCAATCTATCGAAACTCGATTTGGTTTGCTCTGGTATCCTGCAAAAAAGACAGAGACATAAAACATGTCAGAGCTCAAAAAACATCTCACAGCGGAATGAATAAAATAAAATATAATCAAAATATAGCCTTACTATATTAATAGTACTGCCTAATCAATATCCAAAGCTATAGTGTCTCATGTCTCTACCATAAATCTAACCTACGAGTATGTTATGAGAAGGGGGGGGGGGTCAAAACACAAGTTCTGGTGACTGAATTTAAGTTATACACTTTGGATAACACTACATATACCGTTCAGCCATATTTTCTTATTTATTAGGTTACTTGGGTTAACAGTACTCAAGACTTACGCATACGTCGTACCCATTTACGTCGCAGTAGATTAGCATAATATAATATATGTAGCTACCCCCGATATTAAGGTACACCCCATGGTACCCCACTCGCACGGTCTCCACCGTAACACCATTGAAATATACGCAATCCCTCATCCTACGCCGTAGTGACGTACGAATCTCTATATAACAATGTTACGTTCCACATATATCTATCATTTTTATGCTATGTAAGTGTACAGACTGCCACCTTTGATCAAATCAGATTCCATACTAGAGTAATACCCTCAAGTTTATGATACACCACCCAGAGCTGACATGCATGTATCTAGACTGTCCACATACGTATCGTCAATTGTAGCTCGATGTCATAACCGCACGTCCTCTAATGTGCACCAAGTTCTGTGGCAGGGCGATACATGAAACATGGAACTCGGTCGGGAGCTTTTCCATATCTGTACAGGCCCGTCTTTAAGCGCCTCTACATACAGATATTCCGAGGGTTTGTTTTCATGGTGGCTATGGCCTCACCTCAGCCCCTCCCTCAACTAGTAAAGACTACAAGAGCTAAACGACTACCCCTAAAGAAAACAATCTAAACATCCATTTTGCGTATTCCCCCAACCACCGTACCCCGATAGTGAAGGGTGAATGGTCTATTGGTTTTAGCTCTAGTCTTTCCGCATGACACTGGCTGCCGATGACGGGTATCCGACGATCTACTATCCTTGTTCGTCATAGCATTCTGATAGCATAGCTACTTTTGAAGTCAAGGCCCACCCACCTAGTAGTTACGCGCAGACCCAACCACTGCGAGCACAGCTGTAACGACCCGTGTTTTCAGCGATATAATAATTAATTAATTTAATTATTTATATAGGGATTTAGAGAATTTAGTGATCATTTAATTAAATTATACGGATTATTTAATTAATTTAAATAATAGAATAATAAAAATAATTCTGTAATAATCAGAATTTGTGAAATTCACAATATAATGTGAACTGGGTGATTTGAAATATTTAATTCTGCTTGGAATTGAATTTGAATAACGAATATATTATTTGAACGACAATTTGAACGCATAACTATTATAATTAAAATCGAGCTCGAAATGGCGCGGCAGTTCGCTATTTGGTGATTTGAACTTCAACTGAATGTACAGGATTCGTTTTAAGCCAGATTTTTGTGAAACAAGAAACGTTGGGAGCTGGTGGAGTATATTTTTCTAGTGGAAGAGAAAAATCGGGATTTCGTAGTGTAGATTTTGATTTATGTCCAAATCAAATTTCAAAAAAGTTGCTGTGGAATTCCTTTGAAATTTATAAATATTTATTTATATTTTAAAAAGGAATTTTGTTATAAATTGAGTATTGATTTATCCTGAAAATGAATATCGAGTTAGAAATTCATATAGGAATATTCTGAAGCTATATGGTATTCCATTGTGAATATATACGATAATATTTATTTTTTAAATATTAAATTAAATTGTTTTTAAATATATTTATATATTTAAATGAGTTATTTAGAGCTTTAAAAATAGCCAATTTTGCAAACGAAATCGGAATTCGATGAAACTAATTTTGTTGGATCCGCAACATCAAATTATTGCTAGATTCCAAGTTCCGTGATTTTTAGAGTCACTGTGTGGCCGTATGGATTTTTAGAGTTAAAAACAGTCAATATTTTGACAGTTAAAAATATGCTGTGTGAGCAAACAGAGTCGGAATTCGACGAAACTAGTTTCGTTGGGTCCGTAATGTCGAACTCTAGCTGCATGTCAAGTTTCGTGATTTTCGGGTGTCGTGTATGATCACACGGATTTTTAGAAAGCAAAAACGAGTATGAAATAATAAAAATAAAATATCTAAAATATATCCCCTATAAATATCTAACTTCTATCACCCCTTAAGACCTAATCTCATTTCCTCCTTGGTCACAAAAGGCGCTGTCACTTTCTCTTCACAGAAAAAAAATGTGAAGCTTCTAAATTCTCAAAGAATTGCAAATAAAAATCCAAAAATCCGGAAAGGGATGTAATCGAATTCATGATGATTTCCTCTACAATTCTATATGGTTTTCCTGAGGTTCGAATTTCCTTTGTGTCGCTCGAATGAACAACGCGAGTTCAACAAACTTAGGGTTTGATATTTCGAAGGTCTAGATGCGTTTTTAGGAACTTCGAAGGTGATATTGTGGTTCAGTGAAGTACCCAGCACCTACGCGTGAAATCATCGGGTTTTCTGAGTTGGTTGATGTCGCGGTTCTCACTGTAACAACGGTAAGTGTTGTTCGATGCAATGCAGAAGGGGGTTCGAGTCTTTAGTTTTGGGTACGGGTTGAAAAAGGGTTTAATGGAGAATCATATAGTGGTTTTTGTGTGATAATCGGTGAAGTAAGGAGGCCACTGTCGGAGTTCTATGGGAGCCGCGATGTCTATTTGGAGAAGTAGCCAACTCCATTATCTCGTTCAGGAAGAAGGATGATTTACGGGTTGGGGTGTTAGTGTAAGTGGGCCGTTATAAAATGGTAAGGCCCACGCAAAGGAGAAACGGGTTTAAGGATTAAAGGAGAAGAATGATGGATCTAAGAAGCGAAGAAGGGAATTACGGTGATTGTTTTACTGGAGATCGTATCAGGGTAGGAGGAAGAAGGGAATTACGGGTCGGTGGGCTGTTGGAGTTGAAGTTGGGCCCAATGGTGAAGGTTAAGCCCAAGTTGATTAAAATAGTTTTTAGTTTTAAATTTAAATAATGGATGCAACTTGTAAATTCGATATCTTTATCATTTATGATAAGAATTCAGTGAAACGAGATCCGACAGGATCGTACGGACGGTGGCTGCACACTGGAATTGACTAGGAGTGAAAAGGAGCTCGTTACAATTTATAGCAAAATAAATTGTCCATCTGAATCAAGCGATGGTTATCGTTATCAACGATGATCGTCCAATGTGAGTAAAACTCACCAACTCTGAATAGTTATATTTTTTACAACATATTGTTAAAACTGACAATTATCTGTTGATTGCTGTATGTTAATTGTTAGTTGAATTGTTTGTGTATTGATTGAAAATATAGATAGTGATATATATATATATAAATCGTTAAATCGAATATTTGATTCTGTTTATCAGAATATTTTATATTCGTGTTGTTTAACATCTGTGATGCAGGGAAACAGGTTGGAGGGGTCCAACTGGACTCGTCAATATTTATAATACTGTTTTGTTCATGTATGGTAATATATGATGTGATATATATAATATGTTATGGATTATGTGTGTTAGAATGATGTCGATCATTGTTATTCGATATTTTTAATATCATATTAAACCCTGGGATGTAAAAAGGAATATTTCAACGTATATTGAAATAGAGGAATTTGATAAAATCAACCGATTTTATAAAAGGAAATAATTTGAGAATATTTATTTAGAAAATAAATAGGAGATTATAAAGGAGAATATTTATTTAGAAAATAAATAGGAGATTATAAAGGAGAATATTTATTTATAAAATAAATAGGATAAAGGAATATTTATTTAGGAAATGAATAGAGTTAATCGATTAGATTAAATGAAATAGAGTAAATCGATTAGAGTAAAACATACATAGTTATTCGGGATGAGATTCCATTTAGCACGACTGCTAGCGTAATTCGCAGGGCTGCAGATAGCCTAAGGCAGTCAGATGTTTCTTATGGGAATTAGGCGTGACCATTGTGATCGCTGCGATCTAGAGTTAAGCGAATGGAGTTAAATCGAATATTTGTTATTCGAATAAGAGTTATGCGAATGGAGTTAAATCGAATATTAGTTATTCGAATAAGAGTTAAGCAACTAGAGTAAATCGAATATTAGTTATTCGAATAAGAGTTAAGCAAATAGAGTTATTCAATTAGAGTTAATCGAAATAGAGTCAAACAAGATTAGAAACCGACTAGAGATTAAT
Source organism: Allium sativum (assembly GCA_030737875.1). NCBI lineage: Eukaryota > Viridiplantae > Streptophyta > Magnoliopsida > Asparagales > Amaryllidaceae > Allium > Allium sativum. Next base: position 413,090,749 of record CM060924.1, on the reverse strand, counting down.
AAGTTGAATGGTTTTTGTAGTATTGATCTGATGTTGATTTCGGCCTTCGGGGTTTATACTTAGGAAGTTGTTCTCTTGTTAGTTTATAGTTAGAGTCTGATAGATGTGGAAGGATAGTGATACGTAATTAAGCCATGGAAATGTTTTCCAGTGTTAATACCGTATATTTTCTAAACATAGAAAATGAGGAAATATATATATATATATACATGTTTGATGATTGGATCGATAATTCCATTTGGAAATAAAATCATTGTGTGTACACAGACATGTTTTCATTTGATAGTTAAATCCTCGACTATCAAAGTTTTGACCATTGTAACATTGTTAATACGGAGATACCGATTGGATTATTACTCGAAGAACCTCTCTGTATTGGCATAAGCGTTGCGAATCATATATGCCAAAGATAATTGAAGACGGAGTAAAGTGCAAGGGCTGTCCTGTTTACAGAATAGTGCCTTCGGTTTGTCCAGTCGCAGGACACCTTGTATGGACGAAGGTCTGACAGAGTATATCTGATAGATTGCATAAGTTGATCTCTTCAAACGTATTCACGTTTGGTGGTGGAGGAATTCATTTCTCTTAGCTGTATACCAGTGTTATTTTTGGATAAATCAATTTGTGATTTGGCCGGTATGACGATGTGACATTCAAAGTGAATAGATGTGTGATCTGTCAAAGATAAGCGTAGCTTCTAGCCTTACAACCGGGAATGACAGAAATCGGGCAGGCAACATGGCTATGTATGTAACAACCTGTGTTTTTATAACATGTAATAACCATAAATCAAGGCAGAATTAATTTCTAAAATAAGAATCAGGGGAAACGGGTTGCGCCATTGCGTTCGTCTCAAAATTCTACTTGGAAACGAGTCTGAATTTTCGAAAATCGGAGTTCGTATGACCAAGTTATGACCTTTCGAAGTTCTCAGAAGTTTTCAAGTTCAAAAACAGTTCAATTCGAATTCAAAATTCGAATTTCAAAACTCAGAATGGACCGGGCGGGAAATTCCACGCCCAGGACCAGGTCGACCATAGTGTCGACATAGGGGTCGACTTGGTGCCCGAGCCCATTTCTGAAGCTGGCTTCACTCTGGTGTATTTGGCCTCGTTTCTGTCCACATTCGTTGACCTAACCCTATAAATACAGCTCCTAACACTAGTCTCTCTACACAAAATTCTTTCTGACTTTATGCTGCTCTAATTCTGGTCGAAAAGTTTGAGAGAGGGATTGCTTCTTCTACGTTGAGACTACATTAAGGGAATTGCTGATTTGGGGATTTCTATTAGGACTTGATTAAGCATATAAAGATTCAACGTCGACTCTCTTTTTCTAATTCTCGAACCACGATCTGTAAGCCCCAGTTATTTTTAGATTTAGACTGTAAATGTAATATGAATATGATGTAAAATTGAAATTGGACCTATGTATGATGACTGTTTTACATCCATTCTTGTTCATCTTGGATCTTGACTCTTGGATATTATTATGACATTGATTTGGGGCCTATTCATGTTGTAAATCAAAAAGAGGAACCCCTCATATTATCATGTTGAATCTGGTATTAGTCACAAGTTTATGACTATCACCTTATGACAGCCGTTATCATAACTATACTATCACCTTATGACAGTCGTTACCATGACTATACTATCACCTTATGACAACTGTTATCTTGACTAGTACCTTATTTTGCTAGAATTGGAATCCTTATGTTTGAGGCCAATATTCCATATGCCAGTAATGTTTTAATCTTTTATTTCAAGTCATACTATGCTATGCTAGTAATCACTTTTTCCACCTTATACCCGTTCCTTTTTATGTTATTCCCTAATTAGATTTATTTGTATCGATTCGAGCTTACGTGCGATGGGAATACAATTTGGGTAGACTAGGTAAAACATGAATTAGCTTTAAACTTGAACAAGAACGTTGTTATGCCTTGAACCTAAATATGGACATGAACTTGACACGATTTGACATGAAACATGACCTGAAAATTGGACATGAATCTAGACATGAAAACTTGAACATGGGCATGACAATTAGATAACTTGAAAATGGCCAACTCGAGGTTGGGTTGAGTTTGCAGTGTAAATCTGCCCGGATCCGCCCGGCAAATCCAGTGGCTGCAAACAATAGGATCCAATGTGGGTAGTTGGTCATATCGCACGTAAAACCCGAGGTTAGACTATGTTGTGGTGCAAATCTGCCCGGAAACGCCTGGCAAATCCGGTAACCACAACAGTTAGTCTAATGTGAGAGGTTGGCGTGCACTAATGAATTAAGGCCACATGATAGGGTTAAGTCATGAACCACTTGAATATATTTAACCAACTTGGCACAATGATTTGATAGGGTTAAGTCATGAACTTCTTGAACACACTTAACCAACTTGATAAATGATCTGGATAGGGTTAAGTCACGAATTTGAATGACAACACTTAACCCATTAGAAACCCTAGTTACGCAGTCCTTTTCAGCAATAACCCACTTAGATGTATCATGATACCCTGGGACTAGGCAGGGTGGGGCACGATTACTGGGCTGATTGTAAGCGACCAGAACGACGGCTAAGTAGGTGCGCCATTGTAGGTTCAGGCGGGCTATGGTCGTGCACGTAGTCCGGAGTTGAAAAAGCAAGCATTGGGCACCCATAGATTTACACTGTGCGTGCTTGATTCGTGTCGGTGGTTGGCACCATAGGACTTGATACACCCTATGGTGGACCTAGCACAGGTAACTACATTTCAGGATAGGGCCTTATGACACAGACACATAACGAGCTAGGACTTGTAGGGAGCCGATCGATTAATAGATCGTACCGTAGGACCCCGTATTGGGTCACTTCATGATACTGGGCCAAGGGATCATTTCATGGTTAATAATTGACATGGGTTAGAATACTAGTACAGTTGGTGCAGCGAACCTTGAACATGCGATGCTAGACTTGACTTATCTTGTTATCTTGATTATCCTACCAGTTCTGTTTTCACCCTTATGTTTAATTCCAGTTTTCACATATCATGTTACCTTTACTAGTTTTCATACTGAAAGTCACTAGGGCTTACCAGTCTTTATGACTGACCCTTTTTCTTTCGCCTCTTTTTCTTTCATTTCCCCCCCAGGTTCTCAGGGAGGAAACACTAGCTCTTAGCTTGGATTTGGCTTGCTTTCTGACAACTCATGTACGGTTTGGTCTTGAGCTATGTTATGGCTGCTTCTGCTATTTATGGGGAATATTTTACTTTTGGTTATCTTAAGTTTATGCTTCTTTGGAACTTGATGTAATGGAATAATTTGTATCTTGGATATATGAGCTTTTGACTCTTTTCTCGGAAATAATAAGAAGTTGTTTTTTAATTTCTACCGCTGCTTTATTTATGTTCTGCCTTGTGATATATCTGTGCATGTTTACCTAGATGATACTCCACCAAAACTAGTGCATTCCCTTTGTGAGTGACCCTAGCGGAGGTGGGGTATTACAATTTGGTATCAGAGCAGAGGTTACCAGGCTGGGAAAAAAGTTTTAAAAACCTTCTGAAACTATTTTCAAAACCATTTATAAAGAAGCATTTTTCAAAAAAGTTTTATGTTTAAAAAGGCTATTCCCCAAAAGCCATTAGCACTTTCCTTTGTTTCATCACTTGAATCCTTTTCTTTTCGTTTTTCAGCATGGCTGATCTTAACCTGCCCGAGGGAATACCCGTGCCTGGATGGTTCCGAAGGTACTTAGAACCCAGGGCCAACGACACGGGCACGATAGAAATCACTCCTCCTCCTCCCCCAGTGGTCGCGGTTCCTCCTCCTCCTGGTACCGCCTTTTCCAAAATATGTGAAGACTTTAAAGCAATGGGCGGCAAGAACTTCGTTGGAACTGAAACCTTTGTTAAGGCACGAAACTGGCTAAAGGAAACAGAAGACTTGTTCATTATCTTTGATATGGAGGACCATAGGAAAGTTCAGTTGGCAGCATGGTTGTTGAAAGAGGAAGCTGCATTTTGGTGGGAAATCACCAACGCTACCAGGCCAGTTGAGAATTGGGCAGACTTTAGAGAGAGATTTGGGCTTAAATTCTTATCGTCAGCAGAGGAGAACCTTCAGATGGAGAGGTTCCTAGCTCTCAAGCAAGGGGATATGTCTGTGAGGGAGTACGTGAATAAGTTTAATCAGCTTGCTCAGTTCGGTTTGGATTTGGTCAACGCAGCCCAGAAAAAGGCTGTACGCTTTGCTCGAAGATTGAACGAGCCACTACACAGCTTGGCCCTAACTCATATACCCATGGGGGCGACCTTTGAAAGCTTGGTGGATGTGGCTCTACTTCATGAGGGAGACAAGAATAGCAAGAAGGAGGTTAAGCCTAACGAGACTCAGAATAAGAAAGCTGACTTCAAGAAGGGGAACAACAAGAATAACAAGGGCAACAACAAACCACGTGAGACGAGGAAGTGCAACTTCTGTGGTATTACTGGACATCTAGCTAAAGACTATAGAAAGAAGAAGAGGAAGTTGGGTGAATGCTTTCATTATGGAGATACTGGACACATCAGCAAGGATTGCCCTAAGAAGCAAGGGCAGGGGCAAGGGCAGACCCAGCAAGCAGGACCTTCTGGAGGGCAGTTGCATGCTCTCAACACCACTCCAGCTCTTGACCGAGGTAGTAATATTTCCATAGAAAGCCTTGTTTACATTTCTAACTTTCCTATTCGAACCTTTTTTGACTCTGGTGCATCGCATACTTTTATTTCCTCTGATATTGTTGAAAATCTGCACCTAACTACTAGTCTGGTTAAGGATCCCGTTATAGTTTCAAATCCAATTGGGGGCTCCGCCCATTTATCTATAATGTGTGTGGATTTGAGGATCTCTATCTTAAGCATAGAATTCACGTGTAATGCTTATGTTCTCGGATTCATGGGATACGGTTTGATCCTAGGGATAGATTGGCTGTCCGATTATGGAGCCATTCTTGATTGTGATCGAAGGGTAGTGAGGCTCATGACTCGCCTTGGCAATACCCTTGAAATTTCTTGTAACCCAAAGGGTCCGGTCATGTTGTGTTATCTTGAATCCCTTGACTCGTCCAACGATTATTTGCAATCTGTAAGAGTGGTATGAGAATATCCAGATATCTTTGATGAAGTGAGGGGATTACCTCCTAAACGCGAGATAGAGTTCTGAATTTATCTTGTTGATAATGCCAAGCTAGTTTCATTGCCCGTTAGACACATGGCCCCGCGAGAAAGAAGATAGCTCAGTAAACAAGTTAATGAGTTGCTTGAGAAAAATTTCATAAGGCGAAGAATTTCTGAATGGGGTGCTCCGGTGGTATTCGCAACTAAGGCGGATGGATCGCTTCGTCTATGCATAGATTATCGTGAGTTAAACAAGCTGACAAAGAAGAATAGGCACCATGTGACGGCCAGCCCCGCACCAGACTGCATTTCCTTCGAGAGTGCGCTGTACACATGCCCGACTAGCACGGGACGGTCGTCAGAAGAAAGGAAAGAAGGGAATTAGTTAAACGAGGAACCTGTAGAATGTCTCACAGTGCATGGAATAAAATATAATGATAATATACTTGACATAAACAGTTGAGACAGTGCATAAGTTGATAGCTAAAATCAACATCAATCATCAGAGCAGCGGAAATCCAAGTACAGCTTATTACAATTTTCCAAATTTACTGTCTCTAAACAAAAGAAAGCTAAAGTAGAAAATGCACCACCAATGCCCAAGCAGTGATCTTCAACAACACAGGAAGAATATTATATATATATATATTACGTGGAAGCCTCCTGCTTGTCTCCGGATCATCTACCCGTGCATCACCAGCTAACCTGTCTCTAGTCTGCTCGTGTGAGCACCCAGAGTAATAAGAGGAGACATAAAACTCTGGGTCAGACATAAAGCCTGGTATGAGCGATAAGCATCTAAACAGAATAATAACAGGTATACTAAACCATACCTGAACCTGGACCTGCAACCAAAGAGTTAGTACCACATACCGTACAATACTCTAAGGTACCATAATAAATAGTGTAAGAGTACGGGGGTGGGGTGTGCATGTCAATATGATAACAAACAAACCATCCATAGCAACCATCCTCACATCTCTCACTCGGTGCGCAAAGCATACGACATCTACCACCTTGGAACACTAGACAAATTGAGGTAACGACGAATCCCGACTTGTAGAAACCCTGCTGTGACCAAGCTAAACATATGGAGTCATGACCAAACGTTTCAATGACCCATTTCATTGGTCGTAGCCCTTGGTTCTACCAATGCCATAATGGCCCTGAATCCGCCTCCGTAACCCCTACCATAGTGGTCCAAAGCTATAGACATCGATAACCCCTTAGCAAGCGTCCCGCGGCAAAGCCCAACCATGAAGCGAACTCGTTGATTCCCATCTGGATCTTGAGCTCTAACTTCTCATTTGGACTTCCTTTACATCTCGGGTTTGGTCGAATTGGAGTGAGTCTTCAGAAGAGTTGTCGCGCAGTAACAGTCCTAGAATTCGGTTCGGTTCGGTAGTCATTACCCTCGTCGGTTCGGTTCGGTCTTCCTTCCTTGTCATCTTTCCATTCGGTTCGGGTCGGGTACTCCACTTCGGATCGGGTCGATGTCCTCCTCCGGGTCGGGTCGGGTTGCTGTCTTCCTTCCAGTTCATGCTCCTTCTCCAATCAGCTTCCTCATTTTCCATCTACTCCGATCCGATCCGATCCCTTCGCCTTACTCCAGTCGTAGCCTTCCATTCTTAAGTCGATCTGATCTGGTCTCCATTATTCTTCCGATCCGATCCCCTTGTCCACTCCAACTCTAAGTAAACAGCCTTCCTTTTTGCCGAGTCTCTTATGTGCTAAACTCCAGTTCGGGTCGGGTTTTCTTGCCCAGTTCACATATCCGATCCGAGCCCTCATCCGATCCGATCCGAAGCCCTGCACAACTTTCTGCAACTTTTCCAGCAACTTGTTTACGCCATTCGACGACGTTTACGACGAATCTAACTATACTAATCAATCACAAATCATGTCAAACAGTCATAACAACATAGCAAACTAACCACAAACACCAAAACAATGAATTTACATGTCAAAATGGATCAAATATGCCCAAAATCCCTTATTTTCCCTTAAGCATGTTTAAGTAAATCTAATCATAGGGTTAACAAAAATTAATCAAATCGAACCAAATTTCTAACAGAGGCATAAAATATTATTTAAGAATTTCTAAACATTTTTCTAGAATTTATTAGTGTATAAATTCGCTAATCTTCACTAATCACCCTTAATCATTGTAATTAGTGCAAAACTATGCAAATCACTCACCTTGGCCACAAAATAAAACACCAAATATGAAATACTCTCTGTTTGGGTCGAATTCCAATGTATAGCAGCAGCTCCAACCTTGCTTTGTTGCTATTTGGCCTTGCTTTGATGTAGTTTAGGCTTAATCTTCACTAAAAATGTGTTTTGGAGTGGTTTTAGAGAATGGAAGCCATTACTAGGGTCTCAAGAAGGTTTGTGGCGGCTCAAAACTGAAATGGAAGTGAATTTCTAACCCTAATCAGTCCTCCTATACCTCTAAACCCGAAATTCCCCTCTGGGCCTAGCTGCTAATCACCCGGTTAAGCCCAATTAAGCTGTTTTTCACCATCTGAAACTTGTTTCAGCCATATCTCCCAAACAGTGAGTCAGTTTGGCTAGTGTGACCAATCTACGGAATTGTAAACCATCATCCGGAGCCAATGGAAGTGGTTTCAAGTCAAAATTCCTTTCCAGTCAAAAGTTATGGCCAAAACAGTGCCAACTAGGGGTAAAATGGTCATTTAAAAATCGGGAAAAATCATGAACATGGGAAATGACCCCAATAGTCGTCTCCCAAAGTTACATGATCATACGACTTCATATGTGAAAGAAATAAATATCCTACGATCATATGATGCGTAGAATACGGGTCGTTACACTCTCCCCCCTTAAGAAATTTCGTCCTCGAAATTCCTTAACCCAAAACATACAAAGGATCTCGCATGCCTAACAACCACATACAACAATCAAACATGCAAAACAAACAAACAAGCCTATCCTAGCATGCGGAAAACTAAATCGAAGTCAAAATCTTACCAAGCAAGGAGTTCTGGGTATGTCTTCCTAATGTTCTCCTCTGTCTCCCAAGTACAATCATTCTCGTCCTCGCCCCACTGAACCTTGACTAGCTTCACCGCCTTCTTTCGAAGTTGCTTCATGTAGTGCTCGACAATACGGGCCGGCTTGCGGTTCCCAACCGCCTCGGGTTCTACTTCGAAGTCCTCCAACTGATCAGGTGAAATAGTCATATCCGGGTCGTGAACGAACTTCCTTAGTTGGGAAACATGAAATATGTTGTGAACTCCCGCCATCTTCTCTGGTAAGTCAATTTTATATGCCAAATTCCCGACTAGTTCAAGAACAGGGAATGGGCCAACAAATCTTGGTGCCAACTTGCCTCTCCTGCCAAATCGTATTACGCTCTTTAACGGAGAAATTTTGACAAACACCAAGTCACCAACGGAGAATTTCAAGTCTCTTCTCCTCTTATCAGCATAACTCTTCTGCCTATCTTGGGCAGCCTTTATTCGTTGTTGAATGATCTTGATCTTATCTGAAGTTTCTCTCACCATATCTGGTCCAAGCATAAACTTCTCGCCAGTCTCTATCCAACATGATGGTGAGTTGCACGGTCTCCTGTACAAAGCTTCAAACGGAGCCATACCGATACTGGATTGGTAGCTATTATTATATGCAAACTCTACTAGATGCAAATGGTCATCCCATGATCCACCTAAATCCAATATACATGCTCTCAAGAGATCTTCCAAAATACGATTCACCCTCTCCGTCTGACCGTCGGTCTGAGGATGATATGCGGTACTGAGATGTAATTCTGACCCTAGAGCCTCTTCTAAGCTCTTCCAAAACCCACTAGTGAACAACGGGTCTCGGTCACTCACAATGCTTTTAGGTACTCCATGAAATCTCACTACCCACTTCATATACAATTCTGCTAACTTAGCTGCCGTTCTGGTCGATTTGACTGGTATAAATCTTGCACTCTTAGTCAATCGATCCACAATTACCCAAATGCTATCATGTCCGGATCAAGTCCTTGGTAAACCATCGACGAAATCCATCGAGACTTGCTCCCATTTCCATTCGGGAATTTCTAATGGCTGCAACAACCCACTAGGCTTCTTTTGCTCAGCTTTAACTAGCTGGCAATTCATGCATTTGGATATAAACCTCCCAATGTCTCTTTTCATCCCTTCCCAGTAGTAGGTCTGCTTCATGTCTCGATACATCTTGTTACCACCGGGGTGTATAGTCAATTTTGAGTGATGACATTCTCTAAGCACTTCATCTCTCAATCCATTGACATTGGGTACAACAAGCTTTCCATTCTTTCTAAGCCATCCATCTCGATCAAGCCCATACTTTTTCATCTCCTCATCGATACCCATCTCTAACTTGGAGATGATTTCCAATAGGTTAGGATCGTCCCTCTGACTAGAGCCGGTCCGCTCAATCAAAGTGGGTCTGATCGTCAAACTTGCTAACATTTCTGGATTCAATTCGCACTTTGGTCTGAAATCAAACCCCGCGATATACTCCAGTTGCTTCCATTCAAGGAACATAGCCCCTAAGCTGGCATGTCTTCTACTCAATGCATCAGCCACCGCATTGCCCTTTCCTAGTGTATATGCGATGTCGAAATCATAGGAAGCCAAGAATTCTAACCACCTTTGTTGCCGGAGATTTAGATCCTTCTGGGAGAAGAGATACTTCAACGACTTATGATCTGTAAACAGCTCAAATCTTTCTCTCAAGAAATAGTGTCTCCACATCTTTAACGCGAACACGATCGCTGCCAATTCCAAGTCATGGGTAGGGTATCTTTTCTCGTGCAGTTTCAATTGCCGACTTGCATAAGCTACAACCCTACCACCTTGCATCAATACATCACCCAGTCCGGTACCACATGCATCCGTGTATACCGTCATCTCTTCATTCCCCTTAGGAATGACTAACACTGGTGCGCTTGTCAACTTGTCCTTTAGACTCTTGAATGCATTCTCGCACCTTTCATCCCAGACAAAAGCTTGATTCTTCTTGGTCAATTGAGTCAAAGGTGCTGCTATCTTGGAGAAGTCCTGGATAAACTTACGATAATATCCCGCTAACCCCAAGAAGCTTCTTACATCTGTTGCATTCTTGGGCGTAGGCCAATCCTGTACCGTAGCCACCTTTGCAGGGTCCATGGCAATACCACTCTCGGAAACAACATGACCCAAGAATCTCACTTCCCTTCTCCAAAAATGACACTTAGAGAATTTCGCTTTCAATTGGTGTTTCCTCAACACCTCCATAACTATCCTCAAGTGTCCCTTGTGTTCCTCCTCTGTCCTTGAATAAACAAGGATATCATCCACGAACACAAGAACAAACTTATTCAACTGATCTCTGAATACTCAATTCATAAGATCCACAAAGTAGGCTGGTGCATTGGTCAACCCAAATGGCATGACCAACCACTCATAAAATCCAGACGGCGTCCTAAATGCCGTTTTCGGAACACCCTCATCCGCTACTCGAAGCTGATGAAATCCTGTCGCGAGGTCCAACTGGGAGAACACTCTTGCTCCTTCCAGTTGATCAAACAAATCATCTATCCACGGTAGAGGATACTTATTCTTCCTCGTTACCTTATTCAACTCGCGATAGTCCAGACACAAACGAAGAGAACCATCTGCCTTAAAGGCAAACACAACTGGTGCTCCCCACTCGGAGACACTCCTTCTAATAAATCCCTTCTTCAAAAGATTGCTGACTTGCACCCCGAGCTCTCACTGCTCCCTTGGTGCCATACGGCGAAGTGGCATCACTATAGGTCTGGCATCTTTCACTAAATCAATACAGAACTCAATCTCTCGGTGTGGTGGAAGCCCGGTCACCTCCTCGAAGACGTCCGGATACTGGCCAACCACGGGCACATCTGACAACTCATCCTGCAGGATGTTGAGGGAATTTACAAAACTAGCCATAACCCCATCACTAGGTAGACTACCAAACACTACCCTCCGCCCATCATCCGCCCTCACTGTCACCAAAAAGCCCTCACAGTCTACCACCACCCCGTATCTTTGGAGCCAATCGACTCCCAATATAATGCCATACCCAGTAAAGCCCAAAACAAAGCAATCACATACAAACATACATCCATGACTCAATAAGACCAAATTCCTGCAAATCATACTAAGGCTAGTCGAATCACCTATCGGGTTCATCACAACCAATGGTCTATCGACTATCTCGGGTTCCAGTCCCAACCTATCTACCAGGTCACTAGATATGAAGGAACGGGAAGCCCCAGTATCAAACAAAACTCAAACTGGTACATCATAAATAGAAAGCATACCTTGAATAACAACATTCTTTTTTTTCTCCGCCGCAGTTGGGGCATTCGACGAAGAAGGAACAGCATCAAGAGCATATGCTTTCACAATCTGCTTCTCCTTAAGCGGTTGCGGACACTTATCCTTCTGATGTCCCATTTGACCACAGTTGTAGCACTTCCTTTCCGCTGGCTTGGCCCGACATTCTTTAGCATAATGGCCCTTCTTTCCACAGCTGAAGCACTCAACATCCTTCTTGCTCTTTTTCTGGCCACCTTTAGATTGGTCCTGCTTCCTCTTATTCTGAGAGTTATTCTTGCCTCCACCACCTGCTTGCAGCTTTGGCCCTTCTGCAGATGCAGCCTCAGTCTTTGACTTAGGGTAAAGGCTCTCTGATCTCAAAGCTTTCCCCACGATCGATTCAAAAGTCTCATCGATGTGGTTGATAAGCCTTTCCCCCAAGTATCCATCCAAACCAGTAATGAACTTCTCATTCTTCTTTTCAGGAGTATCAATGAGAGACAGTCCATACTTAGACAAAGTGTCGAACTCAGCAATATAGTCAGAAATTGCCCTTCCATTCTGCTTGAGTTCCAAGAACCTCTTAAACAATACTGACTTATGGGCAGATGGAATGAACTTCTCGCTAAAGCGAGCCTTGAACAGATCCCAAGTAACCTGGTCCTCTAGAGTAGCTGTTCTAATGGCATTCCACCAATTCATCGCTCGCCCTTGCAGCTGACGAGACGCTAGCCTTCTCTTCATCGCATCCTCAAGACCCAAGTCATCGAAGATACGATCGCAGCTATCCATCCAATCTTGAACATCTGTGGCCGACTCTGTTCCGTGGAACGGCTTTCCACCAAGATTAGTGTAATCCTTGCACAACTTGGCGAAATCGACCCTAGGCGCCTGCACTACTAGGCCCACACCAACTCCGGGATTGGGAACTGCCCCTTGCACTTCTCTAAGCATGTCTCTCATGAGGTTAGTAAACATTGCCCTCATATCAGCGGCATTCCCTGGGTTGGTCCCTCTACCAGCACCCCTCGTGTCTCGGCTCATCGTCAATCTGAAAAAGGAAACGATTAACGACCCCATAGTGGTGCTAGTGCAGTGCGACTTCATTCTTATACTACTATTAGTATATACATACATAGCTTTTTAAAACCAAAGTAATCACAAATACGCTCTCTCATATACGTACTATCTCTCCTTGGTGTCTTTCCCTAGGTTAACTACGCAACCTAGAGCTCTGATACCAAGTGTGACGGCCAGCCCCGCACCAGCCTGCATTTCCTCCGAGAGTGCGCTGTACACATGCCCGACTAGCACGGGACGGTCGTCAGAAGAAAGGAAAGAAGTGAATTAGTTAAACGGGGAACCTGTAGAATGTCTCATAGCGCATGGAATAAAATATAATGATAATATACTTGACATAAACAGGTGAGACAGTGCATAAGCTGATAGCTAAAATCAACATCAATTATCAGAGCAGCAGAAATCCAAGTACAGCTCATTACAATTTTCCAAATTTACTGTCTCTAAACAAAAGAAAGATAAAGTAGAAGATGCACCACCAATGCCCAAGCAGTGATCTTCAACAACACAGGGAGAATACTATATATATATTACGTGGAAGCCTCCTGCTCGTCTCCAGATCATCTACCCGTGCATCACCAGCTAACCTGTCTCTAGTCTGCTCGTGTGAGCATCCAGAGTAATAAGAGGAGACATAAAACTCTGGGTCAGACATAAAGCCTGGTATGAGCGATAAGCATCTAAACAGAATAATAACAGGTATACTAAACCATACCTGAACCTGGACCTGCAACCAAAGAGTTAGTACCACATACCGTACAATACTCTAAGGTGCCATAATAAATAGTGTAAGAGTACGGGGGTGGGGTGTGCATGTCAATATGATAACAAACAAACCATCCATAGCAACCATCCTCACATCTCTCACTCGGTGCGCAAAGCATACGACATCTACCACCTTGGAACACTAGACAAATTGAGGTAACGACGAATCCCGACTTGTAGAAACCCTGCTGTGACCAAGCTAAACATATGGAGTCATGACCAAACGTTTCAATGACCCATTTCATTGGTCGTAGCCCTTGGTTCTACCAATGCCATAATGGCCCTGAATCCGCCTCCGTACCCCCTACCATAGTGGTCCAAAGCTATAGACATCGATAACCCTTAGCACGCGTCCCGCGGCAAAGCCCAACCATGAAGCGATGTCGTTGATTCCCATCTGGATCTTGAGTTCTAACTTCTCATTTGGACTTCCTTTGCATCTCGGGTTTGGTCGAATTGGAGTGGATCTTCAGAAGAGTTGTCGTGCAGTAACAGTCCTAGAATTCGGTTCGGTTCGGTAGTCATTACCCTCGTCGGTTCGGTTCGGTCTTCCTTCCTTGTCATCTTTCCATTCGGTTCGGGTCGGGTACTCCACTTCGGATCGGGTCGGTGTCCTCCTCCGGGTCGGGTCGGGTTGCTGTCTTCCTTCCAGTTCATGCTCCTTCTCCAATCAGCTTCCTCATTTTCCATCTACTCCGATCCGATCCGATCCGATCCCTTCGCCTTACTCCAGTCGTAGCCTTCCATTCTTAAGTCGATCTGATCTGGTCTCCATTATTCTTCCGATCCGATCCCCTTGTCCACTCCAACTCTAAGTAAACAGCCTTCCTTTTTGCCGAGTCTCTTATGTGCTAAACTCCAGTTCGGGTCGGGTTTTCTTGCCCAGTTCACATATCCGATCCGAGCCCTCATCCGATCCGATCCGAAGCCCAGCACAACTTTCTGCAACTTTTCCAGCAACTTGTTTATGCCATTCGACGACGTTTACGACGAATCTAACTATACTAATCAATCACAAATCATGTCAAACAATCATAACAACATAGCAAACTAACCACAAACACCAAAACAATGAATTTACATGTCAAAATGGATCAAATATGCCAAAATCCCTTATTTTCCCTTAAGCATGTTTAAGTAAATCTAATCATAGGGTTAACAAAACTTAATCAAATCGAACCAAATTTCTAACAGAGGCATATAATATTATTTAAGAATTTCTAAACATTTTTCCAGAATTTATTAGTGTATAAATTCGCTAATCTTCACTAATCACCCTTAATCACTGTAATTAGTGCAAAACTATGCAAATCACTCACCTTGGCCACAAAATAAAACACCAAATCTGAAATACTCTCTGTTTGGGTTGAATTCCAATGTATAGCAGCAGCTCCAACCTTGCTTTGTTGCTATTTGGCCTTGCTTTGATGTAGTTTAGGCTTAATCTTCACTAAAAATGTGTTTTGGAGTGGTTTTAGAGGATGGAAGCCATTACTAGGGTCTCAAGAAGGTTTATGGTGGCTCAAAACTGAAATGGAAGTGAATTTCTAACCCTAATCAGTCCTCCTATACCTCTAAATCCGAAATTCCCCTCTGGGCCTAGCTGCTAATCACCCGGTTAAGCCCAATTAAGCTGTTTTTCACCATCTGAAACTTGTTTCAACCCTATCTCCCAAACGGTGAGTCCGTTTGGCTAATGTGACCAATCTATGGAATTGTAAACCATCATCCGGAGCCAATGGAAGTGGTTTCAGGTCAAAATTCCTTTCCAGTCAAAAGTTATGGCCAAAACAGTGCAACTAGGGGTAAAATGGTCATTTAAAAATCAGGAAAAATCACGAACATGAGAAATGACCCCAGTAGTCGTCTCCCAAAGTTACATGATCATACGACTTAGTATGTGAAAGAAATAAATATCCTACGGTCCTATGATGCGTAGAATACGGGTCGTTACACTCCCACTACCAAGAATCGACGATTTGTTTGACCAGCTTGTGGGAGCATCTATTTTCTCTCAACTCGACCTAGCCACAGGATTCCATCAGCTTAGAGTGGCTGAGGATAGCCCAACTCACCAGGTCGACCTGGGGGTCGACCCTAGGGTCGACCTGCTAGGCCAGGTCGACTGGGAGTCAACCTGGGGGTCGACCTGCCCCAGGTCAGGTCGACTCTAGAGTCGACCTGGGGGTCGACCTCCCCGGTCGGGCCATTTTGGCCTGGTGCACCTGCTTGTGCTTAGCCGAATTCCTGAGCCTTGCCTTGTCACTAGGGCTAGGTGTCAGCTCCTGATTGGTCTCTCCTTCAAATGAATGGCTAATATTAATCCAAGCTCCATCGACGGTCCTAATCAATTCACAAACCCTATAAAAAGGACCTAAGACTCCACCTAATTCATACAAACAAAAATAAGAATGAGACCGTCATGCTGCTGAGGCAGAACTAGAAATAGCCGTCAAAATTGAGAGACGATTAGGAGACAATTCAAAAGCTTAAAGCAACAACAACTAAATCAAAACAATGCCTACAACAAAGGATAGCATCTCCAAATTCAGAATTCAGATTCCTGAATTGAAGATTCATCATACATTGTAAGTAGAGTGCTATTCCGATGTGAATAAATAATTGTGTTTAGATTTGTGTAAAATGAGAAATATGTTGTATATGACGTAGTTGTATACACAATTATATGATTTTTGTTTGATGATAACAACCGAATAAATTTTATTTTTGTGTTTGTTACTGTACTGTTATTCTATATCACAGACAGGAATATAGTATTTATATTTATATAAAATACTACTGGACAAGAATTAAATATTCAAACAGTATTTTATTAAATATAATATTCTATTTCAACAATCAAACAGTACAATTTTATAACTCCACTATTTGTATATTCTTCATATGATATTGTACTTGTATATAAACTGAATATGTTAAACAAATTTGTTTGAACATAATATATTTCAATCAAATTTGTTTATTACAAATATCGGTACAATTTTTCTCATTTTTGTACATTTGTTCCTCACTACAACTCTCATCACTCTAGTATACAGTCATTGCCTCACTACTGCATTTCACTCATTCACATTGCAATTATGGCACATAAAAAAAAAGGAACAAAAAGTTTAGCAACAGATTTTTCTTTGGTAAACATTTTCTTTTCTTGTAAATCATGTAAGATCACAGCAGTGCATTCATATGAATTGCAAGGAAGCATTTGATCATGCAAGGAAACTTCAATCTGTTTAGATTTTTTTTTTGGTAGAATGCATATCTGGCATGAATGTGTATTTGGGATGAATGCATATTTAGCATGAATGCATCATATTTAATCTTGCAAAGAAACTCCAAAAATGACACATATCTTTTAAGCATGAAAGAAATCAAGTGCTAAATCAATACTCAAGTTATTTCAGGAAATATGTATGCAAAGAAGGAATGCATTCAAGGAATTCATTTTGGAAAATTGGCAATCTTTTATTTGTTTCAAAAAAAAAAAAAAAATCGAACAAGGCAACAAAGTACAAACTTGGGCAAGAAAGAATCTATTTTTATTTGCAGAAACTAAACATGAGGCATCAGTGCATTGAAGTATTTTTTTTGGCAAGAGTTTAAAGCATTTCCATAAATCAACAAATCACGCATTCAGCATGCACAGTTTTGGGCAAGAGAAACGTCAACATGAAGATGGCACAAATGTGATGTTGCAGCTTTCAAGTACTAGCTCGAAGAAATGGTGAAAAAACTGGAATTCAACATGCATGAAATGTCAGGGGAGTTTTTTTAATACATTCAATCGAATAACATTTCTAGAAATAAATAATGTCATGAATGCAAGCATATATTCTTATTTTAAAAACATTTTTAGAAATGAATATTCAATCAGTGATGACAAAGCAGTGAATGGAATCTTTAGCATGGAAAGTTTTTTTTTTCATTTCAACACCAAATTGGAGAAGCAAAAGGGTGCAAGTTCTTGGCAAGTATAAAATCAAGGAGGACCACAAACTCAAGTTTTCAATGCAAATATTTATTCCATAAAACGTTTCCAGAAACTCATATTTTGCAAGTTACAGGAGCTAATCAAGCAACAATTTATTGGCAAGTTTTCAAGGTGTTCAAAATCAACATGCAGGTGTTTTTCAATTCGGAGCCAAGAAAAACAATTGAATGATTTCCTGAAATCATGTTCAAGATATGATTATTTATTTCAAGGGGCCACAAATAAGATTCATTCATGGTCTACGTTTTTGGCAACAATTTTCAAAGGGGCAAAAATTTACTTCTAGACTTCTCGGCCAATTTAATCAAGGCAGCAATTCAAAAATCAGCTGATGCATGATGCTTTGACTGCAATTGAATGTCCATAGTAAAAGACAAATAATAGAAGAGGCATCCAAGAAATGGTGCAGGAATTATTTTAAAGCAGCACATAAATGAATGGAAAGTATTTAAATGTGCATTTGTGGCATTAAATATTTTTGGCAATTGTTTTTTTTTGTTGTTCTCAAAATTCAAAGAGGGACAAAAATTGACCAGGCAAGAAAGGATCTTTATTGATTCCAGAAATATGCAAGCACCATGAAAACAATTTGAATAGTTTCCTGAATTCAACAAATCATACATGGCATTCAATCGACAGCAGACAATTCATTCAATGCCATGAAGCAAAGGGGGAAGTATCACACAAATATCATTTTCAATTCAAGGCAACAAATAAAAGTCCATGCACAATCAGAGCAAATCATTTTTTGTGAAATCAGAGGGGCTTAAGGTCTTCTATAACCTTACATAAGCACACACAAACCAACATGGGCAGACATCAAAAACCAGAGCAAAATTGAAAAATCAAATTCAGATAAACTCATAAAACTACTTCATTATTTTCGATCGCCAAAGAGTGGCCAAATCAATCGACCAAGGAGCATCAACTAATCGGGGCATCAGAGTATAATTCAGAGCCAACCTTTTAGAAGTCAAATTGATTTGGGGCAAAACCCCATTTCCCATTTCTCAGCCGCCATCAACAAAGAGGAGACCAAGTTTTTTAATGACAAAGCAAAGTGGCAGGCTTATATTACTTTAGACAAAGGGGGTTTTATTGGTTGTATTGTATTTTCATTTTTTTATTTGTAAACCATTCTGAACAGTTGCTAGAGTCTGTAAAATTCTAGGGGATTCAGTTAGGGGTTAACTGACAGTTTCTAGAGTCTGTAAAATTCTAGGGGAATCCAGTTAGGGTGTTAACTGGCAGTTTACTAGCGTCTGTAAAACTAGGGGAAATCTGGTCTAGGGGATATAGACCAGTCTATAGTTTGAGCGTAGGGTTAGAATAGGAGCGAGGGGTTCGCAAGTTTACATGGTCTTGTAAGCGGGATCTGTTCTATCACCTAGTAGAAACTTTAGGAATGCAGCAGTAGGCAGAGTCTTGCCGAAGCTGGGTATATCTGTGTGTGATTTATTTTTTGCACTTTTATTTCTGCTGCATTCTGTGATCTGTTTATTATTTTAATATCCTGTCAGTTTTTCAATTCAGTTTAAAAACCGTGATAAATCCTATTCACCCCCCCTCTAGGGTTAATCTAGATCCAACAAGTGGTATCAGAGCAGGTATTTTCTGTTAACTCTAGAGAAATGATAATCCCTAGTTGTCAGCCTTCTGAGAGTCAGTCCAATCGTATTCTAGTTATTTTTAATGGTACAGATTTTCTAATTTGGAAATCAGAAATGGAATCCTATTTAAAATCTGTTAATTCTGAATATTGGAATGTTATTGAAAATGTGGGTGACATGTTAGATAAGAAGAATAAAATTACCAATGCTCGTGTTATGCACATTCTCTATTCTTTTCTTAATAATAATCAGCTTATTCTCATATCTCACTGTTTAACTGCGCAGGATATTTGGATTACTCTCAATGCAAAGTATGGACGAAATGAAGACAACTGCTCAAAACCCTAGAATGACAACTCAAATTCAGATCTTTGCTTAACAGGCCATGTAAATGAAACTTCGGATGGATCAGATGATGGAGAATCAACAAATGCTGTAACAGAAAATTTCACATATGAAGATCTGGTTTACATGTGTCTTGATTTAACGAAATCTATTGATAAACTCCAAGTGAAAAATAAGTCTCTGAAATCTAAGAATTTTGAATTGACCAGCAAAATTGATGATTTGGGATCACAACTTGAATATGTTAAAAATTCTTCAAATTCTGTTTGCAAAAATTGTTTGAAATTGAAAACCAATCTTGTTCATCTCAATAAAAATATTCAAAAGTTTGAATATGAAATTCTGATCTTAAATGAGAACAAGACTGAGTTATCAAATTTGAATAACCTTCTGCAAAAGGAATTTGAAAATTTTAAAACAGATATAAATTCCAAATTTGAAATTGCTGAAAAGGAGAACTTGTTGAAATCAAATTTGATTTTAGAAGAACTTGAAAATGAGATTGAAAAATCCAAGAAATCTGAGTCTGAAAAACAAAAACGATTTGAATCTGAAATCATGGAATCTCAAGCCAGAATTAAAATTCTTAAAGATGAAAATTTGGTTTTAAAATCCGATTTTAAAAGATGTAAGATCACTAAAAATCATTGTTTGGATTTAATGAAAGAGAATCGTGATCTTAAAACTAAAATTCAACAACTTGAGTCAACTTTGATTAAATTTTCTAACGGTGAAAAATCTCTGAATATGCTGTTGAAAAATCAATTTTCATCTTGTAATAAAAGTGGTCTCGGCTTTGAGAAAAATAACGTTTTTGAAAATCAGAACTCAAATGATTTTAAAAATCCTTTAAACTGCTTTGGAAAGAATCGATATGAAAATTCAAACTCTAATAATAGCAAAGGATTTTTGAATCATAAACATGATGTGAATTGGTTTATAATAATCCATTTGAACAATCCTGGATCCCAAAAAGGAATAAAACAAAATTTGTTAAATTCAAACAGATCTGGGTTCCTAAAGGTACAAAGGTGAATTCAGATGGGTTGTTGTATAAACAAGTCTGGGAACCAAAATATGTGAATAAAACTGTGAGTGGTTTTACAAACTTTGTTAGACCACTCGATTCTCTAAACTGTTAGGTACCAGTGGAGGCTGAGGAACTGCCATGTGAAATCACGCTGGTTTATACTTCTGTATCATTCGCAGTTCCTCCATCCAGGATTTGTTGAGTTAGAGATTTATTTACTCACGTCAATTTCAGGTATAACCTCTAAACTCAACCTTTGTAAATATTTTTCTTTTTCTTTGTGTATTCCTCCTTCTACCCCTTCTATTTATTTTCTTTATCTCATCTGTTTATCGTTCTTTGTCTGTTTGATTTATCACTGTCATATCATTGTAAAAAAAAAGGTTGTGCTTTCTTAAACTTCCAGTTGCAGAATTCACGATTTTCTGGAAATTCGCTTTATTTGAATAGAATTCCGATGTGTTAATTATTTCCAGATCTTGATTTTAATCTTGTAAATATATGTAATTGTTTTGAAGTTTATTTTCTAATTTTTGAATTCATAACAATGTTGATGCATTCTTGTCATATCTTGAACATTGTTAATTTGAATTCTAATTTTTTTTTGAAGATCTGAAAGTTTAATGGAATTTCACACACCGCTGCTGTTTTGAGTTTCTTCCAATTCATTTTGGAAACGCTTAAAATATTATACTCATTATAGTACACTCTGTTATTTATCAGTTGTGATAATTTTAGAAATTTTCAGATTGGCTTGGATATTTTGAATTGTCATGAATTACAGTGATACATCTAGAAAATCATCTTATATTCATGATCATTTTATGGCTGAAATCTATTTGTTTTAAATCATCTGAAATACTTGATATTCTGAATCTCACATACCTCTTAAATTTGAAATTATCAATATTGTGTGACTGATTCATTATATCTCGAAACTTGACATTGATTCAAGTGATTTCAAATAAATTATTTTTTATTTTCTGGACCATGAATATCTCTTAAATTTGATGTAAATGATCTGAAATTACTCATGTGCCTATCAGAAATTGTTTTGAAAAAAATTCCTTGAAAAATTTGGGTCTTGAAATTTATTGGTATTTCATGGTTATTTGATTTAAATATCTGTTTGTTTAAAATCATTTGAAATTATTGATTTACTGAATCACACACATATCTTGAATGTGAAACTAATAATTTGGTGTGATCGATTCATTGAATCTAGAGTTTTTCATATTCCTCAAATGATTTCAAATAAACGGTATTTCTAATCTTGGATCATGAATGATCTTATGTGACCATCCTCTGACAAGTCTGCTATGAGATTGTTTTCTGTGCTGCTCTGATACTGTTTTCAAATAACTGCCTGCTTTAATCTGACTGCTGCTCTGATAATTGTGCCAAATTTGTAATCGTGTCTATTTGGGCTTTGTGTTTGAAATTTCTTTAATCTAGGATGTGATTAAAATCCTCGAGAAGGAGACTACAAGTGGTATCAGCTTTTTCATCCATCTGTTTTTGAATTTTCACCTTGTATAGACACCATATACATTTTTTCCCCTTGTATAAATCTGTATAAATTCCTCTTGTAATTGATTTTCAATTTTAAAATTATGTATTGATTATTCATTCAGAAATTGAAATCAATATCCAAATTGAACTATATATATAATTCATCAAAATTAGTATCAGATTTTGAAATTGTGATGAATTGTGATTACAGTATATTTTCACAACAAGAGGAGATGTTATTTTGATTTTCATGATGGTTGAACGTTTATTATAATATCTTTGAACTGGCAATTATTTCACGACCATCTTCATTACCTATCATCCTTCTGCCATCCATGATAATTTTATATTAATGTGGAGAGTTTAATTTAAAAAAAAATCATCGTAAATAAACAATGAAAATATTTATGATAGAAATTGGACTATGTTATTTTTTTTAAGAATTGGCGACAATTGAAATTTTTCAATGATCCCAGCACAATCGAGCATATTTCATAATATAAGTAATTTAGAAATTTATTTCACAGTCCATTTCTGTACTTACCACATTTCTGTCATTCATATTGGTTGTATATACTGAGGAGTTTTTCTATTTAAAGCAAATGATAAAATATATAATTAATATATAAGTGTGTCTCTAACATCATTTAAAAATCCAAGCTCTGGTCATGCATGGTTAAGAGACAACTTATAATTTAAGCTACGACTGACCTCATTTAAAAATCCAAGCTCTGATTATGCGTGGTCAGTGTGCTCTTAAATAAAAGATAAAAAGAAAAAGGAAATAATGCGCTATAAAGTAAAATTAATATGAAATTCTCCTTGGTATTTATAAAAACCAGCCTATCAATCCATGTTCTAATCTGTGAAATGTGTTAGTATCTTATGAAGTATTATGATTTGTTGATTGATAGTGATTGGGATTTGAGATTATTCGATTTTGTCACTTAAGTTGAAATTATAATTATAGTCCAAATCAATCACTGTTTTTGTGCCTCATTTTTATAAAAATTCTTTGGAAAATAATTGGAGCTCTTTTTTCAAACTCTCCCCATTTTATATAAAATTCATCGTAAATCTGTCATTCTCTACAATGTGAAATATGCCACTTGTTCTTAGAATATTATGATTTTTGTTTGACTGATTGTGATTTATGATGACCGTTCTTTCTCCTAAGCTAAAATTATATCTTTAGTCATTTTTCATCTGTATTTTAAACTCTGAATCCTTTTGATGTTAACAAAAGGGGGAGAATAGGTTGGGATTTTGATTAAAGAATGAATATTTTATAAATATTTTATTTTTGAAAATTCATTATTATTCATTCATTTCATTCATGCACAGTTATAGGGGGAGCTAATAAATAGGGGGAGTTCAATATTCATTGTCAAACACATTTATTATGCTCAAAATCTTTTATTTGTTTGTCATCATCAAAAGGGGGAGATTGTTATATATGATGTAGTTGTATACACAATTATATGATTTTTGTTTGATGATAACAACCAAATAAATTTTATTTTTGTGTTTGTTACTGTACTGTTATTCTATATCACAGACAGGAATATAGTATTTATATTTATATAAGATACTACTGGACAAGAATTAAATATTCAAACAGTATTTTATTAAATATAATATTCTATTTCAACAATCAAACAGTACAATTTTATAACTCCACTATTTGTATATTCTTCATATGATATTGTACTTGTATATAAACTGAATATGTTAAACAAATTTGTTTGAACATAATATATTTCAGTCAAATTTGTTTATTACAAATATCGGTACAATTTTTCTCATTTTTGTACATTTGTTCCTCACTACAACTCTCATCACTCTAGTATACAGTCATTGCCTCACTACTGCATTTCACTCATTCACATTGCAATTATGGCACATAAAAAAAAGGAACAAAAAGTTTAGCAACAAATTTTTCTTTGGAAAACATTTTCTTTTCTTGTCAATCATGCAAGATCACAGCAGTGCATTCATATGAATTGCAAGGAAGCATTTGATCATGCAAGGAAACTTCAATCTGTTTAGATATTTTTTTTTGGTAGAATGCATATCTGGCATGAATGTGTATTTGGGATGAATGCATATTTAGCATGAATGCATCATATTTAATCTTGCAAAGAAACTCCAAAAATGACACACATCTTTTTAGCATGAAAGAAATCAAGTGCTAAATCAATACTCAAGTTATTTCAGGAAATATGTATGCAAAGAAGGAATGCATTCAAGGAATTCATTTTGGAAAATTGGCAATCTTTTATTTGTTTCAAAAAAAAAAAAATTCGAACAAGGCAACAAAGTACAAATTTGGGTAAGAAAGAATCTATTTTTATTTGCAGAAACTAAACATGAGGCATCAGTGCATTGAAGAATTTTTTTTGGCAAGAGTTTAAAGCATTTCCATAAATCAACAAATCACGCATTCAGCATGCACAGTTTTGGGCAAGAGAAACGTCAACATGAAGATGGCACAAATGTGATGTTGCAGCTTTCAAGTACTAGCTCAAAGAAATGGTGACAAAACTGGATTTCAACATGCATGAAATGCCAGGGGAGTTTTTTTTAATACATTCAATCGAATAACATTTCTAGAAATAAATAATATCATGAATGCACGCATATATTCTTATTTTAAAAACATTTCCAGAAATGAATATTCAATCAGTGATGACAAAGCAGTGAATGGAATCTTTAGCATGGAAAGTTTTTTTTTTCGTTTCAACACCAAATTGGAGAAGCAAAAGGGTGCAAGTTCTTGGCAAGTATAAAATCAAGGAGGACCACAAACTCAAGTTTTCAATGCAAATATTTATTCCATAAAACGTTTCCAGAAACTCATATTTTGCAAGTTACAGGAGCTAATCAAGCAACAATTTATTGGCAAGTTTTCAAGATGTTCAAAATCAACATGCAGGTGATTTTCAATTCGGGGCCAAGAAAAACATTTGAACGATTTCCTGAAATCATGTTCAAGATATGATTATTTATTTCAAGGGGCCACAAATAAGATTCATTCATGGTCTACGTTTTTGGCAATAATTTTCAAAGGGGCAAAAATTTACTTCTAGACTTCTCGGCCAATTTAATCAAGGCAGCAATTCAAAAATCAACTGATGCGTGATGCTTTGACTGCAATTGAATGTCCATAGCAAAAGACAAATAATAGAAGAGGCATGCAAGAAATGGTGCAGGAATTATTTTAAAGCAGCACATAAATGAATGGAAAGTATTTAAATGTGCATTTGTGGCATTACATATTTTTGGCAATTGTTTTTTTTGTTGTACTCAAAATTCAAAGAGGGACAAAAATTGACCAAGCAAGAAAGGATCTTTATTGATTCCAGAAATATGCAAGCACCATGAAAACAATTTGAATAGTTTCCTGAATTCAACAAATCATACATGGCATTCACTCGACAGTATACAATTCATTCAATGCCATGAAGCAAAGGGGGAAGTATCACGCAAATATCATTTTCAATTCAAGGCAACAAATAAAAGTCCATGCACAATCAGAGCAAATCATTTTTTGTGAAATCAGAGGGGATTAAGGTCTTTTATAACCTTACATAAGCACACACAAATCAACATGGGCAAACATCAAAAACCAGAGCAAAATTGAAAAATCAAATTCATATAAACTCACAAAATTGCTTCATTATTTTCGATCGCCAAAGAGTTGCCAAATCAATCGACCAAGGAGCATCAACTAATCGGGGCATCAGAGTATAATTCAGAGCCAACCTTTTTGAAGTCAAATTGATTTGGGGCAAAACCCTATTTCCCATTTCTCAGTCGCCATCAACAAAGAGGAGACCAAGTTTTTTAATGACAAAGCAAAGTGGCAGGCTTATATTACTTTAGACAAAGGGGGTTTTATTGGTTGTATTGTATTTTCATTTTTTTTTTGTAAACCATTCTGAACAGTTGCTAGAGTCTGTAAAATTCTAGGGGATTCAGTTAGGGGTTAACTGACAGTTTCTAGAGTCTGTAAAATTCTAGGGGAATCCAGTTAGGGTGTTAACTGGCAGTTTACTAGCGTCTGTAAAACTAGGGGAAATCTGGTCTACAGGATATAGACCAATCTAGAGTTTTGAGCGTAGGGTTAGAATATGAGCGAGGGGTTCACAAGTTTACATGGTCTTGTAAGCGGGATCTGTTCTATCACCTAGTAGAAACTTAAGGAGTGTTGCAGTAGGCAGAGTCTTGTTGAAGCTGGGTATATCTGTGTGTGATTTATTTTCTGCACTTTTATTTCTGCTGCATTCTGTGATCTGTTTATTATTTTAATATCCTGTCAGTTTTTCAATTCAGTTTAAAAACTGTGATAAAGCCTGTTCACCCCCCTCTAGGGTTAATCTAGATCCAACAAAATAGAATTGTATTTGATTTATGGTGATAATAATTCATATTTGTATGTTGCTTTGATTCTAGACGATTTGGGATATTGTGGTATAACGATTGGATATTTGCAAGTATGTGATTCATGTTGAAAATTAACAACTACATGTTTGTGCTAGTTTA
Source organism: Allium sativum (assembly GCA_030737875.1). Classification (NCBI taxonomy): domain Eukaryota; kingdom Viridiplantae; phylum Streptophyta; class Magnoliopsida; order Asparagales; family Amaryllidaceae; genus Allium; species Allium sativum. The sequence continues at coordinate 413,064,395 of CM060924.1, read as the reverse complement.
TTTGAGATTCATGCAAGTATATGATTCACTATTATGCCAACATAATATATATTATAATCACTTTTAGTGTAGTTGGATCCATTTGGGTATTATGACTTATGTGAATGTATGTTGGAATTGGCATCCTGATTCAAGTGTAAAACCATACTTTTGTATTAGAGACAAAAGTAAGCATCTTTGTGAACTTGTGTTGACTCTATGAACATAACTAGACTATGTTTGGTGTTATGCCTAATTGGAAAACATGTTTTAGGCCTATATTGTTATCAAAATCATATGATAATATATGTGACACATAGCTAAGTTAGATTTACATTCCAATTGCAAGTTTGCATGAATAGATTATAAACCATGATTTCATGTTTTGGTATATTTATGCCATGATTATATGAATAGATCAAAAACCATGATTTCATGTTTAGGTATGTTTATGCCATGATTATATGAATAGATCAAAAACCATGATTTCATGTTTAGGTATGGTTATGCCATGATTATATGCTATTACAATGCAAGTTCATAAGTGCCAAATTTATGTTAATTAGTTCGCTATGTTGCAAGTTCATGCGTTCACACTCCCCTTTTTATGTTACTTAGAATATATAAACACCATGTTTTAAGCCTCCCCTTTTTCATGTGGCTAAGTTGGGTTTAAATGTAAAACCCAACATTTGTTATATTGTAGCGAACGTATAAAACGGGGGTAATGACGTTTGGGTTAAAATATAGAACACATGTTCTGGCATGTTTGACGCATGCCAACGACCTTGAAAAACAATTAAGTGGTGTAAATTAATTTTACCCAATAAAGATGAATTTGAATAATGGGCCGCAAATATTTACATATAAAAAGAAAAGAGACAAAATATGTAAATTTAGAAAATACGATGTGTTTAACCCGAGGTTGGATTGAGTTGTGATGTAAACCTGCCTGGAACCGCCCGGCTGTCCAGTAGTCACAACAATACCTATCCAATGTGGGTGGTTAAACGCAGAGCCTAATAAGGGCCCGAGGTTAGACTGAGTTGTGGCGTAAGACTGCCCGGACCCAACCGACAACAGGCAGCCACAACAATATCTATCTAATGTGAGAGGTCGAGGCTTTAATAAGACAATTAAGGCTGAGTCAGGATTGGTAGGATTAAGTAAATTGAATTAATACTTAATCAAAAATGGAACATGCTAAACTATACAGACTGATTGGGGGTTAGGTTTACAAAACACTTAACCAATTTAGCATGTTGGCTAGAAATAAAAAACCTAGTAGCAGGGGACCCTTTTCAGCAGTAACCCTACAAGGTGTATCAGGATACCCTGAACTAGGAAGGGTAGGGCACGCTTACCAGGCTGACTGTAAGAGGTCAATTCGATGGCGGTGGTGCAGCAGTGTAGGTTCTAACGGGGTGCGGGCGTGCACACACTCCGACGTAGAAAAATAAGGCACTGGGCACCAGTAGTATACCTGTGCATTCTAGAATTGTGCCGGGCCACCACCATGGGACTTGATACACCCCATGGTGGGACCAACATAGGTAACTACAACATCGGGGGCCGTAAGACACATGTAACTATGCGAGTAGGAGAGGATCATTAGAAACGGATCACTTCACCCTGATTATGGGTTGCCTGTTGGGAACTAGTTTATATGGATGCAGAGATTAATATGGGGTACGATAAGTGTATTCGACTCTAGACAACTTAACTTAGTTTATGGTGCTTTCCCATTTCCAGTTTATACTTATCATGCCCAGTTCTTTATTCATAGACTGAATAGTCCTAGACTTACTCAGGCTTTATGTCTGAGTCTACTTTTCTTTCGTCTTCTTTTCTTTTGTCCCCCCCAGGTCCACAGGGAGGGAATACCGCAGCTTGACCAGTTTTCACATCCAACTTGAAGAGAAAGAATGTATTGCTTGGATCTCTTTCGTTTTGGACTATGGCTTTGGATTGCAACTATGGGGACTTATGCAGTTTACTTTTGTTTTTATGCTTCTTTAAGTTATGAAATCAAGACAGTTATGAAAATGTAATGGTTTTTGGAAGTATTGTAAGACAATTATGACATGGTTTGCGTAACACGTATTTTGTTGAAATAAAAAAATTGCTGTTGTTTTCCGCTGTTCAAAAATATGTGTATTTATATCTGTCTTGTGTATCTGTGACTTATACTTATAAACCTCCACCAAAATTAGGGCATTCCCTTTGAGAGTGACCCTAACGGAGGTGGGGTGTTTCACTTGGTATCAGAGCATAGGTTTACAAGATAAGACAAAAAGTTTTGAAAAATTCATTTCCAAAAAGAAAAATTTAAAGAAGCATTTTTAAAGATAAAATGTTATTTTATTTTAAAAAGGCAAAGTCCCCCAAAGCCATAGGTACTATCTTTTATCCTTCATTTTGAATCTATCCTTTTTGTTTCAGCATGTCCGAAGAACTTAATTTGCCAGAGGGTATACCAATACCTGGTTGGTTCAGACGGTTCTTAGAAGCAAGGGCCAATCAGCCAGGTCTCACTGTTCCTCCTCCCCCAGCTACGGGAAATCATCCAGCTGCAGCAGCACCTCTTCCTCCACCCCCTCCGCGGGGTAATAATTTTGCTAAGATATGTAAAGATTTTAAAGCAATGGGAGGAAAGGACTTTCATGGAACCGAGTCCTTCGTGGCGGCCAGGAATTGGCTGAAGGAAACCGAGGACTTATTCGTCATCTTTGAGGTAGAAGATAGGCAGAAGGTACAACTGGCAGTATGGCTACTTAAAGGCGAGGCTTCCTACTGGTGGGAAGTCACCAATGCAGAAAGACCAGTGGAAACATGGGAGGACTTTAGGGCAAGATTTGAGGCTAAATTTCTCTCAGAAGCTGAAAGGAGTCTTCAGTTGGAAAAATTCTTATTTCTTAAGCAAGGGAATATGACAGTCAAAGAGTATGTTAATAAGTTCGATCAGCTGGCTAGGTTCGGACTGGACCTAGTCAACACCCCGCACAAGAAGGCTCTCCGCTTTGTCAAGGGATTAAATGAGCCATTACACAGTTTGGCCATGACCCATATACCCATGGGGGCTACGTATGAAAGGTTGGTGCAGATGGCATTGCTGAACGAAGAGGATAAGGGCAAGAAGAAGACAAAGGCAGAAAGCTCTCAAGGGAAGAAAGAGGGTTTACAGCCTAAGAAGATAGACTTTAAGAAGGGCGGGAAAGACAACAAAGAGAAGAGGAAGTGTAATTTCTGTGGCAAAGTGGGGGCACTTGGTGAAAGATTGCCGGAAAAAGAAGGCCAAGATGAATGGTGGGTGCTTTTCTAGCGGTGAAACAGGCAATATGGCTAAGGATTGCCCAAACAAACGAGGGCAGGGGCAGAGGGCTGGATCCACCTCAGGGGCACAGGTTCATGTGCTAGAAGTGCCACCTCTGCAACAGCGAGGTATAAATACTTCTGTAGAAAGTGTAGTTTATCTTTATGACCACCCAGTTCGCACTTTATTTGATTCTGGCGCATCACACTCCTTTATCTCGTCTGCTTTAGTAGAATCTCTGCACCTAGAAACTAGTATGGTAGAGGACCCCTTAATTGTTTCAAATCCAATTGGGGGCCCAGCTCATTTGTCTATGATCTGTGTGGGATTAAAAATTTCTATTCTAAGCATAGAATTTAAATTTAGTGCCTTTGTTTTGGGCTTCTCGGGATATGGTTTGATTTTGGGCATGGATTGGCTATCCAGTAATGGTGCCATCCTTGATTGTGAGAAAAAGGTGGTTAGGCTTCTGACCCAACTCGGTAACACTCTGGAAATTACTTGTAATCCCTCGTATGCGGTTATGCTTAGTTATCTTGAATCGCTAGATGCTTCTGTTGAAAGTTTGCAATCGGTTAGAGTGGTCCAGGAATATCCGGATGTCTTCGAAGAGGTGAAGGGCTTGCCTCCGAAGCGGGAGATAGACTTCCGCATATATCTTGTAGATAATGCAAAGCCCCTTGCGTTTCCCGTTAGACACATGGCTCCACGGGAAAGGAAGGAGCTCAGTAAACAGATTAAAGAGCTTCTAGAGAAGGGGTTCATTAGGAGGAGTATTTCAGAATGGGGCGCTCCAGTGGTGTTCGCTACAAAGGCGGATGGTTCACTCCGTCTGTGTGTTGACTATAGGGAGCTCAACAAGCTAACGAAAAAGAATAGGCACCCTCTCCCCAGAATTGACGATCTGTTTGATCAGCTTGTAGGAGCGTCTGTTTTCTCCCAACTCAATTTGGCGATCGGTTTTCATCAGCTAAGGGTGGCTGAAGATAGCATTGATAAAACGGCATTCAGAACCCCAGACGGCTTCTTTGAATGGATTGTCATGTCTTTTGGCTTGACAAACGCACCCGCTTACTTCGTGGACCTAATGTGTAGGGTGTTCAGAGATTTCCTCAATAAGTTCGTGGTGGTCTTCGTAGACGATATCTTGATCTTCTCAAAGAATGAGGAAGAGCATGCTCAGCACTTAAGGGCAATCATGGAAACTCTGCGAGTCCATCAGCTAAAAGCCAAATTCTCCAAGTGCCACTTTTGGAGAGAAGAAGTGAGGTTTCTTGGGCATATAGTATCCAAAGAAGGGCTAGCTGTGGACCCTGCTAAGGTAATAGCGGTACAGGATTGGAAGACACCAAAGAACGCAACAGAAGTCAGAAGCTTTATCGGCCTAGCAGGCTTCTATCGGAAATTCATCAGAGACTTTGCAAAAATATCAGCTCCGCTCACAAGGCTGACAAAGAAGAATCTAGTGTTCAATTGGGACTTGGATTGCGAGTTTGCTTTCCAACGACTAAAAAGGGCTCTTACAACAGCCCCAGTTTTAACGTTGCCAGATGGAAGCAAGATGTTCACAGTTTATACAGATGCATGTGGGACAGGGCTAGGCGCTGTCTTAATGCAAGAAGGAAGGGTAGTAGCTTACGGCGGAAGACAATTGAAAGTTCATGAAAAGAACTACCCGACCCACGATCTTGAGTTAGCTGCCATCGTCTTTGCACTCAAGTCTTGGCGACACTATCTCCTAGGTGAGAAGTTCGAACTTTACACTGACCATAAATCGTTGAAATATCTTTTCTCATAGAAAGATCTTAACTTGAGGCAATGGAGATGGATGGAGTTTCTTGCCTCGTACGATTTCGAGATCTCCTACACTCCGGGCAAAGGCAATGTAGTGGCAGACGCGTTGAGCCGAAAGAAACTAACTTTAAGCCCGCTGTTTGTTGAAAGACAAAGCCTAGAGTTTATAGCCAGCTTTGACTTTAGGCCCTCCTCCGATTTTGTACCGGGCTGGCTAGCATCTCTCGAAGTACGCCCGACTTTAGTGGACTCAATAGGGACAGCAAAACGCGAAGACCCTCAGCTTGTGGAGACGATTGATAGGCTGATTAGGGGTAAGACTTCAAGTCACCTTAGCAGATACTCCATCGACGATAAGGGTTGGCTAAGGCGAGACGGAAGACTATGCGTCCCACAGACAAGAGATTTGGTAAAGAAGGTTCTCGAGGAAGAACATCACTCCAAGATGACGATACATCCAGGCGGGGATAAAATGTACAAGGGCATAAAGAGAACTTTCTTTTGGAATGGCATGAAGAAGGACGTGGCAGATTTCGTTTCTAAGTGTATGGTGTGCCAACAGGTTAAGGCGGAATAGAAAAAGCCTGGCGGTTTGCTCCATCCTCTAGAGGTCCCGCAGTGGAAGTGGGATAGCATCTCAATGGACTTCATTGATGGGCTGCCTAGGTCTAGAAGAGGCAACACTAGCATTTGGGTAATAGTGGATAGGCTTACTAAAAGCGCCCACTTTTTACCTGTCAAGAGTAAAAGAACTGCCTCATCCCTAACATCTCTTTATCTCAAGGAAATTGTTTGACTCCATGGAATACCATCCAGCATTGTTAGTGACCGAGACCCTATCTTCACAAGTGAGTTTTGGCGGAGTCTGCAAGAAGCGGTAGGCACACAGTTATGCTTGAGCACAGCCTATCATCCCCAAACAAACGGCCAGACAGAAAGAGTGAACAGAGTTTTGGAGGACCTTTTAAGACTGTGCGTCCTTGACTTCGGAGGGACGTGGGAAGACCACCTTCCTTTGGTGGAATTTGCCTACAACAACAACTACCAAGCCACCATCGGAATGGCGCCCTTCGAAGCTTTATATGGAAGACCATGCCAATCGCCCACTTGTTGGTGGGAGTCTACTGATAAACTCATACTTGGGCCAGATATGATCCGAGAGACTTCAGAGAAAGTAGACTTGATACGAAGAAGGATGATGACAGCCCTAGACAGACAGAAATCCTACGCCGACAAGAGGAGGACCGACCTTGAATTTGAGGTTGGGGACAGAGTTTTTCTTAAGGTATCTCCGCTAAGGAACGTTGTTCGTTTTGGAACCCCAGGAAAGCTAGCACCAAGGTTTGTAGGGCCATTTCCTATCATCGAGAAAATTGGGAAAATGGCCTATAGATTAGAGCTACCCGAAAAGCTGGCCGGAGTTCACAACGTTTTCCATGTTTCGCACCTCTGAAAATGTCTACATGAATCTGCCGAAGTGGTAGAGCCAAATATCCTAGAAGAAGCTGAAGTGGACCGCGAAGCAACCGTGAGGAAGGTTCCAACTCGCATATTAGGAATGGAAGTGAAGAAGCTACGCAACCGCGAAGTCAAGCTGGTCAAAGTTCAGTGGAGCGACGCCCAGGGAGACGCAACTTGGGAAACTGAAGATATAATACGCACAGCCAACCCTTTTCTTTTCGAGGGTACATCTTTGATCTTTTTCCTTAAGTTGCGATTTTATCTATCTTTAGGTATATCTCCTCGACCTTATCTTTTAGGTAGAAACTCTTTGGATGAAAACATGTAATTGAAACATGTTATGGATGATGGTTGCAAGTGGTTGCAAGTGATTGCTAGTGGTTGCTCGTGGTTGCATACTCACACACAATCTAGGTATTAGATCGGCTCAGTCACTTCATATTGCATATGCATATATGTATTTATATTCGTACATGGTTGACGTTTAATGTGTTGTCATATGGATGTTGCATTTATATATGAATGATTGTGCACTCATGTAGAATCATGAATAGGAAAATTTGCATACATAATGGATTCAGGACACAAACATATTTTGCATCAAGGTGGTTTACTGAATCAGTAACCGCCTGATCTTCGCATTAGATAGGTGCATATACACACACTTTTGCATATGTTCATACATCATTAGAAATCTTTTAAGGACAATGATTACTTGTGGATGATGTTTTGAGTAGATGGATGATGGATGGTAGGATACGTTCTTCCTAACTTGGAGATTTCGAGGACGAAATCCTTTAAGGTGGGGAGAATGTAACAACCCGAATTTTAATAACATGCTATAATCATAAATCAAGGCAAAAATAAATTTTAAAATCTCAATCAGGGGAAATGGGCTATGCCATTGCGTTCGTCTCGGAAAAATACGCGAAATAGAGTCCGAAATTTTGTAAATCGGAGTCCGTTTGACCCAATTATGGCCCGATGAAGTTTCAGAAAATTCAAATTTCGAAAACAGATTTGAATTTCAGCCCAATCAGAGCAGGCGGGAAATGTTCCCGCCCAACCCACCAGGTCGACCTGGGGGTCGACCTGTCAGGCCAGGTCGACCTAGGAGTCGACCTGGGGGTCGACCTACCCCAGGCCAGGTCGACTCTAGAGTCGACCTGGGGGTCGAACTCCCCGATCGGGCCATTTTGGCCTAGTGCACCTGCTTGTGCTTAGCCGAATTCCTGAGCCTTGCCTTGTCACTAGGGCTAGGTGTCAACTCCTGATTGGTCTCTCCTTCAAATGAATAGCTAATATTAATCCAAGCTCCATCGACGGTCCTAATCAATTCACAAACCCTATAAAAAGGACCTAAGACTCCACCTAATTCATACAAACAAAAATAAGAATGAGACCGTCATGCTGCTGAGGAAGAACTAGAAATAGCCGTCAAAATTGAGAGACGATTAAGAGACAATTCAAAAGCTTAAAGCAACGACAACTAAATCAAAACAACGCCTACAACAAAGGATAGCATCTCCAAATTCAGAATTCAGATTCTTGAATTGAAGATTTGTCATACGTTGTAAGTAGAGTGCTATTCCGATGTGAATAAATAATTGTGTTTTGATTTGTGTAAAATGAGAAATAGAATTGTATTTGATTTGTGGTGATAATAATTCATATTTGTATGTTGCTTTGATTCTAGACGATTTGGGATATTGTGGTATAATGATTGGATATTTGCAAGTATGTGATTCATGTTGAAAATTAACAACTACATGTTTGTGGTAGTTTATTTGAGATTCATGTAAGTATATGATTCACTATTATGCCAACATAATATATATTATAATCTCTTTTAGTGTAGTTGGATCCATTTGGGTTTATGACTTATGTGAATTTATGTTGGAATTGGCATCCTGATTCAAGTGTAAAACCATACTTTTGTATTAGAGACAAAAGTAAGCATCTTTGTGAACTTGTGTTGACTCTATGAACATAACTAGACTATGTTTGGTGTTATGCCTAATTGGAAAACATGTTTTAGGCCTATATTGTTATCAAAATCATATGATAATATATGTGACACATAGCTAAGTTAGATTTACATTCCAATTGCAAGTTTGCATGAATAGATTATAAACCATGATTTCATGTTTTGGTATATTTATGCCATGATTATATGAATAGATCAAAAACCATGATTTCATGTTTAGGTATGTTTATGCCATGATTATATGAATAGATCAAAAACCATGATTTCATGTTTAGGTATGGTTATGCCATGATTATATGCTATTACAATGCAAGTTCATAAGTGCCAAATTTATGTTATTTAGTTCGCTATGTTGCAAGTTCATGCGTTCACACTCACCTTTTTATGTTACTTAGAATATATAAACACCATGTTTTAAGCCTCTCCTTTTTCATGTGGCTAAGTTGGGTTTAAATGTAAAACCCAACATTTGTTATATTGTAGCGAACGTATAAAACGAGGGTAATGACGTTTGGGTTAAAATATAGAACGCATGTGCTGGCATGTTTGACGCATGCCAACGACCTTGAAAAACAATTAAGTGGTGTAAATTAATTTTACCCAATAAAGATGAATTTGAATAATGGGCCACAAATATTTACATATAAAAAGAAAAGAGACAAAATATGTAAATTTAGAAAATACGATGTGTTTAACCCGAGGTTGGATTGAGTTGTGATGTAAACCTGCCCGGAACCGCCCGGCTGTCCAGTAGTCACAACAATACCTATCCAATGTGGGTGGTTAAACAGGGAGCCCAATAAGGACCCGAGGTTAGACTGAGTTGTGGCGTAAGACTGCCCAGACCCAACCGGCAACAGGCAGCCACAACGATATCTGTCTAATGTGAGAGGTCGAGGCTTTAATAAGACAATTAAGGCTGAGTCAGGATTGGTAGGATTAAGTAAATTGAATTAATACTTAATCAAAAATGGAACATGCTAAACTATACAGACTGATTGGGGGTTAGGTTTACAAAACACTTAACCAATTTAGCATGTTGGCTAGAAATAGAAAACCTAGTAGCGGTGGACCCTTTTCAGCAGTAACCCTACAAGGTGTATCAGGATACCCTGAACTAGGCAGGGTGGGGCACGATTACTGGGCTGACTATAAGAGGTCAAATCGACGGCGGTGGTGCAGCAGTGTAGGTTCTAACAGGGTGCGGGCGTGCACACACTCCGGCGCAGAAAAATAAGGCACTGGGCACCAGTAGTATTCCTGTGCATTCTAGAATTGTGTTGGGCCGCCACCATGGGACTTGATGCACCCCATGGTGGGTCCAGCATAGGTAACTACAACATCGGGGGCCGTAAGACACATGTAACTATGCGAGTAGGAGCCGATCATTAGAAACGGATCACTTCATCCTGATTATGGGGTGCCTATTGGGAACTAGTTTATATGGATGCAGAGATTAATATAGGGTACGATAAGTGTACTCGACTCTAGACAACTTAACTTAGTTTATGGTGCTTTCCCATTTCCAGTTTATACTTATCATGCCCGGTTCTTTATTCATAGACTGAATAGTCCTAGACTTACTCAGGCTTTATGTCTGACTCTACTTTTCTTTCGTTTCCCCCCAGGTCCACAGGGAGGGAATACCGCAGCTTGACCAGTTTTCACATCCAGCTTGAAGAGAAAGAATGTATTGCTTGGATTTCTTTCGTTTTGGTCTATGGCTTTCGATTGCAACTATGGGGACTTATGCAGTTTACTTTTGTTTTTATGCTTCTTTAAGTTATGAAATCAAGACAGTTATGAAAATGTAATGGTTTTTGGAAGTATTGTAAGACAATTATTACATGGTTTGCGTAACACGTATTTTGTTGAAATAAAAAAATTGCTGTTATTTTCCGCTATTCAAAAATATGTGTATTTATATTTGTCTTGTGTATCTGTGACTTATACTTATAAACCTCCACCAAAATTAGGGCATTCCCTTTGAGAGTGACCCTAACGGAGGTGGAGTGTTTCAGAATGCACCTGCGTACTTTGTAGATTGGATGAGCAGGGTGTTTCGGGAGTTCCTTAACAAGTTTGTGGTAGTTTTCGTGGATGATATTTTGATCTTCTCAAAAGATGAAGAAGAGCATGCTAGACATCTCAAGGAAGTCATGGAAACGCTTAGAGAACACCAGTTAAAGGCTATGTTCTCCAAATGCCATTTTTGGACGAAGGAAGTTCGGTTCCTTGGACATGTAGTTTCTAAGCAAGGCATAGCCGTGGACCCTGCAAAGGTAGTTACGGTACAAGACTGGAAAATTCCTAAGAATGCAACAGAGGTAAGGATCTTTCTCAGTTTGGCGGGCTACTACAGGAAGTTCATTAAGGACTTCGCTAAGATTTCAGCCCCTCTTACTAAGTTAACAAAGAAGAATCTAGCTTTTACATGGGACATAGAATGTGACGCTTCTTTTCAGAGACTTAAGAGAGCCCTCACCACAGCTCCAGTTTTGGCATTACCCGATGGAGGTAAGATGTTTACGGTGTACACTGATGCATGCGGCACGGGGGTAAGGCGCTTTCCTAATGCAAGAAGGAAGAGTAATATGCTACAGGGGTAGACAACTTAAAGTTCATGAGAAAAACTATCCCACGCATGACTTGGAATTGGCCGCGATTGTCTTTGCACTTAAAGTGTGGCGTCATTATCTTCTAGGGGAGAGGTTCGAGCTGTATACCGACCACAAATCACTTAAGTACCTCTTCTCACAGAAAGATTTAAATCTGAGACAACAGTGGTGGATGGAATTCTTGGCATCATATGACTTCGATATAGCTTATACCCCTGGCAAGGGTAATGTGGTGGCAGACGCACTAAGTAGAAAAAGGTTGACTTTGAGCCCCTTATTTGTTGAAATGAAAAGCCTTGAGTTTATAGCAACCTTCGATTTTACACCTGCTGTTGAGTCATTGACTGCTACATTTGCATCTCTTGAGCTAAGACCTACACTTCTAGATCAAGTAGGGACTTCACAGAAGGAAGACACACAGATAGTTGAAATCATGGACAAGCTGATTAGGGGTAAGACGTCGAGTCACCTCAGTAGGTATGCCATAGATGAAAAGGGATGGCTAAGGCGCAATGGAAGGCTATGTGTCCCACAAGTGGGAGACCTAGTATGGAAAGTTCTCGAAGAAGCGCACCACTCGAAGATGACTATACATCCCGGAGGGGATAAGATGTACAGGGATATGAAACGCATTTTCTTTTGGGATGGAATGAAAAAGGATGTGGCATAGTTTGTTTCGAAGTGCATGGTGTGTCAACAAGTAAAGGCCGAGTCGAAGAAGCCTGGTAGGCTATTACATCCTTTGGAGGTTCCGCAATGGAAATGGGAGAGTATCTCAATGGATTTCGTGGATGGACAGCCTAAGTCTAGGAAGGGAAATACTAGCATATGGGTCATAGTTGATAGACTCACGAAAAGTGCTCACTTCATTCCAGTGAAGAGCAAGAGGACCGCATCAGGGCTAGCGTCTATTTACCTTCGAGAGATAGTACGGTTGCATGGAGTTCCTTCTAGTATAGTTAGTGATCATGACCCGATTTTCACTAGCCAGTTTTGGGATAGTCTGCAAGAAGCAATGGGAACACAACTGAACTTAAGCACAGCCTATCACCCACAGACGGATGGACAAACCGAAAGGGTAAATAGGGTACTAGAAGATCTCCTGAGGCTATGCATTCTTGACTTTGGTGGTACTTGGGAAGACCATCTTCCTCTCATGGAGTTTGCATATAATAACAGTTACCAAGCTAGCATCGGAATGGCACCGTTCGAAGCCCTGTATGGAAGATCGTGCAAGTTGCCAACTTGTTGGTGGGAGACGGCAGACAAGCTTATACTTGGCCCTGATATGATAAGGGACACTTCTGAGAAGATTGAGTTGATACAAAGACGGATGAAAACGGCCCAAGATAGACAGAAATCTTATGCGGACCAGAGAAGGACAGACCTAGAGTTCGAAGTCGTAGATATGGTCTTTGTAAAAGTTTCTCCGTTACGCAATGTAGTCCGTTTTGGAGTCGTTGGAAAGCTAGCACCAAGTTTCGTATGACCGTTCCCTATCGTTGAGAGGATTGGACGGATGGCCTATAAGGTAGACTTACCCGAGAAGTTGTCTGGAGTACACAATGTCTTTCACGTCTCACATCTCCGGAAGTGCTTGCATGAGTCAGCCGAAGTGGTTGATCCAAGCATCCTTGAAGACGTAGAAGTGGAGAAAGAAGCAACATTGAGGCGGGTTCCGATTCATATCTTAGGAACGGAGATTAAGAAGCTAAGGAATCGAGAAGTCAAGCTTGTTAAAGTGTAGTGGAGTGAAGCCCAAGAAGACGCAACTTGGGAAACCGAAGAGAAGATACGTGTGCTTTACCCATTTCTTTTTGAGGGTACATTCTCGATCTCTTTTTCGTTGAAAACCTTTTTCGTATCATGCTTCTAATATATACGTTTGTCTTGTTATCATCTCGATCTTATCTTGAGAACCTTAGGTAGAACCATATGGATGTAAACATGTGATTGAAACATGTTATGGTTGATGTTTGCAGATGGTTGCAAGTGGTTGCTAGTGGATGCATGACACACATTAGGCACTAGATCGGCTCAGTCACATTATCATGTTGCATATGCATGAGTGCTTATACTTGTACATGGATGGAACTTGTTATGTTATCACTCGGATGTTGCATATGGATGAATGTTTTTGCACTCATGTAGAGATTAGGAACTATGCTAGGAATTTGCATACATGTTGGATTCATAACACTAACATATTTTGCATTAAGGAGGTTTACTGAATCAGTAACCGCCTGATCTTTTGCATTAGATAAGTACATATACACACACTTTCTGCATATGCTCATACAACACTAGAAATCTTTTAAGGACAATGGTTGCCCGTGGATGATGCTTTGAGTAGATGGATGATGGATGGTAGAACACATACTCCCTAACTTAGAGATTTCGGGGACGAAATCCTTTAAGGAGGGGAGAATGTAACAACCCGTGTTTTTATAACGTGTAATAACCATAAATCAAGGCAGAATTAATTTTAAAATAAGAATCAGGGGAACGGGTTGCGCCATTGCATTTATCTCAAAATTCTGCTTGGAAACGAGTCCAAGTTTTCAAAAATCGGAGTCCGTATGACCAAGTTTTGACCATTTGAAGTTCTCAGAAGTTTTCAAGTTCAAAAACAGTTCAATTCGAATTCAAAATTCGAATTTCAAACCTCAGAATGGACTGGGCAGGAAATTTCCTGCCTAGAACCAGGTCGACCTGGGAGTCGACTATGTAGTCGACCTACCTAGGACCAGGTCGACATAGTGTCGACCTGGGGGTCGACCTGGTGCCCGAGCCCATTTCTGAAGCTAGATTCACTCTGATGTATTTGGCCTCGTTTCTGTCCACATTCGTTGATCTAACCCTATAAATACAGCCCCTAACACCAGTCTCTCTACACAAAATTCTTTCTGACTTTATGCTGCTCTAATTCTGGTTGAAAGTTTGAGAGTGGGAATGATTCTTCTTTGTTGAGACTGCGTTAAGGGAATTGCTGATTTGGGGATTTCTATTAGGACTTGACTAAGCATATAAAGATTCAACATCGACTCTCTTTTTCTAATTCTCGAACAACGATCTGTAAGCCCCAGTTATTTTTAGATTTACACTATAAATGTAATATGAATATGATGTAAAATTGAAATTGGACCTATGTATAATGACTATTTTACATCCATTCTTGTTCATCTTGGATCTTGACTCTTGGATATTATTATGACATTGATTTGGGGCCTATTCATGTTGTAAATCAAAAAGAGAAACCCCTCATATTATCATGTTGAATCTGCTATTAGTCACAAGTTTATGACTATCACCTTATGACAGTCATTACCATGACTATACTATCACGTTATGACAACTGTTATCTTGACTAGTACCTTATTTTGCTAGAATTGGAATCCTTATGTTTGAGGCCAATATTCCATATGCCAGTAATGTTTTAATCTTTTATTTCAAGTCATACTATGCTATGCTAGTAATCACTTTTTCCACCTTATACCCGTTCCTTTTTATGTTATTCCCTAATTATATTTATTTGTATCGATTCGAGCTTACGTGCGATGGGAATACGATTTGGGTAGACTAGGTAAAACATGAATTAGCTTTAAACTTGAACAAGAACGTTGTTAGACTTGAACCTGAATATGGACATGAACTTGACACGATTTGACACGAAACTTGACCTGAAAATTGGACATGAATCTAGACATGAAAACTTGAACGTGGGCATGACAATTAGATAACTTGAAAATGGCCAACTCGAGGTTGGGTTGAGTTTACAGTGTAAATCTGCCCGGAACCGCCCGGCAAATCCAGTGACTGCAAACAATAGGATCCAATGTGGGTAGTTGGTCATATCGCACGTAAAACCCGAGGTTAGACTATGTTGTGGTATAAATCTGCTCGGAACCGCCCGGCAAATCCAGTAACCACAACAGTTAGTCTAATGTGAGAGGTTGGCGTGCACTAATGAATTAAGGCCACATGATAGGGTTAACTCATGAACCACTTGAATATACTTAACCAACTTGACACAATGATTTGATAGGGTTAAGTCATGAACTGCTTGAACAAACTTAACCAACTTGATACATGATCTGGATAGGGTTAAGTCACGAATTTGAATGACAATACTTAACCCATTAGAAACACTAGTTACGCGGTCCTTTTAAGCAATAACCCACTTAGATGTATCACGATACCCTGGGACTAGGCAGGGTGGGGAACGATTACTGGGCTGATTGTAAGTGACCAGAACGACGGCTGAGTAGGTGCGCCATTGTAGGTTCAGGCAGGCTATGGTCGTGCACGTAGTCCTGGGTTGAAAAAGCAAGCATTGGGCACCCGTAGATTTACATTGTGCGTCCTTGATTCGTGTCGGTGGTTGGCACCATAGGACTTCATACACCCTATGGTGGACCTAGCACAGGTAACTACATTTCAGGATAGGGCCGTATGACACAGACACATAACGAGCTAGGACTTGTATGGAGCCGATCGATTAATAGATCGTACCATAGGACCCCGTAATGGGTCACTTCATGATACTAGGCCAAAGGATCATTTCATGGTTAATACTTGACATGGGTTAGAATACTAGTACAGTTGGTGCAGCGAACCTTGAACATGCGATGCTAGACTTGACTTATCTTGTTATCTTGATTATCCTACCAGTTCTGTTATCACCCTTATGTTTAATTCCAGTTTTCACATATCATGTTATCTTTACTAGTTTTCATACTGAAAGTCACTAGGGCTTACCAGTCTTTATGACTGACCCTTTTTCTTTCGCCTCTTTTTCTTTCGTTTCCCCCCAGGTTCTCAGGGAGGAAACACTAGCTCTTAGCTTGGATTTGGCTTGCTTTCTAACAGCTCATGTACGGTTTGGTCTTGAGCTATGCTATGGTTGCTTCTGCTATTTATGGGGAATATTTTACTTTTGGTTATCTTAAGTTTATGCTTCTTTGGAACTTGATGTAATGGAATAATTTGTATCTTGGATATATGAGCTTTTGACTCTTTTCTTGGAAATAATAAGAAGTTGGTTTTTAATTTCTACCGCTGCTTTATTTATGTTCTGCCTTGTGATATCTCTGTGCATGTTTACCTAGATAACACTCCACCAAAACTAGTGCATTCCCTTTGTGAGTGACCCTAGTGGAGGTGGGGTGTTACAATGTAGGTCTCACCAATTAGGGTGTATAATCACCTGATCTAGAGTTTCATTTACTTCAAAAAAAATCTATTGTTGATGCTGTCCCATTCGGGAAACGGTTGTTGATCCCAACCGTTGGTGATATACATTCGATACACTCAAGAGAAATGAGTGTCGGTCATGTGTGGCTGGGTTGCAAGATGTTCTTGCTGAAAACAGTGTATTCCTTTCTAGAGGTACACTAGCGAAAGGTGGTCTCATACCTTGTCATAGTTGGAAATCCATTACCCAATACGTGCTAGTGGTTTTGATTATATACTATATATGTAGAACATGAGATGAAAGCGTTTCTGCTAGATGATTTTTATATTGTGGTTGATAGACATTATTATAATATCAAAAGGTTTTTGATATAAAGATAATTTGGATTCTCATAAGGGAAAAACCCGTTCTGTTGTACGGCGCGGTCTTATGAGATATCGTTTACTTGTTCAAACTGTTTTAAACTGTTTTACTCATACCAGTCCCATGACTGACCCGTAGTTTATCTTGTTTTGTTTTCCATAAACTCTTGGGTGCCCAATTTTGTATGGGAAGTCAAGTAGTCGGGATTTTACAGATATACTTGAAGAGCTTGGAGAAGGAGGCTTTTGGATTATATAGCTATTGTTTATTTCCGCTATTGTTCTAAGTGTTGTATCTTCTTCATCTTCTTCTTCTATTCTAAGTTTCTACCTTATCTATTCTCACCCTCTAACTTCTTTCTATTAACTTTCCGCTATTTTTCGATGTTTGGTTAGTCATCATTGAGTTTATAGCGATAACCAAAGTCGTCAAAAACCGGGTCGTTACAGTTGGTATCAGAGCTGGTTGCTTAACTGGTACGTCTGATAGGGGGTTCTCGCTTTGCGTTAGGTGGTGAACGGGAGACTCTTACCCCTACAGATCCTGCAATATAACGGGTTGGTCGAGTCGCGAGGCTGGCCGTAAAAGCAGTTCTGAGGTATCAATGTAAGCCACAGTGGGGTATTACCTTTGAAACGACCCAAAATTCCCCTTGCGAAAAATCTCGGATTGTTTTGAGAACAACACGCATCAGAACACAAATAAAGAAAATTTCCATTACTGTTGCAATAGTTTACATCAGAGTACAAGAATAAGAGCATAAATAAACGAAAATACAATAACAGAGATTTACAATTTACAATGCAGCGGAAAATATAAAATAAATGCGTAGCGGAAGACTAATATGCTCTAGACACAGCTTTAGGCTTCGATCCAGGATCCTGCTAAAGAGATAAATATCTACAAAACAAGCTACTCGACTGCCCATGTGGAAAAATATGGGCACACGAGTTTGCAAAGGTGGAAACAAACAACGGGTCAGTCATGGGACTGGTATGAGAAATCTTAATTAATTTAACTGGTAGCAATAAGGCAAATCCAAAGACCACGCCGCTAACGTGGAACGGGTTTATTCCAATGGATTGCCGTGCATAATTTAAAGCGACAGAACAAACAAATAAGTAAATCGTAAAACAATGCAATGCTTTTGGAAAAATGGAATCACCATAAGACTCAAGTCCCATCACACAATGCAACGCAAACAAGAGGATAGAGTTTTACCTTATGGTGATTAAACATGCTTGGTACGATAAAAACGAATTTGATATTATTATTATTAGTGTATATAAAAACATTTCAAAATAAATGTATCAATCCTAGGAATCATAGCTACCATATACTATGCCTCCATACTAGTAATACAATCAAATCCGTAGGGTCGTATTGGGAATTTGGTTTTCCATCATGAGTCAAGGCTAGGTAGGAGCTACTTACCGATTCGAGACACTCTAGCTAATGTCTCAGGATTCCCTGCTGAGAACCCTTGGATCATGCAGGGTCGGTCCACACATACAGCTTTGTGGATTGTGTAACACCCCACGCCCGCTATGGTCACTCTCAAAGGGAATGCCATAACATCGGTGGAGTATCTTGAGTGAATATAGAACAGAGTAATTACAGCAAGACAGATATAAGTAATACTTGAAAATTTAAAACATCATTTCAATTGCAGCGGAAAATAAAACATGTCTTGTTACATCACAAAACCATAATAGAAGTCAAGTACAAATATCCATCCTGCTAAATAAAAATACATAATCCCAATACATGAACTGATAGCCATAAAAGAAAAGGGTAAGCTGAGCTCTACATCTAGGATCCAAGCTCCAAGAGAGAAATAAAAGCAGCCTGATCAAAGCCCACTCGTGCTGGGCCCACTGTGAGAACCTGAGGGTTGGGAAAAAGATAAAAACAACGGGGTCAGACATAAGTCTGAGCGAGTCCTATAACTTTAACAATGTAACCATTAAAGTAATAAGGATATGATATAACTTGGTACGGTGTGACTGGGGATAACTGACTACACTCAGTAGCCAATCAGACTTAGAGTGAACTAAGATAACGATAAAGACGCATTTACCCACCCAAGGATAATTACTACACTGCACCACACCAGTCATTCCTACTTAAAGGTTGATCCCTCCCAAGGACTTAGAAAATTTACCCAGTAGTTTCGTGTACCCCTAGCTCACTACATAGGTGCCGTCTGCCCCTATCTCCACTAGGTGTACCCACTACTCCCAAGCGATCGGCTCCCTACCGTAGATACCCGTGCTGGCCCCACAGTGGGGTGTATCACTCCCCAAAGTGGCAACCCGATACAATCAACGGTGCACGGCTTATAGCTACACGATGCAACAACGTCTTACCTACCAGCCCGGGTCCACACACGCATATGAAACCCGTTGGACTTGTGTTGCCACCGCTAACCCGTTTTGGCCTCTTATAGTCAAGCCCAGTACGCGTGTCCCGTCCTCGACATGGGTCGAGCCCAATAAGATACATATGGGTTACTGGTTGAAATGGGCCCCCACAAGCTACCCACCTAAGCTTGTTCCTTTTTCTAGTGCATCCCACTTAACCCTTTAATCATGTTTAATTACATGTTCCCACTTGGTTAAGTATTCTAATCGTATTTTCTATTGCCACCCAAGGCAACCCACTAGATTTCCATATGCCGCCCAAGGCACCCACTTAACCCCTCATGTCCCTTTACATGCTAATATGGTTAAGTGTTTCTTAATTAATTAATTAAGATCATGACCTCATAAAGACCTCTCACATTAGACCATCTTTTTATGACCGCTGGATATGCCGGTTGGTTCCGGGCAGACTTCTGTCATAAAAGGGTCTAACCTCGTGTCTTTACTTTAATCACGTATTTAATTTATGACTAAGACCTCTCACATTGGGCCAATCATTTGTAGCCGCTGGATGGCCGGTCGGTTCCGGGCAGACTTCCGCTACAAAAGGGTCCAACCTCGTGTCTTAGTTGATTAATTACACCTAATTAATCACCCCCATAATTAATTATCCCTAATTAATTACACATTTTTAAGAATATGGGTAGACCTAACTCAATAGGTAAATTCCCAATTCCATAGTATGGGTAGACCTAACTTAATAGGTAAATTCCCAACTCCATAATGTGGGTAGACCTAACTTAATAGGTAAATTCCCAATTATGTCCATTCATTTTATGTTATGCTTAATCATAACAACTTTACACCTTTTTATAATTATGCATATTAACCCCATCGTTTCCCACGTAATTCGTTCACATAACATGTCATACATAGAGGCAACCTTGCATATGTTATGCACATCATAAAAAGAGACAAACTTGCATATGAGTTTGTATATAAACTTGCATAAAACTTGCATATGAACTTGCATAAAACTTGCAAATGAACTTGCATAAAACTTGCATAAAACTTGCAAATGAACTTGCATAAAACTTGCATATGAACTTGCATACCATGTCATATCTCAAAGGCAAACTTGCATATGTTATGCATATCATAAAAAGAGATTAACTTGCACATGAACTTGCATATACCATGTCATATCACAAAGGCAAACTTGCATATGTTATGCATATCATAAAAAGAGACTAACTTGCACATGAACTTGCATATATCATGTCATATCACAAAGGCAAACTTGCATATGTTATGCATATCATAAAAAGAGACTAACTTGCACATGAACTTGCATATATCATGTCATATCACAAAGGCAAACTTGCATATGTTATGCATATCATAAAAAGAGACTAACTTGCACATGAACTTGCATATATCATGTCATATCACAAAGGCAAACTTGCATATGTTATGCATATCATAAAAAGAGACTAACTTGCACATGAACTTGCATATATCATGTCATATCACAAAGGCAAACTTGCATATGATCTTACATAACACATCATATCATAAAAAGAGGCAAGTTTACATATGAACTTATAACATATGACAACCACAACTTGCATAATCCACATTTACATCCATAGCCTCCTAATATCCTATCCTAATTAGTTTAGCAATTACTTGCTAAAGGCATAGGAACTCACCAAAACCAAGATTAGCAAGCTTATGAAGTAGAACTAGTTGCTAAATATGAAGAAGATGATGATTAGAGGTTGATTAGCTTGCAACTTCCTTCATAAACTAGTGGAGGCTCCTCTTAGGTTTGATTTTGGCGACATGATGGCATCATTTCTATTTTTAGTATGGATTAGGCTTGCATTAGGGTGTATTTATAGGATTAGGGTGTGTTTTAGACCATAGGATTAACCCTAGGTTAGATTAGGTCCGTCAGATTTAGGAAGTCTCTAGAACACAGCCCAGCCCTAGCCAGAAAACCAGACCTGGTGCACCCAGGCCATCTGGCTCGACACCCTGTGTCGACAGGCAAGTCGACAGGGCAGTCGACTCCCCAGTCGACAGGCCTGTCGACAGCCCTGTCGACATGGCTAGGGCGGGAACTTTCCCGCCTGGCCCCGCTGGTTGAAATTAAAAATCTGAATTTGAATTTTTAAATCTGTTTTTAACTTTGAATTTTCTGCAAACTTCATTGGGCCATAACTGGGCCGTACGGACTCCGATTTACAAAATTTCGGACTCTATTTCGCGTATTTTTCCGAGACGAACGCAATGACGCAGCCCGTTTCCCCCCAATTCTCACATTTGAGATTATTTATCCTGCAATTAGTGAATTTTAGCATTAACTGAAATACGGGGTGTTACATTCTCCCCTCCTTAAAGGATTTCGTCCCCGAAATCCCTAAGCTAAGGAGAATGCATATCCTACCATCCAAACAACCATCTACTCAATCCATCAAACACGGGCATCCATTGTCCTTAAAACAATTTCTAATGATGTATGAGCATATGCAAAGAGTGTGTGTATATGTTCCTTATCTAATGTATGAACATATGCAAACCATGATAGTGCCATGCATCCATTATGTATGCGAGAGAACCCTATTGACACATACAATATCTACATGAGTGCACAATCATTCACTAAAATGCATCATCCATATGATAACACAATCATTACACATCCATAAATATAGCTTCCTACACACAATTTTATGCAATATGCAATATGAAGTGATTGAGCCGATCTAGTGCCTAGAGTGTGTATATATGCATCCACGAGCAACCACTAGCAACCACTTGCATCCACATGCATCCATCAAACATAACATGTCTCAAACACATGTTTCAACCATAGGTTTACCCTATCTAAAGGTCAAAGGTACTTAATGAGAGGACATACTAAAGATAAGATAAGTACTAGTCAAACGATAAAGGAGAAGTTAAAAGACATACCCTAAAAAAGGAATGGGTACAATGAACGCATTTTCGCTTCCATCTCCCAAGTAGCGTTGCCCTTGTCTTCTCCCCATTGTACTTTGACTAGTTGAACTTCTCGATTCCTCAATTTCCTAGTCTCCGACCCAAGGATGCGGGTAGGAGCTCGTCGAAAAGTCGCATCACGCTCTACTTCCACTTCTTTAAGCAAGCTCGGCTCTACCACCTCTGCGGTCTCATGTAAGCACTTCCTCAAATGGGACACATGGAATACATCATGTACACCACTAAGTCTGTCGGGCAACTCCACTCTATATGCCATTCGCCCAATCCTTTCCTTAATAGGAAACGGCCCTACGAACCTTGGTGCTAACTTCCCAACAGATCCAAAGCGAACCACATTTCGTAACGGAGACACTTTGACAAAGACCATGTCCCCAACTTCAAACTCAAGGTCCGTCCTCCTCTTGCCTGCATAAGATTTTTGCCTATCCTGCGCTGCTTTCATCCTTCTTCGAATCAAGTCAATCTTCTCAGAAGTCTCCCTAACCATATCAGGCCCAAGCAAGATCTTGTCCGTAGATTCCCACCAACATGTAGGTGATCGACAAGGCCTTCCATAAAGAGCTTCGAAAGGAGCCATACCAATACTGGACTGAAAGCTGTTATTATATGCGAACTCCACCAATGGAAGATGCTCTTCCCATGTACCTCCGAAATCTAAGATACAAAGCCTCAAAAGGTCTTCTAGGACACGATTCACCCTCTCAGTCTGGCCGTCCGTCTGAGGATGATATGCGGTGCTCAGACACAATTGAGTCCCCACTGCTTCTTGCAAACTTCTCCAGAACTCACTAGTGAAGATAGGATCTCGATCACTCACTATGCTAGAGGGCACCCCATGCAATCGAACTATCTCTCGAAGATATACTGAAGCTAGCCATGGAGCAGTTCTCTTGCTCTTCACAGGTATGAAATGGGCGCTTTTAGTAAGTCTGTCTACCACAACCCAAATTCCCGTATTACCCTTTCTTGATCTGGGTAACCTGTCAATAAAATCCATCGAGACGCTATCCCACTTCCATTGCGGAACTTCCAATGGGTGAAGCAACCCACCAGGTTTCTTTTGCTCCGCCTTCACTTGTTGGCACACCAAGCATCGAGCGACATACTCAGCCACATCTTTCTTCATACCGGCCCAGAAGAAAACCCTCTTCATGTCTTGGTACATCTTGTCCCCACCGGGATGAATGGTCATCCTAGAACGGTGTGCATCATCAAGAATAACCTTCCTCAAACCCTCGTCTTGCGGTACACAAAGTCTACCGTCTCTACGCAAGCACCCCTATCGTCTAGGGTGTACCTACTCAAATGGCTGGACGACTCCCCCCTTATGAGCTTCTCCACCAACTCAACCAACTGTGGGTCGTCCCTCTGTGCTTCTCCAATCCGCCCCAGAAGAGTAGGTCTGACCTCCAAGGAGGCTAGCAAACCGGGTACAAAGTCAACGGAAGGTCTAAAGTCAATCATAGAATTAAACTCCAAGCTTCGCCATTCCACGAACAATGGACTCAAAGACAGCCTTTTTCTGCTCAAGGCGTCTGCCACCACGTTACCGCTATCTCAAACTCATAGGATGCTAAGAATTCCATCCACCTTTGTTGTCTTAAGACAATGCGCTCAAAGAGTCTCCAACACTTCCCTAAGATGTAGGGCATGCTTTTCTCCACTTCTAGAGAAAATCAGGATATTCTCCTATGCAAAATCGTCACAACTATCCATCTCTCACGCAGACCACCCTAGTCGAACTCGACATCCCCCAAATGCAAGCCCCAAAGGCCTAAACCAATATCAGACAAACACCCAAGGGATATCTCCTTCGAATTCAGACGGCCTACGTGAGATGATACTAGTAAAAACAGTTAAATAATTAAGTCCTTGTCCAACTCTGAATGTCCTTGCCAGTCTCGCTCCAAAACCACCGTTTATCCCATAACGGGCTTTGCTCAACCTATTGAGCACATACGAAAACTTATTTCGCTCCTAGAAAAGACCAAGATGTCATCCACTAAGATCATCACGAACTTATTTAGGTACTCCCTGAACACCCTTCTCATCAAATCAACAAAGTATGTGGAGGCGTTCTTCTAACCAAATGGCATCACCAGCCACTCCTAAAACCATCCGGAGTCCTAAAGGCAATCTTCTCTCAGCCACCCTCAACTGACGAAACCCCGTGGCTGAGTCCAACTTGCGAAAATACTGAGGCGCCAACCAACTGATCAAAGAGATCATCCATCCTCGGCAATGGGTGTCTATTCTTCTTTATGAGTTTATTTAGTTCTCTTTAGCCTACACAAAGTCTGAGGGACCCATCCGCCTTCGTAGCAAAAACTACTGGAGCACCCTACTCCGATATACTTTGTCTTATGGACCTCTTCTCAAGAAACTCCCCTACTTGCTTATGGAGTTCCCTCCTCTCGCGAGGAGCCATGTGACACACTAGTAAAGATACAGGTTTAGCATTGTCTACCAGATATATTCGGAAGTCAATCTCCCGCTCCGGAGGTAAGCCCTTCACCTCCTCAAACACATCCGAGTATTCCCGGACCACTCTAACAGATCGCAAACTCTCGGCCGACGTGTCAAGCGATTCTAGATAACTTAGCATAAAAGATTCCATGGGATTACAAGAGATCTCGAGAGTGTTACCCAAGCGGGTCATAAGCCTAACAACTCTCCCTTCAAAATCAAGAACGGCACCCCTACTGGATAACCAGTCCATGCCCAAACTAACCCATAGCCCGTGAAGCCCAAAAAGCATCACATCTAAACTCAACGCTAAGTATAGCAACTTTCAAATCCAAACACTTCATGGAGCCCCAATTGGGTTTGAAACAACTAAGGGATCATCTACCAAACTGGTGTCTAAGTGCAGTGACTCAACTAACAATGATGAGATAAACGAACTCGATGCGTCAGAATCTAATAAAGTTCGAACCGGATAATAAAGAAATCCTAATTCCAACCTAGACGGTTTATCCCCATTTGGTATCCTATTCGCTAGGGAATACAACTACCCTCTAGGAGATTCCGTACCTTGCCCTTGCCTCTTTGGACAATCCTAATAAGGTGTCCTATTCCTCTCAAAAGGATAACTACTCGCCTTCTTCATCCCATTCTCCACTCGTAACCTCCCACCAATGAGGTTTCATCCTTCATTAACCAAACAACTATTTGAGCCTTCCTCCCATCGTCTATCCAATAGATACCTACCAGTCCTCCTCCTTCTTGAACCAACTTCTAATCTGACTAACGTCTAAGTCCCTTGAAGTGGTTTTCCGTTCTTATCTATCTTAGAAAGGTCATCTATACGCGGAGGGGAAACTCAAAACGAGAGAGGAAGAGATTCAAAATGGAGAATTCGAAAGATATAGATATGGCTATTGGGGATTATGCTTTTCTTTCAAAAACTTTTCTCTTAAAAGACATGTTTTTGAAAATACTCCTTTCAAAAATATTCTTAGAAAATAGCTTTTCCTAAAAAAATTATCTGTTCTGGTAACCTTAAGCTCTGATACCACGTGTAACACCCCACGCCCGCTATGGTCACTCTCAAAGGGAATGCCATAACATCGGTGGAGTATCTTGAGTGAATATAGAACAGAGTAATTACAGCAAGACAGATATAAGTAATACTTGAAAATTTAAAACATCATTTCAATTGCAGCGGAAAATAAAACATGTCTTGTTACATCACAAAACCATAATAGAAGTCAAGTACAAATATCCATCCTGCTAAATAAAAATACATAATCCCAATACATGAACTGATAGCCATAAAAGAAAAGGGTAAGCTGAGCTCTACATCTAGGATCCAAGCTCCAAGAGAGAAATAAAAGCAGCCTGATCAAAGCCCACTCGTGCTGGGCCCACTGTGAGAACCTGAGGGTTGGGAAAAAGATAAAAACAACGGGGTCAGACATAAGTCTGAGCGAGTCCTATAACTTTAACAATGTAACCATTAAAGTAATAAGGATATGATATAACTTGGTACGGTGTGACTGGGGATAACTGACTACACTCAGTAGCCAATCAGACTTAGAGTGAACTAAGATAACGATAAAGATGCATTTACCCACCCAAGGATAATTACTACACTGCACCACACCAGTCATTCCTACTTAAAGGTTGATCCCTCCCAAGGACTTAGAAAATTTACCCAGTAGTTTCGTGTACCCCTAGCTCACTACATAGGTGCCGTCTGCCCCTATCTCCACTAGGTGTACCCACTACTCCCAAGCGATCGGCTCCCTACCGTAGATACCCGTGCTGGCCCCACAGTGGGGTGTATCACTCCCCAAAGTGGCAACCCGATACAATCAACGGTGCACGGCTTATACCTACACGATGTAACAACGTCTTACCTACCAGCCCGGGTCCACACACGCATATGAAACCCGTTGGACTTGCGTTGCCACCGCTAACCCGTTTTGGCCTCTTATAGTCAAGCCCAGTACGCGTGTCCCGTCCTCGACATGGGTCGAGCCCAATAAGATACATATGGGTTACTGGTTGAAATGGGCCCCCACAAGCTACCCACCTAAGCTTGTTCCTTTTTCTAGTGCATCCCACTTAACCCTTTAATCATGTTTAATTACATGTTCCCACTTGGTTAAGTATTCTAATCGTATTTTCTATTGCCACCCAAGGCAACCCACTAGATTTCCATATGCCGCCCAAGGCACCCACTTAACCCCTCATGTCCCTCTACATGCTAATATGGTTAAGTGTTTCTTAATTAATTAAGATCATGACCTCATAAAGACCTCTCACATTAGACCATCTTTTTATGACCGCTGGATATGCCGGTTGGTTCCGGGCAGACTTCTGTCATAAAAGGGTCTAACCTCGTGTCTTTACTTTAATCACGTATTTAATTTATGACTAAGACCTCTCACATTGGGCCAATCATTTGTAGCCGCTGGATGGCCGGTCGGTTCCGGGCAGACTTCCGCTACAAAAGGGTCCAACCTCGTGTCTTAGTTGATTAATTACACCTAATTAATCACCCCCATAATTAATTATCCCTAATTAATTACACATTTTTAAGAATATGGGTAGACCTAACTCAATAGGTAAATTCCCAATTCCATAGTATGGGTAGACCTAACTTAATAGGTAAATTCCCAACTCCATAATGTGGGTAGACCTAACTTAATAGGTAAATTCCCAATTATGTCCATTCATTTTATGTTATGCTTAATCATAACAACTTTACACCTTTTTATAATTATGCATATTAACCCCATCGTTTCCCACGTAATTCGTTCACATAACATGTCATACATAGAGGCAACCTTGCATATGTTATGCACATCATAAAAAGAGACAAACTTGCATATGAGTTTGTATATAAACTTGCATAAAACTTGCATATGAACTTGCATAAAACTTGCAAATGAACTTGCATAAAACTTGCAAATGAACTTGCATAAAACTTGCATATGAACTTGCATACCATGTCATATCTCAAAGGCAAACTTGCATATGTTATGCATATCATAAAAAGAGATTAACTTGCACATGAACTTGCATATACCATGTCATATCACAAAGGCAAACTTGCATATGTTATGCATATCATAAAAAGAGACTAACTTGCACATGAACTTGCATATATCATGTCATATCACAAAGGCAAACTTGCATATGTTATGCATATCATAAAAAGAGACTAACTTGCACATGAACTTGCATATATCATGTCATATCACAAAGGCAAACTTGCATATGTTATGCATATCATAAAAAGAGACTAACTTGCACATGAACTTGCATATATCATGTCATATCACAAAGGCAAACTTGCATATGTTATGCATATCATAAAAAGAGACTAACTTGCACACGAACTTGCATATATCATGTCATATCACAAAGGCAAACTTGCATATGATCTTACATAACACATCATATCATAAAAAGAGGCAAGTTTACATATGAACTTATAACATATGACAACCACAACTTGCATAATCCACATTTACATCCATAGCCTCCTAATATCCTATCCTAATTAGTTTAGCAATTACTTGCTAAAGGCATAGGAACTCACCAAAACCAAGATTAGCAAGCTTATGAAGTAGAACTAGTTGCTAAATATGAAGAAGATGATGATTAGAGGTTGATTAGCTTGCAACTTCCTTCATAAACTAGTGGAGGCTCCTCTTAGGTTTGATTTTGGCGGCATGATGGCATCATTTCTATTTTTAGTATGGATTAGGCTTGCATTAGGGTGTATTTATAGGATTAGGGCGTGTTTTAGACCATAGGATTAACCCTAGGTTAGATTAGGTCCGTCAGATTTAGGAAGTCTCTAGAACACAGCCCAGCCCTAGCCCGAAAACCAGACCTGGTGCACCCAGCCCATCTGGCTCGACACCCTGTGTCGACAGGCAAGTCGACAGGGCAGTCGACTCCCCAGTCGACAGGCCTGTCGACAGCCCTGTCGACATGGCTAGGGCGGGAACTTTCCCGCCTGGCCCCGCTGGTTGAAATTAAAAATCTGAATTTGAATTTTTAAATCTGTTTTTAACTTTGAATTTTCTGCAAACTTCATTGGGCCATAACTGGGCCATACGGACTCCGATTTACAAAATTTAGGACTCTATTTCGCGTATTTTTCCGAGACGAACGCAATGACGCAGCCCGTTTCCCCCCAATTCTCACATTTGAGATTATTTATCCTGCAATTAGTGAATTTTAGCATTAACTGAAATACGGGGTGTTACAGATTGGCAATTCCTGAACACATGTTTCCCGATCCTATAGGACCTATCATCCGAGGCGCCTCATTCCATCATCCACTTAAGTAAAATATCAGCCACTTTAAGCACCGACACTACTTCTAGCTAAAAGAAACGTGCTGCTCTCCCTGCGTTCCCTTCTCCCGTTTTAGACTCCACCAGGTTGTGAGGCTCGTGAAGTTACGCTATACACAAAGCTATGCTAATTAAAGCTGTGCTTTGATCATCCACAAGGCTCTGCTTTTCAACAAAAGCCTTGATCATTGCATCTAAGCATGCCACATCGTCAGTCCATACCAAGTATTTAATCGTCTACTAAAATATATATAATGGGTGTTAAGCAAAAAGAATAAATTCTCCGCTACCAACATTTACACATTCAGTAGGGATCAATAACTATAATATATAACGGAGTACAATGTCAGACCCACAATCCATTTAAAATTCCGTTCTGGGTCTGAACGAAACCGTATCCGGTAGATCTCCACGTACATTTGGATGATCAATAATTCCATCGTCTTGGCTGTACATTCAATCAAGATATAAATAATCATCCATTCGATGTGGAAATTTCCCGGTCTTCAATAACCGTCTTCATCGTCCACCTTCAAACGTGGTATGAATTATTCAGAATGGGTTAAACCCGGTCTTTCTGAATAATTTGCACAATTTAAAATTATGTGCTCTAAACACAACCAACGCCTCATTCCAATCCAATTAAAAATTTATATAAAAAAAACTATATTTAGTTTTAGTGCTCTAAAATCCTTATTTATTGATTATTTAACTTTCAAGAAACAATCTTGTCTTTAACTGGGTTAAAGAATAAATGTCGCTCAAACATCGTTCACGATAAACCCAAAATCATATTTCAATTAATTCCAATTTAATATATTAAATTGAAACTTCTCTTTAGAATATTTCATTAAATATTAATTAAAAGATTAATAAATTACAAATCATCACTTCATCCTTAATTGGAGTTTTAAGAACTAAGGTCATTTAAAACATTTTTCATGGTCAACCCAAATCAACTTCCAATTAATGTTAATATTGGAAAATTCATATTTTTTTCCTTTTCTTTCCCTTAATTAAAATGTCATTCCTTTCTTAAATTCCAATCTAATTTATTCAGTTGAAATATTTGGTTTTAATAAAACCATTTTTCACTCTTTTATTTATTTATAGAAATAAATAAACTACTTAACTTGATAAAAATATCTTTTCTCTTAATAAATTTGGAATTTCACATCCGAAACTCTTTTAAAACATTTATTAAGATTTCACATATTTTTTCCCTATTTTTATTATTTAAATGTTTCAACAAATTTTTTCCTCATTAAATAAAAAGATGAATTTTCATTTTAAATCACTTTCATGTTCCCTCATTACATTAAAAAAATAAAATTGTAATGTAAATCAAATTCACATTTTTATACGGCATTAAAAATTTGCAATTTTAATGTAAAACAAATTTCATGATTCTATATTAAAATAAAGAATAACTTTTATTTTAAAACATTTTCATACTCATACGTTACAATAACAGAATAACTTTTTAGCGCTATCCATTTAATGTAAACTCATATTCCAAAATAAAAGGATTAAAATTTTATATTGAAATAAGTTTCATGTTCTTAATTTTAATAAAATATTACTTTTATTTTCTAGGCATATTTCGTAAATTTCACTTTAATAAAAGATTAACCTTTATTTTATACATATTTCATATTCTTATCTTATATTTACATTAAAATGTAAATTAAAAATACTACGTTAAATTTAATTCTCTTATTTACATTCTAAAATGTAAATTAAATTGCAACGTAAAAATCTCTTCTTTTATTTACATTAAAAATGTAAATTAAATTGCAAAGTCAAAATCTCTTCTTTTATTTACATTAAAATGTAAATTAAATTGCAATGTCAAAATCTCTTCTTTTATTTACATTAAAAATGTAAATTAAATTGCAATGTCAAAATCTCTTCTTTTATTTACATAAAATGTAAATTAAATTGCAAATCTTATATTGACAATTTCTTTTCCAAATTGGAATGAGACCCAAACGATTTACCATATAATTATAATATACGGTTTTCATACATCCCATGTTATTCTAGACTAATGATAAATCATTAAAAACATCCAATCATCCAAAGTGTATATTTGTACTGCATAGCGTCAAATAAATAACGCTTACAACTAATCATAAGGGTGATGTGTATTTATCAACCCAAGACCCGTGTAGAGTTTCAACCAACTAACATTCAAATAATATATATAATTATTTGTGCATTTGAGCGATGTGTGAAAATTATCAACCCAATACACAAATACAAGTCAGGTAACTTGTACATGGTAGTGTAACATTAATTTTTAACAATTCTATAAGAATCAATATTAATGACATACGTTGCATACAACTAAAATTTACATAACATAACAAATCATATCATGACATAACATAACGTACAACACAACATACATGCATCAGATAATTTCAAACAATTATTTTACCATAGGCATTTAAATCACATTCATTTATAATAATAAATAAATACGGTAAAAGTTTTTGAGTGAGAAAAGAGTTCTCACCTTGGTTTGTACTTTGTCGGTGTTTAAATGTTCGGGCCCAATTTTGGCCCAAAATTGAACTTACTACAAATTTGGCAAAATTAGTGTTTATGCAAAGGTCTCGACTCACTGATCGCAGCAAACCCTGTTTTGCGCGATTTCGAGTTCGTTACAACAAGTTATGAATTTCTAAAGTTTGAACGAATTAAATAATTAATTAAAATTACCAAAAATACCCAAAAATTCAACTTTCTCCAAATTGGACAAATTTAGTGTCCACGCGAAGCTCTCGTCGCCACGATCGCGGCGGATCTGAAATCGTCAAATTTTGACTTCGTATGAGAGAGATATCGTATTACAAAGTTTGAATTAATTAAATAATTAAATTAAAATTTTTATTTTCTCTCAGATCTGGTCAAACCTGAGCTCGCTACATTTGACCGCACTTTTCTCCCTCCTCCGACCTCCGATTGACCTGAAAACCACTGCCATCCGCTTCGTCTTCGAGAGGCGCACCCACGCTCCAAGCCGCCGCCGCCGTTGATGCTCTGATCGCTGGAATTTCGCCCGAAAGAGAAATTCGCCTCGCGGGCCCCACAGGCCACACCTCTTATCCAAATGACCTGAAAATTTCTGAGCACCTTCTTCTTGTGTAGACGAAGAACTTTCGTGTTCGGCCCTTCGCCTGATTCTTCCCAGATTGACCGGAAATTGATCATCTATGTTCTGAGCTCACCGGAATTTTTTGTTTTGCTCCAATTCAGTTTTTCACAATTTCCATGCCCTTCCATCGACTTTCAGACAAAACTTTCTGAAGCAACGTTGTAGATCTTTGTCTCCTCTACAATTTCTTCCATTGCGCCATCCTCCAATTCTTCACGGTTTGGCTAGAAAACACCAGAATCTAAAACTGACTTTTTGCAATCAAACTCAGATCCCGGCGAATCCGTACGACGATATGTCTTGAATTTTTCGTTGTAGATAGAGGATAAGAAGATGAACAAACCCAGAAAGGGTTTGGTCTAATTTGTTTCTGATTTGGAGTTATAAATTGTTTAGTTTTAGGGTCTTTTGTGCAAAGAATATTTTTAGAGTGGTGGCCATGGAATATGAAGAAAATGAAGATGGAGGAGGCTATGTTATGTTTAGGATTTAGCTAATGGCTGTTAAAAGATAATATATAGGTAGGTTATAAACTCAATTAGGCCCAATTACCTTTATGTATATATATTAATACATTATTTTGTCCGCTTTTCATAGTTTAAAAATTCGTGTTAACACCTACGAATTCCATTGTAATTGAAAATTGAAACATAAATATTCCTTGACATTACGGATTTAAAGAAACTTGTTTTGTCATTTTCCGAGTCCATATGAATTAATAATGAATTTTTAAAGTTTGAAAATTGACCGTTTTCACTGAAAAATCAATTATAATTATATATTAATTCTAAAAATTCCAGAAAAATCATTTCTAGCTTTGTTTTGACGATACAAATCCAAAAAAAAATAATTTTGTTGAATTTGAAGACAGTTTGCAAAACTTCACTTTTCAAGGCTTATATATTTTATATTTAAAAATATATTTTTATATGAATAATTTCCGAAACTCAAAATATATAAGTGCTTATACTCTTTCAATGCAGAAATGCCATTTTGAACTCAATGGAAGTGGTTTCGAGTCCAAATTCATTCATATGCAAAAAGTACCCTTTTAGGCCATATATTTTAATATATATAAATTCCATAGCGTTTTTCTGAAATTTTAAATTTGCCATAACTTACAAATTATAAATTGAAATCTTAATTTCTTAAATTCATTGGAAAGATATCGTCAATACGATCCTAATGTTTCTTGTTTCGTCCAATTCTGAATTATAATGAATTTTATATATTTTCCCAAACTTGAAAATCGAATACTGAAATTACCGCGCCATTTCAGGCTCGAAATATAATTAATATAAGTTATACGTTCTAACTTTGATTTAAAATAAATTATTTCGCCATTATTATTTAAAATAAATTATTTTAAATATACTAAATCCTTTAATTAACTAAACTAAAAATTTTAAATTTGCCCCAAAATTCCGGTCGTTACAATCTCCCCCACTTAAAATCTTTTCGTCCTCGAAAAGGAACGAAGCTAAAAGTTGTTTACTTAATTAACTCAATATTCATTCTAATCAATTTTCAATTCAGTTCAATATTGAATTCAATCTAGTTAAATGTATCGTTCTATTATATATTGGTTTTGTTAATTACCATTTCAATAATTTTATTAGTTAAACTAATAATCAAACATCACAACCATCAGTCAATTAGGTGATTAACTTTACAAATATATATAGCTTTAATATATATAGATAAAAATCATGTTTTTAGTGCAAATCACAGCAAATAACCCTATCTAGTTTTGGTTCTCATACCAGTCAATTGGAAATATATAGATATCCCATTTTTGAAACTCGGACATAAACACTGATGACTCTAGCTATCATCAGGATCATCTCCGGGCGACTAGGGTGTGATTCTATATCTATCCAGTGTATTAAAACTTCTAATATCTGTTAAATACTCGTCTGTTCAAAATCTTTATATACTCGATTGTCCAAATAAAATATAATAATATATCAAATACGCATTTTTAGGATAAAAAATTTCAAAATATTAAATTTGTTTTCTTATTTATTTTAAAGAAAATAATACTCTTCACACTCGTTCGAGGATACTTCTAATCCTATCTCTAACGAGTTATTCTTATTGGATATTACAGTCCAATCTCTGATGAATTCTTTCGTTTGGTTCTAATGTGTTTTGTTTTCGAGCTCTGTAAACCAAAGCTCTAATACCAAAATGAAACGACCCAAAATTCCCCTTGAGGAAAATCTCGGATTGTTTTGAGAACAACACGCATCAAAACACAAATAAAAGAACATTTCCATTACTTTTGCAACAGTTTACATCAGATGCAAGAATAAGAGCATAAATAAACGAAAATACAATATCAGAGATTTACAATTTACAATGCAGCGGAAAATATAAAATAAATGCGTAGCGGAAGACTAATATGCTCTAGACACAGCTTTAGGCTTCGATCCAGGATCCTGCTAAAGAGATAAATATCTGCAAAACAAGCTACTCGACTGCCCGTGTGGAAAAATATGGGCACCCGAGTTTGCAAAGGTGGAAACAAACAACGGGTCAGTCATGGGACTGGTATGAGAAATCTTAATTAATTTAACTGGTAGCAATAAGGCAAATCCAAAGACCACGCCGCTAACGCGGAACAGGTTTATTCCAATGGATTGCCATGCATAATTTAAAGAGATAGAACAAACAAATAAGTAAATCGTAAAACAACGCAATGCTTTTGGAAAAATGGAATCACCATAAGCCTCAAGTCCCATCACACAATGCAACGCAAACAAGAGGATAGAGTTTTACCTTATGGTGATTAAACATGCTTGGTATGATAAAAACGAATTTGATATTATTATTATTAGTGTATATAAAAACATTTCAAAATAAATGTATCAATCCTAGGAATCATAGCTACCATATACTATGCCTCCATACTAGTAATACAATCAAATCCGTAGGGTCGTATTGGGAATTTGGTTTTCCATCATGAGTCAAGGCTAGGTAGGAGCTACTTACCGATTCGAGACACTCTAGCTAATGTCTCAGGATTCCCTGCTAAGAACCCTTGGATCATGCAGGGTCGATCCACACATACAGCTTTGTGGATTGGCAATTCCTGAACACATGTTTCCCGATCCTATAGGACCTATCATCCGAGGCGCCTCATTCCATTATCCACATAAGTAAAATATCAGCCACTTTAAGCACCGACACTACTTCTAGCTAGAAAGAAACGTGTTGCTCTCCCTGCGTTCCCTTCTCCCGTTTTAGACTCCACTGGGTTATGAGGCTCGTGAAGTTACGTTATACACAAAGCTATGCTAATTAAAGTTGTGCTTTAATCATCCACAAGGCTTTGCTTTTCAACAAAAGCCTTGATCATTGCATCTTAGCATGCCACATTGAAACACCCCACCTCCGTTAAGGTCACTCACAAAGGTAATGCCTTAATTTTGGTGGAGGTTTATAAGTAAAAGCCACAGATAAACTCAAGACAGATATAAATACACATATTTTAAAACAACGGAAACCAACAGACTTTTATTGCGTCAATACGTGTTCAAAACAAAACATTCCATAATTGTCTCAAAATACTTCCATCATTACAACATCATAACTGCCTTGATTATTAAAGAAGCATAAAACATAAATAAAGTGATAAAAATCCCCATAGTGATATCCAAAGCCATAGTCCGAGCAAAAGAGACCCAAATCATACATGCACGTTCTTGGAGCTTGAACAGAGCCTGGCTGTGCTGAGCTGTTTCCTCCCTATGGACCTGGGGAGGGGGGGGGGGACGAAAGAAAAGAAGACAAAAAGAAAATAGGGTCAGACATAAAGCCTGAGTAAATCTAGTAACTCTTCAGTATGTGAATAAGGAAAGGGCTTGATAGATATATATTGAAAATAGGATGGTGTCACAAGCTAAGGGAGTGTCGAATGTACTATCGCACCCATACTATATCTCTGCATCTATTTGAGTTTACTCTAACTGGCACCCCATGGTGAGGGTGAAGTGATCCACAACTTTATTTAAAGATAGGCTCCTACTCGCGTTAACATGTGTCATACGACCCCCAAGAATTGTAGATACCTATGTTGGTCCCACCATGGGGTGTATCAAGACCCATGGTGGCGGCCCCGACACAAATTCTAGAAGGAATAGGTTATACTACTGGTGTCCCCAGTGCCCTGGTTGTCTGCTCCGAAGTGTGTTCACGCCCGCAGCCCGTTAGACCTGCACTGTGCACCCACCGCCGTCGTTTGACCGCTTACAATCAACCCAGTAATCGTGCCCCAACTTGCCTAGTTTCAGGATACCGTTGATACCTAAATTGGGTTACTGCTGAAACGGGTCCCTCGTTACCAGGATTTTCTAGTCAAACATGTTAAGTGGTTAAGTGTCTGTATTTACCTAACCCCCACCCATCAATTCTTGTTAACATGTTGAATTTGGTTAAGTGTTATAGTTGACTTAACCCTACCACCTGTCCTTAGCCTCTTAGGAGCACCAGACCACTCACTTTAGACAGGTATTGCTACGGTTACTGGATATGCCGGTCGGTTCCGGGCAGGTTTACACCGTAGCTCAATCTAACCTTGGGTCTTTATTGGCCTCAAAGCTTAACCACCCACATTGGATAGGTATTGTTGTGACTACTGGACAGCCAGGCGATTCCGGGCAGGTTTACATCACAACTTAATCCAACCTCGGGTTAAGCGTATCGTGTTTTCTAAATTTACATATTTTATAATTATATATGTAAATGTCATATCTTTTATTCTTGGGCATAACAATTTATACCGCTTAAATGTCATTGTCATTGGAAGGTGCCAAACATGCCAACATATATTTTCATGTTTTACACCCAACGTTATTACCCCCGTTTATACGTTCGCAACATTATAACAAATGTTGGGCTTGACACAATTCAGCTCAACTTTATAAGCATAAGAAAAGGGGAAATTAAGAACATGTAATATTTTGCAACATATAAGGGTGTGTGGCGCATGAACTTGCAGTTTAGTGATACTAACATAAATGATGGGTCATGTGAACTTGCATTCAAATCAAAGTATAACTAAGTAGGTGGCATATGAGATGGCATAGTTTAGGCTAATACAAACTTGCGTTTAAACATGTTTAACTTGGCATAATGTCAAACACAAAACTAGCATGATGTATATTCACCAAAAGGTCCAATTATAACATTTAATTCACATAGCCTATTCCAACATGAACTTGCATAGTTTATGGAACAAAAACGATATTTAACATAGATCCAATTTCACTTGCAAATAAACATGAACTCGCATGATTTATGAAACCCAAATGATGCTTAACATAGATCCAATTATACTTGCAAACAAACATGAAAGTGATAACATAGGCTTTGGGTCATGTAGGCATAAAAGGTTTCAAGTCTAAATCATGTTTACATAAATTCTAATTTAGACTAAGGGAATATACATAGTCCATGCCATCAACATATACATAAAGGGATCAGTTCTATTCTTTTGCCACAAACTTGCAAGTGTCATTGTTTTCATATACAATTGTTCAATAGGCTTGCATCAATCAATTTATGCCACAAACGTCAATACACAAGTCATGATAGAATCATCAAAATACATAGAATTTTATACAATATAATAACACAATTCTATTTTCATTCACATCGAATCACATGTAATTCTTATTCATATTCTGAAAGGTTACCATACTTACAACGAATGCAGAATCTTGAATTCTGGATTCTGAATTCTCAAATTGAGGTGTGCTCCTTTGGGTAGACTAATGTTGCGTTGATAATTTTTGATTTAAACTTTAATCTTCTTCTTAGTTTCGATTCGTCTCTAGGCTTTTCTCTTGATGGCTATGTTCAATTCCTCCCTAGCAGCATGACGACTCATTTCTCATACTTTTGTGTGAATTTTCAGTTGAGAGTTAGGGTGTATTTATAGATTTTTAAGTTGTTTTGAGCCGTCAGATGAAGATAGGAGGAATCTAGGACATTCAAAATTCAGAGAGCCAATCAAGAGGTGACACATCAGCCCTAGTGACACACAGGGCCTCAGAAATTCGAGCCAGATTCAGACCTGGCCAGCCAGGTCGACCAGGCAGGTCGACACTATGGTCGACCTGGAGGGGACCAGGTCGACACCATGGTCGACCTGGGGTGACCAGGTCGACTCCATGGTCGACCCTATGGTCGACCTGGTCTCTGGGCGGGAATTTTCCCGCCCAACCCAGTTTGAACCTGAAATTCGAAATTTTGAAATTAAACTGAGCTGTTTGAATTTAAATTTGATTCTTAAACTTCCGAAGGCCATAACTCCTTCATACGGAGTCCGATTCACGCAAACTCGGACTCTATCTCAAGTACAATTCCGAGATGAACGCAATGGCGTAACCCATTTCCCTTAATTCTTTCATTTAGAATTAATTATACTTTAATTTGTGAAGCTTAGCGTTATAGAATTCACGGGGTGTTACATTCTCCCCCCTTAAAAGGATTTCGTCCCCGAAATCTTCAAGTTAGGAAGAATGCATATCCTACCATCCAACAGTCCATCTACTCAACCAATAAACACAGGCATCCACTGTCCTTAAAAGACTTCTAATGCTTCATGATCATATGCATAGTGTGTGTACATATCCTTATCTAATGCAGAAATTAGGCGGTCTACTGATTCAGTTGACCTCCTTAATGAGAATCATGTAAGTGTCATGAATCCATTATGTATGCAAATTTTTCCTACTCATAATTCTACATGAGTGCACAACCATTCATACAAATGCGATGACCATATGACAGCATATCAAGTTTCAACCATATACAAATGAGAATACATATATTCATATGCAATATGAAGTGACTGAGCCAATCTATAACCTAGGGTGTGTGTGTGTATGCATCCACGAGCAACCACTAGTAATCACTAGCAACCATTTGTAACCATCATCCATAACATGTTTTCAAATACATGTTTGCATCCATTTGTTTTCTACCTAAGGAGTTAGGAAAAAGGACCGAGAGGATATACCTAAAAAAAGATAGATAAAGCATAACTTAAGGAAAAAGAGAGATCAAAGATGTACCCTCAAAAAGAAGAGGGTAGGCAGTGCGTATTCTGTCCTCAGTTTCCCAAGCCGCGTCTTCCTCGGCGTCGCTCCGCTGAACATTAACGAGTTTGACTTCGCGGTTGCGTAGCTTTTTCACTTCAGTTCCTAAGATGCGGGTTGGAACTCTCCTCACAGTTGTTTCACTTTCCACTTCGGCTTCTTCTAGAATGCTAGGTTCCACCACTTCCCCTGACTCATGCAAACACTTCCGGAGGTGAGAAACATGAAAGACGTTGTGAACTACGGCCAGTCTCTCGGGTAGCTCTAATCTATAGGCCATCTTTCCAACCTTCTCGATGATAGGAAACGGTCCTACAAATCTTGGTGCTAGCTTTCCTGCGGATCCAAAATGAACGACGTTCCTTAAAGGTGATACCTTAAGGAAAACCCTGTCCCCAACCTCAAACTCAAGGTCGGTCCTTCTTTTGTCGGCCTTAGATTTCTGTCTGTCTTGGGCAGTCTTCATTCTCCTACGTATCAAGTCCACTTTCTTTGAAGTCTCTCGAATCATATCTGGTCCAAGTATAAGCTTATCTGTAGACTCGTACCAACAAGTTGGTGATTTGCATGGTCTTCCATACAAGGCTTCGAAGGTTGCCATACCGATGGTAGCTTGGTAGCTGTTGTTATAGGCAAATTCCACTAAAGGAAGGTGATTCTCCCAAGTCCCTCCAAATTCAAGTACGCAAAGTCTTAAAAGATCCTCTAAAACTCTATTCACCCTTTCCGTCTGGCCATCGGTTTGGGGGTGATAAGCCATGCTCAAACATAAGTGTGTGCCTGCAGCTTCTTGCAGACTCCGCCAAAACTCGCTTGTGATGATAGGGTCTCGGTCAATAAAAATGCTGGAGGGTATCCCATGGAGTCGAACTATTTCCTTGAGATAAAGAGATGCTAGAGATGCGGCAGTCCTTCTACTCTTGATAGGTATGAAGTGGGCGCTCTTAGTAAGCTTATCCACTATTACCCAAATGCTAGTGTTGTCTCTTCTCGACCTAGGCAGTCCATCAATGAAGTCCTTTGAAATGTTTTCCCACTTCCACTGTGGGACATCTAAAGGATGAAGTAGTCCTCCAGGCTTCTTCTGTTCCGCCTTGACCCATTGGTAGGTCATGCACTTAGAAACGAAATCTGCCACGTCTTGCTTCATGCCGTTCCAAAAGAAAGTCCTTTTTATATCCTTGTACATCTTATCACCACCAGGGTGTATAGTCATCTTGGAATGATGCGCTTCTTCGAGAACCTTCTTTATCAACTCCCTTGCTTGTGGGACGCATAATCTTCCATCTTTCCTCAGCCAACCCTTATCATCGATGGCGTACCTACTGAGGTGACTTGAAGTCTCACCCCTAACAAGTTTATCAATCACATCGACAAGTTGAGGGTCTTCACGTTGTGCCGCCCCTATTGAGTCCAAGAGAGTAGGGCGTACTTCGAGAGATGCTAACAAACCCGGTACAAAATCTGAGGAGGGCCTAAAGTTAAAACTGGCTATATACTCCACGCTTTGCCTTTCCACAAAGAGCGGACTTAAGGTCAGTTTCTTTCGGCTTAATGCGTCTGCTACTACGTTGCCTTTGCCGGGAGTATAGGAAATTTCAAAGTCATACGAGGCAAGAAACTCCATCCATCTTTGCTGCCTCAAGTTAAGGTCCTTCTACGAGAAGAGATATTTCAATGATTTATGGTCAGTGTATAATTCAAACTTCTCACCTAGGAGATAATGGCACCAAGACTTAAGCGCAAAGACGATGGCGGCTAATTCAAGATCGTGGGTTGGGTAGTTCTTTTCATGAACTTTCGGTTGTCTTCCGCCATAAGCTACCACTCTTCCTTCTTGCATTAGAACAGCGCCTAGTCCCATTCCACATGCATCCGTGTATACCGTGAATATTTTTCTTCCATCTGGCAAGGTCAGAACTGGGGTTGTTGTGAGAGCCCTTTTTAATCGTTGGAAAGCAAACTTGCAGTCCAAATCCCAAGTGAACTCCAGATTCTTCTTTGTTAGCCTTGTGAGTGGGGCCGAGATCTTTGCGAAATCCCTAATAAACTTTCGGTAAAAACCGGCTAGCCTAAGAAAGCTTCGAACTTCGGTTGCATTTCTTGGTGTCTTCCAATCTTGCACTGCCACCACTTTCGCGGGGTCCACGGCCAACCCCTCTTTGGACACTATATGCCCCAGAAATCTTACCTCTTTTCTCCAGAAGTGACACTTGGAGAATTTGGGTTTTAACTGATGTGAACGGAGAGTTTCCATGATTTCTTTCAGATGCTGAGCATGCTCTTCGTCGTTCTTTGAGAAGATTAAGATATCATCTACGAAGACAACCACAGATTTATTGAATAATTTGCGCAATTTAAAATTATATGCTCTAAACACAACCAACGCCTCATTCCAATCCAATTAAATATTTATAAAAAAACTTTATTTAGTTTTAGTCCTCTAAAATCCTTATTTATTGATTATTTAACTTTCAAAGAAACAATCTTGTCTTTAACTAGGTTAAAGAACAAATGTCGCACAAACATCGTTCACGATAAACCCAAAATCATATTTCAATTAATTCCAATTTAATATATTAAATTGAAAACTTTTCTTTAGAATATTTCTTTAAATATTAATTAAAAGGTTAATAAGTTACAAATCATCACTTCATCGTTAATTGGGGTTTTAAGAACTAATGTCATTTATAACATTTTTCATGGTCAACCCAAATCAACTTCCAATTAATGTTAATATTGGAAAATTCATATATTTCTTTTCTTTTCTTTCCCTTAATTAAAATGTCATTCCTTTCTTAAATTCCAATCTAATTTATTCACTTGAAATACTTGGTTTTAATAAAACCATTTTTCACTCTTATATTTATTTATAGAAATAAATAAACTACTTAACTTGATAAAAATATTTGTCCTCTTAATAAATTAGGAATTTCACATCCAAAATTCTTTTAAAACATTTATTAAGATTTCACATAATTTTTCCCTATTTTAATTATTTAAATGTTTCAACAAATTTTTCCCTTATTAAATAAAAAGATGAATTTTCATTTTAAATCACTTTCATGTTCCCTCGTTACATTAAAAATATAAAATTGTAATGTAAATCAAATTCACGTTTTTATACGGCATTAAAATTTTGCAATTTCAATATAAAACAAATTTCATGATTCTATATTAAAATAAAGAATAACTTTATTTTAAAACATTTTCATATTCTTACGTTACAATAAAAGAATAACTTTTTAGCGCTAACCATTTAATGTAAACTCATATTCCTAAATAAAAGGATTAACTTTTTATATTGAAATATGTTTCATGTTCTTACTTTTAATAAAAGATTAACTTTTATTTTCTAGGCATATTTCATAAATTTCACTTTAATAAAAGATTAACCTTTATTATACATATTTCATATTCTTATCTTATATTTACATTAAAATGTAAATTAAAAATACTACGTTAAGTTTCATTCTCTTATTTACATTCTAAAATGTAAATTAAATTGCAATGTCAAAATCTCTTCTTTTATTTACATTAAAAATGTAAATTAAATTGCAAAGTCAAAATCTCTTCTTTTATTTACGTTAAAAATGTAAATTAAATTGCAATGTCAAAATCTCTTCTTTTATTTACATTAAAAATGTAAATTAAATTGCAATGCCAAAATCTCTTCTTTTATTTACATAAAATGTAAATTAAATTGCAAATCTTATTTTGACAATTTATTTTCCAAATTGGAATGAGACCCAAACGATTTACCATATAATTATAATTATACGGTTTTCATATATCCCATGTTATTCTAGACTAATGATAAATCATTAAAAACATCCAATCATCAAAAGTGTATATTTGTACTGCATAGTGTCAAATAAATAAAGCTTATAACTAATCACAAGGGCGATGTGTAATTATCAACCCAAGACCCGTGTGGTGTTTCAACCAACTAACATTCAAATAATATATATAATTATTTGTGCATTCGGGCGATGTGTGAAAATTATCAACCCAATCAACAAATACAAGTCAGGTAACTTGTACAT
The DNA here is from genome assembly GCA_030737875.1 of Allium sativum. Taxonomy (NCBI): domain Eukaryota; kingdom Viridiplantae; phylum Streptophyta; class Magnoliopsida; order Asparagales; family Amaryllidaceae; genus Allium; species Allium sativum. The sequence continues at coordinate 413,021,163 of CM060924.1, read as the reverse complement.
AGCAGTGCAACATTAATTTTTAACAATTCTATAAGAATTAATATTAATGACATACGTTGCATACATCTAAAATTTACATAACATAACAAATCATATCATGACATAACATAACGTACAACACAACATACATGCATCAGATAATTTCAAACAATTATTTCACCATAGGCATTTAAATCACATTCATTTATAATAATAAATAAATATGGTAAAAGTTTTTGAGTGAGAAAAGAGTTCCCACCTTGGTTTGTACTTTGTCGGTGTTTAAATGTTCGGGCCCAATTTTGGCCCAAAATTGAACTTGCTCCAAATTTGGCAAAATTAGTGTCTATGCGAAGGTCTCGACTCACTGATCGCAGCGAACCCTGTTTTGCGCGATTTCGAGTTCGTTACAACAAGTTATTAATTTTTGATGTTTGAACGAATTAAATAATTAATTAAAATTACCGAAAATACCCAAAAATTCAACTTCCTCCAAATTGGACGAATTTAGTGACCACGCGAAGCTCTCGTCGCCACGATCGCGGAGGATCTGAAATTGTCAAATTTGGACTTCGTATGAGAGAGATATCATATTACAAAGTTTGAATTAAGTAAATAATTAAATTAAAATTTCTATTTTCTCTCAGATCTGGTCAAACCTGAGCTCGCTACCTTTGACCACACTTTTCTCCCTCCTTCGACCTCCGATTGACCTGAAATCACCGCCATCCTCTTCGCCTTCAAGAGGCGCACCCATTCTCCAAGCCGCTGCCGCCGTTGATGCTCTGATCGCCAGAATTTCGTCAAAAAGCAAAATTCGCCTCACGGTCCCCACAGGCCACACCTCTTATCCAAATGACCTGAAAATTTCTGGGCACCTTCTCCTTGTGTAGACGAAGAACTTTCGTGCTCGGCCCTTCGCCCGATTCTTTCCGATTGGCCGAAAATTGATCATCTATGTTATGAGCTAACCAGAATTTTCTGTTTTGCTCCATTTTAGTTTTTCACGATTTCTGTGCCCTTCCATCGACTTTCAGACAAAACTTTCTGAAGAAAAGTTGTAGATCTTTGTCTCCTCTACAATTTCTTCCATTGCGCCATCCTCTAATTCTTCACGGTTTGGCCAGAAAACACCAGAATTCTAAACTGACTTTTTACAAACAAACTCAGATCCCGGCGAATCCGTGCGACGATAGGTCTTGAATTTTTCATGGTAGATAGAGGATAAGAAGATGAACAAAACCCTTAAAGGGTTTGGTCTAATTTTGTTCTATTTTGGAGTTATAAATTGTTTAGTTTTAGGGTCTTTTATGCAAAGAATATTTTTAGAGTGGAGGCCATGGAATATGAAGAAAATGAAGATGGAGGAGGCTATGTTATGTTTAGGGTTCAGCTAATGGCTGTTAAAAGATAATATATAGGTAGATTATAAACTCAATTAGGCCCAATTACCCTTATGTACATATATTAATACATTTTTTTGTCCGCTTTTCGTAGTTTAAAAATTCGTGTTAACTCCTACAAATTCCATTGTAATTGAAAATTGAAACATAAATATTCCTTGACATTACGGATTTAAAGAAACTGGTTTCATCATTTTCCGAGTCCGTATCAATTAATAATAAAATTTTAAAGTCTAAAAATTGACCGTTTTCACTGAAAAATCAATTATAATTACATATTAATTCTAAAAATTTCAGAAAAATCATTTCTAGCTTTTTTTTTGACGATACAAACCCAACAAAATTAATTTCGTTGAATTTGAAGACCGTTTGCAAAACTTCACTTTTCAAGGCGTATATATTTATATTTAAAAATATATTTTTATATGAATAATTTCCGAAACTCAAAATATATAAGTGCTTATACTTTTTCAATGCAGAAATGTAATTTTGAACTCAATGGAAGTGGTTTAGAGACCAAATTCATTTGTATGCAAAAAGTAGCCTTTTGGGCCATATATTTTAATATATATGAATTCCATAGCGTTTTTCTAAAATTTTAAATTTGCCATATCTTACAAATTATAAACTGAAATATTAATTTCTTAAATTCATTGGAAATATATCGTCACGATCCTAATGTCTCTTGTTTCGTCCAATTCTGAATTATAATGAATTTTATATATTTTCCCAAAGTTGAAAATCGAATACTGAAATTACCGCGCCATTTCAGGCTCGAAATATAATTAATATAAATTATACGTTCTAACTTTGATTTAAAATAAATCATTTCGCCGTTATTATTTAAAATAAATTATTTTAAATATACTAAATCCTTAAATATACTAAATCCTTTAATTAACTAAAATAAAGATTTTAAATTTGCCCCAAAATTACGGGTCGTTACAACCTTGCTTCTTTGGCGATTGGAGAGGATGGTTGCAAAGCCTAACTCGTTCAAAAACCGGGTCATTACAGTTGGTATCAGAGCTTAAGGTTGAGTATTTACCTTGGCTCTGTGGCGTGACTCAGTAGAGATGGGGTTAGTAACGCCCTAGATTGAGTTGAGTGTATATATACGAGTAAACATATTTGTTATTTAATATAAATGGTTTTATATTGAGTAGATTTATTGGCTGAGTTGTTTATGGATTCTGATCAATGGTGGGGCACCATAATATCGATAGGGGTTTCTAAACACTCGAATACGATGGGTCGACACGATATGTTTTGAAAAGAGGGTAAATGAAAATAATTTTACCCAAATTATATTTTGATATAGAGAAAGATTGATATTGAAATGGATATAATATATTGGATATATTAGGTGTTATTATAATCGAGTAAGATTATAAAAAGTGAAATGGTTATGTAAATAATCGATAAGAATTCATATAAGCAAAATACGTGGAATCAGATGAATTAAATCTGAAGTTAAAATCAGAATTGAAATTAAAACCCTGAAAATTGGAAAGGTGTTTGTAAATGGATTTGAATTGAGTATATGAGAATTTTAAAATCCTGGGAGATTTTAAACTGTTTTACTAGCATTGTGAATGGTATTTTGAAATGTATTTCAAAAAGGAATAGTTTAAAGTGATTTTGAAAGTAATATAGTATTGAACTCACTTCGATAGTTGGGAAATAACCCTGATGATGAATCGCGACATCATTAGTGTTCATTTTCGAGTTTTTAAGTGACGGATTACTTCCAAAGACATTGTTTTTGAATTGATTTGAGAAAAGCAAGTTTTTGAATCCTGAAAAGGAAAGTTTGATTTTCGATATGGTAAACTGTTTAAAATTCCCAGGAAAGAGCAGTTTGAATTAAAAACAAATTGAGTAAAAATTTGGAAAGCCAATTAGAATTAAAATAAAGTCAGTTCGTGGTAACTAAAATTGAATTAGAATGATATCGAGACAAATTGGATTTGTGAGATTCGAATTTGAAGTGTAATTTGATAATCAAGTTAAGAGTTTGAAATCGAGAATGAAACTCGAGTTTGAAAATGGAATTTGGCTTGGTTAAAAGATAATGGTTGTATTGGAGATAAAAATGATTTGAGTTTGATTGGGATAACATTGGTGTATGCTGAGTTGATAGCATATGGAAGTGATTGAGTTAATATGCCCGACAAAAAGGTACAAATTTATATTTCATATGGTATGAGATTTTGATGAGCCGATTTGGCAAGCCGCTTGGCTGTTTGATTTTCTTTTGGGTTGGAGATAGCCTAGAGAGGCGAGTTGGAGTTTGAGCTATTGACCAGTACAAAGGAGGTGCTGGCGAAATTTTTCAGAAATTTCGGGTGTTAGAAAATTTTCAAGATTTTTGAAAATTTTCGTTAGTAAGAATTAATTAATATTTAATTGAAATTAAATTGGTTCAGTTGAAAACTGAAGTTGAGAAGTGAACAAATAAGTCTGGCTAATTGATAGGGTTTGTTTTCTACCTTAGCAATTTCGAGGACGAAATTATTTTAAGTGGGAAAGAATGTAACGACCCGTGTTTTCAGCGATATAATGATTAATTTATTTAATTATTCATATAGGGATTTAGAGAATTTAACGATCGTTTAATTAAATTATATGGATTATTTAGTTAATTTAAATAATAGAATAATAAAAATAATTATGTAATAATCAGAATTTGTGAAATTCACAATACTGGGCAATTTAAAATATTTAATTCTGCTTGGAATTGAATTTGAATAACGAATATATTATTTGAACGACAGTTTGAACGTATAATTATATTATAATTAAAATCGAACTCAAAATGGCGCGGTAGTTTGCTATTTGGCGATTTGAATTTCAACTGAATGTACAGGATTCGTTTTAAGCCGGATTTCTGTGAAACAAGAAACGTTGGGAGCTGGTGGAGTATATTTTTCTAGTGGAAGAGAAAAATTGAGATTTCGTCATATAGATTTTGATTTATGTCCAAATCAAATTTCAGAAAAGTCGCTGTGGAATTCCTTTGAAATTTATAAATATTTATTTATATTTTAAAAAGGAATTTCATTATAAATTGAGTATTGATTTATCCTGAAAGTGAATATCGAGTTAGAAATTCATATAGGAATATTCTGAAGCTGTATGGTATTCCACTGTGAATATATACGATAATATTTATTTTTTAAATATTAAATTTAATTGTTTTTAAATATATTTATATATTTAAATGGGTTATTTAGAGCTTTAAAAATAGCCACTTTTGCAAACGAAATCGGAATTTGACGAAACTAATTTTGTTGGATTCGCAACATCAAATTATTGCTAGATTCCAAGTTCCGTGATTTTTAGAGTCACTGTGTGGTCGTACGGATTTTTAGAGTGAAAAACAGTCGATATTTTGACAGTTAAAAATACGCTATGTGAGCAAATGGAGTCATAATTCGACGAAACAAGTTTCGTTGTGTCCGTAATGTCGAACTCTAGCTGCATGTCCAGTTTCGTGATTTTTGGGTGTCGCGTGTGATCACACGGATTTTTAGAAAGTAAGAACGAGTATAAAATAATAAAAATAAAATATCTATAAAATATCTGAAATATATCCCCTATAAATATCTAACTTCTATCACCCCTTAAGACCTAATCTCATTTCCTCCTTGGTCACAAAAGGCGCCATCACTTTCTCTTCACAGAAAAAAAATGTGAAGCTTCTAAATTCTCAAAGAATTGCAAATAAAAATCCAAAAATCCGGAAAGGGATGTAATCGAATTCCTGATGATTTCCTCTACAATTCTATATGGTTTTCCTGAGGTTCGAATTTCGTTTGTGTCGCTCGAATGAACAACGCGAGTTCAGCGAACTTAGGGTTTGATATTTCGGAAGTCTGGATGCATTTTTAGGAACTTCGAAGGTGATATTGGGGTTCAGTGAAGTACCCAGCACCTGCGCGTGAAATCATGGGGTTTTCTGATTTCGTTGATGTCGCAATTCTCACTGTAACAGCGATAAGTGTTGTTCGACGCAATGCAGAAGGGGGGTTCGAGTCTTTAGTTTTGGGTACGGGTTGAAAAAGGGTTTAACGGAGAATCATATGGTGGTTTTTGTGTGATAATCGGTGAAGTGAGGAGGCCGCTGTCGGAGTTCTATGGGAGTCGCGATGTCCATTTGGAGGAGTAGCCGACTCCATTATCACGTTCATGAAGAAGGATGATTTACGGGTTGTGGTGTTAGTGTAAGTGGGCCGTTATAAAATGGTAAGGCCCAAGCAAAAGAGAAATGGGTTTAAGGATTAAAGGAGAAGAATGATGGATCTAAGAAGGGAACAAGGGAATTACGGTGATTGTTTTATTGGAGATCGTATCGGGGTAAGAGGAAGAAGGGAAATACGGGTCGGTGGGCTATTGGAGTTGATGTTGGGCCCAATGGTGAAGGTTAAGCCCAAGTTGATTAAAATAGTTTTTAGTTTTAAATTTAAATAATGGATGCAACTTGTAAATTCGATATCTTTATCAAGTATGATCAGAATTCAGCGAAACGAGATCCGACAGGATCGTACGGACGGTGGCTACACATTGGAGTTGACTAGGAGTGAAACATGGCTCGTTACAATTTATAGCAAAACAAATTGTCTGTCTGAATCAAGCGATGGTTATCGTTATCAACGATGATCGTCCAATGTGAGTAAAACTCACCAACTCTAAACAATTATATTTTTTACAACATATTGTTAGAACTGATAATTATCTATTGATTGATGTATGTTAACTGTTGGTTGAATTGTTTGTGTATTGATTGAAAATATAGATAAAGATATATATATATATATATATATATATATATATATATAAATCGTTAAATCGAATATTTGATTCTGTTTATCAGATTATTTTATATTCGTGTTGTTTAACATCTGTGATGCAGGGAAACAGGTTGGAGGGGTCCAACTGGACTCCTCAATATTTATAATACTATTATATTCATGTATGATAATATATGATGTGATATATAATCTGTTATGGATTATGTGTGTTAGAATGAGTCTGATCATTGTTATTCGATATTTTTAATATCATAAGAAACCTTGGGATGTAAAAGGAATATTTCAACGTATATTGAAATAAAGGAATTTTATAAAATCAACCGATTTTATAAAAGGAAATAATTTTAGAATATTTATTTAGAAAATAAATAGGATATTATAAAGGAGAATATTTATTTAGAAAATAAATAGGATAAAGGAATAATTATTTAGGAAATGAATAGAGTTAATCGATTAGAGTAAATCAAATAGAGTAAATCGATTAGAGTAAATCATACATAGTTATTCGGGATGAGATTCCATTTAGCACGACTGTAGCGTAATTTGCAGGGCTGCAGATAGCCTAAGGCAGTCGGATGTTTCCTAAGGGAATCAGGCGTAACCATTGTGATCGCTGCGATCTAGAGTTAAGCGAATGGAGTTAAATCGAATATTAGTTATTTGAATAAGAGTTAAGTGAATGGAGTTGAATCGAATATTAGTTATTCGAGTAAGAGTTAAGCAACTATAGTAAATCGAATATTAGTTATTCGAATAAGTGTTAAGAAAATAGAGTTAATCGAAATAGAGTTAAACAAGATTAGAAACTGAGTAGAGATTAATAAGTTGAATGGTTTTCTGAGTATCGATCTGATGTTGATTTCAGCCTTCGGGGTTTATACTTAGGAAGTTGTTCTCTTGTTAGTTTATATTTAGAGTCTGATAGATGTGGAAGGAAAGTGATACGTAATTAAGCCATGGAAATGTTTTCCAATGTTAATAACATATATTTTCTAAACATAGAAAATGAGGAAATATATATATATACATGTTTGATGATTGGATCGATAATTCCATTTGGAAATAAGATCGTTGTGTGTACACAGACATGTTTTCATTTGATAGTTAAATCACCCACTATCAAAGTTTTGACCATTTTAACGTTGTTAATACGGAGAGACCGGTTGGATTATTATCCGAAGAACCACTCTGTATTGGCATAAGCGTTGCAAATCATATATGCCAATGATAATTGAAGATGGAGTGAAGTGCAAGGGTTGTCCTGTTTACAGAATAGTGCCTTCGGTTTGTCCAGTCCCAGGACAACTTGTATGGACGAAGGTCTGACAGAGTATATCTGATAGATTGCGTAAATTGATCTCTTCAAATGTATTCACGTTTGGTGGCGGAGGAATTTATTTCTCTTAGCTGTATACCCGTGTTATTTTTGGATAAATCAATTTGTGATTTGGCAGATATGACAATGTGACATTCAAAGTGAATAGATGTGTGATCTGTCAAAGATAAGCGTAGCTTCTAGCCTCACAACCGGGAATGACAAAAATCGGGCAGGCAACATGGCTATGTAGATCGCACTATTAGGGTGTATAATCACCTGATCTAGAGTTACATTTACTTCAAAAAAAATCTATTGTTGATGCTGTCCCATTCGGGAAACAGTTGTTGATCCCAAACGTTGGTGATATACATTCGATACACTAAAGCGAAATGAGTGGTCGGTCATGTATGGCCGGGTTGCAAGATGTTCTTGTTGAACCCAGTGTATTCCGCTCTAGAGGTACACTAGCGAAAGGTGGTTCCATACCTTGTCATAGTTGGAAATCCATTACCCAATACGTGCTTGCGGTTTTGATTGTATACTATATATGTAGAACGTGAGATGAAAGCGTTTATGCTAGATAATTATTATATTGTGGTTGATAGACATTATTATAATATCAAAAGGTTTTTGATATAAAGATAATTTGGATTCTCAGAAGGGAAAAACCCGTTCCGTTATACGGCATGGTCTTATGAGATATCGTTTACTTGTTCAAACTGTTTTAAACTATTTTACTCATACCAGTCCCATGACTGACCCGGAGTTTATCTTGTTCTGTTTTCCCTAAACTCTTGGGTGCCCAATTTTGTACGGGCAGTCAAGTAGTCGGGATTTTACAGATATACTTGGAGAGCTTGGAGCAGGAGGCTTTAGGATTATATAGCTATTGTTTATTTCCTTTGTTGTTGTAAGTCTTGTATCTTCTTCTTCTTCTTCTATTCTAAGTTTCTACCTTATCTATTCTCACCCTCCAACTTCTTTCTATTAATTTTTCAGTATTTTTCGATGTTTGTTTAGTCATCATTGAGTTTATGGCAATAACCAAAGTCGTCAAAAACCGGGTCGTTACAATAGCCTAAGCATCTACCACTGCGCAGAGGACTACTAGGAGCACCTTACGTATATCAGGAAGCCACGTGCTTCCCCTTCCAGTCCTTCGGAGCCGTCAGAACAATCAGATGAAATGTGCGCTCCCCTCGTGCCTTATAACACCACGATTATCTACTCCGTTGGTTTATTCATGTAACGACCCAGAAAATCTGAACCAATTTTTTTTTTTAAATTGGCTAAAATAATGGATTTTAAATATTAAAAATAAATATTTAAAATATTTAAAATAAATATTTTAAATAATAGAGATGAAAACTGAGTTTGAATCGACAATTGAAAACGAATATAATTAATTCTAATTATAAACAAGGCCTGAAATGGCGCTGCAGTTTCAAAAATTGAATTCAAACTTTGTCGGACTGTACCGGGTGCAAAACAAAACGGATTTTAGTGAAACCAAAAATATTTAAATCTGTTAGTGAATACCTTTCTAACAAATCTGAAAAATCGAATTTTCATAGCGGAAAGCAAAAGTTATGGCCAAATGAATTTTCAGAAAGGTCGCTATGGAATTTATATAGCCCGAGAAATTGGCCATTTTGCAAACGACCTCGGAATTCGACAAAACCACTTTTGTTGGATCCGGGATGTGAAGGTACTGCTAGGTTTCAAATTTCATAATTTTTGAAGCTAGTATGTGAGCGTAGCAAAGGAAAATGTGATTTGGTCAATTACAGTTAAATTGGATCGACCAGAAATGAGCATTTTTGCAAACGGTCTCAGAATTCGACGAAACTAGTTTTGTTGGGACCGCATCGTCAAAACATAGCTAGATTTATTTTTCTAGAATTTTTCGAATCAGTTTGTGGCCCTGGCAAATTGAAATGTACGTTCAAATTAAATATTGAATGTTATATATTTTAAATTGAAGGAAAACTGATTGAAACATTTGAATGGGCCTTCGAAACATATCCCATTGTGTTCGGAATGGGGGCAAAACGCTAGGGATGATAGTCGTTGGGTCTGAATCGGTGTTCATTAGTGAAAACCCTAATTTTCTGAAATATATAAATTCCGGCGAATAGGATTTTTTCTTTCATAATAATAATAATAAAATCCGCTCAAAACCCTCTCGCTCAGCCAAATCGACGACGACCGTTCTTCCTCCCTTCTCTCCTCAAATTCGGCTGCCTCCGCCACTTCCAGCCTTCGCCGCCGCCACCACTCGAAGTGCCGCTCCCTCCTCTTCCAATCCGACCCCACCACGACCCCGACCGACGCCCCCATCGCCAGAATCGGCCCTCCAAAGTTCCGATCTTCCTGACGCCGCCGACGACAGATCCGACCATCGTACCCCCTCAAACCACCATCGATCGACAGCCCTCACCTCCCTCTACGACGCTGCAGCCACCGATCATCCCAATTCTTCCCGGATTTCGCGAATTTCTCCGACCTAGTTTTGAACTGCGTATAAAGGTGGTTCCTTTATATTGTTTTAACACTTTTTAGTGTTTCAAACCTTTTAAAAATCATATCTTTTTCGTTCGTTAATGAAATTTAATGAAACAGGAAAGATCGTGACCGTGTGGACGTCTTCTACATTCTAGAAGAGACCGCGTATTTTTCTGAGCCTTCTGCTATTTTTGGTGGAGTGGAACCCAATGTGAGATTTCTAATTTATAAACGATATGGAAAACGACGATGTATAAATTATATAGTCGATGTATGAGTTATATAAGCGTTGTACACCTCATGTATAAGCGTTATATAAGTTGTACGTTCGATGTATAAGTTATATGTGCATTGTAAAATTTATATATGTGTTGAAATAGAAGTGAATTGCTATATATATATATATATAAATATATATATGCCCCTCGTCCACAAACCATGGACGATATTTATTGGTTGTGATTGGTGTGAAAACTGATTGATAGCGAATGGTTGATTGGATTTGTTTGTGGTTGATATTGATTGGTAGTGGTTGAAAAAAAATACCCATTGGTGATTGAAATGAATTGGAAATATTTGTGGAAATAAAAATAAAACATGCCGCCTGCGTGCGAATTAGATGCATGAACCCCATTGTCAAAAACCGCGAGGTTTTAAGGTAGAGCGAGGAGCCGTACTCGGGACGGTGCCGGTTTTAACTACCCTGCCGTTATGCTGCCGAAATTTTGAATAATCTTTATGTGTTAGAATAATTTTCATATGTTGAAATTATTTTCACGCGTTGAAAATAAAGTCATATGTTGAAACTATATCCATGTGTGGAAATGTTCATGTGTTGAAAAGTGATGTGTGAAAATTAAATTCATTTGTGAATGAATGAAGTGTCTAAACAATAAAAATCACATTTTTATAATATATATGAAGTATGTAAAATATTCACCTTATATATAAATAGTTTCAACAACAAAAATTCTATCTTTCTTATATGAACAACATAAATAAAATATCCATGTGTGGAAATGCTCATGTGTTGAGAAGTGTGTGTAGTGGAAAAGTTCATGTGTTGAATAAAAAGATCAAACAATAAAAATTACATTTTTATTGAAACTATGAAGTGTTGAAAACATCTATTTGTCGAATAAATATTTTAAATGATAAAAATATCATTTTTATCATCTATGTAATATGCTAAAGATATGCGGACGTTGAAATAAATATTTGTGAAGAAATATTATTTTCAACATGCATAGGAACTAAAGAAAATAGTCATGTGTTGAAATGTGTTTTAGTTCGCCAAAATTATCATCTTTGAAATGTGAAGTGTTAAAAATAGCCGCTTGTTCAAATAAAATATGCATGAGTTGAAATATACATTAATTAGCTAATGATAGGATTTTTGCCTATGCATACAGCATTAGAATGAATGGTGTTTTTAAACCAAATGGAATCAAATATGAAGTTGAATGGAAAATGATAAGTGATAAGAACTGTATATATGTACATGCATATTTATTGAACAGGTTATAGCAAAGGGGCTAGAGAAGAGGAATAAAATTTTGTGCCCGACAAATAGGTACACATTTACTGTTTTGTTTGGGTGATGATTTTATGAGCCTGTTGGCTAGCCGCTTGGCGTTTTCTTTTTCTTTTTGACATGAGACGCTCGTGTGGCTATTTGGGAATTTTCCCAGCCCCTCCCGTACAAAGGAGGTTATGGCGAAATTTTCCAAAATTTAAAGGCGTTAATGAAATATTTGAAGTGAAAACGATATTTAAATTGTTGAATGAACTATATTTATATATTTATATAAATATAAATAAAATTAAAACGAAACGTGGCCGTGCAGTTCGTGATTTGAAACCATGATTTCAAACAACTAATGCGGGAAATCCGACCATTGGATTTTCCCGAAACCGCAACCGCTGGGTTCGCCTTGGAAATATCTTTCCAACGACACCAACTTTGTGAAAATCCAACGGTTGGATTGTCTGGAATGTTTAATTCAAATCTGAAGAAAAACAGCGCCAGAAATGATTATATTTATATATATATATATAATTATATTTAATTGAATAACGACGCTGCAGTTCGTATTTTGAAATCGAAACTTCAAATGATGATACCGGGAGATCCGGCCGTCGGATTTTCCCGAATCTGGAACCGTTGGATTCGTTTTGAAAAGACCTTTCTAATGATGTAAATTTTGTGAAGATCCAACGGTTAGATTTTTAGATATGTGTAAATCAAATCTGAAGAAAAACAGCTCCACGGCCGCGTTATGGCCCGAAGCGTCGTTTTGAATATATTTGCTATTTTAAAATAAATAAAAATAGCGATAAATCGTTATAAAATATCATAAACGATATGGAATGGAAATAAACTGAATTTGCTTGATTTATGTGGTATTTGATGGTTGAATGGGTTTGGTGTGAAAATCCCATTAAAGAACAAAATTGGTGTTGTCGAATGATTTAACCATTGAAATGAATTGATTTGAAATTCTAAATATACGTGAATTATTTGAAAAGGCTGAGTTAATTCTCATTTCAAATAATTGACCGACGATTGAAAGTCGAAGATGAAGACGGTGGTCGAAGACCGGAGATCTTCACCTCGTTTGGATGGTAACCGAGGTCCTGATTGGGAGGCATCCCGAAATATGGATAATGAGTGGTGATCGTCCAGACGTACGTGGTGATCGATGGGTTTGCGAGGTATATATCCTCCGGTTTCGTTCAAACCCAGAACGGACTTGTAAAAGGAATGTGTGTCTGACATTGGATTTTATTCTGTGTTGATTGATCTCTGTTAAATATACATCTGTTTGGCGGCGGAAAATTCATTCTTCTGCTTAACGCCCTTCTCTGAAATGCATGAGCTCAGAGGTTGTATAACGATGGACATTAGTCGCATGGCATAAATTGCTAGTGTGGCATACCTAAGTGGCAAATGATCAGGGCTTCTGTTGAAAAGCAAAGTCTTGTGGTGATGATCAAAGCACCGCCTGTGTGGCGTAGCTTTGTGTATAATGTGAATTCGCGAGCCTCACACCCCGGTATGAACCAGAAACGGGAGAAGGACCTCAGGGAGGGCATGCGTTTCTTTCTAGCTAGGGTGGTGTCAGTGACCTACCAGCCCTGACATTTATATACTTTTCACCTGTGTGGTTGTTGCTGTTGCGAGGCGTCTCGGATATATCGGTCGATCCGGGACCGATGGAGCCATTCGTTGGCTCGTTTACGCCCCATAGGGCAGAGAAACGTAGTGTTCAGGCATAATAATCCACATCGGTGGACCGGCCCTGACGATCCAAGGGCCCACCTGAGTCTGGGCCCTGAGACATGGGCTAGATTGTCTCAAATTCGGAGAGGACGATCCCTTGCCTCGGTTCATGACGAAAATCCAATTTCCAATTACGTGACTGTGCGGTTTTAATTGTATACCTATATATGGCGACATAGTGGTATGGGGACATTAATGCCATCTATGATTGATAGTTATGATTTGAAATTGTTTTCAAAACATATAAACACTAGAAATAATATCAATGTAACAACCCGAAAATCTGGGCCAGTTTAAAATTTTTATTTTGGCAATTTTAGCGAATTTTGAACATTTAAAATGAATTATTTTAAGTAATATCGACGAGAAATTTATTTTGAATATAATTCGAACGTATATATTTATATAGTTCATCGTTAGAATATAAATAATTATTTATATTTATAAAAGGAATTGAAAATGGCGCGGTAGTTCGATAATTCGATTTCAAACTTCAATTGAATGTACCGGGTGCAAAACAAACCGGATTTTAGTGAAACCAAAAATAATAGGATCTATTTGAGAATATCTTTCCAACGAATCTGACAAATAGAAATTTCATAGCGGGAATCAAAAGATATGTCCAGTTGAAAATTCTGAATAATCGTTATGGAATTCAGGCCCTTAAAAATGGAAATTTTGCAAACGACCTCTGATTTCGACGAAACCACTTTTGTTGGATCCGTGATGTAAAGTTATTGCTAGATTTCAATTTTCATAATTTTTCGAATCAATATGTGAGCGTGGCAAAGGAAAACGCGTTTGACCAGTTTCAGTTGATTTTAATCGACTGGAAAATGGCCATTTTCCCAACGGTCTCAGAATTCGACGAAACTGGTTTTGTTAGGACCGTACCGTCAATACAAAGCTAGAAAATATTTTTCGGGAATTTTTCTAGTTAGTATGTGACCCCGGTGAATTGAAATGCGCGTTCAAATTCAATATATAGAGATATATTTTGATTTTGATGAAAACTGATCGAAATGATCAAATCAGCTTACGTGGCAAATCCCATTGTGTTCGAAATAGGGGTAATTAGCTATGGACGACAGGCAGTGGGCCTCGTTTAGAGGTCGTTTAAAAAAGTCAACTTTTTGAAATAAAATAATTAAATAAAAAAATACCCTCTCCTTAACTACCCCGACCCCCCCGATTCAAACAGAAAATAAAATGAAAAAGAAAAAAAGGGGGGAACGAATCGCGCCTCGGCAGCCGTCGCCACCCCGACCTGCACTCCTCCGCACCCCACCAACGGTGACGCCGCCCCTCCAGCAGCCACCTCCGACCGTTGTCCCTCCAGTCCTCTCCCCCCTTCTTCGAATTCAAACCCTAAACTCCCCCAACCACTGAAATCCGTTCAGCCGCCGCCCTGAGGTGCCCTTCCGCCTGCACCGCTTCTTCTCTAAGCCCCAGTGCCATTTTCCCCGACCTCCTCCTCCCTCTTTGTCCGACTTGTAGTAAGTTTTTTATTTATTTATTTTAGTTTAATTAATTTTATTTATATGAAATATTATATTTTTATTTAGAAAAGATTTTATTTTTAAACATGCAAAGATGAGATCTTTAACATAGGAAAGATAATATTTTTAACTAAGTAAAGACGGGATTTTTTATAGGATAAAGATAGGATTTTTAATTAAGTAAAAAATTTGATTTTTATATATTGAATAGCAAAGTAAAAATTCGATTTTTATATATTAAATAGCGAAGTAAAAATTCGATTTTTATATATTGGATAGCAGTGTAAAAAATTCGATTTTTATATATTGAATAGCAAAGTAAAAATTCGATTTTTATATATTGAATAGCGAAGTAAAAATTCGATTTTTATATATTGAATAACAAAGTAAAAATTCGATTTTTATATATTGAATAGCGAAGTAAAAATTCGATTTTTATATATTGAATAGCGAAGTAAAAATTCGATTTTTATATATTGAATAGCGAAGTAAAAATTCGATTTTTATATATTGAATAGCAAAGTAAAAATTCGATTTTTATATATTGAATAGCAAAGTAAAAATGTGATTTTTATATATGTAGTGGTTACGGGCAACGAAAGTGACAAGAGACAAGAACGGCGAAGATTTCTACATAAGAAGAGCCGTGGGATTGGATTAGCTAATCTGTGAGAATTTCTCACTCTTTAATTTTATTTTTCTAGTTATATAAATATATACTAGGATGCAGACGGTGTTTAGTAGCACCCGACACCCGTCATCCACAGACCATGGATGGCTTGTTTGTTTAATAGTTTGGTTGTGTAGTTGGTTAGATTATTTGGTTTGAATTGAATTGTTTGGTGAAATGAAATTGATTTGATTGATGTGTGAATGGCGTGGGCCTTCACTAGACCGGGGATAAGGCTAGGCCTTGTCCCGTTTCTAGTATCGTGCCGTTATGCCGCCGAAATTTTCTAAAAATAAGTTAGAAAAATAAAGATAACATTTTATTTAATAAATGAACCGAATAGAATATTCATAGGTTGAATATTCATGAGTATATATTATATATGTTATATATATAATATAATGGCCTGAATAGAACGCGTCGCGCCGCGGCAGTTCGCGAATTTCGACCATTGACTTCAAATGGATATTACGGGAGATCTGACCGTCGGATTCTCCTAAAACCGGAACCGTTGGGTTCGTATCGAAAAGAGCTTTCTAACGAATATTAGAAATTTGAAATCTAACGGTTGGATTTGGAATTATGTCCAAATCAAATTTGAAAAAGGTCGTTGTAAGTGTAGTTCGATGACCGTTGATGGAAATCGACTGTACGGGCCTTGATAAAATTATTAAAAATAGTAATAATTTGTGTAGAATCATAAGAAATGATTTAGAAAGGATTGGGAAGATAAACAACATATTTGAAAAGATAAAAATAGATTTTTATCGAAATGAACCAGTTTTGAACTAGAATTATAATTCTATTTATTTTTAAATAAATAAATTGAATTTGAAAAAGGTTTTAAAATAACCATAATTTCCAATGATTGCATTGGATTGGATTTGAATCGAAATTATCTTCGGAATATTTCGATGTTGGAATTCGTGATTATACAGATGTTGTTATGGAAATTTGAAAGATATATATTTATATCGTTATTTCCAATACGACATTTGTTAATCGTAGAATTTGATATTGAATATAAGCCGATATATTTTCTATTCAGAGCCTTGTATTGAATATCAAATGTGATTTGGGTTTGTCGTGAATGGTGTCTTCACTAACACTGTTCTTGAACCCAGTTGAGAAAAGATTAAATCTTTTTATTTAGATTTAATGAAGTGTACCAATTAAATAATATTTAATTGGAATTGAATTGATATTGATTTTTGGATTTATCGTGGACAGTGTTTTAAATAACACTCGTTCTTTAACCCGATAATTAATGAAATGTGATTTTGGGTTTATCGTGAACTGTGTTTTAAATGACACTGATTCTTTAACCCAGTTAAAGATTAAAACTAAGTGGAGTTTTAATGAATCTTTAATTAGATTGAAATAATCGAGAATGGAGTATCACCAGTTTCACTCCAGGCGATAGTTAAATCTTTAATTATATTTGAACATGAAATGGTAATTGAATTTACCGATAACACCGTGGTGTTAGATATGAAGTATTACCAGTTTTACTTCTTGGGATGAATAGGTTGGGATTGGGAAATTAAAACAAATGATTACTTCGGTAAGGTTCGTTAATCCCGACTAGTTGAATCAAAATTCAAAAGAAGATTAAAGAATAAATTCAAGGAATTTATCTTTGATAAAATTAATGGGAACCTCTCCCTATGAATGCGAAATTTAGAAACTAACTGTCAGTTAGCCAAGCAGAATGGTTTTCTGGATATTGATCTGATGTTGGTTTCGGCCTTCAGGGTTAATATTTGGGGAATTATTCTCTTGATTAATTTACGGTTAGTGACTGATGAATTGGAATGAGGTGTATGTTGTGTTTGTGTAACACTTATTTAAAATATACGCGAGTTATTCGGGAAGACCGGGTTTATCCCATTCTGGATAACTGATACGACGATAAGTCGAAGATGAAGACGGTGGTTGAAGACCGGAGATCTTCACGTCATTTGGATAATTACTGATGATCTTGATTGTGATGTACACCCAAGAAGATGGAAACAGTTAGTGATCGCCCATACGTACTTGGAGATCGATGGATATGCGGGGTACAAGGTGCCTCTAGTTTAGTTCAGACCCAGAACGAACTTGTAAATGGACTGTGTGTCTGACATTGGATTTTAGTCCGTGTGATTGATCTCTATTAAATATATATCTGTTTGGCGGCGGAGAATTTATTCTCTTGCTTAACGCCCTTCTTTGAGACGTACGAGCTCAGAGGTTATATATTGATGGATATCAAACGCATGGAGTGAATTGCCTGTGTGGCAATTGATCGAGGCTTCTGTTGAAAAGCAAAGTCTTGTGGTGATGATCAAAGCACAGCCTGTGTGGCACAGCTTTGTGTAACGTGAATTCGCGAGCCTCACACCCCGGTTGTGAACCAAAAACGGGAGAGGACCTCAGGGAGGGCATGCGTTTCTTTCTAGCTAGGGTGGTGTCAGTGACCTACCAGCCCAGACATTTATATACTTTTCACCTGTGGGGTTGTTGCTGTTGCGAGGCGCCTCGGTTTGATCGGACGATCCAGGTCCGATGGAGTCATTCGTTGGCTCATTTAAGCCCCCAAAGGGCGAGGAAACGTAGTGTTCAGGCATAATAATCCACATCGGTGGACTGGCCCTGACGATCTAAAGGGTTGATGCGTTCTGATCCTGAGGCTCGGGCTAGAGAGTCTCGAATCGGTTGAGGATTATCTTTTGCCTCGGTTCATAGATGGAAACCCAATTTCCAAATACGTGACTTTGCGATTTTGATTGTATAATCTATATATGGTGACATAGTGGTATGGGGCATTCATGCCGCCTATGATTGATACTTATGATTTGAAGTTGTTTTATACACTATACACTTATAATTGTATCAAATGATTTCTTTTAAACGTATCAAACATTCTTGGCTATTATAAGGTAAAAACCCTATCCCCCGGCTTGCGTTGCATTGTGTGATAGGACCTGGGTCTTATAATAGCTTCATTTTTCTTTATTTAGCATTGCGCTGTTTGTTTTGTGCACTGGTATTCTTGGGAGGAAACCCGTTCCGTGTTATACGGCGTGGTCCCTTGATTTACCTAACTTTAAAAACAAAGATTAATAACTGTTTTAGTTCTCAAACCAGTACCATGACTGACCTGGAGTTTATTGTTTTGACCTAAACTCTGGGTGCCCTTATTTTGACACGGGCAGCTAGTAGTTTTGGTTTTGCAGATTTATATTCACAGGATCCTGGTTTACAGCTGGAACGATATCTGGAAAGCTTTGTATCCGTATATCTCTTCTAGTTGTGTATTGTATTATTTTCCGCTGCTATGTAATTTATTGTAATCTCTGATAATTTCTGTGTAATATTTATTCATTTATACTTTGTATATCCTTGTATTCTGATGCATTGTTGTAATATACTATGAAATGTTCTTCCGTCTGCGTTCTGATTTGTCGTATTCTCGAAACGATAGGGCGTTTCGAACGGTCTGGGTCGGTTTAGCGACTGGTTCAGACCGAGCGAAATTCCTTTTCGTCTCATTTGGTATCAGAGCTTTGGTTTACAAAGCAGAGAACAAGGCACATTAGAACCATATGAAAGAAATCATCAGATATTGGATTAGTAATATCCAATGAGAGTGACTCGTTAGGGATAGGATCAGTAGTATCCTAGAACGAGTGTGAAGAGTATATTTTTTAAATGAAAAAAATTTTGTTTTGAAAATTTAAATCAATTATTCATATTTGATTATTTATTTGTATTGATTAGGACAGTCCAGTATATAGAGATTTCGCATATACGTCTTGCAAACGTATGTTCGAAATTTTAATATATTGGATAGATATAGAATCACACTCTAGTCGCCTGGAGATAATTCTGATGATGAGGCCTCATCATCAGTGTTTATATTCGAGTGACGAAAGTGAGATTTCTATATATTTCCTATTGACTGGTGTGAGAACCAAAATTAGATAGGGCTTATTGTTGTGATTTGGCATCAAAAATGAGATTTTTGACTATATATCAAAGTTATGAATTTCAAATGATAATTCACTAATTGATTGATGTTTGTGTTGTTTGTTTAATTGTTTGATAATTTTGAACCATTATGCATAACTGAATCAAATATTGAATTGTATTGAAAATTAGTCGCATTTGCTTGCATATACTTGTACTTACATTGAACAGGTCATTGCAAGGAGGCTAGAGCAGAGAATAAAATTTGTTTGCCCAACAAATAGGTACATGTTTACTATAATTTACTGTTTTGTTTGGGTGATGATGATTTTATGAGCCTATTGGCTAGCCGCTTGGCTTTTTCTTTTTCTTTTTGAGATCAGAAGGCCTGTTTGGCAATTTCAGGATTTTGCCGTGGCTCCTGGTGCAGGGGAGGTTATGGCGAAATTTTTCGAAAATTCCGGGTGTTAGCCAATTTTTTTTAAGAATTTGAAAATTCTCAGAAACTGCAAAGTTGGAGAATGGTAGCGAGATCGAACGTAGAGTTGATTAATCAAACCACTTTCGACTTTGTTCCTTTTCGGGGATGAAAAGTTTTAAGCGGGGGAGATTGTAACAACCCAAAAATCTGGGCCAGTTTAAAATTTTTATTTTGGCAATTTTAGCGAATTTTGAACATTTAAAATGAATTATTTTAAATAATATCGACGAGAAATTTATTTTGAATATAATTCGAACGTATATATTTATATAGTTCGTCGTTAGAATATAAATAATTATTTATATTTATAAAAGGAATTGAAAATGGCGCGGTAGTTCGATAATTCGATTTCAAATTTCAATTGAATGTACCTGGTGCAAAACAAACCGGATTTTAGTGAAACCAAAAATAATAGGATCTATTTGAGAATATCTTTCCAACGAATCCGACAAATCAAAATTTCATAGCGGGAATCAAAAGA
Organism: Allium sativum; assembly: GCA_030737875.1. Classification (NCBI taxonomy): domain Eukaryota; kingdom Viridiplantae; phylum Streptophyta; class Magnoliopsida; order Asparagales; family Amaryllidaceae; genus Allium; species Allium sativum. The sequence continues at coordinate 413,000,779 of CM060924.1, read as the reverse complement.
TATGTTCAGTTGAAAATTCTGAATAGTCGCTATGGAATTCAGGCCCTTAAAAATGGAAATTTTGCAAACGACCTCGGATTTCGACGAAACCACTTTTGTTGGATCCGTGATGTAAATTTATTGCTAGGTTTCAATTTTCATAATTTTTCGAATCAATATGTGAGCGTGGCAAAGGAAAACGCGTTTGACCAGTTTCAGTTGATTTTAATCGACTGGAAAATGGCCATTTTACCAGCGGTCTCAGAATTCGACGAAACTGGTTTTGTTAGGACCGTACCGTCAATACGAAGCTAGAAAATATTTTTTGGGAATTTTTCTAGTTAGTATGTGACCCCGGTGAATTGAAATGCGTGTTGAAATTCAATATATAGAGTTATATATTTTGATTTTGACGAAAACTGATCGAAATGATCAAATCAGCTTACGTGGCATATCCCATTGTGTTCGGAATGGGGGTAATTAGCTATGGACGACAGGCAGTGGGCCTCTTTTAGAGGTCGTTTAAAAAAGTCAACTTTTTAAAATAAAATAATTAAATAAAAAAATACCCTCTCCTTAACTACCCAGGCCCCCCTGATTCAAACAGAAAAAAAATGAAAAAGAAAAAAAAGGGGGAACGAATCGCGCCTCGGCAGCCGTCGCCACCCCGACCTGCGCTCCTCCGCACCCCACCAACGATGACGCCACCCCTCCAGCAGCCACCTCCGACCGTTGTCCCTCCAGTCCTCTCCCCCCTTCTTCGAATTGAAACCCTAAACTCCCCCAACCACTGAAATCCGTTCAGCCGCCGCCCTGAGGTGCCCTTCCGCCTGCACCGCTTCTTCTCTAAGCCCCGGCGCCATTTTCCCCGACCTCCTCCTCCCTCTTTGTCCGACTTGCAGTAAGTTTTTTATTTATTTATTTTAGTTTAATTAATTTTATTTATATGAAATCTTATATTTTTATTTAGAAAAGATTTTATTTTTAAACATGCAAAGATGAGATCTTTAACATAGGAAAGATAATATTTTTAACTAAGTAAAGACGGGATTTTTTATAGGATAAAGATAGGATTTTTAATTATGTAAAAAATTCGATTTTTATATATTGAATAGCAAAGTAAAAATTCGATTTTTATATATTGAATAGCGAAGTAAAAATTCGATTTTTATATATTGAATAGCAAAGTAAAAATTCGATTTTTATATATTGAATAGCGAAGTAAAAATTCGATTTTTATATATTGAATAGCGAAGTAAAAATTCGATTTTTATATATTGAATAGCGAAGTAAAAATTCGATTTTTATATATTGAATAGCGAATTAAAAATTCGATTTTTATATATTGAATAGCGAATTAAAAATTCGATTTTTATATATTGAATAGCGAAGTAAAAATTCGATTTTTATATATTGAATAGCAAAGTAAAAATTTGATTTTTATATATTGAATAGCAAAGTAAAAATGTGATTTTTATATATGTAGTGGTTACGGGCAACGAAAGTGACAAGAGACAAGAACGGCGAAGATTTCTACATAAGAAGAGCCATGGGATTGGATTAGCTAATCTGTGAGAATTTCTCACTCTTTAATTTTATTTTCTAGTTATATAAATATATACTAGAATGCAGACGGTGTTTAGTAGCACCCGACACCTGTCATCCACAGACCATGGATGGCTTGTTTGTTTAGTTGTTTGGTTGTGTAGTTGGTTAGATTATTTGGTTTGAATTGAATTGTTTGGTGAAATGAAATTGATTTGATTGATGTGTGAATGGCGTGGGCCTTCACTAGACCGGGGATAAGGCAAGACCTTGTCCCGTTTCTAGTATCGTGCCGTTATGCCGTCGAATTTTTTGTTTAAAATAAGTTAGAAAAATAAAGATAACATTTTATTTAATAAATGAACTGAAAAGAATATTCATAGGTTGAATAAAATAGTTTGATTGTTAAAAATATAATTTTTAACATGAATGTGAATAAATAAATATTCATTTACAAACTGGACGGTTTGTTTAGGTACACCTATTCGAAGGACATTGATTGGGACGATAAATTTTACACATCGCCCAACTGCACAAATGAAATCTATGTTTGATTGTTTAAAACCCCACACGGGTATTGAGATGATATTTGACGTACACTAATCCCAATTGTTTAGTTGTATGTCGATCGATTGATTGACAGACTGTTATAAGCGTTGAATATTAATATTTGATGCTTATACAGTGTAGAATGCACTTTGGATGATGGTTGATTATTGATCGTTGTTGATATATACATGTGTTGTAGAAAATTCATATAATTAACATTATATGGTAATTGATTGGGCCTCATTCCAGTTTCGAAAAAGAAATATTTGAAATAAAAATATTTGAAATAGAATTATTTGAATAGAAATATTTGAAATATAATATTTGAAAATAGGAATATTGGAAATAGAAATATTTGAAATGGAATTATTTGAATAGAAATGTTTGAGATAGAATTATTTGAATAGAAATATTTGAAATAGAAATATTTGAAATAGAAACATTTGAAATAGAATATTTGAAATAGAATATTTGAAAATAGGAATATATGAAGCCATGTTGATAGATGGACGCCATTTTGACGTGAACGATATTTATATTGATTTTATTCATTTTATAACGAATATTGAAAGTGATTTCAAAATCTGATATTTTGAATTGAAATGAATCCAAATTGAAAATGAATCCAAATTGAAAATGAATAGAAATGAATTCAAATTGAAATTGAATAGAAATGAATTCGAATTGAAATTGAAATTGAATTGAATTAAAAACGAACAGAAATTGAATTAGAAATCAATTTGAATTAAATCAATTCGAAATGAAAAGAAAATGAATTTATGTTGGAAAATTCGATTTTGATTTGAAGTTGAAATAGAAGTTGAAATCGTTTTGAAAACGAATTTAAAAACGATTTATAAAATACGTTTTAAAAGGAAATCGACAAAGTATATATTATATATATTATATATATATATAATATAATGGCCTGAATAGAACGCGCCGCGCAGCGGCAGTTCGCGAATTTCGACCATTGACTTCAAATGGATATTACAGGAGATCCGACCGTCGGATTCTCCTAAAACCGGAACCATTGGGTTCGTATCGAAAAGAGCTTTCTAACGAATATTAGAAATTTGAAATCTAACGGTTGGATTTGGAATTATGTCCAAATCAAATTTGAAAAAGGTCGCTGTAAGTGCAGTTCGATGACCGTTGATGGAAATCGACTGTACGGGCCTTGATAAAATTATTAAAAATAGTAATAATTTGTGTAAAATCATAAGAAATGATTTAGAAAGGATTGGGATGAAAAACTCCATATTTGAAAAGATAAGAATAGATTTTTATCGAAATGAACTAGTTTTGAACTAGAATTATAATTCTATTTATTTTTAAATAAATAAATTGAATTTGAAAAGGGTCTTAAAAATAACCAGAATTTCCATTGATTGCATTGGAGTGGATTTGAATCGAAATTGTCTTCGGAATATTTCGATGTTGGAATTTGTGATTATACAGATGTTGTTATGGAAATTTGAAAGATATATATTTATATCATTATTTCCAATACGACATTTGTTAATCGTAGAATTTGATATTGAATATAAGCCGATATATTTTCTATTCAGAGCCTTGTATTGAATATCAAATGTGATTTGGGTTTGTCGTGAATGGTGTCTTCACTAACACAGTTCTTGAACCCAGTTGAGAAAAGATTAAATCTTTTTATTTAGATTTAATGAAGTGTACCAATTAAATAATATTTAATTGGAATTGAACTGATATTGATTTTTGGGTTTATCTTGGACAGTGTTTTAAATAACACTCGTTCTTTAACCCGATAATTAATGGAATGTGATTTTGGGTTTATCGTGAACTGTGTTTTAAACGACACTGATTCTTTAACCCAGTTAAAGATTAAAACTAAGTGGAGTTTTAATGAATCTTTAATTAGATTGAAATAATCGAGAATGGAGTATCACCAGTTTCACTCCAGGCAATAGTTAAATCTTTAACTAGATTTGAACGTGAAATGGTAATTGAATTTACTGATAACACCGTGGTGTTAGATATGAAGTATTACCAGTCTTACTTCATGGGATAAATAGGTTGGGATTGGGAAATTAAAACAAATGATTACTTCGGTAAGGTTCGTTGATCCCGACTAGTTGAATCAAAATTCAAAAGAAGATTAAAGAATAAATTCAAGGAATTTATCTTTGATAAAATTAATGGGAACCTCTCCCTATGAATGTGAAATTTAGAAACTAACTGTCGGTTAGCCAAGCAGAATGGTTTTCTGGATATTGATCTGATGTTGGTTTCGGCCTTTGGGGTTAATATTTGGGGAATTACTCTCTTGATTAATTTACGGTTAGTGACTGATGAATTGGAATGAGGCGTATGTTGTGTTTGTGTAACACTTATTTATAATATACGCGAGTTATTCGGGTAGACCGGGTTTATCCCATTCTGGATAACTGATACGATGATAAGTCGAAAATGAAGACGATGGTCGAAGACCGGAGATCTTCACGTCGTTTGGATAATTACTGATGATCTTGATTGGGATGTACACCCAAGAAGATGGAAACAGTTAGTGATTGCCCAGACGTACTTGGAGATCGATGGATATGCGGGGTACTAGGTGCCTCCGGTTTCGTTCAGACCCAGAACGAACTTGTAAATGGACTGTGTGTCTGACATTGGATTTTAGTCCGTGTGATTGATCTCTATTACATATATATCTGTTTGGCAGCGGAGAATTTATTCTCTTGCTTAACGCCCTTCTTTGAGACGTACGAGCTCAGAGGTTATATATTGATGGATATCAAACGCATGGAGTGAATTGCCTGTGTGGCATGCCTAAGTGGCAATTGATCGAGGCTTCTGTTGAAAAGCAAAGTCATGTGGTGATGATCAATGCACAGCCTGTGTGGCACAGCTCTGTGTAACGTGAATTCGCTAGCCTCACACCCCGGTTGTGAACCAAAAACGGGAGAGGACCTCAGGGAGGGCATGCGTTTCTTTCTAGCTAGGGTGGTGTCAGTGACCTACCAGCCCTGACATTTATATACTTTTCACCTGTGTGGTTGTTGCTGTTGCGAGGCGCCTCGGTTTGATCGGACGATCCGGGTCCGATGGAGTCATTCGTTGGCTCATTTACGCCCCAAAGGGAGGGGAAACGTAGTGTTCAGGCATAATAATCCACATCGGTGGACCGACCCTGACGATCTAAAGGGTTGATGCGTTCTGATCCAGAGGCTTGGGCTAGAGAGTCTCGAATCGGTTGAGGACTATCTTTTGCCTCGATTCATAGATGGAAACCCAATTTCCAAATACGTGACTTTGCGATTTTGATTGTATAATCTATATATGGCGACATAGTGGTATGGGGCATTCATGCCGCCTATGATTGATACTTATGATTTGAAGTTGTTTTATACACTATACACTTATAATAGTATCAAATGATTTCTTTTAAACGTATCAAGCATTCTTGGCTATTATAAGGTAAAAACCCTATCCCCCGGCTTGCGTTGCATTGTGTGATAGCACTTGGGTCTTATAATAGCTTCAATTTTCTTTATTTAGCATTGCGTTGTTTGTTTTATGCACTGGTATTCTTGGGAGGAAACCCGTTCCGTGCTATACGGCTTGGTCCCTTGATTTACCTAACTTTAAAAACAAAGATTAATAATTGTTTTAGTTCTCACACCGGTCCCATGACTGACCTGGAGTTTATTGTTTTGACCTAAACTCTGGGTTCCCTTATTTTGACACGGGCAGCTAGTAGTTTTGGTTTTGCAGATTTATATTCACAGGATCCTGGTTTACAGCTGGAACGATATCCGGAAAGCTTTGTATCCGTATATCTCTTCTAGTTGTGTATTGTATTATTTTCCGCTGCTATGTAATTTATTGTAATCTCTGATAATTTCTGTGTAATATTTATTCATTTATACTCTGTACATCCTTGTATTCTGATGCATTGTTGTAATATACTATGAAATGTTCTTCCGTCTGCGTTCTGATTTGTCGTGTTCTCGAAACGATAGGGCGTTTCGAACGGTCTGGGTCGGTTTAGCGACAGGTTCGGACCGAGCGAAATTCCTTTTTGTCTCAATCAAATGCCTTTGTTTTATTCGTATCAAGCATATTTTGGCCGTTATAAGGTAAAACTCTATCCTCCGGTTTGCGTTGCATTGTGTGATGGGAACTGAGTCTTATAATGGCTTCATTTTTATAAAATGCATTGCGTTGTTAAAAGAAAGATTTGTTTTAAAGCACTGGCAATCCAATGGAGTAAACCCGTTCCACGAAAGTGGCATGGTCCTGTGATTAGCCATATATTAAATGTGTTGAGTGGATTTCTCATACCAGTCCCATGACTGACTCGTAGTTTGTTTCACTTTCAAACTCGGGTGCCCCTTTTTCTACATGGGCAACCTTGTATTCAGGTTTAGCTGGTTCTTTCTGGATTGCTGGAGCTGAAGATGGATTCTATCTTTTATCTCTTTTTATGCTGTTCAGCTCCTATTGTACATTATGTTTGTTTTTCCGCTGTAGACATATATGTATAGTTGAACTGTAATTGTACTAAGTAAGATCCTGTATACTGTGTAACTCTGATGATTACGTTTATCCAGTATATTCTATTGTTCATTATCTGGTGTATTTATTTATTTCTGTTCTGCTATTATCTGTTTCTGTGTTATATTCCAAAGGTAACCCTTGTCTCCGTCTGTACGGGAAATGGGGTCGTCTCAATTCACCCTCAAACGTGCAGACTGGTCCAAGCGACTCCCTTTAATATGTTGTTAGACCCTATGTCTAAACATTCTTTTACGTTCTTGCCTTATCGCATCAGGTTCCCATTTAACTCGGTTATTCCCATTTATATTGTATTCTAAATCAAGTTACCAAGTTCCTCTTGCTTATTAATTCCAGTTATATAACTTAACTCATTAAGTTTATTAATAAACCCACAACATGTTTTTCTCTAGATTGTGGCCCAAGGTCTGTAATCCACAATCTCTTTTACATTCTTGTTTGATTTCATCATTACAATAACATGTTCTACTTATTATGTAATTAAGTATATCTCAATCACATGTTTTCTAATTAGCATGTCACTTACCATTTATAATTAAATATAACTTATTTCATTTTATAAGTTTCCTTATCCTTTCACATTTAATCATAAATTCAATTTGCACCGTCACTACAACTTACCGTTGTTTACTTATTAATTTAGTTCTCTTAACTGAGGTCCATTAATAAGTTTCTGTGCCCATTTATTATAACCTATGTTATAATTTCCTCTTGTCCCTAGTACAAGTCTAAACATGTTATTCTTATCGGCAGGTTTCAGACTTCCAAGTTTACAGATTACTTAACTTATAATTACGTACAACTTCTTATATTTCATAAACTTTCCCTCTTTTCTCAAATGGTTTTAGGTTTTCCCCATTTACTGGTTACTTAATTTACAATTGAGTGTCCATTATCTCATTTCACCAGTTATCCCATTTCCTCGCTAGTTTATTATAACCTAAGTTATAATCTTCACTTGTCCCTAGGACAAGTCTACCTATTATACAACATTTTCGTTAATGTTATTTATTTATAATAGGTGATTATCATTCCCCATTTAAACCATTTTCTTTTACTGTTGTATTCCAGTATTCTTTATTCACTGTAATATATGTTCCTTATTTTAATTAAGGAAAACACTTCATGCACCTTATCAGCTTGATGTATAGAAGGAATCAATGATTTATTTTCATAATATATTCCCATCTAAATCCGCGGTGGCAAGTAATTTCTTTCCTTTTTCTTACTTTATCGGCTGTGGCTTACTTGCAACCACGTTCTCAAAAATAGGTCATTTAGGGAAATACATCACTTTTCCTTCGCATCACCCTAACTCAGTCCATTAATCCCTTCCTGAGACGACCCGAACTTCCCCGCGAAGGAAAGAACGGATTGCTTTGAGAACAAGATGGATCAAAACACAAACAGAAGAACATTTCATTGCTTATTACAACAATTTCATCATAATACAAGAATATGCAGAGTATGAATAAATATTACACATTTACTAAATATCAGAGATTTAAATTGCATTTAAATACATAGCAGCGGAAAACAATACAAAATACAACTGAAAGTAATACATGGATACAAAGCTTTCCGAATATCGCTTCAGCTGTAAATCAGGATCATGTGAATATAAATCTGCAAAACCAAAACTACTAGCTGCCCGTGCAGAAAATAGGGGCACCCAAAGTTTAGGTTAAAACAATAAACTCCATGTCAGTCATGTGACTGGAGTGAGAACTAAAACAGTTATTATCTTGGTTTTAAAGTAAGGTAAATCAAGGGACCATGCCGTATAACACGGAACGGGTTTCTCCCAAGAATACCAGTGCATAAAACAATAGCGCAATGCTAAATAAAGAACAATGAAGCTATTATAAGACTCGGGTCCCATCACACAATGCAACGCAAGCCGGAGGATAGAGTTTTACCTTATAATAGCCAAATATGCTTGGTATGTGAAATTTCGTCTTTTACTATTACTATAAGTGTATAGTGTCAAAACAATTTCAAATATAAATGTATCAATCATAGACGGCATGAGTGCCCCATCCCACTATGTCACCATACTAGGCTGTACAATCAAAACCGCAAAATCGCGTATTGGAAGTTGGATTCCCATCTGTGAACCAAGGCAAGGGATCGTCCTTACCGCTTCTAGACTCTCTAGCTCGAGCCTCAGGCAAGCGCGCAGACTAGCCTTGGATCGTCAGGGTCGGTCCACACGGAGTGGATTAAAATGCCTGAACACTGTGTTTCCCCGCCCTATGGGGCGTAAACTGGTCATATACGAACCAAACCATCGGCCCAGGAACGACCGATACAACCGAGGTACCTCGCTATCCATCATCCACATAAGTAAAACATCAGGGCTTGCAAAACGCTGACACCACCCCTAGCTAGAAGGAAACGCATGCCCTCCCTGATGTCCTCTCCCGTTTCTGGTTCACACCCGGGGTGTGAGGCTCGCGAATCATTTCTACACAAAGCTATGCTATATCAAAGCCGTGCCTTGATCATCAACCACATGACTCTGCTTTTCGATAGAAATCTTGATCATTTGTATCTCAGCATGCCACACAGGCAATTCACGCTATGCAACCGATGTCTATCAATCACACAGAATTAAATCTAATATCAGACACACATCCATTTACAAGTTCATTCTAGGTCTAAACGAAACCAGAGGCACCTTATTCCTCGTCCCGTATGTCCAATACAGGAGAGAGGCCCTCGCATATCCGGTCGATCTCCAAGTATGTCTGGACGATCACCACTTATTACCTTGTCTTGGGTGTATTGCCCAATCAAGACATCAGTAATCATCCAAACGATGTGATGACCTCCAGTCTTCAACAACCGTCTTCATCCTCGACACATCGGCTAATCAGTTATTTAGAATAGGATAAACCCAGCCCTTCTGAATAACTCGCGTATATAATAAACAAGTGCTATTAAAACACAATATACGCCTCATTCCAATCAAGAATATTCCTTTACTCAAATATTCTTATTCTTCAGGAAAGGTTCCCATTAATTTTATCAAAGATAAATTTTTTAAATTTATTCTTTAATCTTCCTTTGAATATCAATTCAAACCAAATTATGGTTTATCCAAACTAGTCAGGATTAGCGCTCCTTACCGAAGTAATCATTTGTTTAATTTCCCAATCCCAACCTATTCATCCCATGAAGCAAAACTGGTAATACTTCATATCTAACACCGCGGTGTTATGGGTAAATTCAATTACCATTTCACATTCAAATTTAATTAAAGATTTAACCATCGCCTGGAGTAAAACTGGTGGTATTCCATTCTCGATCATTTTTCGAATTTGATAATTTTAGTTATCAGATTCACCTTTCAATCTATTTAAAGATTCATTAAAACTCTATTTCAGTTTTAATTTCCAAAAATCATTACTTAATGATTATTCTAGGTTAAGAAATAAATCTTATCTTTAACTGGGTTAAAGAACTAATGTCATTTAAAACACAGCTCGCGATAAACCCAAAATCACATTCCATTAACAATGGAATCTTCACAGAAAACAGATCAATATATATAATCGATATGAACTTCTATATCCAACCGATAATATAAATGGAATAACGGCAAAGCCTTTTAAATTCCATATATATTAACCGTCATCCTCTACAGAAGCTTACTTCGATTATTACCAAACCGAATTCCATTCAATTCCAATTTAATATGTTAAATTGGAAAACTTTACTTTGGAAAATATACTTTGAATCTTAACAAAAGATTTATAAATTCCAAATCACATTTCACCGTAGATCGGGTTAAAGAACGAATGTCGTTAAAACACAATTCACAATAAACACAATTCACATTCCATTTTATTCCAATTAAATGTCAATTAACTGGAAACTCCAATAATCTTGATTAAAAGATTTATTCTTTTCATACTGGGTTTAAGAACGGTGTCATTTAAAACATAGTTCACGACGAACCCAAAATCCAATTTGATATTAAATAAAAGGCTTTGAATAGAAAATATATCGGCTTATATTCAATATCAAATTCTACAACCAACAAATATCGTATTGGAAATAACGATATAAATATATCTTTCAAATTTCCATAACAATATCTGTATAATCACGAAATCCAACAAGACAATTTCTATTCAAATCCATTCCAATTTATATATTGGAAATCCTAGTTATATTTAAAACCATTTCAAATCCAATGTATTTATTTAAAAATATTGGATTATAATTCTAGTTAATAACTAGTTCATTTCGATAAAAATCTATTTTTTCTTTTCCAATATGGAAATTTTCATCTCAATTCTTTCCAAATCATTTCTTATGATTTTACACTAATTATTGATATTTTTAGTAATTTTATCAAGGCCTGTACAGTCGATTTCCATAAACGGCCATCGAACTGCACTTACAACGACCTTTTCCAAATTTGATTTGGATATAATTTGTAACAACCCGTATTTTTGATAACCTGTTATATCGTAAATCGAGGCAGAATTTAATTTATAAATCTGAATCAAGGGAAACGGGTTATGCCATTACGTTCGTCTCGGAAAAATACGCGAAATAGAGTCCAAGTTTTCGAAAATCGGAGTCCGTATGACCCGGTTAAGGCCCGAAGAAGTTTTCTGAAAATTCAAAGTTCAAAACAGATTTAAAATTCAGGTTCAAATTTCGAAATTGGGGCCATTGGGCGCAGGTGGGAAAATTCCCGCCTAGCTACCCCAGTCGACTGGGCAGTCGACTTGGCTAGGACCAAGTCGACAACCCTGTCGACTTGGGTGTCGACAGGGGGTGCTCGGCCGGTTTGGCCTGATGCACCATTTTTGAGTTTGGCTGTGTTTTAGGGCTGTTTTCTGGAAGCTTCCGAGATCTGATGGTCCTAATCTAACCTAGGGTTAATCTAAGGGTCTAAAACACATCCTAATCCTATAAATAAGCCCCTAACCTAACCCTAAATCATCATTATTCATTCAAGTAACTAAACTATGGCAAAATCATTCCTCTCATGGCCTCCACTCTCTTCATAAAATCCCTAAGTTATTTCTATGAGAGATTTTCAATGCATACAAGTGTTTTCAAGCTTGTATGAGCATCATTAGCTTGCATTCAAGTCAAGTTTCTATATTTACAACATAAAGCAAGGGTTTTGATCATTTTGGCTCAAGGGTTTTTCTATTAGAGCTTGCATTTCGGGTCTATTTGATTGCATAAGGGCTTTGTCATATTTTTGTGTCTTCATAAGCATTGTAAGCCCTTTTCTACTTTCATACTTAAACTCTAAAGTTAAATGAATGATGCAAGTTTGGTTGATCATTATGATATGCAAGTTTGCCATGATATGCAAGTTTACTATGTCATGTTATGCAAGTTTGATATGTTATGATATGCAAGTTTATCATGTTATGTTATGCAAGTATGCCATGTTATGATATGCAAGTTTACCATGTTATGCTATGCAAGTTTGCCATGTTATGATATGCAAGTTTATCATGTTATGTTATGCAAGTTTGCTATGTTATGATATGCAAGTTTGTTATATGATATGCAAGTTATGTTATGCAAGTTTGGGTTGATCATTATGCTCATGTTATCATGTTATGCAAGCTTATCTTGGGTTTATGAGCTTAAAGCTTCAAGCTTTATGCTAAGGTTGCATTTTGGCAACATGTAAGTTATCATATCTCTTATGATAACTTGCATGTGAGGCTAAATTCGAACTTATGGCCATTTCTACATGTCATTTATCACCATGTATCACCAATATGCTAAGTTTGGTTTTATGCATGCTTTTGAGGCCTAAAAATGTAATATGCAAGTATATGAACATATGTACATTTCATATGCCACCATGGTTAAACTTGTGGCTTCAACACCTTTATGTCATGATTATGCCAAGTTCCCTCTTTCTATCCTTTATGCGCTATTGCGATATGTAAGCGATGGGATTGCGTTTGGGGTTGGGTAAACTTAAAGGACATAAAAACATAAGAGTGGGAATTTACCTATTAAGTTAGGTCTACCCATTGGGAATTTACCTATTAAGTTAGGTCTACCCAAATGCTTGAAAACTTGTAATATGTTTTGGAAACATAATGGACATGACACTTAGAAAATATAAGTGTGACCAACTCGAGGTTGGGTTGAGTTTGGAGCATAAATCTACCCGGAACCAACCGGCTTAACTAGTGGCTACAAACAATAGGACCCAATGTGAGAAGTTGGTCAAGTTGTGCTTGAACCCGAGGTTAGACTAGGTTGTGGTGTAAAGCTACCCGGACCCGCCCGGCTTAACTGTAACCACAACGAGGTCTAATGTGAGAGGTTAAGGTGCATTAAATTAATTAATGCTACATGATAAGGTTAAGTAAATTTGATTTATGACACTTAACCAATTTGACATGAATGGGTAGGTTTAGTGAAACCGGGCTTGATTTCTTAAGGACACTTAACCGTAAAAGACGACTGGTGGTTAGGGTTAAGTTAACCTACACTTAACCAATCTGAACTCGGTAATTTAACGGGGTTAAGTTGAACTATACTTAACCAATCCAACTCAGTAATTTGATAAGGCTGAGAACCGATTTGATACCTGGTCTGGATAAACTAACTTGATTGATAAATTAAACGAACCTGTTTTGCGGATCTGTAGGACCCACACCAAGTTAGGCAAGTTTGTAAATCTGTTATCTGATCCGTTAGTCTGAAAACTGATTGTTTGAACTTTGTATGTCTGAACTCTGTTAATAAGTTAATCTGAATCTGATAGTCTGGGGACACAAGGGGGAATACTTGTGTCATTTGTTGTTTGGGACCCATATTAGTCAGTAACCCTTTCTGGTATCAAAACTTTGACCCAACTGTAGGTAGGGTCCGGGCACGCTTACTGAACTAATTATAAGTGGTTCATTCTGATAATGGCGATGGGTGTTGATGGTGCGTTCCAACCGGGTCATGTGCGTGCATGGATCCCGGTCTGCCTCTGAGGATGTAAGACGCCGTGACATCTGTAAATATGCCTGTGCCAATTGGTTGCCACTTTAGGGAGTGATACACCCTATCGTGGGGCCGACATAGGATATTTATGTATTAGGGAGCCGATCGCTTGGGTAGGAGTTAGGGTACACTTAGCTCTGTCTGATTCTGTTGGTACCGTCTGTTTTGTTGGGTGGTAACACCCGTCTGTTTCTGCGTGGTACCGTTCTGTTAGGGTGGTAAAGGCCCATTATTGTTAGTATTCCGTTTCTGTACTTTATCTGTTAGGGTGGTAAATCCCATTATTGTTAGCATTCCGTTTCTGTACTTTATCTGTTAGGGTGGTAAAAGCCCATTTTTCCCAAACTCTATCTCTGTATGGACCATTCTGTTCCGTCCTGTTTCGATGTAAACATTGGGGTAACACCTAATCCTGTTATACTAGAATTTGTACCAAGAAGTTGGATCTTGATATAAGTCAAACACCTGATACTGGGCCAAGTTTAGGCCAAGGGATAAATTCTTGTTTATACATGACATGTTAGAATGCTGGTACACCTGTGGTGAAAAACTTCACCTTGATTATGTGATGACTCCTTTGAACTATCTGTTGGATATTCACCATGCTAGTATGTAATTATCCTTATGTTCATCCCTGCTTCTCATGCCAGTTAACTTTATCAGTTTACATTGATTGTAGTAGGGATTACTCAGTCTTTTTGACTGGCCTGTTTTCTTTCGCCTCTTTTCTTCCGTTCCCCCCCCCCCAGGTTCTCAGGGTGGGAATATTGGAGCTTAGCTTGGATTTCTGATCGCTTGCTTGTGGGATTTAGCTCATGTACGGTTTGACATGAAGCTAGCTATGGTTATCACTTATTTTGGGGATAGTACTTATGTATTTCAGTTTTTCAGTTGAAGTTGTTTTTATCTAGACTTGTTTATTTGGAAAGTTAACATTATGTTGTACCAGACTTGTTTTGAAATGGTTTGAAATCTTCCGCTGTTTTATCTATGTTATTTACTCTGTTTACATATCTACATATGTTCTTGTTCTGCCTTGATATATCATTATGCATGTTTACCCGATTCAAACGCCCCTCCAAAGTCAGAGTGCTTGCAAGAGCCACCCCGGCGCAGGTGGGGTGTTACATTAAATTTTGATTTCAAATCTCTAATATTAGTTAGAAAGATCTTTTCGATATGAACCCAAAGGTTTCGGTTTTACGAGAATCCGACGGTTGGATCTCCCATAATGTCCATTCGAAGTCAATGGTCGAAATTCACGAACTACCGCAGCGCGGCACGTTCTATTCAGGCCATTATATTATATATATAATATATATAATATATATTTCATCGATTCCCATTTAAAACATATTTTATAAATCTTTTTAAATTCGTTTTCAAAATGATTTCAACTTCATATTCAATTTTAAATAAAAATTGAATATTCCATATCATTAACATATAAATGATAATATTTTCAAAACATTAAATTTTGAAATCAATTCCTTTTCAATATTCATTATAAAAATGAATAAAATTGAGATAGATATCGTTCACGTCGAAATGGCGTTAAATTAATCAATACGGCTTTATATGTTTACATATATTCGTGTCCATCCCCAATCAGACATCAAAATCACGTTTTGATCCATTACTGAATATTTATTTTAAAATATTCGTTATTTTAAAATATTCATTCTTTCTGAACTGTAATCAGACACAAGCAATTACCATATAATTTGGTTATATGGATTTCATACAACACGTGTATAGTACAACAATGATAAACAATCAACCATCATCCAGAGTGTATTCTACACTGCATAAGCATTAAATATAATTATTTAACGCTTACGATAGCCTGTCAATCAATCGATCGACATACAACTAAACAATTGGGATTAGTGTACGTCAAATTTCATCCCAACACCTTTGTGGGGTTTCAATCAACAAACACTGAATATTATTTGTGCAGTTGGGCAATGTGTAAATTATATCGTCCCAATCAATATCAGTCAAATGGGTGTACATAAACAAATCGTCCGATTTGTAAATGAATATTTATTTTATTTCCAACACACGTTAAGAAAAAAAAATTATATTTTTAACGATAGAATATTTTATTTAACATATGAATATTCTATTCAGTTCATTTATACAATAAAAATGATATTTTTATTGTTCTAACATATTATAAAAAAAATTGGCAGCATAACGACGCGATATCAAAATCGGGTAATGTCTAGCATTATCCCTCTCCTGATATTGGCTCGCGCCATACACACCTAACAATTCTAATCAATTCATTTCACCCAAACAACCAAATTCAACCAAATAATCTAATCAACCAAACCAAACAATCAACAAGTCGTCCGTGGTCTGTGGACGATGGGGAACAGTTCATATAAGCAGTTATAAAATAAATAGCTGTATAAGAAAATTATAGTGAGGAGTTCTCACCTTTAGGATCCACTCCTCCATTCTTTGTTTCTGAACGGTTTGGATTTCGTTTTAATTTCCGTCGATACCATGGCCATCTTTTCCCACTGTCCACATTAAAAATCACATTTTTATTATGGTGATTATATATTTAAAATCACATTTTTACATCGCTATTATATAAATAAAAATCATATTTTTATTTCTACTTCATATATATAAAATCGTATTTTTATTTCAACGCAATATTATAAAAATCGGATTTTTATCAACAAAAAATCGTATTTTTATTCTTCTAAAAATCAAATCTTTATACTTTTAAAAATCAAATCTTTTCCTCCGCAACTTCCAAAATAAAATTATGTTTTTATCTTGCTAGTTATATAATAAAAATTACATTTTTACTTTCTACATACATAAAAATTATATTTTTACTTCACTATATATATATAAATTAAATTTTTACTACCTTCATGAATAAAAATCATATTTTTTATACTCTACATTAATAAAAAACATATTTTTTTATACTCTACCTTAATAAAAATCATATTTTTATTACTCTAAGTTTTTATATATAAAGATCTAATCTTTTTTATTAGAAAAATATAATCTTTACAAATTAAAAAAAATCATGTCTTTTTATCACATAAAAATCAAATCTTTTTATTTTACAAAATCACTTCTATTATAAATTAAAAATATGCTAATTTCTGTTTTAAAAACAATTTTAATTCAGTTTTAAAAACAATTTTATTTAAATAAATCTTAGTTCTAAAACAAATTGATTTAAATAAAAAAACAAAGAGAAGGTCACTGTTTTCACGTTTGTTTCTGGTTTGTTGCGCGATGATGGAGCGGGCTCGCGCCTTAGGGTTTCAGAGCGCCTCCAGCTGATGACCTGTTCCTGATCAGAAGCCACCCTCAGCGAGCTCTTCACGCCTCCTTCCGATGACTGGCACGTGGTCGAACTCGGTGACCTTCAGGCGATTTGGGGGAGAGGGCGTCGGATTTTTTGGGGAAACTAGGATTTTTGGGGAAACTAGGGTTTTGGGGAAACTAGGATTTTTGGGGAAACTAGGATTTTTGGGGGCTTTGGGGTTCACCGTGGAGAGGGGAGAGAGGAAGGGGAGGCATCGGAGGGAGGGAGGATGGCAAAGGGGTGCGGCGACAGGCTGAGCGGTGGCGCGGGGGGGGGGGGGGGGGGGGGGGGGGGAGGGCAACTGGATCGACATCGGTTTTTCCTTTTTCTCTTTTTTCTATTAGTTCGCTCTGAAGGTAATGGGGAGGGGCTGAGAGAATTATAAAGGGGTTTGACTTTAATATAAATATATTTTAATATTTAACTAAATTCTAAAAAGCAACTTTTTAGTTCGAACTCTAAATTGAGCCCAACGACTGTTGCCCTTAGCTAACTACCCCCATTTTGTACAGAATGGGATATGTACCATAGGCTAATTCGATCGTTATGATCAGTTTCCGCTAGGTTTGAAATATAAATCATTATATTGAATTTTAAACGTACATTTCAATTTATCGGGGTCACATACGGACCCCGAAAATTCCAGAAAAATTACCTCTAGCTTCGTATTGACGATACGGTCCTAACAAAATTGATTTCGTCAAATTTGGAGACCGTTTGAAGAATGGCCATTTTCTGGTCGATCCAAATTGACTGAAACTGTCAAAACACGTTTTACTTTGCCATGCTCACATATTGATTTCAAAAATTATGAAAATTGGAATCTAGCAATAATTTGACGTCCCGGATCCGACAAAAGTGGTTTTGTCGAAAACGGAGGTTGTTTGCAAAATCGCTATTTTTAAGGGTTATATTTCCATAGCGACTATTCTGAATTTTCAACTGGGCATAACTTTTTATTCCCGCTATGAAATTTGGATTTTTCAGATTCGTTGGAAAGACACTTTCAAACAGATTCAAATATTTTTGGTTTTACTAAAATCCGGTTTATTTTGAATCCTATACATTCATTTGAAATTTGAAATTGAATTTTCAAACTACCGCGCCATTTTCAAATCCTTTTATAATTAAAAGTAATTATTTATATTCTAACATCGATTCAAATAAATTTATACATTCCAATTCTTTTCAAAACAAATTTCTTGTCGTTATTATTTAAAATAATTCATTTTAAATATTCAAAATTCACTAAAATTGCTAAAATAAAATTTTTTAAATGATTCTGAATTTCCGGGTTGTTACACTTCCTTTCTTATTTTCTGAGTTAGACATTTAATTACCATTATTGCCATTTATTCATCTCTGGTTATATACATATATCTTTATATATATATATGCACCAGACGTCTCACATTAAGTCTACACTTGTGGACGGTGGATTTATCATGCGGGTCTGGGTAGACTTCTACCACAAGTTGACTTAACCTTATGTCTTAGCACCATTACATGTTTTAATTATGCACTTAGACCCCTCACATTAGATTTAGCACTTGTGAATGCTGGAAATGCCGGGCGATTCCGGGCAGACTTCTATCACAATTGCAATCTAACCTCGTGTCTAAGAGCGTTACAATGTCAAATTACTGTGAATCTAGGCATGTTCGTTCTTTAACAATTATTCCTATTACATGTAAATTTTAGGCATATTATCCTTTTTACTGTAATCTAGTTTACAATAATCTAATTTACATGTCGTCCAATTACGCCTATATTTTGTCAATGTCCTTTTTAATAAATGTTTAATTCTATTTTGACATGTAAACATTCAATCTGGTAATTATTCAAATCCAACAAGTTAAACATGTCGTTTATTCAATAATATGCCACAAGTGAATCATATAATTATAACAACAGTAGTCATTGGTTATATTCTAATAAGTTTATTAGCACGTAATCATTCCAACTCTTTAACTGATTTAACATATGAATTATTCATATTAACATCTCAACTTGTTATAACAATAATTTATAATTAATCTGGCAATTTCATAATTAATAAAAAGGGGAATGCTAAATGATAACATATTATTATCTAAAGGCTATAACTTAAACCCACTCACCTCATATGCTTTCCCAATTCTGGATCTGATCCAGTTTTAGCATCCATGGTTTTTCCTCTTAACTGGATTCACAACCTAACGACCATGAATTTATTATTTTCATTAAAAGAGAAGGGAAAGAAAGAGGAAGAATTTGAATTGATAGGATCTAGAAGTTTACCTTACTTTTCATGATTCTAAATAATCTTTTATTAACATCAATTATCTCCTCCAGATCTTGAATTAAAAACCTTCTTATTAATAATTCAAATTTTCTGAATAGATCTGAGGGGAGAGAGAGTATGGCAGAGCTTTAGCGTAGTTTCAGAATTATGAGGTTTAGGGTTAGCTCTAGGGTCTTATTTATAGGTGTATTAGAGAAACCAGCACCCTCAGATTATCAGAAACGTCCAAATCTCAAAAAAATCTAATCTGCCGCAATGGGGTCGACCCATGGGTCGACACCCCCTTTAGGGGGTAGTCATCCCTGGGAGGGAAATTTGCCACCTTCCTAAATTTGGAATTTTGAACCCTTTTTTTTTTTTGAATTTATGGACTTATTTTTGAATTTATAAACCTAATATATATATATATATATATATATTCTTCCTACATATATACAAACTTCGAACCTTAATAACTTCTTTATATGGTGTCCGATTTACGCAAACAAGGTGTCTATTTTGACCAGAATTTTGAGACGGACGCAATGGCGCAATCTGTTTTACTTAATTCTGAATATTTGATTAAGTTATTCTTATTTTATTATCTTGAGTTAAAATTCGGGGTGTTACATTTTCCCACCCTTAGGAAATTTCGTCCCCGAAATTTGATAAGGGTAAAATCAATTAACCCCTTGTATAATATACATCCATCATGTGTGCACCCAATTTTTGCTAACTGCAATAACCCGGAAATCCGGGCCAATTTAAATTTTTTATTTTGGCAATTTTAGTGAATTTTGATTATTTAAAATGAATTATTTGAAATAATAACGACGAAAAATTTAGTTTGAATGGAATTAGAACGTATATATTTATATAGCTCGACGTTAGAATATAAATAATTATTTATAGTTATAAAAGGAATTGAAAATGGCGCGGTAGTTCGATAATTCGATTTCGAAATTCAAATGAATGTACAGGATTCAAAATAAACCGGATTTTAACGAAACAAAAAACATTTGAATCTAATTAAGAATATCTTTCCAACGAATCCGAAAAATTGAAATTTCATAGCGGGCCTAAAAAGTTACGCCCAGTTGAAAATTCCGAATAGTCGCTATGGAATTCTGGACCTTAAAAATAGCCATTTTGCAAGCGACCTCGGTTTTCGACGAAACCACTTTTGTTGGACCCGTGATGTCAAGTTATTGCTAGATTCCAAAATTCATAATTTTTCAATTCAATATGTGAGCGTGGCAAAGGAAAACGCGTTTGACCAGTTTTAGTTGATTTTAATCGACTGGAAAATGGCCATTTTTCAAACGGTCTCCGAATTTGACGAAATTAGTTTTGTTAGGATCGTATCGTCAATACGAAGCTAGAAATATATTTTTTGTGAATTTTTAAAGTCTGTATGTGGGCCCGGTTAATTGAAATGCGTGTTCAAATTCAATATATAGAGTTATATTTTGATTTTGACGAAAACTGATCGAAACAGTCGAATCAGCCTACGACACATATCCCATTGTGTTCTGAATGGGGGTAATTAGCTATGGACGACAGTCATTGGGTTCGATTTGGAGGTCAAAATTAAAAGTTGCTTTTCGAAATAATTAAATAAATAAAAAAATATAAAAAAAATATCTCCCTCCCTCCTATACCTTCAGCCCCCACGTTAGTTCATTTCAGTTTTAAAAAAAAGAAGAAGAGAAGAAGTCGATCTCGCGCCCCCTCCCCCCGATGTTCCACCGCCGGCGCTAGGCGCCGTCGGCCTCCCCAGGTCCGACCAACCCCCCTTCGCTTCGCGCCGTCCCTCACCCAAAACCCGATGCCCCGTGAAACCCTAGCCCCTTTTCCCGCCTAATCCACCTCCGCCGCCAAGCCCCGACCCCCCCTGCGCCACCCTCCATCACTTCAGCCCCTCTCCTCCTTCTTCGTACAGAGAAAAAAGTGAGTTTTCCTTTTTTTTACTTTATTTTAGTTTATTTCTGGTTTTATTTTAAGTTAAAAATATAGTTTTAAATCAGTTTTATATAATGTAGAAGTTAAAGATATAATTTTTATGAAGTAATAGCGAATATAAAGATATGATCTTTATATAGTACAAGTATTAATAATCGGATTTTTATTAACAAGAAGTAGCGAGTAGAAAGATCGAATTTTTCTATGTTAAAAGATCGATTTTTTCTATGTTAAAAGATCGAATTTTTCTATGTTAAAAGATCGAATTTTTCTATGTTAAAAGATCGAATGTTTATATGTTAAAAGATTAGATTTTTGAAGTATAAAAGGTATGATTTTTATTGATGAAAAAAATAGAATTTTTATCTATATAGTAGCGGTGTAAAAATAGAATTTTTATCTATATAGTAGCGGTGTAAAAATAGTATTTTCATCCATATAGTAGTAGTGTAAAAATAGAATTTTTATCTATATAGTAGCGGTGTAAAAATAGAATTTTTATCTATATAGTAGCGGTGTAAAAATAGAATTTTTATTTACATTGTAGCGGTGTAAAAATAGAATTTTTATCTATATAGTAGTGGTATTAAAATGTGATTTTTTTATTCATAGAGAGCGATTACAAAACTGTGATTTTTATATAAATAGCAACAATATAAAAATGTGATTTTTATATATGTAGTGGCTACGGATAGTGAAATTGACAAAAGGCAAGCACTGCGAAGATTCCTACATGAGAAGAGTCAAGGCGTTTGGTTTAGCATATCGGTGAGAACTCCTCACCTTTAATTTAAATTTCTAGTTTGAAATATATACTAGGATGCAGACGGTGTTTAGTAGCACCCGATACCCGTCGTCAACAGACCATGGACGGCTTGTATGCTTGTTTGTTTGATTTTGATGTGTAGTTGATTGTGTGATGTGAAATGAAATAAAATATTTATATAGTTAAAAATATTTTATAGTTGAAAATAGAATTTTTAAAGGGTATTTAAAATGAAATAATCATAAACAAATCAGACGATTTGTTTATATACACACATTTGACTGATATTGATTGGGACGATAAATTTTATACATCGCCCAACTGCACGAATAAAATCTGTGTTTGATTGTTTGAAAACCCCACACGGGTATTGGGATGATATATGACATACACTAATCCCAATAATTAGTTGTATGTCGATCGATTGATTGACAGACTGTTATGAGCGTTAAATATTTATATTTGATGCTTATACAGTGTAGAATGCACTTTGGATGATGGTTGATTATTTGTTATTGTTGAAATATACATGCATTGTATGGAAATCCATAGAAATAAAATCTATGGTAATTGATTGGGCCTCATTCCAGTTTTGAAATAGAATATTTGAAGAGAAATGTTTGAATAAAATATTTGAGAAGAAATATTTGAAACGAAATATTTAAATAGAATATTTGAAATAGAAATATATAAAGCCGTGTTGACAGATATGCGCTATTTTGACGCAAACGATATTTATATCGATTATATTCGTTTTTATAATGAATATTGAAAAGTGATTTCAAAATCAAATATTTTGAAATAAAATTCGAATTAAATTGAATTGAAACGAATTAGAATTCGAATTGACTTGAAACGAATTAGAATTCGAACTGAATTGAAAATAAAATGAATTCGAATCGAATTGAAATTGAATGAAAATCAATTTGAAATGAATTCGAATTGAAAATGAATTCGAACTGAAATTGAATAGAATTGAATTCGAATTGAAATTGAATAGAAATGAATTCGAATTGAAATTGAATTGAATTGAAAACGAACTGAAATTGAATTAAAAATCGATTTGAATTGAAATCAATTTGAAATGAATTTAAAACGAATTTATAAGGAAAAATTCAATTTTGATTTGAATTTAAAATGAAGTTGAATTCGTTTCGAAAAGGAATTTAAAGCGATTTATAAAATACGTTTTAAAAGGAAATCTACGAAGTATATATTATATATATAATATAATGGCCTGAATAGAACGCGCCGCGCTGCGGTAGTTCGTGAATTTCGACAATTGACTTCGAATGGACATTACGGGAGATGCGACCGTCGGATTCTCCTAAAACCGGAACCATTGGGTTCGTATCAAAAAGAGCTTTCTAACGAATATTAGAGATTTGAAATATAATGGTTGGATTTGGAATTATGTCCAAATAAAATTTGGAAAAGGTCGCTGTAAGTGCAGTTCGATGGCCGTTGAAGGAAATCGACTGTACGGGCCTTGATAAAATTATTAAAAATAATAATAATTTGTGTAAAATCATAAGAAATGATTTGTGAAGAATTGGGGTGAAAAACTCCATATTTTAAAAGATAAAAATAGATTTTTATCGAAATGAACTAATTTTGAATTAGAATAATAATTTATTTATTTTTAAATAAATATATTGGATTTGAAATGGTTTTAAAAGAAACCCGAATTTCCAATAATTGAATTGGAATGGATTTGAATTGAAATTTACTTTGGAATATTTTGATGTTGGATTTCGGGATTATGCAGATATTGTTATGGAAATTTAAAAGATATATTTATATCGTTATTTCCAATACGATATTTGTTGGTCGTAGAATTTGATATTGAACATAAGCCGATATATTTTCTATTCAGAGTCTTGTATTTAATATCAAATGTGATTTGGGTTTGTCGTGAATGGTGTCTTCATTAACAATGTTCTTAAACCCAGTTGAGGAAAAGATTAAATCTTTTTTTTATTTAGATTTAATGAAGTGTATCAATTAAATAAATATTTAATTGGGATTGAACTGGTATTGATTTTTGGGTTTATCGTGAGCAGTGTTTTAAATAACACTTGTTCTTTAACCCGATAATTAATGGAATGTAATTTTGGGTTGTCGTGAACGGTATCTTCAATAATACTGTTCTTAGACCTAAAGGAGTTAAGAAAATCAAATACTAACTGGAGATTAGTTAAGTTGAATGGTTTCTGGGGTATTGATCTAATGTTGGTTTCGGCCTTCGGGGTTAATACTTAGGGAATTGCTCACTTGCTAATTTACGGTTAGGGATTGATTGGGATGTGATGTGATTTTGGCGTTTGTCGTGAACCGTATTTTAAATGACACTGATTCTTTAACCCGGTTAAAGATTAAAACTAAGTGGAGTTTTAATGAATCTTTAATTAGATTGAAAAGATCGAGAATGGAGTATCACCAGTTTTGCTCCAGGCGATAGTTAAATCTTTAATTAGATTTGAACGTGAAATGGTAATTGAATTTACCGATAACACCATGGTGTTAGATATGAAGTATTACCAGTTTTACTTCATGGGATGAATAGGTTGGGATTGGGAAATTAAAACAAATGATTACTTCGGTAAGATTCGTTAATCCCGGCTAGTTTGGATAAACCATAATTTTGGTTTGAATTGATATTCAAAAGAAGATTAAAGAATAAATTTAAAAGAATTTATCTTTGATAAAACTAATGGGAACCTTTCCCTAAGAATGTGAAATTCAGAAACTAACTGTAGGTTGGCTAAGATGAATGGTTTCCTGGGTATTGATCTGATGTTGGTTTCGGCCTTCGGGGTTAATATTTGTGGAATTATTCTCTTGCTAATTTACGGTTAGTGACCGATGAATTGGAATGAGGCGTATGTTGTGTTTGTGTAACGAGAAATAGATATAATAGATTTTTGAACCAGGAAACGCTCGGTTTCGGGTTGTAGGTGTAACCAACTCGCTATTAAGGATATAGCAGAAAGAAATAATAAAAAAAGAGCTCCGGTATAAAGATGTTCGTTAGTGCGTTATCTGATTGTATACCACCACTGAGAAAGACCGGAATAAGCGATATTTACTGGGCCGGTAGCACCTCCTCGAGTAAAGGCTTCTACGGCCGGTTGACCAAAATGAGGATCCCAAATGAGCAATAGGTCTTACATGTAAAGGGTCCTGTATCCATGACTCAAAATTTCCTTGCCAAGCTACATGAAACAGATTTCCGGACGTCCACAGAAAAATTCTTGCTAACTGTCCAAAGTGAGAAGAAAAAATATTCTGAGAAAGACGTTCCTCAGTAATATCATCATGACTCTCAATGTGCGGCCAAACCAAATACGACAAGTAGTGGGGTCCTGAGCTAAACCTTGGAAATATTAATGCAATAATGCCTTTCAAATCCTCCTAGCCATTATCCTATTGCAATAATTCTTGCTAAGAATCATGAATTAATATAATAAAAAAAACAGTTGTGGAAATTCCTATTGGTAATGCGTTACTCCTACAGCACGTCCTTGTACAATGCTCAAGGCTCTAAGCTGAGTAGCAGGAGCCAAAGGCCTTATAACTTAAGGGTACAACACCAATACCCACTCGATTGGACAAAAGGGTTGACATCCACGAGGCAATTCAAGTAAACAACAAGGTTGACCACTCGGTGATAGACTTGGTTCCTCGGTGACTCAGAAATGCACCACTTCCGGTCTTCGTCAAGCTAAATAGGCAGGCCCTGATCAATATATTGGATCGTTTCATAGAAACAGGAATAGTTCATGAAACTGGCGATACTGGTAATATACTGGGGCGCCAACCGTGATTTAGTTGCTTGGCTTGTTGGAACTACCTCTATAAGAGACAGATGCGGAGTCTGGCTTATGCTGGATGGAACTCCTAGATGTTCGCTAAGCACCTAACCAGTGGAGGAGTTCCTGAGGTGCTTGCGACTAGCTCCATAGGGCAAGGCTCCATCTTCAGCGCCGAAAAAGTGATGGCCTGCGAAGTTATTGATCGACAACTCCCCTTGATTGATTAGGTACCTTAACGAATATAAGCACCTCAATAGCAGCGGAATAAGAAATCCAAAACGTTAAGCAGCAGGAAGGGAGACCCTAGACAGATTGACTCTTGTTCTAAGTTCCCTAGCAAACTTCGACGTTATTTCGTAGATTGGACTTATCTATTCAATTGGGTCCAGTATATTAATTGGCCAGCTAGGTAGACAAATTAGGTAGCTGTTGAACTAGTTGCTCGACCCTCTCTTTATTATAGGTAGTTCGACCTTTCGTGGGACTAAGACGGCTCGGGTTTCCGTTGCTGAGTCAGCGGGTTAGGGAGGAAGCAGCGTATCTACCCGGTCTTTGGCACCTCCCCAATGTTTATACTAGCGCCTCCACCTGGGTATCTATCATAGGGCTTCCCCATATCACTCTGCTGGTTCAGCTGCATCTAACCCGGACTAAATAAGGGAATACCCAGTTTGGGTCCAATTGGGTATGGAAGGGACGTTGATTAGCTTATTAAGCATTGGCCATGAGATAACATCCAAGATTCTTTTGCTACTTGTGGAGATGAGCGCAACATCAAAGTAGAAGAGGGAATGAAAAGTCTACGTTGGGTATGAATAGAAAGCCGTGAAATGCTGTGTGGACATCTTCATTCTGTAAAAGGAAACGTATATTTGGAAACAAAAAATACCATGAATAGAGTCCAGTATATTATTTAGGGGACCAACGGGATGGAGATAGCTAAAGACTAATAATGAAGTAATTCAATTCGAACTTGTGTTCGTTATAGAATAGAGGTGTGTAGCAAAGATGTTACTATGTTAGTCTGAAGTTCAAATTCCGAGTCACTCCTAATACTAGGCTCGAGTTAATATATTTGTTAACACTCCCGCTGGTCACCAATTAATATACCTCCCTTCGGTCGCCTATTTTTATACTGGCCAATGAATATACCTCCCCAATTAATATACTAAAGGCCAATTAATATACTAGCGAGGTGTGGACCCAATTAATATACTAAAGGGGATTAATTCCTCACTTACGCTCGCCTCATGAAGAGGTCGCCTTCTTTTAGTGATCACACATAGAAATAATAGGTCGCTCGCTTTAGCTCTTTCAACAAGTAGAGGCGGCCACCTTTCTTTTAGAGTCAGCCTAACTTCCGAATCACGAACTTCTAGAGTAAGGGAAGCGCAGAAGCGCACTTTCTTTCAACTCGAGTTCGCAGCAAATCAACCTCATTCCTAGATAACGTCGGCCCCTGACTGATTAGTAGCCAGCGTTTTAGTTAAGAAAGAGCGTTTAGTGACGAAAACTCTATCGTTTCCATGACTGTTTTGAATGCTTCTAGTGTACCAAACTATGATTGTTGTGGTTTCGTTCAAATCTTTGTTGTTCTTAGTTTAAGGCGGCCGCAGGCGCAATTAAAATACTGACCAATGGGAGCGCTCCATTACCGAGTGAAAGAGTCAGTGACATAGTTGACCGTCAACAAGTATAGATTCAGCCAGTAGTGATAGCTTACTTCTTTTTCTTTCTGATAGCGGCAGACAGCCTTTACCTGGTCTTCAAGTACGTTGTCTATTGAAGAAGCAAACGAGTGCCATTGATGAGTTGCAGATTATGCAAGCTTCCCAAGCAGGTCACATAGCTCTCGGGTGCCAGAGAAGATATTTATATCAATTGTTGACTCGGCCTTTCTGATCTTATTTGTCTTTCAAACCAAGAATAGAAGGCATCTACGAACCTTGAATCAAAGGATGAGTCCTGCCGTTCCGGTTGAGGAGAACCAAGAAGCAGCCTGCCCAATTAATATACTGGGGAAGGGGTAGACCCCAATGGTTCTTAAGGGACTAGCTGCCTAGGTTCGGTAAGTCAAGCCCAGGCACGAAAAGAAGATAGAAGAACTTCCTCCCTAACTGATGATTCCCGCCTAGGGTGCACCGCTTCCTTCCTACGCAACTTAGGGCGCCTACTGAAAAGGTGGAATCCGAGCCAGTAGTGAAGTTCACTAGTTAGCCTGAAGCATCAGTCAAAGACCCTTCCAATTGAAAGAGATTAGGATTCGCCGCCTTCTCTTAGAGAACTTAACGGTCGAGCCCTATTCGCCCTATCTAACTAGCCCTCTTCCTGAGGCAACATCCGCGCTAATTCAGTGGCACCCTTCCCGAACTCTCTCTCAGCTCAGCTTAATATAATAGTTATTTACTGCCCCCGGGGTCACAAGGGGCCACTTTCTTAATTATTATCTGCCTCGAGCTACCGCTAATAAATCGAGCAAGCACTTCCTAATTGAGCAACGTTCCCTTAACAATTGCCTACTATCCAGGGGTCCCCTTGCCCGGAGGAGCTACCGAGTTCCCATCTAGTTCGCTTAGATGTGATTCTTTTGTGCAGAGAGTCGGCTAACATGGAATTACCCGAAATAAGATGCTAAGGGTTCCCTTACTGACTTGCTTGGAAGTAGCCCATGGTATGTTAGATCCAAGATAATAGACGAGGCTATAGCGAAGTCCGCTCTGAAGCTAGCTCATTCAAATAGGGGTGCTGAAGCTAGCTCAAATAGGATGAGCAACTAGTCTTATAAGAAGAAGCCCCGGGGACCTGTATCAACATAGCTAGCCAGACTTCCTCGTATACTCTTCTTAGCTTAGCTCGGAAGCAGTGGTTTGACCAGGGGGGCGGGAACTCAATGAAAAAAAGCAGTATACTTAGGTGTTGAAAACGAAGAGAACTAGGAAGCCCCCTCATTAGAAGAGTAGGTTTGGCATACGACAGCTGCTGATGAATCGATCATGAGAGAAAGCAACGACTTCGGCCCACACATAACCAAATAGGATCGATGCCAATTCGGATAAATAGTTCTATGGAATGTTTCAAAGAATAGAAGACGCTTACAATCATAGAACAATAGCTTAGGCTCACGCACCTTACCTAGCAGTAGGTTCGCTCAGGGCAAGAATGTCTATTGGCTTATTCGCTCGGACAAAAGTGGACCTCATGAAGAGGTCGCCTGTATTCATCTGCAGAAAGAGATGGTCTGACCAGTACTGAAAAGCCAAACTATGTCAGTAATGCCTGAACCAAAATATGTCATTGCTACAAGTCGCATCAGTAGATGTGCTTCCATTCCTTACTATACTGGCACACAGCTAAAATTAATATACTGGTCGGGTGCCTGTTTGAAATGTTACGCTACGCACCTCGCTACTGCATAAGCTGCACCAACCAGAAGGCCAAGCAACCGATAGTCACTTTGGGCCTAGACTAAGAAACGGGAAGACTTTGCTCCGGATAGAAAGAAACAACCAATGCGGATACTAATTATGGACAACAAGTCATACATGGTAATTCTGTTCAAATATGGAAGAACTTTGATCGCTTAGACCTAACCGGAGTCCAGTATATTAATTGCGGGACAACTTGCTATGGTTAGCGAATTAATATAATAATAAAAAATAGAATCAAAATCTTTGTTTTAGGTATGAATTTGCATGCAAGGACTTTTCACTCAATCTCGAAGTAGTCATAGGTAGTGTAACTTGGCGAAGGGAGAGAAGGACAGGTAGATAAATGGATTCACGGATACGCTCTCCTACCTAAAAGGTTGGGCGACTAGATATTGAAAGTCGGCATATATCCCAGATCCCTTATTGTCGACACAAGCAACAATAGTTTGGATCTGTCCTAATAATCAGGAGAATAACCGGTACCAGCCTTATACTATACCACTTGTCTTTCTCTGATACCTCTACCCGGGAGGGAGGCAGGACTCAACATCTATGGTTTCAGAATCCTAACCTTATGAATGCCCGATCGTTTTCAGGATGTTTGAGCTTGCCAATTAATATACTGGCGACCTGATTATTAGGGCTGTTGGGCCCCCTATCTATCAAGTATATGCCCCTGTATTTAGAATAGTTTGGATTACTTTTACTTTAAGTAGCGAAAGTCCGAGGAGACTCA
Source organism: Allium sativum (assembly GCA_030737875.1). NCBI lineage: Eukaryota > Viridiplantae > Streptophyta > Magnoliopsida > Asparagales > Amaryllidaceae > Allium > Allium sativum. Next base: position 412,970,837 of record CM060924.1, on the reverse strand, counting down.
TAATGAAAGGATTACTAGACGTTATCACCAGTTCCAAAAAAGCAAGCAACAAGCTCATCCGACCACACTAGCTTACACTCCTACACAGAATCCGTTTGGTTCAGGTACCTTAGACCAAAATACCCCATCCCTTGTTACGCCCAATCTCCCCAATCACGTGCAAATAAAATAATAAGAAGAAAGCCGGGCCCTGTTGGTCGCCTTGTTGGTTGTCTCCTTGTTAGTTGTCTCTATACTATAGCCGTCTGTCCATAGTATGAAGAACAACAATAGAATGGACTTGGGGCTCAACTTCTTAATATACTGGATGTGTACTGGACCACTTTCATAATTTGGATTGGTCCCCTAGAGGTCTGTTTATCAAGTATATTAATTCGGACCCGAGGAACTGGACCTCTTCCAGAGGTCACCTCATTCTACTCATCCAGCCCAGCTCACGAACTTGTACAATGCCACAGAGATAACCAACTCTATTATCAAAGAAATAAGGAAACGGGCGACGATTTGGCACCAGATATCCGGAGGTGTGGAAAGAGCTGCTGTGAGAAGCGGAAAAACCATCAAAAAACGACGATTTCTCATGGAGGTTTCCACAGAAAGACCTCTTGGTTCTAGCAAACGGATCACAATGTGAGGTACCTGGGAGCATACCGATGGAATGAACGAAATACGAACAGTTAACATAATATGGTCATAGATCTTAGGTTGTAACTTGATCATGAGCGAATTAGTTGATGTTGCACCCACGAAGTATGGAAAGTGCCAAACATGGGGAACTACCCAGGGAGGAGTTAGGAACAGGAACAAGGAGAAGCAAGAACCACTTAAATGGAGGAATCGATTGTATTTCGTCCTTTGTTCCACGTAGCAACTAGGGATCGAAAAGCACCAAATTTGATGACTTATTAAGGGAAAGACGAAGTAAGAGCATGCTATTGGAGATGTTACAACATATGTCGGGGAGGCTTCCGTTGATTGTGTACGAACAAAATATGAGTTCAAAGGTAAATGTAGGGTAAGAAAAGGTTTAGCTAATAGAGAAATGCACTCTTCCGGGAACCAGTAACTCGTAAACCATGTCAAACCAAGACCGATCAATATCCGAACGAAACGGATTCGAACTTCTCCTAGAAGAGTTTCCGGTGCGAAATGAAATTCCATGAGTAATTAAAAGGAGAAAAATCTTTGATAGGATTCATTTTGTAAGGAACGGAGTCAAGCAGAAATGATGGAAAAAAAGAACACTCCGTTCCTAGCCCTTTCGAACTAGCACTCCTCCCGAATGTTTATACTGGACTTGGCCCGGACTTTTGCAAGATTTCATTGGTTTTGAGGGATATTACAAAATGATGTATAATAGTCAATTCGTGCAAAAGTATATTAATAGCCAATTCGTTCCAATTATTGAAAAAATTTGCATTGAATATAGCTGAAAAAGTGCAGGTGGATTCGGGACATGGTTACGGATGGAATAGTATTGGTTCAGCATTGCAGGTCATGTTCTGCCCAGTATATTAATTGCGGCCGTTGGATTCAACAAGCGAAAGGTTAAGATTCTTTATTCCCTCATTAGATACCAGAAGAGTTATTGCACGTATGTGTAACGCCAGTATATTAATTGCGAAGGTTGCTAAGCTAATCCTAATCAGGCAACGAGTCTTTCAGGAGTTCTGGACACCTACGGGAGTTGAGGAAGTAATCATGGCTGAATAAAGGGAGGAATGTTGCTAATAAGGTCTCTGTCTGTTGTATGCATATGGCTATCCTTCTTTCTCTGGGATGCGGGATACGTACGATGTGTCGCTGTCCATGAAGGAAGAAACCACTCGACCAAGGGAGAGGTGGTTTGCCCGGCATGGTACTGATTGTTAACGAGATTGATTATTCACGCTCTGCTTATTGAGATCTTGGGTTTCTTCCCCAGTATATTAATTGTCGGATTCTCCGGTGTTTTACTTAGCTGAACAGCACTAGCTCCTTCTCTCATGCCAAATCCAAGTCATTTAGCCTAGATAGCACGGGGAAGAGGATCAAACCATTCATTAACTCCGCTAATTCAGGTTCTGTTCACTCTCGCTATGCACCTGAGAACTATAAGAATATAATTCGCTACCTCCCGCTCACTTCGCTCGCCTTGTTCTCCACGCCATTCATTCCCATGGTAAATAATTCTACGAGATCGATGCGTTAAGCATAGTGTCTCTGTCTCCAAATCCGTATCAACCACTGCGACTCTCGCTAGGATTTCTATTCTGAACTAATATACTGGGAGCTGCGATATTGAGAATGTGAGTCTTGCGGCAAAGCAGATGAACTACCTAACTAAACTAAGGGAAGGGGGAAGAAGGGTCAAACACCTGATATGACTAAGCGCTAGGGGAGACTCGCTACGCACCTGCACCCTCCGCTGCTTACCAAATTCTTAGGGTCGTGGTGAACTGGTCGTCCTATACCTTCTGCCTATCTCATGTGTGTGGAACCAGGTCTTTTTCGGTTCCAGCTTAACTTTCATTAGGGGTGAGAAACGCCAACCTCCCCTGTTGCCTATTAGTAAGCGGGCCTTCGATTCCCAGTTTAAACATTTGGTCTGACGGTCTCTGAGAACTACCTAACTAAAGAAGAATAGTGCTTTTTCTATGATTATTCAGCTAGTAGGCGTGGAGAGCTTTTTGCGGGGAAACTTGCAAATCAAGTTTGGGGGGAGGCGGGCGTCGACCCAACCTTATGAGTATTCAGACTATAACAGTTCCGATGACCAGTCACTCACTTTTGACAGTTATACGATTCCAGAGGATGATCCAGAATTGGGTCAATCACGTTTATTAGAAGTGGACAATAGAGTGGTTGTACCAGCCAAAACTCATCTAGGTATGATTGTAACACCCGCTGATGTACCTCATATTTGGGCTGTACCTTCTTCAGGTGTCAAATGTGATGCTGTACCTAGTCGTTTAAATCAAACCTCCATTTCGGTACAACGAGAAGGAGTTTACTATGGTCAGTGCAGTGAGATTCGTGGAACTAATCATGACTTTACGCGTGCGCCCGGAAACATAGGCCGACTGCTGAGCCCACTCTGGCTCAGCCGCACCACCCCACCCGGGGTCGGGGTGCGAGCCACCCAAGAAGCAAGCTATTACAGCGAGCGTCTGGAGCAGTTGGGAGCCGAGGAGCAAGGCAGTAGATAAGATAGAAGAAGAGGTTAGGCTCCCGGTAGAGCAGAGGAGACGGTTAGGATACCGAACTTGAAACGCGGAGCCCGAGCAGCCGACGAGCGAGTGGTTAGAGGCAAATAGCGCCCTAGTTGATGGCATTCCTCTCTGCGGTTGGCACTCGAGGAACCACGGGGCACTCCATACAGAGCAAGCAAGTCTTAGGGATGAGACGCCCGCGCAAGGACCTCAATTCTCATTAGGAGGTCGAACCATGGACCTATAGAAGTCGGGGCTATCCCGTCCCCATGGCAACGCAACAGTTTCCTAAGGGAGGTAGCGCAGCTGAGGCCTTATATTATAGTCGCACGGACCTTAACTTCTAGGTCATGCGAAGGGGGCCAATCCAAGATCGTACAGTTATTTTCAAAAAGACAACAGACGCTCTATATTATTCTTGGGGCTAGGCGCCACTCTCTTTATGAGTTATTCCAGCTTCTTCATTTTTTTGTGATCTTAATTACCAGTATCTTAATTAGCCAGTATAAACATTGGGGCAACAACAAAAAAAAGAGGGCCGCGGAAGGAGAAGGACCTGCAACGGCAGAGACTACTTATCCTCTTCTTGTTCCTAGCCGTCTGTTACGAGTCCGGGAAGCCCGGAATCCTCAATATGAGGGATCCCTCAAAATAGAGAAGGGCGGCAGCCTCCCCCCTCTTCCCGGTCAATATAGATGGGAGGGGCCAACATAACCAGCCTCTTTGTATGTACACCTTTGTTTCAGGGTGGGACCGTCCTCCTGCTAATCCGGCCATTTTCGAACCCACCCGGTACTTCTAAATTCTTTCTCTTCCCGGCCCGGTGCGAAGCGTGGCTATGTACATGTTCCGACTCGCCGGTCATTCATTAAAGATCTAGTGGCATGGCGAGGTGAAGGGATTGGATTTCACCTATGATCAGACCTATAATATACTAGGGGCAACCAACGTGTACTTTTTCGTGTTGTTGACGTTGACTTTCAAGCTTATTTTTGAGTAAGCCGGGATTTTGGGAGCTGGGAGTAGCTCACACTATGGTGGTCTTCGGTGCCGCCGTGAAGATCTAGGAGTGTGAGCAGTACGAGATGAAAGGCTCTCATACTGTTTGGAGGGCAGGGGCGAAGGAGCCAAACCTGACCCCTATTTATCGTCGTAGAAGCTGTTTCTTTGAAAGATTATGGTTCTCGGGTATCCAATCAATTCATCCTCCAAACCAACTAAACCGGGGAAGCGGAAATGAAATTTTATGGTGAGGGGGAAGCTCAAGGAAGGCTTCGCTGGCTCAATTCGCTCGTTTAGTAGACAGCGAGGGAGTAGCCTGTAGGGGACCGAAGGCGACCCCGATCAAGGGGAACATCTTCCTTAGCTGTACGTAAAGGTATGCAGCGCAGGGTACGAGGATAAGGTGGAATTGACCCTAGTATGCCAATCCAAGTCAGAAGACTAAGTCTCCGAGTAAGTCAAGAGTCCTTCCATACCGAGTGGTAAGGCCCTAGATACTGATTGGGTCGATGAGAACTATTACTACCAAGCTTACGCAGTGGAGTTGTTTGGAGTTTCCTTGGTGGACAATAGAGAGCCAAAGTTGAAGATGCTAGGGCTCGTGGGGAAAGCTTTTATTAGGAAAGTGCAGGTCAGTCATTTTCCCGTCTGGAGATTTGGCACGGAAAGGCGGATTAGGTCTGGAGAACCAATGAGATAACGACCAGTATATTAATTTTAGCTGTGTGCTAGTATATTAATTTTAGCAGTTTGCTCTCTGTCAATCAATATCAATAATGGAACTGGCTTGCTAACAGAATCTGTAACACTTTCAAAATTTGACAAACTTGAAAGAGCTTAACTGTCGCAACTAGCTTCGCTGACTTGCTTTGCTAGCCTCTACTTTAATGCAGAACTACCAATAGCGGGAATTACACTCGATGGATTGGTGAAAGAACCTGGCTTTCTAGCTCTCCCCTCCGAGATGATCACTGGCACCTCTTTTTTGAAGCAATGGTTCCACCAATTGATATGTTTCCACAAATCATTGAAATTCAATTTCTTGATCTGCTTCAATCTTGGGAACCTTATAAAGTTCTTCCGTCAAGTCCTGATCAATGAACATACAAAATACTTCAAATTGTATCTGATTCCAGGTATTGTCGATATTCCCTCATTTCCATCCCGGAACATTTGAAATGAATTTTCCATTTATAGAAAAATCCCATTATTATCGCATTCTTCATTGAATCATATAAATTTGACCCAACCCGATGGATTTTATATTCTATTTACTGAATCACAAAAAAATGGATCCAATTCAATACCAGATATGTCCATATATGGAAAGTAAAAAAGATGTATGGGGGGGGAGCATTTTCGACTAAAGTAAAATTTCGGAATGAAATTTGTAAGAGAAGAGAAGAAAGGAATTGAGAAAACATTCTTGGAACCAGAATTCTGCTGCTTAGATTTATGGGCTTTACTATATCAGAACAAAAGTAAATTACTACTATTATAATGATTCTATATAAATCGAATGGATACCAGAAAAAGAAACGGATTCGGGATTTGATCTGTTCGCCGAGATAAATATAGAATAATCAGATCTTTATAAATATTTCGTTGATTTTTTCTTACTTAACCTTAAGCGTGACTCGAAATTGAAGGTGAAGCCCGTTTGAAGGCAAGTCATGGTATCCGGGATCGGACATCGAAAGGGGTTTCAAAGTGTATTAGAGAAGCGGGCCCCTACTGGTAGTGATACCCCGATCTCATGGATGAAAGCTAACTGCATTCTTGACAGCCGTATGTGTAAGACTTGCTTAAGTTGCTCTTTCAGTGGAATTAAGCATTCCCGCTCGTCGCTCTCTTTAGCTCGAAATTTTGTATTCTTGGTGGGCCTAACCCATAGGGGACCTTCTTGTCATTTACCTGTATCGGCTCCAACCTTCCTTGCAAATTCTGACCCAACCCAGAATCGAGTTTATAACCACTGTTCAACATCACCTTAGCAACCATCATGCTATTGGCGGAAATCTTGGGTCTTGCTGGGACTGATCCTTCTGCGACATAATTTGCTTGAACAAGCTCGAATGCGTTCCGCGCATTAGGGACTATGTCATTCTCCACGTCTATGTAAGGAATTGCTGGGGATCGGAGGCAAACTATGACATTGCAGGTCTTCTTCTGCATGAACTGTTACCTCCCGAACGATGTTTTTTTTTCTGATGAAGGCTTGAGGCCTGCAGAATGGACCCATGGACGTCCTAGGATAAAGTTGTATGTTTCAGGGATGTCCAGCACTTTTAATTCCACCTCGAAAGTGTAAGGCCCTATTTCCAAAGGTAAACAGATGTCACCGAGAATCTGCCTCTTCGACCCATCAAAGGCACGAATTTGTCACTGGGGCGGATGGTTGACTCATCAATTCCTAACTTCATACATAATAGTGACCAATGGACATACGTCAAAGAAGTACGGTTATCATAGTTGAAGTACTGTTATCTATCGCTCAGCTATCTATTGGCCTTGCCTAACCGCTCCGCTTTGCTCTGAAAAAAAAGGATAAAAAAGTAAGTTACATAGTACAACTTTATCTCATATTAAGTCGGAAGGAGTGAGATCGGTCTTCGGGTAAACCCAACGGCTCAGCAGAGGAAGAACTCAAAGCCATACCTTTTGAGTAGGCTACAGCGCCGCCTATACAAAAGACCTTGGTTCTCCACTTTGAAAGCAGGAACTCGCCTTAACATATCACCCAAGTTGGATACTTTACACATCGAGCCCCTTAAACTCGTTCTATTTTTCGTAATAAGAAGATAACTGAACTGCATTGACTAACTGCTGGGAAAGGACCTGTTTTCTTCTCTATGTCTTTCAAGGCGGCCTCAAGTGAATCCGATCCATCTGCATTTCTATCAGTTGAATCCCCCGAACCGGGAATGGAAGCATCAGCATCCCTTCCGAAACCTCTTATCGAGAGCCGGTCGTGTTTATCCAGTCTCTTCATCCGATCAAGTAGAAGCACTCAAGGCTCTCCTCTTGTCCTCCATGCGAAGGCAGTAATGCACTTTATTGATTCCTCCTACTCCCCACCCATCCGCGAGCCTCGAACCAATGTGGGCCTTAATTTCGTAAAGGAACTACTACGAACCTTACCAGGCAAGGAAATGCCTTCGAGGCCAACCTCGATAGAAGCACCAACCAGAGAAGCTGCAGAGAATGGAAGTCCCTCTGTTCAACCAGTAAGATGCCAAGATGGCGAATCCAAGTAAAGTTTTCCATATCCAGATCAAGCTTAATTACTTTCCGTTGTGACCACGATGGGTCTTTATGAAAGTGGGGGGAAAGATGGGCACTCGTCATGTGCTGCAACTCGATTTCTCGCAACAAGAGGAAGCAGTAGCTAGCCTCGATGGAACCCAAATGTGAATAAAGGCCACTGCTCAAAAATCGATATGCGCTAGCTAGGCAATCATTTACTGAAGGACTCAGGGTCTCCTCGAATGCCTTCTCGTACATGGTCGTTGTTCCTGGATGGAGATTTAAAAGGGCGTTAGCGCTTTCCTAAAAGAATATCAAGTAAAGGGGGGGGCATGTATCCACTTTTTCTTTTGTAAAGAAAGCACCACCCGCTACTCATAATCGAAAGGGTTCACAGCGAGTTCAGTCTATAATGACGGAACGTTTACGCCGGAGGGGTTTGTCTCCATGGAACGAGTATTCACTATCGCTTACAACGCCTTCATTCACTCGTCTTGCTACTTCGGAACTCTTTCGCGGACACGTGGAGTTGAACGTCTCTCTACTTCCGGTTATTTCATAATATGATAAAAAACTCAGTACCGTAGGTAGACTGATTATTACTGATTATTGTAGGTGCTTTAGTGGTAGACAGTTCTCTTGCTACCAATTTATTTGTAGTCTAATAGATCTACATGTTCTAGCGGATCTAAAGTAGGTTTGTGTTCCGCAACAGAAAGAGGTTTTGTTCCGCCGAGAATATTTACTAGGGGGAAGCCTCGAAAGGCATACGAGTGCACCTCTCGTAGACGAGTACCGACTCAGTCCGCTCCTACTGCGCAGGAGTATCAGCAGGGCATCCCAGGACGGACCCTCTTCTCCGTATCGAATCCTACTTAATCCAGGAAGACACATACTCTGTCTAGATAGACGATTTCTTCTTTCATTTCAACTCAAATAAAAGCACTTTCTTTTAAGCATTATTTGCTTGTGCAGTAAAGAAAAGAGCAAAGCAATTCCAACATAAACCGACACTTTAGGATCCTCTAAGGATATCTATACTACCCCTATGTAGGGAAGGTACTAAAAAGAAACTCAAAACTAGCACTACTAACACAGGCAACCAACGGGAGGATGACCTCGAAAAAGAATACAATTAAAGATGTGGCCTGTAGGCTCGGTACCTTCCCGAGCAACTGGTCGAAAGGAGTGAATGGACGGGTGAAGATGGTCCTCCCAAATGCGGATAGAATGTCCTTTGTGCACCGAGACCCTTGCGGATAGTTTATCGGGTTTGCAGTAGACGACCCACCAAGAGCCAGCCACCCTATAGAAAGAAAGCAGCAATTTTATGCCCTTCCGAAGGAAAACGTTTGGGCCGATTGGAGCTCGACACAAAGCAAAATGTAGATGATCTCAGCAAATGGGTGAGGTAGGAGGACGTGGACGTGGTTGGATGTTATTTGACATGAGGCCTTGTGCAAAAGACGGGTACTTCAGAGTCCACCATGAAAAGGATATTGGTTCGCATCTCTATATTGATCCGCGGCGCTTCTATTAAGTTTTCCTTGTCTCCGATTTCAAAGCTGAATGGATGACTGTAAGGTTTTTATCCCAAGCGAAGCATCATTCGATATTTGAGGATTACCGTAATGCTATGAGGAGTTAGAGTCTTCCGCGGGAAAGAGAGTTCATTTCTTGTTGAGTTTTTTAGATCTTTTAGTTCGACTTTTTCTAGTATTCCTTACATAAGATCTCGGAAGAGCCGATGTTTCCTTCCGCCCGGTAAATAGGAATTCTATATCCTCTAGCTCTTCGTGACCTATTGTGTCTGCCCTCGACTTGGCCGTCTTAGAATAGAAAGGCCGTTGAAAAAAGGATACTTCTAAACGTTAAGGGGCGCTCAACCTTCCACTCAAATCCTTTTTCCCTGAAGGGAGTGAGCTGTGCGATGAACCTGCTGACTACTAAGACCTCTGTTTCAGCCCCATTCGGAAACAATGTTAGGCCCTAAGTCAATCCAACGTTTTCTCCATCAGAATAAGGGAATTCCTTATCCAACAAGAAGTCATGGATTAATTTGCCGAGAGGAAGGGCAAAGCTCAACCAATAAGTCTACTAAGCACTCGTGTGCTTATGCGTTCGTTTCCTTATATCCGTTTTTCTTTTACTAAAATGGTGATAAATACAATGATTGAAAGACCTTGTTACTGGAAGCGCGTAGACCGAAAGGATAAATTGAGCCACAGGTCCTTAGTTAGGGAGAGACCTTGAGAGAAAGTGGTGCCGATAGGAGATCAAATTATTGACGTGGGTGGGAGATTGTTTGAGTAGGCTCAGTAAGGGATTACCCGCGGGCTGGGTGAAAGAGCTTTCAGAAACCTTTTCACTACAAAAGGTGTGGTGTACAACTTCCAATTCTTTGCCAATAGGCAAGTCGATACTGAAACTACGGAATCTATTCTATTGAGTTGCTCGTGAACAACGAATTATGTGTTGCAAATCGTCTAGTGTCGAAAAGCTAATGTTTCCTCGAATAAGCCCTGGCCAGTATATTAATTGGCAGCATAGTGAGGTAAAAAAAGAATTGGAAAGAGCTAGTGTAAGAAATGCTTTTTTCTATAAGATTAAGATGGTCAACGTTGACTATTTCCAACTTCAGAGAGTTAGAATATTGGTCAATCATAAAATTGAAATAAGAAAAGAAAAGAGTAAAGATAACGAAAAGATAAGAACCGGCAAAGAATGAACTCTATGACTATATAAGAGAATATGCAAAACCAAAGTAAGTCCAAAGGAATCTTGCTCGCTCCATTCTTACGCTCGCGTACTGGCCCGTGTCACTTACGTTCCACTCGTTGAAAAATAAAGAGAAGTGTTTGGAACTGGCTCGTTTGGATTCCCAAGAAAGTAAATTGGCTAACCCTCTATTGATTTCAATTAAGAAAGAACAAGAGACTACTTTTTTACAGCTTCCATTGAGCCAGATACAAATACCGGAAAGGTCAAGATTGATACTCCCTTTACTGCCTATAATCTCACGAACCTTTATACATCCCCGTCAGACCCTGACGATTGCTTGCTAACAGCTGATATAGCTTTTTCCCTATAACCCCTAAAGCCAGCTCTCTCTAGACCTATCATCTGCTAGATTGACCTTGCCAACTAAAAGAGGGATTCCTAGAGCCTTCCACTGAAGAAGAATACTACTTTAGACTCTCATCCCAGCCACAGATAGACTACCTCTCACCCATTCCCACCTTGGAATGTAAACAAAGAGTCCTGTCTTGGGGAGAATCCTTCCTCATTGCCCTTGGAAATAAAAGAGCTTCAAAACTGGATTGAAAAGGTATCTTTACTGGGAATGGTCTTCCCCTGACTCGTACTATCCACTATAAGGACCATGCCTTTTGGCACTATATCCTTCCTTCAAGACTTTGACTACACTCTGAGGGGAAACTACTCTTTATGCATAGACAACTACATCCTTGGGTTAAAGGTAGACTCAAAGAGCAGCTCACTAACACAACCTCGACGATTCAATAGCCACGATGGGACATTGACTTTTTACACTCACTTATCGTAATATTGGCAAGTAGTAAGTAATATATATGCTATGCTTAGTATTCGAAAATGAGCTTAGCTTAAAAATGGAATAGGTGTAAACGCCCAGGAAAAGATCTCTAGTTAACAAAACCAATCCTAGACCTAGCAGATAAGGCGGGTAAGAAGCATACTACGCACCCTTGATCCTTTCCCCTCGCTCTGAACCTGTGTCTGCCCTTTACCCTGCAGCCTGGAGGGGAACTTAGACTGGCACTTTAGATGGCTCCTTATTTTCACTCCAAAAAGCTAGAAAAAAGAGAAAATATCGGATAGCCTAACGAGTTTTTTTGCCCGGAGCTACTATCCCTGCAGGATTTCCAGAAAACGGAATGTACCTAGGGAACCCTATTGATCAGATCAGAGATTGAACCTAGTGATCTTTCTCCTGCTGGCAAGCATCGATACCTGTCTCCTAAGGAATTGATCTTCTCTTTCATATACCAGGATATAACCTCGAAGGACTGCAACTGGAAGAAATTAGCACTCACCATAAGCAACCGCAGAGAAGGAAAATGACTGGCCTTAGACAGGGGAAAGAAAGAGGTAAAGATACTAGATTTTAAGAATAATAATATTCCAGTTCTGGCTTGCCCAAGAGGTCAGATACTGATAAAGGTTATGGATAGTGAATAACTACTTAGGAATAGGCAAATACTCCAGATAGATAGGCAAGAACTATTCCTTATCCATAGTCAAATACAGCTTACGCATAGTTTACTACATCTCCGAAAGAGAACAGAGATAGCTACTTAGACAGGCGCTATCAACTACTTGAACTCTATTACAGTCAAAATGGAAGAAGTAACTACTTATGATTATGACATACCTCTTTCAGTAGCATCTACTACTTTAGATATTATACTTTACTTGAGGCGGCAAATCCAAACTACTTTTAGGAAACTAAAGGATAGTTATTGACAGCTCTAGAAAGGGAATATGCGCAGAGAAAAGGGTTTTTCTTTTGCCCAAGGCTTTCCTTAGATGACTAACTTGACTTTTCTTACATAGACACTGGTGAAACTGCCTTTCCTAAACCTGCTTTCCTAAGCTTTTTTGAGAAACTCTAACTAGTCTTTTTTTTTCCAGTAGTTCGCTAAGGTTTTCCCCGTCTGGAGCCCCCTCTTTATCTCGTTGGTTCTCAAGATCAAAGCTATTATTGGAATATCACCCCGAAAGGCAGAAATCACTTCCTTTATTTTATTTGGCTCAGGCATTTGTTCATATAATCGTACTAAAGACGAAGCCATTTTCATTGTTATGGTACCGGCTGTTAAAATTAGGTCTTATTGCCTAGGGCTCGATCTTGGTACTAATCCATAACGATCAAAGTCGAATCGCGAGCCTATTAATGAAGCAAATTCAATGAAACAACAACTGGTACCATAGAGAAGAGGCCATAATTGGAGAATAGGTTCATTTCACCGATGTAGAGTAAAGCTCGACCGGGACTTATTCCTATAGATACCGGAGATATAGATATAAAGGAAGCTTTGAACTACTTATTTAGAGGGAGAAGGAAAGGAACTAGCCCTCTCCATATTGTTGGTTGATTCAGCCGTGGATGCAGTCATGGAAAAGAATAATAAGGTTTGATTGATTACCGCAGCCCAGGAAGTTTTAGCACAAGGAAATCGTGGACCAGTATACTTATAGGGCCTTATTGGGAAATTACTAGAGCTTTGGCCTGGAGTATGTGGAGAAGCGCCTTCTTCGCATGGAGACTCGTCTCAATGAGGAACGAGAGAGTCTTGAGTCAGAATTCGAGGAGCTTAAATGATAGATTCTTAGCTCACTCAATGCTTGGATGGATGGATGAAAAAGCAAAGGAAAAGGAGGCATGCCAAAACTCCACTATGGAGAAGGTAGCCACTCTGGTGGAGGAAATGCGCAGGGACTATGTTATGTATGTGGAAGCGGATTATGGCCAAAGGCGACATGGCTGTAAGCCAAGCACTAATGAGACTAAGGTAGTTGACTTGTGGGTTATTCTTTGTCAACAAAGATGGCCTTATAGGATGAGCTAATTGAAGCAGTGATGAGCTAGGATAAACGCTTTATCGACCCGGTTTAGAGGAAAGAAAGTAGAAAGATAGGTTTAAGATTGGCTCTCTACCAAATTCCATCAATCGAATCACTTTTTCGAGAAATACGAGACATCTAAGCAAGGTGTGAAACTAGAAGGGGGAAGAGAAAATGTCACAATAGAAAATAGAAATGACTCTAAGGAACCAACGATTATCTCTTCTTAAACAACCTAAAAAATTCATGCCTTGGATCTTGTTTACTACTATGTTCGCTCTCATGTATCTCACTTGTATACAAATAGGTGCCGTGGATTTCTTGCAAGACCTACTTTCTAAAATGGGGTCTCTCTTGGAAATCGAATCCTGTTTCCTAGGGGGTTAGGCTGCTCCGGGAGTCTGGCCTTCGCCATTGGATTTGCTCTGAAAGTTCTTTTGACTACGGGGATCGAACCCCTTATGATGAATCCGTCAGATGCCTCATCATCTACACCTGTTGATCCCAACATTCTACTCGATGATCATGTACGAAAACAAGAACTTCTCGATCGGGTCAGAATACATAATTTGCTGGGTAGGGGTTACAACATTGAGGTACAAGAACAAATTGCGGAGCTGCAATTTGAGATTGAAAAAAAGATCGAGCAAGCTCTGTTGTCCGACGGATATTCAAAGGATTCTCTTATTGCGAAGAGACACGAGATAAGAGGTTTTCTGTTCTATCCAAGAGGTACACTTTTTTCTTCTGGGACATACGGTGATTATCTCGACTCTATGAATCAGCGGGGACGCACCGAAGCCTTCCCTATAGCAGGCTTATGGAAGCCATTTTTCATTTGGATCTTTTTTTAGATCAGGAGAGAGGGGTGAAAAAAACATGTAGGTAAGAGGATTGAACGAGATTCAAGCTGGGGAAATGGTTGAATTTGCCAGCGGTGTGAAAGGAATAGCCTTAAATCCTGAGAATGAGCATGTAGGTATTGCAATCTATTTGGATTTCGTTTGTAATGGCACGGTTCGTTTATATTGCTACTTTGTTTACATTCTGGATACATATGGAAATTTCTTATGTTCACTTCAGACCATGATTTTGATTATATCATCCATGATTTATTGGCAATGAGAGATTAATATTAGCGCTTGACGTCCTGAATCTTCTTTTTTAAGAATAATGGCAAACACATACTCCTATGGTCACTTTTTATACCATTTTATTCAAGACCCAATGTTTAAATGGGCCTTACTCTATGATTATAGCGGGGGGAAGGCGTAGTCTTCTTGATCAATCAAGAGGGCGAGGCCCCCTTGTCTTAGGATGAGGGGGGCGAAGAAGCGAAAATGTGGGTCTTCACATCTATTGATGATCTGATTCAAAACGTCCAAGGTTGAAGAAAATGAAGGCGAATATCTCACCGAAAGGCAGGAGGGGCATCCGGGGTTGCTTACGAGAGCCGGAAGCTCAACGAAACGACCGGGAACGGAGGTACTCGGCACACGAGAAGGAGATTGCAGCTTTAGTGCATTGCTTACGGGTGGGTGCAAGGTTTGTGGTGAGGAGTAGCCACAACGTACTTTGCGACACAGAAGAAGTTGTCCTGTCGAGATGGCAAGAGTTCTAGTGGGATCTGGTGTTAAGTAGAAAGCGGTTTCGGATGCGCTCAGTAGACGAGCATATTTTACTACAATAAGGGAGGGACGAGCCAGGGTCGTTAGTCAGGTCGTCGGGACACTTGCAGAACGACTCCAGGAAGTTTATTTAGGACATTGAACCGGGATCATGGAGCAGGTACAGAAAGGGACGACTCGGAATTGTTGGCTAATGGAAATTTCTTACTTACACCCGAGGGAGCAGGTTGCCTAATATAGATAGGCCGAAGTCGGCTTCGGAAAGTGCTTATCCAGGTGTGTTGTCATGATACGCCTTGCCTTTTGGAGCAAGTGAACAGTAGTCTTGCTAAGTGGGTTAATCCTCCTTTCACACTTCTTGGCTTTATCTAATGCGTTCTCCCTCTCTTGCTTGGGAACGAAATGAGTCTTATTCGTGGATCACCAAGCTTTGCTTTACTTGGTCAACAAGCTGGGTTTGCCGAGAACGATTGTGATGAGAACAAGCTTTCTTTGTTTGATAGATGCGCAGTGGACCCTCTTTCCAGACTTCGTAATGGTGAACCTCCCGCGGACTAGGGCATAGTGATCACTGGCCCAAGCAGAGTCGCAAATAAAGTCAGTCAAGACTTCAAAGATTCACGCATGCGGGCGGTACTATGATTAGCAACCACGGACACCACTACATGAGGAAGGTCTGATTTTGGTGGTTCCGGTTCGTTCACCGACTAAACCCATTATTCCCTCTTAAAATAGTGACAAAGCGAGGAAAAGGTCTACATATAAAAAAGAATAAAATGACCAATTAATATACTGGCATAGTACCCAGCCGGATAAAGACAACTCTGCTACATATGTTTACCCATATGCCAACAATTAGCATGTTATTTCAAAGCGCTAATGGAGAATATGCATATCTAATAATATGTGGTAGCGGAGTTAGGGTCGGTACCGAGAGGAGCGGATCTCTATTCTATATCCAAGGCGCATCTATATCCAGCGCTATACTTTCCTTTCTAAAACAGTGACAAGTCAAGAGTTGTCAGCCTGAACTACTTAGAATATTGAGCCCCTGAGTCAGCGTGTTGAGTCCGACCTCTCATCTCAAGCTAGGGAGTGCCCATCCTTGTCCTTACCGACGTGATCGGAAAGTTCGGCAGAACTTATATAAGATGGGATAGCTGACTGAGGAGAAAGGGTTTCCGGCTCGTCGACCTATACCTTCAGCTTTGATTCACACGAGTCTTCCTATTATCTATTAGTATTAGTTCTTGATTGACCGGAAAGAATTTTCCGCTACGCACCTGCGTTGAGAAAGGGGGCATCTAATCTGTAACCAGTGCCTTTTTTTTTTTAGATATTATCTCCAACAAATGGGAATCTGTTCCAAACATGAAAGCAGCTAAGTCGCTCACACACATGTCTCACACCGGTTTATGGCTATATGCTATTCCATAGAGCGTCTTCGAGCTCACGTAGTTCCGAAATCTAACTTTGAAGTGGTGAAGCACTCCATCCAATCTTAGTTCTAGGGTGATCTCATCAACATTTTATCCCACAAGACTTAATATCCATCCTCTTGCTATCGGTGGTCCGCCTTTTGAACACATTCCTCTCCCGCTCCCTCAGGACTTAGCCTCCCTTACTTTCGCATATGGAGTGCCATAATAAAAAATAGGGCCCTGGATAACCTTGGGATATGGAGAAGTACTTTGGCTTTGGCACAACAAGTATTCCTTATGGCCTGCTACTTAAATTGCCCGATTCACTTCGAGTGGGTTTCGTAAGTCTCATCATAAACGGAGGTTGTCCTCACTAAAAAAAGATCCACAATCTCTTATCTAATGAATATTAATTTGCTATCTAATCTTCTTTTTCCTAGCTGCTCCTTGCTAGAACTCCTAGCGCTAAGGTGATTGGTATGGTAAGGCAAGCAACTTCTCTTTCCGAGGACGAGTGCCGAGCTATCTTAAAGTAAAGCTCTCTAGGTTAGCTATAGGTAAAGTTCTCTCAGAGTCGAAGTATTGACTACCTTGGCCTGTCAAAGAAGTCTCGATTATCAGACCTAATCCGCCTTTCCGTGCCAAATCTCCTTGCGTCGGGCCTATCTCTCATCTTTCAGGCTGGTTGAATGGATCATAGAAGGTCCAAGATGTGCTTCCATATTCCGGATTCAAAGAGATACCATACTGGTCTGGCTTTTTTCGATTGTTCCTGGTCTATCGAATAGAGTAGCCATTTTTTTTACTTTTTATATAAATGTAAATTGCACATAAAATTCTTTTTTTTATAGGCAATTAACTTCACATAGTGACCCCGACAGAGTACTTTGAAGATTCAACCGGAAGAAATTTCTTACCACAATATTATATCTTTGAGATAATGCACAGAAAGCTTTGGAGAAATCCCTTTTTAGAGTAGAGGTGAGGGCTTTTATACACAAGAGAACAAACGTACTCGAAATGATGGAAGAATTATGGAAAGAGATTTCAAAGATGAAAGAGCAGATGCGGGAAAAACCCGGGAGATACAAATTTTCATTTTTAAGATAGAAAGAAAAGAAGTTAACAGACGTTTTCTTCGGAAGGAAGGAAAGCAAGATCACAGAGGTATGGACGCCTTACGTCGCCAATAGGCTGCAAATACCCCCACTAGAAGAAACACTAATCAGACGTGGGAAAAAAGTGCTTTTGCAAAGATCTCCTGAGGGAGGAATATGATTAGTGGATGTTCACAGAAAAACAACGAGAATCAAACAATTTAGGCTTTCGAAAGCGATTGTGCACTCATACTTCACCGATATCAGATTTGTCACATTAGTTTGTATGCTAATTGGCTTTTCCGCGTGGGGGGTCATTGCACCAGAACAACTATTCGAATCTCCTAAGTATGCATTCTCAGGAGAGGTAGCCCAACTAGTGAGAGATACCTTCATTGAGAATATATGTAGGATTGCGTGATTAGCTTGCTAGAATAGGTTGCTTGAGTTGCGGATTAGCTTTCCTAGCCTGATCATCAGGAATAGCGAGATTATTTCACAAGCAAGAAAGATATAGCCTGGCCTTTCCTAAAACTGTGTTAGGAGGATTTCGATAACCATTCTACACCCCCTCCCGATAGTTCTTAGCTTTGGCAGACATCTTTCTGTCAAGCCACGGACTCTGATACTACAACCGCACTAAGCGAATGTATCCGTCGCCACTAAGGATCCGCCGCCTTATACCTAAGCCTAGTGGGGAGCAATGGGCTTTGACTTACAAACTGACTTATTAATAAATTACTGACTTATTATATAAGATCTTTGAAGGTTAGATTATTGTTAATATGAAGAGTGCTATCTTTAGTCTGGAAATAGGACTCCGTTCTGGTCAATCAAACGTAGTTATTGAAAATAGCTCGACCATAGGGAGAGGAAGAAAAGCCGTAGTGTGCTAGCGCTCCCTTCCGTTTTTCAGCTGAGTTCGCTATCAACTAATTATAGTCGCATAACAAGTGATGTAATAAATCACTGAGATCTTTTTCATTTTAAGTAAATCATAGATAAAGCATTACAGAGGAGCGCTTTAGCGCACTACAATATTTCTTTTTTTTATTATATGGCGCGTTGCAGTAATGAAGAAAAGAATGAGATTGGTTCGGTCTTAAAAGAACTCTCTTTGGGTGAATGAATTTAGGTATCGAAGTTTTAGTTATTGCCATCCCTTTCTTGGCAGCAGTGGGCTTGGTAGTAGCATAGGTGGGCCCTCGGGCAGTTTTTTTAGGGCATAGGGATCCATCTAGATCTTGCTCACTATGGTACCCGAAAACTTTCCATGCGCCCACATTGAATAGTTTTAAAGCGCTCTTTAGTGACTTTCATGTCTTCTGCTACTTTAGGAAGATTCAGCCTATATCTAATACCCTTTTATGCCCTCTTTTAGGCGATGTTTTTTTAATATATTTCGCCTTCCCCCAATTCTAGGATGCGTAGTACCTCTAGTAAGTCCGTAGCTGGATCTGGATCAGGATGCGGAGTTTGAGCTGCGGGGTGAGGGAGAGATGGCTATGTCTATCCCATCCCTTATTTGGTTCAGTCTTTGGTAGTAGGTGCGATATTGAAGGAGTTCAAGGCTAACTGCTGGAGCTTTGTTCCCACTCCCAGTAGCAAGATCTATGGCTTCAGTAGTTCGCTTTGAAAGTAGTCTTTCGTAAGCAGGAGCGTAGCGCTTCGCAGGTGAAGGTGCAGGATGTGCTTCTTCCCTTTATAGCGGCTTCTGTCATTTTCACATAAATGTTGTAATAAATCCTATACTCCCTCTATCTCTACTTCTGCTAACGAACGCTAGAATTGGGATATCGAGAAAGAGGGTAGTCTTTCTCCAGGGAGGGAGGATTCAACAAAGAAAAGCAAGAAAACGTAAGCCCTTGTATAGGTATAGGTTAGGCGCTAGCGCGGCTCTCTTCGCTTTTGTCGCAGAGCTCACTGCTTTGAATTTTGATATGATAGGAGTAGTCGGTGCTATGGTAGTGGTTTGCCTCCTAGATCTGACAATTCTCAGTGACGATCCACATCGGTAGTTGTTGGCTGTTATGCGTCTTGTGCTGATCTGGTAACTGTCCTAGGGGAATAGGAGCAGTAGTGATGGAAGTGGTGCATCGGGAAATCGGAGAAAGGTAAGCCCTAGCGGTGAATCGGATAATTCATTCAACTACTAAAACTATCCCGTCAGAAGGTTAATATGGGAACCAAGATTGCCCATATTCAAGGGGTAAACCGTTAGTTCTAAGCAGGGAATTGGCTGTTCCACACCGCATAGCTGTCAGCTAAAGTGGGAATCAAAAGTTGACTAGTTTAGGAGCCATATTATCGAGACTTCCCTTCCCGCTTCGCTAAGGAAGCTTTTCCTTCTTCAAGTATTCCCCGAAAGCATGGTACAGATTGTTTGGTCAGTAAGACTAGTTAGAGTTATTATACTGGCACAATCGAAAAAAGCTAGACCAGGAACAATCGAAAAAAGCCAGACCAGTACGGTATCTCTTTATAGTAAGGAATGGAAGCACATCTTGGACCTTCTATGATCCATTCAACCAGCCTGAAAGATGAGAGACAGGCCTGACGTGTAACAACCCGAAAATCTGGGTCAGTTTAAAAATTTTATTTTGGCAATTTTAGCGAATTTTGATTATTTAAAATGAATTATTTAAAATAATATCGACGAGAAATTTATTTTAAATATAATTTGAACGTATATATTCGTTTGAATCGTCGTTAGAATATAAATAATTATATATAATTATAAAAGGAATTGAAAATGGCGCGGTAGTTCGATAATTCGATTTCAAACTTCAATTGAATGTACCGGGTGCAAAACAATCCGGATTTTAGTGAAACCAAAAATAATAGGATCTAATTGATAATATCATTCCAACGAATCCAAATAATCGAGATTTCATAGTGGGAATCAAAAGATATGTCCAGTTGAAAATTCTGAATAGTCGCTATGGAATTCAGGCCCTTAAAAATAGACATTTTGCAAATGACCTCGGATTTCGACGAAACAACCTTTGTTGGGTCCGTGATGTCAAATTTTTGTTGGGTTTCAAATTTCATAATTTTTCGAATCAATATGTGAGCGTGGCAAAGGAAAACGCGTTTGACCAGTTTCAGTTGGTTTTAATTGACTGGAAATTGGCCATTTTTCGAACGGTCTCAGAATTTGACGAAACTAGTTTTGTTAGGACCGTATCGTCAATACGAAGCTAAAAAATATTTTTTTGCAATTTTTAGAGACTGTATGTGGCCCCGGTAAATTGAAACGCGTGTTCAAATTCAATATATAAAGAATTATATTTTAAATCCAACGGAAACTGATCGTAATGATTGAATTGACTTACGATACATATCCCGTTGTGTTCGAAATGGGGGTAATTAGCTAGTGGCGACAGTCATTGGGCCTCGATTGGGGTTCGATAGAAAAGTCAACTTTTTAAATTATAAAGTTGAAATTAAATAAAATGGTAATAATATATATTCACCTCCCCTCCCCTTTTTCCCTTTCTCTCTCCTCTCTCTCAGAAAATCGATACAGAAAAAAAAACCTAGGACATCGCGCCGCCGACCCTGCCCCGACCACCGCCTTACCTCGCCTCCACCTTCTTGTACCCACCGCCTCTATCCTCCGCTCCTCCTTCGACTTCTCCTCCTCCACTAAGTAGACCAGCGCCGCCGCACCGGAGCTCCACCGCACCAAGAATGCGCCCCTCTTCTGGATCCGAACCCAGTACCTCGCCGCCGTCGAACCAACCTCCGACTATCCCCCCCCCCCCCCCCCCAAGCTCCCCTCAGGTGATTTTCAATTTATAAAATCAGTTTTACTTATACGAAGGTTTGATTTTAATGTTAATGAAAATTTATCTTTTTATGTTAATAAAAACTAGGTTTTTAGGTTAGGTAAAGGTAAGATTTTTTATAGTATAAAGATATGATTTTATCGTTAAAAAGATAGGATTTTTAAATGGATTTCTTACGTTGTGAGAATATGATTTCTTAAGTAATAAAAATATGAAGTCTTTGATTGAAAAAGCTATTTTTTGTTAGATATAAAAATATAAACTTTAATTCATAAAGCATAGTAAAAATTCGATTTTTATATATTGAATAGCATAGTAAAAATTCGATTTTTCTATATTGAATAACGAAGTAAAAATTCGATTTTTATATATTGAATAGCATAGTAAAAATTCGATTTTTCTATATTGAATAACGAAGTAAAAATTCGATTTTTCTATATCGAATAACGAAGTAAAAATTCGATTTTTCTATATTGAATAACGAAGTAAAAATTCGATTTTTCTATATTGAATAACGAAGTAAAAATTCGATTTTTCTATATTGAATAGTGAAGTAAAAATTTGATTTTTACATATGTAGTGAATACGGGCAGTGAAAAGTGACAAGAGGCAGAACGACGAAGATTCCCACATAAGAAGAGCCGTGGGATTGGATTAGCTATTCGGTGAGAATTTCTCACTCTTTAATTTTATTTTTCTAGTTATATATAGATATATATACTAGGATGCAGACGGTGTTTAGTAGCACCCGACACCCGTCATCCACAGACCATGGATGACTTGTTTGTTTAATTGTTTGGTTGTGTAGTTGGTTAGATTATTTGGTTTTAATTGAATTATTTGGTGAAATGAAATTGATTTGATTGATGTGTGAATGGCGTGGGCCTTCACTAGACCGGGGATAAGGCTAGGCCTTGTCCCGTTTCTAGTATCGTGCCGTTATGTCGCCGAAATTTTCTAAAATAAGTTAGAAAATAAAAATATCATTTTATTTAAAGAATGAACTGAATAGAAATTCATATGTTAAAATAAAATGTTTTATCGTTAAAAATATAATTTTTAACGTGAGTATGAATATAGTGAATGTGAATAAATAAATATTCATTTACAAGCCGGACGGTTTGTTTATGTACACCGATTTGACTGACATTGATTGGGACGATAAATTTTACACATCGCCCAACTACACGAATAAAATTTGTGTTTGATTGTTTGAAGCCCCACACGGGTGTTGGGATGAAATTTGAAGTTCACTCATCCTGATTGATGAAATATGTCGATCGATTGATTGACAAGCTGTTATAAGCGTCAGATATCTATATTTGATGCTTATACAGTGTAGTGCACTTTGGGTGATGGTTGATTATTTTTCAATGCTATTATATACATGTGTTGTATGAAAATCCATATAATTAATTTTATATGGTGATTGATTGGGCCTCATTCCAATTTAGGGAATAAAGAACAATATAAGATAAAGGTTCATGTGTTGACTGTACTCATCCGTTGAGATTAGTCATGTGTGGAACGAAATAATTTAACAAAAATAGTCACACGTGGACAGTACTCATTCGTTGAGATTAGTCGTGTGTTGACAAAAATAAATATTCATTTGTTGAATAGAATAAAGGAATATATGAAGCCGTGTTGATTAGATTGACGTCATTTTGACGGGAACGATATTTATATCGATTTTATTCATTTTAAAATGAATATTGAAAAGTAATTTTGAAATCGAATATTTCGAAATGAAATGAATTGAAAACGATTTCGAAATGAATTGAATATAAAACGATTTCGAAATGAATTGAATATAGAACGAATTCGAATTGAATTTAAAACGAATTGAAATGAATTTAAATTGAATTGAAAATTTAATTAAATAGAAATGAATTTTAAAACGAATTTATAAGGAAAGATTCAATTTTGATTTGAATTGAGATGGAAGTTGAAATTGTTTTTGAAACGAATTCAAAACTATTTATAAAATTCGTTTTAAATAGTAATCGACGAAATATATATTATATATATTATATATATATAATATAATGGCCTGAATAGAACGCGCCGCGCCGCGGCAGTTCGCGAATTTCGACCATTGATTTCAAACGGACATTATGGGAGATCCGACCGTCGGATTCTCCTAAAACCAGAACCGTTGGGTTGGTATCGAAAAGAGCTTTCTAACGAATATTAGAAATTTGAAATCTAACGGTTGGATTTGGAGATACGTCCAAATCAAATTTGAAAAAGGTCGCTGTAAGTGCAGTTCGATGGCCATTGATGGAAATCGACTGTACGGGCCTTGAAAAAATTATTAAAAATAGTAATAATTTGTGTAAAATCATAAGAAATGATTTAGAAAGAATTGGGATGAAATACTCCATATTTGAAAAGATAAAAGTAGATTTTTATCGAAATGAACTACTTTTGAACTAGAATTATAATTCTATTTATTTTTAAAATAAATAAACTGGATTAGAAATGGTCTTGAAAATAACCAGAATTTCCAATGATTGCATTGGAGCGGATTTGAATCGAAATTGTCTTCGGAATATTTCGATGTTGGAATTCGTGATTATACAGATGTTGTTATGGAAATTTGAAAGATATATATATTTATATCGTTATTTCCAATATGACATTTGTTAATCATAGAATTTGATATTGAGCATAAGCCGATATATTTTCTATTCAGAGCCTCGTATTGAATATCAAATGTGATTTGGGTTTGTCGTGAATGGTGTTTTCACTAACACTGTTCTTGAACCCAGTTGAGAAAAGATTAAATCTTTTTATTTAGGTTTAATGAAGTGTACCAATTAAATAATATTTAATTGGAATTGAATTGATATTGATTTATGGGTTTATCGTGAACAGTGTTTTAAATAACACTTGTTCTTTAACCCGAGAATTAATGGAAGGTGATTTTGGGTTTATCGTGAACCGTGTTTTAAATGACACTGATTCTTTGACCCAGTCACAGATTAAAACTAGGTGGGGTTTTAATGAATCTTTAATTAGATTGAAATGGTCGAGAATGGAGTATCACCAGTTTTGCTCCAGGCGTTAGTTAAATCTTTAATTAGATTTGAACGTGAAATGGTAATTGAATTTACCGATAACACTGTGGTGTTAGATATGAAGTGTAACCAGTTTTACTTCATGGGATGAATAGGATGGGATTGGGAAATTAAAACAAATGATTACTTCGGTAAGGTTCGTTAATCCCGACTAGTTTGAGTTGATATTCAAAAATAGATTAAAGAATAAATTTAAAGGATTTATCTTTGATAAAATTAATGGGAACCTTTCCCTATGAATGAGAAATTTAGAAACTAACTGTCGATTAGCTAAGCAGAATGGTTTTCTGGATATTGATCTGATGTTGGTTTCGGCCTTCGGGATTAATATTTGGGGAATTATTCTCTTGATTAATGTACGGTTAGTGACTGATGAATTGGAATGAGGCGTATGTTGTGTTTGTGTAACACTTATTTAAAATATACGCGGGTTATTCGGAAAGACCGGGTTTATCCCATTCTGAATAACTGATACGACGATAAGTCGAAGATGAAGACGGTGGTCGAAGACCGGAAGTCTTCACATCGTTTGGATAATTACTGATGATCTTGATTGGGATGTACACCCAAGAAGATGGAAACAGTTAGTGATCGTCCAGACGTACTTGGAGATTGATGGATATGCGGGGTACTAGGTGCCTCCGGTTTCGTTCAGACCCAGAACGGACTTGTAAATGGACTGTGTGTCTGACATTGGATTTTAGTCCGTGTGATTGATCTCTATTAAATATATATCTGTTTGGCGGCGGAGAATTTATTCTCTTGTTTAACGCCCTTCTCTGAGACGTACGAGCTCAGGGGTTATATATTGATGGATATCAAACGCATGGAGTGAATTTCCTGTGTGGCATGCCTAAGTGGCAATTGATCAAGGCTTCTGTTGAAAAGCAAAGTCTTGTGGTTGATGATCGAAGCATGGCCTTTGTGGCGTAGCTTTGTGTAACGTTTACTTTGCGAGTTTCACACCCGGTATGAACCAAAAACGGGAGACGGACCTCAGGGAGGGCATGCGTTTCTTTCTAGTTAGAAGTGGCGTCAGTGGTTTTACACGCCCTGACGAGTTTGACTTATGTGGTTGTTGCTGTTACGAGGCGCCTCGGTTAGATCGGACGATCCGGGTCCGATGGAGCCATTCGTTGGCTCATTTACGCCCCAAAGGGCGGAGAGACGTATTGTTCAGGCATAATAATCCACATCGGTGGACCGGCCCTGACGATCCAAGGCCCACCTGAGTCTGGGTCCTGAGACATGGGCTAGATTGTCTCGAATCGGTTGAGGACTATCTTTTGCCTCGGTTCATAGACGGAAATCCAATTTCCAAATACGCGACCTTTGCGGTTTTAATTGTAGAACTAGTATGGCGACATGATATACGGTACCCATGCCGCCTATGATTGATACTTATGATTTGAAGTTGTTTTATACACTATGCACTTATAATAGTATCAAATGATTTGTTTTAAAACGTATCAAGCATTCTTTGGCTGTTATAAGGGAAAACCCTATCCCCCGGCTTGCGTTGCATTGTGTGATAGGACCTGGGTCTTATAACAGCTTCATTTTTCTTTATTTAGCATTGCGCTGTTTGTTTTATGCACTGGTATTCTTGGGAGGAAACCCGTTCCGTGTTATACGGCGTGGTCCCTTGATTTACCTAACTTTAAAATAAAGATTTATAACTGTTTTAGTTCTCACACCAGTCACATGACTGACCTGGAGTTTATTGTTTTAACCTAAACTCTGGGTGCCCCTATTTTGACACGGGCAGCTAGTAGTTTTGGTTTTGCAGATTTATATTCACAGGATCCTGGTTTACAGCTGGAACGATATCCGGAAAGCTCTGTATCCGTATATCTCCTTCAGTTGTGTATTGTATTATTTTCCGCTGCTGTGTATTTAAATGTAATTTAAATCTCTGATATTTCTGTGTAATATTCATTTATACTCTGTATATTCTTGTATTCTGATGCATTGTTGTAATATATAATGAAATGTTCTTCTGTTTGTGTTCTATTTTGTCCTGTTCTCAAACGATAGGGCGTTTCGAACGGTCTGGGTCAGTTTAGCGACTGGTTCGGACCGAGCGAGATTCCTTTCCGTCACAGTTGGTATCAGAGCTTTGGTTTACAGAGCTCGAGAACAAGACACATTAGAACCATACGAAAGAATTCATCAGATATTGGATTAGTAAAGTCCAATTAGAATGACTCGTTAAAGATAGGATCGGTAGTATCCTAGAACGAGTGTGAAGAGTATATTTTTCAAATGAAAACAATTTTGTTTTGAAAATTTAAATCGCTTTATACGTATTTGATATTAATTTATTTTGAATTTGGACAATCTAGTATATAAAGGTTTTGCATATAAGCGTCATGAACGTATATTCGAAGTTTTAATATATTGGATAGATATGGAATCACATTCTAGTCGCCCGGAGATGGTACTGATGATTGTCATGACATCATCAGTATTTATGTTCGTGTTTCGAAGGTGTGATATCTATATATTTCCATTAGGCTGGTGTGAGAACCAAAACTAATATAGCTAGAACACATTGTTGTGAATTGGCATCAAAAACATGATTTTTGTATATATATCAAAAATATGAATTTGAAACTCTAATCCACTAATTGATTGATGTTTGTGTTGTTTGTTTATTTGTTTGATAAATTTGAACCATTTAGTTCATTTGAATCAAATATTGAATTATATTGAAATTGGTTGCTTTTGCTTGCATATACATATACTTACATTGAGCAGGTCATAGCAAGGAGGCTAGAGCCGAAGAATAAAATTTGTTTGCCCGACAAATAGGTACATGTTTACTACATAATTTACCGTTTTGTTTGGGTGATGATGATTTTATGAGCCTATTGGCTAGCCGCTTGGCTTTTTCTTTTTCTTTTTGAGATCAGAAGGCCTCTATGGCAATTTCGGGATTTTCCCGTGGCTCCCGGTGCAGGGGAGGTTATGGCGAAATTTTTCGAAAATTTAGGGTGTTAGCCAAATTTTTGAAAATTTGAAAATTCTCAGAAACTGAAAAGTTGGAGGATGGAAGCCTGATCGAACGTAGAGTTGAATAATCAAACCACTTTCGACTTTGTTCCTTTTCGGGGACGAAAAATTTTAAGTGGGGGAGATTGTAACAACCCGAAAATCTGGGTCAGTTTAAAATTTTTATTTTGGCAATTTTAGCGAATTTTGATTATTTAAAATAATATCGATGAGAAATTTATTTTAAATATAATTCGAACGGATATATTCGTTTGAATCGTCGTCAGAATATAAATAATTATATATAATTATAAAAGGAATTGAAAATGGCGCGGTAGTTCGATAATTCGATTTCAAACTTCAATTGAATGTACCGGGTGCAAAACAATCCGGATTTTAGTGAAACCAAAAATAATAGGATCTAATTGATAATATCTTTCCAACGAATCCAAATAATCGAGATTTCATAGCGGGAATCAAAAGATATGTCCAGTTGAAAATTCTGAATAGTCGCTATGGAATTCAGGCCCTTAAAAATAGACATTTTGCAAATGACCTCGGATTTCGACGAAACCACCTTTGTTGGGTCCGTGATGTCAAATTATTGCTGGGTTTCAAATTTCATAATTTTTCGAATCAATATGTGAGCGTGGCAAAGGAAAACGCGTTTGACCAGTTTCAGTTGGTTTTAATCGACTGGAAATTGGCCATTTTTCGAACGGTCTCAGAATTTGACGAAACTAGTTTTGTTAGGACCGTATCGTCAATACGAAGCTAAAAAATATTTTTTTTGCAATTTTTAGAGACTGTATGTGGCCCCGGTAAATTGAAACGCGTGTTCAAATTCAATATATAAAGAATTATATTTTAAATCCAACGGAAACTGATCGTAATGATTGGATTGACTTACGATACATATCCCGTTGTGTTCGGAATGGGGGTAATTAGCTAGTGGCGACAGTCATTGGGCCTCGATTGGGGTTCGATAGAAAAGTAAACTTTTTAAATTATAAAGTTGAAATTAAATAAAATGGTAATAATATATATTCACCTCCCCTCCCCTTTTTCCCTTTCTCTCTCCTCTCTCTCAGAAAATCGATACAGAAAAAAAACCCTAGGACATCGCGCCGCCGACCCTGCCCCACCCACCGCCTTACCTCGCCGCCACCTTCTTGTACCCACCGCCTCTATCCTCCGCTCCTCCTTCGACTTCTCCTCCTCCACCAAGTAGACCAGCGCCGCCGCACCGGAGCTCCACCGCACCAAGAATGCGCCCCTCTTCTGGATCCGAACCCAGTACCTCGCCGCCGTCGAACCAACCTCCGGCTATCCCCCCCCCCCCCAAGCTCCCCTCAGGTGATTTTCAATTTATAAAATCAGTTTTACTTATACGAAGGTTTGATTTTAATGTTAATGAAAATTTATCTTTTTATGTTAATAAAAACTAGGTTTTTAGGTTAGGTAAAGGTAAGTTTTTTTATAGTATAAAGATATGATTTTATCGTTAAAAAGATAGGATTTTTAAATGGATTTCTTACGTTGTGAGAATATGATTTCTTAAGTAATAAAAATATGAAGTCTTTGATTGAAAAAGCTAATTTTTGTTTGATATAAAAATATAAACTTTAATTCATAAAGCATAGTAAAAATTCGATTTTTATATATTGAATAGCATAGTAAAAATTCGATTTTTCTATATTGAATAACGAAGTAAAAATTCGATTTTTATATATTGAATAGCATAGTAAAAATTCGATTTTTCTATATTGAATAACGAAGTAAAAATTCGATTTTTCTATATCGAATAACGAAGTAAAAATTCGATTTTTCTATATTGAATAACGAAGTAAAAATTCGATTTTTCTATATTGAATAACGAAGTAAAAATTCGATTTTTCTATATTGAATAGTGAAGTAAAAATGTGATTTTTACATATGTAGTGAATACGGGCAGTGAAAAGTGACAAGAGGCAGAACGACGAAGATTCCTACATAAGAAGAGCCGTGGGATTGGATTAGCTATTCAGTGAGAATTTCTCACTCTTTAATTTTATTTTTCTAGTTATATATAGATATATATACTAGGATGCAGACGGTGTTTAGTAGCACCCGACACCCGTCATCCACAGACCATGGATGACTTGTTTGTTTAATTGTTTGGTTGTGTAGTTGGTTAGATTATTTGGTTTGAATTGAATTGTTTGGTGAAATGAAATTGATTTGATTGATGTGTGAATGGCGTGGGCCTTCACTAGACCGGGGATAAGGCTAGGCCTTGTCCCGTTTCTAGTATCGTGCCGTTATGTCGCCGAAATTTTCTAAAATAAGTTAGAAAATAAAAATATCATTTTATTTAAAGAATGAACTGAATAGAAATTCATATGTTAAAATAAAATGTTTTATCGTTAAAAATATAATTTTTAATGTGAGTATGAATATAGTGAATGTGAATAAATAAATATTCATTTACAAGCCGGACGGTTTGTTTATGTACACCGATTTTACTGACATTGATTGGGACGATAAATTTTACACATCGCCCAACTACACGATTAAAATTTGTGTTTGATTGTTTGAAACCCCACACGGGTGTTGGGATGAAATATGAAGTTCACTCATCCTGATTGATGAAATATGTCGATCGATTGATTGACAGGCTGTTATAAGCGTCAGATATCTATATTTGATGCTTATACAGTGTAGTGCACTTTGGGTGATGGTTGATTATTTTTCAATGCTATTATATACATGTGTTGTATGAAAATCCATATAATTAATTTTATATGGTGATTGATTGGGCCTTATTCCAATTTAGGGAATAAAGAACAATATAAAATAAAGGTTCATGTGTTGACTGTACTCATCCGTTGAGATTAGTCATGTGTTGAACGAAATAATTTAACAAAAATAGTCACACGTGGACAATACTCATTCGTTGAGATTAGTCGTGTGTTGACAAAAATAAATATTCATTTGTTGAATAGAATAAAGGAATATATGAATCCGTGTTGATTAGATTGACGTCATTTTGACGGGAACGATATTTATATCGATTTTATTCATTTTAAAATGAATATTGAAAAGTAATTTTGAAATCGAATATTTTGAAATGAAATGAATTGAAAACGATTTCGAAATGAATTGAATATAAAACGATTTCGAAATGAATTGAATATAGAACAATTCGAATTGAATTTAAAACGAATTGAAATGAATTTAAATTGAATTGAAACTTGAATTGAATAGAAATGAATTTTAAAACGAATTTATAAGGAAAGATTCAATTTTTATTTGAATTGAGATGGAAGCTGAAATTGTTTTTGAAACGAATTCAACACTAATTATAAAATTCGTTTTAAATAGTAATCGACGAAATATATTATATATATATATATATATAATATAATGGCCTGAATAGAACGCGCCGCGCCGCGGCAGTTCGCGAATTTCGACCATTGATCTCAAACGGACATTACGGGAGATCCGACTGTCGGATTCTCCTAAAACCGGAACCGTTGGGTTCGTATCGAAAAGAGCTTTCTAACGAATATTAGAAATTTGAAATCTAACGGTTGGATTTGGAGATACGTCCAAATCAAATTTGAAAAAGGTCGCTGTAAGTGCAGTTCGATGGCCATTGATGGAAATCGACTGTACGGGCCTTGATAAAATTATTAAAAATAGTAATAATTTGTGTAAAATCATAAGAAATGATTTAGAAAGAATTGGGATGAAATACTCCATATTTGAAAAGATAAAAGTAGATTTTTATCGAAATGAACTACTTTTGAACTAGAATTATAATTCTATTTATTTTTAAAATAAATAAACTGGATTAGAAATGGTCTTGAAAATAACCAGAATTTCCAATGATTGCATTGGAGCGGATTTGAATCGAAATTGTCTTCGGAATATTTCGATGTTGGAATTCGTGATTATACAGATGTTGTTATGGAAATTTGAAAGATATATATATTTATATCGTTATTTCCAATACGACATTTGTTAATCGTAGAATTTGATATTGAGCATAAGCCGATATATTTTCTATTCAGAGCCTCGTATTGAATATCAAATGTGATTTGGGTTTGTCGTGAATGATGTTTTCACTAACACTGTTCTTGAACCCAGTTGAGAAAAGATTAAATCTTTTTATTTAGGTTTAATGAAGTGTACCAATTAAATAATATTTAATTGGAATTGAATTGATATTGATTTATGGGTTTATCGTGAATAGTGTTTTAAATAACACTTGTTCTTTAACCCGAGAATCAATGGAAGGTGATTTTGGGTTTATCGT
Source organism: Allium sativum (assembly GCA_030737875.1). Classification (NCBI taxonomy): domain Eukaryota; kingdom Viridiplantae; phylum Streptophyta; class Magnoliopsida; order Asparagales; family Amaryllidaceae; genus Allium; species Allium sativum. Next base: position 412,939,480 of record CM060924.1, on the reverse strand, counting down.
GAACCGTGTTTCAAATGACACTGATTCTTTAACCCAGTCACAGATTAAACCTAGGTGGGGTTTTAATGAATCTTTAATTAGATTGAAATGATCGAGAATGGAGTATCACCAGTTTTGCTCCAGGCGTTAGTTAAATCTTTAATTAGATTTGAACGTGAAATGGTAATTGAATTTACCGATAACACTGTGGTGTTAGATATGAAGTGTAACCAGTTTTACTTCATGGGATGAATAGGTTGGGATTGGGAAATTAAAACAAATGATTACTTCGGTAAGGTTCGTTAATCCCGACTAGTTTGAGTTGATATTCAAAAATAGATTAAAGAATAAATTTAAAGGATTTATCTTTGATAAAATTAATGGGAACCTTTCCCTATGAATGTGAAATTTAGAAACTAACTGTCGATTAGCTAAGCAGAATGGTTTTCTGGATATTGATCTGATGTTGGTTTCGGCCTTCGGGATTAATATTTGGGGAATTATTCTCTTGATTAATGTACGGTTAGTGACTGATGAATTGGAATGAGGCGTATGTTGTGTTTGTGTAACACTTATTTAAAATATACGCAGGTTATTCGGAAAGACCGGGTTTATCCCATTCTGAATAACTGATACGACGATAAGTCGAAGATGAAGACGGTGGTCGAAGACCAGAAGTCTGCACGTCGTTTGGGTAATTACTGATGATCTTGATTGGGATGTACACCCAAGAAGATGGAAACAGTTAGTGATCGTCCAGACTTACTTGGAGATTGATGGATATGCGGGGTACTAGGTGCCTCCGGTTTCGTTCAGACCCAGAACGGACTTGTAAATGGACTGTGTGTCTGACATTGGATTTTAGTCCGTGTGATTGATCTCTATTAAATATATTTCTGTTTGGCGGCGGAGAATTTATTCTCTTGTTTAACGCCCTTCTCTGAGACGTACGAGCTCAGGGGTTATATATTGATGGATATCAAACGCATGGAGTGAATTTCCTGTGTGGCATGCCTAAGTGGCAATTGATCAAGGCTTCTGTTGAAAAGCAAAGTCTTGTGGTTGATGATCGAAGCACGGCCTTTGTGGCGTAGCTTTGTGTAACGTTTACTTCGCGAGTTTCACTCCCGGTATGAACCAAAAATGGGAGACGGACCTCAGGGAGGGCATGCGTTTCTTTCTAGTTAGAAGTGGCGTCAGTGGTTTTACACGCCCTGACGAGTTTGACTTATGTGGTTGTTGCTGTTGCGAGGCGCCTCGGTTAGATCGGACGATCCGGGTCCGATGGAGCCATTCGTTGGCTCATTTACGCCCCAAAGGGCGGAGAGACGTATTGTTCAGGCATAATAATCCACATCGGTGGACCGGCCCTGACGATCCAAGGCCCACCTGAGTCTGGGTCCTGAGACATGGGCTAGATTGTCTCGAATCGGTTGAGGACTATCTTTTGCCTCGGTTCATAGACGGAAATCCAATTTCCAAATACGCGACCTTTGCGGTTTTAATTGTAGAACTAGTATGGCGACATGATATATGGTACCCATGCCGCCTATGATTGATACTTATGATTTGAAGTTGTTTTATACACTATGCACTTATAATAGTATCAAATGATTTATTTTAAAATGTATCAAGCATTCTTTGGCTGTTATAAGGGAAAACTCTATCCCCCGGCTTGCGTTGCATTGTGTGATAGGACCTGGGTCTTATAACAGCTTCATTTTTCTTTATTTAGCATTGCGCTGTTTGTTTTATGCACTGGTATTCTTGGGAGGAAACCCGTTCCGTGTTATACGGCGTGGTCCCTTGATTTACCTAACTTTAAAATAAAGATTTATAACTGTTTTAGTTCTCACACCAGTCACATGACTGACCTGGAGTTTATTGTTTTAACCTAAACTCTGGGTGCCCCTATTTTGACACGGGCAGCTAGTAGTTTTGGTTTTGCAGATTTATATTCACAGGATCCTGGTTTACACATAGAACGATATCCGGAAAGCTCTGTATCCGTATATCTCCTTCAGTTGTGTATTGTATTATTTTCCGCTGCTATGTATTTAAATGTAATTTAAATCTCTGATATTTCTGTGTAATATTCATTTAAACTCTGTATATTCTTGTATTCTGATGCATTGTTGTAATATATAATGAAATGTTCTTCTGTTTGTGTTCTATTTTGTCCTGTTCTCAAACGATAGGGCGTTTCGAACGGTCTGGGTCGGTTTAGCGACTGGTTCGGACCGAGCGAGATTCCTTTTCGTCACAGACGCAAGGAGATTTGGCACGAAAAGGCGGATTAGGTCGGATAATCGAGACTTCTTTGATAGGCCAAGGTAGTCAATACTTTGGCTCTGAGAGAACTTTACCTATAGCTAACCTAGAGAGCTTTACTTTAAGATAGCTCGGCACTCGTCCTTGGAAAGAGAAGTTGCTTGCCTTACCATACCAATCACCTTAGCGCTGGGAGTTCTAGCAAGGAGCAGCTAGGCAAAAGAAGATTAGATAGCAAATTAATATTCATTAGATAAGAGATTGTGGATAATTTTTTAGTGAGGACAACCTTTGTTTATGATGAGACTTACGAAATCCACTCGAAGTGAATCGGGCAATTTAAGTAGCAGGCCATAAGGAATACTTGTTGTGCCAAAGCCAAAGTACTGCTCCATATCCCAAGGTTATCCAGGGCCCTATTTTTTATTATGGCAGTTCAAGGTATCTCCGTAAATTAATTTTAGCACATCTACTGACATAGTTTGGCTTTTCAGTACTGGCCAGACCATCTCTTTCTGCAGATGAATACAGGCGACCTCTTCATGAGGTCCACTTTTGTCCGAGCGAATAAGCCAATAGACATTCTGAATAACTGATTTGACGTTGAGTTGAAGATGAAGACGGTGGTTGAAGACCGGAGGTCTTCACGTCATTTGGATAATCACTGATGATCTTGATTGGGCCGTACACCCAAGAGGAGGGAATCAGTTGGTGATCATCTAGACGTACTTGGAGATCGATGGATATGCGAGGTACAAGGTGAATACGGTTTCGTTCAAACACAGAACGGACTTGTAGATGGACTGTGTGTCTGACATTGGATATAATTCTGTGTGATTGACGGATATCGGTTGCATAGAGTGGTTTGCCTGTTTGGCATGCTAAGATGCAAATGATCAAGGCTTCTATTGAAAAGAAGAGTCTTGTGGTTGATGATCAAAGCACAGCCTGTGTGGCACAGCTTTGTGTAGCGTTAATTCGCGAGCCTCACACCCCGTTTGTGAACCAGAAACGGGAGAGGACCTCAGGGAGGACATGCGTTTCTTTCTAGCTAGAAATGGCGTCAGTGGTTTTAAACGCCCGGACGAGTTTGACTTATGTGGTTGTTGGTTTGTGAGGCGCCTTGTATATACCGGTGACTATGTGAAGCCGATGGAGTCATTTGTTGGCTCATTTACGCCCCAAAGGGCGGGGAAACGCAGTGTTCAGGAATTTTAATCCTCGTCGGTGGACCGGCCCTGTCGCTCCAAAGGTCACTCGAGCTTTGACCAGAGACATGGGCTAGATTGTCTCGAATCGGTAGAGGACTATCTTTTGCCTCGGTTCACAGATGGAAATCCAATTTCCAAATACGTGACTTTGCGGTTTTGATTGTAAACCTATATATGGCGACATAGTGGGATGTGGCGCTCATGCCGTCTATGATTGATATTTATGATTGTATATAAGATCAGAAACTAACTGGAAACGAGCTAAGATGGGTGGTTTCCTGGGTATTAGTCTGATGTTGGTTTCGGTCTTCAGGGTTAATACTTAGGGAATCGTTCTCTTACTAATTTACGGTTGGAGTCTGATTAAGAATTAAAAACATGAAATTTAGCGTATCAAGCATTCTTTGGCTATTATAAGGTAAAAACCCTATCCTCTGGCTTGCGTTGCATTGTGTGATGGGACTTGGGTCTTATAATAGCTTCATTGTTCTTTATTTAGCATTGCGCTGTTTGTTTTATGCACTGGTGTTCTTGGGAGGAGACCCGTTCCGTGTTATACGGCGTGGTCCCTTGATTTACCTAACTTTAAAATAAGGAATAACAACTGTTTTAGTTCTCACACTAGTCCCATGACTGACCTGGAGTTTATTGTTTTAACCTAAACTCTGGGTGCCCTTATTTTGACACGGGCAGCTAGTAGTTTTGGTTTTGCAGATTTATATTCACAGGATCCTGATTTACAGCTGGAACGATACTCGGAAAGCTCTGTATCCGTGTATTACTTCTAGTTATGTATTGTATTATTTTCCGATGCTTTATAATGTAATTTGTAATCTCTGATATTTTATAATATATAATATTTATTCATACTCTGTATATTCTTATATTCTGATGGAAGTGTTGTAATATACAATGAAATGTTCTTCTGTCTGCGTTCTTTTGTGTGTTGTTCTCGAAGTATCCGCTCTTTCCTTACCGGGGAAGTTACGGGTCTTCACACAAACATTGTGCAAAGTAATGTACAACATAATAATGCATGTATGACTAAGCACTGCCTCCTATGTGTATGCAAACTTTTTGGAAATCCTTTAAAAGTATGATGCTCACATCCTAAATATACTGGCAGTTCTACATGAATGCAATATTTTGAAAATCGAAATACTTTTTCACCCAAATTTTCCTACACTCTTACTGAATAAGAGCATAGTTCATCCAATTGTTGCATCCATAATCCTACTAACTAACTTTATTCTTCGAATTCCAGAAAAATCGAATTTTCTAAATTCGATTTCTTATCTTACAAAAAGGTGGAAAACGGAGAATTTCACATCTTCCGTTTTTCTTTCATGTACCCTTTTTCAATCATACTTGGATTTTATACAACTATTTATAAGGATTCCCTATTTTCCTATCCAAGCACAGCCCACATAAGAAAATTTTCTTTTGTTACTGATTTTCTTTTCATCTTATCTTGGAAATTTTTATCTTTATCCATCTTTACTTATAACTTATCATGTTTGTTGCTTTACTGAATTTTTTGTTTCCTTTTTAGTTGTACCGCTTCTCTTTTCTTAGCTTATTTAATCACCTGATCTTAGTTTAAATTTAAATAAACCTTCTAGTCTTTCAACTAAAACAGGAGAACAAACACCCTATACAGCCACTATTAAGGGCTAAGAATCTTGGGACTATGTCCCCCTCAGACAGAAAAGTCCAAATTATGGGATCCACGACATGTTTAGGTGTTACCCTAACTACCCAACAAGAACAAAATAACGGAACGATCCCAAAAGAAACGTAGTAACGGGTTTTACCCCTAACATAAGAATTGGCAACAATATCTAAACACTTATTTGCTATTTTTACTATATAATAGTCACCACTAGTCCTAGCTGTGTACCAATAAATTTTCAAGGAACGCCCTAGGCTTTCCAATGATTATGCATTCTACGGGAACTAACTATTATTCCAAGTTAATTTTCGCTATTTACTTTATAGCCTCAAAACTTTTCCTGTCTTCCATAGGCTCTAATCCTTTCCTACTCCATCCTTTTAAAACATGGTTTGACCCTTTTCATTTAAACTTTCTTCCAAAAATTTACAAGTGTCAAAACTTTATTTTTCTCACGACAACTTTCTCTTGCTAAACCATAAAAGCATGTCATCTTAAAAAAATGTAAATCTTTTTTTTTTCAAATCACAAAAACTGGAGTAGATAAGGACAACTATTTCTCAATCGAGTTTATGGCTCATCCTTGCCTATAAGGTCAGTTTAGTCTCTTACTACAAGGTGCAACCATCTACTTTGTTGTTAATTTCTACAACTTATTTTGTCTACCCAACAAAATTATCTTGTCAATATAATTTTATCCAATAGGGATTATCATAAGAATAGAGATTTCAAATCTTTCTCTATTAAAAACCCTTGTATGAAATATAACAATAAAACTAGCGAGCTGTACATGCTCTATAATATGCACCTTTTACTGAGAGAATTTTAGTTTAGACAAAGTTTCCACAAGAAATCACTGTTTACAAAATATACCCCATTTGACTTCAAAACCCAATATCTACTTCTTTACATATTTAAAACTATATCCTTTAAGATTAAAACTTGAAAACACCATAACCCATTTTCCCAAAACTTTTATAATTTTAAGTTCTTAAAAGTTAATAATGGGGTTAGACTCAAAGCAGGTTTCCAATTTTTCTAGGCTTTCCTAGACACTCCCCAAGGTCAATTCACTCAAATATATATATTCCTTGTAAAAAAACCGGATTTTCAGAACCAATTTAAAATTTTTATTTTGGCTATTTTAATGAATTTTAAATATTTAAAATGATTTATTTTAAACAATAATGACTAAAAAATTATTTTAATCGAAGTTAAAATGTATAATTTTTTTTAATTATAAATAGAGTTTGAAATGGTGTGGTACTTTAAAAATTCAATTTTAAATTTCAAATGAATGTACATAATTCAAAATAAATAGTATTTCAGTAAAGCCAGAAATATTCGAATCTATTTAATTATATCTTTCTAATGAATATGAAAAATCCAGATTTCATAACGAGAATTGAAAGTTATGTCCAGTTTAAAATTTTAAATAGTCACTATGGAATTTAATATTATATATAGCACTTAAAATAGCCATTTTGCAAACGACCTCCGTTTTTTGATGAAACCACTTTTGTTGGTTCCGGAATGTCAAACTATTGCTAGATTCCAATTTTCATAATTTTTGGAATTAATATGTGAGCGTGGTGGATTTAACCGTGTTTGGTCAATTAAGTTTGAATTTAATCGACAGGAAAATGACCGTTTTTCAAATGATCTCCAAATTCGACGAAATTAGTTTTTTCAGTACCGTATCGTCAAAACATAACTAGATTTATTTTTTTTGGAATTTTTGGAGTCAGTATGTGGCCCTAGGAAAATTAAAATGTACGTTGAAATCAATTTTGAACATTGTATTAATTTATGTTTTATTTTTGATGAAAACTAATCGAAACAGTCGAACTGGCTTATGGGACAAATCCCATTATGTCCGGAATGGGGGTATTTGGCTTGGGGCAACATTCGCTGGGATTCGTTTGGACATTGGAACGTTAAACTTCAAAAATTGAAAAATAAATGAATTAAATAATTAGAAAAGGGTATAAATATAAAAATCAAAACCCTAGTTTGCCATTCAATAATACACCCGCCGTCGGCCTTTATATGGATGGCCGAAATTGTTCTAAACTTTTCCCAAATTTTTCTCCTAATTTTCAGCGAAATTAAGGAAGATTTCTGAATGAAATTTGTAGAGAAATCTTTGAACATTAAATCCATAGTGTTATGATTTGATTTCGTGAATCAAGTTGAGCGATTTCATCCCTCAATGGTGCTGAGTTTGAAAGTAGTTTTCCACCACCAGGCGAGTGCGAGTTCACCCAAATTGGTGGCGATAGAAAGAGGACGACGCGGTGTTTCAAGGTGTGGTGGTTGATCAAGGTCCGGTTCCCAATGTGGCGGCGCGGTCAAAACCTAAAGGGTAAAAGGGGCGGGTTTGTATTTGATCGAACCTAAGAGAAGAAGACGATGAGTTAATTACTTAACTAATTAATTAATTAATTTATTAAAGTAATTGATGTATTATTGCTTATATCTTGACCATACGAGCACAGAATTTGATGAGGTCGGGTGCGTTGCAATCATAAATTCGAGATCTAGGCAGTGGAATTGACTGGGAGGAGAACAGAGCTAGCTATGAATTTAGACAGAGTGGAAACGAATGTGAGAATTTCTCACTAAAATTATTATAGAGTTATTTATTTATTTTATAACTGCATATATGAACTGCCAGTATTGATTTTTATCTGTTAATTATCAAAAATGTTGTACGGTGTCTGTTAGCTCACTTCCCTCGTCCACAGACCATGGACAATTTAATTGACTGTATTGTGTTGTGATTGTGATATAAAATGTGGATAAAATATATATATATTTGAAATGCGAATAATATATATATGAAATGTGAAATATATATATATATATGAAATGTGAATAATATATTTATATATATAAGGAATGTGAATAATATATATGAAATGTGAATACTATATATATGAAATGTGAATAATATATGTATATATGAAATGTGAATAATATATATATATGAAAAGTGAATAATATATATATGAAAAGTGAATAATATGTAAATGAAATGTGAATAAAATATATATGAGATGTGAATAAAATATATATATGTATATGCGATGAGAATAAAAAAATATGCGATGAGAATAAAATATATATATATATATTATATGTGAATAATATATATATATATGCAATGAGAATAAAATATATATATGAGATGTGTATAAAATATATATGTGTTGTATAAATCATATATATGCATTGTACAAATTATATATAAGCGTTGTATAAAATTATATATACGATATATAAAATGTTCATGAAGTGAAATAAATATTTGTTCGCTAAAACTATTATTTTTGGCTTATATATGAGATATATAAAATTTTCATGTAATGGAATAATTATTGGACTGTTAAAAATATAATTTTAACATATATATGCACTATATAAAATAGTCATGTAAGAAACATTCAATTTTGATTAAAAATTGAAATGGAAATCGTTGAGGAAGGGGAAGGATCGACCAAAGTGGATCAGGCGCAACACAAGCTGAAACATTGGTTGATCAACAAAAAAATTTTGTGTGGATTTTTCTTTAAATATTTAAAAATATTAATTTTTAAATATTTAAAAAAAATAATTTTTTTTTGAAAATGTTTTCGATGGAAATGCCCTCCCCAAAATTTTAAATTTTTTTAAAATAATATTTTTGTTGTGATCTTGGAAAAGTTTGGTATTGGTTGGATTTTACCAGTTTTTCTGAAAACTGGGCAAATCTAGCTAGGTTTGTGCTTGATACGTCCTATTTTCGAAAAAACCAGAAAAATCCAACCAAAACCAAGCTTTCCTGTAAATGCCTACATATCAGCATGGTTCTGGCTAGATTTGCCCAGTTTTCGGAAAAATTGGTAAAATCCAACCAAAACCAAACTTTTCCGAGATCCCAACAAATATATTTTAAAAATTTTGGGGAGGGAACTTCCATCGAAACATTTTGAAATTTTTTTTAATAAATATTTAAAAATTAATATTTTTAAATATTTAAAAAAACATTTTCTCCGAAAAATCCACACAAAATTTTTTTGTTGATCGACCAACGTTTCAGCTTGCGTTTTTCCTGATCCACTTTGGTCGATCCTTCCCCTTCCTCCTCCTCGATGATATATATATAACATATTATTGTAGCTTGAATAGAACGCGCCCGCAGCGAGCATTCGCGAATTTCGACCATTGACTTCAAATTGACGTAACGGGAGATCCGACCATCGGATTCTCCTAAAACTGGAATCGTTGGGTTCGTATCGAAAAGAGCTTTCAAGGAATATAAGAGATTTGAAATCTAACGATTATATTTTATGATATGTCCAAATCAATTGCGGAAAACGTCGTTGTGGATGCAGTTCGGTGGCCGATATTGGAAATCGACTGTACGGGACTTAATAAAATTATTAAAAATATGGAAAAATTATGTAAAATCATAATAAATGATTTGGAAAGATTTTAGTTGAAAATTTCCATATTTGAAGAGATAAAAGATATTTTTATCTGAATGAACTAGTTATTAACTAAAATAATAATCTAATGTTTATAAATAAATAAACCGGATTGAAAATGGTTTTAATGTAACCAGAATTTTCCAACATATGGATTGGAATGGAAATAATCTTCAGAATATTTCGATATTGGATTCCGTGATTATACGGATATTGTTGAGGAATTTGTAAGATATCGATATCATTATTCCCAATACGATATCCATTAGTTTCAGAATTTGATGTTGAATATAAGCCGATATTATTTCTATTTAGAGCCTTATATTTAAAATCAAATTGGATTTTCCGTTTGTCGTGAACTATGTTTTAAATAACATGAGTTGTTTAACCCGATTAACAGTGAAGTTAAGATTTGGAATTTATAAATCTTTTAATAAAGATTAATGGAATTTTCCAAAGTAAAGTTTTCCAATTTAATATATTAAATTGGAATTGAATAATATTTGATTTGGTAATAATCGAGATGAGCTTCTATAAAGGAAGATCGTTACTATATATGGAATTTAAAAAGGCTTTGCCGTTATTCCATTTATAGTATTAGTTTGATACGGAAATTTATATTGATTATATACTGTTATGATTTCTGTGAAGATTCCATTTTGATGGAGGATGATTTTGGGTTTACCGTGAATTGTGTTTTAAATAACATTGGTTCTTTAACCCAGTTAATGGCAGGATTAATTTCTAAAAGTTGAATAATCATTAAGGTATGATTTTTGAAGATTAAAATGAATAAGAGTTTTAATAAATCTTTAATTAGATTGGAATGAATGAACGATGATTAAATTTACCAAAACATGAGATGTGGTATAAACTAAATATACTTAGTTGTGGATATTGATTGTGATTGATGGATTGTTTGAATTGTGCTCGACCAGTTTATGAGCAAGATACGCTTTTACATTTAGCATTGGGCTGGGTAGAAATATTTGCATGCTAATATCTTGTGAAACACTTAACGATTTGACTATGAGATGTTTAGCGATGTTGTTGAGTTCATTTCAAATTTAATGAATGATTTTGAAGTGATATTTTTCTTAAGTGAAAAGAGATGTATTCCTGATTTTGGATAGGAAATGTTTTATAAAAATGTTTTATAAAATAGAAAGGATTTCGAGGGATAAAATGTTGTCGAAATGATTTCGAAATGTATTATGTGTTTAACATTGTAGTTCATCACGTGACTGATTAGTTGCTGCTGATGATATATCTGTTTGGTGGCGGAGAATTTATTCTCTTGCTTAACACCCTTCTTTGAGACATACGAGCTCAAAGGTTATGTGATTAATAGTGACTGATCATATGTGTGAATTGCTGATGTGAAGTACTATAGTTTAAAAGTACTTATGATTATTATGTTACAAAATGATTTTCCCTACTTCGGACATGAAATAATTTAGTATGTGGCTAAAGATTCGGGTAACCCATGTGACTAAAAGTATGGGTATTATAGCTTTAAATGGCTTTGGGCGGTGTATGCTTCCATGCGTGGGAGGTGCATCGTCAATGTAGCCTGCTCCATCGTGGGAGGTGCACATATATACCGAGTTGCTTAGGTGCGTTCCCTTTGCATTGTTGATGGGAGAAACCTCCTAATATTTGGTTGCATACTTGTTTGTATGCATTGTGATGATTTGGAATTCATATTTCCAAATGATTTGATTTGAGATCCCGAAGTGAAATCTACTTTGATATAAAAGCTAGATATGTATTTCAAATAATTTGAAATGAGAAATCGGGAAATAGAGTCCAAAGGAATAATTTTTGTAAAGTGAATTGGATTTGGAAAATCTAAGTGTGGTGATTAATCTAAATGGGTAGATGGGAAAATTGCATGTTGATTGATGCATTGTAGATCTATATTTCTATTATTGGTTGTTGTTTGTGCACCGGTATTCGTGGGGTAAACCCGTTCCGCGTTAGCGGCGTAGTCCTATGATTTGCCTTATCATTTATATAAGTTAATTTTAAATGGAGAGTTTCTCATACCAGTCCCATAACTGACTCGTAGTGTAATGACCCGCATTGGCAGAGGTATTATAATTAATTTATTTAATTATATAAATGATGGTTTAGAGAATTTAATGGTCGTGGAATTAAATAATGGTGAATATTTAATTAAAATAATAATTTAAATAATATATTTAATTTTGAAATAATCAGAATTGGCTGAAATGGCGATATGGTGTGAACTGGATCGTCTGTGATATTTAATTCCGCTTAGAATTTGATTAGAATAACGAATATATTATTTGAACGACAGTTTGAACATATAATTATATTATAATTAAAATCGAGCTTGAAATGGCGATGTAGTTTGATATTTGGCGATTAGAACTTCGACTGAATGTACAGGGTTCGTTTTAAATCGGATTTTTGTGAAACAAGAAACGTGTGGAGCTGGTGCAGTATATCTTTCTAGTGGAAGAGAAAAATCGGGATTTCATCATGTAGATTTTGAGATATGTCCAAATCAAATTTTAAAATAGTCGTTATAGAATCGTTTATCGACCGTAACGGCTTATTCGATATAACTTGAGACCGGGTTGGAATTTAGACAAGGTTCTTTTGGGACATAACGATAATTTAATTTTTACAATTTTTTGGTAATTTTTATTGAATTAAATAAGCAACTTTTAATTTGGAGTATTTGGCACCCTGTATTGACATTTCGGGGTTTCACAATATGAGTTCACCTACCGGTATTATTATATTTTTGGAACCATGACACGATGCTCGTACAACAGTGTTTTTATTTCTGTCGTTGGTCGTCCGGATGAGAACATAACTTCATATATAAGGGTCTCCAAAATGCTAAAATAAAATATCCTACTCTAGTGGACTAAACAGGGCCACACAGTGCTTTGTTACAGCCACTAGTTCTGTGTGGTTTCAAACCGATAGATGTGGAAGAAGCTAACCCATACAAACCAAATTAATATCCTATAAATAATCCTTAACAAACTCCTAAACCTATTTCCTTCATTCTCAGCTCAAAACCATTTCCGCCTATCTTCTTCAGGAAAACTAATATTGTCACCTTTCAAAAATCTTTAGAATTCAAACAAAAAGTTAAAAATCCCAAAAAAACATATATCCTTAAAACCCTGAAGACACGGGCTTTAAACCTATACAATTTCCATCAAGTTCGGTGGCATTTTCTGGCATTCGACATTATAACAGTGGACCTAGTGTTGGGGTTCACCAACATCGTGTACATCAAGGCAGTCCGACAGCAAGGGCACGATACTTCGGGGGAGGAGACGCATCATATGAGGGGATTTGGAGGGCCTTCAGTTTTGTTTTGAAAATCCGACATCAGGTGGTGAGGCAGACGGTTTCAGGTTGCTAGGAGCTGAGGGGATTCGAGTTGGATGTGACTGTAAAGGTCGGATCGAGGGTGGAACGCTGAGTTATTGAAAGGAAGAACAACGGTGGCGCTGGTTTTTCATTTTGTTAAGGATTGGGGTATGTGAGGTTCGGCTATGGCATTTGAAGTGTTTAAAGGAGCAGGGTTTTAATCGGGAAGAAGGAGATGCTGTAGCATATTGACGTGGGCCGTTTTAAAGAGGGTGCGGGCCGAATTGAAGTGAAGGTGAGGCACAACTGCTTAATTTAAAATATAGTTTTGTTTTTTTAATGAACAACCTAAAACTTTAATACCCTGTACATAAATGAAGGGAAAACAAGTCGATTTGGCTAAAGGGAAACAAAGTACTCGCTCATATTTGGGGTTTGAAACAAGTTTGGGGCCGGGTTTTCAACGTGATGAAGATGGGCCGGGATTAAGGTTAAAGCCCAAGATCCTTTATAAATTTAGTTTTGATTAATTTAAATAATCGTACAAATTGTAAATGTAATAACTCATTCATACGTGATCAGAATTGAGCGAAACAAGATCCGCTGGGATCGTATGGACGGTGGCTACACGCTGGAACTGACTGGAAATGGATTGGGGCTCGCATGAATTTATGGCGAAATAAATTGTTTGATTCAAATCAAACAACAGTTTATCGTTCTTTAACGATGAACTGCCAATGTGAGTAAATCTCACTAACTCTGAACAGTTTATAATTTCATGTTGTATTTTTAGAATTGTTAAATATTGGCTGATTGACTGTGTGTTGATTGTTTGATTGAACTGCTAGTCAGTTAGTTGAATTTCTATATTGATTTTGTTTAACAGAATATATCACATTGAAATGAAAGTGATGTTATATTATATTGTTTAACATCTGTGATGCTGGGAAACAGGTTGGTGGAATCCAACTGGATTCCTCAACATTTATTTTACTGTTTTTCATATATTGTGATATATGATGTGTTATATAATCTGTTATGGATTATGTGTGTTGGAATGATGTTGATCATTGTTATTCGATAATTTAAGTATCATAAAAGACCCTGGGATGTAAAAAGAATTATTTCAATGTATATTGAAATAAAGGGATTTTATAAAATCAACAGATTTTATAAAAGGAAATATTTCGAAAGTAAATAAAAGGGGAAAATGTTTTTAAAACGAATAGAGTTTTATAAAAGGGAAATCATTTGTAAAGTGAAGAACTGTAACTAAAAGTAAATCTTTATCAATGAATAGTTTAATCGAGTTAAAAGGAGTTAATCGATGTTAGTTTAATCGGAAGAAGTTAATCGATGTTAGTTAAATCAAAAGGAGTTAATCGATGTTGGTTTAATCGATTAGAGTTAAAGCAAATGAGTTAATCGAATACAGTTTATTCGAATAGAAAGTAAAATGAGTTAATCGAATATAGTTTATTCGAATAGAAAGTAAAATGAGTTAATCGAATATAGTTTATTCGAATAGAAAGTAAAATAAGTTAATCGAATATAGTTTGTTCGATTAGAAAGTAAAATGAGTTAATCAAATATAGTTTATTCGAATAGAAAGTAAAATGAGTTAATCGAATATAGTTTATTCGAATAGAAAGTAAAATGAGTTAACCAAATATAGTTTATTCGAATAGAAAGTAAAAGGAGTTAATCAAATATAGTTTATTCGAATAGAAGCAAATGAGTTAATCGAATATAGTTTACTCGAAGAAAGTAAAAGGAGTTATCGAATATAGTTTATTCGAAAGGAGTTAAGTGAAATGAGTAAATCAATAGCGTTAGTCAAATAGAGTTAATCCAATAGTGTTAGTCCAATAGAGTTAATTGATAAGGGTTAATCGAATAGAGTTAAGTGAAAAGAGTCAATCGAATATAGCTATTCGAAGGAGGGTTAAGTAAGGAAGTTAGTAAAAGGAATATAAAGTGAACTTTGCCTATTTCAAAGTTAGAAATGTTGTTCAGTTATGGTCTGAGAGGTAGTTCTACCCCAACTTGATTGGCTTCGTTTTTAACTAAGGAATAGTTAAGGTTCGGCAGGAAAGGAAATGGGTTGAGTTGGCATAGCGATGTTTGTTTAAACATCTGTCTAAGTCCAATAAAGAAGCTTTGGAAATGTTTTCCAAATAAGAAACCAGAAATGTTTTCTAATAAAGAAAACAAGAAATGGAAATGTTTTCCATTGTTAATAACGTATATTTTCCAAATTTAGAAAATAAGAAATATTGAATATAGGGAAACAGGAGATAAGTAAATTTATGAAATAAAGAGATAAATGTTGAATGATGTTTGATCGATATAAATTTCCATTTGGAAATAATATCATTGTTTGCACACCTGTTTTTCTTTGATAGTTAAATCACAGACTATCGAAGTTTTGACCGTTTTAACGTTGTTAATATGGAGAGACCGGTTGGATTATTATCCAAAGAACCACTCTGTATTGGCATAAGCGTTGCGAATCATATATGCCAAAGGAAATTGAAGACGGATTTATGCAAGGACTATCCTGTTTACAGAATAGTGCCTTCGGTTCATCTTGTTCCTGGATGACTTGTATGGATGGATGTCTGACAGAGTATGTCCAGACGATCACGTATATTGATTTCTCCAACCGTACCAAGAGTGGAAGCGGAGAAGGAAACTTCTTTTAGCTAACACATAATGTATGGTTGAGGACGTCAATCGGTGATTTGATGGATTTGACGATGTGACATTCGAAGTGAATCTGGTGTGATGATAAAGCATAGCTTCTAGCCTCATCAACCGGTAAATGACAGAAATCGGGCAGGCAGCATGGCTAAGTCGGTCGCACTGAAGTAGGGTGTATAATCACCTGATCTAGAGTTTCATTTACTTCTCAAAAATCTATTGTTGATGTTGTCCCATTCGGGAAACGGTTGCTGGTCCCAACCGTTGGTGATGTACATTCGATACGCTCAAGCGAAATGAGTGGTCGGTCATGTGTGGCCGGGTTGCAAGATGTTCTTGTTGAACCCAATGTATTCCTTTCTAGAGGTACACTGGCGAAAGGTGGTTCCATACCTTGTCATAGTTGGAAATCCATTACCCAATACGTGCTTGCGGTTTTTGATTGTATACTATATATGTAGAACGTGAGATGAAAGCGTTTCTGCTAGATGATTATTATACTGTGATTGATAGACATTATTATAATATCAAAAGTTTTTGATATAAAGATGATTTGGATTCTCTCAAGGGAAAAACCCGTTCCATTATACGGCATGGTCTTATGAGATATCGTTTACTTGCTCAACCTGTTTTAAACTGTTTTACTCATACCAGTCCCATGACTGACCTGGAGTTTATTTTGTTTTTTTCTCTAAACTCTTGGGTGCCCAATTTTGTACGGGCAGTCAAGTAGTCAAGATTTACAGATATACTAGAAGAGCTGGAGCAGGAGGCTTCAGGATCATATAGATATAGTTTATTTCTGCTGTGTTGTAAGTGTTGTACTTTGAAAATGACGTATATTCAAGTACAAAGTTATATTTCAAAGTTATGTTATGAAATATATTTATTTGTTCCGATGTGAGATTCATGTTACTCTGATATTGTGTTCTTCTTCCTCTATTCTAAGTTTCTATCTTATCAATCCTCACCCTCTGTTTTCTTTCACTAATGATCGGGGTTTTTCGATGTTTGGTTAGTCGTCATCGTGTTTATGTCGATAACCAAAGTCGTCAAAATCCCGGGTCATTACACGTAGTTTGCTTTTTCCTTGCAAACTCGGGTTCCCTTATTTTTCACATGGGCAGTCGAGTGGTTTGTTTTGCAGATATTTATTTATTGAGCAGGATTCTGGATTGAAGCTTAAAGTTGTTTCCAGAGCACTGATAGTCTTTCGTTGTTTTAGTTTATTTGTTTCCGCTGCATTGTATTACATTTATTGTAAATTAATTTTCCGGTGCATTATATTTTGATATACTCTGATATTCTGTACTCTGATGTAACATTATTACGATGTTTATAAAAGTCTTCTGTTATTTGTTCTGATGTGTTGTATCCTCAAAGTTAGCGTATCTAGGTTTTGAACGTTCTTGGTCGATTTAGCGATCGATCAGGTCCGAGTGAAATCCGTATCGTTACATTCCTAATCCATTATTCTCTTTTCAACCTTTTCCAATTTATGAGGCTTTCAAGCCCACTAACCCAAAACACTAATCACATGGGTTTCACTTTCCTTCCATACAAAGTTCATTGTACACTATCCACCCAAATTTCCTAAGGGTCTCACATTTCCATATTCATTCCTTTAGTGTACAAAACAAACATCACATTTCTTACCATATCATACTCTTTCAATTTTTCCATATTCATTCCTTTAGTGTACAAAACAAACATCACATTTCTTACCATATCATACTCTTTCAATTTAGTGGGTCTCTCTATGGATCTATATATATATATAATATATTCATATTTTTAAAAATAAAAATATGTTCACTCACTATTTATGCAAGAATACTCAACCTAAGCTCTGATACAAGAAGTAACAACCCAAATTCCGATAGACCGATTTTTTTTCAAAATTCCAATCAACCGAAACTCAGATTGGTTTGCTCTGGTATCCTGCAGAAAAGACAGAGACATAAAACATGTCAGAGCTCTGAAAATATCTCACAGCAGAATGAATAAAATATAATATAATCAAAATATAGCCTTATCGTATTAATAATACTGCCTAACTAGTATCCAAAGCTATAGTATCTCATGTCTTTGCCACAAATCTAACCTGCGAGTATGTTATGAGGAGGGAGGGTCAGAACATAAGTTCTAGTGACTGGATTTAAATTATACACTTTGGATAAAACTACATATGCCATTCAATCATATTTTCTTATTTATTAGGTTCACACCACCAGAAAGGCCCATTTGTCATGCTTATAAACGTTACAATATAGAATACTTACGGTTATAACTGTTTAGCCATGGTTAATGTAGGATAGATACAACAAATAATAATTAAGTCATGGTTAATACCAATTTGAATCATAGAGTGTATGTAAGGTGGCCGGACTAGTTGGATACTAATAGAAACGACTGCTTAATAATAGCGAATATATTTGCGAAGTCCATTCGACAAAACTATTATGGACAATCCGATTACTGTCACTTAATAATAGATTAAATAGTACAATTGATGATCTAAAAATTAGAAACTGATCTGACCTTGTCTTTTATATATGTGATTGTGACCATGCATGTTTGACTTTTAAACAATTGTTAAAACTAAGAAATGCCCTGTTTTTCAAAACTGATTGATAGATCAGCTTATAGAAACCGAGCTATTGCTGAGTTTCTAAAAACTGGGCTACTCAATTTTGGAAAACTGAGCACTTCTCAGTTTTTGAAACTGGGCATATAGCTTAGTTTCATAATGAAATTGAGTAGCTCAATTTTTCAAAACATGAGTATGCCTGAATTGGACATACATACACATTGGTATATGATTGCAAGGCGTGTAATGTTATTCTATGAGAACAAACCTTTTGCACATACTCCTGCTTGATATCAAACACAGATAATTGCCTTTTGCGCAGAAGACTGAAGCATTCCATAGTGCACCTTTAGCCACCATTACAGATGCAACACCTAAAATGAAATATCATACGTTCAGTTAAAAAAAATCTCCAGACTAAAATGAATGATTAAGCATGGAAATTACAGGAACATGTTATATATTAAATAGATGGTATTTGCAGCCATGGTTAAGGTTACACCACGGTAATGAATTATAAGAAATTAATGATATAGACAACGTTGAAGTGCAGCAAAATGAGGAAAATTCTTGACATGACAATTTTCTCTTTGAAGAGGTAGATAACAGCAAATTAACGGTTGTCGTACTCTATCAAGATCTGTGCAATATATCGTTCTCAGTCATGCTTCGGTATTTAATAACAATGATTTTCTTTCATGCATGTTCGTATATCTCAGTTGCTTAGTTATTTGGAACCCCGGTATCCAAGTCTGTTAATCTCAAATTTTACTACTTGTTGGTCTTTTCTCCTGGTATTAAATTGATTTTAACATTCATAAGTTAAAATATAGCATTTTTTACATTATGCTTTTGAGATTTCCTAAAAGTCAATTCATAATGATAAATCCTAGCACCAAAAATAATTATATGCCTTTTCTTTTTCTTCTCTTGTGACCTTATTTGTAAGCCTACATGGGCATACACCAGATATAAAAAGTTACAAGACCTGTTGAGCTGTTTATAACATAAATTATTTTTAAAAGTTTACCATTTTAACTTCTATTGGAGTTTACTATTGAATCACTATATGATTATATTGTTTTCTAAATAACTTATTTTCTTCTCATATGATTTGTCATGAACGTGGTATAAATGAAGTTAACGTTGACCTAACTGAGATAATTTGGAGCACTCTCCTGTTGTTGAGCAGGTAAAGAATAAAAAATTAAGCATGCTCATTTGATAAAAGTGATGTTGGTAATGGGTATGAAATAAATGTTTTTATGTGCCACCAACATTCATGTGTTTCACAGCCAGTAATATGAATATTTTTAATTTGATTTGTGATATTACTTAAAAAAAAAACCTTCTAACATCATCAAGGGATCTTTTGAAGCACTAAATAGGTAAAATGGCATGGATTGTGGGTTGTTAACACCATAATTAAAACACAAAAATCACTTCCTTAAACAATGTAATTATTCAGTCCTCTTATGTAATTTTAAAAATTGGGTTGGCCATTTCAACAAAACCACTAACTATTTTGTTGCTATCCTAGAACATGGTTTGCGAAAGAGATATCCTACTTAATAAAGCTCCAATATCCAAATATATTGCAATTTCTTGCTGTCACAGTCCATAAAGATGAGATTATCCTTATGACGGAGTACTTACCAAAAATATGTCATCAACATCATACCTTTTGCTTCTTTAGTGTGTTTTCTCTTTGTACATTTATTTTTCCATCCTAGATCAACTCATTTCAAGATAATCATGAATTTCTATTAAGGTTAACAACTAGATTCAAGGTTTATTAGAAATCTGACAAAAACACAAAGTTATGGGCTTTTATTGATGTTAACTCATTTTAATGTATAATTTATCATCCCCTTTTATGTTATAGGTAATGTTTTCCTGCTTATTTAACATTTATACTTGATGCAAGATGACATCTCCAAATTAATTACAACAAAACATGATAATTCACGAATAATTCATGAGAAGATCAAACAAATAAAATAGGGGGAAAAACAACCAAAAAAAATTTGTGCAAATTTGATGAATTATTACTATTTTTATGCATTATGTCTCTTGACTTTACAAATTGAAAAAGTTATTAAATAGAATAAAATTGAAGATGTCTTCTGACTTTAAATACCCATATGAAAATGATTACAAAATGAGATTTACTATGTTTTGCTAACGTCAAAATAGAATACACTTCTAAATTTAAGATATTTTTAAATTAGAAATAAGTACTGCAAATACTATATTACATGCGTTGTATGGATTCTTATCTACATTCCTATCAAAGATAAAATCTAATGAATGTCGAAATAGATATAGTGAATTACAGAAGAAAATGAGAAAATCTAATGAATGGCGAAATAGATATAGTGAATTATAGAAATCAGCTTGCTTGAGTTTTTCACACGTTTCAGAGGTTATTTTTTAAACTGGTAAAATTTGGTGTTTTACCTCATTTTGTATGAGCATATTTATGCATGTATGTCTTTACTTCTTTTGTTTTACTTGTATTTTTGCAGCTATAGTTTTTATATTGTTTTTTAAATTAGTAGAGTAAACAAAAAGTGCCTAAATGAATATTACACAACTGTTAAACAGACTGTAACGACCCGGGGAATTTGCGATCCTGGATATCGGCATACAACACTATGTCGACTATTCAAGCATCGGAAACACCGAATAGTCCATGAAAGAAATTAGAGGGTGAGGATAGATAAGATAGAAACTTAGAATAGAAGAAGAAGAACAGAAGATCAGAGTAAACACGAATCTCACAGCGAAACGAACAATATATAATAGATACATAACTTTGAAATAAAATCAGTATATGTATACAGTAACATAATCAGAGTACAACACTTACAACACAGCAGAAATAAACAATAGCTATATATTCCTGAAGCCTCCTGCTCCAAGCTCTTCAAGTATACTTGTAAAATCCTGACTACTTGACTGCCGTACAAAATTGGGCACCCAAGAGTTTAGGGAAAACAAACAAAATAAACTCCGGGTCAGTCATGGGACTAGTGTGAGTAAAACAATTTAAAACAGTTTGAACAATTAAACAATATCTCATAAGACCATGCCGTATAACGGAACGGGTTTTTCCCTTATGAGAATCCAAATCAATTTGATTTAACTTTCAAACCATTTTGAAAGAAACGATAATCTTTATATCAAAACTCATTGATATTATAATAGTGTCTATCAACCACAATGTAATAATCATCTTGCAGAACGCTTTCATCTCACGTTCCACATATATAGTATATAATCAAAACCGCGAGAACTTATTGGGTAATGGATTTCCAACTATGACAAGGTATGGAACCACCTTCCGATAGTGTAACTTTAGAGAGGAATACACTGGGTTCAACAAGAACATCTTGCAGCCCGGCCACACATGACCGACCACTCATTTCGCTTGAGTGTATCGAATGTATATCACCAACGGTTGAGATTAGCAACCATTTCCCGAATGGGACAGCATCAACAATAGATTATAGGATGAAATGAATATCTCTAGATAGGTGATAATACACCCTAATTGGAAGCCAACCACTTAGCCATGTTGCCTGCTTGATTTTTATCATTTTCCAGTTGTGAGGCTAGAGGCCATGCTTATTTCTGACAGATCACACATTTATTCACTTTGAATGTCACATCGTCATACCCGCCAAACCACAAATTGATTTCCCCAAAAATACAATGGGTATACAGCTAAGAGAAACTAATTCCTCCACCACATACGTTTGAAGAGATCAACTTACGCGATCCATTAAATATACTCTGTCAGACATTCTTCCATACAGGTCATCCTGGGACTGGACAACCGAAGGCACTATTATGTAAACAGGACAGCCCTTGCATAACTCCATCTTCAATTAGCTTCATTATATTTGATCACAACACTAACGTCTATACAGAGTGGTTTTCAGATATTGAATCTGATCCCGGTCTCTCCGTATTGACAACGGAAAAATGGTCAAAAACTTTGATAGTCGGTGAGTTAACTATCAAAGAAAAACACGTGTGCAAACAATGATATTATTTCCAGATGGAAATTCTATCGATCAATCATCATTCATCTTTCTATCTCTTTAGTTCATTTATCATTCATTTTCCATTTCATATATCCATATATTCAACATTTCTTATTTTCTAAATTTAGAAAATATACGTTATTAACATTGGGAAAACATTTCCATTTCTTGTTTTCTATATTAGAAAACATTTCTGATTCTTGTTTAGAAAACATTTCCAAAACTTCTTCATTTGGGTTTAAACAGATGTTTAAATAAAACATTTCTATGCCAACTCAAAACATTACACTCATTAACTAAATTCCCTTAACCAACCTTCACTAGCGAACCTTAACCATTCCTTAGTTAAAAATAGAGTGAATCAAGTTGGGTATAACTACCTTTCAGACCTTAACTGAACAACATTTCTAACTTCGAAACAGACAAGGTTCACCTTTTAAACCTTTAACAAACTTCCTTACATAACTCTCTTTCAAATAAACCTCTATTCGATAACTCTTTCCTTCGAATAAACTATATTCGATAATCACTCTTCGAATAGCCATATTCGATTAACTCTATTCAATTAACACTATTCGATTAACTCTAATTGATTTACTCTAATTCGATTAACTCTAACTGATTAACTCCAATCGATTAACTCCTTTCGAATAAACTATATTTGATTTACACCTTCAACTCTTTCGAATAAATTATATTCGATTAACTCCCTTCGAATAAACAATATTCAATAACTCCTTTACGAATAACTAATATTTGATAACTCTTTTCGAATAACCTCTATTCGATAACTCCTTCTCGAATAACTAATATTCGATAAGTCTTTTCGAATAAGCTTTATGTAACGGTAAGGAATTTCGCACGATCTGAATCGATCGTTAAACCGACCAAGACCGTTCAAAACCCTTGATCGTTTTGAGAACACGACAAATCGCAACGCAAACAGAAGAACATTTTATTGCTTATTACAACAATTCCATCAGAATACAAGAATATACAGAGTATGAATAAATATTACACATTTATTAAATATCAGAGATAGCAATAAATTACAAAGCAGCGGAAAATAATACAAAGCACAACTGAAAGGAGATACACGGATACAGAGTTTTCCGAGTATCGTTCCAGCTGTAGTCCAGGATCCTGTGAATATAAATCTGCAAAACCAAAACTACTAGCTGCCCATATGGAAAATAGGGGCACCCAGAGTTTAGGTTAAAACAATAAACTCCAGGTCAGTTATGTGACTGGTGCGAGAACTAAAACAGTTATTAATCTTTATTTTTAAAGTTAGGTAAATCAAGGGACCACGCCGTATAAAACGGAACGGGTTTCCTCCCAAGAATAATAGTGCATAAAACAAACAGCGCAATGCTAAATAAAGAAAAATGAAGCTATTATAAGACTGAGGTCATATCACATAGTGCAACGCAAGCCGAAGGATAGGGTTTTTACTTATAATAGCCAAAGAATGCTTGATATGTGAAATTTCATATTTTATTATTACTATACGTGAAGAAAACAACTTCAATCATAATGTATAAATCATAGACGACATAAGTGACCCATACCACTATGTCGCCGTACTAGGCTCTACAAATAAAACTGAAATATCACGTATTGGAGATTGGGTTCCATCATGAGTCGAGGCAAGGGACAAGCTCCTCTTCGTTCGAGACACTCTAGCAAATGTCTCAGGACCACACACAGCGATCCTTGGAATCGGTTGGGCCGGTCCTCTCTTACTTTTGAGGATTGGCAATTCCTGAACACACGTTTTCCGGTCCTATAGGACCTATATAATGGTCTGTACGTCTGCTCACATAGTGCCAGTTATCGACCATATATTCGAGGCGCCTCGCATTCCAACAACCACACAGGTAAAAAGTATATAAATGTCAGGGCTGGTAGGTCGCTGACATCACCCATAGCTATAATGAAACGTCGTGTTCTCCCAACGGTCTGTATCCCCTTTTTGACTCATACCGTAGTGTGAGGCTCGCGAATTCACATTATACACAAAGCTATGCCACACAGGCCGTGCTTTGATCATCAACCACAAGACTTTGCTTTTCAATAGAAGCCTTGATCATTTGCCACTTAGGCATGCCACACAGGAAATTCACTCCATGCGGCTGATGTCCATCGATGTATAACCTCTGAGCTCGTATGTCCCAGAGAAGGGCGTTAAGCAAGAGAATAAATTCTCCGCCGCCAAACAGATGTATATTTAATAGAGATCAATCAACACAGAATAAAATCCAATGTCAGACACACAGTCCATTTACAAGTTCATTCTGGGTCTGAACGAAACCGGAGGCACTTTCCTCGCATATCCATCGATCTCCAAGTACGTCTGGACGATCACAGCCTGATTCCCTCCTTTTGGGCGTACAGCGCAATCAAGATCATCAATGATCATCTAAACAATGTGAAGATTTCCGGTCTTCAACTACCATCTTCATCTTTGACATATCGTCGAATCGGTTATTCAGAATGGGTATAAACCAGGCCTTTCCGAATAACCCGCGTATATAATAAACAAGTGCTATACAAACATAGTATATGCCTCATTCCAATTCAGAATATTCTTTTATTCAAAAAAAATCTCATTCTTAGGGAAAGGTTCCCATTAATTTTATCAAAGATAAATTATTCTAAATTTATTCTTTAATCTTCCTTTTGATATCATTTCAAACCATATTATGGTTTTCCAAACTAGTCGGGATTAGCGAACTACACCGAAGTAATTATTTATTTTATTTCCCAATCCCAACCTATTCATCCCAGGGAGAAAATCTGGTAATATTCCATATCTAACACCACGGTGTTATCGGTAAAATTAATTACCATTTCACGTTCAAATTTAATTAAAGATTTAACTATCGCTCTGGAGCAAAACTAATGATACTCCATGTTCGATCATTTCAATCTAATTAAATATTCATTAAAACCCACTTAGATTTAACCTTCTCAAAAATCAATATCCTATCTTTAATTGGGTTAAAGAACAAATGTCATCTAAAACACGATTCACGATAAACCAAAAATCACTTCCCATTGTTAATCGGGTTAAAGAACAGGTTTTATTCAAAACACCGCTCGCGATAGACCCAAAAACCAATTTAAATTCAACTCCAATTAATATTATTTAATTGGTACACTTTATTAAATCTAAATAGAAAGATTTAATCTTTTTCTCAACTAGGTTTAAGAACAGTGTTAATGAAGACACCATTCATGACAAACCCAAATCACATTTGATATAAAATACAAGACTTTGAATAGAAAATATATCGGCTTATATTCAGTATCAAATTCTGCGACCAAAAAATATTGTATTGGAAATAACGATAAAAATATATCTTTCAAATTCCCATAACAATATCTGTATAATCACGAAATCCAACATCGAAATATTCCAAAGACAATTTCGATTCAAATCCATTTCCACTTTATATATTGGAAATTCTGGTTATTTTCAAAACCATTTCAAATCCACTTTATTTATTTAAAAATAATTGGATTTTAATTCTAGTTCAAAACTAGTTCATTTCGATAAAAATCTATTTTTATCTTTACAAATGTGGAATTTTTCATCTCAATTCTTCACAAATCATTTCTTATGATTTTACACAAATTATTACTATTTTTAATAATTTATCAAGGCCCGTACAGTCGATTTCCATCAAGGGCCATCGAACTGCACTTACAGCGACCTTTTCCAAATTTGATTTAGACATAATTCCAAATCCAACCATTAGATCTCATATTTCTTGTATTCATTGGAAAGCTCTTTTCGATATGAACCCAAAGGTTCTGGTTTCAAGAGAATCCGACGGTCGAATCTCCCATAATGTCCATTCGAAGTCAATGATCGAAATTCACGAACTACCGCAGCGCGGCGCATTCTATTCAGGCCATTATATATATATATATAATATATATATATATATATTATATATACTGCATCGATTCCCTTTTAAAACGTATTTTATAAATCGTTTTAAATTCGTTTTCGAAACAATTTCAAATTCATATTCAATTTCGAATCAAAATTGAATATTCCACATCATCGATATACAAATGATAATATTTTCAAAACGTTATATTTTGAAATCACTTCCTTTTCTATATTCATTGTAAAAATGAATATAACCGATATAAATATCGTTCGCGTCAAAATGGCGCATCCCTAATCAACACGGTTTTATATATTTCAATAATTTCGTCATTCTATTCAACAAATGAATATTTATTCTATTCAACACATGAATCAATATTTCTTTCAACACATGAATATTCTCAACACATGAGTACTGTCAACACATGACTATTTTTGTTATTTAATATATTTTATAAAATTATGATAAAGATGTAAATTCTATTGTTAAATATTTTACTCATCACGTGATAAGTTTCGACACATGAATATTCTCAACACATGAGCATCATCAACACATGACTATTTATTCTATTCAACACATGAATCTTTATTTTATAATGTTCTTTATTTTCCAAATTGTAATGAGGCCCAATCAATTACCATATAATGTTAAATATATGGATTCCATACAGCACATGTATATAATAGCAACGATAAACAATCAACCATCTTCAAAAGTGCACCATACAACTACACAGCATTAAATATAAATAATTAACGCTTACACAGTCTGTCAATCAAACGATTGACATACCAGTAAACAATTGAGATTGGTGTGCGTCAATACCATCCCAACACCCGTGTGGGGTTTAAATTCACAAACGCTGAATATTATTTGTGCAGTTGGGCGACATGTAAAATTTATCATCCCAATCAATATCCTTCAAATAGGTATACATAAACAAATCGTCTGATTTGTAAATGGATATTTTTTTATTCACATTCACATTAAAAATTATATTTTTAATGATATTTAATTTATTTCAACACATGAATATTTATTTTCGGTCATTCCACATCACAATCAATTTTCACAACACAACAAAGTCAAACAAGTCGTCCATGGTCTGTGGACGACGGGTGTCAGGTGCTGCTGAGCACCGTCTGCATCCTAGTATATATTTTTGTTCTCACCGACTAGCTAAACCAACGCCACGACTCTTCTTATGTATGAGATCTTCGTCGTGCTCGCCTTTTGTCATTTTCATCGTCCGTAGCCACTACATATATAAAAATCACATTTTTATATTCTCTATTATATAAAAATCATATTTTTATAACTACGCTATATGGATAAAATTTCTATTTTTATACCTCTACTATGTAAATAAAAATTCTATTTTTACACCGCTACTATATAGATAAAAATTCTACTTTTATACCGCTGATATATAGATAAAAATTCTATTTTTATATCGCTACTATATAGATAAAAATTCTATTTTTACACCGCTACTAAATAGAAAAAAATTCTATTTTTATAACGGTGTTCATATAATAAAGATCGTATTTTTATTACGCTATTCTCTATATAAAAATTATATTTTTATATCTACTTCTAATATAAAGATCGAATTTTTATATCATCGCTATAAAAATCACATTTTTATTTCAACATATATATAATAAAAATCAGATTTTTATTTCGCTACATATATAAAGATCAAATATTTAGTATCTATATAATATATAAATCCTTTCTTTCTATGCTGAAAAGCTTAATCTTTTCTATAAACAAATCATACCTTTGTTTTAAAATAAAAATTATATCTTTTCGGTGTTAAAAAGCTAATCTTTTCTTTAGTAAAAATCTTATTCCTTAAACAAAGTTATTTCACTTAAAACCCTCATTTTTAATTGCATTAAATAAATAAAAAAACAAATTTAAAATTAAAGCTTATAGCGGGTTGCGTCGGAGAAGAAGGGGAGGAGGGAGGAAGGAGGAACGACGGAGGAGGCGGAAGGAGGGGCTGCGGGTAGGGTTTCAGGGCGTCACGGTTAAAGGGGAAGGGGTTTCTCGAATCACGTGAGGGGGAAAGGGAAATCGAGGACTAGAGAGAAGCGTGAAAGGGGGAGGATCGGAGAGGGGGCTGGTCCTCGCCGGAGGCGGCGCGTTCGCCAGGGCGCGGTGGCCTTCGGTGGAGGGGCGATAGCTCCTCCCTTTTTTTTTGAATCTCGAACGAGAATAAGAAAGGGGGTGCTCGCGTTGACTAAGGAGAAGAGAAGAGGGGGCATTATAAAAATATTATATTTAATTCTATTTAAATTCAAAAAGCAACTTTTTATATCAAACTCAAAATCGAACCCACCGACTGTCGTCCCTAGGTAATTACCCCCATTCCGAACACAATGGGATATGTATCATAGGACGATTCGACTATTTTGATCAGTTTTTGTCCAAATCAAAAAATAACTCTATATATTGAATTTGAACGCGCATTTCAATTCACTGGGGCGACATATGGTTTCTAAAAATTCCCAAAAA
The DNA here is from genome assembly GCA_030737875.1 of Allium sativum. Lineage (NCBI taxonomy): Eukaryota > Viridiplantae > Streptophyta > Magnoliopsida > Asparagales > Amaryllidaceae > Allium > Allium sativum. The sequence continues at coordinate 412,910,742 of CM060924.1, read as the reverse complement.
ATATTTTCTAGCTTCGTATTGACGATACGGTCCTAATAAAACTAATTTCATCGAATTCTGAGACAGTTTGAAAAATGGCCATTTTCCAGTCGATTAAATTCAACTGAAACTGGTCAAACGCGTTTTCCTTTGCCACGCTCACATATTAATTCAGAAAATTACGAATTTTGAAACCTAGCAATAATTTGACATCACGGATCCAACAAAAGTTGTTTCGTCGAAAACCAAGGTCGTTTGCAAAATTTTCATTTTTAAGGGCCAGAATTCCATAGCGACTATTCTGAATTTTCAACTGGGCATAACTTTTTATCCCCACTATGAAATTTCAATTTTTCGGATTCGTTGGAAAGATATTCCCAATTAGATTCTAATATTTTTGTTTTCGCTAAAATCCGGTGTATTTTGAATCATGTACATTCATTTGAACTTTGAAATCGAATTTTCAAACTATCGCGCCATTTTCAATTCCTTTTACAATTGAAATAAAATAATTATATTCTAACGTCGATCTATATAAATATATACGTCTATTCCATTCAAAATAAATTTCTCGTCATCAGTATTTAAATTAATTCATTTTATATATTCAAAATTCGCTAAAATTGCCAAAACAAATTTTTTTAATTGGCTCAGATTTTCCGGCACTACAACAAAATATGGTTGTTGCTTCGCCTCATTTGCTTCAGTTGTGCTCACAACAGAAGCAAATAATATCATTTGCTTCGGTTTTCTTAATGATCGAAGCAAATGCAACGAAGCAAATAACACTTCTTGCTTCTGTTACCATCACAACCGAAGCAAATGATACTATTTGCTTCGGTTGCGTTAACAGATGAAGCAAATGCAGTGAAGCAAATAACGTTATTTGCATCGGTTATAAGGATAACAGAAGCAAGTAGTGTTATTTGCATCGGTTGCATGGGAACCGAAGCAACTGAAAATTATTTAATAGAAGCAAATGCACGTGTCAATAGTCATAAATTATAACTTACATATGTCATTATTTTTAATTTGATATGATGAATGATTATCGCTAAATAATTTAAAATTAATAATTACTATAAACGATCAATAATTACTTTTTATATTTAATAATTTATTATACTTAAATAATTAGTAAATTATAGCCACTATTTTTTATATTACATTTAATAATTAATTATTAATTAATGTTAAAAAACTATTAATTAATAATCAATATTTGAAAATTAATGTTTAACATTTAATATTTAATTGATAAGTAATATATAATAATTAACGAAAACCCTAACTTATGCTTATGTAGATACTTTGTTAATTATTAATTATATTTTCATGACTAATATTTAATTTTTTGTTTAAACTATAATACTTAATTAATTTACAATTTAATAATTAATATTTAATAGTTTATCGCAATTTAATATTTAATGGTCAACAATTAACAAAAACCATTGGTCGTTGATAAATGAGAGCATGTAACAATTAGTGTTGAAATTAATATTTAGTTATAGTTAATAATTAACACTGAATGGTATATTCAAAAGCATCCCTAAGTATAAGACACAAGACTAGAAACAATCTGTCATGCATGCGGCCCAAGCCCATCCCGTTAGAACTTTGACCTATGCAATAAAAAGTTTTAAGTCCGTTTCTTTCCTTTCTGCAGTAAGGGTTTCCACTTTTAGCCCCTTTCCGCCGCCTCCATCTGCTAACAGCGAGAAAATGGCGAAGAAGAGTCGGAAAAACATTTCATTTATTCACACCGTATACAAATATATTGTCATTGTTAAGCAACGACCCAACTTCCAATTTTCAATCAGGGGCGGTTTTCATGACAGTTCGAAGCTCAGAGAGTGCTTTTCTAAAGAGAGGCGAAAAATCCTTCAATGGCAGTGGAAATGATAAAGAGAAAGTCTATTGTTTCTTCTCTGCATCACCGTTCCTGCTCCAATTGTTTTATACACAAACCGAATCTCCTCTACTCTCTACGCTCCATGTAAGAATTTTCTTGTATTTTGACATTTTAAACTATTTTCCAAATTTCAAAGCGTCAATTTTGTTTGGTTATAACCAATGTTAATTTTTGTATTTACTGCGCATCATGACATTTTCCATAATGTTTCGAGTTTGGTAAGCATTATATTTTATTTTATTTTATTTATCTTATCGTGAATGTTGTTTTACAGTTACTTGAATGCAAAATGTTGAAGTTGAGAAGAATATCAAACTATTAATAATATGTATAGCTAGTTGTTTCACGGTTATTTGAATTTAAGCTGCTTAATGCCTTATAAGGTTATATCATTATTATCTGAATATCATGAATGTTGATGCTGCAGCCAATTTAATAGTGTGACTGAAGCAGGTTGGTGTTTTTGAAACTTGAATATGCTTAAATACTATATTTTCCAGTACTGCTGTGTTTACAAAATGTTACTGTGTTTACAGTATATTAGTAGCTAATGTGTTGGCTTAAGTCACCAGTTTCCTTGAAGGCTTGATATTCAAGCTACTTGAGAGAAGAATCTTAGATATATTTTTTACTTAATAATTGTAACAACCCGAAAATCTGGGCCAGTTTAAAATTTTTATTTTAGCAATCTTAGCTAATCTTGATTATTTAAAATGAATTATTTTAAATAATATCGACGAGAAATTTATTTTGAATATAATTCGAACGTATATATTTATACGCGTCGTCGTTAGAATATAAATATTTATATATAATTATAAATAGAATTGAAAATGGCGCGGTAGTTCGATAATTTGATTTCAAACTTCAATTGAATGTACCGGGTGCAAAACAATCCGGATTTTAGTGAAACCAAAAATGATAGGATCTAATTGATAATATCTTTCCAACGAATCCGAAAAATCAAGATTTCATAGCATGAATCAAAAGATATGTCCAGTTGAAAATTCTGAATAGTCGCTATGGAATTCAGACCCTTAAAAATGAGGATTTTGCAAACGACCTCGGATTTCGACGAAACCAGTTTTGTTGGGTCCGAGATGTAAAGTTATTGCTAGATTCCAAACTTCATAATTTTTCGAATCAATATGTGAGCGTGGCAAAGGAAAACGCGTTTGACCAGTTTCAGTTGATTTTAATCGACTGAAAATTGACCATTTTTCAAACGGTCTCAGAATTCGACGAAATTAGTTTTGTTAGGACCGTATCGTCAATACGAAGCTAGAAAATATTTTTCTGGAATTTTTCGAATCAGCTTGTGACCCCGGCAAAGTAAAATGTACGTTCAAAGTTGAAGATTAAATGTTTTATACTTTAATTTGAAGAATAACTGACTGTAACAGTCGAAATGGCTTACGAAACATATCCCATTGTGTTCAGAATGCGGGTATTTAGCTAAAGGCGACAGTCGTTGGGTTTGGATTGGAGTTCGAATGTTAAAACAGCAAGCTAAACAATTATTGAATTAAATATTATTTAAATATTATTATATATACTCTCTCCTTCATAAACCCTAGTTCTAGAAATAAGCCGCCGCCTTTCTTTTGAAATCGAGGGCGGACGCTCTCGGAAATTCAATCAAATATTTCCCCAAATTCACGAAGTATTAATCAATAAATATAAAAGAAAAACCCTAGATCTCTTCAAATGCTTTCGATCCATACGGATCTGATAAGGTTTAGCGATATAAATCAGTGGAAACCGCGCCCTAAATAGCCGAAGTTCGTGCTTCATTTCCAGAGCCTGGGGGTAACCGAGTTCAACCCCGCCGCTAGTGGGGGAAGCACATCAGAAGGGCTTCCGCGTGAGCCTATGCGATCGGCGTCCAACACGTTGATGGGGGAGGAATTTTAAACCCTAAATGTCAAGGGTTATGGGTTTCGGCGAACAGAAGAGGACGATGAAAAAGGGTTGGCAGTGTAAACTTTTGAACCAGGTGAGTATTGGTAAATGTTAATTTTACAACATTGAATAAAATTAGGGTTTTTGCAATAAAAATGGAATAAATGTTTTTAAAAATAAAAATTAACATTTTTTATGAAAAGGAAAATTAACATTGAGTTTTGAAATAAACTAGCTTTGATTTGAAAATGTAAATTAGCTTCCATTTGAAAATATAAATAGCTTTGTTTTTGAAAAATAAAATAGAAATAAAAATCTAATTTTTATAGAATATAAATAAAAATCTAATTTTTATAGAGTAGAAATAAAATAAAATACTTTGCTTTGAAAAAGGAAATAGTTTGCTTTGAAAAATAAAAATATAATCTTTGTGATGTATGGAGCGTAGTAAAAATATGATTTTTATATATTGAACATCGAAATAAAAATATGATTTTTATATATTGAACATCGAAGTAAAAATTCGATTTTTATATATGTAGTGGCTACGGGCGAAGAAAGTGATAAGAGACGAGAACAGTGAAGATTTCCTGCATTAGAAGTGCCGTGGAGATTAGGATAGCTATCGGTGAGAACTTCTCACCTTTCAATTTAATTTTTCTAGTTATATATATACTAGGATGCAGACGGTGCTTAGTAGCACCCGACACAATCGTCCACAGACCATGGACTTGTTTGTTTGGTTGCATAGATTAGTTATATGATTTGATTTGAATTTGGTTGTTTGGTGATTTGATTGATGTGTGAATGGCGTGGGCCTTCACTAGACCGGGGATAAGGCTAGGTCTCGTCCCGTTTCTAGTATCGTGTCGTTATGCCGCCGAAATTTTCTAAAATATGTTAGAAAAATAAAAATATCATTTTATTGAATAAATGAACTGAATAGAAATTCATATGTTGAAATAAAAATGTTTTTATCATTAAAAATATAATTTTTAACGTGAAGTGAATAAAATAAAATATTCATTTACAAACCGAACGGTTTGTTTATGTACACCTATTTGAAGGACATTGATTGGGTCGATAAATTTTACACATCGCCCAAATGCACAACTAAAATCTGTGTTTGATTGTTTGAAACCCCACACGGGTGTTAGGATGAAATTTGAAGTTCACTCATCCTGATTGATTAAATATGTCGATCGATCGATTGACAGTCTGTTATAAGCGTTAGATATCTATATTTGATGCTTATACAGTGTAGTGCACTTTGGTTGATGGTTGATTATTTTTCAATGCTATTATATGTGTGTAATGCATGAAAATCCATATAATTAACTTTATATGGTAATTGATTGGGCCTCATTCCAATTTGAAAAATAAAGATTATTATAAAATAAAAGTTCATGTGTTGACAGTACTCATCCATTGAGATTGGTCATGTGTTGAACGAAATATTTTAGTAATAAAATTTACATCTTTATCAATATAAAATAAAGGTTCATGTGTTGACAGTACTCATCCATTGAGATTGGTCATGTGTTGAACGAAATATTTTGATAATAACAACTATTTTGAAAAAGAAATATTTGAAATAGAATATTTGAAAATAGAAATTTATGAAGCCGTGTTGCTTAGATTGACGCCATTTTAACGTAAACGATATTGATATCGATTTTATTCATTCTGAAATGAATTGAATTGAAAACGATTTCGAAATGAATTGAATTGAAATTGTCTTCGGAATGAATTGAATTGAAAACGATTTCGAAATGAATTGAATTGAAAACGATTTCGAAATGAATTGAATTGAAAACGATTTCGAAATGAATTGAATTGAAAATGATTTCGAAATGAATTGAATTGAAAACGATTTCGAAATGAATTGAATTGAACACGATTTCGAAATGAATTGAATTAAAAACGATTTCGAAATGAATTGAGTTAAAAACGATTTCGAAATAAATTGAATTGAAAACGATTTCGAAATGAATTGAATTAAAAACGATTTCGAAATGAATTGAGTTAAAAACGATTTCGAAATAAATTGAATTGAAAACGATTTCGAAATGAATTAAATTAAAAACGATTTCGAAATGAATTGAATTGAAAACGATTTCGAAATGAATTGAATTGAAAACGAATTCAAATTGAATTGAAAACGAATTGAAATGAATTCAAATTGAATTGAAATTTGAATTGAATAGAAATGAATTTTAAAACGAATTTATAAAGAAGAATTCAATTTTGATTTGAATTGAAAAGGAAGTTGAAATTGCTTTTGAAACGAATTTAAAACTATTCATATAATTCGTTTTAAATAGAAATCGACGAAATATATATTATGTATATTATATATATAATATAATGGCCTGGATAGAACGCGCCGCGCCGCGGCAGTTCGCGAATTTCGACCATTTATTTCAAACGGACATTACGGGAGATCCGACCGTCGGATTCTCCTAAAACTGGAACCGCTGGGTTCGTATCGAAAAGAGCTTTCTAACGAATATGAGAAATTTGAAATCTAACGGTTGGATTTGGAATTATGTCCAAATCAAATTTGAAAAAGGTCGGTGTAAGTGCAGTTCGATGGCCGTTGATGGAAATCGACTGTACAAGCCTTGATAAAATTATTAAAAATAGTAATAATTTGTGTAAAATCATAAGAAATGATTTAGAAAGAATTGGGATGAAAAACTCCATATTTGAAAAGATAAAAATAGATTTTTATCGAAATGAACTAGTTTTGAACTAGAATTATAATTCTATTTATTTTTAAATAAATAAATTGAATTCGAAAAGGGTTTTAAAAATAACCAAAATCTCCAATGATTGCATTGGAATGGATTTGAATCGAAATTGTCTTCGGAATATTTCGATGTTGAAATTCGTGATTATACAGATGTTGTTATGGAAATTTGAAAGATATATATTTATATCGTTATTTCCAATACGACATTTGTTAATCGTAGAATTTGATATTGAATATAAGCCGATATATTTTCTATTCAGTGCCTTGTATTGAATATCAAATGTGATTTGGGTTTGTCGTGAATGGTGTCTTCACTAACACTGTTCTTGAACCCAGTTGAGAAAAGATTAAATCTTTTTATTTAGATTTAATGAAGTGTACCAATTAAATAATATTTAATTGAAATTAAATTGATATTGATTTTTGGGTTTATCGTGAACAGTGTTTTAAATAACACTTGTTCTTTAACCCGATAATTAATGAATGTGACTTTGGGTTTATCGTGAACCGTGTTTTAAATGACACGGATTCTTTAACCCAGTTAACGATTAAAACTAAGTGGAGTTTTAATGAATCTTTAATTAGATTGAAATGGTCGAGAATGGAGTATCACCAGTTTTGCTCCAGGCGATAGTTAAATCTTTAATTAGATTTGAACGTGAAATGGTAATTGAATTTACCGATAACACTGAGGTGTTAGATATGAAGCATTACCAGTTTTACTTCATGGGATAAATAGGTTGGGATTGGGAAATTAAAACAAATGATTACTTCGGTAAGTTTCGTTAATCCTGATTAGTTGAATCAAAATTCAAAAGGATAGATTAAAGAATAAATATAAAGAATTTATCTTGGATAAAATTAATGGGAACCTTTCCCTAGGAATGTGAAATTTAGAAACTAACTGTCGGTTAGCCAAGCAGAATGGTTTTCTGGATATTGATCTGATGTTGGTTTCGGCCTTCGGGGTTAATATTTGGGGAATTATTCTCTTGATTAATTTACGGTTAGTGACTAATGAATTGGAATGAGGCGTATGTTGTGTTTGTGTAACACTTATTTAAAATATACGCGAGTTATTCGGAAAGGCCGGGTTTATCCCATTCTGAATAACTGATATGACGATAAGTCGAAGATGAAGACGATGGTCGAAGACCGGAGGTCTTCACGTCGTTTGGGTAATTACTGATGATCTTGATTGGGCTGTACACCCAAGAAGATGGAAACAGTTAGTGATCGTCCAGACGTACTTGGAGATCGATGGACATGCGAGGTACAAGGTGCCTCCGGTTTCGTTCAGCCCCAGAACGGACTTGTAAATGGACTGTGTGTCTGACATTGGATTTTAGTCCGTGTGATTGATCTCTATTAAATATATATCTGCTTGGCGGCGGAGAATTTATTCTCTTGCTTAACGCCCTTCTCTGAGACGTACGAGCTCAGGGGTTATATATTGATGGATATCAATCGCATGGAGTGAATTGCCTGTGTGGCATGCCTAAGTGGCAATTGATCGAGGCTTCTGTTGAAAAGCAAAGTCTTGTGGTGATGATCAAAGCACGGCCTTTGTGGTGTAGCTTTGTGTAACGTTTACTTCGCGAGTTTCACACCCGGTATGAACCAAAAACGGGAGATGGACCTCAGGGAGGACTTGCGTTTCTTTCTAGCTAAAAGTGGCGTCAGTGGTTTTACACGCCCTGACGAGTTTGACTTATGTGGTTGTTGCTGTTGCGAGGCGCCTCGGATTGATCGGTCGTTCTCGAACCGATGGAGTCATTTGATCGCTCGTTTGCGCCCCAAAGGGCGGGGAGACGTATTGTTCAGGCATAATAATCCACATCGGTGGACCGGCCCTGACGATCCAGGGGGCAGTTGCGGCTGTTCCTGAGACATGGTAGGCTAGATTGTCTCGAATCGGTAGAGGACGATCCCTGGCCTCGGTTCATAGATGGAAATCCAATTTCCAAATACGTGACTTTGCGGTTTTAATTTTAAAACTAGTATGGCGACATGATATATGGTACCCATGCCGCCTATGATTGATACTTATGATTTGAAGTTGTTTTATACACTATGCACTTATAGTAGTATCGAATGATTTGTTTTAAACGTACTAAGCATGTTTGGCTGTTCTAAGGGAAAACCCTATCCTCGGCTGCGATGCATTGTGTGATGGGACCTGGGTCTTATAACAGCTTCATTTTTAGAAAAGCATTGCGTTGTTTGCTTATATGCACTGGTATTCTTGGGAGGAAACCCGTTCCGTGTTATGCGGCGTGGTCCCTTGATTTACCTAACTTTAAAAATAAAAGATTAATAACTGTTTTAGTTCTCACACCAGTCACATGACTGACCTGGAGTTTATTGTTTTAACCTAAACTCTGGGTGCCCCTATTTTCGACACGGGCAGCTAGTAGTTTTGGTTTTGCAGATTTATATTCACAGGATCCTGGTTCACAGCTGGAATGATATCCGGAAAGCTTTGTATCCGTATATCTCTTCTAGTTGTGTATTGTATTATTTTCCGCTGCGATGTATTTAAATGTAATTTAAATCTCTGATATTTCTGTGTAATATTTATTCATACTCTGTATATTCTTGTAATCTGATGCATTGTTGTAATATACAGTGAAACGTTCTTTGGTATGCGTTCTATTTTGTCATGTTCTCAAACGATAGGGCGTTTCGAACGGTCTGGGTCGGTTTAGCGACTGGTTCAGATCGAGCGAAATTCCTTGCCGTCACAGTTGGTATCAGAGCTTTGGTTTACAAAGCTGAGAGAGTAAGACACATTAGAACCATACGAAAGAATTCATCAGATATTGGATTAGTAATATCCAATTAGAATGACTCGTTAGAGATAGGATCAGTAGTATCCTAGAACGAGTGTGAAGAGTATATTTTCCAAATGAAAACAATTTTTGTTTTGAAAATCTAAATCAACTATTCGTATTTGATTATTTATTTCATATTGATTAGGACAGTCCAGTATATAAAGATTTTGCATATACGCCTTGCAAACGTGTATTTGAAGTTTTAATATACTGGATAGATATAGAATCACACTCTAGTCGCCCGGAGATGATTCTGATGATAGTTCGAACATCATCAGAATTGGTATTCGTGTCTCGAAGGTGTGATATCTATATATTTCCTATTGACTGGTGTGAGAACCAAAATTAGATAAGGCCTATTGTTGTGATTTGGCATCAAAAATCTGATTTTTGACTATGTATCAAAGTTATCAATTTCAAAAGCTAATCAACTAATTGATTGATGTTTGTGTTGTTTGTTTATTTGTTTGATAATTTTGAACCATTATACCTAACTGAACCAAATATTGAATTATATTGAAAATTGGTCGCATTTGCTTGCATATATATATATATATATATACTTGCATTGAACAGGTCATAGCAAGGAGGCTAGAGCCAGAGAATAAAATTTGTTTGCCCAACAAATAGGTACATGTTTACTACATAATTTACTGTTTTGTTTGGGTGATGATGATTTTATGAGCCTATTGGCTAGCCGCTTGGCTTTTTCTTTTTCTTTTTGAGATCTGAAGGACCGGGGAAGCTATTTGAAATTCCCCGATGCTCCCGGTGCAGGGGAGGTTATGGCGAAATTTTTCGAAAATTTAGGGTGTTAGCCAAAATTTTGAAAATTTGAAAGAAACTGAAAGGTTGGAGAATGGAAGCCGGATCGAACGGAGAGTTGATTAATCAAACCACTTTCGACTTTGTTCCTTTTCGGGGACGAAAAGTTTTAAGTGGGGGAGATTGTAACAACCCGAAAATCTGGGCCAGTTTAAAATTTTTATTTTAGCAATCTTAGCTAATCTTGATTATTTAAAATGAATTTTTTTAAATAATATCGACGAGAAATTTATTTTGAATATAATTCGAACGTATATATTTATACGCGTCATCGTTAGAATATAAATATTTATGTATAATTATAAATAGAATTGAAAATGGCGCGGTAGTTCGATAATTCGATTTCAAACTTCAATTGAATGTACCGGGTGCAAAACAATCCGGATTTTAGTGAAACCAAAAATGATAGGATCTAATTGATAATATCTTTCCAACGAATCCGAAAAATCAAGATTTCATAGCGGGAATCAAAAGATATGTCCAGTTGAAAATTCTGAATAGTCGCTATGGAATTCAGACCCTTAAAAATGAGGATTTTGCAAACGACCTCGGATTTCGACGAAACCAGTTTTGTTGGGTCCGAGATGTAAAGTTATTGCTAGATTCCAAATTTCATAATTTTTCGAATCAATATGTGAGCGTGGCAAAGGAAAACGCGTTTGACCAGTTTCAGTTGATTTTAATCGACTGAAAATTGACCATTTTTCAAACGGTCTCAGAATTCGACAAAATTAGTTTTGTTAGGACCGTATCGTCAATACGAAGCTAGAAAATATTTTTCTGGAATTTTTCGAATCAGCTTGTGACCCCGGTAAAGTAAAATGTACGTTCAAAGTTGAAGATTAAATGTTTTATACTTTAATTTGAAGAATAACTGACTGTAACAGTCGAAATGGCTTACGAAACATATCCCATTATGTTCAGAATGCGGGTATTTAGCTAAAGGCGACAGTCGTTGGGTTTGGATTGGAGTTCGAATGTTAAAACAGCAAGCTAAACAATTATTGAATTAAATATTATTTAAATATTATTATATATACTCTCTCCTTCATAAACCCTAGTTCTAGAAATAAGCCGCCGCCTTTCTTTTGAAATCGAGGGCGGACGCTCTCGGAAATTCAATCAAATATTTCCCCAAATTCACGAAGTATTAATCAATAAATATAAAAGAAAAACCCTAGATCTCTTCTAGTGCTTTCGATCCATACGGATCTGATAAGGTTTAGCGATATAAATCAGTGGAAACCGCGCCCTAAATAGCCGAAGTTCGTGCTTCATTTCCAGAGCCTGGGGGTAACCGAGTTCAACCCCGCCGCTAGTGAGGGAAGCACATCAGAAGGGCTTCCGCGTGAGCCTATGCGATCGGCGTCCAACACGTTGATGGGGGAGGAATTTTAAACCCTAGATGTCAAGGGTTATGGGTTTCGGCGAACAGAAGAGGACGATGAAAAAGGGTTGGCAGTGTAAACTTTTGAACCAGGTGAGTATTGGTAAATGTTAATTTTACAACATTGAATAAAATTAGGGTTTTTGCAATAAAAATGGAATAAATGTTTTTAAAAATAAAAATTAACATTTTTTATGAAAAGGAAAATTAACATTGAGTTTTGAAATAAACTAGCTTTGATTTGAAAATGTAAATTAGCTTCCATTTGAAAATATAAATAGCTTTGTTTTTGAAAAATAAAATAGAAATAAAAATCTAATTTTTATAGAATATAAATAAAAATCTAATTTTTATAGAGTAGAAATAAAATAAAATACTTTGCTTTGAAAAAGGAAATAGTTTGCTTTGAGAAATAAAAATATAATCTTTGTGATGTATGGAGCGTAGTAAAAATATGATTTTTATATATTGAACATCGAAATAAAAATATGATTTTTATATATTGAACATCGAAGTAAAAATTCGATTTTTATATATGTAGTGGCTATGGGCGAAGAAAGTGATAAGAGACGAGAACAGTGAAGATTTCCTGCATTAGAAGTGCCGTGGAGATTAGGATAGCTATCGGTGAGAACTTCTCACCTTTCAATTTAATTTTTCTAGTTATATATATACTAGGATGCAGACGGTGCTTAGTAGCACCCGACACAATCGTCCACAGACCATGGACTTGTTTGTTTGGTTGCATAGATTAGTTATATGATTTGATTTGAATTTGGTTGTTTGGTGATTTGATTGATGTGTGAATGGCGTGGGCCTTCACTAGACCGGGGATAAGGCTAGGTCTCGTCCCGTTTCTAGTATCGTGCCGTTATGCCGCCGAAATTTTCTAAAATATGTTAGAAAAATAAAAATATCATTTTATTGAATAAATGAACTGAATAGAAATTCATATGTTGAAATAAAAATGTTTTTATCGTTAAAAATATAATTTTTAACGTGAAGTGAATAAAATAAAATATTCATTTACAAACCGAACGGTTTGTTTATGTACACCTATTTGAAGGACATTGATTGGGTCGATAAATTTTACACATCGCCCAACTGCACAACTAAAATCTGTGTTTGATTATTTGAAACCCCACACGGGTGTTAGGATGAAATTTGAAGTTCACTCATCCTGATTGATTAAATATGTCGATCGATCGATTGACAGTCTGTTATAAGCGTTAGATATCTATATTTGATGCTTATACAGTGTAGTGCACTTTGGTTGATGGTTGATTATTTTTCAATGCTATTATATGTGTGTAATGCATGAAAATCCATATAATTAACTTTATATGGCAATTGATTGGGCCTCATTCCAATTTGAAAAATAAAGAATACTATAAAATAAAAGTTCATGTGTTGACAGTACTCATCCATTGAGATTGGTCATGTGTTGAACGAAATATTTTAGTAATAAAATTTACATCTTTATCAATATAAAATAAAGTTTCATGTGTTGACAGTACTCATCCATTGAGATTGGTCATGTGTTGAACGAAATATTTTGATAATAACAACTATTTTGAAAAAGAAATATTTGAAATAGAATATTTGAAAATAGAAATTTATGAAGCCGTGTTGCTTAGATTGACGCCATTTTAACGTAAACGATATTGATATCGATTTTATTCATTCTGAAATGAATTGAATTGAAAACGATTTCGAAATGAATTGAATTGAAATTGTCTTCGGAATGAATTGAATTGAAAACGATTTCGAAATGAATTGAATTGAAAACGATTTCGAAATGAATTGAATTGAAAACGATTTCGAAATGAATTGAATTGAAAACGATTTCGAAATGAATTGAATTGAAAACGATTTCAAAATGAATTGAATTGAAAACGATTTCGAAATGAATTGAATTAAACACGATTTCGAAATGAATTGAATTAAAAACGATTTCGAAATGAATTGAGTTAAAAACGATTTCGAAATAAATTGAATTGAAAACGATTTCGAAATGAATTGAATTAAAAACGATTTCGAAATGAATTGAGTTAAAAACGATTTCGAAATAAATTGAATTGAAAACGATTTCGAAATGAATTAAATTAAAAACGATTTCGAAATGAATTGAATTGAAAAGATTTCGAAATGAATTGAATTGAAAACGAATTCAAATTGAATTGAAAGCGAATTGAAATGAATTCAAATTGAATTGAAATTTGAATTGAATAGAAATGAATTTTAAAACGAATTTATAAAGAAGAATTCAATTTTGATTTGAATTGAAAAGGAAGTTGAAATTGCTTTTGAAACAAATTTAAAACTATTCATATAATTTGTTTTAAATAGAAATCGACGAAATATATATTATGTATATTATATATATAATATAATGGCCTGAATAGAACGCGCCGCACCGCGGCAGTTCGCGAATTTCGACCATTTATTTCAAACGGACATTACGGGAGATCCGACCGTCGGATTCTCCTAAAACCGGAACCGCTGGGTTCGTATCGAAAAGAGCTTTCTAACGAATATGAGAAATTTGAAATCTAACGGTTGGATTTGGAATTATGTCCAAATCAAATTTGAAAAAGGTCGTTGTAAGTGCAGTTCGATGGCCGTTGATGGAAATCGACTGTACAGGCCTTGATAAAATTATTAAAAATAGTAATAATTTGTGTAAAATCATAAGAAATGATTTAGAAAGAATTGGGATGAAAAACTCCATATTTGAAAAGATAAAAATAGATTTTTATCGAAATGAACTAGTTTTGAACTAGAATTATAATTCTATTTATTTTTAAATAAATAAATTGAATTCGAAAAGGGTTTTAAAAATAACCAAAATCTCCAATGATTGCATTGGAATGGATTTGAATCGAAATTGTCTACGGAATATTTCGATGTTGAAATTCGTGATTATACAGATGTTGTTATGGAAATTTGAAAGATATATATTTATATCGTTATTTCCAATACGACATTTGTTAATCGTAGAATTTGATATTGAATATAAGCCGATATATTTTCTATTCAGTGCCTTGTATTGAATATCAAATGTGATTTGGGTTTGTCGTGAATGGTGTCTTCACTAACACTGTTCTTGAACCCAGTTGAGAAAAGATTAAATCTTTTTATTTAGATTTAATGAAGTGTACCAATTAAATAATATTTAATTGAAATTAAATTGATATTGATTTTTGGGTTTATCGTGAACAGTGTTTTAAATAACACTTGTTCTTTAACCCGATAATTAATGAATGTGACTTTGGGTTTATCGTGAACCGTGTTTTAAATGACACGGATTCTTTAACCTAGTTAACGATTAAAACTAAGTGGAGTTTTAATGAATCTTTAATTAGATTGAAATGGTCGAGAATGGAGTATCACCAGTTTTGCTCCAGGCGATAGTTAAATCTTTAATTAGATTTGAACGTGAAATGGTAATTGAATTTACCGATAACACTGAGGTGTTAGATATGAAGCATTACCAGTTTTACTTCATGGGATAAATAGGTTGGGATTGGGAAATTAAAACAAATGATTACTTCGGTAAGTTTCGTTAATCCTGATTAGTTGAATCGAAATTCAAAAGGATAGATTAAAGAATAAATATAAAGAATTTATCTTGGATAAAATTAATGGGAACCTTTCCCTAGGAATGTGAAATTTAGAAACTAACTGTCGGTTAGCCAAGCAGAATGGTTTTCTGGATATTGATCTGATGTTGGTTTCGGCCTTCGGGGTTAATATTTGGGGAATTATTCTCTTGATTAATTTACGGTTAGTGACTAATGAATTGGAATGAGGCGTATGTTGTGTTTGTGTAACACTTATTTAAAATATACGCGAGTTATTCGGAAAGGCCGGGTTTATCCCATTCTGAATAACTGATATGACGATAAGTCGAAGATGAAGACGATGGTCGAAGACCGGAGGTCTTCACGTCGTTTGGGTAATTACTGATGATCTTGATTGGGCTGTACACCCAAGAAGATGGAAACAGTTAGTGATCGTCCAGACGTACTTGGAGATCGATGGACATGCGAGGTACAAGGTGCCTCCGGTTTCGTTCAGCCCCAGAACGGACTTGTAAATGGACTGTGTGTCTGACATTGGATTTTAGTCCGTGTGATTGATCTCTATTAAATATATATCTGCTTGGCGGCGGAGAATTTATTCTCTTGCTTAACGCCCTTCTCTGAGACGTACGAGCTCAGGGGTTATATATTGATGGATATCAATCGCATGGAGTGAATTGCCTGTGTGGCATGCCTAAGTGGCAATTGATCGAGGCTTCTGTTGAAAAGCAAAGTCTTGTGGTGATGATCAAAGCACGGCCTTTGTGGTGTAGCTTTGTGTAACGTTTACTTCGCGAGTTTCACACCCGGTATGAACCAAAAACGGGAGATGGACCTCAGGGAGGACTTGCGTTTCTTTCTAGCTAAAAGTGGTGTCAGTGGTTTTACACGCCCTGACGAGTTTGACTTATGTGGTTGTTGCTGTTGCGAGGCGCCTCGGATTGATCGGTCGTTCTCGAACCGATGGAGTCATTTGATCGCTCGTTTGCGCCCCAAAGGGCGGGGAGACGTATTGTTCAGGCATAATAATCCACATCGGTGGACCGGCCCTGACGATCCAGGGGGCAGTTGCGGCTGTTCCTGAGACATGGTAGGCTAGATTGTCTCGAATCGGTAGAGGACGATCCCTGGCCTCGGTTCATAGATGGAAATCCAATTTCCAAATACGTGACTTTGCGGTTTTAATTTTAAAACTAGTATGGCGACATGATATATGGTACCCATGCCGCCTATGATTGATACTTATGATTTGAAGTTGTTTTATACACTATGCACTTATAGTAGTATCGAATGATTTGTTTTAAACGTACTAAGCATGTTTGGCTGTTCTAAGGGAAAACCCTATCCTCGGCTGCGATGCATTGTGTGATGGGACCTGGGTCTTATAACAGCTTCATTTTTAGAAAAGCATTGCGTTGTTTGCTTATATGCACTGGTATTCTTGGGAGGAAACCCGTTCCGTGTTATGCGGCGTGGTCCCTTGATTTACCTAACTTTAAAAATAAAAGATTAATAACTGTTTTAGTTCTCACACCAGTCACATGACTGACCTGGAGTTTATTGTTTTAACCTAAACTCTGGGTGCCCCTATTTTCGACACGGGCAGCTAGTAGTTTTGGTTTTGCAGATTTATATTCACAGGATCCTGGTTCACAGCTGGAATGATATCTGGAAAGCTTTGTATCCGTATATCTCTTCTAGTTGTGTATTGTATTATTTTCCGCTGCGATGTATTTAAATGTAATTTAAATCTCTGATATTTCTGTGTAATATTTATTCATACTCTGTATATTCTTGTAATCTGATCCATTGTTGTAATATACAGTGAAACGTTCTTTGGTATGCGTTCTATTTTGTCATGTTCTCAAACAATAGGGCGTTTCGAACGGTCTGGGTCGGTTTAGCGACTTGTTCGGACCGAGCGAAATTCCTTGCCGTCACAATAATTTATAAATATAATTGTAAGGCCTTTGAGCATTGCAAATTCTACTAACTCAGATGTTTGCCTTGACCATAACATCGACACTGCATTACCATTTATAATTATTAAGTATCATTTCCGCTTACATAAGCTGATTACTTGTTCAAAATCAAGTATACTTTAATATATTACGTCACTGCTCAGACCCACTGCTTCTTTTTCACATAGCTAGTTATTCCAATTTTTTTGTTAATTAACCATCCAGCTATGTCATCCTAAAATCTTGTTGGACAGAAGTAGATCTATACCGAAACATTACTCAATTAGAAAGTTGAAGATGTGTTTTTAATTTTCAAGAAGCTAGTTGATAATGTATAAACTGATGTTTAGTTCTTATATTCTTTTTATTAGCCAAATTTTAAAGTTTTATTGCAAGTTGTGAAACATCGAAACAGAAATAAATGACTTAACGCCAAACATTAATTTTAATGTTATAGATCTGTTGGTTAATTTTACTTCAGTAACCCTTATTTGCTTAATAATACTGTTTTTTAAAGTTTGGTATAATTAATGCTTGGTACAGTAACATTTACACTTTAAGAAATTCATCCTTTCATTTCCCATGTCTGTATGGTGACGTTCCAAAAAGTTTACCATTATATTAATTATAGTAACGCTTTAAAGCCACCTTAATCTCTTTTCCTTGGTTCGTTCCTTTTCCTCTAAAGCTTCAGGACCACTTCTTTGACATGCATTTTTTTACAAAACAGAAAATATCAATGACAATTGACAAGCAAGTCTACTACATTTGCATCTTTTCGTGCAATCCTTTTGATCCATGCATCGAGTTAGTTTTCTATAGTTCCTTTTTAAATGAATTATTCACTTCTGTTCATTTTAAGATTATAAGGTTTCATTTCTTTATAAAGTATAAATATAATTCTATGCATGCAGGTTTAAGGTTTGCTAAAGAAAAAACTTCACTACCTTGCCAATCCGTCTATGAATACAAATATTTTTTCTAGTGATGAATGTACTGGAATTTTATGCAGCCAGATTTTATGCATTTGTAATTATTAATTCTCGTATTCAATAAGATAATCCCCGCTAAAGACAGAAAACATTGATGAAAAATTGTAACAGTAAAGTGTTTGATTTTTAAATTGAATAAAACTTATGACGTGTCTTCTTTTATTGAAATTTTCTATTTTATTTTTTTGAGTTAGAGTACTATGATGCTTCAATATCATTTTCTATTTTTAAGTTCAATGAAAAATCAAGCACTTTTGAAATTTGAGTAAGTTGTGATTTTCAATAACACAACATCAAATTTCTGAAATAATATGCTTAACAAAATAATAGTTTCAGAAAATAGAATATCATGATTTATTCAAGTTATCCGAATTCTGAAAATAGTTTGCTTTAATTATTGTTTTTCAACCTGCTTAATGCTACATTAGGTTGCGTGTTTTGTAATTTAAGATCTAATTAATTGTTTGTAATGATATTCACAGAGATACCAATTGTGAAGCACAAAATACATAATTGAGTCTTCTCTCCATTGTCGGTGAAGAAATTCAGTTGCATGATCGTATATAATTCAACAAGTAATTGGAAAGGATAATGTTATTAGTTCTCAGTCTAGTTCTCAGGTTAGTATAGTTGCAGTTTTTAATTCTATTTCAATATTTTTACTATATATTCAAGATCTAAGACCTTCGATCTATATTAGCTACAACTTTCAAAAATGTGATATCAATTCATAGTCTTGCTCAAAGGATAATAGTTTATATCAGTGAAAAATTATATGTTCATATGTTTTGCTCAACGCGTCTTAATAGTTTCGAAAGTAAATTTTTATTTTTATTTTATACCTGGCTGATATCACCCTGTTACTATCCCTTGTAATAGTTGGTGTGCACAAGTGAAAGTTATATCAATAACATTTGTAACTAATTCATGTGTATATAAAATATAAAATTTGATTAATATTTTTTTTCTAAATAATCTTGTTCTAATGCATTATTAGTATATTGAACTTCATAATTTAAATTGTTACTAGTGTGACATATAAGCTAGTTTTTAGAAACATGAATCATAGGATTTGCAATTGTGATTTGTTCAATTAATTTAGTGGCCATTAACATAGAGATGAGGTTATTAAATGATTTCAATGAATAAAAGTTAAGATGTTTAAACCAGTTCCTAATAAAATCTGAGAAGTTGGAATTATCGTGGTTGGCAGGAAAAGGAATGTAGCATGGAAGAGCTGCAGGGAATTCTGAGTGAGATGGTCTAGAGCTTTGATTTAGTGCCAACATTTGACATGGCCCAATGAATGGATCCCAAAGGTAGCTAGTTGCCAAGATGTACAAAAAGAAATGGAATAGGAGAAGATATCTTTGGTTCTATCTTGCTATTTAGGCAACCAATACAATATTATACTCATTTCAGGTATTGACTTCTTTTTATTGTAGTCAGCATAATATAACGTGTTAAATTTAATATTATAATTTAACAAACTCAATAACATGTAGTACCAAACTTATATTAAGGAAAGAATTCATAATAATATGATAATAATTTTTTGACATGGAAGATGGTTACAAAACCTACAGATGAAATGAATCAGATTTGAAAAATAACATGTATTATATATGGAAGACATATGTAAGTAGGCATAGTTATTGTCATTACAGTAATTGAGCTATATAATGCAGGTTCGCATGGATGGAGTGTGAATTGACAAGTGAGCTCGTGCAACTGGGTCTGGTTGTGAATTATTCTTAATGTATTTCTTGTCTCAAGTTTGTGATTGATATATATCGAACCTTTCATGTTGTATTCCTTATTAATTTTTGGGAGACATCGAAATTAAATATTATGTAATAACATTTTTCCTGTTAATAATTTTGTGTTATTTAGTAACCTTACTGGTATTCTTCGAGTTGCATGCGTTCTTTTGAAGAAATATAATCGTGCATCTAAATGCAGAGCATACAAGTTACCTCAGTAAATTGCTGTAGTGGTTCGGTACAGGAATATTTTATTTTAATTAAAAAAGGCAATTGTGCGTCGGCTGTAAGCAATGATAGAAGCAAAAGCCTTTTATTATAAAGATGTAAGCAAGCTCTTTTTGCTTCCGTTGTTAGTAACAATGGAAGCTAAAAACCTTTTTCTTGCTTCTGTTAAACAACCAAAGCAATAGATTTAAGCCTGTTGCATCGTCTGCATTTGCTTCGGTTGTTCAACTAAAGCAACAGGGGGTAAACAACCGAAGCAAATGACCTATTTTGTAGTAGTGCGGGTTATTACAATCTTCCCCGCTTAAAACTTTTCATCCCCGAAAGGAACGAAGCCAGAAGTTGTTTAACTAATCAACTCAACTTCCATTATTTTCATTACGGCTTAAGTTCTTCAACTTTTCAGTTTCTAAGAACTTTCCTTATTTTTCAAAAATTTGGCTAACACCCTAAATTTTCGAAAAATAACCTCCCCTGCACCGGGGACTTCGGGATATTTCAAATAACCTCCCACGACCCTCATCAATCCCAAAAGAAAAAGAAACAGCCAATCGGCTCATAAAATCATCAAATCCCAATAAATTTGTAAACATGTACCTATTTGTCGGGCAAACAATTTTATTCTTTTGCTCTAGCCTCCTTGCTATGACCTGTTTAATGTAAGTACATGTATATGCATGCAAATGCGACAAATTTTCAATACAGTTCACTTTTTGGTACAATTTGGCTAAATGGTTCAACATTTAATTAATCAATCAATAATCAAACAACGCAACCATCAATCAATTAGTTGATTAACGTTTCAAATTCATAACTTTGATATATATACAGAAAATCATGTTTTTGATGCCAAATCACAACAATAAACCTATCTAGTTTTGGTTCTCACGCCAGTCAAAGGGAATATATAGAAATCCCAATTTCGAAACACGAGCATAAATATTGGTGATGGAGCTTCATCATCAAAATCATCTCCGAGCGACTAGAGTGTGATTCTATATCTGTCCAGTATATTAAAACTTCGAATATACGTTCATGACGCGTATATGCAAAATCTTTATATGCTCGATTGTCCAAATTCAATACAAATAAAATATTCAAATACGTATACTCTGGTTTAAATTTTCAAAACAATATTGTTTTCATTTGAAAAATATACTCTTCACACTCGTTCTAGGATACTACTGATCCCATCTCTAATGAGTAATTCTCATTGGATATTGCTAATCCAATTTCGGATGAATTCTTTCAATTGGTTCTAATGTGTCTTGTTCTCAAGCTAAGCAAACCAAAGCTATGATACCAAATGTAACGGTAAGAAATTTCGCTCAATCTGAATCGATCGTAAAACCGACAAAGACTGTTCAAAACCCCTGATCGTTTTGAGAACACGACAAATCGCAATGCAAACAGAAGAACATTTCATTACTTATTACAACAATTCCATCATAATACAAGAATATACAAAGTATGAATAAATATTACACATTTACTAAATATCAGAGATTGCAATAAATTACAAAGCAGCGGAAAATAATACAAAACACAACTGAAAGGAGATACGCGGATACAGAGCATTCCGAGTATTGTTCCAACTGTAAACCAGGATCCTGAGAATATAAATCTGCAAAACCAAAACTACTAGCTGCCCGTATGGAAAATAGGGGCACCTAGAGTTTAGGTTAAAAAAATAAACTCCATGTCAGTCATGTGACTGGTGTGAGAACTAAAACAGTTATTAATCTTTATTTTTAAAGTTAGGTAAATCAAGGGACCACGCCGTATAACACGGAACGGATTTCCTCCCAAGAATACCAGTGCATAAAACAAACAGCGCAATGCTAAATAAAGAAAAATGAAGCTATTATAAGACCCAGGTCCCATCACACAATGGAACGCAAGCCGGAGGATAGGGTTTTTACCTTATAATAGCCAAAGAATGCTTGATACGTGCAATTTCATATTTTATTATTACTATAAGTGAAGAAAACAACTCCAATCATAATGTATAAATCATAGACAGCATAAGTGACTCATACCACTATGTCGTCGTACTAGGCTCTACAAATAAAACTGAAATATCACGTATTGGAAATTGGATTTCATCATGAGTCGTGGCAAGGGGCAAGTTCCTCTCCATCCGAGACACTCTAGCAAATGTCTCAGGACCACACACAGCGATCCTTGGAATCAGTTGGGCCGATCCTCTCTTACTTTTGAGGATTGGTAATTCCTGAACATACGTTTCCCGGTCCTATTGGACCTATATAATGGTCTGTACGTCGGCTCACATAGTGCCAGTTATCAACCATATATTCGAGGCACCTCGCATTCCAACAACCACACAGGTAAAAAGTATATAAATGTCAGGGCTGGTAGGTCACTAACATCACCCATAGCTAGAAAGAAACGTCGTGTTATCCCAACGGTCTGTACCCCCTTTTTGACTTATACCGAGGTGTGAGGCTCGTGAATTCACGTTATACACAAAGCTATGCCACACAGGCCGTGCTTTGATCATCAACCACAAGACTTTGCTTTTCAACAGAAGCCTTGATCATTTGCCACTTAGGCATGCCACACAGGCAATTCACTCCATGCGACTGATGTCCATCGATATACAACCTCTGAGCCCGTACGTCTCAGAGAAGGGCGTTAAGCCAGAGAATAAATTCTCCGCTGCAAAACAAATGTCTACTTAATAGAGATCAATCAACACAGAATAAAATCCAATGTTAGACACACAGTCCACTTACAAGTTCGTTCTGGGTCTGAATGAAACCGGAGGCACTTTCCTCGCATATCCATCGATCTCCAAGTACGTCTGGACGATCACCAACTGATTCCCTCCTCTTGGGTGTACAACCCAATCAAGATCATCAATAATCACCCAAACGATGTGAAGACTTCCGGTCTTCAACCACCGTCTTCATCTTCGACATATCGTCGAATTGGTTATTCAGAATGGGTATAAACCCGGCCTTTCCGAATAACCCGCATATATAATAAACAAGTGCTACACAAACACAACATATGCCTCATTCCAATTCAGAATGTTCTTTTATTAAATAAAAATCACATTTTTAGGGAAAGGTTCACATTAAATTTATCAAAGATAATTTCTTCTAAATTTATTCTTTAATCTTCCTTTGGATATCATTTCAAAACATATTATGGTTTTCCAAACTAGTCGGGATTAGCGAACCACACCGAAGTAATTATTTATTTTATTTCCCAATCCCAACCTATTCATCCCAGGGAGCAAATCTGGTAATACTCCATATCTAACACCACGGTGTTATCGGTAAAATTAATTCTCATTTCACATTCAAATCTAATTAAAGATTTAACTATCGCTCTGGAGAAAAAGTGGTGATACTCCATGTTCGATCATTTCAATATAATTAAAGATTCATTAAAACCCCACTTAGTTTTAATCTTCTCAAAAATCAATATCCTGTCTTTAACTGGGTTAAAGAACCAAAAAATCACTTCCCATGGTTAATCGGGTTAAAGAACTGGTGTTATTCAAAACACCGCTCACGATAAACCCAAAAACCAATTTAAATTCAACTCCAATTAATATTATTTAATTGATACACTTCATTAAATATAAATAGAAAGATTAATCTTTTTCTGAACTGGGTTTAAGAACAATGTTAATGAAGACACCATTCATGACAAACCCAAATCACATTTGATATAAAATACAAGACTCTGAATAGAAAATATATTGGCTTATATTCAATATCAAATTCTACGACCAACAAATATCGTATTGGAAATAATGATAAAAATATATCTTTCAAATTCCCATAACAATATCTGTATAATCACGAAATCCCACATCGAAATATTCCAAAGACAATCTCGATTCAAATCCATTTCCACTTTATATATTGGGAATTCTGGTTATTTTCAAAACCATTTCAAATCCACTTTATTTATTTAAAAATAATTAGATTTTAATTCTAGTTCAAAACTAGTTCATTTCTATAAAAATCTATTTTTATCTTTACAAATGTGGAATTTTTCAACCCAATTCTTCACAAATCATTTCTTATGATTTTACACAAATTATTACTATTTTTAATAATTTTATCAAGGCCCGTACAGTCGATTTCCATCAACAGCCATCGAACTGCACTTACAGCGACCTTTTCCAAATTTGATTTGGACATAATTCCAAATCCAATTCATTGGAAAGCTCTTTTCGGTACGAACCCAAAGGTTCCGGTTTCAGGAGAATCCGATGGTCGGATCTCCCAAATGTCCACTCGAAGTCAATGGTCGAAATTCACGAACTGCCGCAGCACGGCGCGTTCTATTCAGGCCATTATATATATATATAATATATATATATATATATATATATTAGATATACTTCGTCGATTTCCTTTTAAAACATACTTTATAAATCGTTTTAAATTCGTTTTTGAAACTATTTCAACTTCATATTCAATTTCGAATCTAAATTGAATATTCCACATCATCGATATACAAATGATAATATTTTCAAAACATTATATTTTGAAATCACTTCCTTTTCTATATTCATTATAAAAACTAATATAATCAATGTAAATATCGTTCGCGTCAAAATGGCGCATCTTTAATCCACACGGCTTTATATATTTCAATAACTTCGTTATTCTATTCAACAATGAATATTTATTCTATTCAACACATGAATCCATATTTGTTTCAACACATGAATATTTTCAACACATGAGCACTGTCAACACATGACTATTTTTGTTATTTGATATATTTTACAAAATTGTGATAAAGATGTAAATTTTATTGTTAAAATATTTTACTCAAAACATGATAAGTTTCAACACACGAATATTCTCAACACATAATGTGACGATCCCAAAATCCGAGGGGCGGTATTAAGGATAATCATTGGAATATAACACATTAATCATCATAGCAGAGTACAGATAATAGCAGATACAATAAATAGAATAATTTTACATGGATATGACAGCGGAATCACAACATGTAATAACAGAATAGCATAGCGTGGGATATAACTTAGTAAATAAAAAGGAAAGTGACCAGTCATCCTCGCCAGAGGCGGAATACATACATGCAGTGAGACATAATAAGGGTATCAGTCTACATCGCCGAAGGTGGTACATATACATACAATAAGAAGTACGGAAAGTAAATCAGTCTGCATCGCCCGTGGAGGAACCATAATATAAGTATAGTAATGGCGGAAAATGTCAAAGTCATCTCGGTGAAGTCAGCCTTGCCATGAGCCAAAAATGCACTCTATGCAACAGTGTAGAGCCAAAAACAACCTGTCACCTGTGAACTAGGCTGCCCGTGTGAAAATAAGGGCACCCGCGTTTGCAAAGTGAAACAAACAACGAGTCAGTCATGGGGACTGGTATGAGGAATCTATTTAACAGTTAAACAACAGTAATAAGCAAATCATAGGACCACGCCACTTTCGCGGAACGGGTTTACTCCAGTGATTGCTAGTGCATTTAAAACAAAGTAAATTCTTTTAAAACAACGCAATGCTTTTAGAAAGAATGAAGCTATTATAAGACTCAGGTCCCATCACACAATGCAATGCAAGCCGGAGGATAGAGTTTTACCTTATAATGGCCAAATATGCTTGATACGTATAAAGCAAAATCATTTGATATTATTACTAGTGCATACATGTTTCAAAAATGAATAGCATCATAAATATCAATCATAGGCGGCATAAGTGCCCCATACCACTATGTCGCCATACTAGTTCTACAATCGAGTCCGTTATTTCGTATTGGAAATTGGATTTTCGTCATGAGTCGAGGCAAGGGGCAAGCTCCTCTCCGCTTCGAGACATTCTAGCAAACGTCTCAGGACTACGCACTCTGGGCAACCCTGGATCGGCTGGGCCGGTCCTCTCTTACGTTTGAGGATTGGCAATTCCTGAACACACGCTTCCCGGTCCTTACAGACCTATAATCGAGGCGCCTCGCATTCCAACAACCACATAGGTGAAAAATAGATATAAATGTCAGGGCTGGTAAGTCACTGACACCACCATAGCTAGAAAGAAACGTCGTGCTCTCCCAGCGGTCTGTATCCCGTTTTTAACTCATACCAAGGTGTGAGGCTCGCGAATCTACGAAATACACAAAGCTAGGCCACGTAGACCGTGCTTTGATCATCTTCCACAAGACTTTGCTTTGCAACAGAAGCCTTGATCACAGCATCTTGGCATGCCACATAGGCAGTCCACTCCATACGATTGATTTCCATTGATACATAACCCTTAAGCTCGTACGTCTCAGAGAAGGGCGTTAAGCAAAAGAATAAATTCTCCGCCGCCAAACAGATATATATTTAACGGAGATCAATCAGTATAGAACAAAATCCAATGTCAGACACACATTCCATTTACAAGTCCGTTCTGGGTCTGAACGAAACCGGAGGCGTCAATTCCTCGTATATCCGTACAAACAACACATACGTTCAGACGGCTACTACTTCCGTCCCTTTCCGGTAGCTACTCCGGTCAGGAACCTCAATAGCGCCCATCCAACCAATACGAAGATCGTCGGTCTTGAATCGTCTTTGCATTTTCCAATTCGAATCGCTCGATAAATTATTTGAAATGAGGGTTAGCTCGGCCTTTTCAAATAATTCACGTCATTAGAATTTAAATCGATTCTTCCTATGGTTATATTATTCGACATCCATCTTTCAGTTCTTTAGTGTTATTTTCGTGTCAAACACATACAACTATCAAATATCAAACAATTCAAGCCCAATTGGTTTATTTGCAATCTATGTTGCTTATAATATTTTATAACGATTTTTCGCCATTTTTATTTATTTAAAAATAGCCATATTTAATTAAACGACGTTTCAGGTCGTGCCGTGGCACTGGCGCTGTTTTTCCCCTAATTTGTTTTACACATATCCGAGAATCTAACCGTTGGATTTCTACAAAGTCTATATCAGTGGGAAGATATTTCCAAAGCGAACCCAACGGTTCCAGTTTCATGAAAATCCGACGGTCGGATCTCCCACACTAGTCGTTTGAAGTTACGTTTTCAAAATTCGAACTGCAGCGTCGTTATTCGATTTAATTTAATTATATTTATATTTATATATAAATATAAACAATTCTGGCGCTGTTTTTCTTCAGATTTAAATTAAGCTTTCCGGACAATCCAACCGTTGGATTTTTGCAAGGTTGGTGCCGTTGGGAAGATATTTCCAAGGCGAACCCAGCGGTTGTGGTTTCGGGAAAATCCGATGGTCGGATTTCTCGCACTAATCGTTTCAAATTACGATTCTGAAACATGAACTGCACGGCCTCTATTCCTTTGAATTATATTTATATATATATAGTTCATTCTATAATTTCAACTATAGTTCATCCCATATTTTCAACTTCGTTTTCACTTCAAATATTTCACTAACGCCTTAATATTTCGAAAAATTTCGCCATAACCTCCTTTGTACGGGGAGGGGTTTGGAAATTTATTGGGCCGTGTTAGGTGCCCAATAAATCCTAAAAAGCATCCACATATTTATAGTGATATATTCTGGTGTTTACGGGGGAGCATGTATAGATAATCACTCCAGAGAATAAATTCTCGTCACCCCGTTTCCGTGTGGAAGTAAATAGTCCATGTGCCGTATCTAATAACTAGAGCGACGTGATTATTGTCAACTCCAGACCCGTGTGCGGTTTTTATTAATCTGGCAATTTATCGTTATATTTTCTATAGTCCATATCAGTCATCAGTTCAACCTGTAGTATATAGTCATCGCCATACAAGCCTCTCGCTCGTATGGTAAATCTTCCACCTCGTCACACAAGCTCCAATTGCTTATGTGGAATATGATGAAGTATGCCTATCGTCAAGAAGTATGTCATGTAGTGTAGTTCAAAATTAATTGTTACTATCCTATGGCGACGTTTATTATTTCACACAGAATAACCAGCACTCCGCATCCAATGGCATTCACAGAAGTTGATATAAAAATAAATTTGCGCAGCCAACTCATCAAGGTTTACCTATTTATCGGGCACGCAAATAATTTCTTTACTCTACAGCTAATCCATTTTTCCTGTTCAACACATGTATATATATGCAGAACAAAGCTAATAATAATATTTCTAGCAAACTATTATTTATTTCAACACGTGTGTATTTTTATCAAAGCGTATACATGATAAAAGAAATATTTTTTATCGTCAAAAATATTTATTCAATACATGAATGTTTTTAACACTTCATATTCACAATAAAAAATGTAGTTTTATTGTGTATTCATTTTATTTTAAAATATGATAACATTCAACACATGAATTTCAAATCGACGAACGAATTGCAACTCAACACATGAATATTCTATATAGTTTGTATATATATAAAAATGTGATTTTTATTGCTAAAGCCATTTGTTTAAATTCAAATAATATTCAACACATGAATTTCAACTCGACGAATGAATTGCAACTCAACACATGAATATTCTATATAGTTTGTATATATATAAAAATGTGATTTTTATTGCTAAAGCCATTTGTTTAAATTCAAATAATATTCAACACATGAATTTCAACTCAACGAATGAATTGCAACTCAACACATGAATATTCTACATAGTTTGTATATATTTAAAAATGTGATTTTTATCGCTAAAGCTATTTGTTTAAATTCAAATAATATTCAACACATGAATTTCAACTCAACGAATGAATTGCAACTCAACACATGAATATTCTATATAGTTTGTATATATATAAAAATGTGATTTTTATCGCGAAAGCTATTTGTTTAAATTCAAATAATATTCAACACATGAATTTCAACTCGACGAATGAATTGCAACTCAACACATGAATATTCGATATAGCATATGTAATTTATTTCAATGAATGAAAATTATTCTAACACATGAATATTTCAGAAAATTTCGGCAGCATAACGGCAGGGTAGTTAAAACCGGGACCGTCCCTAGTACGGCTCCTCGCTCTACCTTAAAACCTCGCGGTTTTTGACAATGGGGATAATGCATCTAGTTCGCACGCAGGTGGCATGTTTTATTTTCAATTCCACAATCCTATTCTAATTTGTTTCAACCACAAGAGGGTATTTTTCAACCATAAAGGTATTTTTCAACCATAATATCAACCACAAACAATTATTTCCAACCATAATGTCAACCACAAACAATTATTTCCAACCATTCGTCATGCCATATAATATTACGTCAATCACAAGCAATAAATATCGTCCATGGTCTGTGGACGAGGGGAGTATATATATATATAATATAATAATTCACTTGCATTTCATCACAATTCAAAGCATATATGTTTCATTCAACGCTTGTATAATTTATACATCGCTAATATAACTTATACAACACATGTACAGGAGGTATACAATGCGTATATAATTTACACTTCGCTTATATAATTTATACAACGCGATTTCATTCACACAAATAGTTTAGATTCCTCACATTGGTTATTGCAGTGCTAAAAATCGTAGGAAGATCAGAAAAATCCGCGGCTTCTTTTAGAATGTAGAGAGCCTCCTTGCGGTCACGGTGTCTCCTGTTTCATCGAATTTCGTTAACACACTAAAAAGATATGATTTTTCAAAGTTTTGCAACACTTAAAAGTGTTATTTTCATTTCAGAAATTTAAATCAGAAAGGTTTTCAAAGCTTCAAAACTAGGTTTTGATTTTAAATCAAAACCGTACCTTGTTGCTTCGATCAGACTACACGGCGTCGAAGGGCTACGAACCACCTTCCGATCGATGGTGGTGGCGATGAACTCGGCGGCTTCTGCGAGTCGCGGCGGCGCTCCAAAAGGGGCGACTTCCTCCTCGAAATTCAATGCGTACAGTCGATGGTTTGAGGCGAGGCTTGGTTGGATTTAAAGAGGAGGCGGAGGCGATCAGAATCCTCAACTGGAGGAGGCGGCGAAACTGGCTGTGGCGGCGGCAAAAGCGACGAGAAGTTTCGAGCTTCGTGCGTCGTTCAAATCACTGGCGGCTAGGGTTTTTTCCGATTTTTATTTTTTATTTTTTAAAAGAAAAAATCCTATTGTTCGGAGCTATATAGTAAATTTTAAATAGTGTTTTCTCAAACGAACTCCTTTTTAAACCCAACGACTGTCGCCCCTAGCTAAATACCCCCATTCCGGACACAATGGGATATGTTTCATTGGCCAATTCGACTGTTACAGTCAGTTATTTTTCAAATTAAAATATAAAACATTTAATATTTAATTTGAACGTACATTTCAATTTGCCAGGGCCACAAACTGAATCAAAAAATCGAGAAAAATAAATCTAGCTTTGTTTTGACGATACAGTCCTAACAAAACCAGTTTCGTCGAATTCTGAGCTCGTTTGAAAAACGGCCATTTTTAGGTCGACCCATTTTAACAGAATTTGACCAATCACATTTTCTTTTGCCCCGCTCACATACTAGCTTCAAAATTTATGAAATTTGAAACTTAGCAATAAATTGACATCCCGAACCCAACAAAAGTGGTTTCGTCGAATTCTGAGGTCGTATGCAAAATATCAATTTTCAAGGGCTATATGTGTTATATAACGACCTTTCTAAAAATTTATTTGGCCATAACTTTTGATTCCCGCTATGAAACTTCGATTTTTCAGATTCGTTAGAAAGGTATTCATAAACAGATTTAAATATTTTCAGTTTCGTTAAAATCCTTTACATCTTCCCCCCGGTACAGTTAGACAAAGTTTGTATTCAAAATTTCAAACTGCAGTACTATACCCTATTCTCTATTTTATTGAAATTTTCCATTTCAACTATTCAAATTCTTTGGTAATAACCAAATTTAAAAATTTTAAATTGGTTCACTTTTTTCGGGCTATTACAATCTCCCCCACTTAAAACTTTTCGTCCTCGAAAAGGAAATTACCGCTAAGTAGGAAATAAAATGTAAATGCAAAGTATTGTAATGGTACCTTGCACCGGAGTTAGTCAGAGATGTCCACTCTGCATTTGGGATAGGCTTGTTTAATGCTTTCCTCAGTCTCCCAAGTACAGTCTCTAGGATCACTACTCCACTGCACTTTGACTAGATGAAACTTTTTTCTCATTAGCTCTCTAGTTTCTTTGCCAACTATCTTTAATGGCTCTCTTCTGAGTGCTAATTCTGGAGTTATGTCAATATCCTGTTGCGCTGCTTCTTCCACAACAAGATCTGGATCATGAACATGTTTTCTGAGTTGAGACACGTGGAACACATCATGTACACCAGGCAACCAATCAGGTAATGAAACCCTATAAGCAAGAGTTTCAATCCGTTCAAGTATAGGAAAGGGACCAATAAATCTCGGTGCCAACTTCCCTGTCTTGCCAAATCTGATTACTCCCCACATGGGAGAAACTCTTAAATAAACATAATCGCCAACAGCAAACGATATATCCCTTCTTCTCGCATCAGCATAACTTTTCTGTCGGCTCTGTGCGGTTTTCAATCGCTTCTTAATGAAATCGACTTTATCCGATGCTTCTTGAATCATATCGGGCCCTAACACAAGTCTGTTGCCAGGTTCTACCCAACATGCGGGAGATCTGCACGGTCTACCGTATAATGCTTCAAATGGAGACATTCCCAAACTTGCTTGATAGCTATTGTTGTAAGAGAATTCGGCTAAATGTAAGTGATCTTCCCATGAGCCTCCAAAATCAATAACGCAAGCCCGCAGTAAATCTTCTAGAATTCTGTTCACCCGCTCGGTTTGGCCAACTGTCTGAGGGCGATAAGCGGTGCTTAGATTCAATTTGGATCCCAATTCTGTCTGAAATGCTTCCCATAATTTACTAGTAAACAGGGGATCTCTATCACTGACTATACTAAGCGGCACTCCATGCAATTTAACTATTTCTTTGAAGTAAATCTGTGCTAAACTTCGACCCGTTCTGTTTGATCGGACAGGTATAAAATGGGCAGTCTTCGTGAAGCGATCTATGATTACCCATATACTGTCGTTTCCTTTCTTAGTTCGAGGCAAACCATCAATGAAGTCCATCGAGATTTGTTCCCACTTCCATCCTGGAATTTCTAATGGTTGTAATAATCCATCTAATTTCTGCTGATCGCTCTTAACTAGCTGACAAGTGGGGCATCTGCTAACATATAATGAAATATATCTTTTCATCGCCTTCCACCAGAATGTGCGCTTGATATCGTTATACATTTTGCTCACACCGGGATGGATACTTAATTTGGACTTGTGGCATTCATCTAGCACTTCTCTCTTTAGCTCGGAGATGTCGGGAACACAAATTCTTCCTTTTAATCTCATAACCCCCTCACTATCCACTTGGAAGCTGGAGTCTATGCCTTCGTTGATCCTTTTGATCATTACTTTTACAAAATTATCCTCTTTTTGAAGGGTCGAGATCCTATCAATTAAAGAAGACGTAATGATAAAACTGGCAATGATTTCATTCTTTCTGCTAAGCGCATCTGCTACAACATTGGCTTTCCCTGGAGTGTACAGAATTTCAAAATCGTATGCTGCAAGGAATTCTAACCAACGCTGTTATCTCAAATTTAGATCTTTCTGAGTGAATAGATATTTCAAGGATTGATGATCGGTGAATAGTTCGAACTTCTCGCCCAATAAATAATGCCTCCAGATTCTTAAAGCAAACACGATAGCTAATAACTCAAGATCATGAGTTGCATAGTTTCTTTCATGCGGCTTCAGCTGACGGCTGGCATAAGCGATCACTTGGCCTTTTTGCATTAATACTGCGCCTAGCCCTCTAATAGAAGCGTCTGTCCATACAGTCAAGTCTTGGTTGCCTTCTATAATTGTCAATACTGGAGCAGTTGTCAACTTCAGTTTCAGCTCCTGGAAAGCTTCTTCACATTCGGGAGTCCATTTGAATTTCTCATGCTTCTTTGTAAGCTTTGTCAGTACACCAGATATCTTTGAAAAATCATGAACGAATTTCCGATAGTAACTAGCCAATCCAAGGAGACTTCGAACTTCGGTGGGGGTAATAGGTTGTTTCCAGTTCTGAA
This sequence comes from Allium sativum, assembly GCA_030737875.1. Taxonomy (NCBI): domain Eukaryota; kingdom Viridiplantae; phylum Streptophyta; class Magnoliopsida; order Asparagales; family Amaryllidaceae; genus Allium; species Allium sativum. Next base: position 412,877,555 of record CM060924.1, on the reverse strand, counting down.
TCGCTGTAATTTTGCTTGGATCTACAGCAATCCCTTCTTTTGATACAACATGGCCTAGGAATTTAACTTCATCCTGCCAGAAGACACATTTAGAAAATTTAGCTTTCAATACATTTCTCCTTAGAATTTTCAATACTTGATCTAAATGTCTTGCATGTTCGTCTTCCGACTTGGAGTAGATTAAAATGTCATCGATGAAGACTAGAACAAGTTTATTCAATACACCACGGAACACTCTGTTCATAAGATCAACGAAGTATGCGGGAGCGTTACACAAGCCGAACGACATTACTAACCATTCGTAGAATAAATCGGGACCCCTGAAGGCTGTCAAAGGAATACAGTCTTCGGCTATACGTAATTGGTGGAAACCTGTAGCTAGGTCCATTCTGGAGAATACTGTTGCTCCATTTAATTGATCTAGCAGATCGTCTATTCGGGGCAAGGGATATTTGTTCTTCAGTGTCTGCTTATTGAGATCCCGGTAATCAACGCAAAGTCTTAGAGTACCGTCTGATTTCGGGACAAATACTACTGCTGCTCCCCACGCTGAAAAGCTCGGTCTGATCAGACCTTTCCAAAGCAATTCTCGGGTTTGATTACCTAACTCTTCTTTTTCTTTCGGAGCCATTCTTCTAATTGGATGTACTACTGGTCGGGCGTTAGGAATTAGATCTATTCTAAATTCAATCTCTCTTTGCGGCGGTAAGTTTTCCACTTCTTCAAACACATCCGCGTAGTTTTTAACGACCGGTATCTTTTCTAATGAAGGGGGAGTAACTTCTAAAGAAGACCAAAATTATGTTCTATTAATTTCGGAGCCATGGCATGGTATAGTGATATGCCCAAATTTTGTTTTAACTTTCACGATTCTCTCGGCACATCTAACTTCGGCCTTATATTTTGTCAACCAGTCCAGCCCCAGTATAATATCAAATTCGGAAAGGTCCATGACAATCGAATCAAAAGGAAATCAGTATTGAGAAAAGGAAATAGGTAATCGACAATATATACTGAGACTGACAAAACCTCCTATCGGGTTTCGAACTTTAATTGGTTCTTTAAGCTTTCTTCGTTTCAATTTTAACTTGTGAACAATGTTACCAGAAATGAAGCTACATGATGCACCAGTATCAAAAAGTACAGAAACAGGAATATTTTTAATGGTAAGGGTACCTCCCAAGACGTTGGGTTTACCTGATCCATCGGTGGTAGCTGGCGGGGTCTTCCCGTCATACACATGAGCCACTTGTGCATTTTGCTTCAGAGGACAGTTCCTGTTATAGTGCCCCTTCTTATGGCAGTTGTAGCATTCGGTTGAGTCATTTGCCTTTGGTTTCCTCGGGGCTTTACATACATTAGAAAAATGACCTGGCTTCCCGCAGTTGTAGCAATTTCCCTTAGGGATCTTTGCAGGTTTCTGAGTAGCGGCCGCGGTAATGCTAGACTCGGGCTAATCTACTGAAGCCTTGCGCTTATTTCCAGCTTGGCTTTTGGTGCGGTCTTGGCTAGTGTGCCTTTCATCCATATCTTCATAATTGCAAGCCATTTCTACTAATTCTGAAAAGGAGAGTTTGATGTTGCTCATAGCTCTGTCATGGTACTTGCACTTTAGCCCAAATATGAATCTCTTGTTCTTTGCTTTGTTAGTCATAATAAGCTCTGGAGCATAGCACGACAACTGGGTGAACTTATTCAGGTAATCCGGGATAGAGAGATCTCCTTGCTGGAGATTAGCAAACTGCTCTTGCATCCTCTCTAAAGCCTGTTCAGGTACAAACTTCTCGTTGAACATGGTTTTGAATTGCTCCCAGGTTCTGACAGTACCTGCTGCATCCTCTGAGGTAATGGCATCCCACCACAGCTCTGCTTCCTTCTGTAGGAGCCAAATACCTAGTCGTGCTTTGTTGTTGGTTCCCATACCCATGCCTCCAAAGATTTTCTCATAGGTCTTCAACCAAGCTATAGCCTCGGTCACTGTACCAGTGCCAGTAAAGGGTTTTCCCCCAAGATTCCTATACCTCTTCGCTACTTTGTCTAGCTCGAAGTCCTCGGGTGCTGGTGGCTGAACAATAGGGCCTTCCACAACTACGGGGATATTCCCCCGTCCTCCTGCTCGGCCTCCACGGCCTCCTCTAGCTGCTGCTGCTCGTGTAGCCATCTAAGAGAATACTGTATAAGCAAGGAAAGAGTCAAGATCACAGATTTGATAAATTTCATTTATGATAAAGCAGGGGAACATAAGGAAAGATAATGATGATGTACTGATCAAATTGTTTTGCTAATCTGCTTAGCTCATTCTAGGACATTGCTAATCCTATCTCTAATGAGCTACTCGCATTAGAACACTACTGATCCTATTCTAACGAGGTGTTTAATGTGTTAGATCCTGGAACTAAGGTTAACCAAAGCTCTGATACCAACTGTGACGATCCCAAAATCCGAGGGGCGGTATTAAGGATAATCATTGGAATATAACACATTAATCATCATAGCAGAGTATCGATAATAGCAGAAACAATAAATAGAATAATTTTACATGGATATGACAGCGGAATCACAACATGTAATAACATCAGAATAGCATAGCGTAGGATATAACTTAGTAAATAAAAAGGAAAGTGATCAGTCATTATCGCCAGAGGCGGAATACATACATGCAGTGAGACATAATAAGGGTATCAGTCTACATCGCCGAAGGCGGTACATATACATACAATAAGAAGTACGGAAAGTAAATCAGTCTGCATCGCCCGTGGCGGAACCATAATATAAGTATAGTAATGACGGAAAATGTGAAAGTCATCTCGGTGAAGTCAGCCTCGCCATGAGCCAAAAATGCACTCTATGCAACAGTGCAGAGCCAAAAACAACCTGTCACTTGTGAACTATGCTGCCCGTGTGAAAATAAGGGCACCCGCGTTTGCAAAGTGAAACAAACAACGAGTCAGTCATGGGGACTGGTATGAGGAATCTATTTAACAGTTAAACAACAGTAATAAGCAAATCAAAGGACCACGCCACTTTCGCGGAACGGGTTTACTCCAGTGATTGCTAGTGCATTTAAAACAAAGTAAATTATTTTAAAACAACGCAATGCTTTTAGGAAGAATTAAGCTATTATAAGACTCAGGTCCCATCACACAATGCAACGCAAGCCGGAGGATAGAGTTTTACCTTATAATGGCCAAATATGCTTGATACGTATAAAGCAAAATCATTTGATATTATTACTAGTGCATATATGTTTCAAAAATGAATAGCATCATAAATATCAATCATAGGCGGCATAAGTGCCCCATACCACTATGTTGCCTTACTAGTTCTACAATCGAGTCTGTTATTTCGTATTGGAAATTGGATTTCCGTCATGAGTCGAGGCAAGGGGCAAGGTCCTCTCCGCTTCGAGACATTCTAGCAAACATCTCAGGACTACGCACTCTGGGCAACCCTGGATCGGCTGGGCCGGTCCTCTCTTACGTTTGAGGATTGGCAATTCCTGAACACACGCTTCCCAGTCCTTACATACCTGTAATCGAGGCGCCTCGCATTCCAACAACCACATAGGTGAAAAATAGATATAAATGTCAGGGCTGGTAAGTCACTGACACCACCATAACTAGAAAGAAACGTCGTGCTCTCCCAGCAGTCCGTATCCCGTATTTAACTCATACCGAGGTGTGAGGCTCGCGAATCTACGAAATACACAAAGCTAGGCCACGTAGACCGTGCTTTGATCATCTTCCTCAAGACTTTGCTTTGCAACAGAAGCCTTGATCACAGCATCTTGGCATGCCACATAGGCAGTCCACTCCATACGATTGATTTCCATCGATATATAACCCCTGAGCTCGTACGTCTCAGAGAAGGGCGTTAAGCAAAAGAATAAATTCTCCGCCGCCAAACAGATATATATTTAACGGTGATCAATCAGTATAGAACAAAATCCAATGTCAGACACACATTCCATTTACAAGTCCGTTCTGGGTCTGAACGAAACCGGAGGCGTCAATTCCTCGTATATCCGTACAAACAACACATACGTTCAGACGGCTACTACTTCCGTCCCTTTCCGGTAGCTACTCCGGTCAGGAACCTCAATAGCGCCCATCCAACCGATACGAAGATCGTCGGTCTTGAATCGTCTTTGCATTTTCTAATTTGAATCGCTCGATAAATTATTTGAAATGAGGGTTAGCTCGGCCTTTTCAAATAATTCACGTCATTAGAATTTAAATCGATTCTTCCTATGGTTATATTATTCGACATCCATCTTTCAGTTCTTTAGTGTTATTTTCGTGTCAAACACATACAACCATCAAATATCAAACAATTCAAGCCCAATTGGTTTATTTGCAATCTATGTTGCTTATAATATTTTATAACGATTTTTCGCCATTTTTATTTATTTAAAAATAGCCATATTTAATTAAACGACGTTTCAGGTCGTGCCGTGGCACTGGCGTTGTTTTTCCCCTAATTTGTTTTACACATATTGGAAAATCTAACCGTTGGATTTCTACAAAGTCTATATCAATGGGAAGATATTTCCAAAGCGAACCCAACGGTTCTAGTTTCGTGAAAATCCGACGGTCGGATCTCCCACACTAGTCGTTTGAAGTTACGTTTTCAAAATTCGAACTGCAGCGTCGTTATTCGATTTAATTTAATTATATTTATATTTATATTTATATATAAATATAAACGATTCTGGCGCTGTTTTTCTTCAGATTTAAATTAAGCTTTCCGGACAATCCAACCGTTGGATTTTTGCAAGGTTGGTGCAGTTGGGAAGATATTTCCAGGGGAACCCAGCGGTTGTGGTTTCGGGAAAATCCGATGGTCGGATTTCTCACACTAATCGTTTCCAATTATGATTTTGAAACACGAACTGCACGGCCTCTATTCCTTTTAATTATATTTATATATATAAATATAGTTCATTCTATAATTTCAACTATAGTTCATCCCATATTTTCAACTTCGTTTTCACTTCAAATATTTCACTAACGCCTTAATATTTCGAAAAATTTCTCCATAACCTCCTTTGTACGGGGAGGGGTTTGGAAATTTATTGGGCCGTGTTAGGTGCCCAATAAATCCTAAAAAGCATCCACATATTTATAGTGATATATTCTGGTGTTTACGGGGGAGCATGTATAGATAATCACTCCAGAGAATAAATTCTCGTCACCCCGTTTCCGTGTGGAAGTAAATAGTCCATGTGCCGTATCTAATAACTAGAGCGACGTGATTATTGTCAACACCAGACCCGTGTGGGGTTTTTATTAATCTGGCAATTTATCGTTATATTTTCTATAGTCCATATCAGTCATCAGTTCAACCTGTAGTATATAGTCATCGCCATACAAGCCTCTCGCTCGTATGGTAAATCTTCAACCTCGTCACACAAGCTCCAATTGCTTATGTGGAATATGATGAAGTATGCCTATCGTCAAGAAGTATGCCATGTAGTGTAGTTCAAAATTAATTGTTACTATCCTATGGCGACGTTTATTATTTCACACAGAATAACCAGCACTCCGCATCCAATGGCATTCACAGGAGTTGATATAAAAATAAAATTGCGCAGCCAACTCATCAAGGTTTACCTATTTGTCGGGCACGCAAATAATTTCTTTACTCTACAGCTAATCCATTTTTCATGTTCAACACATGTATATATATGCAGAACAAAGCTAATAATAATATTTCTAGCAAACTATTATTTATTTCAACACGTGTGTATTTTTATCAAAGCGTATACATGATAAAAGAAATATTTTTTATCGTCAAAAATATTTATTCAATACGTGAATGTTTTTAACACTTCATATTCACAATAAAAATGTAGTTTTATTGTGAATTCATTTTATTTTAAAATATGATAACATTCAACACATGAATTTCAAATCGACGAACGAATTGCAACTCAACACATGAATATTCTATATAGTTTGTATATATATAAAAATGTGATTTTTTTGCTAAAGCCATTTGTTTAAATTCAAATAATATTCAACACATGAATTTCAACTCGACGAATGAATTGCAACTCAACACATGAATATTCTATATAGTTTGTATATATATATATATATATATAAATGTGATTTTTATTGCTAAAGCCATTTGTTTAAATTCAAATAATATTCAACACATGAATTTCAACTCAACGAATGAATTGCAACTCAACACATGAATATTCTACATAGTTTGTATATGTATAAAAATGTGATTTTTATCGCTAAAGCTATTTGTTTAAATTCAAATAATATTCAACACATGAATTTCAACTCAACGAATGAATTGCAACTCAACACATGAATATTCTACATAGTTTGTATATATATAAAAATGTAATTTTTATCGCTAAAGCTATTTGTTTAAATTCAAATAATATTCAACACATGAATTTCAACTCGACGAATGAATTGCAACTCAACACATGAATATTCGATATAGCATATGTAATTTATTTCAACGAATGAAAATTATTCTAACACATGAATATTTCAGAAATTTTCGGCAACATAACGGCAGTGTAGTTAAAACCGGGACCGTCCCTAGTACGGCTCCTCGCTCTACCTTAAAACCTCGCGGTTTTTGACAATGGGGATCATGCATCTAGTTCGCACGCAGGAGGCATGATTTATTTTCAATTCCACAATCCTATTCTAATTTGTTTCAACCACAAGAGGGTATTTTTCAACCACAAAGGTATTTTTCAACCATAATATCAACCACAAACAATTATTTCCAACCATAATATCAACCACAAACAATTATTTCCAACCATTCGTCATACCATATAATATTACGTCAATCACAAGCAATAAATATCGTCCATGGTCTGTGGACGAGGGGAGTATATATATATATAATATAATAATTCACTTGCATTTCATCACAATTCAAAACATATATGTTTCATTCAACGCTTGTATAATTTATACATCGCTAATATAACTTATACAACACATGTACAGGAGGTATACAATGCGTATATAATTTACACTTCCCTTATATAATTTATACAACGCGATTTCATTCACACAAATAGTTTAGATTCCTCACATTGGTTATTGCAGTGCTAAAAATCGTAGGAAGATCAGAATAATCCGCGGCTTCTTTTAGAATGTAGAGAGCCTCCTTGCGGTCACGGTGTCTCCTGCTTCATCGAATTTCGTTAACACCCTAAAAAAATATGATTTTTCAAAGTTTTGCAACACTTAAAAGTGTTATTTTCATTTCAGAAATTTAAACCAGAAAGGTTTTCAAAGCTTCAAAACTAGGTTTTGATTTTAAATCAAAACCGTACCTTGTTGCTTCGATCAGACTACACGGCGTCGAAGGGCTACGAACCTGTGACGGCAAGGAATTTCGCTCGGTCCGAACCAGTCGCTAAACCGACCCAGACCGTTCGAAACGCCCTATCGTTTGAGAACACGACAAATCAGAATGCATACAGAAGAACATTTCATTGTATATTACAACAATGCATCAAATTACAAGAATATACAGAGTATAAATGAAAATTACACAGGAATATCAGAGATTTAAATTACATTTAAATACATAGCAGCGGAAGATAATACAATACACAACTAGAAGTAGATATACGGATACAAAGCTTTCCGGATATCGTTCCAGCTGTAAACCAGGATCCTGTGAATATAAATCTGCAAAACCAAAACTACTAGCTGCCCGTGTCAAAATAAGGGCACCCAGAGTTTAGGTTAAAACAATAAACTCCAGGTCAGTCATGTGACTGGTGTGAGAACTAAAGCAGTTATTAATCTTTATTTTTAAAGTTAGGTAAATCAAGGGACCACGCCGTATAACACGGAACGGGTTTCCTCCCAAGAATACCGGTGCATAAAACAAACAGCGCAATGCTAAATAAAGACAAATGAGGCTATTATAAGACCCAGTTCCCATCACACAATGCAACGCAAGCCGGAGGATAGGGTTTTTACCTTATAATAGCCAAGAATGCTTGATACGTTTAAAACAAATCATTTGATACTACTGTAAGTGCATAGTGTATAAAACAACTTCAAATCATAAGTATCAATCATAGGCGGCATAAGTGCCCCATCCCACTATGTCGCCATACTAGGCTCTACAAATAAAACCGCAAAAGTCACGTATCTGGAAATTGGGTTTCCATCTATGAACCGAGGCAAAAGATAGTCCTCAACCGATTCGAGACAATCTAGCCCATGTCTCAGGCAAGCGCGCAGGCAAGCCTTGGATCGTCAGGGCCGGTCCACCGATGTGGATTATTATGCCTGAACACTATGTTTCCCCACCCTTTGGGGCGTAAATGAGCCAACTAAATGACTCTATCGGTTCGAGAACGACCGATCAATCTGAGGCGCCTCGCAACAGCAACAACCACATAAGTCAAACTCGTCAGGGCGTGTAAAACCACTGACGCCACTTTTTAGCTAGAAGGAAACGCATGCCCTCCCTGAGGTCCGGCTCCCGTTTTTGGTTCATACCGGGTGTGAAACACGCGAGGTAAACGTTACACAAAGCTACGCCACAAAGGCCGTGCTTTGATCATCACCACAAGACTTTGCTTTTCAACAGAAGCCTCGATCAATTGCCACTTAGGCGTGCCACACAGGCAATTCACTCCATGCGTTTGATATCCATCAATATATAACCCCTGAGCTCGTACGTCTCAGAGAAAGGCGTTAAGCAAGAGAATAAATTCTCCGCCGCCAAACAGATATATATTTAATAGAGATCAATCACACGGACTAAAATCCAATGTCAGACACACAGTCCATTTACAAGTCCGTTCTGGGTCTGAACGAAACCGGAGGCACCTAGTACCCCGCATATCCATCGATCTCCAAGTACGTCTGGACGATCACCAACTGTTTCCATCTTCTTGGGTGTACAGCCCAATCAAGATCATCAGTAATCACCCAAACGACGTGAAGACTTCCGGTCTTCGACCATCGTCTTCATCTTCGACTTATCGTCGTATCAGTTATTCAGAATGGGATAAACCCGGTCTTTCCGAATAACTCGCGTATATTTTAAATAAGTGTTACACAAACACAACATACGCCTCATTCCAATTCATTAGTCACTAACCGTAAATTAATCAAGAGAATAATTTCCCAAATATTAACCCCGAAGGCCGAAACCAACATCAGATCAATATCCAGAAAACCATTCTGCTTAGCTAACCGACAGTTAGTTTCTAAATTTCACATTCATAGGGAAAAGTTCCCATTAATTTTATCCAAGATAAATTTCTTGAATTTATTCTTTATTCTATTTTTGAATCTCAATTCAAACTAGTCGGGATTAACGAACCTTACCGAAGTAATCATTTGTTTTAATTTCCCAATCCCAACCTATTCATCCCAAGAAGTAAAACTGGTAATACTTCATATCTAACACCACAGTGTTATCGGTAAATTCAATTACCATTTCACGTTCAAATCTAATTAAAGATTTAACTATCGCCTGGAGCAAAACTGGTGATACTCCATTTTCGATCATTTCAATCTAATTAAAGATTCATTAAAACTCCACTTAGTTTTAATCTTCGACCGGGTTAAAGAATCAGTGTCATTTAAAACACAGTTCACGATAAACCCAAAATCACATTCATTAATTATCGGGTTAAAGAACGAGTGTTATTTAAAACACTGTCCACGATAAACCCAAAAATCAATATCAATTCAATTCCAATTAAATATCATTTAATTGGTACACTTCATTAAATCTAAATAAAAAGATTTAATCTTTTCTCAACTGGGTTCAAGAACAGTGTTAGTGAAGACACCATTCACGACAAACCCAAATCACATTTGATATTCAATATAAGGCTCTGAATAGAAAATATATCGGCTTATATTCAATATCAAATTCTACGACTAACAAATGTCGTATTGGAAATAACGATATAAATATATATCTTTCAAATTTCCATGACAACATCTGTATAATCACGAATTCCAATATTGAAATATTCCGAAGACAATTTCGATTCAAATCCACTCCAATGCAATCATTGGAAATTCTGGTTATTTTTAAAACCCTTTTCAAATTCAATTTATTTATTTAAAAATAAATAAAATTATAATTCTAGTTCAAAACTAGTTCATTTCGATAAAAATCTATTTTTATCTTTTCAAATATGGAGTTTTTCATCCCAAATCTTCACAACTCATTTCTTATGATTTTACACAAATTATTACTATTTTTAATAATTTTATCAAGGCCCGTACAGTCGATTTCCATCAATGGCCATCGAACTGCACTTACAGCGACCTTTTTCGAATTTTATTTGGACATAACTCCAAATCCAACCGTTAGATTTCAAATTTCTAATATTCATTAGAAAGCTCTTTTCGATACGAACCCAACGGTTCCGGTTTTAGGAGAATCCGACGGTCGGATCTCCCGTAATGTCCGTTTGAAATAAATGGTCGAAATTCACGAATTGCCGCGGCGCGGCGCGTTCTATTCAGTCCATTATATTATATATATAATATATATAATATATATATCGTCGATTTCTATTTAAAACGAATTATATAAATAGTTTTAAATTCGTTTCAAAAGAAATTTCAACTTCCAATTCAATTCAAATCAAAATTGAATTCTTCTTTAAAAATTCGTTTTAAAATTTATTTCTATTCAATTCAAATTTCAATTCAATTTGAATTCATTTTCAATTCATTTCATTTCGAAATCGTTTTCAATTCAATTTGAATTCGTTTTCAATTCATTTCATTTCGAAATCGTTTTCAATTCAATTTGAATTCGTTTTCAATTCAATTCATTTCGAAATCGTTTTCAATTCATTTCCTTTCGAAATCGTTTTCAATTCCTTTTGAATTCGTTTTCAATTCAATTTGAATTCGTTTTCAATTCAATTCATTTCGAAATCGTTTTCAATTCATTTTGAATTCGTTTTCAATTCATTTCATTTCGAAATCGTTTTCAATTCCTTTTGAATTCGTTTTCAATTCAATTTGAATTCGTTTTCAATTCAATTCATTTCGAAATCGTTTTCAATTCATTTCCTTTCGAAATTGTTTTCAATTCCTTTTGAATTCGTTTTCAATTCTTTTCATTTCGAAATCGTTAAAATCGATATAAATATCGTTTACGTCAAAATGGCGTCAATCTAATCAACACGGCTTCATAAATTTCTATTTTCAAAATAGTTGTTATTATCAAAATATTTCGTTCAACACATGACCAATCTCAATGGATGAGTACTGTCAACACATGAACCTTTATTTTATATTGATAAAGATGTAAATTTTATTACTAAAATATTTCGTTCAACACATGACCAATCTCAATGGATGAGTACTGTCAACACATGAACCTTTATTTTATATTGATAAAGATGTAAATTTTATTATCAAAATATTTCGTTCAACACATGACCAATCTCAATGGATGAGTACTGTCAACACATGAACTTTTATTTTATATTATTCTTTATTTTCTAAATTGGAATGAGGCCCAATCAATCACCATATAATGTTAATTATATGGATTTTCATACAACACATGTATATAATAGCATTGAAAAATAATCAACCATCAACCAAAGTGCACTACACTGTATAAGCATCAAATATAGACATTTAACGCTTATAGCAGCTTGTCAATCAATCGATCGACATATTTAATCAATCAGGATGAGTGATCTTCAAGTTTCATCCCAACACCCGTGTGGGGTTTCAAACAATCAAACAAATATTTTATTCGTGCAGTTGGGCGATGTGTAAAATTTATCGTCCCAATCAATGTCCTTCAAATAGGTGTACATAAACAAACCGTCTGGTTTGTAAATGAATATTTATTTATTCACATTCACGTTAAAAATTATATTTTTAACGATAAAACATTTTATTCCAACATATGAATTTCTATTAAGTTCATTCTTTAAATAAAATGATATTTTTATTTTTCTAACACATTTTAGAAAATTTCGGCGGCATAACGGCACGATACTAGAAACGGGACGAGGCCTAGCCTTATCCCCGGTCTAGTGAAGGCCCACGCCATTCACACATCAATCATATCAATTTCATTTCACCAAACAATTCAAATCAACTCAAATAATCTAACTAACAACACAGCCAAACAAACAAGTCCATGGTCTGTGGACGATTGTGTCGGGTGCTACTAAGCACCGTCTGCATCCTAGTATATATATATATAACTAGAAAAAGAAATTGAAAGGTGAGAAATTCTCACAGATAGCTATCCTAGCTCCACGGCTCTTCATTTGCAGAAACCTTCATCGTTCTCGCCTTTTCTTCTCCTTTGTTGCCCGTAGCCACTACATATAGAAATCACACATTTTTATATTTCGATGTCTTTAAAATAAAAATCACATTTTTATTTATTCACTTTCAATTTAAAATTCATATTTTCATAATCACTTTGTATATTTAAAAATCGAATTTTTATTTCGTTATTCAATATATAAAAATAAGCATATTTTCACAACGCTACTATATAGATAAAGATTATATTTTTATCACCTTATTCTTCATATAAAAATTTCACCCTTTCAAAAATAAAGTTTTCGCCTTTATAAAAATAAAGTTTTCGCCTTTAAAAAAATAAAGTTTTCGCCTTTATAAAAATAAAGTTTTCGCCTTTATAAAAATAAAGTTTTCGCCTTTATAAAAATAAACACTTCATTTCAACGTATATAAAATAAAAATCAGATTTTTATTTCGCTACATATACAAAGATGATATTTTTATGTTCTCTATCCTATAAAGATTATATTTTTAATACTTTAAAAATATAAAAATCATATTTTTAATATTTCTATATAGTAAAGACTATATTTTTAATTCTTTAAAAATATAAAAACTATATTTTTATTACTTTAAAAATATAAAAATCCAATTTTTAACCATCCTATCATATAAAATTTATATTTTTAACAAATATAAAAACCGAATCTTTTTGTTTATAAACATCTAACTTTCGCTATTTTAAAAATCTTTCTTTCCTGATTTAAATAAACTAAATAAACTAATTATTTTAACTAAATTACTAAATGAAATAAATGTAAAACTTACAGTCAAATCAGAAAAAAAGGGGGGGGGGTTGCTGTTGAGGTCAGGGAAGTGGAGGGAGGAGGGAAGAAGAAGGCGGAGGATCGGAGGGGGGGGGGGCTGCAGGTGCGTCGGGTTCAGGCATCGCGGTGGGAAGAGGGAGCGGGAGGAGAAGGAGAAGGGGAAGGGGGGTTTCAGCGCCGCCGAGGTCTGGGGTCTTCGGTGGTGGAGCGGTCTTGAGCTCGGTGGATTGGAGGAGCAAACTCGCGTCGCGGTGGTCTCGCGAGGTCGACAGGGGAAGGTGGAAGGACGTCTGGAAGGGGGGAGGTCGGAGGCTGTGCGTGCGAGGGGAGGCGCTGACCAGAGGGCGGCGGTGGCTTGGTCGTCCGTCGATCCCTCTGTTCTCTCTCTCTCTCTTTTTTTTTTTTTTGAATTTCGATCTGTAATCGATTGAAAAAGGGAGGGGGCCAGCGGTTTATAAGGGGAGGAGGGAGAGAAAGTTTACTTTTTAATTTATTTAATTATTTTATTTTGCAAAGTGTTGACTTTTACATACGACCTCTAAACGAGGCCCACTGACTGTCGCTCATAGCGTTTTACCCCCATTCCGAACACAATGGAATATATATCGTAGGCTGATTCAATAGTTACAATCAGTTTCCGTTGAATTTACATTTAAATCATTATATTGAATTTTAAACGTGCATTTCGAATTACCGGGGTCACATACTGTCTTTAAAAATTCCAGAAAAATATTTTCTAGCCTCGTACTGACGATACCGTCCTAACAAAACTAATTTCGTCGAATTCTGAGACTGTCTGAAAAATGGCTATTTTTCAGTCGATTAAAATCAATTGAAACTGGTCAAACGCGTTTTCCTTTGCCACGCTCACATATTGATTCGAAAAATTATGAAATTTGGAATCTAGCAATAATTTAACATCACGGACCCAACAAAATGGGTTTCGTCGAGATCCGAGGTCGTTTGCAAAATTTCCATTTTTAAGGGCTTGAATTCCATAGCGACTATTCAGAATTTTCAACTGGACATATCTTTTGATTCCCGCTATGAAATCTTGATTTTTCGAATTCGATAGAAAGATATTATCAATTAGATCCTATCATTTTTGGTTTCACTAAAATCCGGATTGTTTTGCACCCGGTACATTCAATTGAAGTTTGAAATCGAATTATCGAACTACCGCGCCATTTTCAATTCTATTTATAATTATATATAAATATTTATATTCTAACGACGACGTATATAATATATACGTTCTAATTATATTCAAAATAAATTTCTCGTCGATATTATTTAAAATAATTTATTTTAAATAATCAAAATTCGCTAAAATTGCCAAAATAAAAATTTTAAACTGGCCCAGATTTTCCGGGTTATTACAATCTCCCCCACTTAAAACTTTTCGTCCCCGAAAAGGAACAAAGTCGAAAGTGGTTTGATTAATCAGCTCTACGTTCGATCTGGCTTCCATTCTCCAACTTTTCAGTTTCTGAGAATTTTCAAAATTTCAAAAATTTGGCTAACACCCTAAATTTTTGAAAAATTTCGCCATAACCTCCCCTGCACCGGGAGCATCGGGGAATTTCAAATAGCTTCCCCGGTCCTTCAGATCTCAAAAAGAAAAAGAAAAAAGCCAAGCGGCTAGCCAATAGGCTCATAAAATCATCATCACCCAAACAAAACAGTAAATTATGTAGTAAACATGTACCTATTTGTCGGGCAAACAAATTTTATTCTTCGGCTCTAGCCTCCTTGCTATGACCTGTTCAATGATAGTATATGTATATGCAAGCAAATGCGACCAATTTTCAATATAATTCAATATTTGATTCAATTAGGCTAAATGGTTCAAAATTTTCAAACAAATAAACAAACGACACAACCATCAATCAATTAGTGAATTATCATTTCAAATTCATTACTTTGATACATAGTCAAAAATCAGATTTTTGATGCCAAATCAAAACAATAGGCCCTATCTAATTTTGGTTCTCACACCAGTCTAAAGGAAATATATAGAAATCTCACCTTCGTCGCTCGAAAATAAATACTGGCGATGGTGCCCGGTCACCAGAATTATTCCCGGGCACTAGAGGGATTCTATATCTACCCAATATATTAAAACTTCGAACACACGTTTGCAAGACATATATGCAAAATCTTTATATATCGGATTGTCCCGATCAACATAAATAAATAATCAAATACGAATAAGTGATTTAAATTTTCAAAACAAAACTTGTTTTTACTTTAAAAATATACTCTTCACACTCGTTCTAGGATACTACTGACCCCATCTCTAACGAGTCATCCCCATTGGATATTAATAATCCAATCATCTGATGAATTCTTTCGTATGGTTCTAATGTACCTTGTTCTCTGCTTTGTAAACCAAAGCTCTGATACTAACTGTGACGGCAAGGAATTTCGCTCGGTCCGAACCAGTCGCTAAACCGACCCAGACCGTTCGAAATGCCCTATCGTTTGAGAACACGACAAATCAGAATGCATACAGAAGAACATTTCATTGTATATTACAACAATGCATCAAATTACAAGAATATACAGAGTATAAATGAAAATTACACAGGAATATCAGAGATTTAAATTACATTTAAATACATAGCAGCGGAAGATAATACAATACACAACTAGAAGTAGATATACGGATACAAAGCTTTCCGGATATCGTTCCAGCTGTAAACCAGGATCCTGTGAATATAAATCTGCAAAACCAAAACTACTAGCTGCCCGTGTCAAAATAAGGGCACCCAGAGTTTAGGTTAAAACAATAAACTCCAGGTCAGTCATGTGACTGGTGTGAGAACTAAAGCAGTTATTAATCTTTATTTTTAAAGTTAGGTAAATCAAGGGACCACGCCGTATAACACGGAACGGGTTTCCTCCCAAGAATACCGGTGCATAAAACAAACAGCGCAATGCTAAATAAAGAAAAATGAGGCTATTATAAGACCCAGTTCCCATCACACAATGCAACGCAAGCCGAAGGATAGGGTTTTTACCTTATAATAGCCAAGAATGCTTGATACGTTTAAAACAAATCATTTGATACTACTGTAAGTGCATAGTGTATAAAACAACTTCAAATCATAAGTATCAATCATAGGCGGCATAAGTGCCCCATCCCACTATGTCGCCATACTAGGCTCTACAAATAAAACCGCAAAAGTCACGTATCTGGAAATTGGGTTTCCATCTATGAACCGAGGCAAAAGATAGTCCTCAACCGATTCGAGACAATCTAGCCCATGTCTCAGGCAAGCGCGCAGGCAAGCCTTGGATCGTCAGGGTCGGTCCACCGATGTGGATTATTATGCCTGAACACTACGTTTCCCCGCCCTTTGGGGCGTAAATGAGCCAACTAAATGACTCTATCGGTTCGAGAACGACCGATCAATCCGAGGCGCCTCGCAACAGCAACAACCACATAAGTCAAACTCGTCAGGGCGTGTAAAACCACCGACGCCACTTTTTAGCTAGAAGGAAACGCATGCCCTCCCTGAGGTCCGGCTCCCGTTTTTGGTTCATACCGGGTGTGAAACACGCGAGGTAAACGTTACACAAAGCTACGCCACAAAGGCCGTGCTTTGATCATCACCACAAGACTTTGCTTTTCAACAGAAGCCTCGATCAATTGCCACTTAGGCATGCCACACAGGCTATTCACTCCATGCGTTTGATATCCATCAATATATAATCCCTGAGCTCGTACGTCTCAGAGAAGGGCGTTAAGCAAGAGAATAAATTCTCCGCCGCCAAACAGTTATATATTTAATAGAGATCAATCACACGGACTAAAATCCAATGTCAGACACACAGTCCATTTACAAGTCCGTTCTGGGTCTGAACGAAACCGGAGGCACCTAGTACCACGCATATCCATCGATCTCCAAGTACGTCTGGACGATCACCAACTGTTTCCATCTTCTTGGGTGTACAGCCCAATCAAGATCATCAGTAATCACCCAAACGACGTGAAGACTTCCGGTCTTCGACCATCGTCTTCATCTTCGACTTATCGTCGTATCAGTTATTCAGAATGGGATAAACCCGGTCTTTCCGAATAACTCGCGTATATTTTAAATAAGTGTTACACAAACACAACATATGCCTCATTCCAATTCATTAGTCACTAACCGTAAATTAATCAAGAGAATAATTTCCCAAATATTAACCCCGAAGGCCGAAACCAACATCAGATCAATATCCAGAAAACCATTCTGCTTAGCTAACCGACAGTTAGTTTCTAAATTTCACATTCATAGGGAAAAGTTCCCATTAATTTTATCCAAGATAAATTTCTTGAATTTATTCTTTATTCTATTTTTGAATCTCAATTCAAACTAGTCGGGATTAACGAACCTTACCGAAGTAATCATTTGTTTTAATTTCCCAATCCCAACCTATTCATCCCATGAAGTAAAACTGGTAATACTTCATATCTAACACCACAGTGTTATCGGTAAATTCAATTACCATTTCACGTTCAAATCTAATTAAAGATTTAACTATCGCCTGGAGCAAAACTGGTGATACTCCATTTTCGATCATTTCAATCTAATTAAAGATTCATTAAAACTCCACTTAGTTTTAATCTTCGACTGGGTTAAAGAATCAGTGTCATTTAAAACACAGTTCACGATAAACCCAAAATCACATTCATTAATTATCGGGTTAAAGAACGAGTGTTATTTAAAACACTGTCCACGATAAACCCAAAAATCAATATCAATTCAATTCCAATTAAATATCATTTAATTGGTACACTTCATTAAATCTAAACAAAAAGATTTAATCTTTTCTCAACTGGGTTCAAGAACAGTGTTAGTGAAGACACCATTCACGACAAACCCAAATCACATTTGATATTCAATATAAGGCTCTGAATAGAAAATATATCGGCTTATATTCAATATCAAATTCTACGACTAACAAATGTCGTATTGGAAATAACGATATAAATATATATCTTTCAAATTTCCATGACAACATCTGTATAATCACGAATTCCAACATCGAAATATTCCGAAGACAATTTCGATTCAAATCCACTCCAATGCACTCATTGGAAATTCTGGTTATTTTTAAAACCCTTTTCAAATTCAATTTATTTATTTAAAAATAAATAGAATTATAATTCTAGTTCAAAACTAGTTCATTTCGATAAAAATCTATTTTTATCTTTTCAAATATGGAGTTTTTCATCCCAAATCTTCACAACTCATTTCTTATGATTTTACACAAATTATTACTATTTTTAATAATTTTATCAAGGCCCGTACAGTCGATTTCCATCAATGGCCATCGAACTGCACTTACAGCGACCTTTTTCGAATTTGATTTGGGCATAACTCCAAATCCAACCGTTAGATTTCAAATTTCTAATATTCATTAGAAAGCTCTTTTCGATACGAACCCAACGGTTCCGGTTTTAGGAGAATCCGACGGTCGGATCTCCCGTAATGTCCGTTTGAAATAAATGGTCGAAATTCACAAATTGCCGCGGCGCGGCGCGTTCTATTCAGGCCATTATATTATATATATAATATATATAATATATATATCGTCGATTTCTATTTAAAACGAATTATATAAATAGTTTTAAATTCGTTTCAAAAGAAATTTCAACTTCCAATTCAATTCAAATCAAAATTGAATTCTTCTTTAAAAATTCGTTTTAAAATTCATTTCTATTCAATTCAAATTTCAATTCAATTTGAATTCATTTTCAATTCATTTCATTTCGAAATCGTTTTCAATTCAATTTGAATTCGTTTTCAATTCGAAATCGTTTTCAATTCAATTTGAATTCGTTTTCAATTCAATTCATTTCGAAATCGTTTTCAATTCATTTCCTTTCGAAATCGTTTTCAATTCCTTTTGAATTCGTTTTCAATTCAATTTGAATTCGTTTTCAATTCAATTCATTTCGAAATCGTTTTCAATTCATTTTGAATTCGTTTTCAATTCATTTCATTTCGAAATCGTTTTCAATTCCTTTTGAATTCGTTTTCAATTCAATTTGAATTCGTTTTCAATTCAATTCATTTCGAAATCGTTTTCAATTCATTTCCTTTTGAAATCGTTTTCAATTCCTTTTGAATTCGTTTTCAATTCTTTTCATTTTGAAATCGTTAAAATCGATATAAATATCGTTTACGTCAAAATGGCGTCAATCTAATCAACACGGCTTCATAAATTTCTATTTTCAAAATAGTTGTTATTATCAAAATATTTCGTTCAACACATGACCAATCTCAATGGATGAGTACTGTCAACACATGAACCTTTATTTTATATTGATAAATATGTAAATTTTATTACTAAAATATTTCGTTCAACACATGACCAATCTCAATGGATGAGTACTGTCAACACATGAACCTTTATTTTATATTGATAAAGATGTAAATTTTATTATCAAAATATTTCGTTCAACACATGACCAATCTCAATGGATGAGTACTGTCAACACATGAACTTTTATTTTATATTATTCTTTATTTTCTAAATTGGAATGAGGCCCAATCAATCACCATATAATGTTAATTATATGGATTTTCATACAACACATGTATATAATAGCATTGAAAAATAATCAACCATCAACCAAAGTGCACTACACTGTATAAGCATCAAATATAGACATTTAACGCTTATAGCAGCTTGTCAATCAATCGATCGACATATTTAATCAATCAGGATGAGTGAACTTCAAGTTTCATCCCAACACCCGTGTGGGGTTTCAAACAATCAAACAAATATTTTATTCGTGCAGTTGGGCGATGTGTAAAATTTATCGTCCCAATCAATGTCCTTCAAATAGGTGTACATAAACAAACCGTCTGGTTTGTAAATGAATATTTATTTATTCACATTCACGTTAAAAATTATATTTTTAACGATAAAACATTTTATTCCAACATATGAATTTCTATTAAGTTCATTCTTTAAATAAAATGATATTTTTATTTTTCTAACACATTTTAGAAAATTTCGGCGGCATAACGGCACGATACTAGAAACGGGACGAGGCCTAGCCTTATCCCCGGTCTAGTGAAGGCCCACGCCATTCACACATCAATCATATCAATTTCATTTCACCAAACAATTCAAATCAACTCAAACAATCTAACTAACAACACAGCCAAACAAACAAGTCCATGGTCTGTGGACGATTGTGTCGGGTGCTACTAAGCACCGTCTGCATCCTAGTATATATATATAACTAGAAAAAGAAATTGAAAGGTGAGAAATTCTCACAGATAGCTATCCTAGCTCCACGGCTCTTCATTTGCAGAAACCTTCGTCGTTCTTGCCTTTTCTTCTCCTTTGTTGCCCGTAGCCACTACATATAGAAATCACACATTTTTATATTTCGATGTCTTTAAAATAAAAATCACATTTTTATTTATTCACTTTCAATTTAAAATTCATTTTTTCATAATCACTTTGTATATTTAAAAATCGAATTTTTATTTCGTTATTCAATATATAAAAATAAGCATATTTTCACAACGCTACTATATAGATAAAGATTATATTTTTATCACCTTATTCTTCATATAAAAATTTCACCCTTTCAAAAATAAAGTTTTCGCCTTTATAAAAATAAAGTTTTCGCCTTTATAAAAATAAAGTTTTCGCCTTTATAAAAATAAAGTTTTCGCCTTTGTAAAAATAAACACTTCATTTCAACGTATATAAAATAAAAATCAGATTTTTATTTCGCTACATATACAAAGATGATATTTTTATGTTCTCTATCCTATAAAGATTATATTTTTAATACTTTAAAAATATAAAAATCATATTTTTAATATTTCTATATAGTAAAGACTATATTTTTAATTCTTTAAAAATATAAAAACTATATTTTTATTATTTTAAAAATATAAAAATCCAATTTTTAACCTTCCTATCATATAAAATTTATATTTTTAACAAATATAAAAACCGAATCTTTTTGTTTATAAACATCTAACTTTCGCTATTTTAAAAATCTTTCTTTCCTGATTTAAATAAACTAAATAAACTAATTATTTTAACTAAATTACTAAATGAAATAAATGTAAAACTTACAGTCAAATCAGAAAAAAAAAAGGGGGGGGTTTGCTGTTGAGGTCAGGGAAGTGGAGGGAGGAGGGAAGAAGAAGGCGGAGGATCGGAGGGGGGGGGCTGGAGGTGCGACGGGTTCAGGCATCGCAGTGGGAAGAGGGAGCGGGAGGAGAAGGAGAAGGGGAGGGGGGTTTCAGCGCCGCCGAGGTCTGGGGTCTTCGGTGGTGGAGCGGTCTTGAGCTCGGTGGATTGGAGGAGCAAACCCGCGTTGCGGTGGTCTCGCGAGGTCGGCAGGGGAAGGTGGAAGGACGTCGGGAAGGGGGGAGGTCGGAGGTTGTGCGCGCGAGGGGAGGCGCTGACCAGAGGGCGGCGGTGGCTTGGTCGTCCGTCGATCCCTCTGTTCTCTCTCTTTTTTTTTCTTTTTGAATTTCGATCTGTAATCGATTGAAAAGGGGAGGGGGCCAGCGGTTTATAAGGGGAGGAGGGAGAGAAAGTTTACTTTTTAATTTATTTAATTATTTTATTTTGCAAAGTGTTGACTTTTACATACGACCTCTAAACGAGGCCCACTGACTGTCGCTCATAGCGTTTTACCCCCATTCCGAACACAATGGAATATATATCGTAGGCTGATTCAATAGTTACAATCAGTTTCCGTTGAATTTACATTTAAATCATTATATTGAATTTTAAACGTGCATTTCGAATTACCGGGGTCACATACTGTCTTTAAAAATTCCAGAAAAATATTTTCTAGCCTCGTACTGACGATACCGTCCTAACAAAACTAATTTCGTCGAATTCTGAGACTGTCTGAAAAATGGCCATTTTTCAGTCGATTAAAATCAATTGAAACTGGTCAAACGCGTTTTCCTTTGCCACGCTCACATATTGATTCGAAAAATTATGAAATTTGGAATCTAGCAATAATTTAACATCACGGACCCAACAAAACGGGTTTCGTCGAGATCCGAGGTCGTTTGCAAAATTTCCATTTTTAAGGGCTTGAATTCCATAACGACTATTCAGAATTTTCAACTGGACATATCTTTTGATTCCCGCTATGAAATCTTGATTTTTCGAATTCGATAGAAAGATATTATCAATTAGATCCTATCATTTTTGGTTTCACTAAAATCCGGATTGTTTTGCACCCGGTACATTCAGTTGAAGTTTGAAATCGAATTATCGAACTACCGCGCCATTTTCAATTCTATTTATAATTATATATAAATATTTATATTCTAACGACGACGTATATAATATATACGTTCTAATTATATTCAAAATAAATTTCTCGTCGATATTATTTAAAATAATTTATTTTAAATAATCAAAATTCGCTAAAATTGCCAAAATAAAAATTTTAAACTGGCCCAGATTTTCCGGGTTATTACAGAACCACCTTCCGATCGATGGTGGTGGCGATGAACTCGGCGGCTTCTGCGAGTCGCGGCGGCGCTCCAATGGGGGCGACTTCCTCCGCGAAATTCAACGCGTACAGTCGATGGTTTGAGGCGAGGCTTGGTCGGATTTAAAGAGGAGGCGGAGGCGATCAGAATCCTCAACTGGAGGAGGCGACGAAAGTGGCTGTGGCGGCGGCAAAAGCGACGGGAAGTTTCGAGCTTCGTGCGTCGTTCAAATTGCTGGCGGCTAGGGTTTTTTTCGATTTTTATTTTTTTTAAAAGAAAAAATCCTATTGGTCGGAGCTATATAGTAAATTTTAAATAGTGTTTTCTCAAACGAACTCCTTTTTAAACCCAACGACTGTCGCCTCTAGCTAAATACCCCCATTCCAGACACAATGGGATATGTTTTGGTGGCCAATTCGACTGTTACAGTCAGTTATTTTTCAAATTAAAATATAAAACATTTAATATTTAATTTGAACGTACATTTCAATTTGCCAGGGCCACAAACTGTATCGAAAAATTCCAGAAAAATAAATCTAGCTTTGGTTTGACGATACGGTCCTAACAAAACCAGTTTCAACGAATTCTGAGCTCGTTTGAAAAACGGCCATTTTTAGGTCGACCCATTTTAACAGAATTTGACCAATCACATTTTCTTTTGCCCCGCTCACATACTAGCTTCAAAAATTATGAAATTTGAAACTTAGCAATAATTTGACATCCCGGACCCAACAAAAGTGGTTTCGTCGAATTCCGAGGTCGTATGCAAAATATCAATTTTCAAGGGCTATATGTGCTATATAGCGACCTTTCTGAAAATTCATTTGGCCATAACTTTTGATTCCCGCTATGAAACTTCGATTTTTCAGATTCGTTAGAAAGGTATTCATAAACAGATTTAAATATTTTCAGTTTCGTTAAAATCCGTTACATCTTCCACCCGGTACAGTCAGACAAAGTTTGTATTCAAAATTTCAAACTGCAATACTATACCCTATTCTCTATTTTATTGAAATTTTCCATTTCAACTATTCAAATTCTTTGGTAATAACCAAATTTAAAAATTTTA
Organism: Allium sativum; assembly: GCA_030737875.1. Classification (NCBI taxonomy): domain Eukaryota; kingdom Viridiplantae; phylum Streptophyta; class Magnoliopsida; order Asparagales; family Amaryllidaceae; genus Allium; species Allium sativum. The sequence continues at coordinate 412,853,902 of CM060924.1, read as the reverse complement.
AATTGGTTCACTTTTTCCGGGCTATTACACATAAACATCGTCAATACTTGACTATTTATTCTATTCAACACATGAATCTTTATTTTATAATATTCTTTATTTTCCAAATTGGAAGGAGGCCCAATCAATTACCATATGATGTTTATTATATCGATTCCATACAACACATGTATATAATAGCAACGATAGACAATCAACCATCATCCACAGTGCACCACACAACTGCATAAGCATTAAATATAAATAATTAACGCTTACACGGTCTGTCAATCAAACGATCAACATACCACTAAACAATTGGGATTGGTGTGCGTCAAATACCATCCCGACACCCGTATGGGGTTTCAATCCACAAACATCGAATATTATTTATGCAGTTGGGCGACGTGTAAAATTTATCGTTCCAATCAATATCCTTCAAATAGGTGTACATAAACAAATCGTCTGATTTATAAATGAATATTTATTTATTCACATTCACGTTAAAAATTATTATTTTAACGATAATTAATTTATTTCAACACATGAATATTTATTTTCATTCATTCCACATCACATTCAATTTTCACAACACAACAAAGTCAAACAAGCCGTCCATGGTCTGTGGACGACGGGTGTTGGGTGCTGCTAAGCACCGTCTGCATCCTAGTATATATTTTTAACTAGAAAACAAGATTTAAAGTGAGAAGTTCTCACCGACTAGCTAAACCAACGCCACGACTCTTCTTATGTATGAGAACTTCGTCGTGCTCGCCTTTTGTCACTTTCGTCGTCCGTAGCCAATAAAAATCACATTTTTTTATTCTCTATTATATAAAAAAAATCATATTTTTATAACTACGCTATATGGATAAAATTTCTATTTTTATACCGCTACTATATAGATAAAAATTCTATTTTTACACCGCAACTATATAGATAAAAATTCTATTTTTATACCGCTACTATATAGATAAAAATTCTATTTTTATACCGCTACTATATAGATAAAAATTTTATTTTTACACCACTACGATACAGATAAAAATTCTATTTTTATAATGGTGTTCATATAATAAAGATCATATTTTTATCACGCTATTGTCTATATAAAAATTATATTTTTATATCTGCTTCTAATATAAAGATCGAATTTTTATATCACCTCTATAAAAACCACATTTTTTCTCAACATATATATAATAAAAATCAGATTTTTATTTTGCTACATATATAAAGATCAATTTTTACTATCTATATAATGTAAAAATCATTTCTTTCTATAATGAAACGCCTAATCTTTTCTATAAACAAATCATACCTTTGTTTTAAAATAAAATTTAAATCTTTTCAGTTTTAAAAAGCTAATCTTTTCTTTAGTAAAAAACTTATTCCTAAAACAAAGTTATTTCACTTAAAAACCGCATTTTTAATTGCATTAAATAAATAAATAAAACCAAATTTAAAAATAAAGCTTATAGCGGGTTGTGTCGGAGAAGAAGAAGGGAAGGAGGGAGGAACGGCGGAGAAGGAGGCAGAAGGAGGGGGTGCGGGTAGGGTTTCAGGGCGTCACGGCGAAAGGGGAAGGGGTTTCTCGAATCGTGTGAGGGGGGGAAAAGGAAATCGAGGAGGAGAGAGAAGTGCGAAAGGGGGAGGATCGGAGGGGGGCTGGTCCTCGCCGGAGGTGGCGCATTCGCCAGGGCACGGTGGAGGGGCGACAGCTCCTCCCTTTTTTTATTTTTTTTATTTCTGAATCTCGAACGAGAAAAAGAAAGGGGGGCTCGCGTTAACTAAGGAGAAGAGAAGGAGGGGGATTATAAAAATATTATATTTAATTCTATTTAAATTCAAAAAGCAACTTTTTATTTCAAACTCGAAATTGAACCCACTGACTGTCGTTCCCAGCTAATTACCCCCATTCCGAACACAATAGGATATATATTGTAGGCCGATTCAACTATTTCGATCAATTTTCATCAAAATCAAAATATAACTCTATATATTGAATTTGAACGCGTATTTCAATTTACTGGGGCCACATATAATTTCTAAAAATTACCAAAAAATATTTTCTAGCTTCGTATTGGCGATACAGTCCTAGCAAAACTAATTTCATCGAATTCTGAGACCGTTTGAAAAATGGCCATTTTCCAGTCGATTAAATTCAACTGAAACTGGTCAAACGCATTTTCCTATGCCACGCTCACATATTGATTCAGAAAATTAAGAATTTTGGTTTGACATTGCGGATCCAACAAAAATGGTTTCATCGAAAACCGAGGTCATTTGCAAAATTTCCAATTTTAAGGGCCAGAATTCCATAGCGACTATTCTGAATTTTCAACTGGGCATAACTTTTTATCCCCGCTATGAAATTTCAATTTTTCGGATTCATTGGAAAGATATTCTCAATTAGATTCTAATATTTTTGATTTCGCTAAAATCCGGTTTTGAATTCTGTACATTCATTTGAACTTTGAAATCGAATTTTCAAACTACCGCACCATTTTCAATTCCTTTTATAATTAAAATAAAATAATTATATTCTGATGACGATCTATATAAATATATACGTCTATTCCATTCAAAATAAAATTCTCGTCGTGATTATTTAAAATAATTCATTTTAAATATTCAAAATTCGCTAAAATTGCCAGAACAAAAAATTTAAATTGGCTCAGATTTTCCGGGTTATTACACTCTATTCGATAACTCCTTTTCGAATAACTAATAATCGATAACTCTTTTCTAATAAATAATATTCGATTTACTAATACTCGACTAAATCTAACTCGATTAACTCTATTTGAATAACTCTAACTCGATTTAACTCTAATCGATTAACTCTAATCGATCAACTCTAACTGATTTTGTAACGACCCGTATTTTACGGTCGAATAATTAATTAATTTAATTATTTAAAATAATGGTTTTGTAATTTAAATGGTTTAAATTAAAATAACTATTGAATATTTAATTAATATAATAATTAAATAATATATTTAATTCTGAAATAATCAGAATTTGCTGAAATGGCAATATTGTGTGAACTGGATCATTCAAAATATATAATTCAGTTTAGATTTGAATTATATTAATGAATAGATTTATAAACACCATTTGAACGTATAATTTATATTATAATTATAATCGAGCTCGAAATGGCGCTGCAGTTCGTAATTTGGCGATTCGAACTTTAAACAAATATACATAAGCTGTTTTAAATCGGATTTCTATGAAACAAGAAACGTTAGGAGCTGGTGAAGTATACTTTTCTAATAGAAGAGAAAAATCAGGATTTCGTCGTGTAGATTTTGAGTTATGTCCAAATCAAATTTTAGAAAAGGCGCTTGGAATTCCTTTATAATTTATATCGATTTGTTTATATTATAAAAGGAATTTAATATAAATCGAATATCAATATAACAGGGAACTTTGAAATATCGAGCTATAAATCCAGATAGGAATATTTTAGAGCTGTATGATTTAGAGCTTTAAAAATAGCCAGTTGTGCAAATGAAGTCGAAATTCGACGAAACTAATTTTGTTGGATCCGCAATATTAAATTATTGCAAGATTTCAATTTTCGTGATTTTTGGGGATTAGTGTGTAGCCGTACCGATTTTTAATGCGAAAAACAGACGATAATTTGACTTTAAAAATACGCTATGTGAGCAAATGAAGTCAAAATTTGGCGAAACAAGTTTCGTTGGGTTCGTAATGTCGAACTGTAGCTGCATGCCAATTTTCATGATTTTTGGGTATCGTATGTGATCGTAGGAATTTTTAAACGGTGAATGGAGATAACGAGTGGTTATTAATTAATAAAATAATATTTATACATTCCTATAAATATCGGAACCTACCCCCTAAACCTAGAAATTCTCATTCTATGGTCAAACCAATTTCAAGCCGCCTATTACTCCACTCAAAAACCAAAAATCGAAATCTTCAAAAATCAGAGAGAATACAAACTAAATTCTATAAATCTTCATATAAATGTATTCGAAATCCCCATCGCATCCTCTCCAAACTGATAAGCATATCACTGAGGTCGACAGTGTCTTCGTCGCTATCTTTTAAGATCCGACGTGATTTAGGGTTCAATATTTTGTAAAATACAATCATCGAGGAGGGAAACAAATGTTAGTTTCGTGATGGTGGGATGAAGTTGCACTTATGGGCGAAATTTCTTGGTGCACGGTGGAAAACTTTGTCGCGAGTTTGTCTTTGGTCCGTGGGTTTTCTCGTGTGACGCTATGTACCGGGAGGTTTCGAGTTCATCCATTTTGGTAGGAGTTGAATAGAAATGCTGAAGAGGAGTTATAACATGGTGTATTTGGGTAGGTAGGCGAGTTTGAAGGATCGCAAGTCACTGTACAAGTTCGAAGGAACTGCTTGCGTCGGATTCTCCTCGAAGTATTCGAGCAGGTTGTCATTGATGTAAGGAGAGAGAGAGTTCGAGTAGAAATGGAAGTTGGTGGTATCGATTTTGGATTTCGTGAAGGAGAAAGGGAGTCTGGAAGTTGGGAATTTCTTTGAAATGGTATTTGCGGATGTTTGGGGGAAGAAAGAGTTTTGGGCGGCCTTGGCTTTGTAGAAAAGAAATGGGACAAGAAAGAAAGGTTAAGCCCGTCTAGTAAAAAGAAAATTTAATTAATTTGAATTTAAATTGTATAAACTTGTATAATCAATATCATGGCCATACTGTATCAGAAATTCGAACCGTCAGTCACGTTAGGATCATATGGACGGTGGCTACACACTGGAACTGACCAGAAGTATATTGGAGTCCGTTACAATTTATAGCGAAATAAATTGTCCATCTAAATCAAGTGATAGTTATCGTTATTAACAATGATCGTCAATGTGAGCAAAACTCACCAACTCTAACAGTTATATTTTTATAACGTATTTTTAGAACTGATAGATGATAGTTGATTCTGTACGTTGATTGTTTGGTTGAACTTCTAAGTGATTGGTTGGAATTATAGTTAACGATATATAAATATATAAATATATATATGTATATATATATATATATATCATTAATCAAATATTGATTCTGTTTATCAGAATATTTCATACTGAAATGATATTGATGTGAATTATATTGTGTAACATTTGTGGATGTAGGGAAATAGGTCGGAGGGATCCAACTGGATTCCTCAACATTTATTTTACTTTTTTTCATATATTATGTTATATGATGTGATATGAAATCTGTTGCTGATTTTGTATGTTTGAATGATACCGATCCTTGTTATAGGGTACGTTAAATACCATAAGAAATACTGGGATATAGAAAAGGGGATTTTCAAAGTGTATTTTGAAAATAATTTATTTGTATAAAATCAATGGATTATATATATAAAAGGAAAAGGATTTTATAAAAGGAAATAATTATAAAATCAAAGAAATATGAAGGAAAATATTTGTAAAATAAATTTAAAGGAAAATATTTGTAAAAAAAATATAAAGGAAAATATTTATAAAACAAATATAAAGGAAAATATTTGTAAGACAAATATAAAGGAAAATATTTGTAAGAAGAATATAAAGGAAAATATTTGTAAGAAGAATAAAAAGGAAAATATTTGTAAAACATTTACAAATAGAATTGAAAAAATGAATTATTTATTTAGGAAATAAATAAAGTTATAAAGGAAATATTTATATGAAATAAATATAGACAAATAGAAAAGGAGGTATTTGTAATCGAATAGAGTTAGTCGAATAGAGTTATCAAATATAATATATTTGAATAAGGGTTAATCAGTTAGAGTTAACGAGTTAGAGTTAACCAGTTAGAGTTAATCGTGTAGAGTTAATTGATTAGAGAGTAGAGTTAATCGATTAGAGTAGAGTTAATCGAATTAGAGTTAGTCGATTAGAGTAGAGTTAAAAGAGAGATTATCGAATGTTAGTTATTCGAAACGATTTATCGAATATAGTTTATTCGAAAGAGAGATTACCGAATATTAGTTATTCGAAGAGAGTTAATCGAATATAGTTTATTCGAAAGAGAGATTATCGAATATTAGTTATTCGAAGAGAGTTGATCGAATATAGTTTATTCGAAAGAGAGATTATCGAATATTAGTTATTCGAAGAGAGTTAATCGAATATAGTTTATTTGAACGAGAGATTATCGAATATTAGTTATTCGAAAGGGGTTATCGAATGTTAGTTATTCAAAAGGATTTATCGAATATTAGTTATTCGAAAGGAATATCGAATATTAGTTATTCGAAAGGGTTATCGAATGTTAGTTTATTCGAATATATTTAAAAGGAGATATCGAATATAGTTTGTTCGAATAGAGTTAAAAGGAGATATCGAATATAGTTTGTTCGAATAGAGTTAAAAGGAGATATCGAATATAGTTTGTTCGAATAGAGATAAAAGGAGTTATCGAATATAGTTTATTCGAATAGAGAAAGGAATAAATCGAATATAGTTTATTCGAAAGGGGTAAATCAAATATAGTTTATTCGAAAGGAGTAAACTAATTGGAGTAAATTGATAGGAGTTAATTGATAAGAGTTAATCGATTAGGGTTAATCAAAAAGAGTTAATCCAATAGAGTTAATCAAATAGAGTTAATAGAATAAAGTTAATCAAAGAGAGCTAATTGACAAAAGTAAATCAATTAGAGTTAATCGAATAGTGTTAATTGAATAGAGTTAATCGAATATGGCTATTCGAAGAATGATTATCGAATATAGTTTACTCGAAGGAAAGAGTTATCGAATAGAGTTTATTCGAGAGAGAGTTATATGTTGAAATTCGATTATATCGAATGTTGGAAAGTACTGTTTACTTTCCAGTTTTTAAATCAAGATTTGTTTATTTAATAAATCAGTTATTTATTTATTTGAATTAAGGAATAAAAGTCATACTTAAGTTAATATAGTTCGGAATTTAATAACCCGTAAATCTGGGCCAATTAAATTTTTTTATTTTGGCAATTGTAGCGAATTTTGATTATTTAAAATGAATTATTTTAAATAATATCGACGAGAAATTTATTTTGAATATAATTCGAACGTATATATTATATAGATCGTCATTAGAATATAAATATTTATTTATATTTATAAAAGGAATTGAAAATGGCGTGGTAGTTCGATAATTCGATTTCAAAATTCAAATGAATGTACCGGGTGCAAAATAAACCGGATTTTAGTGAAACCAAAAATATTTGAATCTATTTGTGAATATCTTTCCAACGAATCCGAAAAATCAAAATTTCATAGCGGGAATCAAAAGATATGTCCAGTTGAAAATTCTGAATAGTTGCTATGGAATTTAGGCCCTTAAAAATGGAATTTTTGCAGACGACCTCGGATTTCGACGAAACCACATTTGTTGGATCCGTGATGTCAAATTATTGCTAGGTTTCAAATTTCATAATTTTTCAAATCAATATGTGAGCATGGCAAAGGAAATCGTGTTTGACCAGTTTCAGTTGATTTTAATCGACTAGAAAATGGCCATTTTTCAAACGGTCTCAGAATTCGACGAAACTAGTTTTGTTATGACCGTATGTCAATACGAAGCTAGAAAATATATTTTTTTTGGAATTTTTCGAGTTAGTATGTGACCCCAGTAAATTGAAATGCGCGTTCAAATTCAATTTATAGAGTTATATGTTGATTTTGACGAAAACTGATCGAAACGATCGAATCATCCTACGATACATATCCCATTGTGTTCGGAATGGGGGTAAAACGCTATGGACGACAGTCGTTGGGATTGGATTGGAGTTAGTGGTGTTAAACAATTAATTGGTGAATTAAAATATTATTAAATTATAAAAATTATAAATAACTCCCTCCTTTCTCTCTCCCACGGTCAACCCTTCCTCCCCATTACTTTCTGATCAATCAAAAGAAAAAAAATGGAAGCCCGTCGCTCCTCCTAACCGCCAACCGCCGGAGTCCCCAGCCCGTCGCCGGCGACCGCGGCCTACCCCCCCTCCTCTCCTCCGCTACCCCCCCCTCTCTCCTCCCCATGAACCCGCGACCCCAATCCCCAAACCCAGAAGCCCCAAAACCGCGAGCCCTCCCCCTTCCGTTCATCTCCTCCCTCAGTCTACCTGCCTCCTCCAGCGAGAAGCCGAAGCCCTAGCAACCCACCTCCCCAACGGAAGCTGCCGCCAAGCCCGAACCGTCCACCCCAACCACTACGCCGGCGAGCAGCCTTTTCCCCCACGCCTGAATTCGATTGTGAGTTTTCCTTTCTCTTTTTAGTTCTTTCTTTTTATTTTATTTTATTTATTCCATGCCATTGGTTTTAATAAGGGTTTTAAATCAGTTTTAAATTATTTGAAGTTTATATCTTTATAATGATAAAGATTATATTTTTCTAAACAAAAAGAAATGATTTTTGATATAGAAATTGTAATATTTTTGTAAACAAAAATATCATTGTTTTGTAAATAAAAATAGGATTTTTATAACATCATAGCGGAAAAAAAATTCGATTTTTATATATTGAATAGCAAAGTAAAAATTTGATTTTTATATATTGAATAGCAAAGTAAAAATTCGATTTTTTATCTATTGAATAGCAAAGTAAAAATTCGATTTTTATGTATTGAATAGCAAAGTAAAAATTCGATTTTTATATATTGAATAGCAAAGTAAAAATTCGATTTTTATATATTGAACAGCAAAGTAAAAATATGATTTTTATATATTGAATAACAAAGTAAAAATTCGATTTTTATATATTGAATAGCGAAGTAAAAAATTCGATTTTTATATATTGAATAGCGAAGTAAAAATTCGATTTTTACATATGTAGAGGGTAAGGGCAAAGGAAGTGACAAGAGGCAAGAACGGTGAAGATTTCCTACATAAGAAGAGCCGTGGGATTGGATTAGCTAATCAGTGAGAATTTCTCACTCTTCAATATCTTTTTCTAGTTATATATATATACTAGGATGCAGACGGTGTTTAGTAGCACCCGACACCCGTCGTCCACAGACCATGGATGGCTTGTATGCTTGGTTGTTTGATTTTGATGTGTAGTTGATTGAAGCGTGATGTGATGTGAAATGAAATAAAATATTTATATAGTTGAAAATATTTTATAGTTAAAAATAGAATTTTTAATGTGTATATGAAATGAAATAAAAATAAACAAATTGGACGATTTGTTTATATACACACACATTTGACTAATATTGATTGGGACGATAAATTTTACACATCGCCCAACTTCACAAATAAAATCTGTGTTTGATTGTGTGAAAACCCCACACGGGTATTGGGGTGATATATGACATACACTAATCCCAATAGTTAGTTGTATGTCGATCGATTGATTGACAGACTGTTATAAGCGTTAAATATTTATATTCGATGCTTATACAGTGTAGAATGCACTTTGGATGATGGTTGATTATTCATCGTTGTTATTGTATAAATGTGTTGTAGAAAATCCATATAATTAACATTATATGGTAATTGATTGGGCCTCATTCCATATTTGAAAAAGAAATATTTGAAAACGAAATATTTGAAATAGAAATATTTGAAATGGAATATTTAAAAATAGGAATATATGAAGCCGTATTGATTAGATTGACGCTATTTTAACGTGAATGATATTTATATCGATTTTATTCATTTTATAATGAATATCGAAAGTGATTTCAAAATCTGATTTTTTCGAAAAGAATTGAAATTCGAATTGAAATTGAATATAAATGAATTCGAATTGAAATTGAATATAAATGAATTCGAATTGAAATTGAATATAAATGAATTCGAATTGAAATTGAATATAAATGAATTCGAATTGAAATTGAATTGAAATCGATTTGAAATGAATTTAAAAGGAATTTATATTGGAATATTCAGTTTTGATTTGAAATTGAATAAGAAGTTGAAACCGTTTTGAAAATGAATTTAAAACAATTTGTAAAGCACATTTTGAATTGAAATCGATGAAGTATATATTATATATATTATATATATAATATAAGGGCCTGAACAGAACGCGCCGCGCTGCGGTAGTTCATGAATTTTGACCATTGACTTCGAACGGATATTACGGGAGATCCGACCGTCGGATTCTCCTAAAACCGGAACCGTTCGGTTCGTATCGAAAAGAGCTTTCTAATGAATGTTAGAAATTTGAAATCTAACGGTTGGATTTGGAATTATGTCCAAATCAAATTTGAAAAAGGTCGCTGTAAGTGCAGTTCGATGGCCATTGATGGAAATCGACTGTACGGGCCTTGATAAAATTATTAAAAATAGTAATAATTTGGGTATAATCATAAGAAATGATTTAGAAAGAATTGGGATGAAAACTCCATATTTGAAAAGATAAAAATAGATTTTTATCGAAATGAACTAGTTTTGAACTAGAATTATAATTCTATTTATTTTTAAATAAATAAATTGGATTTGAAATGGTTTTGAAAATAACCGGAATTGCCAACAATTATTGGAATGGATTTGAATCGAAATTGTCTTCGGAATATTTCGATGTTGGATTTCGTGATGATACAGATATTTTTATGGGAATTTGAAAGATATATATATCGTTATTTCCAATACGATATCTGTTGGTCGTAGAATTTGATATTGAATATAAGCCGGTATATTTTCTATTCAGAGCCTTGTATTTAATATCAAATGTGATTTGGGTTTGTCGTGAATGGTGTCTTCATTAACACTGTTCTTAAGCCCAGTTGAGAAAAGACTAAATCTTTTATTTAGATTTAATGAAGTGTACCAGTTAAACAATATTTAATTTTAATTGAATTGGTATTGATTTTTGGGTTTATCGTGAATAGTGTTTTAAATAACACTTGTTCTTTAACCCGATAATTAATAGAATGTGATTTTGAGTTGTCGTGAACGGTATCTTCAATAATACTGTTCTTAGACCCAACAGAGTTAAGAAAATCAGAAACTAACTGGAGATTAGTTAAGTTGAATGGTTTCTGGGGTATTGATCTGATGTTGGTTTCGGCCTTCGGGGTTAGTACTTAGGGAATTGTTCACTTGCTAATTTACGGTTAGGGACTGATTGAAATGTGATGTGATTTTGGGGTTTATCGTGAACCGTGTTTTAAATGACATGGATTCTTTAACCCAGTCACAGATTAAAACTAAGTGGAGTTTTAATGAATCTTTAATTAGATTGAAATGATCGAGAATGGAGTATCACCAGTTTTGCTCCAGGCGATAGTTAAATCTTTAATTAGATTTAAACGTGAAATGGTAATTAAATTTGCCGATAACACCGTGGTGTTAGATATGAAGTAAGACCCGTTTTACTTCATGAGATGAATAGGTTGGGATTGGGAAATTAAAACAAACGATTACTTTGGTAAGGTTCGTTAATCCCGATTAGTTTGAATTGATATTCAAAAGTAGATTAAAGAATAAATCAAAGAATTTATCTTTAATAAAATTAATGGGAACCTTTCCCTAAGAATGTGAAATTTAGAAACTAGCTGTAGATTGGCTAAGCAAAGTGATTTCCTGGGTATTGATCTGATGTTGGTTTCGGCCTTCGGGGTTAATATTTGGGGGATTATTCTCTTGATTAATTTACGGTTAGTGACTGATGAATTGGAATGAGGCGTATGTTTTGTTTGTGTAACACATGTTTATTATATACGCGAGTTATTCAGAAAGACCGGGTTTATCCCATTCTTAATAACTGATACGACGATAAGTCGAAGATGAAGACGTTGGTCGAAGACCGGAGGTCTTCACATCGTTTGGGTGATTACTGATGATCTTGATTGGAATGTACACCCAAGAAGATGGAAACAGTTGGTCATCATCCAGATGTACTTGGAGATCGATGGATATGTGGGGTACTAGGTGCCTCCGGTTTCGTTCAGACCCAGAACGGACTTGTAAATGGACCGTGTGTCTGACATTGGATTTTAGTCTGTGTGATTGATTTCTATTAAATATATATCTGTTTGGCGGCGGAGAATTTATTCTCTTGCTTAACGCCCTTCTCTGAGACGTACGAGCTCAGGGGTTATATACTGATGGATATCAAACGCATAGAGTGAATTGCCTGTGTGGCATGCCTAAGTGGCGAATGATCAAGGCTTCTGTTGAAAAGCAAAGTCTTGTGGTTGATGATCGAAGCACGGCCTTTGTGGCGTAGCTTTGTGTAACGTTTACTTCGCGAGTTTCACACCCGGTATGAACCAAAAATGGGAGACGGACCTCAGTGAGGACATGCATTTCTTTCTAGTTAGAAGTGGCGTCAGTGGTTTTACACGCCCTGACGAGTTTGACTTATGTGGATGTTGCTGTTGCGAGGTGCCTCGGTTTAATCGGACGATCTGGGTCCGATGGAGTCATTCGTTGGCTCATTTACGCCCCAAAGGGCGGGGAAACGCAGTGTTCAGGCATTTTAATCCACATCGGTGGACCGGCCCTGACGATCCAAAGGCTTGACTGAGTACTTGCCTGAGGGGCGGACTAGAGCGTCTCGAATCGGTTGAGGACTATCTTTTGCCTCGGTTCATAGATGGAAATCCAACTTCCAAATACGTGACATTTGCGGTTTTAATTGTAGAACTAGTATGGCGACATGATATATGGTACCCATGCAGTCTATGATTGATACTTATGATTTGAAGTTGTTTTATACACTATACACTTATAGTAATAATAAATGATTTGTTTTAAACGTATCAAGCATTCCTGGCTATTATAAGGTAAAAACCCTATCCCCCGGCTTGCGTTGCATTGTGTGATAGGACCTGGGTCTTATAATAGCTTCTTTTTTCTTTATTTAGCATTGCTTTGTTTGTTTTATGCACTGGTATTCTTGGGAGGAAACCCGTTCCGCGTTAGCGGCGTGATCCCTTGATTTACTTAACTTTAAAAATAAAGATTTATAACTGTTTTAGTTCTCACACCAGTCCCATGACTGACCTGGAGTTTATTGTTTTAACCTAAACTCTGGGTGCCCTTATTTTGACACAGGCAGCTAGTAGTTTTGGTTTTGCAGATTTATATTCACAGGATCCTAGTTTACAGCTGGAATGATATCCGGAAAGCTTTGTATCTGTATATCTCTTCTAGTTGTGTATTGTATTATTTCTGCTGCGATGTATTTAAATGTAATTTAAATCTCTGATATTTCTGTGTAATATTCATTTATACTCTGTATATTCTTGTATTCTGATGGTATTGTTGTAATAACAATGAAATGTTCTTCCGTCTGCGTTCTATTTTTTCGTGTTCTCAAAACAATCCACGCTTTCTCTTTCTCTTCGGAGTCCGGGGAAGTTCGGATCGTTTCACGGAAGCATGGGATTATAACACTAATGTTATTATCAAATGATTTCTGTAAAAGAAGTGGATTCGTAAATAAAATCCGAGGTTTACGTAAGGAAGTTTGTTAAAGATTTAAAAGATAAACTTTGACTATTTCGAAGTTAAAACATTGCTCAGTTAAGGTCTGAGAGGTAATTATACCCCAACTTGATTGACTTCCTTCTTAACTAAGGAATGGCAAGGTTTGATAGTGAAGGTTGATTAAGTGAATATAGTTAATGAAGGTAATGGTTTGAATTGGCATAGCGATGTTTTATTTAAACATCTGTTTAAATCCAAGGAATGAGTTTTGGAAACGTTTTCCAAATATAATCAGAGATATTTTCTAATCATAGAAAATGAAATGTTGGATGGTAAAGAATACTGGAATGACAGTGATATGTGGAAAGGAGATGGAAATGTTTTCCAATGATTAATAACGTATATTTTCTAAATTTAGAAAATAAGAATTTCTGTGTACATACGGAAACTGGAAATGGAAAATGAATAAATTAATGATAAATTAATTTAAGAGATAAATGATGAATGATGATTGATCGATATAATTTCCATCCGGAAATAATATCGTTGCTTGCACACGTGTTTTTCTTTGATAGTTAAATCACATACTATCAAAGTTTTGACCATTTTAACGTTGTTAATATGGAGAGACCGGTTGGATTATTATCCAAAGAACCACTCCGTATTGGCATAAGCGTTGCGAATCATATATGCCAAAGATAATTGAAGACGGAGTAAAGTGCAAGGGTTGTTGTATAAATCTTAGGTAAAGATTGCCTAAGATGGATGTACTGAACAGTGCCTTCGCTTTGTCCAGTCCCAGGACAACTTGTAGGGAAGAAGGTATGACAGAGTATATCTAATAGATCGCGTAAGTTGATCTCTTCAAACGTATTCACGTTTGGTGGCGGAGGAATTCGTTTCTCTTAGCTGTATACCCGTGTTATTTTTGGGTTAATCAATTTGTGATTTTAATGGGTATGACGATGTGACATTCTAAGTGAATGAAGATATAGCATGTAAAATATAAGCGTAGCTTCTAGCCTCACATCCGGTAAATGACAAAAAATCGAGAAGGCAGCATGACTATGTAGGTTGCACCTATTAGGGTGCATAATCATCTGATCTAGAGTTCCATTAACTTCTAAAAATCTATTTTCGATGCTGTCCCACTCGGGAAACGGTTGCTGATCCCAACCGTTGGTGAAATACATTCGATACACTCAAGAGAAATGAGTGGTCGGTCATGTGTGGCCAGGTTGCAAGATGTTCTTGTTGAACCCTGTGTATTCCTCTCTAGAGGTGCACTATCGGAAGGTGGTTCCATACCTTGTCATAGTTGGAAATCCATTACCCAATACATGCTTGCGGTTTTGATTGTATACAATATATGTAGAATGTGAGATGAAAGCGTTTCTGCTAGATGATCATTATATTGTGGTTGATAGACACTATCATAATATCAAAAGAATTTTGATATAAAGACTATTTTGGATTCTCATAAGGGAAAAACCCGTCTTGTTATACGGCGTGGTCTTATGAGATATCGTTAAATTGCTCAAACTGTTTTAAACTGATTTACTCATACCGGTCCCATGACTGACCCGGAGTTTATTTTGTTTTGCTTTCCCTAAACTTTTGGGTGCCCAATTTTGTACGCATAGTCAAGTAGTCAGGATTTTACAGATATACTTGGAGAGCTTGAAGCAGGAGGCTTCAGGATTATACAACTATAGTTATTTCTGTTGTGTTGTAAGTGTTGTACTCTGATAATGTTACTGTATACATATGCTGATTTATTTCAAGGATATATTATGTATTATATGTTGTCCGTTCCGCTATGAGATTCTTGTTACTTTGACGTTGTATCTTCTTCTTCTTCTTCTTCTATTCTAAGTTCCTATCTTATCTACTCTCACCCTCTATTTTCTTTCTTGGACTATTCGGTATTTTCGGACGCTTAGAGTGTCGACATTGAGTAATGTCGGTAACCAAGGTCGACAAAATCCCTGGGTCGTTACAGATTTACTCTAACTGATTTACTCTAACTAATTAACTCTAACTGGTTAACTCTAACTGGTTAACTCTATTCTATTTACTCTATCAATTAACCCCTTTTTGATTTAACTCCTTTTGATTTAACTCCTTTCTTCGAATAACGAATATTCGATTAAACTCCTTTCGGATAAACTATATTCGATTAAACTATATTCGACTAACTCTATTTGATTACAAATACTTCCTTTTCTATTTGTTTATACAAATATTTCCTTTTCTATTTGTTTATTTAACAAATAAATATTCCCTTTTCAATTCTATTTATTTTCTACATATTTCCTTTTCAATTCTATTTGTAAATGTTTTACAAATATATCATTTTCATATCTATTTGTAAATGTTATACAAATATATCCTTTTCATTTCTATTTGTAAATGTTATACAAATATTTCCTTTTACATTTGTTTTACAAATATTTCCTTTTCTATTCTATTTATTTAACTAATAAATATTTATTTATAACTCCTTTGATTTTATAATTATTTTCTTTTATAAAATCCTTTTCCTTTTATATATAAAATCCATTGATTTTATATAAATAATTTATTTTCAAAATACACTTTGAAAATCCCCTTTCCTATATCCTAGTATTTCTTACGATATTTAAAATACCCAAATAATAATGATCGATATCATTCAACATACGTAATCAACACAGATTATATATCACATCCTATATTACAATATATGAAAAACAGTGAAATAAATGTTGAGAAATCCAGTTGGATTCCTCCGACCTATTTCCCTGCATCCATAGATGTTAAACAATACAATTAACATCAATTTCATTTCACTATGAAATATTCTGCTAAACAGAATCAATTTATATATATATAACCAGATCTATAATTTCAACCAATTACTTAGCATTTCAACCAAACAGTCAATACAAAACAATCAATCATCATCTATCAGTTCTAAAAATACGTTATGAAAATATAACTGATAGAGTTGGTGCGTTTTACTCACATTGGACGATCATCGTTAATAACAATAACCATCGCTTGTTTCAGACGGACAATTTATTTTGCTATAAATTGTAACGAGCTCCAATCCACTCCCAGTCTATTCCAGCATGTAGGCCTCATCCATACGATCTCAACGGATCTTATTTCATCAGATTCCGATAATATATGACAAAGATATGTATTATACAAGTTAATATACAATTTAGATTTAAATTAAAACTTAATTTCTATTGAATTAGGCCTCACCCATTATACCCGGCACAACACCATTCCAACTAAGCCTACACCGATGTCTTCTTCTTCCGAACTCCCAGTAACGCTCTCAAAACAAATACACAGCCATTTTCGATTTCATTTCATGCCACTTCCTCCTCCGTTTCATCAAAAAATACACCGAAACCATTTCCAAACTTCTTCTCTTCAATTTTTCAACAACTCCATCGCCATTTTGTTCCATCCGCACTCCTCTGAAAGAATGCGACACTTGCTTAAACTCCACTGCTCCAAGAAAACTCGTGACCTCATTCTTGTCGGAAATCCAGCCAATCTGTGAAAACCCGTAACTTCCCCGGTGAGGAAAGCGCGGATAGTTCGAGCACAAGCCACAACAGAATGCAGACGAAAGAACATTTCATTGTATATTACAACAATGCACCAGATTACAAGAATATACATAATATAAATGAATAAATATTACACAGAAATATCAGAGATTTAAATTACATTTAAATACATTGCAGCGGAAAATAATACAATACACAACTAGAAGAGATATACGGATACAAAGCTTTCCGGATATCATTCCAGCTGTAAACCAGGATCCTGTGAACATAAATCTACAAAACCAAAACTACTAGTTGCCCGTGTCAAAATAAGGGCACCCAGAGTTTAGGTTAAAACAATAAACTCCAGGTCAGTCATGGGACTGGTGTGAGAACTAAAACAGTTGTAAATCTTTATTTTAAAGTTAGGTAAATCAAGGGACCACGCCGTATAAGACGGAACGGGTTTCCTCCCAAGAATACCAGTGCATATAAGTAAACAGCGCAATGCTTTTCTAAAAATGAAGCTATTATAAGACCCAAGTCCCATCACACAATGCAACACAGCCGGAGGATAGGGTTTTCCCTTATAATAGCCAAACATGCTTCGTACGTTTTAAAAATCAAATCATTTGATACTACTATAAGTGTATAGTGTCAAAACAACTTCAATCATAAATATCAATCGTAGACGGCATGGGTACCATATATCATGTCGCCATACTAATTCTACAATTAAAACCGCAATACACGTATTGGAAATTGGATTTCCATCATGGTGGCTCCTGATTCGAAAGATCGATCGCGTAGTGCAATTCCCCACGGCTTACGTCCCAGCAAGAGAAAACACCGTCTGCACATCCGCACATTTGGGACCAGAGTATCACCGCGGCTTACGTCCCAGCGAGAGAAAACACCGCTTACTCTATATATCCCTGAGCACTAAGCTCATCTCGGTCGACCGAATCCACGACACCACTAAGGTGCCCATCCACTAAAAAGCATACTGATCAAACCATTAGTTTACCACCATACCGGGATGTGAGGCTCGCGAATCAACGCTATACACAAAGCCATGCTGTATTAAAGCTACGCTTTGATCATCATCCACCAAACTTTGCTTTTCAACAAAAGTCTGGATCACTGCATCTCAGCATGCCACACTATCAATCCATATCGTACCACTGATTTCTACCAATATATAACCTCTGAGCTCGTATGTCTCAAAGAAGGGCGTTAAGCAAGAGAATAAATTCCCCGCCGCCAAACAGATATATATTTAGCAGAGATCAATGAATACAATATAAAGGAATACAATGTCAGACACACCATCCATTTACAAGTCCGTTCTAGGCCTGAACGAAACCGGAGGCACTTTCCTCACATATCCGTCGATCTCCAAGTACGTCTGGACGACCATTAACTGATTCCCTCATCTTGGGTGTACAGCCCAATCAAGATCATCAGTGATCACCCAAACGATGTGAAGACTTTCAGTCTTCGACCACCGTCATCATCTTCGACTTATCGTCAAATCGGTTATTCAGAATGGGTATAAACCCGGCCTTTCCGAACAACTCGCGTATATTTTAAACAAGTGTTACACAAACACAACATGCGCCTCATTCCAATTCATCAGTCACTAACCGTAAATTAATCAAGAGAATAATTCCCTAAATATTAACCCCGAATGCCGAAACCAACATCAGATCAATATCCAGAAAACCATTCTGCTTAGCTAACCGACAGTTAGTTTCTAACTTTCACATTCATAGGGAAAGGTTCCCATTAATTTTATCAAAGATAAATTCCTTGGATTTATTCTTTAATCTTCCTTTGGGTATCATTTCAAACCAAATTATGGTTTTCCAAACTAGTCGGGATTAGCGAACAACACCGAAGTAAATATTTATTTTATTTCCCAACCTATTCATCCCATGAAGCAAAACTGGTAATACTCCATATCTAATACCACGGTGTTATCGGTAAATTCAATTACCATTTCACGTTCAAATCTAATTAAAGATTTAACTATCGCTTTGGAGCAAAACTGGTGATACTCCATTCTCGATCTTTTCAATCTAATTAAAGATTCATTAAAACCCCACTTAGTTTTAATCTTTGACTGGGTTAAAGAATCAGTGTCATTTAAAACACGATTCACTATAAACCCAAAAATCAATACCTATTCAATTCCAATTAAATATTATTTAATTGGTGCACTTCATTAAATCTAAATAAAAGATTTAATCTTTTTCTCAACTGGGCTTAAGAACAGTGTTAATGAAGACACCATTCACGACAAACCCAAATCACATTTGATATTGAATACAAGGCTCTGAATAGAAAATATACAGGTTTATATTCAATATCAAATTCTATGACCAACAAATATCGTATTGGAAATAACGATATATATATATATATCTTTCAAATTCCCATAACAGTATGTGTATCATCGCGAAATCCAACATCGAAATATTCCGAAGACAATTTCGATTCAAATCCATTCCAATATAATTATTGGAAATTCTGGTTATTTTCAAAACCATTTTCAAATTCAATTTATTTATTTAAAAATAAATAGAATTATAGTTCTAGTTCAAAACTAGTTCATTTCGATAAAAACTGAAACACCCCACCTCCGTTAGGGTCACTCTCAAAGGGAATGCCCTAATTTGGTGGAGGTTTATAAGTACAAGTCACAGATATACAAGACAGATATAAGAACACATATTTGTAAACAGCGGAAGAACAACAAATTTTATTTCATAAAGTCAAATACGTGTTACAACAACATCCTTTCCAAAAACATAACATAACACTTTCATAATCTGTCTTGAGTACATTATTTTTAAAGAAGCATAAATAAAACATAGATGAACTGCAAAAGCCCCATAGTGGATTGTCCAAAGCCATAGTTCAAAACAGGAAAGTCCAAGCAATACATTTCTCTTCTTCAAGCTGGATGTTGAGGTTGATCAAGCTGTTGTGTTCCCTCCCTGAGGACCTGGGGGGGGGGGAAACGGAAGGAAGAAGACGAAAGAAAAATAGAGTCAGACATAAAGCCTGAGTAAGTCTAGTACTACTTTGTCTATGAATAAAGAACTGGGTATGATAAGTATAAACAAGAAGTGGGCAAGCACTATGAACTTGGTTAAGTTGTCTAGGGTCGAATGTACTATCGTACCCCATGTTAATCTCTGAACCCATATAAACTAGTTTCCAATTTGCACCCCATAATCAGGGTGATGTGATCCATTCTATGATGATCGACTCCTACTCGCAAAGTTACATGTGTCTTACGGCCCCCGATGTCTGTAGTTACCTATGCTGGTCCCACCATGGGGTGTATCAAGTCCCATAGTGGCAACCCGACACAACCTTAGAGTGCATAGGTATGCTATTGGTGTCCAGTGCCTTATTTTTCTGCGCCGGAGTGTGTGCACGCCCGCACTCCGTTAGAACCTACACTGCTACACCACCGCCGTCGCTTTGACCTCTTACAATCAGCCCAGTAATCGTGCCCCACCCTGCCTAGTTTCAGGGTATCCTGATACACCTTTTAGGGTTACTGCTGAAAAGGGTCCCCCGTTACTAGGTTTTCTATCTCTAGCCAACATGCTAAGTTGGTTAAGTGTTTCCTACCTAACCCCCACCAATCCGTTTAGTTTAGCATGTTCCATTTTGATTAAGTCTTTAGTTCACTTAATCCTAACAATCCTGACTCAGCCTTAATTGTCTTATTAAGGCCCTGACCTCTCACATTAGACAGGTATTGTTGTGGCTGCCTGTTGCCGGTTGGTTCCGGGCAGTCTTACGCCACAACTCAGTCTAACCTCGGGTCCTTGCTGGGCTCCATGTTTAACCTCCCACATTGGATAGGTATTGTTGTGACTACTGGACAGCCGGGCGGTTCCGGGCAGGTTTACATCACAACTCAATCCAACCTCGGGTTAAACACATCGTATTTTCTACATTTACATATCTTGTCATTCTTCTTTAATTATATGTAAATATTTGCGGCCCATTATTAAGTTAATGGTGTAAAGGTTACACCAATCATGGGCCCAACCCATACTTGAATTTGGGCCCTTCTATTTCATATTTTCATTCATTAATTAATTTTAACCCAACGTTATTTTCCCCCGTTTTACACGTCCGTTTATATATATTGGGCTTAGCCTTTTAAAGCCTAATTTAGCCATGCGAAAAGGGGAGGCTTATGGCGTGATTACATACACAAAGAGGGGAAGGTGAGCGCATGAACTTGCATGTGACGTTGGAAATACAAAATAGAAATTGGTGTACTTGCATAGTGGTAACATGGGTGACATGAATCAAAGCATGTGAACTTGCATAGGTTTAACTACAACATGAACCTATATTCTTATTTAGGCATAATGTCAAACATAAGCATGGCATAAATACTTTTAGCATTAACATGGCATAATGTCAAACATAAGCATGGCATAAGTAAAGTTAAATTTGTTCATGGCATAAACATAAACAAGTCATGTTCATAAGGTTTCTACATCTTTACAAAGGGGATACTTTGTTACTAACACAAAAGCATAGTCCAACTTAATCATAATTTAAGTCTAATCACATAACGATGGTATAAACATACTTATGCATAAATATTCCTAATCATGGTATTTGCTTTAAACTTGCAAAAAAGGGATTTTTGAGTCTAACCTAGCCATGCCTCACATATGTCATCATATAACTCTTGCTAACAATATAGAACTAACATGGTCAAATATCAATCATAGCCTAGTCATTTTCATAAGTTTGCAAAAGCATGACTTTATACATGGATTATGGTGTCAAAATTCCAACATAGTTTCATATGAACTATAACAACCAAACTTGTTTCAATTACTTGCAAAATGATTTATGCACAAAAATATACATCATGATGGCATAATAACAAAGCCCTAAACTTGCATGAATTTCAATCAACTACATACATGTAGCTTCAACATAGATTACATAATTTGCGCAATATTCCAAACGTATACTTGCATAGAACTACCGCATGTAGTTCTTTATAATGAATAACATAGTTTTGCACAAATATGAATTACTTTAGCATCCCAATTCAAGCATACAAATCAACACAGTTGTTTATTCATACCAAAGTAATACTCTACTTACAATGGTTGCGTCGAATTCTCTAATTAAGAGATATGATTCCTTTGTTGAATTGATTGGCTTTAGGTTGCTTGAATTGCTTTAGGCTTTAGAACTTTCTTCCTAATTCTCTCTCTAGTTGGCGGCTACTCTTTGTCGTTCCTCAGCAACATGGCGGCTATGTTCTTAATTTGAATGAATAGATTAGGGTTTAGTCTAGGGTTGTTTATATAGAGGTTAGGAATTGATTAGGACCATTGATGTTGCTAGGTTAGATCGTAGCCATTCATTAGATAGAGAGACCAATTAGAACCCGCCACCTAGCCCTAATGACAAAGCAGACCACAGAAATTCGACCAAACACAGACCTGGCCAGCCAGGTTGACTGGGCTCGACCAGGTCGACACCCCTGTCGACAGGGCTGTCGACAGCCCTGTCGACATGGGTAGCCCAGGTCGACAGCCCAGTCGACCTGGGTGGCCTAGGCGGGTGTTTATCCGCCCTGGCCCACTGGGCCCGATTTTTAATTATTTTATTCTGTTTGAATTTTAAATTTAATTCAAAACTTCCGAAGGCCATATCTTCTTCATACGGACTCCGTTTTTCGAAAACTCGGACTCTATTTCGCGTATTTTTCCGAGAATGGCGTATCCCGTTTCCCTTAGTTCTTTGATTTCAAATTAATTATTTGTTAATTTCATAGTTATAGAATTTTCGAGGTGTTACATTCTCCCCCACTTAAAAGGATTTCGTCCCCGAAATCTTCAAGTTAGGAGGAATGTATATCCTAACATCCAATCATCCATCTACTCATCCATCGAACACGAGCATCCATTGTCCTTAAAAGATTTCTAATGCTTCATGATCATATGCGAAGTGTGTGTGTACATGTACTTATCTAATGCAAAATCAGGCGGTCTACTGATTCAGTTGACCTCCTTAATGCGAATTATGTAAGTGCCATGGATCCATTATGTATGCAAATTTTCCTATTCATGATTCTACATGAGTGCTCAATTATTCAATACAAATGCAACATCCACATGACAATACATTAAAGTTCAACCATATACGAATACAAACATATATGCATATGCAATATGAAGTGACTGAGCCGATCTAAAACCTAGATTGTGTGTGTATATGCAACCACGAGCAACCACTAGCAATCACTTGCAACCACTTGCAACCATCATCCATAACATGTTTCAACTACATGTTTCCATCCAAAAAGATTCTATCTAAAAGATACGGTCGAGGAAATATACCTAAAAAGATAGATAAAAGCGCAACTTAAAGAAAAGGAAAGATCAAGGATGTACCCTCGAACAGAAAAGGGTAGGCTGTACGGATTCTAGCTTCAGTTTCCCAAGTCGCGTCTCCCTCGGCGTCGCTCCACTGAACTTTGACGAGCTTGACTTCGCGGTTGCGTAGCTTCTTCACTTCCGTATCTAAGATGCAGGTTGGAACTTTTCTTATGGTTGCTTCGCGTTCCACTTCGGCTTCTTCGAGGATATTTGGCTCTACCACTTCAGCTGACTCATGCAGACATTTTCGGAGGTGTGAAACGTGAAAAACGTTGTGGACTCCAGCCAACTTCTCGGGTACCTCTAATCTATAAGCCATTTTCCCAATTTTCTCGATAATAGGGAATGGCCCTACGAACCTTGGTGCTAGTTTTCCTGTGGTTCCAAAACGAACAACGTTTCTTAGCGGTGATACCTTGAGAAAAACTCTGTCTCCAACCTCGAATTCAAGGTCGGTTCTCCTTTTGTCGGCGTAGGACTTTTGTCTGTCTTGGGCTGTCTTCATCCTTCTTCGTATTAAATCTACTTTCTCTGAGGTCTCTCGGATCATGTCTGGTCCAAGTATGAGCTTATCCGTGGACTCCCACCAACAAGTGGGCGATCGGCACGGTCTTCCATATAAAGCTTCGAAGGGCGCCATTCCGATGGTTGCTTGATAACTGTTGTTGTAGGCGAATTCTACCAAAGGAAGGTGGTCTTCCCATGTCCCTCCGAAGTCAAGGACGCATAGCCTTAAGAGGTCTTCCAAAACTCTGTTCACTCTCTCTGTTTGTCCGTCGGTTTGGGGATGATAGGCTGTGCTCAAGCATAACTGCGTTCCTACTGCTTCTTGCAGACTCCGCCAAAACTCGCTGGTGAAGATGGGGTCTCGGTCACTAACAATGCTAGATGGTATTCCATGCAGTCGAACGATTTCCTTAAGGTAAAGTGATGCTAGGGATGAGGCAGTTCTTTTACTTTTGACAGGTAAAAAGTGGGCGCTTTTAGTAAGCCTATCCACTATTACCCAAATGCTAGTGTTGCCTCTCCTAGACCTAGGCAGCCCATCGATGAAGTCCATTGAGATGCTATCCCACTTCCACTGCGGGACCTCCAGAGGATGTAGCAGTCCGCCAGGCTTTTTCTGTTCCGCTTTAACCTGTTGGCACACCATACACTTAGAAACGAACTCTGCCACGTCCTTTTTCATGCCGTTCCAAAAGAAAGTCCTTTTTATGTCCTTGTACATTTTATCTCCGCCTGGGTGTATCGTCATCTTGGAGTGATGTGCTTCCTCGAGAACCTTCTTTACTAAATCTTTTATCTGTGGGACGCATAGTCTTCCGTCTCGCCTTAGCAAACCCCTATCGTCAATGGAGTATCGGTTGAGGTGACTTGAAGTCTCACCCCTAATTAGCCTATCAATTATTTCCACAAGCTGAGGGTCTTCGCGTTGTGCTGTCCCTACTGAATCCACTAAAGTTGGGCTTACTTCGAGAGATGCTAGCAAGCCCGGTACAAAATCGGAGGAGGGCCTAAAGTCGAAGCTGGCTATAAACTCTAGGCTTTGTCTTTCAACAAACAACGGGCTTAGGGTTAATTTCTTTCGGCTCAACGCGTCTGCCACTACGTTGCCTTTGCCCGGAGTGTAGGAGATTTCGAAATCGTACGAGGCAAGAAACTCCATCCATCTTTGTTGCCTCAAGTTAAGATCCTTCTACGAGAAAAGATATTTCAACGATTTATGGTCAGTGTAAAGTTCGAACTTCTCACCTAGGAGATAGTGTCGCCAAGACTTGAGTGCAAAGACGATGGCGGCTAACTCAAGATCGTGGGTTGGGTAGTTCTTTTCGTGCACTTTCAATTGCCTCCCGCCATAAGCTACTACCCTTCCTTCTTGCATTAAGACGGCGCCTAGCCCTGTCCCACATGCATCCGTATAAACAGTGAACATCTTGCTCCCATCTGGCAGCGTCAAAACTGGGGCTGTTGTGAGAGCCCTTTTCAGTCGTTGGAAAGCAAACTCGCAATCCAAGTTCCAATTGAACACTAGATTCTTCTTAGTCAATTTCGTGAGCGGAGCTGAGATTTTTGCAAAATCCCTTATAAATTTTCGATAGAAACCTGCTAGTCCTAGAAAGCTTCGGACCTCAGTTGCATTCCTTGGTGTCTTCCAGTCCTGTACCGCCACTACTTTAGCAGGGTCCACTGCTAACCCTTGTTTGGATACTATGTGCCCAAGGAACCTCACCTCTTCTCTCCAAAAGTGGCATTTGGAGAACTTGGCTTTTAGTTGATGGACTCGCAAAGTTTCCATGATTGCCCTTAAGTGCTGAGCATGTTCCTCTTCACTCTTTGAGAAGATAAGGATATCATCTACGAAGACCACGACGAATTTGTTGAGGAAATCTCTAAATACCCTACTCATTAGGTCCACGAAGTACGCAGGTGCATTTGTCAAGCCGAAAGGCATGACAAGCCATTCAAAGAAGCCGTCTGGGTTCTGAAAGCCGTTTTATCGATGCTATCTTCAGCCACCCTTAGCTGATGAAAACCGGTTGCTAAATCGAGTTGGGAGAAAACAGACGCTCCTACTAGTTGGTCAAACAAATCGTCAATTCTAGGGAGAGGGTGCCTATTCTTTTTCGTTAGCTTGTTAAGCTCCCTATAGTCAACACATAGACGGAGTGAACCATCCGCCTTTGTAGCGAACACCACTGGAGCGCCCCATTCTGAAATGCTCCTCCTAATGAACCCTTTTTCTAGAAGCTCTTTAGTCTGTTTACTGAGCTCTTTCCTTTCACGTGGAGCCATATGTCTAACGGGCAACGCAACGGGCTTTGCATTATCTACAAGATATATGCGGAAGTCTATTTCCCGCTTTGGAGGCAAGCCCTTCACCTCTTCGAAGACATCCGGATATTCCCGGACCACTCTAACTGATTGCAAATTTTCAACAGAGGCATCTAGCGATTCAAGATAACTAAGCATAACCGCATACGAGGGATTACAAGAAATTTCCAAAGTATTACCGAGCTGGGTTAGGAGCCTAACAACCCTTTTCTCACAATCAAGGATGGCCCCATTACTGGATAGCCAATCCATACCCAAAATCAAACCATAACCCGAAAAGCCCAAAACAAAGGCACTACATTGAAATTCTACACTTAGAATAGAAATTTTCAATCCCACACAGATCATAGACAAATGAGCTGGGCCCCCAATTGGGTTTGAAACAATTAAGGGGTCCTCTACCATACTAGTTTCTAGGTGCAGAGATTCTACTAAAGCAGACGAGATAAAGGAGTGTGATGCGCCAGAATCAAATAAAGTGCGAACGGGGTGATCATAAAGATAAACTACACTTTCTACAGAAGTATTTATACCTCGCTGTTGCAGAGGTGGCGCTTCTAGCACATGGACCTGTGCCCCTGGGGTGGATCCAGCCCTCTGCCCCTGTCCTCGTTTCTTTGGGCAGTCCTTAGCCCTATGGCCTGTCTCACCGCAAGAAAAGCACCCACCATTCTCCTTGGCCTTCTTTTTCCGGCAGTCCTTTACTAAGTGCCCCACTTTGCCACAGAAATTACACTTCCTCTTCTCTTTGTTGCCTTTTCCGCCCTTCTTAAAGTCTGTCTTCTTGGGCTGCAAACCCTCTTTCTTCTTGCCCTTGTCCTCTTCATTCAGCAATGCCATTTGCACCAATCTTTCATACGTGGCTCCCATGGGTATATGGGTCATGGCCAAACTGTGTAATGGCTCATTCAACCCTTTGACGAAACGGAGAGCCTTCTTGTGTGGGGTGTTGACTAGGTCAAGCCCAAACCTAGCCAGCTCATCGAACTGATTCACATACTCTCTGACCGTCTTGTCCCCTTGCTTAAGAAATAAGAATTTTTCCAACTGCAAACTTCTTTCCGCATCAGAGAGAAATTTAGTCTCAAACCTTGCCCTAAAGTCCTCCCATGTCTCCACTGGTCTTTCAGCATTAGTGACTTCCCACCAGTAGGAAGCCTCGCCCTTCAATAACCACACCGCCAGTTGTACTTTTTGTCTATCTTCTACCTCAAAGATGATGAATAGGTCCTCCGTTTCTTTCAGCCAATTTCTAGCTGCCACGAAGGACTCAGTTCCATGGAAATCCCTTCCTCCCATAGCTTTAAAATCTTTACATATCTTAGCGAATGTGTTTCCCCGAGGAGGAGGTGGAGGAAAAGGTGCCGCTGCAGCTGGATGATTTCCTTCCGCTGGGGGAGGAGGAATGGTAGGACCTGGCTGAGTGGCCCTTGCTTCTAAGAACCGTCTAAACCAACCAGGTATTGGCACCCCTTCCGGCAAGTTAAGTTCTTGGGACATGCTGAAACAAAAAGGATAGATTCAAAACGAAGGATAAGAGATAGTTCCTATGGCTTTGGGGGGTGGACTTTGCCTTTTTAAAATAAAATAATATTTTCTCTTAAAAATGCTTCTTTAAATTTCCTTTTTGAAAATAATTTTTCAAAACTTTTTATCTAATCTGGTAAACCTATGCTCTGATACCAAGTGAAACACCCCACCTCCGTTAGGGTCACTCTCAAAGGGAATGCCCTCATTTTGGTGGAGGTTTATAAGTACAAGTCACAGATATACAAGACAGATATAAGAACACATATTTGTAAACAGCGGAAGAACAACAAATTTTATTTCATAAAGTCAAATACGTGTTACAACAACATCCTTTCCAAAAACATAACATAACACTTTCATAATCTGTCTTGAGTACATTATTTTTAAAGAAGCATAAATAAAACATAGATGAACTGCAAAAGCCCCATAGTGGATTGTCCAAAGCCATAGTTCAAAACAGGAAAGTCCAAGCAATACATTTCTCTTCTTCAAGCTGGATGTTGAGGTTGATCAAGCTGCTGTGTTCCCTCCCTGAGGACCTTGGGGGGGGGGGGGGAACGGAAGGAAGAAGACGAAAGAAAAATAGAGTCAGACATAAAGCCTGAGTAAGTCTAGTACTACTTTGTCTATGAATAAAGAACTGGGTATGATAAGTATAAACAAGAAGTGGGCAAGCACTATGAACTTGGTTAAGTTGTCTAGGGTCGAATGTACTATCGTACCCCATGTTAATCTCTGAACCCATATAAACTAGTTTCCAATTTGCACCCCATAATCAGGGTGATGTGATCCATTCTATGATGATCGGCTCCTACTCGCAAAGTTACATGTGTCTTACGGCCCCCGATGTCTGTAGTTACCTATGCTGGTCCCACCATGGGGTGTATCAAGTCCCATAGTGGCAACCCGACACAACCTTAGAGTGCACAGGTATGCTACTGGTGTCCAGTGCCTTATTTTTCTGCGCCGGAGTGTGTGCACGCCCGCACTCCGTTAGAACCTACACTGCTACACCACCGCCGTCGCTTTGACCTCTTACAATCAGCCCAGTAATCGTGCCCCACCCTGCCTAGTTTCAGGGTATCCTGATACACCTTTTAGGGTTACTGCTGAAAAGGGTCCCCCGTTACTAGGTTTTCTATCTCTAGCCAACATGCTAAGTTGGTTAAGTGTTTCCTACCTAACCCCCACCAGTCCGTTTAGTTTAGCATGTTCCATTTTGATTAAGTCTTTAGTTCACTTAATCCTAACAATCCTGACTCAGCCTTAATTGTCTTATTAAGGCCCTGACCTCTCACATTAGACAGGTATTGCTGTGGCTGCCTGTTGCCGGTTGGTTCCGGGCAGTCTTACGCCACAACTCAGTCTAACCTCGGGTCCTTGCTGGGCTCCATGTTTAACCTCCCACATTGGATAGGTATTGTTGTGACTACTGGACAGCCGGGCGGTTCCGGGCAGGTTTACATCACAACTCAATCCAACCTCGGGTTAAACACATCGTATTTTCTACATTTACATATCTTGTCATTCTTCTTTAATTATATGTAAATATTTGCGGCCCATTATTAAGTTAATGGTGTAAAGGTTACACCAATCATGGGCCCAACCCATACTTGAATTTGGGCCCTTCTATTTCATATTTTCATTCATTAATTAATTTTAACCCAACGTTATTTTCCCCCGTTTTACACGTCCGTTTATATATATTGGGCTTAGCCTTTTAAAGCCCAATTTAGCCATGCGAAAAGGGGAGGCTTATGGCGTGATTACATACACAAAGAGGGGAAGGTGAGCGCATGAACTTGCATGTGACGTTGGAAATACAAAATAGAAATTGGTGTACTTGCATAGTGGTAACATGGGAGACATGAATCAAAGCATGTGAACTTGCATAGGTTTAACTACAACATGAACCTATATTCTTATTTAGGCATAATGTCAAACATAAGCATGGCATAAATACTTTTAGCATTAACATGGCATAATGTCAAACATAAGCATGGCATAAGTAAAGTTAAATTTGTTCATGGCATAAACATAAACAAGTCATGTTCATAAGGTTTCTACATGTTTACAAAGGGGATACTTTGTTACTAACACAAAAGCATAGTCCAACTTAATCATAATTTAAGTCTAATCACATAACGATGGTATAAACATACTTATGCATAAATATTCCTAATCATGGTATTTGCTTTAAACTTGCAAAAAAGGGATTTTTGAGTCTAACCTAGCCATGCCTCACATATGTCATCATATAATTCTTGCTAACAATATAGAACTAACATGGTCAAATATCAATCATAGCCTAGTCATTTTCATAAGTTTGCAAAAGCATGACTTTATACATGGATTATGGTGTCAAAATTCCAACATAGTTTCATATGAACTATAACAACCAAACTTGTTTCAATTACTTGCAAAATGATTTATGCACAAAAATATACATCATGATGGCATAATAACAAAGCCCCAAACTTGCATGAATTTCAATCAACTACATACATGTAGCTTCAACATAGATTACATAATTTGCGCAATATTCCAAACGTATACTTGCATAGAACTACCGCATGTAGTTCTTTATAATGAATAACATAGTTTTGCACAAATATGAATTACTTTAGCATCCCAATTCAAGCATACAAATCAACACAGTTGTTTATTCATACCAAAGTAATACTCTACTTACAATGGTTGCGGCGAATTCTCTAATTAAGAGATATGATTCCTTTGTTGAATTGATTGGCTTTAGGTTGCTTGAATTGCTTTAGGCTTTAGAACTTTCTTCCTAATTCTCTCTCTAGTTGGCGGCTACTCTTTGTCGTTCCTCAGCAACATGGCGGCTATGTTCTTAATTTGAATGAATAGATTAGGGTTTAGTCTAGGGTTGTTTATATAGAGGTTAGGAATTGATTAGGACCATTGATGTTGCTAGGTTAGATCGTAGCCATTCATTAGATAGAGAGACCAATTAGAACCCGCCACCTAGCCCTAATGACAAAGCAGACCACAGAAATTCGACCAAACACAGACCTGGCCAGCCAGGTTGACTGGGCTCGACCAGGTCGACACCCCTGTCGACAGGGCTGTCGACAGCCCTGTCGACATGGGTAGCCCAGGTCGACAGCCCAGTCGACCTGGGTGGCCTAGGCGGGTGTTTATCGGCCCTGGCCCACTGGGCCCGATTTTTAATTATTTTATTCTGTTTGAATTTTAAATTTAATTCAAAACTTCCGAAGGCCATATCTTCTTCATACGGACTCCGTTTTTCGAAAACTCGGACTCTATTTCGCGTATTTTTCCGAGACGAACGCAATGGCGTATCCCGTTTCCCTTAGTTCTTTGATTTCAAATTAATTATTTGTTAATTTCATAGTTATAGAATTTTCGGGGTGTTACAAAAACCTATTTTTATCTTTTCAGATATGGAGTTTTTCATCCCAATTCTTTCTAAATCATTTCTTATGATTTTACACAAATTATTACTATTTTTTAATAATTTTATCAAGGCCAGTACAGTCGATTTCCATCAACGGCCATCGAACTGCACTTACAGCGACCTTTTTCGAATTTGATTTGGACGTATCTCCAAATCCAACCATTAGATTTAAAATTTCTAATGTTCGTTTGAAAGATCTTTTCGATACGAACCTAGCGGTTCCGGTTTTAGGAGAATCCGATGGTCGGATCTCCCGCAATGTCCATTCGAAGTCAATGGTCGAAATTCACGAACTGCCGCGGCGCGGCGCGTTCTATTCAGGCCATTATATATATATATATATATTATATATTTCATCGATTTCCTTTTTAGAACGAATTTTATAAATCATTTCAAATTTGTTTCAAAAACAATTTCAACCTTTATTTCAAATTCAAATCAAAATTGAATTTTCCCTTATAAATTCTTTCTACATTCACTTCTATTTGATTTCAATTCTATTTCAATTCGTTTTCAATTGAATTCAATTCAATTCAGATTTGTTTTCTATTCAATTCAATTTGAATTCGTTTTCTATTCAATTCAATTCGAATTCGTTTTCTATTCAATTAAATTCGTTTTTCTATTCAATTCAATTCGAATTCGTTTTCTATTCAATTAAATTCG
The DNA here is from genome assembly GCA_030737875.1 of Allium sativum. Taxonomy (NCBI): domain Eukaryota; kingdom Viridiplantae; phylum Streptophyta; class Magnoliopsida; order Asparagales; family Amaryllidaceae; genus Allium; species Allium sativum. The sequence goes on along the minus strand of CM060924.1, from coordinate 412,822,101 downwards.
AATTTGTTTTCTATTCAATTAAATTCGAATTCGTTTTCTATTCAATTAAAATTCGTTTTCTATTCAATTCAAATTCGTTTTCTATTCAATTCAATTCGAATTCGTTTTCTATTCAATTAAATTCATTTTCTATTCAATTCAATTCGAATTCGTTTTCTATTCAATTAAATTCGAATTCGTTTTCTATTCAATTAAATTCGAATTCGTTTTCTATTCAATTAAAATTCATTTTCTATTCAATTCAAACTCGTTTTCTATTCAATTCAATTCGAATTCGTTTTCTATTCAATTCTATTCGAATTCGTTTTGAATTTCAATTCTTTTCAAAATATCAAATTTTGAAATCACTTTCGATATTCATTATAAAATGAATAAAATTGATATAAATATCGTTCACGTCAAAATGGCGTCAATCTAATCAACATGGCTTCATATATTTCTGTTTTCAAATATTCTATTTCAAATATTTCTTTTTCAAATATTTCTTTTCAAATATTTCTATTTCAAATATTGATGAAGCCCAATCAATTACCATATAATGTTAATTATATGGATTTTCTACAACACATGTATACAATAACAACGATGAATAATCAACCATCATCCAAAGTGCACTCTACACTGTATAAGCATTGAATATCAATATTTAACGCTTATAACAGTCTGTCAATCAATCGATCGACATACAACTAAACAATCGGGATTAGTGTACATCAAATATCTTCCCAATACCCGTGTGGGGTTTCAATCAAACACATATTTTATTTGTGCAGTTGGGCAATGTGTAAAATTTATCGTCCCAATCAATATCAGTCAAATGTGTGTATATAAACAAATCGTTCGATTTGTTTATATTAATTTATTTCATTTCATATACACGTTAAAAATTCTATTTTTAACTATAAAATATTTTATTTCGTTTCACATCACATCACACAATCAACTACACATAAAAATCAAACAAACAAGCATACAAGCCGTCCATGGTCTGTGGACGACGGGTGTCGGGTGCTACTAAACACCGTCTGCATCCTAGTATTATTATTAACTAGAAAACAAAATTAAAAGGTGAGAAGTTCTCATCGAATTGCTAATCCAACGCCACGACTCTTCTTAGGTAGAAATCTTCGTCGTTCTGCCTCTTGTCACTTTTCACTGCCCGTATTCTCTACATATATAAAAATCACATTTTTACTTCGTTATTCAATATATAAAAATCGAATTTTTACTTTGTTATTCAATATATAAAAATCGAATTTTTACTATGCTATTCAATATAGAAAAATCGAATTTTTACTTTGTTATTCAATATATAAAATTCGAATTTTTACTATGCTATTCAATATAGAAAAATCGAATTTTTACTTCGCTATTCAATATATAAAAATCGAATTTTTACTTCGCTATTCAATATATAAAAATCGAATTTTTACTTTGCTATTCAATATATAAAAATCGAATTTTTACTTTGCTATTCAATATATAAAAATTGAATTTTTACTTTTCTATTCAATATAGAAAAATCGAATTTTTACTTCGCTATTCAATATATAAAAATCGAATTTTTACTTCGCTATTCAATATATAAAAATCGAATTTTTACTTTCGCTATTCAATATATAAAAATCGAATTTTTACTTTTGTAAAAATCTAATCTTTCTATTTTTAAAAATCTCTTCTTTCTAGTTTTAAAAAATCTATTTCTTTTGTTATTTTCAAGACCATATGTATTAATATTTTTATAACAAAGCCTATTTATATTTTTATTACAAAGCATATTTATGTCTTCATTCCAAAGCATGTTTATATTTTTTCTTACAAAGCATATTTATTTTTAAAACCAATTATATACATTTTTACTACCATTTCTATACTTTTTTATTTTAAAAATTACCTTTACCACATTAATTATCAATTAATATAATTAAAATTAGTTAACTACCTCATTAACAAAACCAGGCCGATTAAGTTATCTTCCCTCTTCGTATTTTCCTGGACGTCGAAACCATTCCTCCGATTTGAAAAATCTGTTTCCGCCCACCCTATGGCTGACGGGACGATGATCCAACGACACCCCCTCGCGCGCCTCCAGATGTTCCTCCTCTATTCTGAGTCGCGTCGCCTTCAGTGGTCCCGCAAGCCCTAGAAACGGGTGCGAATTGAACGAGTTCGAGCCCCTGAAACTCCTCAATTCCAATACGATACAGGATGAGATTGGTATGGATCTAAAGCTGACTGAAATCTCATTGATTTCCATGTTTCAATTTCTAATTTTGCTGAATGGAATAAAGGAAAATTGAGGGAGAAGGATTCAACAGTTTTCGCCGTCGAATTTGATGAAGGGCGGCTCCTGAACGGGGTGATAGAAATTAGGGTTTGTGATTGGTCAAAATTATATATATATATATATTATTTTTATATTATTTAATTTGAAATTTTGCGTTTTATTGCATTTGGATTCCAAATCAAACCCAACGACCGTCGCCCCTAGCTAATTACCCCTATTCCGAACACAATGGGATATGTTTCGCAAGATGATTCGGCTGTTTCGATCAGTTTTCGCTAAATTTAAAATATAAATCTATATATTAAATTTTAAATGTACATTTTAAATTACCAAGGCCACATACTGATTCAGAAAATTCCAGAAAAATTATTTCTGGCTTCGTATTTATGATACGGTCCTAACGAAACCAATTTCGTCAAATTCTGTGACCGTTTGAAAAATGGTCATTTTCCAGTCGATTAAAATCAACTAAAACTAGTCAAACGCGTTTTCCTTTGTCACGTTCCCATATTGATTCGAAAAATTACGAAATTTGGAATCTAACAATAATTTGACATCACGGACCCAACAAAAGTGGTTTCATCGAAATCCGAGGTCGTTTGCAAAATGGCTATTTTCAAAAGCCGAAATTCCATAGCGACTATTCTGAAATTTCAACTGGACATATCTTTTTATCCCCGCTATGAAATTTTGATTTTTCTGATTTGTTGGAAAGATATTCTCAAATAAATCCCAATGTTTTTGGTTTCACTAAAATCTGGATTGTTTTGCACCCGGTACATTCAATTGAAGTTTGAAATCGAATTATCGAACTACCGCGCCATTTTCAATTCCTTTTATAATTAAAATAAAATTTTATATTTTAACGACGACGTATATAAATATATACATTCTAATTCTATTCAAAATAAATTTCTCGTTGTTATTATTTAAAATAATTCATTTTAAATATTCAAAATTCGCTAAAATTGCCAAAATAAAATTTTTACACTGGCCCAGATTTTCGGGTTGTTACACAATCTTAACCTCTGAACCTCCTCCATGTCGTAAACACAACGGTACCCTCCAAAGCAACCAACGGTGACCGTAGCTCGTCAAAAATCCAGCCCTAGGTGGCGTTGCCGAAACCTTGACCTCCCAAAACAAGCATCGTACTCGGTGATTTTCATATAGAACTGAAGCTCTTGCATTTCTAAATCCATACATACATATATTTTGATTTTAGGATTTTCTGCTGAATTGTATGAATTTGTTGAATGTAACAACCCGGAAATTCTGAGCCAATTTAAAATTTTCATTTTGGCAATTTTGATGAATTCTGATTATTTAAAATGAATTATTTTAAATAATAACGACAAGAATTTAATTTTAAACAGAATTATAACGTCTATATGTATATGAATCGTCGTTAGAATATAAATATTTATTTTTAATTATAAAAGTAATTGAAAATGGCGCGGTAGTTTGAAAATTTGATTTCAAATTTCAAATGAATGCATATGATTCAAAATAAACCGAATTTTGGCAAAACCAAAAATATTTGAATCTATTTGAAAATATCTTTCGAACGAATCCAAAAAATCAAAATTTCATAGCGGGAATAAAAAGTTATGCCCAGTTGAAAATTCAGAATAGTCGCTATGGAATTCTGACCCTTAGAAATGGAAATTTTGTAAACGACCTTCGTTTTCGACGAAATCACTTTTGTTGGATCCGGGATGTCAAGTTATCGCTAGATTACAATAATCATAATTTTCTGAAATAATATGTGAGCGTGGCGAAGTGAAACGTGTTTTAACAGTTTCAGTCAATTTCGATAATCCAGAAAATGGTCATTTTTCAAACGGTCTTGGAATTTGATGAAATTAGTTTTGTTAGAACCATATCGTCAAAAGCTAGAAAATATTTTTTGGGAATTTTTAGAGTCCGTACGTGGCCCCGATAAATTAAAATGTGCGTTCAAATTCAATATATAGATTTATATTTTGATTTTGACGGAAACTGATCGTAACGATCGAATCAACTTACGATACATATCCCATTATGTTCGGGATGGGGGTAATTAGCTATGGGCGACAGTCGTTGGGACTCGATTGGGGTTCGAATGAAAAGTCAACTATATGGAGAAATAAATTAAATAATTAAATTAAATAAATATATATAATTACACCCCCCAATAGCCTAAACCAAATTCATTAAAACTCGCCCCCTTTTTGAAATGAAAACCCCGTCGCCCCTTCTCGAAGTCGCCGCCGCACCTGGAGGTCGTCGCCCCTCCCACCCACCGTCGGCCACCCTCTCTAGCACCCTCTCCTCCTCTCGATTCTCTCTCTCTCCTCCCACTCCCCTCGTCAATGCGCGATACCCGAACCCCCCCCCCCCCCCCCCACACGAACACCCCCTAAACCCGCTGCCTCCGCCTCCTGCACAGCCACCGCCGGCCAACCGAGACTCAAACGCCCCTCCCTAAGCCCTGCGCCACCTCCCTCACCCCTATCTCCGGCCCCGAGGCCCCCTATTCCATATAAATGTAATTTTTATATTTTCTACGTGTGGAAACCCGCTGAAACTCTCCGCCGACACCACCATCTCGCTGTTGCTGGCCAACCGAGCATCCCCCGAGCATCCTCCGACCGTGGTGAGCGTTTACTTTCATTTCTATTTGTTTAAGTAATTAAAAATGCTATTTTTACTTATAAAAATCATATATAAAAATATGATTTTTACTTATATGGATGCGTGAAAAATATAGGATTGTTAGTGAATAAAAATATGATTTTTATATATATAATAGCGAAGTAAAAAAATTGATTTTTATATACATGAAAGATAGGATTTTTATAGATGAAAAGGAATGACTTCTATTTATAGAAAGATTATATCTTTACAAAAGAAAATACAATATTTTTATGAAAGGAAAATATTATATTTTTGAAATAGAAAGATTAGATCTTTAATTTAGAAAAGGTTATATTTTTAAATATAAAAAGATTTGATTTTTAAATAAGCAAAGGTAAGATTTTTTAAACCATATAAAGATGTGATTTTTATTTATATGAATACCATATAAAAATGTGATTTTAATAATCAACTGCGTGAAACAGATGGCGATGGATCAGACTGAGATCAAAACGACGTCCGAACCGTTTAGAAATAAAGAATGGAGGAGTGGAACCCTATGTGAGAACTTCTCATTTTAATTCTTGTTTCCTAGTTAAAATTATATACTAGGATGCAGACGGTGCTTAGCAGCACCCGACACCCGTTGTCCACAGACCATGGACGACTTGTTCGATTTTGTTGTGTTGTGAAAATTGATTGTGATGTGGAATGAATGGAAATATATTCATCTGTTGAAATAAATTATTTATCGTTAAAAATATAAATCTAACGTGAATGTGAATAAATAAATATTCATTTACAAATCAGATGATTTGATTATGTACACCCATTTGATTGATATTGATTGGGATAATAAATTTTACACATCGCCCAACTGCACAAATAAAAATATGTGTTTGTTTATTGAAACCCTACACGGGTATTGGGATGATATTTGACGTACACTAATCCCGATTGTTTAGTTGTATGTCAATCGATAGGTTGATAGACAGTTGTGTAGTGCACTTTCGATGATGGTTGATTATTTGTCATTGCTATTATATACATATGTTGTATGGAATCCATATAATTAACATTATATGGTAATTGATTGGGCCTCATTCCAATTTAGAAAATTAAAGAATATTATAAAATAAAGATTCATGGGTTGAATAGAATAAATATTCTTGTGTTGAATAAAATATATATTCATGTGTTGAATAAAAGAAAATTCATGTGTTGAGAAATATTTTAACAATAAAATTCACATCTTTATCATATATAAAATTAGAAACTAACTGGAAATTAGTTAGGATGAGTGGTTTCTTGGATATTGATCTGATGTTAGTTTTGGCCTCCGGGGTTATTACTTAGGGAATCGTTCTCTTACTAATTTACGGTTAGAATTTAATTAAGAATTAAACGGTAAAAATCACAATTTCATTAATTATATAAAATAACAAAAATCGTCATGTGTTGACAATACTCATGTGTTGAGAATATTCATGTGTTGAAACTATTCATGTGTTGAAGAATTATTTATACAATAAAATTCACATTTTTACTGTAAGTAAGAATTAATAAATATTCATGTGTTGAATAAAATAAATATTCATGTGTTGAAGAAAATATTCATTTGTTGAATAGAATAACGAAGTATTGAAATATATAAAACCGTGTTGATTAGATATGCGCTATTTTGACGCGAACGATATTTATATCGATTTTATTCAATTTTTTTATAATGAATAGCGAAAAGGAAGTGATTTCAAAATATAACGTTTTGAAAATATTATCGTTTATATATTAATGAAATGGAATATTCAATTTTGATTTAAAATTGAATATGAAGTTGAAATCGTTTTTAAAGCGAATTTAAACGATTTATAAAATACGTTTAGAATTGAAATCGAAGAGATATATATAATATATATATAATATATATAAATATATATTATATATTAAATGACCTGAATAGAACGCGCCGCGCCGCGACAGTTTGCGAATTTGGACCATTGACTTCGAATTGACGTTACGGGAGATCCGACCGTCGGATTCTCCTAAAACCGGATCCATTGGGTTCGTATCGAAAAGAGCTTTCCAATGAATGTTATAAATTTTAAATATAATAGTTGGATTTGGAATTATGTCCAAATCAAATTTGGAAAGGTCGCTGTAAGTGCAGTTCGACGACCGTTATTGGAAATCGACTGTACGAGCCTTGATAAAATTATTAAAAATATCAATAATTTGTGTAAAATCATAATAAATGATTTAGAAAGAATTGAGGTGAAAAATCCAATATTTAAAAAGGATAAGAATATATTTTTATCGAAATGAACTAGTTATGAACTAGAATTATAATCCAAAGTTTTTGAATAAATAAATTGGATTTGAAGTGGTTTTAAAATAATCAGAATTTCCCATATACGAATTGGAATGGATTTGAATCGAAATTATCTTCGAAATATTTCGATGTTGGATTTCGTGATTATACAGATATGGTTGTGGAAATTTGAAAGATATATTTATATCGTTATTTCCAATACGATATTTGTTGGTTTCAGAATTTGATATTGAATATAAGCCGATATATTTTCTATTCAGAGCCTTGTATTTAATATCAAATGGGATTTTGGGTTCGTCGTGAATGGTGTTTTAAATAACACTGTTCTTGAACCCAGTTTAGAAAAGAATAAATATTTTAATTAAGATTTAGTGAAATTGTCCAGTTAATTAATATTTAATTGGGATTGAATTTAAATTGGTTTTTGGGGTTTATCGTAAGCGGTGTTTTGAATAACACATGTTCTTTAATCCGATTAACAATGGAATGTGATTTTAGGTTTATAGTGAACCGTGTTTTAGATGACATTGGTTCTTTAACCCAGTTAAAGACAGGATATTGATTTTTGGGAAGTTTGAAACTAAATGGAGTTTTAATGAATCTTTAATTAGATTGAAATGATTGAGAATGGAGTATCACCAGTTTTACTCCAAAGCGATAGCAAAATCTTTAATTAGATTTGAATGTGAAATGTTAATTAATGTTTACCGATAACACCATGGTGTTAGATATGAAGTATTACCAGTTTTGCACCATTGGAAGAATAAGTTGGGATTGGGAAATAAAATAAATAATAAATTCGGTGTGGTTCGCTAATCCCGACTAGTTTGGAAAACCTTTGCATGGTTTGAAATGATATCCAAAGGCAAATTAAAGAATAAATTTAGAAAAATTTATCTTTGATAAAATTAGTGGGAACCTTTCCCTAAGAATGTGAATATTTGAATAAAAGAATATTCTGAACTGGAATGAGGCGTATGTTGTGTTTGTGTAACACTTGTTTACTATATACGCGGGTTATTCGGAAAGGCTGGGTTCATACCCATTCTAAATAACTGATTCGACGATAAGTCAAAGATGAAGACGATGGTTGAAGATCGGAGGTCTTCACATCGTTCGGATGATTACTGATGATCTTGATTGGGCTGTACACCCAAGAGGAGGGAATCAGTTGATGATCGTCCAGATGTACTTGGAGATCGATGGATATGCGAGGAATAAGGTGCCTCCGGTTTCGTTTAGACCCAGAACGAACTTGTAAATGGACTGTGTGTCTAACATTGGATTTTATTCTGTGTTGGTTGATCTCTATTAAATAAACATCTGTTTGGTGGCGGAGAATTTATTCTCTTGCTTAACACCCTTCTCTGAGATGTACGAGCTCAGAGGTTGTATATCGATGGACATCAGTCGCATGGAGTGAATTGCCTGTGTGGCATGCCTAAGTGGCAAATAATCAAGGCTTTTGTTGAAAAGCAAAGTCTTGTGGTTGATGATCAAAGCACAACCTATATGGCACAACTTTGTGTATAGCGTTAATTCGCGAGCCTCACACCTCGGTATGAGTCAAAAACGGGGTCGTGACTACAGGGAGAGCATGACGTTTCTTTCTAGCTATGGGTGATGTCAGTGACATACCAGCCCTGACATTTATATACTTTTTACCTGTGTTGTTGTTGTAATGCAAGCCGCCTCGGATATAGGTCTGATAGGACCGGGAAACGTGTGTTCAGGAATACTAATCCTCAAAAATAAGAGAGGAACGACCCTAAAGATCCAGGATCGCTGTGTGTGGTCCTGAGACATTTGCTAGAGTGTCTCGAACGGAGAGGAGCTTGCCCCTGACCTCGAGTCATGACGGAAATCCAATTTCCAATACGTGATATTTCGGTTTTATTTGTAGAGCCTAGTGTTGGCGACATAGTTGCATGGGATGCTATGCTGTCTAGGATTGATACATTTGTATTTGAAGTTGTTTTGACACTATACACTTATACTAGTATCAAATGATTTGTTTTAAATGTATCAAGCATTATTTGGCTATGATAAGGGAAAACCCTATCCTTCGGCTTGCGTTGCATTGTGTGATGGGACCTGGGTCTTATAATAGCTTCATTTTTCCAAAAAGCATTGCGTTGTTTATAACTGTTTATGCACTGGTATTCTCGGGAGGAATCCCGTTCCGTGTTATACGGTGTGGTCCCTTGATTTACTTTATTTCTATAGTCAAGTTTTAAATAACTGTTTTAGTTCTCTCACTAGTCACATGACTGACCTAGAATTTATTGTTTTAACCTAAACTCTGGGTGCCCTTATTTTCCACACGGGCAGCTAGTAGTTTTGGTTTTGCAGATTTATATTCATAGGATCCTGGTATAGCCGGAACGATACTCGTAAAGCTCTGTATCCATATATTTCTTTCAGTTGTGTTTAGTATTGTTTTTCCGCTGCAGTAATGTAATTTAAATCTCTGATATTTTTCTAATGTATAATATTTATTTATACTCTGTATATTCTTGTATTCTGATGGAACTGTTGTAATAAACAATGAAATGTTCTTCTGTTTGTGTTCTGATTTTTCGTGTTCTCAAAACAATCAGGGGTTTCGAACGGTCTTGGTCGGTTTAGCGATCGATTCGAATCGAGCGAAATTCCTTGTCATTACATTTGGTATCAGAGCTTTGGTTTACAGAGCTCGAGAACAAGACACATTAGAACCAAACGAAAGAATTCATCAGAGATTGGATTAGCAATATCCAACGAGAATTACTCGTTAGAGATAGGATCAGTAGTATCCTAGAACGAGTGTGAAGAGTATATTTTTAAAATAAAATTGAAAACAAATTTATTTTTGAAAATTTAAACCATTTTGTACGTATTTGAATATTTTATTTTATATTGAATTTGGACAATCGAGTATATAAAGATTTTTCATATACGCGTCAAGAACGTATATTCGAAGTTTTAATATATTGGATAGATATAAAATCACACTCTAGTCGCTCGGAGACGATCTTGATGATAGTCTAGACATCATCAGCATTTGTGTTCGAGTTTCAAAAAGTGGGATATCTATATATTTCCATTAGACTGGTGTGAGTACCAAAACTAGATAGGGTTTATTGTTGTCATTTTTCATCAAAAACATGATTTTCTGTATATATATCAAAATTATGAATTTGAAACGATAATCCACTAATTGATTGTTGATTATGTTGTTTGATTATCGGTTTCATTTATTAAAATTTTGAACCATTTAGCCTAATGGAACCAAATTTAGAACTGAATTGAAAATTGATTACAATTGCATGCACATAAATGTATATCCATTGAATAGGTCATAGCAAGGAGGCTAGAGCAGAAGAATAAAATTGTTTGCCCGACAAATATGTACATGTTTACAAATTTATCGGGTTTGGATGATTTTATGAGCCGATTGGCTAACCGCCTGGCTATTTCTTTTTCCTTTTGGATTGGAGAGGCCTGTATGGCAATTTCGGCATCTTCCCGGTGCTCCGTGCATGGGAGGTTATGGCGAAAATTTTCGAAAATTTAGGGTGTTAGCCAAATTTTTGAAAAATTTGAAAAGTTCTTAGAAACTGAAAAGTTGAAGAACTTAAGCCATAATTAAAATAATGAAAGTTGAGTTGGTTAGTAAAACAACTTTCAGCTTCGTTCCATTTCGGGGACGAAAAATTTTAAGTGATGGAGATTGTAACAACCTGGAAATTCTGAGCCAATTTAAAAATTTTATTCTGGAAATTTTGATGAATTTTGATTATTTAAAATGAATTATTTTAAATAATAACAACGAGAAATTTATTTCGAATAAAATTAGACTGTATATATGTATTTGAATTGTCGTTAGAATATAAATATTTATTTTTAATTATAACAGGAATTGAAAATGGCGCGGTAGTTTGGAAATTCGATTTCAAATTTTAAATGAATGCAAAGGATTCAAAATAAACTAGATTATGGCGAAACCAAAAATATTTGAATCTATTTTAAAATATCTTTCCAACGAATCCGAAAAATCAAAATTTCATAGCGGGATTCAAAAGTTATGCCCAGTTGAAAATTCAGAATAGGCGCTATGGAATTCTGGCCCTTAGAAATTGAAATTTTGCAAATGACCTTCGTTTTCGACGAAACCACTTTTGTTGGATCCGGGATGTCAAGTTATTTCTAGATTCCAAAATTCATAATTTTCTAAATCAATATGTGAGCGTGGCGAAGTTAAACGCGTTTTAATAGTTTCAGTCAATTTCGATCGACCAGAAAATGGCCATTTTTCAAACGGTCTCGGAATTTGACGAAATTAGTTTTGCTAGAACTGTATCGTCAATACGAAGCTAGAAAATATTTTTCGGGAATTTTTAGAGTCCGTATGTGGCCCCGGTAAATTGAAATGTGCGTTCAAATTCAATACATAGATTTATATTTTGATTTTGACGGAAACTGATCGAAATGATCGAACAGCTTACGATACATATCCCATTATGTTCGGAACGGGGGTAATTAGCTATGGGCGACAGTCGTTGGGTCTCGATTGGGGTTCGAACGAAAAGTCAACTATATGGAAAAATAAATTAAATAATTATATATAATTACACCCCCCAACAGCCTAAACCTAATTTATTAAAACCCGCCCTCTTTTTTAAAAGAAAACCACGTCGCCCCTTGTCAAAGTCGTCGCGGCACCTGGAGGTCGTCGCCTCTCCCACCAACCGTCGGCCACCCTCTCCCGCACCCTCTCCTCCTCTCGATTCTCTCTCTCCTCCCTCTCCCCTCGTCAACGCGCGATACCCGAATCCCCCCCCCCCCCACACACACGAACACCCCCTAAACCCGCCGCCTCCGCCTCCTGCACAGCCATCCCGGCCAACTGAGACTCCACCGCCCCACCCTACGCCCAGCGCCGCCTCCCTCACCCCCATCTCCGACCCAGAGGCCCCCTCTTCCATAAAAATGTAATTTTTTTATTTTCTACGTGTGGAAACCCGCTGAAACTCTCCGCCAACACCACCATCTCGTTGTTGCTGGCCAATTGAGCATCCCACGAGCATCCTCCGACCGTGTTGAGCGTTTACTTTCATTTCTATTTGTTTAAGTAATTAAAAATGCAATTTTTACTTATTAAAATCGTATATAAAAATATTATTTTTACTTATATGGATAGCGTGAAAAATATAGGATTGTTAGCGAATAAAAATACGATATATATATATATATATAATAGCGAAGTAAAAAATTTGATTTTTATATATATGATTGCTTAGCAACACCCGACACCCGTTGTCCACAGACCATGGACGACTTATTTGATTTTGTTGTGTTGTGAAAATTGATTATGATGTGGAATGAATTGAAATACATTCATGTGTTGAAATAAATTATTTATCGTTAAAAATATAAATTTAACATGAATGTGAATAAATAAATATTCATTTACAAATCAGATGATTTGTTTATGTACACCCATTTGACTGATATGGATGGGGAAGATAAATTTCACACATCGCCTAACTGCACAAATTAAAATTTGTGTTTGTTGACTAAAACCCCACACGGGTATTGGGATGATATTTGATGTACACTAATCCCGATTGTTTAGTAGTATGTCAATCGATAGGTTGACAGACAGTTGTGTAGTGCACTTTGGATGATGGTTGATTATTTGTCAGGAAAATTAAAGAATATTATAAAATAAAGATTCATGTATTGAATAGAACAAATATTCATGTGTTGAATAAAATATATATTCATGTGTTGAATAAAAGAAAATTCATGTATTGAGAAATATTTTAACAATAAAATTCACATCTTTATCATATATAAAATTAGAAACTAACTGGAAACTAGTTAAGATGAGTGGTTTCTTGGATATTGATCTGATGTTGGTTTCGGCCTTTGGGGTTAATACTTAGGGAATCGTTCTCTTACTAATTTACGGTTAGAATCTGATTAAGAATTAAATGATAAAAATCACAATTTCATCAAATATATAAAATAACAGAAATAGTCATGTGTTGACAATACTCATGTGTTGAGAATATTCATGTGTTGAAACTATTCATGTGTTAAAGAAATATTTATACAATAAAATTCACATTTTTATTGTAAGTAATAATTAATAAATATTCATGTGTTGAATAAGATAAATATTCATGTGTTGAAGAAATTATTCATTTGTTGAATAGAATAACGAAGTTATTGAAATATATAAAGCCGTGTTGATTAGATATGCACCATTTTGACGCGAACGATATTTATATCGATTTTATTCATTTTTTTATAATGAATAGCAAAAAGGAAGTGATTTCAAAATATAACGTTTTGAAAATATTATCATTTATATATTAATGATATGGAATATTCATTTTTGATTTAAAATTGAATATGAAGTTGAAATCATTTTTAAAATGAATTTAAATGATTTATAAAATACATTTAGAATTGAAATCGACAAAATATATAATATATATATATATTACATATTATAATGGCCTGAATAGAACGTGCCGCACCGCGGCAGTTCGCGAATTTTGACCATTGACTTCGAATTGACTTTACCGGAGAACCGACCGTCGGATTCTCCTAAAACCGGAACCTTGGGTTCATATCGAAAAGAGCTTTCCAATGAATATTAGAAATTTGAAATCTAATGGTTGGATTTGGAATTATGTCCAAATCAAATTTGGAAAAGGTCGCTGTAAGTGCAGTTCGATGACCGTTATCGGAAATCGACTGTACGAGCCTTGATAAAATTATTAAAAATATCAATAATTTGTCTATAATCATAATAAATGATTTAGAAAGAATTAGGGTGAAAAATACCATATTTAAAAAGGATAAAAATATATTTTTATCGAAATGAACTAGTTATGAACTAGAATTATAATCTAAATTTTTGAATAAATAAATTGGATTTGAAGTGGTTTTAAAATAATTATAATTTCCCATATACGAATTGGAATGGATTTGAATCGAAATTATCTTCGGAATATTTCGATGTTGGATTTTGTGATTATACAAATATGGTTGTGGAAATTTGAAAGATATATTTATATCATTATTTCCAATATGGTATTTGTTGGTTTCAGAATTTGATATTGAATATAAGCCGATATATTTTCTATTCAGAGCCTTGTATTTAATATCAAATGGGATTTTGGGTTTGTCGTGAATGGTATCTTAAATAACACTGTTCTAGAACTCAGTTTAGAAAAGAATAAATCTTTTAATTAAGATTTAGTGAAATTGTCCAGTTAATTAGTATTTAATTGGAAATGAATTTAAATTGGTTTTTGGGGTTTATCGTGAGCGGTGTTTTGAATAACACCTGTTCTTTAACCCGATTAACAATTGAATGTGATTTTGGGTTTATCGTGAACCGTGTTTTAGATGACATTGGTTCTTTAACCCAGTTAAAGATAGGATACTGATTTTTGGGAAGATTAAAACTAACTGGAGTTGAGTTTTAATAAATCTTTAATTAGATTGAAATGATCGAGAATGGAGTATCACCAGTTTTGCTCCAAAGCGATAACTAAATCTTTAATTAGATTTGAACGTGAAATGGTAATTAATATTTACCGATAACACCGTGGTGTTAGGTATTGAGTATTACCAGTTTTGCTCCATAGGATGAATAGGTTGGGATTGGGAAATAAAATAAATAATTACTTCGGTGTGGTTCGCTTATCCCAACTAGTTTGAAAACCTTAACATGGTTTGAAATGATATCCAAAGGAAGATTAAAGAATAAATTTAGAAGAATTTTTCTTTGATAAAATTAATGGGAACCTTTCCCTAAGAATGTGAGTATTTGAATAAAAGAATATTCTGAATTGGAATGAGGCGTATGTTGTGTTTGTGTAACACTTATTTATTATATACGCAGGTTATTCGGAAAGGCCGGGTTTATACCCATTCTGAATAATTGATTCAACGATAAGTCGAATGTAATAACCCGGAAATCTAGGTCAATTTAAATTTTTTATTTTGGCAATTTTAATGAATTTTGATTATTTTAAATGAATTATTTTAAATAATAACGACGAAAAATTTGTTTTCAACGAAGTTAAAACGAATAAATTGTCGCTAGAATATAAATATTTATTTATATATATAAAAGGAATTGAAAATGGCGCGGTAGTTTGAAAATTCAATTTCAAAGTTCAAAAGAATGTACCGGGTGCAAAATAAACTGGAATTTAGTGAAACCAAAAATATTTGAATCTAAATGAGAATATCTTTCCAACGAATCCGAAAAATCAAAATTTCATTGCGGGAATCAAAAGTTACGTCCAGTTGAAAATTCAGAATAGTCGCTATGGAATTCTGGCCCTTAAAAAATGGAAATTTTGCAAACGACCTCGGTTTTCGACGAAACACCTTCTGTTGGATCCGTGATGTCAAGTTATTGCTGGGTTGCAAAATTCGTAATTTTTTGAATCAATATGTGAGCATGGCAAAGGAAAACACGTTTGACCAATTTCAGTTGATTTTAATCGACTGGAAAATGGCCATTTTTCAAACGATCTCGGAATTTGACGAAATTAGTTTTGTTAGGACCGTATCGTCAATACGAAGCTAGAAAATATTTTTCGGGAATTTTTCGAGTTAGTACGTGGGTCCGGTAAATTGAAATGTGCATTCAAATTCAATATATAGAGTTATATTTTGATTCTGATGGAAAATGATCGAAACAATTGAATTGGCCTATGAAACATATCCCATTGTGTTCGAAATGGGGGTAATTAGCTATGGACGACAGGCGGTGGGTCTCGTTTGGAGGTCGAAATAGAAAGTTGCTTTTAGGAAATCTTAAAATCTTAAAATATATATTATTTATATCAAACCCCCCTCTAATTTCTCCTTCCCCCTTCGTTCAATAGATCAGAAAGAAAAAAAACCTAATAGATCGAACCGCAGCCCCCCATACCCCACGCAGCCGCGCAGCAAGCTCCGCCCCTTCTCCCTTCCTGCGACACAGCCCCCCCAATCGAACGCAAGCAGGTCCCGAACCCCCCCCCCCCCCCCCGAAACGACGCGCCGCCTCTAGACCTAAGGGCGCCGACCAGCTCAGCCCCGTGCTGACCATCCTCAGCTGCCACCTCCGCCGATGAAGCCCCCCTCTCTTCGAACGATGTAAGTTCTTGGTTGTTTGTTTATTTTAATTCATATAAAAAAATCAGTTTATATTCATAGAAAAAATAAATGATCTGATTTTTAATAAGGGAAAAGGTTAGATTTTTGATTAGAAAAAGTATGGGATATTATATATTTTTATACAGAATAAAGATTATATTTTTACTTATATAATAACGATACAAAAATATGGCTTTTATATGTAGTTAGCAAGAGAAAGATTTGATTTCTAACTACAAAAATATAATTTTTATATATGTAACATAATATAATTTTTATCATATGAGAAGTGAAATAAAAATATAATCTTTAACAATATATGAAGTAAAGATAAAAATTCAATTGTTTATAAAGAAATGCTATAAAGGAAAAATACGATTTTTATTACGAAGTGAGCGTTGAAAAGATTGGATTGTTACATGTGAAGTAGACAAGAAAAGATAAGATTTTTAGTAGATAAAGAAAGATTTGATATTTAAACTAAAAGATAATATATTTTTAATTATAAAAATTTGATCTTTAGTAGTATAAAAATACGATTTTTATATAGTAGAGATAGTAAAAATATAATTTTTATATCATGGGAAGGTTAAAAATATAATTTTTATGCGTGTAGCGAAGATAAAAATTCGATTTTTATATATAAGAAGGTGAAATAAAAATAGGATTTTCATTGATGTAGAATAATAAAAATATGGTTTTTATATGCTAGGCAATATAAAAATATGATCTTTATTATGAAGTAAACAATTAAAAATGTGATTTTTAATATCGACTACGTGAAATAGATCTCGATAGAAGCACGGTGAAGATTTCCTACATAAGAAGAGTCGTGGTATTGGATTAGCTAATTGGTGAGAACTCCTCACTTTCAAATTTATTTCTAGTTAAAATATATATTAGGATGCATACGGTGTTTAGTAGCACCCGACACCCGTCGTCCACAGACCATGGACGGCTTGTATGCTTGTTTGTTTGATTTTGCTGTGTAGTTGATTGTGTGATGTGATGTGAAATGAAATAAAATATTTGTATAGTTAAAATATTTTATATTTGAAAATAGATTTTTTTATGTGTATTTGAAAAGAAATAAAAATAAACAAATCGGACGATTTGTTTATATACACACATTTGACTGATATTGATTGGGACGATAAATTTTACACATCGCCCAACTGCACAAATAAAATCTGTGTTTGATTGTTTGAAAACCCCACACGGGTATTGGGGTAATATATGACATACACTAATCCCAATAATTAGTGGTATGTCGATCAATTGATTGACAGACTGTTATGAGCGTTAAATATTTATATTTGATGCTTATACAGTGTAGAATGCACTTTGAATGATGGTTGATTATTTGTCATTGTTGATATATACATTCGTTGTATGGAAATCCATAGAAATAAAATCTATAGTAATTGATTGGGCCTCATTCCAGTTTTGAAATAGAATATTTGAGAAGAAATATTTGAAACGAAATATTTGAATAGAATATTTGAAATACAAATACATAAAGCCGTGTTGATTACATATGCGCTATTTTGACGCGAACGATATTTATATCGATTATATTCGTTTTTATAGTGAATATTGAAAAGTGATTTCAAAACCGAATATTTTGAAATGAAATTCAAATTAAATTGAATTGAAACGAATTAGAACCCAAATTGAATTGGAAATAAAATGAATTCGAATCGAATTGAAATTGAATGGAAATCAATTTGAAATGAATTCGAATTGAAATTGGATTCGAATTGAAATTGAATAGAAATGAATTCGAATTAAAATTGAATTGAATTGAAAACGAACTGAAATTGAATTAAAAATCGATTTGAATTGAAATCAATTAGAAATGAATTTAAAATGAATTTATAAGGAAAAATTCAATTTTGATTTGAATTTGAAATGAAGTTGAAATCGTTTCGAAAACGAATTTAAAACGATTTATAAAATACGTTTTAAAAGGAAAGCGATGAAGTATATATTATATATATTATATATATAATATAATGGCCTGAATAGAACGCGTCGTGCTGCGGTAGTTCGTGAATTTCGACCATTGACTTCGAATGGATATAACGGGAGATCCGACCGTCGGATTCTCCTAAAACCAGAATCGTTGGGTTCGTATCGAAAAGAGCTTTCTAATGAATAATAGAAACTAGAAATCTAACGGTTGGATTTGGAATTATGTCTAAATCAAATTTGGAAAAGTTCGTTGTAAGTGCAGTTCGATGGCCTTTGATGGAAATCGACTGTACGGTCCTTGATAAAATTATTAAAAATAGTAATAATTTGTGTAAAATCATAAGAAATGATTTGGGAAGAATTGGGATGAAAAACTCCATATTTGAAAAGATAAAAATAGATTTTTATCGAAATGAACTAGTTTTGAACTAGAATTAAAATCAATTTATTTTTGAAATAAATAAATTGAATTTGGAAAGGGTTTTAAAAGTAACTAGAATTTCCAATAATTGAATTGGTATGGATTTGAATCGGAATTGTCTTTGGAATATTTCGATGTTGGATTTCGTGATGATACAGATATTGTTATGGGAATTTGAAAGATATATATATCATTATTTCCAATTCGATATTTGTTGGTCATAGAATTTGATATTGAATATAAGCTGATATATTTTATATTCAGAGCTTTGTATTTAATATCAAATGTGATTTTGGTTTGTCATGAATGGTGTCTTCATTAACACTGATTCTTTAACCCAGTCAAAGGTTAAAACTAAGTGGAGTTTTAATGAATCTTTAATTAGATTGAAAAGATCAAGAATGGAGTATCACCAGTTTTACTCCAGACGATTTTTAAATCTTTTATTAGATTTGTACGTGAAATGATAATTGAATTTACCGATAACACCGTGGTGTTAGATAAGAAGTATGGCCAGTTTTACTTCATGGGATAAATAGGTTGGGATTGGGAAATAAAATAAATAATTACTTCGGTGTGGTTCGCTAATCCCGACTAGTTTGAAGTGATATTCAAAGGAAGATTAAAGAATAAATTTAAAAGGATTTATCTTTGATAAAATTAATGGGAACTTTTCCCTAAGAATGTGAAATTTAGAAACTAACTGTAGGTTAGCTAAGCAGAACGGTTTCCTGGGTATTGATCTGATGTTGGTTTCGGCCTTCGGGGTTAATATTTGGGGAATTATTCTCTTGTTAATTTACGGTTAGTGATTGATGAATTGGAATGAGGCGTATGTTGTGTTTGTGTAACATTTATTTATTATATACGCGAGTTATTTAGAAAGACCAAGTTTATCCCATTCTGAATAACTGATACGACGGTAAGTCGAAGATGAAGACGGTGGTCGAAGACCGAAGGTCTTCACATCGTTTGGGTGGTTACTGATGATCTTGATTGGGTCGTACACCCAAGAGGAGGGAATCAGTTAGTGGTCGTCCAGACGTACTTATAGATCGATGGATATGCGGGGTACTAGGTGCCTCCGGTTTCGTTCAGACCCAGAACGAACTTGTAAATGGACTGTTTGTCTGACATTGGATTTTAGTCTGTGTGATTGATTTCTATTAAATATATATCTGTTTGGCGGCGGAGAATTTATTCTCTTGCTTAACGCCCTTCTCTGAGACGTACGAGCTCAGGGGTTATATATTGATGGATATCAAACGCATGGAGTGAATTGCCTGTATGGCATGCCTAAGTGGAAAACGATTAAATCTTCTGTTGAAAAGCAAAGTCTTGTGGTGGATGATCAAAGAACAGCCTGTGTGCATAGCTTTGTGTAACGTTAATTCGCGAGCCTCACATCTCGGTTGTGAACCAGAAACGGGAGAGGACTTCAGGGAGGGCATGCGTTTCTTTCTAGCTAGAAGTGGCGTCAGTGGTTTTACATGCCCTGACGAGTTTGACTTATGTGGTTGTTGTTGTTGCGAGGCGCATCGGATTTATCGATGACTATGTGAAGCCGATGGAGTCATTCGTTAGCTCATTTGCGCCCCATAGGGCGGGGAGATGCAGTGTTCAGGCATTTTAGTCTACATAGGTGGACCGGCCCTGATGATCCAAGGCTTGACTGAGTACTTGCCTGAGACATGGTAGGCTAGATTGTCTCGAATCGGTAGAGGACGATCTCTGGCCTCGGTTCACAGACGGAAATCCAATTTCCAATACATGATAATTCGGTTTTGATTGTAGAGCCTAGTATGGCGACATAGTGGGATGAGGCACTCATGTCGTCTATGATTGATACTTGTGGTTGAAGCTGTTTTGACACTATACACTTATAGTAATAATAAAACATGAAATTTAGCGTATCAAGCATTCTTTGGCTGTTATAAGATAAAACCCTATCCTCCGGTTTGTGTTGCATTGTGTGATGGGACCTGGGTCTTATAACAGCTTCATCGTTCTTTATTTAGCATTGCGCTGTTGTTTTATGCACTGGTGTTCTTGGGAGGAAACCCGTTCTATGTTATAGGGCGTGGTCCCTTGATTTACCTAACTTTAAAATAAAGATTAATAACTGTTTTAGTTCTCACACCAGTCCCATGACTGACCTGGAGTTTATTTTTTTAACCTAAACTCTGGGTTCCCTTATTTTCGACACGGGC
Source organism: Allium sativum (assembly GCA_030737875.1). Lineage (NCBI taxonomy): Eukaryota > Viridiplantae > Streptophyta > Magnoliopsida > Asparagales > Amaryllidaceae > Allium > Allium sativum. Next base: position 412,801,105 of record CM060924.1, on the reverse strand, counting down.
AGCTAGTTGTTTTGGTTTTGCCGATTTATATTCACAGGATCCTGGGTTACAGCTGGAACGATACTCGGAAAGCTCTGTATCCGCGTATTACTTCTAGTTGTGTATTGTATTATTTTCCGCTGCTATGTAATGTAATTTAAATCTCTGATATTTTCTGTGTAATATTTATTCTTACTCTGTATATTCTTTTATTCTGATGGAATTGTTGTAATATACAATGAAATGTTCTTCTGTCTGCGTTCCGATGTGGCTTGTTCTCAACTCAATCCGTGATTCCCGTAAGGGGGATTTCGGGTCGTTTCATCGAAGATGAAGACGGTGGTTGAAGACTGGAGGTCTCCACATCGTTCTGATGATTACTAATGATCTTGATTGGGCTGTACACCCAAGAGGAGGGAATCAGTTGGTGATCATCCAGACGTACTTGGAGATTGATGGATATGCGAGGAATAAGGTGCCTCTGGTTTCGTTCAGACCCAGAACGAACTTGTAAATGAACTGTGTGTCTGACACTGGACTTTATTCTGTGTTGATTGATCTCTATTAAATATACATCTGTTTGGTGGCGGAGAATTTATTCTCTTGCTTAACACCCTTCTTTGAGACGTACGAGTTCAGAGGTTGTATATCGATGGACATCAGTCGCATGGAGTGAATTGCCTGTTTGGCATGCCTAAGTGGCAAATGATCAAGGCTTTTGTTGAAAACCAAAGTCTTGTGGTTGATGATCAAAGCATGGCCTATGTGGCACACCTTTGTGTATAGCATTAATTCGCGAGCCTCACACCTCGGTATGAGTCAAAAACGAAATCGTGACTGCAGGGAGAGCACGACGTTTATTTCTATCTATGGGTGATGTCAGTGACCTACTAGCCTTGACATTTATATACATTTTACCTGTGTGGTTGTTGGAATGCGAGGCGCCTCGGATATAGGTCTGATAGGACCGGTAAACGTGTGTTCAGGAATACTAATCCTCAAAAGTAAGAGAGGACCGGCCCTGAAGATCCAGGATCGCTGTGTGTGGTCCTGAGACATTTGCTAAAGTGTCTCGAACGGAGAGGAGCTTGCCCCTTGCCTCGACTCATGATGTAAATCCAATTTCCAATACGTGATATTTCGGTTTTATTTGTAGAGCCTAGTATTGGCAACATAGTAGCATGGGATGCTATGCCATCTAGGATTGATACATTTATATTTGAAGTTGTTTTGACACTATACACTTATAATACTATCAAATGATTTGTTTTAAAAGTATCAAGCATTATTTGGCTATTATAAGGGAAAACCCTATCCTTCAGCTTGCGGTGCATTGTGTGATAGAACTTGGGTCTTATAATAGCTTCATTTTTCCAAAAAGATTTGCGTTGTTTATAACAGTTTATGCATTGGTATTCTCCGGAGGAAACCCGTTCCGCGTTATACGTCGTGGTCCCTTGATTTAATTTATTTCTAAAGTCAAGTTTTAAATAACTCTTTTAGTTCTCACACCAGTCACATGACTGACCTGGATTTTATTGTTTTAACCTAAACTCTTGGTGCCCTTATTTTCCATACGGGCAGCTAGTTGTTTTGTTTTTGTAGATTTATATTCACAGGATCCTGGTACAGCTGGAACGATACTCGGAAAGCTCTGTATCCGTGTATTTCTTTCAGTTGTGTTTTGTTTTATTTTTCCACTGCCGTAATGTAATTTAAATCTCTGATATTTTTCTGATGTATAATACTTATTCATACTCTGTATATTCTTGTATTCTGATGGAATTGTTGTAATAAACAATGAAATATTCTTCTGTTTGTGTTCTGATTTGTCGTGTTCTCAAAACAATCAGGGGTTTCGAACAGTCTTGGTCGGTTTGGCAATCGATTCGGATCAAGCGAAATTCCTTATTGTTACATTGAAGATCGTTTTTTCTCGTTTTGGTGTTTGAGAGAGTGGCGGCCAATAAAAGAAGAAGGCGGGGATTTTCTTTGATCAGAGAAATGGGATTAGGTTTGTAAAGGATTTTTAGTGGTATATATAGGGTTTCGTTTTGATTTAGAGGATGACTTCTTTCCACGTTTTCCTTTTGTTTGCGGCTGCCATTCTTTTTGCTGTAGAAATAATTTAAGTTCTAAGCAAGGTAGGTGAAGAGATCTTATAGGCAAAAGGAAGGAGATGTTTTCCTTAGACATTTCAGATATTTTCTTTTATAAGATCCGTTTATATTCACTCGAGGATTTAAGCTCGCCACGACCACATAACAAATCGGAATCCCATGAAATTTGTTATTCTGCTATGTTATAATATTCTGGACTAAAAACTCTAGTTTCGTCGAAAACCCAGGTCATTTGTGAAAATGCTATTTTTCTAAGGTCCTAAATAAAATATTGATATATTTAAACAATTAAATTAAATATTTATAAATAAATATTATCGTATATATTCACATACGATATCATACAGCTCCACAGTAATCATATCAGAATTTATAACTCGATATTCCAGAATTCCAGATTATATCAATATTCAATTTATATTTATAAATCCATTTATAATATAAATAAATCGTTATAAATTATAAAGGAATTCCATAGCGATTTTTCTAAAATTTGATTTGGACATAAATCAAAATCTACACAATGAAATCCCGATTTTTCTCTTCCATTAGAAAAATATACTTCATCAGCTCCTAATATTTGTTGTTTCACAGAAATCTGATTTAAAACGGACCCTGCATATTCAATTGAAGTTCAAATCGCCAAATAACGAACTGCCGCGACATTTCGAGCTCAAATTTAATTATACGCTCAAACTGTCGTTATTTAAATATATTCGTTATTCTATTTCAAATTCTAAACTGAATTATATATTTTGAATTGACCAATTCACACCGTATTGCCATTTCAGCTAATTCTGATTATTTCAAAATTACATATATTATTTAATTATTATATTAATTAAATATTCAAAGTTATTTAATTAAACCACCATTAAATCCTCTAAATCACTATATAAATAATTACATTAATTAATTATTATACTGCAAATATACGGGACATTACATAGACTCTAGTTTTGAACAGAAAAATATAATAATATTACAAGGACTCCATCCTATATTGCAATGTTATGGGTGTGAAAGGAAAAAAAATCAAACTTCTTACAACTATAAACGTTAACTAAAAATTCACTAAAAACTAAATCTGAAACGCTAACAAAAATATATATCTGGAGACTAAATCTAAAACAATTCAAACAAATATGAGAATTCACATCGGTTACGCACTTATGGATTTTCCCATCGGTTAAGCACTTATGGATTTCCCCCTTCTCATCCGATTAGCAATCACGATGTTACAGACTCCATTTAGATTTTGACGAGAGTGCCCTAATTTTTGCGAGGCCCAAAAGCCGATGCTTTCTTAGCTTTGCCGAAAGGCCTGCCCTATAGAACAACAATACTAATTTACAATCTAAAAATGACAAAAATGAAATATACCTTATCTGGAATGAAGTAGAAGCAGAAAGGTTGATGAAGGCGGCTCCAAACTAAGGCAGGAGCAGAGGGTTGATGAAGGCAGCCCCAATTCGAGGAAGAAGGGTGGAGGCGGTGATAAGAAAAAAAAACCTAACTCAATTTACGAAGTGAGGAAGACGAATGTAAGGTGTGAAAAGTACGAGTAAAACTGAAATGACCTTTTTATCCATTGTGTGTTGAACCGTTTATGAAAAGCTCGGGTAGGGTTACGGAAATAACCGTGATAAGCTAATATCACATTAATAATCGTGATAATTTGCTAACGATAATACCGTGAGAAATTGAAGTGTGACAAGTGTTACAAAATGGTCTGTTTGGTGTTGTGGTTACTTGGGTTAACAGCACTCAAGGCTTACACATACATCATACCGATTTACTTCTTAGTGGATTAACCTAATATAGTATAAATGTAGCTACCCCCAATATTAAGGTACACCCCATGGTACTCCACTTGCACGGTCTCCATCATAATGCCATCGAAATATATGCAGTCCCTCATCCTGCCTCATAGTGACATACGGATCTCTATATAATAATGTTACGTTCCGCATATATCTATCATTATTATGCTACGTAAGTGTACGGACTGCCACCTTCGATCAAATCAGATTCCATACTAAAGTAATGTCCATAAGTCTACGATACACCACCCAGAGCCGACATGCATGTTTCTAAACTGTCCACATACGTATCGTCAATTGTAGCTCGATGCCATAATCGCACGTCCTCTAATGTGCACCGAGTTCCGTGGCAGGGCGATACAAGAAACAAGGAACTCGGTCGGGAGCTTTTCCATATCTGTACAGGCCCGTCTTTAAGAGCCTCAATATATAGATATTCCTAGGGTCTGTTTTCATGGTGGCAATGGCTCCACCTCGGCCCCTCCCTCAACTAGTAAAGACTACAGGAGCTAAACGACTGCTCCTAATGAAAACAATCTAAATATCCATTTGGTATATTCCCTTAACCATCGTACCCCGATAGTGAAGGATGAATGGTCTATTGGTTTTAGCTCTAGTCTTTCCATATCCCACTGGCTGCCGAAACGGGTATCCAACGATCTACTATCCTTGTTGGTCGTGACCCTTCACCTCCCCGTTGAGGCAACTGCCGAATCACCCTAGTGTCGTCGCGTCACAGCGTTCTGACTGCATAGCTACTTTTGCAGTCAAGGCCCACCCACCTAGTAGTTACGTGCAAACCCAACCCCTGCGAGCATAGCCTAAGCATCTACCACTGCACAGAGGACTACTAGGAGCACCTTACGTATCTCAGGAAGACAAGTGCTTCCCCTTCCAGTCCTTCGGAGCCGTCTGAACAATCAGATGAATGTGCGCTCCCCTCGTGCCTTATAACACCACGATGATCTACCCTGTTGGGTTATTCACCCTCAAACGTGCGGACTGGTCCAAGCACCTCCCTTTAATATGTTGTTAGACCCTATGTCTAAACATTCTTTTACGCGCCCGCCTTACCTCATCAGGTTTCCATTTAACTTGGTTATTCCCATTCATATTGAATTCTTAATCATGATACCAAGTTTCTCTTGCGTATTAATTCCAGTTATATAACTTAACCCATTAAGTTTATTAATCAGCGCACAACATGTTGTTCTCTAGATTGTGGCCCGAGGTCTGTAATCCATAATCTCTTTTATATTCTTGTTTGATTTCAACATTACAATAACACCTTCTACTTAATAGGTAATTAAGTATATCTCAATTCACGTGTTTTCTAATTAACATGTCACTTACCATTTATGATTAAATATAACTTATTTCATTTTATAATTTTCCTCATCCTTTCGCATTTAATCATAAATTCAATTTACACCGTCATTACAAACTTCTGTTGTTTACTTATTAACTTAGTTCTCTTAACTAAGGTCCATTAATAAGTTTCTCTACCCATTTATAATAACCTATGTTATAATTTCCTCTTGTCACTACGACAAATCTAAACATGTTATTCTTATCGGCGACTTTCAGACTTCCAAGTTTACAGATTACTTAACTTATAATTAAGTATAACTTCTTATATTTCATAAACTTTCCCCTTTTTCTCAAATTGTTTTAGGTTTTCCCCATTTACTGATTACTTAATTTACAATTAAATGTCCTTTAACTCATTTCACCAGTTATCCTGTTTCCTCGCTAGTTTATTATAACCTAAGTTATAATCTTCACTTGTCCCTAGGACAAGTCTACCTATTATACAACATTTTCATTAATGTTATTTATTTATAATAGGTGATTATCATTCCTCATTTAAACCATTTTCTTTTATTGTTGTATTCTAGTATTCTTCATTCACTTTAATATATGTTCCTTTTTTTAATTTAGGAGAACACTTCATGCACCTTATCATTTCGATGTATAAAAGGAATCAGTGGTTTATTTTCATAACGTATTCCCATCTAAATCGGTAGTGGCAAGTAATTTCTTTCCTTTTTCTTACTTTATGGCTCTGGCTTACTTGTAACCATGTTCTAAGAAATAGGTCATTTAGGGAAAAATATCACTTTTCCTTCACATTACCCTAATTCAGTCCATTAATCCCTTCCTTTCTTATTTTCTGAGTTAGACATTTAATTACCTTTATTGCCATTTATTCATATCTAGTTATATACATATATCTTTTTATATATGTATATATATATATATATATATATTTATGCACCAGACCTCTCACATTAAGTCTACACTTGTGGACGCTAGATTTGCCGGGCGGGTCCGGGCAGACTTCTACCACAAGTTGACTTAACCTCGTGTCTTAGCACAATTACATGTTTTAATTATGCACTTAGATCCCTCACATTAGATTTACCACTTGTGAATGCTGGATATGCCGGGCGGTTCTGCGCAGACTTCTATCATAAGTGCAATCTAACCTCGTATCTAAGAGCGTTATAGTGTCAAATTACTGTGAATCTAGGCATGTTCGTTCTTTAACAATTATTCCTATTACATGTAAATTTTAGGCATAATATCCTTTTTACTATAATCTAGTTTACAGTAATCTAATTTACATGTCATCCAATTATGCCTGTATTTTGTCGCATGTCCATTTGAACATATGTTTAATTCTATTTTGACATGTAAACATTCAATCTAGTAATTAATCAAATCCAACAAGTCAAACATGTCGTTTACTCAATAATATGCCACAAGTGAATAATATAATTATAACAACAGTAGTCATTACCCATATTCTAACAATTTTATTCAACATGTAATCATTCCAACACTTTACCTGATTCAACGTATGAATTATTCATATTAACATCTCAACTTGTTATAACAATAATTTATTATTAATCTAGCAATTTCACAATTAATAAAATGGGTAATGCTAAACGATAACATATTATTATCTAAAGGCTACAGCTTATACTCACTCACCTCGTATGCTTTCCCAATTCTGGATCTGATCCAGTTTTAATATCCATGGTTTTTCCTCTTAATCGGATTCACAACCTAATGACCACGGATTTATTATTTTCATTAAAAGAGAAAGGAAGGAAAGAGGAAGAATTTGAATAGGTTGGATCTAGAAGTTTACCTTGCTTTTCATGATTATGAATAATCTTTTATTAACGTCAATATCTCCTCCAGATATTGAATTTAAAACCTTCTTATTAATAATTCAAATTTTCTGAATAGATTTGAGGCGAGGGAGAGAGAGTAATGGCAGAGCTTCAGCGTAGCCTCAGAATTATGAGGTTTAGCGTTAGCTCTAGGGTCTTATTTATAGGTGTATCAGAGAACCCTCAGATTTGATTAAAAACCATCAAAACCGTCCAAATCTAAAAAAAAACCTAATCTGTCAAAATTTTCCGTAAGGGGTCAACCTATAGGTCGACCCACCCCTTAGGGGGTTGACCCAGGGGTCGACACCCCCTTTAGGGTGTAGACACCCCTGGGAGGGAAATCTGCCGCCTTCCCAAATTTAGAATTTTGAACCCATTTTTTTGAATTTCTGGACCTGTATTTGAATTTCTGAACCATATATATATATATATATATATATATTTATATTTATATGTTCTTCCTACGCATATAAAAACTTCAAACCTTAATAACTTCTTCATATGGTGTCCGATTTACACAAAGCAGGTGTCTATTTTGACCAGAATTTCGAGATGGACGTAATGGCGCAGTCCGTTTTACTTGATTTTGAATATTTGATTAAGTTATTCTTATTTTATTATCTTGAGTTAAAAATGTGGGGTGTTATAATAAAACTTGATCAGAACCATGTTTTAGTAAATTTTTGTAATTCCATTGCATTTAAAAATATTGAAAACATACATTTCGATATATAATGTCAAAATGTGATTTAACGTATAAAATGGGCTGTTGTAACAACTATGGCCTAATAGGCATGTTGTCCCTTATATATATATTTGGTTTCCTGAAACCCTAGTCATCGTCTTCTTTTCCCAAAACATCTGAAATTTTCTAAAATCCGAAAATTCCCTCTGATAGAAAAAATGGCGATTACAGATCTGAAAACAACATCAAAATTTCAAATGTTTCAAATCACATCTTGTTATATATCGTTGGAAAGGCCTCGATGAATGCAACTCAAATATACAATATGATACTCTATTCAATCTCAAATAGCAGACAAAGTAGCAAAATTCGAAACCAAAATGATTCAAATTGGCCCTTTTTTATAAGTTCGATTTTAGACAAATCGAAGATATGAGTACTATGGAGATCGATTCTAAAGTTGATTGGCGGTGGTATCATGATCTATCTTGACCTATGGTGGATGAAAATTTCAACTTTGGATTTGAAAATCCTAATACTATGGGTGGTGGCAAGGAGGGTGCGGACCGAGGTCAGTGGGGTGTTGGAGGAAAAGGTCAGTGCAAGCTTTCTGATGGAATGGTCAGAGGTTCTAATTCGGGATGTGGAGGCAACAAATCTTCGTCAAATTGGTGGTTTTAGGTAATGTTGGGTTCATGCATTCATGGCTTGGCTACGGGATTTCTATGAAGATGCGTATGTGATTGAGGTGACAAGTCATTCTCATTTTTGTGGCATTTTTTGTTTTTATTTTATTTAAATTTCAAATCCGTTAACATGAATAAATTTTATAAACGAACTCAGTTTGAGGCACGGATTTCTCTGCTGGGTTCGTATCGAAATTCCATACATTATGAAGTTAGTTTGGTTAAATTTGGAGATTGTCGAATTTTTGGCGTTCTTTTGGATTTCAGATTTGACGTGTAATCAATGGTAATTGTTTTAAACCACTTACGAAGTATTAAGATATCTATATAAGTTAAATTAAATTTATGTTATGTTATTATTCGTTTAACTGACATTCGAGAATAGAATTTGACATCGAAATTGATTACAACTGTTAATTGACAATTAACATATGTTATATTGATATGAATGAAAAATATTGTCTGACTAATTATTTACAAATTGGTTGTATGTTTAAATTGAACTAAATTTGAATTGTCAGTTAATCGCCATTTATTTGAATTGATATTTAATTAATACTGAAATTAATTTGCAAACTATATATTGATATTTGCTAACTGACAGTATTTGACATGTACCGGTTGTTTGGATATTGATTCCTTGCTATGTTTAATTGTTATCATGATTATTGATTTGATGCCATTGCTGATGACTATTGATTATGATGTATACTTGTCACCCTTTGTCACTGAAATGGGATAAATGATAATTTGCATACTTGGACATCGTATACTTAACTTAAGAAATAGGTTGAAATGATATATACTTATGGCATTCAATAAGAGCTGAAATGATATATACTTGCAAAATTGAAATTTTAATTAATGATCACTTGACTATAAGGTAGAAAATTATATATGGATACCATGGTCAAATGAAATATTTTAAATTAAACAAATTTTATATTAATTAGATTATTTTATATAAATTTAACTATTTTACTTTTATAACTAATTGAAATAAAAGTATTTTACGTTAATTTAATTATTATTATATATATAATTATTTTATATTAATTTAAATATTTAATTTTGTAAACATTTTAAATAAAAAATTTATATTTCATAAGTATATTAAATAAAATTGTTTTACATTAAATTTAACTAATAACTATCTTAATAAAACTATTTTATATTAATTTAACTAATTATTTTATAATTATTAAAACTATATATTATATTTATGACTATCTTAAACTATTTTATTATTATTCGATTATTTTATTTTATAACAATTTAAATCAACTATTATATTTATAACTGTTTTGATGAAACTACTCTATATTAATGTAATATTATATTTTATAACTCTTTTAAGCTAAGTTTATTGTATTAGACATAACAGTTTTAAATTAATAGTATATTTTGAATCCAAGCAAATAAGTCCGGATTTTGATTATAAAGATTCCTTTGAATAACAATATTTGAATTGTTGAAATTTAAAACAGAAACTTGAATTTTGATAATGAACCATTTTCAGATATGAGCTTTGAAAGTTTGAAACTGAATCGGATATTGAATTGATTTGAATTAAATGATGAATAGATCAATAGATGAAGTAAATTGATTTATGACATTGAAATCTGATTTCAAATATAAATTAACACGGTGTGAAAAATGTAGTTTGGTTGTTAAAGAGAACGGGCCCAGATATTGTCATACTCTCTGCGAATACCGAGAATCACTTTAACAATCGTGTATGATATGGATGAATCCAGAATAAAGTAGGATGGGTTAGAGTACACTACTGGAATGAAGTAAGAGAACGATGATGGATACCCTTGACCTTTGGATCATAATTAAAATGACTAAAACATGAGCTATACAGTGACTCGGTGGGTTAGCTATCCCTATCACCAACACTTCTTCCTTGATTATTATAGTTCCTCGGTTTGATTTGATTTGATGCACATCCATGATTTTGGGAATGTTGTTCGAGGTGGGCCATAGTTGTGGCTATGCGTTATCACAAGTCCGAGCATGCAACTAGTAGATTTCTACCATAGTTATTACCGTGCGTGCTATGTTATATTATTTTGATAGCGTCCACTTCGATTTTGATTTTTATTGTACATATAGAGTTCCCTCTGATAACCACTTGTATATGGTGAACTTTACGGTATGTGTGTAGACTGCGGTGTTATAAGCGGTGTGAGGGTAATGAGGGTAATCTCGCTTACACTATTTTACTTTATTGAATATACATCATTATAATAGCGAATTATATTATACAATATCTAGTTAAACGAATACCAGGAGATGGAAACTTCTATAACATCTCTTAAGTTATCGCACTCATATTTTACGCTGATAGGAGATAGAAAATCCCATTAACATCTTTGATGCTACTACACTCATATTTCATTAGTTTGATTCGAATTACATGAGATATTTTAGTCCTAACTCGAATGTATTTTTTCTTGATGCTCGGGCCAACAATCTAGCGAAGATCTCGTTGTGAAGATGAAGATGGAGCTTGATAGACACATTTATCAAGTATTATTCCACTAAAATTAATTGATATGTTTGATATGAAACTTTGACCTTTAAACACAAATTATTTAATTCTAATACTCAAATGTGTTACACCCCGCATTTTTAATAACAAAAGTAATCATATAATTACAGAAACAATTATAAATGAAAAATAGACAATTTTTGTTTTTTGGAATTTTGCTTTGAAATGTATACCATTGCGTTCATAGCAATTTTCTGATTAATTTGCACATATAATTTGTTCCGAATAGAGTTCGTATGAAAAGTTATTAATGTTAAAAATCTTGTGTAAATGTGCATAATTTTTTTTTTCAAGAATATATGCGCACATTAATTTCATAAATAATATTGTTCGAATTTGAATAACTAAATGTGGTGAATAAATGAGAATTAAATAAAAAATTACCGCTATGCGAACATAACATTACAAAGGTATAAACATGACTAAATAAAATGTAGCATTACAGAAGAACGAATGAAAGTTGATTAATAACAAGCTATAAATTAATAAAAAAATGTAGAATTAAAGTATAAAAATAGAAAGAAAAAAAATTAATAGTAACACGCATGCAAGCGTGTGCAAATATATATTATCTCATATATATATAATACTTTCAAAATAAATTAATATATATATATATATGTATATATTGCAAAAGTATTGTGCGTTTAAATTTGAAAGTTAATGTACATCATAAAAGGAATTAAATCAAGAAAGAAATTAACATTCAATTGCAGCATTCCTTTAATTAACAATGCGCGTCATTAATGACATTAAAAGTGGCATAAATAAGAATAACATTAAAGTTTGAATTCGAAATTTAGACGCATGTTAGAAACGAAAAAGAAAATTTAATAAAGTTGGAAATAAAAATAAACATTTTTGAATAACTGTCACAAGAATTAACACGCATGAATAAGAAGCAGAAGAATCATCTACTTTCAAAATTTTATGTAAACATACATAAATATATTTCAAATTATATATATGCATATTAATTGCATAAAAAACAAGCATTTAAATTGGAAATTAGGTGTGTGTCAAAAGCTAAGGAAATCAAATAAAAAAGGAAACAATAAATGAGCAATGTCCGAAAAATTAATATGCACAAAGTAAATTAGTAAAATAAAATAAAACGGTCGGAGGAATAAGTACGCAAAGAAATAAAATGGGCAAGAAATAAACAAAGCAACGTATTAGCGATATATTTTATTTCATTTAAGAGGGTCGGATTTTACTATTTTATATTGTACGAACACGATTTGTTTGGGCATCTATAAATAAACTTGCAGGACCTAGCCGTCAAACTTATATTTTTCAAGAGTGCATTGAAGCCCTACCGTTGCCTTTCTCCTCCAAATTCTTCAGAAAATATTAGATTTAGCTTATCTGATTCGAGAATTGGAGGCAGAGGCAGTTGATCCAAGATTTAGATGTCTAGATTTTCTATCCAAACGAATTTGTAGGTTCAAACAGTAAAGTTCACATAAAGTAAACCAAGATCCAAATTGAATTTAGATCTTAAGAACATAAACCACAAGTGAGTGGATTTAATTTTTTTTAAATGGTATGTAGTACCTTTTTATTCCTGGTAAATGAATAAATCTTGCTAATTCAAAATTTTTTGGTCGCGTTAATTTATTTCCTGTGCGGTTTAAGTATAGTTTTATCTATAGTTGTTCATTTCTCGTCGTAAATCCCAGTTGCAATGATATAAGATATTTGGTGTATAATGTATCTGTAATTTGAGTTGTAAATATGAGAATTCCCATTTTTAATTATTAAGGCTATGGTTTAAATTTAGAATTGGATAAATATCAGAATCGTTAGAATGGAAAAAACTCCATAACCCTAATTGTATCCAAACTTACAGAAAAAATGTCAAATTTGAGGAAATAAATCGAAGAACCGGAATTAAAATATATCTATAAAAATTGAAATTTGGGAATAACCTGGATTGATTAGTTAGGAAAAGGAAACATATTTCCATAGTTTGGTTTGTAAGAAAAATGGAGAACATAATTGCAAGTATAAAAAGAAATAAAAATATGGATTAGTTCGACGTAAGGATTTAGCCGTATTGCGCACTGTTCAACGACCTAAAAATATATGATAGAAATGTCTTGCAATTATGGGTTTCTATTGTAGTAGTTACCTTAAACTATGGAAATAGATTTTTGTGTAGTTTTAATAACCAATCAAGTAGGAATATACCTAACTTCCTAAAGAATAAATTTACAAAGACAGTAAGAAAAAGGATAATATAACTAAAAGATGCTATGTAAAGAAAGAAAGAGAGAAATCAAGTTAAAACACTTGATAACAAGGAAGGAAATGTGCCCTACTTTGATAATTATGTAAACAAATGAATGAATCATAATAGGCGGTTTTGATATATGTGAGAGCAAGGTTATTATAAGAAAGGCTCAATATAAACTTACAACTGTAAATTTAATGAGTATAATACTATGGCAATGGTTCTATGTTTAAAAAAATATATAAAATAAAAGTTGTAATTTAAAAAGTGAAATGAAATAAGGAAAACTTATTATGAATAAATTTAAATTATGAATTTAGTTTGATAAACAAACTTTCTATGGTGGCCTTGTGATTAGGCAATTTATGGTTCTATGGTGGCTTTGTGATTAGACAATTCTGTGGTTATTCGGTGGTTCCATGGTAACTAATAAAGTTGATAAACAAATAATTAAAAGTTAGAGCAAATAGACTTAATAATATCATAAATCAAGGAAAAGTAATTAAAACGCATAATGGTAAATTAGACATAGGGTGTAATAAAATAGTGATATGCGTTTATGCCAATTCGAAGATGAAAAGCCAAATGGGACAAATCATCTGACGAGACAGGGAGGAAGTTTGAAACTTCTACGGGGTGTTTGGATACTCTAAGATGACCCTTTAGGGTAGGCCTAACAAAGCTGTACCCCAAAGGCAGGTCTGTACGGTTCCATCTATAGAGTATGCCTTGGCTGCATTTATGTTGAGGGTGGCTAGGAAACTGATGGGTGGATTCGGCGGTTGCCTTGGCTCCGAGAGAAGGCTTCATGGTAAGGACGGGACATGGATAATAGATCGTCAGATATCTACCATCGTCCGTCGAAGCAAGTATGGGAAAGACTGGAGTTAAACCAACATGCTAATAATCTTTCACTATCGAGACATCGGATAAGGGACAACGCCAATTTGAATGCTTAGATTATTTGTTTAGATTACAATCACTTAGCTCTTGGAATGGTCTTTCATTAGTTGAGGGGGAACCGAGTAGGGCTATGGCCATCGAGAAAGAGACAGACCAATCTACAAACATCTGTATTATAAGCCTAACAAAGCTGTACTTTATGGATATAGGAATCCCCAGATCGAGTTCCATAGTAGAACTCAGAGGTAGATAATACACTTTAGTAGTGTGGCAATGGAGGCGTAGTACGCTTTTGTAGCATTTCCTAGTATGTTTTCGTAGCATGGCAATGGAGAACATTCGAGGAGGGTAGTATGAGAGGTACCTTGATATGTTGGACATATAACTATGCATATAATTTATTAGGTTTATCTACTTGGGAGTAGATGGGTGCGATTTATGCATAAATTCGATAGTGTAATTAACCCAAATAACTTAATAAAAGGTAAACCAGTGACATGACGACCTATGTAGTGTTATTTATAGAAAGTATAATTTGTCCACTCACCAGAGCTTTTGTACTGAACCCTCCTCATAACAAACCCTCAGGTTAGATAGGCGGTAGAGATTTTACTGCTTAAAGGCACATTCTAGTCGGTGTCATTATTACCGTAAGTATTTACTTATTGTCATATTTTATCCCATTCCACTGTGTGATATTTATTATGAGCTCTTATATATTTATCTTTTTCTTTTTGCAGGATACCAGACAAACTAACTCGAGTTTCGGTGGACTTGGATTTTAGCATTTTGTGAAAAATCCAGATCCGCTAAAATTTGGATTGTTACAAAATGCACTGTAAATTAAGAAATGTTTTATTTATGTTATTATTATAGTTTATCTTTCTATTGTAATTTTCTGTGTTTTGTTCCTTTGTCTTCTTCTTTATTTCTTATATTAAAATCCCATTAACAATTCACCATTTTGAACGTTTTGGATCTGACATGTGTGGTTTATTGTCGATCCAAAATCATTCGACAAGGTAGGTTGTTATATTAGTATTAGAGCTTTGTTAGGAGGATACTGAAACCTATTGGTGTAACTGAATAAGAGATAGGGTAATGGAATGCCCTATATTAGTTTGAGAGTATATATATGAGTGCATATTTGTAGTGTTATAAAAAAGTTTTTATACTGTGTTAGTTTGGTACGTTGATGATTTATAAATTCCGGTCGGTACATGGGACGCCATGGATCCAGTAGGGACTTATAAATTCTTAATAGGATAAACCGACATGATATTGTTTTGAAAAGGGTAAATGAATTTTTTTTACCTATGATATTTGATATATAAAAGAATTGTTTAATAATTATATAAGCTACAGTTGCATGTTATGAAATAAAGTATCCAAATTGGTTGGTTTGGTATGCTTGGCTTGTTATAAGCATTTACTAATAAATGTAATTATAAAAACATCTCCTACCTAATTATAAGTAAATTTTTATCTAATAAGCATAAATAAATTTTATTGTATGTAGTGGTTTAACCTTCATTAATTCTATCCTTAAGCGATTAAGTTTAGCTTAATAATTCAGAAAATGCTTCAGGTTAAATAAAGAGATATTTGGAAGATATATAAGTATGAATTATCTTTGAAACATAATGAAGATGAAATTTAGAATTAGAATATAAGAATGTCTAGATAACATTGATAACAATCACTTAGGTATTTAACTATGGATTTGAAACAATGAATTTGGAAGTACTATAATATAAAATGTTCTTGAGGGATAATTTCAATTTATAATAAATGGATCTTCAAAATATTTGTATTAAATTATATATTTTGAAACTTAAAGAGAATTTATTAAGAAATCTATTCAAAGTAGAATATAAGATAAAGTTTATTTATAAATTTGTTCACTAAGTTCATAAAAATTTCATGAAATGGTTATGGAAATGCTAACTATCCGATAAGCATAATATTCATTACATTTCCTAAGCATGTTATTTTCAAGTTGTTAATCTTTATTTTAAGTTTGAAATATTAATTTGTTTTCAAATAATATATTCGGAATAGTGATATGATTTTAAAAGAAAAGTTTATGGAATTATAATGGTTTGATGTATATGAATATCAAATTTCAAAAGAATGATGATTTGGAATATATATACACACACACACACACACACATATATAGACACTTAAGTTAAAATTAAAATTAAATAAATTTATTAGTGTAATTTGGACAAACATTAATGTAACAACCCAATTTTTTTAATAAAGCAATTTAAATAAGATATTAATAAAAATATATCCGAAAATGGGCAACGTGGGTTGCGCCGTTGGATCCATTACGAAATTTTGGCAACGATAGACTTTTGGTTAATTGAAATCGGACTTAAAATGAAGAAGATATGAAATAAAGTAGTTTGAAATTCAAAATTTGAAATTGGAATAAACAACGAATTAATTAAGCGCTAAGGCGACCCAGCCTTTAGCTGGGTTGACCTGGGGGTCGACCCACCTATAGGATGTGTTTACCTATCTGGGAAACGTGCATAATCTGGTGTGCATGCCCCTGGAGCAATTCGGCTGGCTTGGGTGCATTTTTCTTGAAGCTTCTTCTAATCTGATGGACCTAATTCTAAACCTAATATCTAACGATCCTAAATCCCCTAGCTCTATTATAAATATGACTCTAAACCTCAACCCATTTCTCCTTATTCCATTTCCTCTATTCTCTGCCTCCACCTTACACAACTTTCTCCTCAAATATTTTAATGGAACTCTGAGGCTTACTTTTACACACATATTTGGAGAATATTTATATATAGAGAATTTTTACTGAGGCTTATTTGGATTTTCTCAAATCAGTGAGTACTTTTAGTAGTTACAAGATTTAATATAAATTGGGGTTTATTTTGGCAGTATAATACTGTTGATTTCTTCATATTTCTATTTTCTTTTCCATCAGTAATCTATGTAAATATGTTTACTGTTTCTATCCTTTCTTCTACCTATTTCAGTAATCTATTCTGTTACTGTAGTTTTATTTAGTCCATCTATATCTATTTTTCTACATATGAAATTTTATTATAGTTCATATTTAGCCCTATTTTATTTTAGATTTGTTCTTATTTGTCTGAGCCTAGGCCATGCGAGAGCGCATGCCATTTTTCTTTTTATTTTACAATGAATTTAGGCCTTCAAGAGCCTAAATCATTGTTCCTTTCTATTTGTGCGCAATTTGAGGTAAATAAATATATATATATATATATATATTTTACAATAAAAGTGCATGTGAGAAAGAAATAAGAATTATGTATGAAAAGGATAAATTGGGCTTAATGGGATTATGCAATAAAGGATAATTGAACTGTAACTTAGATAAACTGGATAAATGACATTCGGATAGACGCTAAATTGCAAGGTTAGGTTATACAATGAAATTAAAAAAAAAAGTGATGTTTATAGACAACCTGTAAAGTGAGGGTTATATGCAACTTATGATATGGCAAAAGTTACATGAAGAAAGTGGCTTATTAATAAACTTAAGATTGGCGTTAACTTTAAAATAAACAAATTAATAAGCATGAGTAATAGTGGTATTTTCCTATAGCATAAGCTGATTAGGGATAATAAGTGGCATATTAAGAAAATGTGTAGTAGGAGTCTGTTCCATTGGCGATGGTTGATTAGGGAAAATAAGGTTCTTGTACTAGTGGTCCGTTCCAACAAGATAGGTAGGCTAATTAGGGAAAATAGGAGGCTAATTAAAATAATTAATTTATAGTGACCTAGGCATTTTTTGATAATTCTATGGGGGTTTGGGGGTAGCTAGGCAGTCAACAATAATTCTATGAGGGCCTTGGCATTAGTAAATTAAATTAGGGACCAAGTCAAGGGATGACTAATGTCAAATTGCATTTTTGGTTGGAGATCTGTATTAGTTAGTATTCCATTTTATCACACGACACCGAGGTCTTATGAGGAGGCGGTGGCGCACTTATACAATATTGGATAGTAAGGGATCCAAACGGGGTAGGTATAGGTGCGTTTCGGCGAGGCAGCAAGTGTGCATCACGCCTATTAGGGAAAATAAGACATTGTGATGCCAGTGATTTACGATATATCCTTAAAGCTGATGGATCAGGTCTGATAAATTCAAGACCATAATCGGCATAGGTTATCACAATTATGGTTTAGGAACCGATCGATGGGTTGAATTAGGTTATATCCTAATTTATGAGTTGCAGTAAATGGTGCAAAAATCGAACGATTTAACAATCGACTATATCCATGGAAGTATATTCTTGTTCTTATTTACTATGTCGAGCTTCAAGTTATTTATCCTTTCAAGATTTCTTCTTTAATCACTCATGTTAGTAATTACTGAACTCACCATGCTGTATGTCTAACTATTTTTCTTTCTCTCTTCTTCCTTCCTTTCCCCCTAGGTTCTCAGGGTGGAGGATCTAGTAGCTGATAGAGCTTTGGCCCAGTTTGACCCATTGGAGATTCTAATTTTTCTTATTCTCTACTTTACATGTACTTTTCAAGGTTTGGTTTATTCCTATATTTTATGATGAGAGGGATCTTTTTTATTTTGGTACTTTGATTTATGTTACTTTATGAGACATCTGTGCTTTTTATGCTTTATAATTAATGACACTTTTTTATTCTACTTTAAGTAAAAATTTTAGTTCCTCTGTGTTTTTATTATGTTGTCTTGTGAATTTTAATCTCAGTAATGTTATCTTATACCTAAATGCTTCATATTTCTTAATGCAATCCATATACGGGTAACGTTATGAAATGTAAGGCATTACATTTGGTATCAGAGCTAAGGTTACAGGATTAGTAAAAAGTTTTTGTTTTTAAAAGGAAAAGTCTTTAAAGAATTTTTTTTCAAAATGAAAAGTTGTTCTTGAAAATATCCCCTCAAGTCAATTACAATATTCCCTTGATTATGTTCTTGAATCCTTCTCTCTTTTTCGTTCGTAGCATGTCTGGGGGTCCATCCCCATTCTGACTTGGTTCGTAAGTACGTGGAGGCTACGACACCAACTTAGAGGCAAGAGAATGCCCAAGCTCCCGCTCCAAGCATGGTGGCTACTTCTAACCTACCACCAGCGGCTAATTTCCCTAAGCTTTGTACATATTTCACTGCTCTTGGCTGCAAGACCTACCTTGGTTCAAATACTTCTGTTGAGACCAGCGCTTGTCTTAGGAATACCGAGTGCATATTTTGACTTTTGTGGCTTGATGTTAGGGGGAGAGTTTGGTTAGCTGCATGGCAATTAAAGGAGAGGCTTTATTTTGGTGGTAGATGGATGAGGCAGAGCATAATTTTGTGACTTGGAATTGTTTTACATGGACGTCTGAAAGGAAGTTTCTATCTCAAGTGGAAAGGGCATGCAATTGAAAAAATTTCTAGTACTGAAACAAGGTAATCTTTCTATGAAGGAATATGTTAATCAGTTCAATGAGCTTTCTAGATTTGGGATGGATTTGGTGAGTATAACTCATAAGAAGGCTGTGAAATTTGCTAAGGGTATGAATCAACCTTTATAGGAACTTGCTATGACTCATATTCCGATGTGTGCTACGTTTGAGAATCTTTTGGAGATGGTGCTAATGCATGAGGAAGGGAAAGGTGGTCCCATGGAAAGTAAGGCTGAGGTGGCTAAGTATAATTTTGAGAAGAAGAAATGGTGGCTTAAGAAAGCTAATAAGAAAAAGGGAGGGAAGCCAGAGAAAGCTTAGATTAAGAGGGATGTTAAATGTCATGGATGCGGCATGATGGGTCATTTTGTTAGGGATTGCAAGAATACTGCTACGAAAGAATGTTGCTTTAATTGTGCGCTGCAGGGTCATTATAGCAGGCAGTGTACTCAAAAGCAAGGAGTTGGTTCATCTGGAGCGCAAATGTATGCATTGGTGGTGGCTCAGGCTAGTTTAGTCAGGATAGAGGCATGAAGGTCACAGCTGAAGGTTTAATATCGCTTTGTGACTTTCCAGTTAGGACCTTATTTTATTCTGGCACTTCACATTCGTTCATTTCTACTTTGTTAGTCAATTGTCTGCACCTTAGTATATCTCTTGTTTCGATCCAATAGTAGTTTCAAACCCTAAAGGAGTTTCGGCTCATTTTTCTATGATGTGTAAGAGTTTGAGATTTCTATAATAGGCATCAAGTTTGATTGTGACGCTGATGTACTGGGATTTTCGGGGTACGATATTATTCTAGTGATGGATTGGCTGGCCGTATAAGGTGTCATTCTTGACAACAAGAGGAGGGTAGTGAGATTGATGACTTGTAATGGTATGGACCTCGAGATATCTTGGGACCCATGAGTGTCATCCATGTTGAGCTTTTTAGAGTCCCTAGATACTTCTATCAAAGATCTTGGCTTGGTACCCGTGGTAAGAGATTTTCCAAATGTATTTGAGAGGTAAGAGGACTGCCTCCGAGATGAGAGATCGATTTTCAGATTTACTTGATAAATAATGCTAAGCATGTTGCATTGCCTGTACGTCATATGGCTCCAAGGGAAAGGAACGAATTGAGTAAGAAGGTGGGTGATCTGTTAGAGAAAGGCTTTATTAGACGGAGTATATCTGAGTGGGATCTCCGGTTGTTTTGGCTATTAAGGAAAATGGCTCTCTCTGTATATATGTGGATTATAGAGGATTAAACAAGCTCACGAAGAAGAATGAACACCCACTCCTTCAGATAGATGATTTATTTGATCAATACGTGGGTGCATCCGTTCTCTCTTAGCTAGATTTGGCAATTGGGTTTCATCAGCTTCGAATTGCAGATTATATTGTGGATAGGACAATTTTTAGGACTCCAGATGGATTTTTTGAGTGGCTAGTTATGCCCTTTGGGATAAGCAATGCACCGACATATTTTGTTGATTTGATGACTGAGTGTTTACGGAGTTCCTAAATCAGTGTTTCGGGATGACATCTTCATATTCTTGAGAGACGAGGATGAGCATGCATTACATTTAGGAGAGGTTCTTTATACTCTTCGTGCCCATCAGTTGACGATAAAATTCTCGAAGTGCGACTTTTGATGTAAGGAAGTGAGATTCTTGGGTCATGTAGTTTCGGGAGATGGTATAGCAATGGATCCCACTATGGTGGTGGTCGTGCAAGATTGGAAGGCCTCCAAGAATGTAACAAAGGTAAGGAGCTTTCTCGGTTTTGTAGGGTTTTATCAGAAATCTATTAAGTACTTCGCACGAATTTCAGCTCCGCTTACCCGCCTTACTAAGAAGAACTTGGTTTTCTTATGTGACGTGGATTGCAAGGATTCCTTTATGAGATTGAAGAAGGCTCTCATGACTGCTCCAGTATTGACTCTCCCAGATGGATCTAATATATTTACTATATATACAGATGCTTGTGGTACATGATTGGGCACAGTCATAATGTAAGAGGGTAGGATTGTTTGTTATGGGAGCAGACAGCTAAGGATACTCGAGAAAAATTATCCTACCCATGATTTAAAGCTAGCAGCTATTGTTTTTGACCTTAAGTCTTGGAGGCATTACGTGTTGGGCAAGATGTTTGAGTTGTATAATGACCATAATTCTCTCAAGTATTTATTCTTCCAAAAGGATTTTAACATGAGGAAGCAGCGTTGGATGAAGTTTCTTGCACCCTACGATTTTGAGAATTTTTATACCCTAAGGAAGGGGAATGTTGCGAGGGATGCACTGAGTAGGCAGAGGATGATTTTGAGCCCATTATTCGTAGATTGGCATAGTTTGGAGTTTATCTCATCCTTTGATTTGAGACAATCTATGGATTAAACACCAGGATTTTTAGCATTGCTTGAGGTGCAACCTACTCTATTGGAATGATTGGATCCACTCAGCATGATAATCAGAAGCTAGTCAATATTTTGGGCCTATTAGATAGATGCGAGACCTCTAGGAACCTTTTTAAATATTTAGTTGATGAAAGATGGTGGCTACACCGTGACAACAGGTTATGTGTACCATACACATGAGATGTGATGAATGCGGTATAATCGGAGTCCTATCACTCTCGGATGACCATCCATCCGGGAGGAGTTAAGATGTATAGAGATATGAAGAGGGTCTTCTATTGGAAAGGGACGAAGATAGACATGGCAAATTTTGTGGTAAGATGCATACCATGTCAAAGAGTTAAGGCTGAGCAAAGGAAACCCAGTGGATTATTTCAACCTCTAAATGTGCCACAGTGGAAGTGGGAGAGCGTCTCGATGGATTTATAGATGGTTTGCCCAGGTCAAGGAAATGCAATACCAGCATTTGGGTATTGTAGATAGATTAACCAAGAGCACTCATTTCACCAGTTAGGAGTGAGAGGACCGCTGTTGGGTTAGCTTTGATATATCATCTAACTTCGTGGAGTTCCTACGTGCATTATTAGTGATAGCAACCCCATCTTTACCAGCGATTTTCGGAGAAACCCACAGGAGGCGTTAAGGACACAGCTTAGACTTAGCACTACATACCACCCTCACACAGATGGACAAATTGAGAGGGTTAATTAGATTCTTGAAGGTTTATTACGGTTGTGCATTTTGGACTTCGGAGGGAGTTGGGAGGATCATCTTCCCTTCGCTGAGTTTGCTTATAACAATAGCTACTAGACGAGTATTGGCATGGCACTTATCGAAATTTTGTATGGACAACCCTGTAGATCACCATCTTATTGGTGGGAGACTACATATAGACCTCTTCTTGGACCAGAGATGATCAAAGAAACCTCAAATAACTTCCACTTAATCCTAAAAACGAAGAAGGTAGCTCAAGACAAATAGAAATCTTACGAACAGTAGAAGATCATATCTTGATTTTAGCGTAGGGGATTTGGTTTTCATTAAAGTATCTCCACTTAGGAACGTAGTGCGATTTGGTTCAGTTGGGAAATTAGCACCATGGTTTGTTGGGCCATTTCCAATAGTAGAGAGAATATGCCAAATGTCCAACAGAGTTCGGCTACCAAAGAGGATGTCAGGGGTTCACGATGTATTCCATGTCTCGCATTTGAGGAAATGCCTACATGATTCGACGATAGTAGTGGAGCCGAGTACTTTAGAGGAGGTTGAGGTCGAGAAGAAGACTTTTATTAGATGAGTGAGTACCTACGCTGATTCTGAAACAAAAAGGTTAAGAGTAAGGAGATCAGATTCGTCAAGGTTCAGTGGGGAGAGGATAACAACAAAGCAACGTAGGAACTAGGGTTGAAGATTCATGCATCTTTTTCGATAGTACGCTCTCAATCCTTTCTTAATTTTGTATCTGAACCTTGTCCATTTCCTATCATTTGAATTAATGTGTCTTAGGAAAGCCTATGGATGGTATGGCATGGTTTAAACATATTACTAGGACATGGTATGTTTGATGGATTCACGTGGATGCAAGTGTTTGCTAGCAATGGATACATATACACAGACTAGGTACTAATTAGTGATCGACAACTTGGACACTAACATAATTACATATAGATATGTGTGCACTTTTAATTTATGGATGAAAATTTGGTGATTATCATATGAATGTTGCATTTTTATGGTGGTTGTAGCACAAATATAAAATTTTATGCACTATTTGGATTCTCTTGCATACATTTTGGATGCATGGCACTGGCATAAATTGCATAAAAGGAGGTCAACTGAATCAGTGGATCACCTAATTTCTTACATTAGTTAGGTACATATGCACTATACTATTGCATATGTTCATGAAAAGCTTTAGAAATCGTAAGGACAATAAATGCCTATGATTGGTGGATGAGTAGATGTATGTAGATGATGCTATGATAATATTTATGTCATTCTTCTAGTCTTGCGAATTTTGGGGACAAAATACTTTAAGGAGGGGAGTATGTAACAACTCAAATTTTTTAATAAAGAAATTTAAATAAATATTAATAAAATAAATATTAATTAGAAAAATATTGGGAAATGGGCAACGGGGGTTGTGCCATTGGGTTCGTTACGATATTCAAGCTAAGATAGACATTTGGTTTGCTGAAATTAGATATAAAACTAAGATACGAAAGAAATAAGTTTGAAATTCAAAACTGGAATAAACAACGAATTAATTACCAATGAATCAAGCCGGAAATCACGATCAGCTAGTGCGACCCAACCTTTAGATAGGTTGACCCTAGGGTCAACCTAGGGGTCAACCACTACGCCATAGATGGCCTATCGCAACAAAAATCCAAGGTGTTGCTAGCTACAATGTTACATAGGTATGCTGTTTTTTGTGTATTGCAACACAAGCTTCAAAGTGTTACCATAGAAAATCCAAGGTGTTGCAGTAGCCACATGAATAAATTTATCAATCCGGGTGATTACGATCCAATGGTCCACGTTAGCAATCCACGTGACATGAAATAATCTTCAACGCGGCAAGCAAAAACAAAAAACAATGCTGTAAAAAACTTAGCCAAATTATCAATTATTCAATTGAAAACTTAACAAAATACACCGCCGCTCAATCTGTCAAAGACTCTCACTCGTAATTTCAATTAGGGCTAAAAGTTCAAGTTTACAAGCTTAATTGGGGTTCGATTATGGCAAGTTCGAGTTAAAGTTCAATTAGGGCTTCGGTGTTTCAATTAGGTCTTCAATTGGGTTCGTCTGGGTCTAAAATTTTAGTTAGGGCTTCGATTTAATCTGCTGCTTAAGGTATCACTCAATGTATATTTCAAGTATTTCCTAATTTGATTGTTGTGTTGCCTAATTCACAGATTTACTTGTGTATTCAGGCATAATCATATTCCTGATTTTATTATTATGTTGATTTTTGTAACAAACTTATGTTGAGCACTGCTTATATGATATTATTATTTTTTTTGCCTTATAGTCATGGTTAAATAATATTTGTGTGTAAATTAGTGATGAACGAGGAAAAATATGAGCAGAACTTCATAAGTTCAGATGGCTGCAAGTTATTTGTGTGTAAATTTAGGCCTCGATTACCAAAGAATACATGCATGTCCAAATGACTGCATGCTATATACTGGGCAAAAAATGAAAAGGAAAATAACTGCAAAACTTGTGGTGTTTCAAGGAAAATAACTGTATGCTATTTAAGTAAGAAAATGTTGTTTCTGCCTATATTACATGTTAGTGAAGTGGTTGTTTTATTTTATAATGCGGTTGGTTTATTTTATTTTGTAATTATTTCAATTGAATACTAATTTCTCCATTTTTGTAGGATGGAGGCAAATCTTAGGTTCCACCATAAGGTAAAAATTGGGAAGAATGGATATGTTGGTGGAGAAGAGGCTATTGTCAAGGATGTTGATCTGGATAGGTTTTTGTACACAGTACTAATGGAGTTTGTCAAGGAAGAGCTAGAGCACACCGAAATTGGAGGAATATATGCATGGAAAGGTCCAACGAGTGGGTGGAAATTGGTAGTCGATGATGTAGAGCTGTTGTTTATGATGCAAATAAAAAATAATGGCGATTACATTGGTTTCTATGTCGACGCTGTCGTCGAGGATAGTACCGAGCCAATTAAACAAATGCAGCCACATGTCATCGTACGCCCGAGGAAGAATCTGTTTCTAGGTATAAACATGTCTTCTTATTTGTACTATTTTGATGAAGTTGGTCATTTTTCTGAATATGTTTTTCATTTAGGACTTGATTGATTTTTAGTGCACTTAGTAGAATAATAAAGAACTTGTATGTTGTAGCTGCGAAATCACAGAAACGGCAGTTTGTCACCTCTCACCATCTACAACAGGTACCAAAAAAGAAGCAGCAGACCGATCAAATCTTTACTCCTAGAAAGTCGACACGGATAAACAATTCCCAAATGATCAGCGAAGCTGCTGTGAGTCCAACTATCAACAACAAGCAGACCGATCAAATCTTTACTCCTAGATAGTCAGCAAGGCTAAATAATCCAGTGACGAACGATCCAGAAGTGATAAGCAAAACCGTTGCGAGTCCGCGTATGAAGAAGAAAAAGGCAGTCAGCAAGAATTCAACTAGAGTCAGTAGTCCGATGAAGTTACCCGAGAAGGAAAATCCAACTAAAGTCAGTGATGCAACTTTGAATACCAACTCAGCAGGTGTCAAGAGTAAATTGGATTTCAATACTCCACATGATGAAGATGAAAATACAGATGAAAATGAGTTTCTAGTAAGAAGACTACAACCTGATCTTCTAATATATGATCTACATATTTTGCTAATATTTACAATAATGTCTTGTTTAATAGCTTTCAGAATGATGATCTATCACCTCCGCCACCTCCACCGCTTACAGAGTACAAAATGGATAGAGATAAAAATGTCTCACAAAAGAATAAAGTTTTTGAAAAACTTTGGATGCGTAAATTAGTTTCTGGAATGAGAAATGAATTTGGAAAAAATAAAGCAAAATCAAAGATGCTTGATGAGGAAAGCGAAGATTATGTTCCAGAATTTGAAGATGATACTTCAAAAAATCAAGCAAAGGTGCGTTATAGCTAAAGAATTAATTTTATGTTGGTAATCATAGACTAGCTTCATTATTATTTTTATTTTATTGTTTTTGTGTGCGTATTTTAGAGAACCAAAAAAGATAGGGTTACAAAGCCTCAGTCTGGAC
Organism: Allium sativum; assembly: GCA_030737875.1. Lineage (NCBI taxonomy): Eukaryota > Viridiplantae > Streptophyta > Magnoliopsida > Asparagales > Amaryllidaceae > Allium > Allium sativum. Next base: position 412,774,317 of record CM060924.1, on the reverse strand, counting down.
CAACAACTCATTCACGAGCCAATGTCGAATCTGAAACTGATAATAATGCAACTCCTAAGGCGGGGGAAGTACCATTTCGTATGCAATTTGATGGTCCACCATGTAGCGTTGAGTTACCACACAATGTAGGGATAGGAACAATGGCGGCTTATTTGGCTATGCGAGAACGCCAGAAGATTAACAGTAGTGGAAGTGGAAGTGTAAGGAATAAGGCTGTTGTCGGAAATGTCTCGACAAATATTGAAAACGAAGAAGATGAAGTAGTAGAAGATGAAGGTAGTATTTGATTGAGTTCTGATTTTAATAGTTTAAGTTCTCATTTATGTTTTTCCTAGCCTTCTCATTACTATTGTATGTACTTTGTAACGGTAGTCGGAGCACCCAGAAGGCTCAGGGGAAAAACAAAGATGGATAAAGTTCATTCAAGGCCAGATGACAAAAGAGTTGTAATCCAAATGAATGATCGGGGCCAACCTGTTTCAGACGATGACCAAGTAATGACTGAACTGAGCTATTTTTTAGGAACACTGAAGAGGAGTGTCCCACTTACTTACAATTCTTGGTTTGATGTTCCTGCTACTATGAAAGACACGCTTGGAGCTATGTGAAGGTAATTTGCAAACTTAGCTGAATTTTACTTAAATATAATAAATTTGTCACAGAAGTAGCATGACTGTTCTTTTTAATGTTTGATCTGTATTTAAGCAACGGTATATATTCCGAATGAATATGAATATTGGGCTTTGAGGTCAATTCGTGACGCTTGGAGGGGGTACAAGAGTCGTATTTAAAAGGCACACTATACGGCTTATGGAACTAATGAAGAGAGGCTTGAAAATAGACCGGACGAAATTCCACTTCAGGATTTCAAAGTACTCTTGCAGTTTTGGGGAGATAAAAAGTTCAGGTATAATTTTAAGTTTTATCATAGAATTTTTTCCCCTTTTATTCATTCAAATCAGTCGAATAAACATATTTATTTCATGTTGTTTTGTAGTCCAAGGCCCTTACAAATTCTGCAAATCGGAAATCGTATACTGACACGCACACTACTGGTCCAAAACTTTTTTCCCAAATTCGGCATAAAATGGTATGTATTTTTCTTATTTAACTCGAATATTGCAGTTTCCTTGTTTAACTCGAATGCAGTATCCTTGATTAACTTGTGAATAAACTACATATCCTTGTTTAACTTATTTAGCAATATTAGTGATATATGTTCTAGAACAACTGGATTGATATCCTTTTACTATCTATTGTTTTTTACTTTGTATCAGGCCAAGGAATCTGATGGAGAACTTTATGTTAAAACTCGCACGTGGAAAGAAGGAAAGGTGTACAAGACTGATGCTTCAATAATGAACTACAGAATTGTAAGAATTTTATTTTCTCTTCAATCAAGTGTCAAAAACAATGCTTCATTTTGCACATGATCATCATTATTGTAGAATTAGATCCTGTTTTGTTGAAACCAGTAACAGGATTGATCATAGCAATGGGTGTGATCTTTTACTTTGAGTTTCAGTGTGTATATGCGACAATTCTTGTTTAAAAATTGTTAATTTTATTTAATGTCACATTTTAAAACTGCTTTATTTTACAGGAGAAGATTGAAAAAGCAATTGGTGAAGGAAGCAATGATGGAGTTGTTCATGAACTTGTTTCTGATGGAAAGTCACATGGTCCATCATGGCTTATAGGACGGCACACCAAATCTCCAAAAGTTTCAAAAGATGCTCCAACAGCAGGCATATACATACAGGAGCTGGCAACGAAGATAAGGGAAGACATAGCCGACGAAGTCGAAGCAAAGGTGAACAAGATGGTCCAAAGTGAATTTGATGCAAAGGTGGATGAAAAAGTTCAGGAGAACTAGACAAGGATGCTGAAGAAATTGGGTGAAGCAAACCCGTACATGCACACTGATATTGGGGATTTTTGTGCGACAGTTCGCAGTGAAGGCACTGAAACTGAAAGCAGTGAACGCAGTGGAGGCTCGCGCTCTTAGTCATGATATTGGGGATCTTTGTGCGCAACTGCAGTGAACATGAATTGATATTTAGCACGTACTAGTTGTGTTTGTAAGTATGCTCTGCGAACATGAATTTTCTGGCTACATCTATAAGTATGTTTATAAGTACTAATATTTGTGTCGCTTGTGAATCCGAGACAATTAGTAATTTAATTGATCAGTGTGATGTTATATTCTGCAATGTTGCAGTATGTGATTTAATGTTGTCGTAGCTCTTATATAATATTGCTGTATGTAATGTGAACTATTGTCACTGTTATGATATGGTGTTTCTATTGGATGGTAAAAGTGTTGCAAAGATTAATGCATGTGGGTCCCACAACATGATTCCGTGAACCCGGGCTACAGCCATAATAGGATTCCGTGAACCCGGGTTACAGATTTTAGTGGACCCCACATTTTTGTAAATTTAGTACCTGTGGCAACACCAGTGATGATGTTGCCTTAGGGTCGCAAATGTGTTACCTTTGACTCTAAGGCAACGCGGCAAAAGGAAACCCCAAAAAAGTGTTGCCACAGATCATTTTTTGCCTATACCAACACTTTTTGGCACCAACTGCGTCATTACTCTGGGGTTGCCGTAGGCCATCTATGGCGTAGTGAACCTACCTATAGGATGGGTCGACCCACCTAGGCAACATGCGCAACCTCATGCGCACATTTCTAGTGCGATTTGGCTAGCTTGGGTGCATTTTTCTGGAAGCTTGTTTTTATCAGATGGACCTAATTCCAATCCTAAAATCTAATGATCCTATATCCCCTAGCTCTATTATAAATATGACTCCAAACCTAAACCTATTTCTCCATATTCCATTTCTTCCATTCTCTGCCTCCACCTTATGCAACTTTCTCCTCAAATATTTTAATCATACTCTGAGGCCTGGGTTTACACACATCTTTGGAGAATATTTATATACATATATTTGCTACTAGGACGTATTTGGATTTGCTCAAATATGTGAGTAATTTCAATAATTACAACATTCAGTATAAATTGGGGTTTATTTGACAGTATAATATTTGTTGATTTCATCAGATTTTTATTTTCTTTTCTGTCAATAATCTATGTAAATCTAATTATAACTTCTATCATTTCTTCTATCTATTTCAGTAATTTATTCGGTTACTATAGTTTTATTCAGTTCATCTGTATCTCTTTTTCTTCGTATAAAATTTTATTACAGTTCAGATTTAGCCTTATTTTATTTCAAATCTGTTCTTATTTATCTGAGCCTAAGCCATTTTCCTTTTTATTTTTATGTTGAGCTTAGGCCTTCAAGAGCCTAAACCATTGTTCCTTTATGTTTATCCACGGGTTGGGGTTAAAAAAAAGAATTTGACAATAAAAGCGAATTTTAGAATAAAAATAAAAATTATGTATAAAAAGGGTAAATTGGGCTTAATGGAATTATGCAATAAAGGATAATTGAACTGCAACTTAGATAAACTAGATTAATGGCAGTTGGACAGATGCTAAATAGCGGGGTTTGGTTGTACAATGAAATTAAATAAAAGTGATGTTTGTAGACAAACTTTAAAGTGAAGTTTATATTCAAATTATGATATGGAAAAAGTTACATGAAGAAAGTATTCTTATTAATAAATTTAAGATTGGTGCTAAGTTTAAAATAAACAAATTAATAAGCGTGAGTAATAGTGGTCAGTTCCTGCGGCATAAGCTGATTAGGGAAAATAATTGGCCTATTAAGAAAATGTGTAATAGGGGTCTGTTCCGGCTGTCGCGACTGATTAGGGAAAATAATGGGATCATAGTAGTGGTTCGTTCGGACAACAAGGGTAGGTTGAATATGGAAATCGGAGGCCAATTAAAATAATTAATTTATAGTGACCTAGGCATTTGTTGACAATTCTATGGGGGTCTGGGGTAGCTAGGCTATCAAAAATAATTCTATAGGGACCTTGGCACTAGTAAATTAAATTGGGGACTAAGTCTAGGGGTGAGTTAGGTCAAATAGCAATTTTGGTTGGGGATCTATATTAGACGGTATTCCTTTTTATCACACTGCACCATGGTCTCACGAGGCGGCGGAGGACGCTTATACTATACTGGGTAGTAAGGGCTCTAAATGAGGCGGTACGGGCGCGTTCCGGTGGGGCGATGAGCATGCATCGCGCCGATTAGGGTAGATAAGATGTTGTGATGCCAGTGATTTACGTTATATCCTTAGAGCTAATGGATCGGGTCTGATAAACCCGAAACCATATTGGGCATAGGTTATCACAATTGTGGTTTAGGAGCCGATCCATGGGTAGAATTAGGTTATATCCTAATTTATGAGTTGCTATAAATGGTGCAAAAATCAAATGATTTGACAATCGACTATATCCATGCAAGTATATTCTTGTTCTTATTTACTATGTTGAGCTTCAAATTATTATCCTGTCTAGATTTCCTCTTTTATCACTCATGCTAGTAATTATTGAACTCCCCAGGCTTTATGTCTAACTAGTTTTCTTTCTATCTTCTTCCTTCCTTTCCCCCCAGGTTCTTAGGGTGGAGTATCTAGTAGCTGATAGAGCTTTGGCCCAGCTTGACCCATTGAAGATTCCCATTTGTCTTGTTCTCTGCTTTTACAAGTACCTTTCCACATTTGGTTTAATCCTATATTTGATAATGAGAGGGATACCTTTTATTTTGGTACTCTGATTTATGTTACTTTATGAGACAGTTGTGTTTTTTATGGTTTATGATGTAATGACACTTTTTTATTCTACTTTAAGTGAAATTTTAAGTTCCACTATGTTTATATTATGTTGTCTTGTGAAATTTAGTCTCTGTGATGTTATCTTATACCTAAACGCTTTATATTTCTTAATGAAATCCTTATACGGGTAACATTAAGAAATGTGGGGTGTTACAATTAGCTTTAAGACTGATTATTATACACATGAGTTTGAGTTTTGGTCATTTTGAAATAATCTTGAACCAAAGAAATTTTAAGATAAATTAAACTTAGTACACTAAGGAATATAGGAATAATATTGGTGTGAATTTAACTTAATGAGATTGAATTAATTAATATCCCGATAAAATTAATTACATATTCTTAATGGCAGTAAGAGTTGAAGCTTACTTTAATATGTAAGATAAGTGTAAAATTTAGATGTGATTAAATGAACAAATAGTGTAACACCTCGTAATTTTAAATACTAAAGTTAACAAATTAAAGAATACTTAATTTTAAATGTGAGAATCAAGGGAAACAGGTTACACCATTGTATTCGTCTCGGAATTCTGGTTGAGATAGAGTCCGAGTTTGCGTAAATTGGACTTCGTATGAAGAAGTTATGACTGTCGGAAGTTTCCAGAAAATTCAAATAAATTCAAACAGCTTGAAATAGATTCAAAATTCAAATCAGAAGTCAGAAGCGGGCTGGGCAGGAAAATTCCCGCCTAGGACCCAGGTCGACCCTAGTGTCGACCTCCACCCTACAGGTCGACTTGGGGGTCGACCTAGGGGTCGAACTAGGGGTCGACCTGCCCCCCTGGGCAGATTTGAGAGATGGCGATTTTGTGACTCAGTGCTGAGTCATTAGGGCTGAGGTGTCACTCTATCTTGACTGGATGGTCTTGATTGATTCTAGGTTGATCAGATGGCCTAAATTAATCCTAAATTCTATATAAACACATGTAGACTCAAACCCTAAAACCAAATCAAAATTAGAACCATGGCCATCATGCTATTACCTTGCAACCTAGAGTAGCCGCCACCAACTAGAGGGAAAGTGAAGCTAATCAACTCAATTCAACTCAAATTTATAACAACAACAACAACGAGTTTGTCTACTTCAAAGGCCAGCTAAATCAATTTCAAAACTCAGATTCCATAACTCAAGACCTTCTTTGAGTTGTGAGTTCAATTTCTTTAATAAGATAATTAATAATTTAATTGGGTTGAGCTATAAATTGGGTTATATGGCTAAGTTTGTGAAACATTGGAAAAATTGTGATATTTTGTGAATATATGCTAGTTGTTCATAATGATAGTTTTGTTGTGGATCCCTTTTCGTATGCCAAATAACCTATGTTCAACTTGATTCACGTTTGACATCATTTTATATGCAAGTTTGGTTGTAGATTATATGCTAGTTTCTATATGAATTGTACACAAGTTTACATGTGAATCAAATAAAGTGACTATATGCAAGTTTAGGTAGAAATTGGATTCACATATATGCAAGTTTACACCTTTAGATTTAGATTTATGACATACATAGTTTTATGCAAGTTTGTGACTATGGCCTATACAAGTTTTAGGTGAAAAACTATATTAAATATATGCATGTTCACACCTTATTTATAAGATTTGATCTAATTTGTATGTTATGCAAATTTGCGGCGTTTCTTCTTTTTATGTGTTATACTAATTGCTAGTCTAATATATATATATATATACACATATATGTAATGATAAACAAACGAACAACGTGGGGACGATGGGGGTAATATTGAATATACACCTATTGAGAATTGGCATAAATGGCCTGAAAAAGGCATATAATTAATTTAAGACATTAATTGGAAAAAATGGCATTTATGGACATAATTTTAAGAGACAATTATAGATATAATTTTAAGAGACAATTATGTACATAAGTATATTTGGAATTTATTGACAAATTTGAATAGGGATTTTAATCCAATTTGGGGTTAAATGAAGATGTGTAATTATAAATCGCCTAAGACACGAGGTTAGACTCTTTTGTGGTGTAAGACTGCCCGGACCCACCCGGCAAATCCAGCAGCCACAAATGCCAGTCTAATGTGAGAGGTCAAAGGCATGAATTAAATGCGTAACAGTTGTAAAGACACAAGGTTAGGCTCGTTTGTGGTGTAAGACTGCCCGGACCCGCCTGGCAAATCCAGCTTCCACAAATGCCAGTCTAATGTGGGAGGTCTTTTCAAGGTTACGGTGTTAATGAATTAAGAAACACTTAACCAGATAAACATGTGGTGGGAATTGAGGGGGTTAAGTGGGTGCTTTGGGTGGCATGTGAAATTAAGAGGGTGCCTTGGGTGGCATGTGAAATACGATTAGATGCACTTAAGCAAGATTGAAACATGTAAGAAGACATGAATAAGAATGGGGTTAAGTGGGGAAAAACCTTAGAGGGGACCAAGCATAGGTGGAAAGCTTGTGTCATGCATGGGGGTACATTTCAAACCAGTAACCCATTAAGTATCTTTATGGGCTCGACCCAAGTCGAGGACGGGACACGCGCAGTGGGTTTGATTGTAAGAGGTCAAAACGGGTTAGTGGTGGCAACGCAAGTCAAATGGGGTCATATGCGTGTGTGGGCCCCGACTGGTAGGTAAGACGTTGTTGCATCGTGTGGATATAAGCCGTGCATCTTGGTGGTATCGGGTTGCCACTTTGGGGATTGATACACCCCCACTGTGGGGCTAGCACGGGTACCTACGAGTTAGGGAGCCGATCGAAATGGGGTAGTGGGTCCACCAAGTGGAGATAGGGGCAGGCGGCAACTATGAAGGCAGCTAGGGGTACACGAAACTACCATTATCATTATTAAGTTCTGTAGGCGGAATCAACTTTTAGGGTATTTGGTGTGGTGCAGTTAGTAATTATCTTATAGTGATTAGGTGCACCTTTAACGTTATCTTTGTTCATCTTATTTCCTTTGTTTGCTCTGTCATACCCATTTGTTCACATTCATTTCCTTATTTTCCAGCTTATGCCTTATCCTAGTTACTTAATGATTATATTGTTAAAGTTATTGCAATCACTAGACTTTATGTCTGACCCCCTTTGTTTCCACCTCTTTTCTACCTTTCCCCCTCAGGTGCTCAGGGTAGGACTAGTACTAGTGGAGTTTGATTTAGACAGCTTTATCTCTTTCTTTGGAAGTTGCTTAGATCGCTGAAGTAAAAGTTCAACATATCTTATATATGGCAATTTTATGTTGGGGTTATGTCTTTCACTTTATGTACTCTGATTTAGTCAAGATGGATATTATGTACTTGACTCTAGCCTTTGTCTTTGATGATGTAATCAAACCTATTTGTTACCGCTGCAATGAATGAAGTTTTAAATTTTTAAGTATTGTTTTATATCTGTCTTGTTGTTAAGTTTCTGTTCTATACACACTTAAAACGCTCCATGGAAGTTAATGCATTCCCTTTGTGAGTGACATTAATGGACGTGGGGTGTTACACGTGGTATCAGAGCTGAAGGTTACTAGAATAGATATGAGATTTTGAAAGAAAAAAAAAACTATTTTTTAAAAGCATTTTTATAAAGTAATACTTTCAGAAATATGTTTTAAGGAGAGTATTTTAAAGAAAAAGGTTTATTTGAAAAAGATAACCCCCAAAAGCCATAAATCTTTCTTTCGATTCTTCGCTTCGAATCTCTTCCCTTTTTAGTTTTTCCTCCACGTATAGACGCTTTTTCTAAGATATGTAAGAACTTCTGTATGATGAGCAGAAAACCACTTCATGGGACAGGGACATTTGTCAAAGCTAGGAGGAAGTGGAGGACTTGTTGGTACCTTTAAGATAGACGATGGGAGGAAAGTTCAACCAGCTGCTTGGTTAATGAAGGATGAAGCCTCATTTTGGTGGGAGGTCACGAATGGAGAATGTGCAGGAGAGACATGGATAGGACACAATAAGGAAGTAGATCCAAAGAAAGGGGGTAAGGATAACAAGGGGCCAAGAGAAAAGGAAGGGCCACACTTGTCAAAAACCTGACTACTTAAATAAAGACGTTGGAACGAAGAAAAAGACTAGTTGTTATCGTTACGGGGAAACAGGACATCTCATTAGGATTGTCCAAAGAAGCAAAAGGCAAAGGTAAGGACAAAGTATAGGATCTTCTGGAGGGCAGACGCGTTCCCTCACGGCTGGCATACCTGATAGAGGTAGAAATATCTTGGTTGAAAGTTTGGTTTTTTTTTGATCATCCTGTTCAAACTTTGTTGATTCTCGCGCTTCACACTCGTTTGTATCTACTTCGTTAGTTGAAATGCTGCACCTAAATACTAGTCTAGTTACGGATCCCATTGTAGTCTCAAATCCTATTGGTGGTTCGGCTCATCTTTCAATGATTTGTCAGGATTTGAGAGTGTCTATCTTGGGCGTTGGGTTTGAATCCAATGCCTTCGTTCTTGGCTTCATGGGCTACGGCTTAATATTAGGCATGGATTGGCTAGCCAGGTATGGTGCCATCCTAGACTGTGGAAGAAGGGTATTTAGATTATTGACTCGCTGTGGAAAGACCCTTGATATTTCTTGTGACCCTAGGGGTCCGGTGATGCTAAGTTATCTAGAATCGCTTGACGCGTCTGTTGAGAATTTGCAGTTTGTTATAGTGGTCCGTGAATACTCAGATGTCTTCGATGAAGTTCGGGTTTACCCCTGGGGCATGAGATAAACTTTCGAATATACTTAGTAGATAATGCAAAGCCAGTTGCATTACCAGTGCGCCACATGGCTCCTAGAGAGAGAAGAGAACTCAGTAAGCAAGTGAAAGAACTACTTGAGAAGGGGTTCATAAGAAGAAGTATTTCAGAGTGGGGTGCTCCAGTCGTTTTTGCTATAAAAGTTGATGGTTCACTTAGATTGTGTGCGGACTATAGAGAGCTGAATAGGCTAACAAAGAAGAACAGACACTCGTTACCGAGGATAGACGATTTATTTGATCAGTTGGTGGGTGCTTCGGTTTTCTCATAACTGGATTTGGCTACAGGGTTTCATCAGCTAAGGGTGGCTGAAGATAGCATCGATAAGACTGCATTTAGAACTCCTGACGGTTTCTTTGAGTGGCTCGTCATGCCTTTTGGTTTGACGAATGCACCCGCATACTTGTTGACTTAATGAGTAGGGTGTTTAGGGAGTTTCTGAACAAGTTTGTGGTAGTCTTTGTAGATGATATTCTAGTTTTCTCTAAAAATGAAGAAGAGCATGCCCTATATCTTAGGGAAGTTTTAGAGACCCTACGAGCACATCAGCTAAAGGCTAATTTCTCCAAGAGCCATTTTTGGAGAAAAGAAGTGAGGTTCTTAGGACACGTGGTCTCTAAGGAAGGGATAGCTGTGGATCCCGCTAAGATAGTGGCAATCCAAGATTGGAAAACGCCTAAGAACGCAACTGAAGTAAGAAGCTTTTTTGGGCTGGCTGGCTATTATAGGAAGTTCATTAAGGACTTCGCGAAGGTATCATCCCCTCTCACTTGATTAACAAAGAAGAATTTGACTTTTACTTGGGACGTTGACTGTGACGATGCTTTCCAACGTCTGAAGAGAGCTTTGACGACAGCTCCAGTTTTAGTTTTGCCAGACGGGAGTAAGGCATTCACTGTATATACCGATGCTTGCGGGATAGGGCTTGGCGCGGTTTTAATGCAAGAGGGAAGGGTGATATGCTATGGTGGAAGACAATTGAAAACCCACGAGAAAATTTACCCTACCCACGACTTGGAGTTGGCGGCCATAATTTTTGTGCTTTAGTCGTGGCGTCATTATTTGCTTGGCGAAAGGTTTGAGTTGTTGTAATGACCCGCATTGGCAGAGGTATTATAATTAATTTATTTAATTATATAAATAGTGGTTTAGAGAATCTAATGGTCGTGGAATTAAATAATGGTGAATATTTAATTAAAATAATAATTTTAATAATATATTTAATTCTGAAATAATCAGAATTGGCTGAAATGGCGATATGGTGTGAACTGGACCATCTGTGATATTTAATTCAGTTTAGAATTTGATTAGAATAATGAATATATTATTTGAACGACAGTTGAACGTATAATTATATTATAATTAAAATCGAGCTTGAAATGGCGCTGCAGTTTGATATTTGGCGATTTGAACTTTGACTGAATGTACAGGGTTCGTTTTAAATCGGATTTCTGTGAAACAAGAAACGTGTGGAGCTGGTGGAGTATATCTTTCTAGTGGAAGAGAAAAATCGGGATTTCGTCGTGTATATTTTGAGATACGTCCAAATCAAATTTTAGAAAAGTCGTTGTGGAATTCCTTTATAATTTATAAAGGAATATTTATATTTTAAAAAGGGATTTCAATATAAATCGAATATCGGGTTGACCCAGATTTGAAATATCAAGTTATAAATCCCAATAGAGCTGTATGGTATTCCATTGTAGATGTAGACGATAATATTTATTTTTAATATTAAATTTAATTAGATTTAAATATATTTATATATTTAAATGGGTCATCCAGAGCTTTAAAAATAGCCAGTTTTGCAAACAAAGTCGGAATTCGACGAAATTAATTTTGTTGGATCCGCAATGTCAAATAGTTGTTAGATTTCCAGTTTCGTGATTTTTAGAGTCACTGTGTGGCCGTACGGATTTTTAGAGTGAAAAACAGTCAGTATTTCGACGGTTAAAAATACGTTATGTGAGCATACGAAGTCGGAATTCGACGTAACCAATTTCGTTGGGACCGGAATGTCGAACTGTAGCTGCATGTCCAGTTTCATGATTTTTGGGTATTGTAGGTGATCACAGGAATTTTTAAGGACCAATACAAATAGAATATTAATATGAAGTAAAATATCTAGATATTTTTGTCCTTTATAAATAACCCCCAACATTTTCTTAAGACCTATAAATGCGCCGTCAGTTTGTTCTTCAGCAAAACGTGAAAGGGGGATTTTCAAAAATTCAAAAAAAAACCCAAACAAATTCTCTTAAATTCAAATACTTGTGTTCTGGGATTTCTGAGAAGGGGCACTTCATCTCTATACCAGGCTTCAAGGTTTCGATCATTGCTTTTGCACCGTCGGTTTCAACAGCAAGGTCCAAGGGTAAGGTTTTGTTCGATTCTGAGGTATCATTTGAAGAAACAGAGTTCGAAATCGGGTTAAGGGGATCAAAGCAAAAGCAGTAGAAAACTCTGGGTTGATTCGATGAAGTTTTTGTTTGATGTTTCACTGTATACGTGGAGGGTGGGTGTTCGACGGAAACTGATATCGGAGTTTGAGTTCGGATTTTAGGATATGGGGGATGGAGAATTCGATGAGGAGGAGATTGGTGAAGTCGGATTTCGAGTTCATGAAGTATTGGTGGGTGCGGTTAGGTTTGAAGGAGCGGAAATGGAAATACTGGAGTATCGAATTTGGCCAGAAGGAAGATGAGCGAGGGGGAAAACGTAAGTACATACTTAGATTTAACTGTTAATGAAGTTTAAAGACTTAAGACAATCGACTGGTAATGTTAAGAAGGACTTTGGCATTGAAATACTTGAAAATCACAAAGTTGAAATTTACTGAAGCCGACCATTTCGTCGGAGGAGAAGAAAGAGCGAGTCCGTGTAATGAAAACAGGTTTGGGCCTTAGTTAAGAAGGTTAGCCCAAATTAATATTTAAAAGTTAAGGTTTGATTTAATTTAATTTGTATAGGAACTAATAATGTCAATAACTTATCCATATGAAATCAGAATCACGAACCGTAAGTTGCGTTGGGACCATGTGGACGAGCTTCACAATGAAGCTGACTGGAAGTGGATTGGGACCCGTAGGAATTTATGGAGAAATAAATTGTTTGATTCAAATCAAACAACAGTTTACCGTTCTTTAACGATGAACTGCAAATGTGAGTAAATCTCACTAACTCTGAATAGTTATAATTTCATGTTTTATTTTTAGAACTGTTAAATATTGGCTAATTGACATGTGTTGACTATTTGATTGAACTGCTAGTCAGTAGTTGAATTTCTGTATTGATTCTATTTAACAGAATATATCATATGGAACTGAAAGTGATGTTATCTATATTGTTTAACATCTGTGATGCAGGGAAACAGGTTGGAGGAATCCGACTGGATTCCTCAACAGTTATTTTATTGTTGTTCATATATTGTGATATATGATGTGATATATAATCTATTGTCGAATATATGTGTTTGAACGATACTGATCATCGTGATTTGATATGTTGAATACCATAACATACCGAAATGTTGATAAGGGAATGTTTTCAAAGTGATATTTGAAAATAAGATATTTATAAATAGGAGATATTTAGAAAAGGGAAATTATAAAATCAAAGAATAGATTTGAAAAGGGGATATTTGCAAACCATTTGCAAATAGAATAACAGAAAAGGAAATATTTGTAAATCATTTACAAATAGAATTGATAGGAAATATTTAGAAAATAAATAGAGTTATAAAAAGGAAATTTGTTTATAACCGAATAGGAGGTTATAAAAAGGAAAACGTTATAAAAAGGAAAACGTTATAAAAAAGGAAAACGTTACTAAAAAGGAAATCATTTGTAAAGTGAAGAGCCGTTACTAAAAGTAAATCTTTATAAATGAATAGTTTATTCGAAAAGGAGTTAATCGAATATAGTTTATTCGAATAGAATAAAGGAGTTAATCGGATATAGTTTTTTCGAATAGAGTAAAAGGAGTTAATCGAATATAGTTTATTCGAATAGAGTAAAAGGAGTTAATCGGATATAGTTTATTCAAATAGAATAAAGGAGTTAATCGGATATAGTTTATTCGAATAGAGTAAAAGGAGTTAATCGAATATATAGTTTATTCAAATAGAATTAAAAGAGTTATCGAATATAGTTTATTCGATAGGAGTTAAGTGAATAGAGTTAGAGTTAAATCAAAAGAGTTAAGTGAATAGAACAAATTGAATAGAGTTATCGAATATACCTTATCGAAGGAAAGAATTATCAAATAGAAAAGATTTGAAAGAGAGTTCAAGTTTGTTAAAGAATTAGAAGGGTGAACTTTGCCTATTTCAAGGTTAGAAACGTTGTTCAGTTAAGGTCTGAGAGGTAGTATTACCCCAACTTGATTGACTTCATTTTTAACTAAGGAGTGGTTAAGGTTCGATAGTAAAGGATGGTTAAGTGAATTTAGTAATTAAAGGAAATGGTTTGAGTTGGCATCGCGATGGTTTGTTTAAACACCTGTCTAAGTCCAATGAAGAAGCTTTGGAAATGTTTTCCAAATAAGAAACCAGAAATGTTTTCTAATAAAGAAAACAAGAAATGGAAATGCTTTCCATTGTTAATAATGTATATTTTCCAAATTTAGAAAATAAGAAATATTGAATATAGGGAAACAGGATATAAGTAAATTAATGAAATAAAGAGATAAATGTTGAATGATGTTTGATCAATATAAATTTCCATTTTGGAAATAATATCATTGTTTGCACACTTGTTTTTATTCGATAGTTAAATCACAGACTATCGAAGTTTTGACCATTTTAACGTTGTTAATATGGAGAGACCGGTTGGATTATTATCCAACGAACCACTCTGTATTGGCATAAGCGTTGCGAATCATATAAGCCAAAGGAAATTGAAGACGGAGTTATGCAAGGGCTATCCTGTTACAGAATAGTGCCTTCAGTTCATCCTGTTCCTGGATGACTTGTATGGACGGATGTCTGACAGAGTACTTCCAGACGATCACGTATATTGATTTCTCCAATCGTACCAAGAGTGGAAGCGGAGAAGGAAACTTCTTTTAGCTAACACATAATGTATGGTTGAGGACGTCAATCGGTGATTTGATGGATTTGACGATGTGGCATTCAAAGTGAATCTGGTGTGATGATAAAGCGTAGCTTCTAGCCTCACATCTGGTAAATGACAGAAATCGGGCAGGCAGCATGGCTAAGTCGGTCGCACCGAAGTAGGGTGTATAATCACCTGATCTAGAGTTTCATTTACTTCTAAAAATCTATTGTTGATGCTGTCCCATTCGGGAAATGGTTGCTGATCCCAATCGTTGGTGATATACATTCGATACACTCAAGCAAATTGAGTGGTCAGTCATGTGTGGCCGGGTTGCAAGATGTTCTTGTTGAACCCAGTGTATTCCTCTCTAGAGGTACACGAGCGAAAGGTGGTTCCATACCTTGTCATAGATGGAAATCCATTACCCAATACGTGCTTGCGGTTTTGATTGTATACTATATATGTAGAACGTGAGATGAAAGCATTCTGCTAGATGATTATTATACTGTGGTTGATAGACATTATTATAATATCAAAAGGGTTTTTGATATAAAGATAATTTGGATTCTCATAAGGGAAAAACCCGTTCCATTATACGGCATGGTCTTATGAGATATCGTTTACTTATTCGAACTGTTTTAAACTGTTTTACTCATACCAGTCCCATGACTGACCCGGAGTTTATTTGTTTGTTTCCCTAAACTCTTGGGTGCCTAAATTTGTACAGGCAGTCAAGTAGTCAGGATTTACAGATATACTGGAAGAGCTTGGAGCAGGAGGCTTCAGGATTATATAGCTATAGTTATTTCCGCTGTGTTGTAAGTGTTGTACCTTGATAATGATGTATATTCAAGTACAGATGTATATTTCAAAGTTATGTTATATATTATATGTTATTCATTCCACTGTGAGATTCGTGTTACTCTGATGTTGTGTTGTTTTTCTTCTTCTATTCTAAGTTTCTATCTTATCTTTCCTCACCCTCTAATTTCTTTCATTAATGACCGGAATTTTTCGATGTTTGGTTAGTTATCATTGAGTTTATGGCGATAACCAAAGTCGTCAAAAACCCGGGTCATTACAGTTGGTATCAGAGCTTAAGTTAAGAAATTACCTTGGCTCTGTGGCGTGACTCGGTAGGGATAGTGTTAGTAACACCCTAGATTGAGTTTGAGTGTATATATACGAGTGAGCGTGTTTGTTATTGATATAAAAATTGTTTTATATTGTGGAGATTCATTGGCTGAGTTGTTTATGGGTTCTGGTCGATCAGTTTGATCCACAGTATCGGTAGGAGTTTATAAACACTCGAATACGATGGGTCGACATGATTTGTTTTGAAAAGAGGGTAAATTAAAATAAGTTTACCTAAGGTATATCTTGATATAGAGAAGATATATATATCAAAATTATAATATAGTGGATATATTGGTTGTTATTATAATCGAGTAAGATTATAAATTAAATGGTTATGTAAATAACCAATCAGAATTCATATAAGTGAAATACGTGAAATCAGATGAGTTAAATCTGAAATTTAAGCCAGAAATTGAATTAAAATTCTGGAAAATTGGATAAGTGTTTGTAAATGGATTTGGATTAAAAATAAGGAAAATTTAAGATCCTGGGAGATTTTAAATTGTTTTACAAGCAGTGTGAATTATATTTTGAAATGAATTTCAAAGTGGAAATGCTTAGAAATAGTTTTATAGTATTGAACTCACTTCGATCGCTGAAAAATAGATTTTGATGATGACAACTGCATCATCAGTATTCATTTCCGAGTTGTAAGTGACGAATTACTACCAGAGATACTGTTTTGAATTTGTTTTGGGAAAGACAAATTGTGTTGAATTTCGAAATGGGATTTAAAATATAGAATTTGAATTTTTAAATAGATTTGAAATATTAACTTATTTTAAAAGAATAAAACGAGAAGTTCCTTTATAAACGAAGTTTATAAATAGTTCTTTTATAAACAAAGTTTATAAATGAAGTGAAAAGAATTATCATTGGATAATTCAGAAATAAATATACAAGTGTGAAATTGAAAGGGAAATCTATTTTCCAAACGTAGAAATGTAGATTTCAAAAGGAATTGAAATCGAGACTTGTTTAAAGAATGAATAAAGAAAGTTTGAAAAGGAATTTGAATAAAGGAAGTTCAAACATAGAAAATTCAAAGGGGATTTGAATATAGAAATTCAAATGAGATTTGAATAAAGAAGATTTAAATAATGGAAAAGTGAATATAGAATTCATATAGAGTAATAATAGGTTTGAATATAGAAATTCAAAATGAGTCTGAATATATGAAATTCAATGGAATTGAAATAGAGTTTGAATACAGAAATTCAAATAGAGTTTGAATATAGAAATTCAAATGGAAATCAAATATAGAATTTGAATATAGAAAATACAAAGTAATTCAAATATAGGATTTGAATATTGAACGTGAAATGGAATTTGAATATAGAATTCAAATGGAATTCAAATATAGGATTTGAATATATATAATTTGAATATAGAATTCAAATGGAATTTAAACTATAGAATTTGAATATATAGAATTTGTATATAGAAATTCAAATAGGATTTATAATATAGAATTTGAATAGGATTTGATATATAGAATTTGATATATAGATTTGAATAATAGAAGTGATATAAAATTTGAATAGAAATTGAATAGAATTAACTAAGTCAAAGAGGAATTAGTTAATCAAGTTTTGAATTTGAAGTTGAACTTTGGAAGGTGAATTGGATTTGTAAACGGATATTCGAAATCGAATATAGAACTTAAATTTGAAATTTGGATTCAAATTAGTTAATAAGCAAGTTAAAATGTATTTGAACATGTCATGTTCAAATATAAAAGTGAAATAGACTAAAGAGTTAATTAACGAATTGAGTTAAAACGATCAGGTATAGTTAAAATAGATTGGGCAGGTATAAATACACATGAGATAGGTATGGAAAAAGTATGAAGGTATATAAATAGAATGCTCGACGAAAAGGAATGCATTTAATTCATATATGAGATTTTATGCGCTGTATCGGCTAGCCGCTTGGCTTTTTCTTTTTTTTTTTGGAATGGTGAGGGCCATGGGAGGCTATTTGAAATATCCCGATGCTCCTGGTACAAAGGAGGTTATGGCGAATTTTTCTGAGAATTTAAGGAGTTAGAATATTTTTTAAGATAATTTGATAGTTAGAAATCAACGTATCGATATATATATATATATAGAAGTCGATAAGGAAACGAACTTAGAAATAGAAAAGTAAAAAATAAAAGAAGACTAGGAATAAAATATCGTAAGGATAGAAAGAGGAAGCGTATACGTGTTTAAATGTGAATAAGTAGTTATATGGTATTGATTATTCGAGTAAGTAGTCATATCTGTTTTGACGTTATAAATGTTATTCAGTCAAGGTCTGAGAGGTAGTTATACCCCAACTTAATTGATTTCATTATTAACAAATAAATAGTAAGATTTCAGGCTCGAAGATCAATGTTGAATAAGAGTTAGTTGAATATAGTAATTGGGTTGTCATAACGATGTTTTACACAACATCCGTTTTAACCCAAATAAGTGTAAGCTTGGAAATATAATAAAGAGTATTTTCTAAGTATAGAAATAAACGAGATCGGAAAAGCGATAAGTAATTGAATATTTTCCAATTATAAATAACATATATTTTCTAAAGTTTAGAAAATAAAGGAAGGCGATATTCGGAAATGTTTTCCAAATAACATAAAAGGCCAATATGGTTATTGAAAATATTTGGTTAACAAATATTGATAAAGAAATAGAGAAGTGATTTAACAAATGGAATATTAATTAAGGGCTCAGTGACATGTTCAAAAGGAAAATTTGATTTTTGAAAAGAGTAAACTGTTTGAAAACTCCCAGAGAAAGACTGTTTGAATTAAAAACAAATTTAACAGAAATTTGTGAAAGAAAAATTGAATTTTAAGTAAAGCCGGTAAAGTGGTAACTGAGATTGAATTAGAATGATATCAAGACAAATTGGATTGTGAGATTCAAATTTGAAGTGTAAGGTGATAATCAAGTTAAGTGTTGGGAATCAAGAAGAAACTCGAGTTGAAATGATATTTGACTCGGATATAAGCGAATGGTTGGATTTGTGGATAAAAGCTGATTGAAATTTGATTCGGATGACCCTTGTATCCGCTGAATTGATAACAGGTGGAAAAGATATAATGATATGCCGACAAAAGGTACAAGTTTATATTTCTATTGGATATAAGATTTATGAGCCGAATTGGCAAGCCGCTTGGCTGTTTGATTTTCGTTTGGGAAAGAGATGGCCCAAAGAGCTGAGTTGGAGTTTGACCGATTGACCAGTACAAAGGAGGTGCTGGCGAAATTTTTCGAAGAGTTAAGGCGTAAGAAAATTTTCAGGATTTTTTGAAAATTTTCGTTGATAAGAATTAATTAATTTTTAATTGAAATTGGCTCAGTTGAAACTGAAGTTAAGAAGTGAACAAATATGTTCTAACCATTCGATAGGGTCGTTCTCTACCTTTTAGCAATTTCGAGGACGAAATTATTTTAAGTGGGGAAGATTGTAATAACCCGCATTGGCAGAGGTATTATAATTAATTTATTTAATTATATAAATGGTGGTTTGGAGAATTTAATTGTCGTGGAATTAAATAATGGTGAATATTTAATTAAAATAATAATTTAAATAATATATTTAATTCTGAAATAATCAGAATTGGCTGAAATGGCGATATGGTGTGAACTGGATCGTCTGTGATATTTAATTCAGTTTAGAATTTGATTAGAATAACGAATATATTATTTGAACAACAGTTTGAACGTATAATTATATTATAATTAAAATCGAGCTTGAAATGGCGCTGCAGTTCGATATTTGGCGATTTGAACTTCGACTGAATGTACAGGGTTCGTTTTAAATCGGATTTCTGTGAAACAAGAAACATGTGGAGCTGGTGGAGTATATCTTTCTAGTGGAAGAGAAAAATCGGGATTTCGTCGTGTAGATTTTGAGATACGTCCAAATCAAATTTTAGAAAAGTCGTTGTGGAATTCCTTTATAATTTATAAAGGAATTATTTATATTTTAAAAAGGGATTTCAATATAAATCGAATATCGGGTTGACCCAGACTTGAAATATCAAGTTATAAATCCCAGTAGAGCTGTATGTTATTCCACTGTGGATATAGATGATAATATTTATTTTTAATATTAAATTTAATTAGATTTAAATATATTTATATATTTAAATGGGTCATCCAGAGCTTTAAAAATAGCCAGTTTTGCAAATGAAGTCGGAATTCGACGAAACTAATTTTGTAGGATCCGCGATGTCAAATAGTTGTTAGATTTCCAGTTTCGTGATTTTTAGAGTCACTGTATGGCCATACGGATTTTTAGAGTGAAAAACAGTCAGTATTTTGATGGTTAAAAATACGATGTGTGAGCATACGAAGTCGGAATTCGACGAAACCAATTTCGTTGGGACCGGAATGTCTAACTGTAGCTGCATGTCCAGTTTCATGATTTTTGGGTATTGTAGGTGATCACAGGAATTTTTAAGGACCAATACAAATAGAATATTAATATAAAGTAAAATATCTAGATATTTTTGTCTTTTATAAATAACCCCCAACATTTTCTTAAGACCTATAAATGCACCGTCAGTTTGTTCTTCAGCATAACGTGAAAGGGGATTTTTCAAAAATCCAAAGAAAACTCAAACAAATTCTCTTAATTTCAAATACTTGTGTTCTGGGATTTCTGAGAAGGGGCACTTCATCTCTATACCAGTTTTTAAGGGTTCGATCATTGCTTTTGCACCATTTGTTTCAACAGCAAGTTCCAGGGGTAAGGTTTTGCTCGATTCTGAGGTATCATTTGAAGAAACAGAGTTCAGTATGGGGTTAAGGGTATCAAAGCGAAAGCAGTAGAAAACTCTGGGTTGATTCGATGAAGTTTTTGTTCGATGTTTCACTGTATACGTGGAGGGTGGGTGTTCGACGGAAACTGATATCGGAGTTCGAGTTCGGATTTTAGGATATAGGGGGATGGAGAATTCGATGAGAAGGAGATTGGTGAAGTCGAATTTTGAGTTCGTGAAGTATTTGTGGGTGCGGTTAGGTTTGAAGGAGCGGAAATGGAAATACTGGAGTATCGAATTTGGCCAGAAGGAAGATGAGCGAGGGGGAAAACGTAAGTACATACTTCGATTTAATTGTTAATGAAGTTTAAAGACTTAAGAAAATCGACTGGTAATGTTAAGAAGGACTTTGGCATTGAAATAATTGAAAATCACAGAGTTGAAATTTACTAAAGCCGACCATTTCGTCGGAGGAGAAGAAGGAGCGAGTCCGTGTAATGAAAAAGGGGTTTGGGCCTTAGTTAAGAAGGTTAACCCAAATTAATATTTAAAAGTTAAGGTTCGATTTAATTTAATTTGTATAGGAACTGATAATGTCAATAACTTATCCATATGAAATCAGAATCACGAACCGTAATTTAGGAAGAACCCTATGGTTGAAACATGTGTTTGAGACATGTTATGTCTGACGGATGCAAGTGGTTGCTAGTGGTTGCTCATGGATGCATATACACACCTTAGGCACTAGATCGGCTCAATCACCTTCATGTTGCATATAAATGTGTGTGCATATTTAATTTAATGGATGTATAATGGTTGTGTCATCATATGGATGCTGCATTTCGATGAATGGTTGTGCACACATGTAGAGATATTATGTATCGATAAGATTCTTTCGCATACATAATGGACGCATATCACTATCATGATTTGCATTAAGGAGGTCAGCTGAATCAGTAGACCACCTGATTTTGCATTAAATAAAGAACATATACACACACTTATTGCATATGTTCATACAGCATTAGAAACTTTGTAAGGACAATGGATGCCTATGTTTGATGGTTGAGTAGATGGATGATTGGATGTTAGGATATGCATTCTCCTTAACATGGAGATTTCGGTGGTGAAATCCTTTAAGGAGGGGAGAATGTAACACCCCGTAATTTTAAATATTAAAGTTAACAAATTAAAGAATACTTAATTTTAAATGTGAGAATCAAGGGAAATGGGTTACGCCATTGTGTTCGTCTAGGAATTCTGGTTGAGATAGAGTCCGAGTTTGCATAAATTGGACTTCGTATGAAGAAGTAATAGCTATCGGAAGTTTCCAGAAAATTCAAATAAATTCAAACAACTCAAAACAGATTCAAAATTCAAATCAGAAGTCAGAAGCAGGCTGGGCGGGAAAATTCCTGCCCAGGACCCAGGTTGACCAGGGGGTCGACCCTAGCGTCGACTTCCCCCCTACAGGTCGACCTGGGGGTCGACCTATGGGTCGACCTACCCCCCCCCCCGGGCAGATCTAAGAGATGAAGATTTTGTGACTCAGTGCTGAGTCATTAGGGCTGAGGTGTCACTCTATCTTGACTGGATAGTCTTGATTGATTCTAGGTTGATCGGATGGCCTAAATTAATCCTTAATTCTATATAAACACATGTAGACTAAAACCTTAAAGCCAAATCAAAATTAGAACCATGGTAGTCATGCTATCACCTTGCAACCTAGAGTAGCCGCCACCAACTAGAGGGAAAGTGAAGCTAATCAACTCAATTCAACTCAAATTTATAACAACAACAACAACGAATTTGACTACTTCAAAGGCGAGCTAAATCAATTTCAGAACTCGTATTCCAGAACTGAAGACCTTCTTTGAGTTGTGAGTTCAATTTCTTTAATAAGATAATTAATAAGTTAATTGGGTTGAGTTATAAATTGGGTTATATGGCTATGTTTGTGAAACATTGAAAAAATGTGATATTTTGTGAATATATGCTAGTTGTTCATAATGATAGTTTTGTTGTGGATCCCTTTTCATATGACAAATCACTTATGTTCAACTTGATTCACGTTTGACATCATTTTATATGCAAGTTTGGGTGTAGATTATATGCTAGTTTCTATATGAATTGTACACAAGTTTACATGTGAATCAAATAAACTGACTATATGCAAGTTTAGGTGGAAATCGGATTCATATATATGCAAGTTTACACCTTTAGATTTAGATCTATGACATACATAGCTTTATGCAAGTTTGTGACTATGGCCTATGCAAGTTTTAGGTGAAAAACTATATTATATATATATGCAAGTTCACACCTTTAGGCCTATGTTTAGATTCATGACAATAAAAAGTTTATGCTAGATATGTTGTAATCCTTATTTGTAAGATTAGATCTAATTTGTATGTTATGCAAATTTGCGGCGTTTCTTCTTTTTATGTGTTAGACTAATTGCTAGTCTAATATATATATATATATATATATATATATATATATATATATGTCATGATAAACGAATGAACAACATGGGAACGATGGGGGTAATATTGAATATACACCTATTGAGAATTGGCATAAATGGCCTGAAAAAGGCATATAATTAATTTAAGACATTAATTGGAAAATTTGGCATTTATGGACATAATTTTAAGAGACATTTATGGACATAAGTGTATTTGGAATTTATTGACAAATATGAATAGGGATATTAATCCAATTTGGGGATAAATGAAGATGTGTAATAATAAACCGCCTAAGACACGAAGTTAGACTCTTTTGTGGTGTAAGACTGCCCGGACCCGCCCGGCAAATCCAACAGCCACAAATGCCAGTCTAATGTGAGAGGTCAAGGGCATGAATTAAATGCGTAACAGTTGTAAAGACATGAGGTTAGGCACGTTTATGGAGTAAGACTGCCCGGACCCGCCCGGCAAATCCAGCTGCCACAAATGCCAGTCTAATGTGGGAGGTCTTTACAAGGTTAAGGTGTTAATGAATTAAGAAACACTTAACTAGATAAACATGTAGTGGGACATGAGGGGGTTAAGTGGGTGCTTTGGGTGGCATGTGAAATTAAGAGGGTGCCTTGGGTGGCAAGTGAAATACGATTAGATGCACTTAACCAAGATTGAAACATGTAAGAAGACATGAATAAGAATGGGGTTAAGTGGGGAAAAACCTTAGAGGGGACCAAGCATAGGTGGAAAGCTTGGGTCATGCATGGGGGCCCTCTTCAAACACGTAACCCATTAAGTATCTTTGTAGGCTTGACCCAAGTCGAGGACGGGACACGCGTACTGGGTTTGATTGTAAGAGGTCAAAACGGGTTAGCGGTGGCAACGCAAGTCCAATGGGGTCATATGCATGTGTGGGCCTGGGCCGGTAGGTAAGACACTGTTACATCATGTAGATATAAGCCGTGCATCTTGGTGGTATCGGGTTGCCACTTTGGGGAGTGATACACTACATTGTGGGGCCAGCACGGGTATCTACGAGTTAGGGAGCCGATCAAAAGGGGGTAGTGGGTACACCTAATGGAGTTAGGGGCAGGCGGCAACTATGAAGGCAGCTAGGGGTACACGAAACTACCATTATCATTATTAAGTTCTGTAGGTGGGATCAACTTTTGGGGTATTTGGTGTGGTGCAGTATAGTAATTATCTTATAGTGATTAAGTGCGCCTTTAACGTTATCTTTGTTCATCTTATTTCCTTTGTTTGCTCTGTCATACCCATTTGTTCACAATCATTTCCTTATTTTCCAGCTTGTCTTATCCTAGTTACTTAATGATTATATTGATAAAGTTATTGCACTCGCCAGACTTCATGTCTGACCTCCTTTATTTCCACCTCTTTTCTTCCTCCCCCCAGGTGCTCAGGGTGGGACTAGTACTAGTAGAGTTTGATTTGGACAGCTTTATCTCTTTCTTTGGAAGTTGCTTGGATCGCTGAAGTAAAAGTTCAACCTATCTTATTTATGGCTATTTTATGTTGGAGTTATGTCTTTCACTTTAAGTACTCTGATTTAGTCAAGATGGATATTATGTACTTGACTAGTCTTTAGTTTTTGATGATGTAATCAAACTTATTTGTTACCGCTGCAATGAATGAAGTTTTAAATTTTTAAGTACTGTTTTATATCTATCTTGTTGTTAAGTTTCTGTTCTATACACACTTAAAACGCTCCATAGAAGTTAATGCATTTCCTTTGTGATGACATTAATGGACATGGGGTGTTACAAATTGAGAATTGAGAAGTATAAGAATAATATTGACGTGAATTTAATGTAATAAGATAGAATTGAATATAAACTTAATTGGTAAGTTGATTTATACTTAAATAAAATATCCTTAATGATTTTAAGATTTGGGTGCTCACTTATAATGGAAGTTAACGAACAAAATTTAAAATGGATTATAGGTAGGAATTGAGAATTTAAGAGAAAGGTAGTTTAGGTGAAATAATACTCTCCTTCCCATAAACCTCCCGATCCACAGCCTTTTCCAACTTCTTCAACAACTCCACTACGATGACTGCCTACAACTCCTACACTTAACAAGAGGAATAATGCGTGAAAGGTGTGCCAAGTAGTTGTGGAAGATCATCATGATAAGATAACACATGCGGAACATGTCATATAACTCACAACGCAAGGATAAAATATAATAGAACATATACAGCTGGAAATAATAGTGAAGCATAATTGAGTAGAATCTTAAACCCTTTCATAACACCATGAAATATCCATTGCAACTTTGGATGCACTATAAGAGTTTGTACAATGAGCCTCACAACAACACTCAGAGAAAAACATCAAACAGCAGAAACAACAAGTAATAGATATAGAAAATAAAACGCCAGCCTCCTGCTCATCATCGTTCAGCAGCATCATCCTCACCAAGATTTATCACCTGTCACCCGCTACTCAGTCTTCCCATCTGCAAACGGATGAACAACCTAAGGTAATAAGAGAGAAACATAAAACCTTGAGTCAGACAAAAGTCTTAGTGAGCGATAAAACAACTAACTAACATCATCAATAAAGTATATGAGAACAGGAAGATTAATCAACTATCTACGAACACACCAGAGAAGAACCCAACCTACCTTCTCCATATACGACAGCGATAGCCTTTACAACAACTAAGTAGAAACAACAGTACATTCATAGAAATCAATTATCAAGCGTAGACCATTCTAATTGACATTGATATCTCCAAGCATAAGCCCCAGAGGCCTAAACCAATATCAAACAAGCACCAAAGAGATATCTTCTTCGACGTCGAATAGTCTACATAAGACGATACAAGAAAAACAATCATTCATCCATGACTCTGGCTATCACCGCCAATCCTTCTTTGAAACCATCGTTAAACGTATGATGACCAACCTTGCCATACATCAAGGGATAATGGTAACCCCGGTTCTAGCAAGACTCCATAACCCTTCACGACTCGTATCTCTAGGCCCATCATGACTGCCTAGGGTACTCGACCAGCCACCTTCTGGTCTTTTGGGCATCCCCATTGTACCTTGCTTTGAGTTCATTAGAACCTACAACAATAATAATCTCTCAGCCTTCAATATCTCTAGTCGTGCTTCTCAACGGCTATTCATAGCTCAAGAAACCTTCTCAAGAATCCATTATCCATGAACTCACCACCTTGAGTCATCTTCACATTCGCTGAATTTCAATGATCAACGAACCCAACACAATACTTTGAATATTCCCACTTGAATTCACTTTGGATCACATACATCAATATACAAAAATAACATAGAATAGTGGCTCATCATAGTCAGGTCGTTCCCACCTTAGGTCGCAACCGATCCATGATCCACGACCTGAATACTAGATCACCCACCATCTCAACGACCCATTTAATTCACGTCTTGACCGACCTGACCCCAGGTATGTTCCCGCTGACCTGACTCACCAGCTATGTGCACCCCCACAACCTGACTCGCTAGTCATTTTAATAACCCATCACTTTCGCGAACCATCCTCTCCAATGAACTGCTGCATCCTACCATGCAGACCGACCTATCACACCAATGTACACGAGCGACCTAAAGTCTAACGTCCTGACTCAATTCAATCGTCCTTATTCTCCAACGACCCGCCTCACAATACATGGCCCATGACCTAAAGCCTTCCAGTTCCCACAACCTGACCTATAGAGGTTATTGCGACCCAAACTTTATTTCTATGAGCACAAGCCAGCAACCTGAGCGTGCCGTGTCATCAACAACCTATGGAAAACGACCCGATTCCAGATCTGACCAAAATAGCTCTAATCTTGACCAAATCATCACCAATCGACAACATTGATGTAAACAACTCATCCAAATCATCCAATTCAACAATCAACACCTTATGAAATCATCAACAACATCAAAATGACAATTATTCATCAATAATCATATAAAATTCACTAAATCATGATAAATTAATGCATAAACTAAAACAATGGATCTAACTTACATAAACATATGAATTAACATGAAAATTACCGGTTTTTAAGTTGCTAGATTAGATCCTATGGTGATTCAAATGAAAATATACTTACCACGATGTAGATCTTGGCGAAAAAAACTGTAAATGATGAAAGTAAGATCAAACAACCCATATACTTGATTGAATCCGCGTGAGAGATGTTTATCACTCACCAATTCTTCGAATTAACTCAAAATCACTAAACTCCCAATCTGGACAATGAAGAACACTCTTCAAACCCCTCAATTTGATGCGATCTTCCTCCACTTGATGTAGATATAGCTTCGATTGATATAGATCTTCAATCTTCTACCTTAGATCTATATATTAATAGTGGAAAGGTGTATTTGATTGAGCATGGAGGATCACGAGCTCAACCAAATGAGGGAATGAAGAAAGTAAACTATTCTCCATGCCTCTAACCCCTATTTATAGCCTCAAACCAGCCCACTAATGGACCATTCAAAATCAGCCCACAAATGGCCTAAAAAACCTGAACAAAATTGTGAAACACTAAAACAACGATTCCTCTCAAACCGCTGAACCAAATCTTTAGTGCGACCGCTCCATAGAATTGGCAACACCATTTTCTCTCAAATGAAATCGATTTTAGCACATGATTCGATCCAAACCAAAAGTTATGCCTTATTCAAAACTGTCAGGAGAAAAATGGTCATAAATAAAATTGGTGAAAATTATGTACGTGTGTCACATCCCTATAACCAACATATCAAAATATGAGAATGATCTAGCCCTCAGGGAATTAAATATAAATAATTTTAACATCCTCCAATACGTAAAATGTGGGCTGTTACATTCTCCCCCTTTAGGAATTTCGCTCCCGAAATCCCAAGCAAACCCAAGAAACCAAAAATATTCTGCATGCCTATCATCAATGAGTGGCCAATTCTATCATCCAAACTAGCAGCTATCAAACCAGGCATCCATAGTCTTATCCTAACATGCGGAGTTCTAACGACAACAATAACCACAATAGTATAAGTTACAGCGGTGTAAAAGTGACATGACATTATGGATCATACCAAAGAAGAGTTCTGGATGGATCGTCTTTATACTCTCCTCCGTATCCCAGGTACAATCGTCATCATACTCACTCCATTGTACCTTGACTAGCCTAACCGTCTTTCTCCTAAGCTGTTTTGTAGCATTCCCCACAATGTGAAGCCGCTTACGAGGTTTTGTATCTACTACCTCAACTTCTTGGTCTTCAAACTATACTAAGATACCACCACATTCGAATCATTAACACACTTCCGTAGAAAATGACACATGGAAAACATTACGCACACTCGACATCTTCTCAGGTAACCCCAATCTATATGCGAGCTTTCCAATTCGCTCGACTATCGAAAATGGTCAAACAAACCTAGGAGCTAACTTTCCTTTACTTCTGAATCGAACAACATGTTTTAACGGCGAAATATTCATGAAAAGCATGTCACCAACTTCGAATTCTAAATCCTTACAACGCTTATCTGCATAACTCTTCTGATGATCTTGGGTTGCCTTCATTCATTGCCGAAGGATCTCAATACAATTCGAGGCCTCCCTTATCATTTCTGGCCCAAGTATCAACTTATCTCCAGTTTCTAACCAACATGCCAGAGAATTACAAGGTCTACCATATAACGACTCGTATGGTGTCATCCCAATGCTCGACTGGTAGCTTTTATTATACGCAAACTCAACTAAATGTAGATGGTCTTCCCATGTTCCCCCAAAGTCCAATACATAAGCTCTTAGGAGATCTTCCAACACTCGGTTAACCCTCTCGGTTTAACCACCAGTCTAGGGATGATAAGCCGTACTCAAACACAATTCGGTTCCCAAAGTCTCTTGCAAAATTTTCCAAAATCCACTCATAAATAATGGACCTCGATCACTCACTATGCTCTTCGGGATACCATGGAGTCGAACTATCCATTTTATATAAAGCTCGGCCAATTTCGATGTTGTCCTAGCCGTTTTGACAAGAATAAATCTTGCACTTTTGGTCAAACGATCCATAATCACCCAAATTCCTTCATTTCCTGCCCTGGTTCTAGGTAGTCAATCTATGAAATCCATTAATATCTGCTCCACTTCCATGTAGGAACTACCAATGGCTGAAGTAATCCACTCGGTTTCTTCTGTTCAGCTTTCACCAACTGGCAGTTCATACACTTGGAATAAATTTTCCAACATTCCTTTTCATATCGTAGTAGTAGACTCGCTTCATGTCCTAATACATCTTATTACCACCAGGATGAATCAACAACTTCAAGTGATGACATTCCCTCAGAATTAATCTGTTGATATCAGGAACAACTAGTCATCCTTTCTCTTGAATCCAACCCTCTCGATTGACCTCGAATTCTTTATCCTCTGGTTCCAACTTCTGGATCATCTCGACAAGCTTTCCATCTCGCTTTGGCTCTCGCCAATCCTTTCGATGAGAGTAGGTCTTATCGATAAGCTTGCCAACATTTTAGGATATAACTCACCTCGTGCTCTGAAATCAAATTATGCCAAGTACTTGAGGTGTTTCCATTTCGAAAACATCTCTCCTAAATTTCTGTGTCTTCGACTCAACGTATCTGCCACTACGTTACCCTTACCAGGAGTATAGGCTATACCAAAATCATACAATGCCAGAAACTCCAACCACCGTTGCTGCCGAAGATTTAAATCCTTCTCGGGGAAAAGATACTTCAACGACTTGTGATCCGTAAACAACTCGAATCGAACTCCCAACAGGTAATGTATCCACATCTTCATAAAAAACACGATCGTCGCCAACTCCAAATAATGAGCTAGATAATTCCTTTCATGCAGCTTAAGATGTCGACTCACGTAGGCCACAACCTTATCCTTCTACATCAGCACTGCCCCAAGTCCAGTACCGCATGCATCGGTGTATACCACCATCTCTTCATTCCCACTTGGAATCATCAAAACAGGAGCACTTGTCAATATCTCTTTCAGGATTCAAAAATCTTGATCACATTTTGCATCCCATTAGAACAATTGGTTCTTCTTCGTTAGTCTTGTTAACGGTGCACCCATATTGGAGAAATCCTTTATAAAACAACGATAATATCCCGCCAATGTAAGGAAACTCTGAACATCCATCACATTCTTATGTCTATCCCAGTCCTAGATTATTCTCACCTTAAAGGGGGCAACTGCTATTCCATTTCTAGGAAGAACATGGCCTAAGAACCTCACTTCGTTCTTCTAGAAGTGACATTTCGAAAACTTAGCTCTTAGCTGATTCTTTTGCAAGATTTCCAAAACAGCTCTGAAGTGTGTCTTATGCTTTTCCTCATTCCGAGAGTAAACTAGAATATCGTCCACGAATACAAGCACGAACTTGTTAAATTGATCTCTGAAAACCATATCCATAAGATCCACAAAATACGTTGGCGCGTTAGTCAACCCAAATGGCATCACCAACCATTCAAAGAAACTCGATGGTGTCCTAAAAGCAGTCTTCGGCACACTATCCTTTGTCACCCTTAACTGGTGAAATACCATTGCCAAATCCATCTGTTAAAACACTTTAGCCTTGTGAAGCTGATCGAACAAGTCATCGATCCTCGGCAATGGATGCTTGTTCTTTTTGGTCACCTTCTTTAGCTCACGATAATCCACACACAATCTTAGCGATCCATCAGCCTTGGTTACAAACACAACTGGTGCACCCCATTCGGAAACACTTCTTTGAATGAACCCTTTCTCTAAAAGTTCACGTACTTGCACCTCTAACTCTCGTTGTTCCTTTAGCGCCATCCGCCTAAGAGGTACAATGATAGGTGTAGCACCCTCGACCAAATCGATTCTAAACCCAATCTCGCGATGAGGTGGAAAAACTTTGACTTCTTCAAAGACATCCTCAAACTCATTAGCGATCAACACATATGACAAGTCTTCCGGTGGAATCACAAGCGAATATAAAAGACTCACAAAGACACCATCTTTAGACTCACATCGAATCAAAACCCTTCTCCCTTCCACATCCCCGACTTTCACCTCAAGCTTTTCACAATTCACTCTTGCCGCATATCTCTTGAGCCAAGGTAATCCCAACCCAGTGAAGTTCAAAACAAAGCAATCACACACATAGGAGCAATCATAACTCGACAACACAAGACCACGACAAAGCATGCAAAGGCTGGATGAACCCCCTACTAGATTAATCACAACAAAAGTTCTTTCAAAAATCTCGGGTTCCAAACCTAAGCGGCACACAAGCTCATTACAAATAAACGAATGTGATGCTCCAGTATCAAACAACACTTGAACTGGAACACCCCGGACTGAAAAAGTATCTTGGACGACGTCACTCTTCCCTTTCTCCTCTGCAGTAGGAACCCTTGAAGAAGATGGCATAGCTTCCAAAGCATAAGCCTTTACAATCTGCTTTCCCTTAGCTGGTTCTGAATAGTCCTTCTTAAGATGCCTAGGCTTGCCACAGTTAGGACACTTCTTTTCCACCTTTGGATTCTTACACTTATTAGAGAAACAGCCCATCTATTGGTAATTAAAGTAAACCACCTCACTGTTTGGTTTCTTCTTTCCATCCTTTCCTTTCTGATGTTGCTGCTTACTCTTCTTATTATTATTAACACCCTGTTGTGGTTTCGGGACTTCCTTGGCCGCAACAACAACTTCTTTTTCTTTGGGAGACAAGCTTTCATGTCTCACAACTTTTTCCACTATTTTCTCATAAAGGTCATCCGCATGATCCACCAATGGCCACCCAATATAAGTATCGAAACCCATAACAAACTTCTCGTTCTTCTAATAAGGAGAGTCAATATACAAATGAGAATACTTGGAAAAGGCCTCAAAATCAGAAACATACTCTAGCACTGGTCGAACATTCTGTTTTAGCTCCACAAACTTCTTGAACAGAACAGACTTCTGAGAGGTAGAGATAAACTTCGTCTCAAACTTATCTTGTAATTGTTCCCATGTTATCTCTTCTTTCGGAGTTTCCAAAGTGACAGAGTTCCACCAATCCATGGCCCTTCCCTGCAGTTGTCTCGGTGCGTGCTTCCTCTTTATTGCATCATCTATACCCCGGTCTCAAAAAATCCGTAGACAAGCATCTAACCACCTTTGAACCTCTTCAATCGACTCTATCCCCTTGAACGGTTTTCCTCCCAAAGATGTGAAGTCCTTGCTTAGCTTCGCGAAATCCACAACTCTAAGAACCTGCACCTGAACTCCTACATCTACCGCGACTGATCCTAGGGCGGGTACCCTTCTCATGAATGCTTCCATCATAGCCTCAAACATGGTTGGGTAATCTGATGTACCACCATTTCCCCCTCCACGAACGGTCTTCTCCCTAGCAGCGTGTCTCGATGGTCGATGACTTATTCTAAATATGTAATATAGAATGATTAGCCACTTACGAGAAAAACTGCAAATGAAGTTCAAACGCTATTATACTATACACTCATATATATCATACATATATCAAAAATTGTGACAACCCCAATTTCGACAGACCGATTTTTTTTCAAAATTTCAATCTTTCGAAACTCGGATTGGTTTGCTCTAGTATCCTGTAGAAAAGATAGAGACATAAAACATGTCAGAGATCAGAAAAATATCTAACAGCGGAAAGGATAAAATATAGTATAATCAAAACATAGTCTTACCGTATTATTAATAATGCCTAACCATTATCCAAAGCTATCATGTCTCTGCCAAAATCTAACCTGCAAGTGTGTTATGAGGAGTGAGTCAGAACACATGTTCTGGTGACTGGATTTAAACTATACACTTTAAATAATCTTACATATACCATTCAATCATATTTTCTTATTTATTAGGTTACTTGGGTTAACAACACTCAAGGATTGTACACACGTCGTACCCATTTACTTCTCAGTGAATTAACCTAATACAGTAAATGTAGCTATCTCTCAATATTGAGATACACCCCATGGTACCCCACTCACACGGTCTCCATTGTATCATCGCAGGAATATAGCAGTCCCTAATCCTACGCCCGAATGTCTTACGGATTTCTGTATATATGTCAACCCTATGTCTACAAAGAACCACTACTTCTATATTACGTAAGCGTTCGGACTGCCATCTTTTAACCATTCGATCGAATTAGGTTCCATCCTCGAATAATGCCCTCTAGTCTTATGATACACCACCAAAAGCGACATGAGTGTACCTAGACTTTCCCACGTACATATCGTCAATCGTTCTCGATGTCTATTGCACATGTTCTCTATATGTGCGCCCAAGTCCCGTGGCAGGGCTAATCAAGTAATATGAAACTCGGACGGGAGCTTTCAGATATCTGCCGATTGCGGATGCTAAGATCTGCTTTTACAGTGGCTATGGTCCCACTAGACCCCTTCCTCAACCAATGAAAGGCACCCAAGAATATTAAGAATGAGAACTTAACACCGGCCCCCATGCCCTTCAAACCTATTGGCCAACCCCACCCATAACTAGATAGAAAAGTATATGATCTTTTGGTGTTCTCTGCCTTTCCGCTTTACGTACTGACTGAAGATGGTAGGTAGACGACGAGTTGCTATCACAGGGCACTAACCGGTCTCACCGAATCACGCTGGTCCATTTTAGTCTTTTGACGGCCCCTTATTATTGCAATCAAGGCACTCTCATTTGTTCACCTACGCAGACCTAATCTCTGTGAGTACAGGCGGATCATCTGCCACTCACAGAGGAATACCAAGAGTACCCTACGTCCCCGGAAGCCGCGTGCTTCCACTTCCAATCCTTTAGAGCTGTCAAACAATCAGATGAATGTGCGCTCCCCTTATGCCTTATAACATCTCGATGATCTACCATGTTGGGTTGTTCACCCTCAACCGTACGGACTGGTCTAAGCGCCTTACTTTAGCATGTTGTTAGACCCTATGTCTAAACATTCTTTTACGCTCTTGTCTCACCTCACCAGGTTTCCAGTTAACTTGGTTATTCCAATTCATATTGAATTCTTATTCAAATTACCAAGTTTCTCTTGCTTATTAATTTCAGTCATACAACTTAATTCATTTGAGTTTATTAATAAGCTTACAATATGTTATTCTCTAGATTATGGCCCAAGCTCTGTGATCTACAATCCCTTTTATATTCTTGTTCGATTTCAATAACATGTTTTACCTAATATGTGATTAAGAATACCTAGATTGTCCTTTCTCATTTAATCATAATTCCACTTTACGTCGTCAATACGGCTTACCGTTGTTTACTTATTAACTTAGTTCTATTAACTAAGGCCCATTAATAAGTTTCTCTACCCATTTATTTTAACCTATGTTATAATTTCCCCTTGTCCCTAGGACAAGTCTAAACATGTTATTCTTACCAATGGGTTTCTGTAACAACCCGGAAAATCTGGGTCAGTTTAAAATTTTTATTTTGGCAATTTTAGCGAATTTTGATTATTTAAAATGAATTATTTTAAATAATATTGTCGAGAAATTTATTTTGAATAGAATTCGACGTATATATTATATACGTCGTCGTTAGAATATATAATAATTATATATAATTATAAAAGGAATTGAAAATGGCGCGGTAGTTCGAAAATTCGATTTCTAATTTCAAATGAATATACAGAATTCAATATAAGTCAGAATTGAACGAAACAAGAAATATTTGAATCTGTATAACTATATCTTTGTAACGAAATTAACAAACTGAGATTTCATCTTAGAAATGATAAGATATGTCCAGTTTAAAATTAGAAATAGTCGCTGTGGAATTTATATATATTTTTATATATATAAGGCCCTTAAAAATGGACATTTTGCAAATGACCTCGGATTTCGACGAAACCAGTTTTGTTGGGTCCGCAGTGTCAAATTATTGTTAGATTCCAAATTTCATAATTTTTCGATTCAATATGTGAGCGTGGCGAAGGAAAATGCGTTTGACCAATTTCAGTTGATTTTAATCGACTGGAAAATGGTCATTTTTCTAACAGTCTCAGAATTCGACGAAACTAGTTTTGTTAGGACTGTATCGTCAATATGAAGCTAGAAAATATTTTTCTAGAATTTTTAAAGTTAATATGTGACCCCGGTAATTTGAAATGCACGTTTAAAATTCAATATAGTGATTTAAATGTAAATTAAACAAAAACAGATCGAAACGATCGAATCAACCTACGATACATATCCCATTGGGTTCGGAATGGGGGTAAAACGCTATAGGAGACAGTCGGTGGGTCTCGTTTCGAAGTCGAATAAAAAGTCAACTTTTTAGAGAATAAAATAATTAAATTATTATATTTATATTTATATTTTCCCTTTCCCCTTTATCTCCTAATCAGAAAACACAAATCAAAAAAAAAAAAAAAAAAAAAAAGAAAAAATGGCCGACGCCTTCACCAACGCCGCGCCTCCAGGCGGAGCCCCACCAGCCGCCGCCTCTTCCTCTTCTTCCCCTCTCCCTCGCATCCGCCTCTTCTTCCTCCTTCCTCCTCCATCGCGAGGCCCGCCCCTCCTTCGTCCCTCCTCGTCGAAGCCCCCCAGGAAACCGCCGCGTCGGAGGGCCCCACGACCACCGAAAGGCCAGCACCATCTCCCCCCCCCCCCCCCCCGACCACTCGACAGCGCACCCCCCTGTAAGTTTTTTAATTTATTTTATTTTTATTTTATTTAAAAACAGAAATGTTTAAAACTGATTATTTTAAAAATGTAAACCTGATTTTGTTTTAAAGTTTGAAAACTGATTATTTTATTTTTGTTTTGAAAACTGATTATTTTAAAAATGTAAACCTGATTTTGTTTTAAAGTTTGAAAACTGATTATTTTATTTTTGTTTTGAAAACTGATTATTTTAAAAATGTAAACCTGATTTTGTTTTAAAGTTTGAAAACTGATTATTTTATTTTTGTTTTGAAAACTGATTTATAAACTAAAAGGAGATTAGAAATTTAAAAATAAAAATAGGATTTTTATATGTTGAAAGTCGAAATAAAAATAGGATTTTTATATGTTGAAAGTCGAAATAAAAATAGGATTTTTATATGTTGAAAGTCGAAATAAAAATAGGATTTTTATATGTTGAAAGTCGAAATAAAAATAGGATTTTTATATGTTGAAAGTCGAAATAAAAATAGGATTTTTATATGTTGAAAGTCGAAAAGAAAAATAGGATTTTTATATGTTGAAAGTCGAAATAAAAATAGGATTTTTATATGTTGAAAGTCGAAAAGAAAAATAGGATTTTTATATATTGAACTTCGAAGTAAAAATTCGATTTTTATATATTGAACATCGAAGTAAAAATTCGATTTTTATATATTGAATAGCATAGTAAAAATTCAATTTTTACATATGTAGTGAAAGCGGACAACGAAGGTGACAAAAAGGCGGGACCGACGAAGATCTCTGCAATAGAAGTGCCGTGGAGCTAGGATAGCTATAAGTGAGAACTTCTCACTCAAATTCTATTTTTCTAGTTATATATATATATATATATACTAGGATGCAGACGGTGCTTATTAGAAGCACCCGACACCCGTCCACATACCATGGACTTGTTTGTTTGGTTGTGTAGTTGGTTAGATTATTTGATTTGGATTTGATTGATTGGATGAATTGGAAATTGATTAAAATTGATATGTGAATGGCGTGGGCCTTCACTAGACCGGGGATAAGGCTAGGCCTTGTCCCGTTTCTAGTATCGTGCCGTTATGCCGCCGAAATTTTCTAAAATATGTTAGAAAAATAAAAATATCATTTTTATCGAATAAATGAATTGAATAGAAATTCATAAGTTGGAATAAAATGTTTTATCGTTAAAAATATAATTTTTAACGTGAATGTAAATAAATAAATATTCATTTACAAACCGGACGGTTTGTTTATGTACACCTATTTGAAGGACATTGATTGGGTCGATAAATTTTACACATCGCCCAATTGCGCAAATAAAATATTTGTTTGATGGTTTGAAAACCCCACACGGGTGTTGGGATGAAATTTGAAGTTCACTCATCCTGATTGATTAAATATGTCGATCGATTGATTGACAGGCTGTTATAAGCGTTGAATATCTATATTTGATGCTTATACAGTGTAGTGCACTTTGGTTGATGGTTGATTATTTTTCAATGCTATGATATATATGTGTTGTATGAAAATCCATATAATTAACTTTATATGGTAATTGATTGGGCCTCATTCCAATTTGAAAAATAAAGAATATTATAAAATAAAAGTTCATGTGTTGACAGTACTCATTCATTGAGATTGGTCATGTGTTGAACGAAATATTTTAGTAATAAAATTTACATCTTTATCGATATAAAATAAAAGTTCATGTGTTGACAGTACTCATTCACTGAGATTGGTCATGTGTTGAACGAAATGTTTTAGTAATAAAATTTACACCTTTATCGATATAAAATAAAAGTTCATGTGTTGACAGTACTCATTCATTGAGATTGGTCATGTGTTGAACGAAATATTTTGATAATAACAACTATTTTGAAAAAGAAATATTTGAAATAGAATATTTGAAAATAGAAATTTATGAAGCCGTGTTGATTAGATTGACGCCATTTTGACGTGAACGATATTTATATCGATTTTATTCATTTTAAAATGAATATTGAAAAGTGATTTCGAAATCGAATATTTTAAAATAGAATTGAATTGAAAACGATTTCGAATATGAATTGAATTGAAAACGATTTCGAATAGAAATGAATTGAAAACGATTTCGAATATGAATTGAATTGAAAACGATTTCAAATAGAATTGAATTGAAAACGATTTCGAATAGAATTGAATTGAAAACGATTTCGAATAGAATTGAATTGAAAACGAATTCAATTTGAATTGAAAGCAAATTGAAATGAATTCAAATCGAACTGAAATTTGAATTGAAAGCAAATTGAAATGAATGCAAATCGAACTGAAATTTGAATTGAATAGAAATGAATTTTAAAACGATTTATAAAATTCGTTTTAAATAGGAATCGACGAAGTATATATTATATATATATTATATATATATAATATAATGGCCTGAATAGAACGCGCCGCGCCGCGGCAGTTCGCGAATTTCGAACATTTTTTTCAAACGGATATTACGGGAGATCCGACCGTCGGATTCTCCTAAAACTGGAACCGTTGGGTTCGTATCGAAAAGAGCTTTCTAACGAATGTTAGAAATTTGAAATCTAACGGTTGGATTTGGAGATACGTCCAAATCAAATTCGAAAAAGGTCGTTGTAAGTGCGGTTCGATGGCCATTGTTGGAAATCGACTGTACGGGCCTTAATAAAATTATTAAAAATAGTAATAATTTATGTAAAATCATAAGAAATGATTTGTGAAGATTTGGGATGAAAAACTCCATATTTGAAAAGATAAAAATAGATTTTTATCGAAATGAACTAGTTTTGAACTAGAATTATAATTCTATTTATTTTTAAATAAATAAATTGAATTTGAAAAGGGTTTTGAAAATAACCAAAATTTCCAATGATTGCATTGGAGTGGATTTGAATCGAAATTGTCTTCGGAATATTTCGATGTTGGAATTCGTGATTATACATATGTTGTTATGGAAATTTGAAAGATATATATTTATATCGTTATTTCCAATACGACATTTGTTGGTCGTAGAATTTGATATTGAATATAAGCCGGGATATTTTTCTATTCAGAGCCTTGTATTGAATATCAAATGTGATTTGGGTTTGTCGTGAATGGTGTCTTCACTAACACTGTTCTTGAACCCAGTTGAGAAAAGATTAAATCTTTTTATTTAGATTTAATGAAGTGTACCAATTAAAAATGATATTTAATTGGAATTGAATTAGTATTGATTTTTGGGTTTATCGTGAACAGTGTTTTAAATAACACTTGTTCTTTAACCCGATAATTAATGGATTGATTTTTGGGTTTATCGTGAACAGTGTTTTAAATAACACTTGTTCTTTAACCTGATAATTAATGGAATGATTTTTGGGTTTATCGTGAACAGTGTTTTAAATAACACTTGTTCTTTAACCTGATAATTAATGGAATGATTTTTGGGTTTATCGTGGACAGTGTTTTTAAATAACACTCGTTCTTTAACCCGATAATTAATGATTGTGATTTTGGGTTTACAGTGAACCGTGTTTTAAATGACACTGATTCTTTAACCCAGTTAACGATTAAAACTAAGTGGAGTTTTAATGAATCTTTAATTAGATTGGGAATCGAGAATGGAGTATCACCAGTTTTACTCCAGGCGATAGTTAAATCTTTAATTAGATTTGAACGTGAAATGGTAATTGAATTTACCGATAACACTGTGGTGTTAGATATGAAGTATTACCAGTTTTACTTCATGGGATTAATAGGTTGGGATTGGGAGATTAAAACAAATGATTACTTCGGTAAGGTTCGCTAATTCCGACTAGTTTGAATTGATATTCAAAAGTAGATTAAAGAATAAATTCAAGAATTTATCTTTGATAAAATTAATGGGAACCTTTCCCTATGAATGTGAAATTCAGAAACTAACTGTCGGTTAGCTAAGCAGAATGGTTTCCTGGATATTGATCTGATGTTGGTTTCGGCCTTCGGGGTTAATATTCTCTTGATTAATTTACGGTTAGTAACTGATGAATTGGAATGAGGCGTATGTTGTGTTTGTGTAACACTTATTTAAAATATACGCGGGTTATTCGGAAAGTCCGGGTTTATCCCATTCTGAATAACTGATACGACGATAAGTCGAAGATGAAGACGATGGTCGAAGACCGGAGGTCTTCACGTCGTTTGGGTAATTACTGATGATCTTGATTGGGCTGTACACCCAAGAAGATGGAAACAGTTAGTGATCGTCCAGACGTACTTGGAAATCGATGGATATGCGGGGTACTAGGTGCCTCCGGTTTCGTTCAGACCCAGAACGGACTTGTAAATGGACTGTGTGTCTGACATTGGATTTTAGTCCGTGTGATTGATCTCTATTAAATGTATATCTGTTTGGCGGCGGAGAATTTATTCTCTTGCTTAACGCCCTTCTCTGAGACGTACGAGCTCAGGGGTTATATATTGATGGATATCAATCGCATGGAGTGAATTGCCTGTGTGGCATGCCTAAGTGGCAAATGATCAAGGCTTCTGTTGAAAAGCAAAGTCTTGTGGTTGATGATCGAAGCACGGCCTTTGTGGCGTAGCTTTGTGTAACGTTGATTCGCGAGTATCACACCCGGTATGAATCAAAAACGGGAGACGGACATCAGGGAGGGCCTACGTTTCCTCCTAGCTAAAAGTGGCGTCAGTGGTTTTACACGCCCTGACGGGTTTGACTTATGTGGTTGTTGCTGTTGCGAGGCGCCTCGGATTGATCGGTCGTTCTCGAACCGATGGAGTCATTTAGTTGGCTCGCTTACGCCCCAAAGGGCGGCGAAATGTAGTGCTCAGGTATTTTAATCCACTCCGTGTGGACCGGCCCTGACGATCCAAGGGTCACTCGAGCTCTGATCCTGAGACTCGGGCTAGGCAGTCTCGAATCATTGAGGATCTTGCCCCTAGCCTCGGTTCATACCATAAATGATAACCTAATTTCCAAATACGTGACATTTGCGGTTTTATTTGTAAACCTATATATGGCGACATGATATATGGTACCCATGCCGCCTATGATTGATACTTATGATTTGAAGTTGTTTTATACACTATGCACTTAAAATAGTATCAAATGATTTGTTTTAAACGTATCAAGCATTCTTTGGCTGTTATAAGGGAAAACCCTATCCCCCGGCTTGCGTTGCACTGTGTGATAGGACCTGGGTCTTATAACAGCTTCATTTTTCTTTATTTAGCATTGCGCTGTTTGTTTTATGCACTGGTATTCTTGGGAGGAAACCCGTTCCGTGTTATACGGCGTGGTCCCTTGATTTACCTAACTTTGAAATAAAGATTAACTGTTTTAGTTCTCACACCAGTCACATGACTGACCTGGAGTTTATTGTTTTAACCTAAACTCTGGGTGCCCTTATTTTGACACGGGCAGCTAGTAGTTTTGGTTTTGCAGATTTATATTCACAGGATCCTGGTTTACAGCTGGAACGATATCCGGAAAGCTTTGTATCCGTATATCTCTTCTAGTTGTGTATTGTATTATTTTCCGCTGCTATGTATTTAAATGTAATTTAAATCTCTGATATTTCTGTGTAATATTCATTTATACTCTGTATATTCTTGTAATCTGATGCATTGTTGTAATATACAATGAAATGTTCTTCTGTATGCGTTCTGCTGTGGTTTGTTCTCGAACTATCCGACGCTTTCCTTTACGGGGAAGTTGCGGGTTTTCACACGTGGTATCAGAGCTTTGGTTTAAAAAGCTAGAGAACAAGACATATTAGAACCATGCGAAAGAATTCATCAGATATTGGGTTAGTAATATCCAATTAGAATGACTCGTTAGAGATAGGATCAGTAGTATCCTAGAACGAGTGTGAAGAGTATATTTTTCAAATGAAAACCAATTTTGTTTTGAAAATATAAATCAATTATTCGTATTTGATTATTTATTTTATATTGATTAGGACAATCCGATATATAAAGATTTTGCATATATGTCTTGCAAACGTGTATTCGAAGTTTTAATATATTGGGTAGATATAGAATCCCTCTAGTGTCCGGGAATAATTCTGGTGATGGGGCACTGTCGCCAGTATTTATTTTCGAGCGACGAAAGTGAGATTTCTATATATTTCCTATTTACTGGTGTGAGAACCAAAATTAGATAGGGCTTATTGTTGTGATTTGGCATCAAAAATCTAATTTTTGTATATGTATCAAAATTATCAATTTGAAACTCTAATCCACTAATTGATTGATGTTTGTGTTGTTTGTTTATTTGTTTGCTAATTTTTAGCCATTTAGCCTAATTGAAACAAATATTAAATTGTATTGAAAATTGGTCGCATTTGCTTGCATATATGTACTTACCTTGAACAGGTCATAGCAAGGAGGCTAGAGCCAGAGAATAAAATTTGTTTGCCCGACAAATAGGTACATGTTTACTACATAATTTCCTGTTTTGTTTGGGTGATGATGATTTTGTGAGCCTATTGGCTAGCCGCTTGGCTTTTTCTTTTTCTTTTTGAGATCTGAAGGACCGGGGAAGCTATTTGAAATTCCCCGATGCTCCCGGTGCAGGGGAGGTTATGGCGAAATTTTTCGAAAATTTTTGAAATTTTTGGAAATTCTCAGAAACTGAAGAGTTGGAGAATGGAAGCCAGATCGAACGTAGAGTTGATTAATCAAACCACTTTCGACTTTGTTCCTTTTCGGGGACGAAAAGTTTTAAGTGGGGGAGATTGTAACAACCCGGAAAATCTGGGCCAGTTTAAAATTTTTATTTTGGCAATTTTAGCGAATTTTGATTATTTAAAATGAATTATTTTAAATAATATTGTCGAGAAATTTATTTTGAATAGAATTCGACGTATATATTACATACGTCGTCGTTAGAATATATAATAATTATATATAATTATAAAAGGAATTGAAAATGGCGCGGTAGTTCGAAAATTCGATTTCTAATTTCAAATGAATATACAGAATTCAATATAAGTCAGAATTGAACGAAACAAGAAATATTTGAATCTGTATAACTATATCTTTGTAACGAAATTAACAAACTGAGATTTCATCTTAGAAATGATAAGATATGTCCAGTTTAAAATTAGAAATAGTCGCTGTGGAATTTATATATATTTTTATATATATAAGGCCCTTAAAAATGGACATTTTGCAAATGACCTCGGATTTCGACGAAACCAGTTTTGTTGGGTCCGCAGTGTCAAATTATTGTTAGATTCCAAATTTCATAATTTTTCGATTCAATATGTGAGCGTGGCGAAGGAAAATGCGTTTGACCAATTTCAGTTGATTTTAATCGACTGGAAAATGGTCATTTTTCTAACAGTCTCAGAATTCGACGAAACTAGTTTTGTTAGGACTGTATCGTCAATATGAAGCTAGAAAATATTTTTCTAGAATTTTTAAAGTTAATATGTGACCCCGGTAATTTGAAATGCACGTTTAAAATTCAATATAGTGATTTAAATGTAAATTAAACAGAAACAGATCGAAACGATCGAATCAACCTACGATACATATCCCATTGGGTTCGGAATGGGGGTAAAACGCTATAGGCGACAGTCGGTGGGTCTCGTTTCGAAGTCGAATAAAAAGTCAACTTTTTAGAGAATAAAATAATTAAATTATTATATTTATATTTATATTTTCCCTT
The DNA here is from genome assembly GCA_030737875.1 of Allium sativum. Taxonomy (NCBI): domain Eukaryota; kingdom Viridiplantae; phylum Streptophyta; class Magnoliopsida; order Asparagales; family Amaryllidaceae; genus Allium; species Allium sativum. The sequence goes on along the minus strand of CM060924.1, from coordinate 412,731,100 downwards.
TCCCCTTTATCTCCTAATCAGAAAACACAAATCAAAAAAAAAAAAAAAAAAAAAAAAAAAAATGGCCGACGCCTTCACCAACGCCGCGCCTCCAGGCGGAGCCCCACCAGCCGCCGCTTCTTCTTCCCCTCTCCCTCGCATCCGCCTCTTCTTCCTCCTTCCTCCTCCATCGCGAGGCCCGCCCCTCCTTTGTCCCTCCTCGTCGAAGCCCCCCAGGAAACCGCCGCGTCGGAGGGCCCCACGACCACCGAAAGGCCAGCACCACCTCCCCCCCCCCCCCCGACCACTCGACAGCGCACCCCCCTGTAAGTTTTTTAATTTATTTTATTTTTATTTTATTCAAAAACAGAAATGTTTAAAACTGATTATTTTAAAAATGTAAACCTGATTTTGTTTTAAAGTTTGAAAACTGATTATTTTATTTTTGTTTTGAAAACTGATTATTTTAAAAATGTAAACCTGATTTTGTTTTAAAGTTTGAAAACTGATTATTTTATTTTTGTTTTGAAAACTGATTATTTTAAAAATGTAAACCTGATTTTGTTTTAAAGTTTGAAAACTGATTATTTTATTTTTGTTTTGAAAACTGTTTATTTTAAAAATGTAAACCTGATTTTGTTTTAAAGTTTGAAAACTGATTATTTTATTTTTGTTTTGAAAACTGATTTATAAACTAAAAGGAGATTAGAAATTTAAAAATAAAAATAGGATTTTTATATGTTGAAAGTCGAAATAAAAATAGGATTTTTATATGTTGAAAGTCGAAATAAAAATAGGATTTTTATATGTTGAAAGTCGAAATAAAAATAGGATTTTTATATGTTGAAAGTCGAAAAGAAAAATAGGATTTTTATATGTTGAAAGTCGAAATAAAAATAGGATTTTTATATGTTGAAAGTCGAAAAGAAAAATAGGATTTTTATATATTGAACTTCGAAGTAAAAATTCGATTTTTATATATTGAACATCGAAGTAAAAATTCGATTTTTATATATTGAATAGCATAGTAAAAATTCAATTTTTACATATGTAGTGAAAGCGGACAACGAAGGTGACAAAAAGGCGGGACCGACGAAGATCTCTGCAATAGAAGTGCCGTGGAGCTAGGATAGCTATAAGTGAGAACTTCTCACTCAAATTCTATTTTTCTAGTTATATATATATATATATACTAGGATGCAGACGGTGCTTATTAGAAGCACCCGACACCCGTCCACATACCATGGACTTGTTTGTTTGGTTGTGTAGTTGGTTAGATTATTTGATTTGGATTTGATTGATTGGATGAATTGGAAATTGATTAAAATTGATATGTGAATGGCGTGGGCCTTCACTAGACCGGGGATAAGGCTAGGCCTTGTCCCGTTTCTAGTATCGTGCCGTTATGCCGCCGAAATTTTCTAAAATATGTTAGAAAAATAAAAATATCATTTTTATCGAATAAATGAATTGAATAGAAATTCATAAGTTGGAATAAAATGTTTTATCGTTAAAAATATAATTTTTAACGTGAATGTAAATAAATAAATATTCATTTACAAACCGGACGGTTTGTTTATGTACACCTATTTGAAGGACATTGATTGGGTCGATAAATTTTACACATCGCCCAATTGCGCAAATAAAATATTTGTTTGATGGTTTGAAAACCCCACACGGGTGTTGGGATGAAATTTGAAGTTCACTCATCCTGATTGATTAAATATGTCGATCGATTGATTGACAGGCTGTTATAAGCGTTGAATATCTATATTTGATGCTTATACAGTGTAGTGCACTTTGGTTGATGGTTGATTATTTTTCAATGCTATGATATATATGTGTTGTATGAAAATCCATATAATTAACTTTATATGGTAATTGATTGGGCCTCATTCCAATTTGAAAAATAAAGAATATTATAAAATAAAAGTTCATGTGTTGACAGTACTCATTCATTGAGATTGGTCATGTGTTGAACGAAATATTTTAGTAATAAAATTTACATCTTTATCGATATAAAATAAAAGTTCATGTGTTGACAGTACTCATTCACTGAGATTGGTCATGTGTTGAACGAAATGTTTTAGTAATAAAATTTACACCTTTATCGATATAAAATAAAAGTTCATGTGTTGACAGTACTCATTCATTGAGATTGGTCATGTGTTGAACGAAATATTTTGATAATAACAACTATTTTGAAAAAGAAATATTTGAAATAGAATATTTGAAAATAGAAATTTATGAAGCCGTGTTGATTAGATTGACGCCATTTTGACGTGAACGATATTTATATCGATTTTATTCATTTTAAAATGAATATTGAAAAGTGATTTCGAAATCGAATATTTTAAAATAGAATTGAATTGAAAACGATTTCGAATATGAATTGAATTGAAAACGATTTCGAATAGAAATGAATTGAAAACGATTTCGAATATGAATTGAATTGAAAACGATTTCAAATAGAATTGAATTGAAAACGATTTCGAATAGAATTGAATTGAAAACGATTTCGAATAGAATTGAATTGAAAACGAATTCAATTTGAATTGAAAGCAAATTGAAATGAATTCAAATCGAACTGAAATTTGAATTGAAAGCAAATTGAAATGAATGCAAATCGAACTGAAATTTGAATTGAATAGAAATGAATTTTAAAACGATTTATAAAATTCGTTTTAAATAGGAATCGACGAAGTATATATTATATATATATTATATATATATAATATAATGGCCTGAATAGAACGCGCCGCGCCGCGGCAGTTCGCGAATTTCGACCATTTATTTCAAACGGATATTACGGGAGATCCGACCGTCGGATTCTCCTAAAACCGGAACCGTTGGGTTCGTATCGAAAAGAGCTTTCTAACGAATGTTAGAAATTTGAAATCTAACGGTTGGATTTGGAGATACGTCCAAATCAAATTCGAAAAAGGTCGCTGTAAGTGCGGTTCGATGGCCATTGTTGGAAATCGACTGTACGGGCCTTAATAAAATTATTAAAAATAGTAATAATTTATGTAAAATCATAAGAAATGATTTGTGAAGATTTGGGATGAAAAACTCCATATTTGAAAAGATAAAAATAGATTTTTATCGAAATGAACTAGTTTTGAACTAGAATTATAATTCTATTTATTTTTAAATAAATAAATTGAATTTGAAAAGGGTTTTGAAAATAACCAAAATTTCCAATGATTGCATTGGAGTGGATTTGAATCGAAATTGTCTTCGGAATATTTCGATGTTGGAATTCGTGATTATACATATGTTGTTATGGAAATTTGAAAGATATATATTTATATCGTTATTTCCAATACGACATTTGTTGGTCGTAGAATTTGATATTGAATATAAGCCGGGATATTTTTCTATTCAGAGCCTTGTATTGAATATCAAATGTGATTTGGGTTTGTCGTGAATGGTGTCTTCACTAACACTGTTCTTGAACCCAGTTGAGAAAAGATTAAATCTTTTTATTTAGATTTAATGAAGTGTACCAATTAAAAATGATATTTAATTGGAATTGAATTAGTATTGATTTTTGGGTTTATCGTGAACAGTGTTTTAAATAACACTTGTTCTTTAACCCGATAATTAATGGATTGATTTTTGGGTTTATCGTGAATAGTGTTTTAAATAACACTTGTTCTTTAACCTGATAATTAATGGAATGATTTTTGGGTTTATCGTGAACAGTGTTTTAAATAACACTTGTTCTTTAACCTGATAATTAATGGAATGATTTTTGGGTTTATCGTGGACAGTGTTTTTAAATAACACTCGTTCTTTAACCCGATAATTAATGATTGTGATTTTGGGTTTACAGTGAACCGTGTTTTAAATGACACTGATTCTTTAACCCAGTTAACGATTAAAACTAAGTGGAGTTTTAATGAATCTTTAATTAGATTGGGAATCGAGAATGGAGTATCACCAGTTTTACTCCAGGCGATAGTTAAATCTTTAATTAGATTTGAACGTGAAATGGTAATTGAATTTACCGATAACACTGTGGTGTTAGATATGAAGTATTACCAGTTTTACTTCATGGGATTAATAGGTTGGGATTGGGAGATTAAAACAAATGATTACTTCGGTAAGGTTCGCTAATTCCGACTAGTTTGAATTGATATTCAAAAGTAGATTAAAGAATAAATTCAAGAATTTATCTTTGATAAAATTAATGGGAACCTTTCCCTATGAATGTGAAATTCAGAAACTAACTGTCGGTTAGCTAAGCAGAATGGTTTCCTGGATATTGATCTGATGTTGGTTTCGGCCTTCGGGGTTAATATTTGGGGAATTATTCTCTTGATTAATTTACGGTTAGTAACTGATGAATTGGAATGAGGCGTATGTTGTGTTTGTGTAACACTTATTTAAAATATACGCGGGTTATTCGGAAAGTCCGGGTTTATCCCATTCTGAATAACTGATACGACGATAAGTCGAAGATGAAGACGATGGTCGAAGACCGGAGGTCTTCACGTCGTTTGGGTAATTACTGATGATCTTGATTGGGCTGTACACCCAAGAAGATGGAAACAGTTAGTGATCGTCCAAACCTACTTGGAGATCGATGGATATGCGGGGTACTAGGTGCCTCCGGTTTCGTTCAGACCCAGAACGGACTTATAAATGGACTGTGTGTCTGACATTGGATTTTAGTCCGTGTGATTGATCTCTATTAAATGTATATCTGTTTGGCGGCGGAGAATTTATTCTCTTGCTTAACGCCCTTCTCTGAGACGTACGAGCTCAGGGGTTATATATTGATGGATATCAATCGCATGGAGTGAATTGCCTGTGTGGCATGCCTAAGTGGCAAATGATCAAGGCTTCTGTTGAAAAGCAAAGTCTTGTGGTTGATGATCGAAGCACGGCCTTTGTGGCGTAGCTTTGTGTAACGTTGATTCGCGAGTATCACACCCGGTATGAATCAAAAACGGGAGACGGACATCAGGGAGGGCCTACGTTTCCTCCTAGCTAAAAGTGGCGTCAGTGGTTTTACACGCCCTGACGAGTTTGACTTATGTGGTTGTTGCTGTTGCGAGGCGCCTCGGATTGATCGGTCGTTCTCGAACCGATGGAGTCATTTAGTTGGCTCGCTTACGCCCCAAAGGGCGGCGAAACGTAGTGCTCAGGTATTTTAATCCACTCCGTGTGGACCGGCCCTGACGATCCAAGGGTCACTCGAGCTCTGATCCTGAGACTCGGGCTAGGCAGTCTCGAATCATTGAGGATCTTGCCCCTAGCCTCGGTTCATACCATAAATGATAACCCAATTTCCAAATACGTGACATTTGCGGTTTTATTTGTAAACCTATATATGGCGACATGATATATGGTACCCATGCCGCCTATGATTGATACTTATGATTTGAAGTTGTTTTATACACTATGCACTTAAAATAGTATCAAATGATTTGTTTTAAACGTATCAAGCATTTTTTGGGTGTTATAAGGGAAAACCCTATCCCCCGGCTTGCGTTGCATTGTGTGATAGGACCTGGGTCTTATAACAGCTTCATTTTTCTTTATTTAGCATTGCGCTGTTTGTTTTATGCACTGGTATTCTTGGGAGGAAACCCGTTCCGTGTTATACGGCGTGGTCCCTTGATTTACCTAACTTTGAAATAAAGATTAACTGTTTTAGTTCTCACACCAGTCACATGACTGACCTGGAGTTTATTGTTTTAACCTAAACTCTGGGTGCCCTTATTTTGACACGGGCAGCTAGTAGTTTCGGTTTTGCAGATTTATATTCACAGGATCCTGGTTTACAGCTGGAACGATATCCGGAAAGCTTTGTATCCGTATATCTCTTCTAGTTGTGTATTGTATTATTTTCCGCTGCTATGTATTTAAATGTAATTTAAATCTCTGATATTTCTGTGTAATATTCATTTATACTCTGTATATTCTTGTAATCTGATGCATTGTTGTAATATACAATGAAATGTTCTTCTGTATGCGTTCTGCTGTGGTTTGTTCTCGAACTATCTGACGCTTTCCTTTACGGGGAAGTTGCGGGTCTTTACACTTTCAGACTCCCTGACTACTTAATTTATAATTAAATACAATATATTTTTCCCTGTTTTCTTAACTGGTTTTAGGTTTTCCGCTTTTCTAAATTACTTAATTTACAATTAAGTGTCACTTAATTTAATAAGGGTAAAATCAATTAACCCCTCACATAATATACATCCATCATGTGTGCATCCAATTTTAGCAAACATTGTGCACTTGTGCAAAGTGAAATACAACATAATAATGCATGTATGCCTAAGCGGTACCTCCTATGTTTATGCAAATCTCTCAAAAATCCTTTTTAAAATATGATGCTTACATCCTAGATATACTGGCAGTTCTACATGAATGCAATATTTTGAAAATCAAAATGCTTTTTCATCCAAATTTTCCCACACTCTTACCGAGTAAGAGCATAGTTCATCCAATTGTTGCATTCATAATCCTACCAACCAACTTTGTTTTTCGAATTTTAGAAAAATCTAATTTTCTAAATTCGATTTCTTATTTTACAAAAAGGTGGAAAATGGAAAATTTCACACCTTCCGTTTTTCTTTTATATACGTTTTTCCAACCGTACTTGGATTTTATGAAACAATGTATAAAGATTTCCTATTTTCCTATCCAAGCACATCCCACATAAGAAAATTTTCTTTGTTGTAGCTTTTCTTTTTCATCTTATCTTGCAAAAATAATTCAAATCGCAAACTGGATTAGATACAGACAACTATTTTCCTTAATCGGGTTTATGACTTGTTGTTACCTATAAGGTCAGTCCAGTCTCCTACTACAAGGTGCCAACATCCACTCTATTCTCATTTTCTACAACTTATTTTGTCCACCCAAAAAATTCTCTTTTAATCAATTTATCAAAAATAATTGTCAAAATAATAGAGACTTCAAAACTTTCTTGATTAAAAATTCTTGTATGAAATATAACTAGAAAAACTAGCGAGCTATACATGCCCTATAATATGCACCTTTTACTGAGAGAATTTTACTTTTAAACTCAATATGTACTTCTTTACATATTTTAAAACTATAACTTTTAAGATTAAAACTTGAAAACACCATAAACCGTTTTTTCCTAGACTTTTATAATCTCAAGTTCTTAAAAGTTAATAATGGGGTTAGACTCAAAGCGGGTTTCCAATTTTTCTAGGCTCGCTTATACACTCCCCAAGGTCAATTCTCTCAACTATATATATTCCTAATCCATTTTTCTCTATTCAAGTTTTTCCAAAATACGAATCATATGGGATTTATTTTCCTTCCATACAAAGTATATTGTACACTTCCCAACCAAACATCCTAAGGGTCTCAAATTTCCTTGTTTATTGCTTTAGTGTACAAAACAAACATCCCATTTCATACTATATTATACTCTTTTTATTTAGTGGATTCCTCTATGGATCTAGGTATATATATAATATATTTATATTTATAAAAATACAAATACGTTCACTCACTAGAATTGTAAACCTAAGCTCTAATACCAGATGTGACAACCCCAATTTTGACAGACCAATTTTTTTTCAAATCCCAATTTATCGAAACTAAGATTGGTTTGCTCTGGTATCCTATGGAAAAGACAGTGAAATAAAACATGTTAGAGCTCAGAAAAATATCTCACAGCGAAAAGGATAAAATATAGTATAATCAAAACATAGTCTTACCGTATTATTAATACTGCCTAACCAGTATCCAAAGCTATCATGTCTCTACCACAATCTAACCTGCTAGTATGTTATGAGGAAGGGGTCAGAACACAAGTTCTGGTGACTGGATTTAAACTATACACATTGGATAATCTTACATATACCATTCAATCATATTTTCTTATTTATTAGGTTACTTGGGTTAACAGCACTCAAGCCTTACACACACGTCGTACCCATTTACTTCCCAGTGAATTAACCTAATACAATATATGTAGCTATCTCTCAATATTGAGATACGCCCCATGGTACCCCACTCGCATGGTCTCCATCGTATCATCGCAGGAATATAGCAGTCCCTAATCCTACGCCCGAATGTCGTACGGGTTTCTGTATATATGTCAACCCTACGTCTGGAAAGAACCACTACTTCTATATTACGTAAGCATTCGGACTTCCATCTTTGAACCATTCGATCGAATTAGGTTCCATCCTCGAATAATGCCCTCTAGTCTTATGATACACCACCCAGAGCGACAAGAGTGTACCTAGACATTCCCACGTACATATCGTCAATCGTTCTTGATGTCTATTGCACATGTTCTCTATATGTGCGCCCGAGTCCCGTGGTAGGGCTAATCAAGAAACACGGAACTCGGTCAGGAGCTTTCAGATATCTGCCAATTACAGATGCTAAGGTCTTCTTTTACAGTGGTTATGGTCCCACTAGACCCCTCTCTCAACTAATGAAAGGCACCCAAGAATATCAAGAATGAGAACTTAACCCCGACCCCCTATGCCCTTCAAACCTATTGGCCAACCTCACCCATAACTAGATAGCAAAGTATATGATCTTTTGGAGTTCTCTGCCTTTCCGCTTTACGTACTGACTGAAGATGGTATGTAGACGACGAGTTGCTATCACAGGGCACTAACTGGTCTCGCTGAATCATGTTGGTCCATATTATTCTTTTGATTGCCCCTTATTATTGCAATCAAGGCATACTCATTGGTTCACCTACGCAGACCTAACCTCTATGAGTACAGGCGGATCATCTGCCACTCACAGAGGAATACCAAGAGTACCCTACATCCCCAGAAGCAGCGTGCTTCCACTTCCAGTCCTTTAGAGCTGTCACACAATCCGATGAATGTGTGCTCCCCTTATGCCTTATAACACCTCGATGATCTACCCTGATGGGTTATTCACCCTCAACCGTACGGACTGGTCTAAGCGCCTTAATTTAGCATGTTGTTAGACCCTATGTCTAAACATTCTTTTACACGCTTGTCTCACCTCACCAGGTTTCCAGTTAACTTGGTTATTCCAATTCATATTGAATTCTTATTCAAATTACCAAGTTTCTCTTGCTTATTAATTTCAGTCATACAACTTAATTCATTAAAGTTTATTAATAAGCTTACAACATTTTATTCTCTAGATTGTGGCCCAAGGTCTGTGATTCACAATCCTTTTTATATTCTTGTTTGATTTCAATAACATGTTTCACTTAATATGTAATTAAGTATATCTAGATTGTCCTTTCTCATTTAATCATAATTCCACTTTACGTCGTCAATACGACTTACCGTTGTTTACTTATTAACTTAGTTCTATTAACTAAGGCCCATCAATAAGTTTCTCTACTCATTTATTATAACCTATGTTATAAATTTCCCTTGTCCCTAGGACAAGTCTAAACATGTTATTCTTACCAACGGGTTTCAAACTCCCTGACTACTTAATTTATAATTAACTTAACTGGTTTTAGGTTTTCCCCTTTTCTAAATTACTTAATTTACAATTTAGTGTCACTGAACTTAATTCACCAGTTATCCCATTCCCTTACTAGTTTATTATAACCTAAGTTATAATATTCACTTGTCCCTAGGATAAGTCTACCAATTATACAACATTTTCATTAATGTTATTTATTTATGATAGGTTATTATCATACCCCTTTTGAACCATTTACTGTTGTAAACCATTATTCTTCTTTCTCTGTGATATATGTTTCTTATTATATTAAGGAAAACACTTCATGCACCTTATCAGTTTGATAGAAGGAATCAATAATTTATTTTCATAACGTTTTCCCATCTAAATCCATGGTAGCAGGTAATTTCTTTACTTTTCGGTATTTATTATGGCTTACTTGCAACAAAATTTTCAGAAATAAGTCATTTAGGGAAATACTTCACTTTCCCCTCTTATCACACTAACTTAGTTCATTACATCCCTTCCTTTCTTATTTTTTGAGTTAGACATTTAATTACCATCCTTACCATTTATTCATATCTTGTTATATACATATATTTATATATATATAAGCACTAGACCTCTCACATTAAGCCTACACTTGTGGACACTGGATTTGCCGGGCGGGTCCGGGCAGACTTCTACCACAAGCTGACTTAACCTTGTGCCTTGGCACATGTTGTTAATTCTTGCACTTAGGCCTCTCACATTAGGTTCAACATTAGTGGCTGTTGGATATGCCGGTTAGGTCTGGGCATACTTCCGCCACTAATGCAACCTAACCTCGTGCCATAAGTGTATTTACAATTTTTAATTGTAATCCTAGGCATATTCATTTTCATTCAATCACTTATGTTCATATCAAATTGCGCTTCCAAATTAAAATCTCAAAACATAATATATGTTATGTTCATTACATGAAAATTTTAGACATATTATCCTTTTTACTGTAATATAGTTTACAGTAATCTAATTTACATGTCGTCCAATTTTTGCCTATATTTTGTCGCATGCCATTTTCAACATATGTTTAATTCTACTAGGACATGTAAACATTCAATCGGATAATTATTTTAACATGTCGTTCAATCAATAATATGTCCCAAGTAAAGCATTTAATTACAACCACTGAATTTGCTATTCATATCCTAACAGGTTTATTTTCTCCAACACGTAAACATTCAATAACTTAGCCAATTCAACATAGGAATTTCCTGACATATTCATATCAACATTTCAATTCATTACAATAGCAATTTATAATTAAACTGGCCATTTCACAATTTTTAAAAAAGGGGAATGCTAAACGATAGTCATAACATTATCTAAAGGTTGTAGCTTAAACCACTCACCTTTAAGCTTTCCCCATATTTTTGATTTGATCCGTTCTATCATCCATGGTTTTCCTTTTCCCTTTAATTTGATACACGACTTAATGACCATGGATTAATTATCATGAAAAGAGAAGGGAAAGAGAAATAATTTAAATAGATTAGTTCTTAGAGGTTTACCTTGCTTTCATGATTCAATAATCTTTTTATTAAAGTTGATTCCCTCTTCCAGATCTGAATTCATAATCCTCCTAGGCTAACAGTTTAATTTCAGAATATATTTGAGAAGAGAGAGGTAGAGAGAGCCATGGCAGAGCTCCAGCGTAGCTGCTGAATTATTATGTTTAGGGTTAGGTCCAGGGTCTTATTTATAGGTGCTCAAGACCTTATCGTACACGCAGTGCTGAGTCAGCATTGAACCCAGTTAAGAAAATAGTCCAGGTTCGCAGATGAATCGAGCCAAATCTTATCGTACATGCAGTGTTGAGTCAGCATTGGGTCTCGCAAGCTGTTTTGGTGCAAAAATTTGAATTTCGAATGTTTGAATTGTTTTGGCGTAGAAATTTGATTTTTGAACTTTTGAATTTCTGAAATTTATTTAACTGTTTTATTCACATGAAATATTCTTATATGTATACAATTCCTCTACCGACCATTTTACGCGTATATAAATATATGCACAATTTTCGTTTTATCTTCAAAATTCAAACGATGTTGCACTGTTATTTGATTCTTGCCATATTTCATTGACTGTAGTCTTATCTTGAATTTTATCTTTTGTATACATATATTTATGCACACACACACACACACATATATATATATATATTCTCATATATATACATATTTTTTCTTTAATTCCTTATACGTACGTTCTTATCCTTTCAAATTTTGAGTTTGAATACGTACAAATATTTGCATGTTCAGTTGGCCCTCTCTAAAACAAAGATAAAAATTATGCCACTGCCGGGGTTCGAACCCCCGACCTCTACGTTACAAATTCAATGCCTTAACCAACTAAGCTATGAAGTCTTTTGTTAATAAGTCTTAGAACAATGATAATTATTGTTCTCTCCTTACTTCTCTTTTTCATGTTAGTTACAATACTTAAATTAAACCATTGCATGAATCTTTTTCTTTTAATGCTAATGCATTATGTTTGCAAATCAGTGCATGCAACATATTTACAATGCATGCAACCGATCCTTTCTTTCAATGCGTGCATTACATTTTTTTCAGTGCATATTTATTACATGCAATCCTTATTTTATTCTTATTTTACATTTTAATTTGTTTGCATACATACATACATATATACATACATACATACATATATATATATATATATCTTATGCGTATACAAACTTCTAGGCTTAATAACTTCTTCATATGATGTCCGTTTTACGCAAACCAAGAGTCTATCTTGACTAGAATTCTGAGACAGACGCAATGGCGCAGTTCGTTTTACTTAGTTCTCATTATTTAATTAAGCTATTCTTATTTTATTATCTTAAAATTACGGGGTGTTACAAAAATCTAAAAATACGCCTCTCATACGTTATTATGTCTTCGAACTTTGGCTAAATTCTATAACCAGAGCTCTGATACCAAATGTGATGACCGCCCATAAATTCTACACTTAACAAGAGAAATAATGCGCTGAAAGGTGTGCCAGGCAGCGGTGGACAATCATCAGGATAAGATAACACATGCGGAACCTGTCGTATAACTCACAACGCAAGGATAAAATATAATAGAACATATACAACAAGCAATAATAGTGAAGCAGAATTGAGCAGAATCTTAAACCCTTTCAAAACACCATGAAATATCCATTACAACTTTGAATACATTATAAGAGACTATACAATGAGCCTCACTAAAGTACTCAGAGAAAAACATCAAAAAACGAAAATAACAAGTACTAGATATAGGAAATAATATGCCAAAGAAGAACGCAACCTGCCTTCCCTACATTCGACAGTGATAACCTTTAAAACAACTAAGTAGAAACAACAATACATTCATAACTATCAATTATCAGGCGTAAACCATTTTAATCGACATTGATATCTCCCAAGCACAAGCTAGAGGCCAAACCAATATCAGACGAGCACAAAACAGATATCAAATTGATGTCAAATATTCTACATAAGACGATACAAGCAGAGCAATCTTTCATCCATGACTATGGATATCACCGCCAATCCTACTTTGAAGCCATCGTTAATCGTACGATGACCAACCTTGCCATACGTCAAGGGCTAATGGCAACCCCGGTTCTAGCAAAACTCCATATGCCTTCGCGACTCGTATCTCTAGGCCTATAATGACTGCCCAGGGTACTCTACCAGCCACATCCCAGTCTTTTAGGCGTCCCCATTGTAAACCTGCTTTGAGTTCACTAGAACCTACAACAACACTAATTTCTCAGCCTTTAATATCTCTAGTCGTCCTTCCCGATGGCTATTCATAGCTCAAGCAACCATCTCGAGCATCCATTATCCACGAACTCACCACATTGAGTCGTCTTCACATTCGTTGCATTTCTCCATCAACGAACCCATCACAACACTTTAAATATTCCCACTTGAATTCACTTCTATGTCACATACATCACTGAACCAAAATAACATCAAATAGTGGCTCATCATAGTCAGGTCATTCCCCACCTTAGGTCGCAACCGACCCACGACCTGACCCACTGGATTACCCACTATCTCAATGACCCATCCAATTCACATCTTAACCCACCTGACTACATCCGTGTGCCCCGCGACCTGACTCACCAGCAATGTGCACCCCAATGACCTGACTCGTCAAATCGTTTTAACGACCCATCACTTCCGTAAACCATCTTCTCCAACGACCCGTTTCATCCTACCACGCAGACTGACCCATCACACCAATGTACACGAGCAACCTAATACCTAACGTCCTGACACAATCGGATTGTCCTTCTTCCCCAACGACCCGCCTCAATGTACATGTCCAACGACCCGAAGCCTCCCCAACCCCCACGACCTGACCTATAGAGGTTCCTGCGATGCAACCTTTATTTCTTGGAGCACAAGCTAGCGACTTAATCATGCCACATCATCAATGAGCTAAGAAAAACGATCTGACTCCAGATCTGACTAAAGTAACTCTAATCTTGACCGAATCATCACCAATCGACAACATCAATGCAAACAACTTATCCAAATCATCCAATTCAACAATCAACACCATATGTAATCATCAAAAAAATCAAAATGACAATTATTCATCAATAATCATATTAAGTTCACCAAATCATGATAAATCAATGCATAAACTAAAACAATGGATCTAACTTGCATAAATATATGAATTAACGTGAAAATTACCGGTTCTAAGTTGCTAGATTAGATCCTATGGCGATTCAAATGAAAATATACTTAACATGATGTAGATCTTGGTGAAAACAACTTAAAATGATGAAACTAAGATCAAACCATCCATATACTTAATTGAATCCGCGTGAGAGATGCTTATCACTCAAACATTCTTTAAATTAACTCGAAATCACTAAATTTCCAATCCAGACAACGAAGAACACTTTTCAAACTCCTCAATTTGATGTGATCTTCTTCCACTTGATGTAGATCTAGCTTCGATTGATATAGATCTTCGATCTTCATCCTTAGGTCTAGATTTTATTAGTGGAAAGGTGTATTTGATTAAGCAAGGAGGACCACGAGCTCAACCAAATGAGAGAATGAAGAAAGTAAATTATTCTCCATGCCTCTAACCCCCTATTTATAGCCTCAAACAAGCCCGTTAATGGGCCATTCCAAATCAACCCACCAATGGCCTACAAAACCTGAACATAAATTGTGAAACACTAAAATATCAATTCCTCCCAAACCGCTGAACCAAATCTTTAATGTGACCACTCTACGGAATTAAAAACACCATTTCCTTTCCAAAAAAATTGATCTTAGCACCTGATTCAATTCTAGTCAAAAGTTATTCCCTGTTCAAAACTGGTAAGGGTAAAATGGTCATAAATAAAATTGTTGAAAATTATGGACATATGTCACATTCCTATAACCAACAAATCAAAATATGAGAATGATCCATCCCTCAGGGAATTAAATAAAAATATTTTATGATCCTCCAATGTGTAAAATGCGGGTTGTTACATCCACCACTCAACCAGTGCCTCATAAATAATTCCTCGATGCAGTTCGCTCCTCTTCAAAACCAGTTACCACAACCCACACTTTGAAATTTGTCCAGTCGCAACCGAAATATGTATTCCTTCTAGAAACCATGATTAAAAAGTCATAGGGGATATGGTACATCAATGTTTTACATCCGATTATGACTACAGGCTATCGTTTGTAAAATTGGAAGACTATATTGCTCGAGTTTGGAAACCATCTGGTGACTTCCACGATCATATGGACCCAAATTTCCAATTCGCAGTGGAATTTGACAACATGGAAGACTTTGAGAAAATTATGGAGTGCATTACTTATACGTATTTTGGAAAATTATTGTTGATTGATAAATGGGTTCTTGAGTATGATTACTACAAATTTTCTACAACCGAAGTTCAGATCTGGATTCGACTTCATAACTTAAGGATGGAGAAGTGGATTGTGGATGCTTTGCAGATGATTTCTACTTACAGCGGGATTCCTCTATGTATTGATGATAACTCTATAGAGAGGAAATTCAGTAAATATGGTAGAGTTTAGATTGCCATTAGCCTAAACATAGAGCTTAAGTCCTTTATCCCTATTTTACTTCCAAATGGAACTAAACATGAAGTTATAATAGAATATGAATATGTTCCTTACAAGTGTGATCAGTGTAAAACTTTTGGACATAGGAGTTCAATTCATGAAGTTACTTCTAATCCAAAATGGGTAAAGAAAAACATCTTACCAACCTTTTACCGCTGCTCCTACTCCACAGGAACATGGTACCACTACATCCGCTTTTGCTGATTTGTCCTTCTTGGATATTGAGCTACCAGATGACATTCATCCAGATGACATCCAACATGTTGTTAAAGCCATTGCTGAAACGGCTGAACTGAGGAAAACACAGATGTGTCAGGTTTGGTTTCCAGAAATACATCATATTTGATCATAGCCAAGAAGTAAGTATATGCAATACCTCCTCCTAAAAGAAATTTGAGGAGTCCTTCCTCACATAAATGACATTTATTACGTCGAATGTATACACCAACTCATATGCATGATGTACTCAGTCCCCTAACACAATTTAAACCAACTGTAGTTGGTTTAGTAGAAAACAAGTTAAATCCAAATAATTTGAGTTTGTTCAGTAAGAAACTATTTTCTCATTAAAACTATATTAATAATAATTCAACTGAGTGTACAGGGCATATATTACTACTTTGGGATACCTCAGTTTGGTCATTATAGTCATTTTCTTTGTCTTGCCAGCATATTACCACATTATCTCAAAATACAATAGGTCTTTCCCTTATCTTCATAGTTATTTGTGGGACTAATGTCTTTGTTGAAAGGCAATATCTTTGAATAGTATTATTTCTGATGGCCAGTTGGTTTACAAAGATTCTGATATTAAACTGGAAGTTATTGCATATTACATTTCATTGTTTAATGATGATGTCAATAGGAATTTTCCTAATTTCCAGTCATTACACATGATCAATACAGAAGGGAAGGATTTTCTACTTCATGATATTTCAATGCAAGAGGTTCAAAAGGCCGTTTTCTCTATTCACGACGATTCAAGCCCCGGGCCAGATGGAATGAATTCCAAGTTCTATAAAGTTCACTGGGAAGCATTGAAATTTGATTTATTAACAGCCATGACTGATATATTTAATTTTGCTAAACTCTCCAAGGGTTGCAACCATACCTTCATCACACTTATCCCAATGAATGATAAGCCTACAAACATAACACATTATAGACCAATTTCCTATTGTAACGTGCAGTACAAAATTTTCTCCAAGATTATGTGCAATAGAATTAAGCCTTTCCTAAGTTATCTAATTTCTGAAAGTTAGTGTGCATTTATCCCCGGAAGAAATGCAGGTGATAACATCCTTTTGGCACATGAACTTCTTTGAGTTTTCAAGAAAAAAGGAGTTTCTAAGTTTTTGCGTGAAGGTGGAATTACAAAAGGCATACGACATGGTCAATAGAGAATTTATTTGCTACCTACTGTCTTCCATGGGATTTCCAATGCATTTCGTAATATAATTTACGAATGTATTTCTACCCCAAGTTTCTCAACCCTTTTCCAGGGCATACCTAAAGGTTTTATTCCTTCCAACCATGGTACTCTCCAGGGAGACCCCTTATCCCCATACTTATTCACAGTTGATGTGTAATTCTTCTCTCCATGAACTTATACCAGCCTATATTTAGTTTTGAACCTTATAACTCACCTACTTTATGTAGATGATTTGATGGTTTTTGGCAAATACACATCGTTGAATGCCTCTACTTTACGTATTGTCTTCCAGAATTGAGCACCTATGCTGGTCTTAATGCTAACGAAGCCAAAATCAAGATTTTTTCATCCAGTATAGTTGCAATACACAATACATTAATGGTATTCTAGCCTATGAGGTGGGTCAGTTACCTATCAAGTATATTGGGATGCCTCTTTCTTCCAATTGTCTTCACCATTCAGTGTGTAATGCATTGATTCATCAGGTTCAAAACAAAATAGAAGCCTAGTAAGCCAAACTGCTAATTCTAGCCAAAATGGCTAAACTAATTCACATGATAATTACCACCATAATTCTTTATTGGCTATTTGTTTATCAAATAACCGAGTTCACGTTAGACAAGTAGCAAGCGATTTGTGCTAATTTTTTTGGGAAGATTCAAAGCACAAATTATCCAGGCAACAGTTATGCAAACCAAGAAATGAAGGGGGTTGGTTTTCAAACTCCTGTCTGATCTAAAGAAGACTGCTTGTGTAAAGCTACTTTGGATATTCTTTTCAAAACAAAATTTATGGTGTAAATGGATGCAACGAAGATATTGTTACAATAAGAAGTTTTGGAGCATATACATAGATAATAATGCTTCCTTAACATGGAAAGAAATGCTTCGTTTACGTACGACATCTACACAACTACTTAACAAACTGATTGTAAATTGTAGACATACCTCCCTATGGTTTGATCCCTGGGTTAACTGCAAGTGCCTAGTCGATCTTCTTGGCATTAACAGATTTCAGGTGATAAGCCATCTACAAGATACAATCAGCATAATTCTTCGACAATCCACCTTAGATCCTTCCCTTCCTTCCTAAAATCAAAGAAATAACATTTGAATTGCACAATACCTTAGTCTTTCCAATAGATATAAAGACATGTATGAATGGTGCATGGATGTCGGTTTTCCTCTTATGCAGCTTGGGATAAAGTGAGGAATAGAGGACCTGTTAAGCTTGTTTTCAATGTCATCTAGCACTCCAAGAATAGTAAAAGAATGACCTTTGTCTCCTATCTAGCAGCACTGGATAGGCTCAATACAAAAACTAGAATGCATCGATTTAGAATTGTATCAAACACAATGTGCTCGCTATGTAATACGCAAGATGAATCTTCCCAACATCTCTTCTTTACATGTGATTACTTCACCTTTATTTGGGGATCTATGAAGTTGAAGTCAAACTTACAATCCACCATACTACCGATATTGATGTTGAGGCTAGCCTCCTCCAATCTGCATTTCGTCAAAAAGACCAAATTCATGATGTTGCTTTCGGTGCACTAACTACAACTATCTATTTTATTTGGCAGGAGAGAAATTTTCGTGTTTTCTCCAATAAATCAACTCACTGTTCCACTAAACTCACTCAGATTGAAAGGGAGGTTTACTACCTGGTTCAAGGGAATGGCGGCAGAACCTTCAGAACAGATTTCAATTCCATGATTCTTCAACGTTGGGGGATAGAACTTCATGACACTGGTTAGCGAGAATTGATGAAGGCAACAATTTGAAGTAGAATGGGTTTATGCCGTGGGCCTGTCAGATTTTCAGATTTATAATATTCCCATTTTTCGTTATTTGTACATGTACAATTTATATAGCCATTGTACTGTTAATATGTGGAATTTATATGTACTTTTTTCCCTTATAAAGTACCCAGTTGGGGGTTACAAGGTTTTGATGAGGCATATAAGAACAACATATAATTGGTTTTAATAAAGCGTACCAATTTTTAAAAAAAATTATGAGAAATAAATATTTGAATTATATTTACATATATTTGGAAATATTGCATATCCTGTGTTTTTTTAAAAGATATTTTTTTCCAATTATTTTACTTGACGCCAAGATTAGACTATCGAGTACCTAGTGATTTAAATATATGCCTAGATAACATACGTACTAAACCCCTAAGAACTAGGTAAATATAGAATCGTACTCTAGTTACTTGAAAATGACTCTCGTGGTAATCGTGGTATCATCGATGTTTATTTTCACATTTCGAAAGTGAGATTGATATATCGTTCTAGTTGAGATGTCGAGTTTATACTTAAAACTATTTTGAAAATTTTCAAGGAATATCTAAACTTTTGATCTATGCATAAAAAAGGTAAGTTTTTTAAATATGTACATCTTGATTTTAATATATATATATATATAGCTGCTTAATTATTACCTTCCCCGTTTCTTTCCTTTTCGGGGATGAAACGGTTTGAGTGGGGAAGATTGTAACAACCTGAAATTTAACGAGTTTAAATAACGTATTTAACTAAACTTTTATGTAAGAATTTAAAATTTTATTTATTTGGACATATAAGAATGAATGAAATTGGGTTTTGAATATAAATTAAAACCTATACATCCAATTTGTATAACAAAAATCAGAATAATCGTTTGTTTTAGAACAAAGTGGCTCTGGCGCTAATGTGAAATCGATTAATAATATAAATATTGGAATATTCATTCTTAAAGAAGATAATAATTTATTTGAAAATTGATCCTGTAAATCTTATAGTGAAAATGTCAACTTTCCTTGCTCCGTTTAAATCGATTTATACGATCGATTTGCTATAGCGACAACCGATATATTATAAATGACATTATAACTTAAGTTCTGAATTAAAATCCGATATTTAAGATTTGAGATGTGCATAACTATACATAATGTAGGAATAAAAATTTTAGTAAAATATGCAAGTCTTTTCCCTTTGCGAATTTAGTTAAATTTGAATAAATTGTTTTGGAAAATAAAAGTTTGTCGGAACTTAGGCGTTTTCATTCCAAAAATACAAGATCATTTTTTGAGTTAGACCACTTTCTTTGTTTTGCGAACCTCAGATGTTTATCTCTCTGAAATACTAAATTCAACAAAAAACATGCTTGTTTTGTGTTAAATAAAATAAGTGCTTTAGGAACTAGAATAATATTTTTGAGAAAATAAAGTTTGAATATTTTCTTTTAATGTAAGCGGAATCAAAATAAAAAGATTAAAATAAATTTCAGAAAAATAAATTATGTTCATTAACTTGCAATTGCGAATGACAACTTAAAAATTAAGTTGATGATAAGGAAAAAAAACTTGAGCAGAACTATGTTCTAGTAAAATTTGATAATTCCATTGCCTATTAAAATATCGAAATTATTCATTCCGATATATGGAATGATAAAATTCGATATAACATAGAAAATTGACCTTTGGGATGTTGTAACAACTGTGGCCCAATAGTCATGTTGTCCCTTATATATATTCAGGTTTTGTGATACCCTAGTCATTATCTTCTTTTCCTAAAACATTTGAATTCTTCTAAAATCCCGAAATCTCTTTTGATAGAAAAAAGGCGATTGCAGATCTGAAAACAACATCAAAATTTCAAATATTTCAAATCATGGCATACTACATATCATTGGAAAGGCCTCAACGAATGCAACTCAAGTCTATAATTCATTTTTGAATCTAGTGCTCTGCTCATTCTCGAATGATGGTCGAAGTTGCAAAATTGGCAAAATATGTCTAATTGGGCGTTTTGATTCAGGCGATGTTAGACAAATCAAAAATATGGATTTGTGGAGATCAATGTATGGAGTTGATTAGTAGTGGTCTAATAACCTATCGTGACCTGTAGTGGCCAAATTTTGCATTTTTTGATTCGAAAACCCTAAAACTGTGGGTGGAGGCGATGAGTGTAGGGGCCTGTGGACCTAGGTCAATGGAGGCGTTTGTGGTAGAGATCAGTGAAAGCTTTCACGTGGAGGTGGTTTGAGGTCCTAATTCACGATGTGGAGGCGGAAAATCTCGGTCAAAGTTGCTGGTTTTAGTTATTGTTAGGTTCATACATTCACGGCTTGGTTGTGGGATTACTACGAAGATGCGCATGTAGCTGATGTGGAAAGTCAATCTCATTTTTGCCGCATTTTTTGTTTTTATTTTATTTAAATTTCAAACTCGTTAAAGTGAACAACTTCTGCATACAAACTCAATTTGACGTGTAGCTTTCTCTTTTGGGTTTGTATCAAAATTCCAAACAATATGAAGTTAGTTTGGTTAAATTCGGAGACTGTTGAATTTTAAGCGTTTATTTGAATTCCAAATTTGACGCAAAATCAAAGGACAGTGTTTTAAACCACTCACCAAGTACTAAGATATTTATGCAAGTTAAATTAAATTTATGATATTTTATAATTCATCGAACTGACATTTGGGAAATAAAATTTAACGTCAAAATTAATTATAACTGTTAATTGACACTTGACACATGTTAAATTGATATGTTTAAAAATATTGCCTGATTAGTTATTTGCAAATTGAGTGTATGTTTAAACTAAACTAAATTTGAATTGATAGTCAATTGCCGTTTATTTGAGCTGATATTTAGTTAGTACTGAAATTAAATTACTGAAATTAAATTGCTATTAGTACATTGATATTTGATATCTGACACTTTCATGACATATGTTGACTGTTTGGATGATGATTTCATGTTATGTTTAATTATTGTCATAAAATTGATTTGATGTCATTGTTGATGACTATTGATTATGATGTATACCTTTCACCTCAAGATATTTAAATGGGCTAAACTAATAATTTGCATACTTGGGATAAGTGATTCCCGTATAACTAGACTTCAACATTTTGAATAGACTGATAAACACTTTGACTGAGACAATTGATGTTGTCTAGCCAGAATTACCTGTACTCAGCTTAATATGCCACATCTTATGTCAAGGCACGACGGTCTATGAGCACGACCAGCGGGAGTGGACGTTGCTAAGCATGCCGCCTAGATGGATAGGCACTTGACTTGTTTACCTGACTAGGTTTCCGGCCTCTCCTATTAATATGCCCTAGTTGAATCTTAGGGATGCGGAGATCCCATATAGATGGCGGATTGCTTTAAGCATACTTTGTTAAGTGAACTTTGAGATAGAACTGGATGAGAATCATAAGTGAGCGAAGTGAGCTTGAATCGGCTTAATCTCCAGTCATCCATTTTGATTCTATGGAGCAGTCTAAACCATGAAAACGGGGTTGTGGGAGAGAAATATAAGCGTCGTGCTGTTAGGCGAAGCAGTGGAGTGTTATACCCTAGATGGCGAGAGTCTAGTAGCCAAAAGAAATCACCAGCTTACGCTCTGATCCGAGTAGCATAGGGCACGTGGAATCCCATGTGAATCAGCAAGGACCACCTTGCAAGGCTAAATACTCTTGGGTGACCAATAGCAAAGTAGTACCATTACCGTCCCCCTTGGCAAAACGCTAAGAATCAAACCGGCGTGGCTGATTCAAGAGAACAAGAAGTTGGAAGGTTACTCAACCTAATCCTTCTTCGACACATAATGGGGAAGACAATATACTTGGACCTCTGACACCGATTCAGATTCTCCAGTTGAAAGACCCCCAGTTCCTACTAGTGATGAGACCGCTAATCTGGACTCCGTACCATCGCTTCTCCATTAGGGTAAAGCCCAAGATAGCGTATCCAAACAATGTGCTAACCTGTGATGTAACAACAAGGAATTTCGCTTGATCCAAATCGATCGCTAAACCGACCAAGACCTTTCGAAACCCCTGATTGTTTTGAGGACAAGACAAATCAGAACACAAACAGAAGAACAATTCATTGCTTATTACAACAATTCCACCAGAATACAAGAATATTATAGAGTATGAATAAATATTACACATCATAAAATATCAGAGATTACAATACATTACATAGCAGCGGAAAATAATACAAAACACAACTGAAGGAGATATACGGATACAAAGCTTTCCGAATATCATTCCAGCTATAAACCAGGTTCCTGTACATATAAATCTGCAAAACCAAAAATACTAGTTGCTCGTGCGGAAAATAGGGGCACCCAGAGTTTAGGTTAAAACAATAAACTCCAGGTCAGTCATGTGACTGGTGTGAGAACTAAAACAGTTATTAATCTTTATTTTGAAGTTAGGTAAATCCAGGGACCACGCCGTATAACATTGAACGGGTTTCCTCCTAAGAATACCAGTGCATAAAACAACATAGCAATGCTAAATAAAGAACAATGAAGCTATTACAAGACCCAGGTCCCATCACACAATGCAACACAAGCCGGAGGATATGGTTTTACCTTATAATAGCCAAAGAATGCTTGGTACATTAAAACAAATCATTTGATACTATTATAAGTGCATAGTGTATAAAAAACTTCAAATATAAATGTATCTATCCTAGGCGGCATGGGTACCATATATCATGTCGCCATACTAGGCTCTACAATCAAAACCGCAAATGTCACGTATTGGATATTGGATTTCCATCTATGAACCGAGGCAAAAGATAGTCCTCACGGATTCAAGGCAATCTAGCCCATGTCTCAGGACCCAGACACAGGTAGGCCCTTGGATCGTCAGGGCCGGTCCACCGATGTGAATTAAAATGCCTGAACACTGTGTTTTCCTACCCTTTGGGGCGTAAATGAGTCCTATGACTCTATCGGCTCCACATAGTCACCGATATGTTCGAGGCGCCTCGCAATCCAACAACCACACAGGTGAAAATAATATAAATGTCAGGGCTGGCAGGTCACTGACACCACCCTAGCTAGAAGGAAACGCATGTCCTCCCTGAGGTCCACTCCCGTTTCTGGTTCACAACCGGGGTGTGAGGCTCGCGAATTAATGCTACACAAAGCTATGCCACAAAGGCCGTGCTTTGATCATCAACCACAAGACTTTGCTTTTCAACAGAAGCCTTGATCAATTGCCACTTAGGCATGCCACACAGGCAATTCACTCCATGCGACTGATGTCCATCGATATACAACCTCTGATCCCATACGTCTTACGGAAGGGTGAAGTAAGGGAATAAATTCCCCTTCACCAGGCAAATGTTTATTTAATGGAGATCAATCAACACAAAGCAAAATCCAATGTCAGACACACAGTCCATACAAGTCCGTTCTAGGTCTGAACGAAACCGGAGGAACCTTATTCCTCGCATATCCATCGATCTCCTGGTACGTCTGGATGATCACAACCTGATTCCCTCCTCTTGGGTGTACAGCCCAATAAGGATCATTAGTAATTATCCAAATGATGTGAAGACCTCCGGCGTTCTACCACCGTCTTCATCCTCGACACCACGTCTAATTAGTTATTCAGAATGGGATAAACTCGGTCTTTCTGAATAACTCGCGTATATAATAAACAAGTGTTACACAAACACAACATACACCTCATTCCAATTCAGAATATTCTTTTATTCAAATATTCACATTCTTAGGGAAAGGTTCCCATTAATTTTATCAAAGCTAAATTCTTTAAAATTTATTCTTTAACCTTCCTTGGAATATCATTTCAAACCTTATTAAGATTTTCCAAACTAGTCGAGATTAACGCACCTTACCGAAGTAATTATTTGTTAAGTTTCCCAATCCCAACCTATACATCCCATTAAGTAAAACTGGTAATACTTCATGTCTAACACCACGGCGTTATCGGTAAATTCAATTACCATTTCACGTTCGAATCTAATTAAAGACTTAACTATCACCTGGATCAAAACTGGTGATACTCCATTCTCGATCATTTCAATCTAATTAAAGATTCATTAAAACTCCACTTGGTTTTAATCTTCCCAAAAATCAATATTAATGATTGTTTAACTCGAGAAATCATATCCAGTCTTTAACTGGGTTAAAGAACCAATGTCATTTAAAACACGGTTCACTATAAACCCAAAATCACATTCCATTAACGATGGAATCTTCATGGAAACAAATCGATATATAAAATCAATATAAACATCCATATCCAACTAATAATATAAATGGAATAACGACAATGCCTTTTAAATTCCAGATATATTAGCAGTCTTCCTCCATAGAAATTCACTTCGATTTTTACCAAATCGATTTCCATTCCATTCCAATTTATTTTATTAAATCGGAAAACTTTACTTTGGAAAATCTCCTTTAAATCTTATCAAAAAGATTTATAAATTCCAAATCCCATTTCACTGTAAATCAGGTTAAAGAACTAATGTCATTAAAACACAGTTCACGATAAACCCAATTCACATTCCATTAATTATCGGATTAAAGAACAAGTGTTATTTAAAACACCATTGGCGATAAACCCAATAATCAATTTCAATTCAATTCCAATTAAATATTATTTAATTGGTATACTTCATTAAATCTTAATAAGAAGATTTAATCTTTTTCTCAATTGCGACAAACCCAAATCCCATTTGATATTAAATACAAGGCTCTAAATAGAAAATACATCGGCTTATATTCAATATCAAATTCAACGATCAACAAATATCGTATTGGAAATAACGATATAAATAAATCTTTCAAATTTCCATAACGATATCTGTATAATCGCGAAATCCAACATCGAACTATTCCAAAGATAATTTCTATTCAAATCCATTCCAAATCAGTTATTGGAAATTCTGATTATTTTTAAAACCTTTACAAATCCAATTTATTTATTTCAAAAATAAATGGATTATAATTCTAGTTCAAAACTAGTTCATTTCGATAAATCTATTTTTATCTTTTCAAATATGGTATTTTTTCATCCCAATTCTTTCCATATCATTTCTTATGATTTTACACAAATTATTACTATTTTTAATAATTTTATCCAGGCCTGTACAGTCGATTTCCATCAACGGCCACCGAACTGCACTTACAACGACCTTTACCACATTTGATTTGGACGTAATTCCACATCCAACCGTTTGATTTCAAATCTGTAATATTCGTTAGAAAGATTTTTACGATACGAACCCAACGTTCCGGTTTTAGGAGAATCCGACGGTCGGATCTCCCGTAATGTCCATTCAAAGTCAATGGTCGAAATTAGCGAACTACCGCAGCGCGGCGCTTTCTATTCAGGCCATTATATGTATATAATATATACATATTATATATATTTCGTTGATTTCCTTTTAAAACATATTTTATAAATCGTTCTAAATTCGTTTTCAAAACAATTTCAACTTCCTATTCAATTTCTAATCAAAATTGAATATTCCATATCATCGATATATATATAAATGATAATATTTTCAAAACGTTATATTTTGAAATCAATTCCTTTTCGATATTCATTATAAAAATGAATAAAACCGATATAAATATCGTTCACGTCAAAATGGCGTCAATCTAACCAACACGGCTTTATATTTTTCAATAACTTCGTTATTCTATTCAACAAATGAATATCTTCTTCAACACATGAATATATATTTCATTCTACAAATGAATTTTCTTTTATTCAACGCATGAATATATACTTTTATTCAACACATGAATATATACTTTTATTCAACACATGAATATATATTTTATTCAACACATGAATTTTCTTTTATTCAAAACATGAACATTCTTTATTTTCCACATTGGAATGAGGCCCAATCAATTGCCATATAATGTTAATTATATGGATTCCATACAACACATGTATATAATAGCAACGATAAATAATCAACCATCATCCAGAGTGCACCACACAACTGCATAAGCATTAAATATAAATAATTAACGCTTACACAGTCTGTCAACCAATCGATCGACACACAACTAAATAATTGGGATTAGTGTACGCCAAATATCATCCTAACATCCGTGTGGGGTTTCAAATCAACAAACACAGATTTTTATTTGTGCAGTTGGGCGATGTGAAAAATTTATCGTCCCAATCTATATCAGTCAAATGTGTGCACATAAACCAATCGTCCGATTTGTTTATAAATATTTATTTTATATACACGTTAAAAATTATATTTTTAACTATAAAATATTTCCAACTATAAAATATTCTATTCCATTCCACATCACACAATCAACTTTCACAACACATCAATTAAACAAACAAGTCATCCATGGTCTGTGGACAACGGGTGTCGGGTGCTGCTAAGCACCGTCTGCATCCTAGTATATATTTCAACTATAAAATAAATTAAAAGTGAGAAGTTCTCACCGAGAAGCTAAAACAAATGCTGCGAGTCTTCATATATAGAAAATTTTCGCCGTGCTCGCCTTTTGTCACTTTCGTTGTCCGTATCCACTACATGTATAAAAATCACATTTTTATATTCTCTAGTATATATAAAAATCATAACACTACTATATATATAAAGATTATATTTTTAGTTCAACTCCAGCTAGATAAAAATCATATCTTCACATAGTTAAAAATCATATTTTTATTAAATTAGCTATATATATAAAGATAAAAATTTTACTATCTTTAAAATATAAAAATCGTATTTTTATTATTTCTATAATATAAAACTCATATTTTTATTCTTTCTATAATATAAAAATCATATTTTTATTCTAAACCTTTTCTGTAAAACTCATATTTTCCTATGGTCATTATATGCATTAAAATTATATTTTTTTATATCGTTAAAAATCACCACTTTATATTGTTAAAAATCATAACTTTACCCTGTTAAAATTATAACTTTACACCGCAAACAAATATTTAAAAAATCGAATTTTTGTATGATAAAAAAACAAATCTTTAAATCTTTAAAAATCCTATTTTTCCTAATTAAAAATTCCATTTTTACCTAATTAAAAATCCTATTTAATCAAGGAATCTAAAACAAAATATATAAACAGCAAAATCGAATGGAAACTTACTGTATCGACTTTTACCGAGGAAAGGGGGGTTTCACGGGCGGGGCAGCGCCATTGGCGGAGCGTGGAGGTGGGGCGTCGGTCGTCAGGTGGCGGAAGGTGGTTGGCGGCTGCTCTGGTGGAGCTAGCGAATGGGGTTTGGTTCAAGGAACGCAGAAAGGGGTTCAAGAAGTGGAGGGGGCGCCTGGTGCGAGAGGCGGAGGAGGGGTGGCCAATGGGGAGGCAGCAGCGCCGGGTGACCTCGACGGTGGCAGCCACGACTCGAAAAGGGGGCGATGGGGTAAAGGAGCGCGGTTTATTTATTTATTTATTTATTTATTTTAATCTCGATCTAATTTGGAACTGTAAAGGGGGAGGGAGTAAAAGAGTTGACCAAGATATTTTATTAATATATATTTATATTATTTAATTATTTAACCCCATAAAGTTACTTTTTATTTCGACCTCCAAACGAAACCGAGCGACTGTCACCCCTAGCTAATTACCCCCATTCCAAACACAATGGGATATGTATCATATGCCAGTTCGACTGTTACAACCAGTTTTCCTCAAAATCAAAATATAAATCAATATAATGAATTGGAGCACATGTTTCAATTTACCGGGGCCACATACAGACTCTAAAAATTACAGAAAAACTTATTTCTAGCTTCGTATTGATGACACGGTCCTAACAAAATTAGTTTCATCAAATTCTGAGACCATTTGAAAAATGGCCATTTTTCTGGTCGATTGAAATTGACTAAAACTATTAAAACACGTTTTACTTCTCCACGCTCACATATTGATTCAGAAAATTATGAATTTTGAACCCTAGCAATAACTTGACATCCCGGATCCAACAAAAGTGGTTTCGTCGAAAATAGAGGTCGTTTGCAAAATTTCCATTTTTAAGGGCCAGAATTCCATAGCGACTATTCAAAATTTTCAACTGGGCATAACTTTTGATTCCCGCTATGAAATTCCAATTTTTCGGATTCATTGGAAAGATGTTTTCAATTAGATTCTAATATTTTTTTTCGCAAAAACCCAGTTTATTTTGAATCCTGTACGTTCATTTGAAATTTGAAACCGAATTTTCAAACTACCGCGCCATTTTCATTTCCTTTTATAATTATAAATAATTATTTATATTCTAACGGCGATTCAAATAAATATATACGTTATAATTCTATTGAAAATAAATTTCTCGTCGTTATTATTTTAAATAATTCATTTTAAACATTCAATATTCAACAAAATTGCCAAAATAAAAATTTTAAATTGTCTCGGATTTCCGGGTTATTACAATCTCCCCCACTTAAAACTTTTCGTCCCCAAAAAGGAACGAAGCTAAAAGTTGTTTTACAAACCAACTCAACTTTCATTATTTTTATTATGGCTAAAGTTCTTCAACTTTTTAGTTTCTAATAACTTTTCAAAAATTTGGCTAACACCCTAAATTTTCGAAAAATTTCGCCATAACCTTCCCTGCACGGGACTACCGGGAAAATCCAGAAATTGCCATACAGGCCTCTCCAATCCGAAAAGAAAAAGAAACAGCCAAGCGGCTAGCCAATCGGCTCACAAAATCATCCAAACCCAAGAAATTAGTAAACATGTACCTATTTGTCGGGCAAACAATTTTATTCTTCTGCTCCAGCCTCCTTGCTATGACCTGTTCACACACACATATATATATATATATATATATATATATATATATATATATATGTACATGCATGCACTTCCAAACAATTTTCAATTCAGTTCAATATTTGATTCAATTTGGCTAAATGGTTCAAATTTTAATTAATCAACCAATAATCAAACAACACAACCATCAATCAATTAGTTGATTATCTTTTCAAATTCATAACTTTGATATATAGTCTAAATATCAGCTTTTTGATGCCAAATCACAACAAATAATCCTATGTAAGTTTTGGTTCTCACACCAGTCTAATGGAAATATATAAATATCACACCTTCGAAACTTGAACACTAATTCTGATGATGTAGCTACAATCATTAGAATCATCTCCGGGCGACTAGAGTGTGACTCCATATCTATCCAGTATATTAAAACTTCAAATACACATGGATCAGATGTATACGCAAAATCTTTATATACTTGATTGTCCAAATGTAACAAACCGAAAATCTAGGCCAGTTTAAAAAATTTATTCTGGCAATTTTAGCGAATTTTGAATATTTAAAATGAATTATTTTAAATAATATCGACGAGAAATTTATTTAGAATAGAAATTGAACGTATATATTATATACGTCGTCGTTAGAATATAAATAATCATATATAATTATAAATAGAATTGAAAATGGCGTGGTAGTTCGATAATTCGATTTTAAACTTCAATTGAACATACCGGGTGCAAAATAAACCTGATTTTAGCTAAACCAAAAATATTAGAATCTAGTTGAGAATATCTTTCCAACGAATCTGAAAAATCAAAATTTCATACCGGGAATCAAAAGATATGTCCAGTTGAAAATTCTGAATAGTCGCTTTGGAATTCAGGCCCTTAAAAATGGAAATTTTGCAAACGACCTCGTATTTTGACGAAACCACTTTTGTTGGATCCGTTATGTCAAATTATTGCTAGGTTTCAAATTTCATAATTTTTGGAACAATAGGTGAGCGTGGTAAAGGGAAACGCGTTTGACCAGTTTCAGTTGATTTTAATCGACTGGAAAATGGCCATTTTTCCAACGGTCTCAGAATTCAACGACACTAGTTTTGTTAGGACCGTATCGTCAATACGAAGCTAGAAAATATTTTTCTGGAATTTTTAAAGTTCGTATGTGACCCCGATAAATTGAAATGCGCGTTCAAATTCAATATATAGACTTATATGTTGATTTTGACGAAAACTGATCAAAATGATTGAACCGACTTACGATACATATCCCATTGTGTTCAGAATGGGGGGAAAACGCTACAGACGACAGGCGGTGGGCCACGTTTAGAGGTCGTATGAAAAAGTCAACTTTTTGAAATTAAGATAATAAAAAATTAAAACCTCTCTCCTCCACCCCTTACTTCCTCTCAGCCCCCCCCCCAATTTCAATTCGAACGGATATTTAAAAAAAAGAAAAAGAAAAAGAAAAAAAGGGGGATCGACGCCGCCGCCCTCCACCCTGGCGCCGCCGCAGGCCAGGCGCCGCCCCTCCCCTTCTCCTCCCTCGCGTTCACTTCCTCCCCTAGCCCTCTTCGATCCACGCACGAACCCCCCCCCTTCAACCCTCCGATCCGCCACGCCAGAGCCACCACCCACCGCCGCGCCAAAGCCACCACCCTGCGCGCCACCTCAACACCCGCATCCTCTGCCCCGGCCAAAAACAGTGAGCCCCTTCCCTTTTTATTTATATTTTCTTTTCCTTTTCGTTTTTATATTAAATCATTGCATAGAAAATTTTGATTCTTAAAACATAGAAGCTTGGAATTTTAATATAGATAAAGTTGAGGTTTTTATATATAGAAAGTCAGGATTTTTATCATTGAAAGGATGATATTCTTACACATGAAAAGAACTAGAAAAGTTTTGATGTTAAACTAGTAGAGGATGGTTTTTGAAAGGGAAAAGATTGGATTTTTATTCATATAAAAGATTTGATTTTTAATCTAATAAAAATATAATTTTTATGTCATAGAAAGGTTAAAAATATAATTTTTACACTAGTGGAATATTAAAAATATGATTTTTATACTATAGAAAGAATAAAAATGTAATTTTTATAAAGTAGAAGAATAAAAATACGATTTTTATATTATATAGATGAAATGAAAAGGCAAAACCTTTATAATAGAAAAGGCGAAATCTTTATTTTTAAAAAGGCGAAATCTTTATAATAGAAAAGGCGAAATCTTTATATAGAGAATAGCATAACAAAAATATAATCTTTATTATATGAACATCGGTGTAAAAATAGAATTTTTATCTATATAGTAGCGATGTAAAAATAGAATTTTTATCTATATAGTAGCGTTGTAAAAATAGAATTTTTATTTATATAGTAGCGATGTAAAAATAGAATTTTTATCCATATGTAGTGATTATAAAAATATGATTTTTAAATTGAAAGTGAATAACTAAAAATGTGATTTTTATTTTAAAGATAACAGTATAAAAATGTGATTTTTAGATATGTAGTGACTACAGGCAACGAAAGTGACAAAAGGCGAGAACGGAGAAGACTTCTACATAAGAGGAGTCGAGGCGTTTGGATTAGCTATCGGTGAGAACTTCTCACTCTAAATTCCCTTTTCTAGTTATATATATATATATATACTAGGATGCAGACGGTGCTTAGCAGCACCCGACACCCGTCGTCCTCAGACCATGGACGGCTTGTTTGTTTGATTGATGTGTTGTGAAAATTGATTGTGTTGTGGAATGATTGAATAATAAAATATTCTTGTGTTGAAAGGAAATAAAATATTTATATAGTTAAAAATATTTTATCGTTAAAAATATAATTTTTAACGTGAATGTGAATAAATAAATATTTATAAATAAATCGGCCGATTTGTTTATGTACACTGATTTGACTGATATTGATTGGGATGATAAATTTTACACATCGCCCAACTGCATAAATAATATTCAGTGTTTGTTGATTTGAAACCCCACACGGGTGTTGGGATGATATTTGGCGTACACTAATCCCAGTTATTTAATTGTATGTCGATCGATTGGTCGACAGATTGTGTAAGCGTTGATTATTTATATTTGATGCTTATGCAGTTGTGTGGTGCACTTTAGATGATGGTTGATTGTTTATCGTTGCTATTATATACATGTGTTGTATGGAATCCATATAATTAATGTTATATGGTAATTGATTGGGCCTCATTCCAATTGGGAAAATAAAGAAATATTGATTCATGTGTTGAATAGAATCTATATTCATTCGTTGAATAGAATAACGAATTTATTGAAATACGTAAAGCTGTGTTGACTAGAGTTGCGCTATTTTGACATGAACGATATTTATATCGATTTTATTCGAATATCGAAAAGGAAGTGATTTCAAAATATAACGTTTTGAAAATATTCTCATTTATATAGTAATGATAGGAAATATTCAATTTTGATTTGAAATTGAATATAGAGTTGAAATGGTTTCGAAAACGAATCTAGAACGATTTATAAAATACGTTTTAAAAAGAAATCGACGATATATATATATATATATATATATATATATATATATATATAATGGCCTGAATAGAACGCGCCGCGCCGCGGCAGTTTGTGAATTTCGACCATTGACTTCGAATCGACATTACGGGAGATCCGACCGTCGGATTCTCCTAAAACTGGAAACGTTGGGTTCGTATCGAAAAGAGATTTCCAATGAATATTAGAAATTTGAAATCTAACGGTTGGATTTGGAATTATGTCCAAATCAAATTTGGAAAAGGTCGTTGTAAGTGCAGTTCGATGGCCGTTGATGGAAATCAACTGTACGGGCCTTGACAAAATTATTAAAAATATCACTGATTTGTGTAAAATCATAATATATGAATTGGAAAGAACTGGGATGAAAAATTCCACATTTGAAAGGAGAAAAATAGATTTTTGTCGAAATGAACTAGTTTTGAACTAGAATTAAAATAAATTTATTTTTGAAATTAATAAATTGAATTTGAAAGTGATTTTAAAAACTAATCAATATTCCCAATACGTGAATTGGACTGGAGTTGAATCAAAATTATCTTCAGAATATTTCGATGTTGGATTTCGTGACTATACAAATATTGTTATGGGAATTTGAAAGATATATTTTATATGTTATTTCCAATATGATATTTGTTAGTTTCATAATTTGATATTGAATATAAGTCGATATATTTTCTATTCAGAGCCATGTATTTAATATCAAATGTGATTTGGGTTTGTCGTGAATCGTGTTTTAGATGACATTGGTTCTTTAACCCAGTTAAAGGCAGAATATTGATTTTTGAGAAGATTAAATCTAAGTGGAGTTTTAATGAATCTTTAATTAGATTGAAATGTGAATTGATAATTTAAATTATCAAATCTGAAAGGTGATCGAGAATGGAGTACCACCGGTTTTGCTCCAAAGCGATAGTTAAATCTTTAATTAAATTTGAACGTGAAATGGTAGTTAACTTTACCGATAACACCGTGGTGTTAGATATGGAGTATTACCAGTTTTGCTCCATGGGATGAATAGGTTGGGATTAGGAAATAAAATAAATAATTACTTCGGTGTGGTTCGCTAATCCCGACTAGTTTGAAATGATATCCAAAGGAAGATTAAAGAATAAATTCAGAAGAATTTATCTTTGATAAAATTAAAGGGAATCTATTCCCTAAGATTGTGATTTTGTCAATAAAAGAATATTCTGAATTGGAATGAGGCGTTCGTTGTGTTTGTATAACATTTGTTTATCATATACGTGGGTTATTCAGAAAGGCCGGGTTTATACCCATTCTGAATAACCGATTCGACGAGATGTCGAAGATGAAGACGGTGGTTGAAGACCGGAAGTCTTCACATCGTTTGGGTGATTACTGATAATCTTGATTGGGCTGTACACCCAAGATGAGGGAACCAGTTGGTGATCATCCAGATGTACTTGGAGATGGATGGATATGCGAGGAAAGTGCCTCCGGTTTCGTTCAGATCCAGAACGAACTTGTAAATGGATTGTGTGTCTGGTATTGGATTTTATTCTGTGTTGATTGATCTCTATTAAATATACATCTGTTTGGCGGCGGAGAATTTATTCTCTTGCTTAACGCCCTTCTCTGAGACGTACGAGCTCAGAGGTTGTATATCGATGGACATCAGTCGCATGGAGTGAATTGCCAGTGTGGCACGCGTAAGTGGCAATTGATCAAGGCTTCTGTTGAAAAGCAAAGTCTTGTGGTTGATGATCAAAGCACGACCTGTGTGGCGTAGCTTTGTGTATAACGTGAATTCGCGAGCCTCACACCTCGGTATGAGTCAAAAACGGGATAAGGACCCAAGGAGTGCACGACGTTTCTTTCTAGCTATTGTGGTGTCAGTGACCTACCAGCCCTGACATTTATATATATACTTTTCACCTGTGTGGTTGTTGGATACGAGGCGCCTCGGATATAGGTCTGTAAGGGCCGGGAAATGTGTGTTCAGGAATTGCCAATCCTCAAAATTAAGAGAGGACCGGCCTTGGAGGATCCAGGGATTGTTGTGTGCGGTCCCGAGGCATTTGCTAGAGTGTCTCGAACGGAGAGGAGCTTGCCCCTTGCCTCGACTCATAATGGAATCCAATTTCCAATACGTGATATTGCGTTTTTAATTGTAGAACTAGTATGGCGACATGATAGATGGTACCCATGCCGCCTATGATTAATATTTATGATTGAATTGTTATGACACTATACACTTATTATAGTATCAAGTGATTTGTTTTAAATGTACCAAGCATGTTTGGCTATTATAAGGGAAAAACCTATCCTTCGGCTTGCGTTGCATTGTGTGATGGTACCTGGGTCTTATAATAGCTTCATTTTTCCAAAGAGCATTGCGCTGTTTTGTTATATGCACTAGTATTCTTGGGAGGAAACCCGTTCCGTGTTGTACGGCGTGGTCCCTTGAATTACTCTCTTTTAAAGTAAAGTTTTAAATAACTGTTTTAGTTCTCACACCAGTCACATGACTGACCTGGAGTTTATTGTTTTAACCTAAACTCTGGGTGCCCCTATTTTCGACACGGGCAGCTAGTAGTTTTGGTTTTGCAGATTTATTTTCACAGGATCCTGATTTACAGCTGGAACGATACTCGGAAAGCTCTGTATCCGTGCATTATTTCTAGTTGTGCTTTTGTATTATTTTCTGCTGCGATGTATGTAAATGTAATTTAAATCTCTGATATTTGTCGAATGTATATTTATTCATACTCTGTATATTCTTGTATCTGATGGAATTGTTGTAATAACAATGAAATGTTCTTCCGTCTGCATTCTATTTTGTCCTGTTCTCAAAGTATCCGCTCTTTCCTTCACGGGGAAGTTACGGGTTGTATTTCCCACACGGGACGAGGTGACGAGGATTTATCCTCTGGAGCATTTAAAATACACACTCCCTCAGGCTTTGACAGGGTGACGAGAATCGATGTGACGAACCCAAACCCCGTACAGACGGTAGCAAGGGTAATCTTTGGAATATAACACAGAAACAGATAATAGCAGAACAGAATTAAATAAATACACCAGATAATGTACAATAGAATACACTGGATAAAAGTAATCATCAGAGTTACACAGTATACAGGATCTTACTTAGTACAAATACAGTACAACTATACATATATGTCTACAGCGGAAAAACAAACATAATGTACAATAGGAGCTGAACAGCATAAAAAGAGATAAATGATAGAATCCATCTTCAACTCCAGCTATCCAGAGAAAGCCAGCTAAAACCTGAATACAAGGCTGCCCGTGTAGAAAAAGGGGCACCCGAGTTTGAAAGTGAAACAAACTACGAGTCAGTCATGGGACTGGTATGAGAAATCAACTCAACACATTTAAAATATGGCTAATCACCGGACCACGACACTTTCATGGAACGGGTTTACTCCATCGGATCACCAGTGCTTTAAAACAAATCATTCTTTAAAACATCGTAATGCTTTTTATAAAAATGAAGCCATTATAAGACTCAGTTCCCATCACACAATGCAACGCAAAACGGAGGATAGAGTTTTTACCTTATAATGGCCAAAATATGCTTGATACGAATAAAACAAAAGCATTTGATATTATTACTAGTGTTTATATGTTTCAAAAACAATTTCCAATCATAACTATCAATCATAGACGACATGAGCGTGCCATGCCACTATGTCGCCAAATATAGGTATACAATCAAAACCGCACGATATCGTATTTGGAAATTGGATTTCCATCATGAACCAAGGCAAAAGATAGTCCTCACCGAATTCGAGCTGGAATCCCTCCTCCCTGGCGTGCGCGAGTTGACGGCGGCGGACACCCCCGGGCGCGGTTTTCGAAGCACTACCTCGTGGCGCTGGCCGATCGACGCGAAGCTTCGCGAATTTCGTGCAAATTGCTGACCTAGTTTTGAACATCAAAACGAGATATACGGCTTTTTTATTTTTAACTATATTATAGCAGTTTAAAGCGCTACGGTTTTTGATTTCATTGTAAAAATCATATCTTTTTCGTTCCTTGACGAAATTCAGTGAAATAAGAGACAGTGGACTCGTGTGGACGTCTTCTATCTTCTAGAAGAGACCGCATATTTTTCTGAGCCTTCTGCTATTTTTGGTGGAGTGGAACCCAAAGTGAGATTTCTAATTTATAAACGATATGGAAAACGATGATGTATAAATTATATAGTCGATGTATGAGTTATACAAGCATAGTACACCTCTTGTATAAGCGTTGTATAAGTTGTACGTTTGATGTATAAGTTATATATGCGTTGTAAAAAATATATATGTGTTGAAACAGAAGTGAATTGCTATATATATATATATATATATTTTTACGCCCCTCGTCCACAAACCATGGATGATATTTATTGGTTGTGATTGGTGTGAAAATTGATTGATAACGAATGGTTGATTGGGATTGTTTGTGGTTGATATTGATTGATTGTGGTTGAAAAATACCTGTTTCTGGTTGAGAAATATTTGGTTGAAACCACATAGGATTAGTTTGTGGAAATGAAATAAAAATATACATGCCGCCTACGTGCGAACTAGATGCATGATTCCCCATTGTCAAAAACCGCGAGGTTTTAAGGTACAGCGAGGAGCCGTACTAGGGACGGTCCCGGTTTTAACTACCCTGCCGTTATGCTGCCGAAATTTTGAATAATATTCATGTGTTTGAATTATTTTCATTTGTTGAAACTATATTTATTCGTTGAATAGAAAGCCTTCATGTGTTAAGTCGATATTCATTCGTTGCATAGAAATTCTTGTGTTGAATAGGGTTCGTGTTTTAAATATAAAAATCACATTTTTACCATCTGTATGAAATGTATAAAATAATCTCGTTTTGAAATGAATTGTTTTACAATAAAAATCACATTTTTATATAAATGAATTGTTAAAAATAGTGAAGTGTTGAAATAGAAGACAGTTAGATAGAAATATCATTTTTATCAAATGTATGAAAAGAATATAGTTTTGAAATCGAAGAATCGATATATATATATATATATATATAAATAAATAGAATTGAAATATATCGAATAACGACGCTGCAGTTCGTATTCTGAAATCGTGATTTCAAACGATTAGTACGGGAGATCCAACCATCGGATTTTCCTGAAATCGCAACAGTTGGGTTCGCTTTGGAAAAATCTTTCCAACGGCACCAACTTTGTA
The DNA here is from genome assembly GCA_030737875.1 of Allium sativum. NCBI lineage: Eukaryota > Viridiplantae > Streptophyta > Magnoliopsida > Asparagales > Amaryllidaceae > Allium > Allium sativum. The sequence goes on along the minus strand of CM060924.1, from coordinate 412,692,821 downwards.
AAAATCCAATGGTTGGATTGTCTGGAATGTTTAATTCAAATCTGAAGAAAAATAGCACCAGAAAAGATTATATTTATATATATAAATATAATTATATTTAATCGAATAACGACGCTGCAGTTCGTATTTTGAAATCGAAACTTCAAACGATTATACCGGGAGATCCGACCGTCGGATTTTCCCGAAACTGGAACCGTTGGGTTTGTTATGAAAAGATCTTTCTAGTGATATAAATTTCGTGTAGATCCACCGGTTAGATTTTCAGATATGTGTAAATCAAATCTGAAGAAAAACAGCGCCACGGTCGCGTTATGGCCCGAAGCGTCGTTTTGAATAAATTGGCTATTTTAAAATAAATAAAAATAGCGATAAATCGTTATAAAATATTATAAACGACATGGATGTGATTTAGAAATTAACTGAAGGTTAGCTAAGTCGAATGGTTTCCTCGGTGTTGATCTGATGTTTATCACTCTAAATTCCTTTTTCTAGTTATATATATATATATATATATATATATATATATATATATACAAGGATGCAGACGGTGCTTAGCAGCACCCGACACCCATCATCCACAGACCATGGACGGCTTGTTTGTTTGATAGATGTGTAGTGAAAATTGATTGTGTTGTGGAATGATTGAATAATAAAATATTCTTGTGTTGAAAGGAAATAAAATATTTATATAGTTAAAAATATTTTATCGTTAAAAATATAATTTTTAACGTGAATGTGAATAAATAAATATTTATAAACAAATCGGTCGACTTGTTTATATACACTGATTTGACTGATATTGATTGGGATGATAAATTTTACACGTCTCCCAACTGCACAAATAATATTCAGTGTTTGTTGATTTGAAACCCCACACGGGTGTTGGGATGATATTTGGCGTACACTAATCCCAATTATTTAATTGTATGTCGATCGATTGGTCGACAGATTGTGTAAGCGTTGATTATTTATATTTGATGCTTATGCAGTTGTGTGGTGCACTTTGGATGATGGTTGATTGTTTATCGTTGCTATTATATACATGTGTTGTATGGAATCCATATAATTAACGTTATATGGTAATTGATTGGGCCTTATTCCAATTGGGAAAATAAAGAAATATTGATTCATGTGTTGAATAGAATAAATATTCATTTGTTGAATAGAATAACGAATTTATTGAAATACATAAAGTCGTGTTGACTAGAGTTGCGCTATTTTGACGTGAACGATATTTATATCGATTTTATTCGAATATCGAAAAGGAAGTGATTTCAAAATATAACGTTTTGAAAATATTCTCATTTATATAGCAATGATAGGAAATATTCAATTTTGATTTGAAATTGAATATAGAGTTGAAATGGTTTTGAAAACGAATTTAGAACGATTTATAAAATACGTATTAAAAGAAAATCGATGAAATATAATATATATATATATATATATATATATAATGGCCTAAATAGAACGCGCCGCCCGCGACAGTTCGTGAATTTCGACCATTGACTTCGAATCGACATTACAGGAGATCCGACCGTCGGATTTTCCTAAAACCGGAACCGTTGGGTTCGTATCGAAAAGAGCTTTCTAATGAATCTTAGAAATTTGAAATCTAACGGTTGGATTCGGAATTATGTCCAAATTAAATTTGAAAAGGTCGTTGTAAGTGCAGTTCGATGGCCATTGATGGAAATCGACTGTACGGGCCTTGACAAAATTATTAAAAGTATCACTGATTTATGTAAAATCATAATATATGAATTGGAAAGAACTAGGATGAAAAATTCCACATTTGAAAGGAGAAAATTAGATTTTTGTCGAAATGAACCAGTTTTGAACTAGAATTAAAATCAATTTATTTTCGAAATAAATAAATTGAATTTGAAAGTGATTTTAAAAAATAATCAATATTCCCAATACGTGAATTGGACTGGAGTTGAATCGAAATTATCTTTGGAATATTTCGATGTTGGATTTCGTGACTATACAGGTATTGTTATGGGAATTTGAAAGATATATTTTATATCATTATTTCCAATACGATATTTGTTAGTTTCAGAATTTGATATTGAATATAAGCCGATATATTTTCTATTCAGAGCCTGGTATTTAATATCAAATGTGATTTGGGATTGTCGTGAATCATGTTTTAGATGACATTGGTTCTTTAACCCAGTTAAAGACAGAATATTGATTTTTGAGAAGATTAAAACTAAGTGGAGTTTTAATGAATCTTTAATTAGACTGAAATGTGAATTGATAATTTAAATTATCAAATCTGAAAGGTGATCGAGAATGGAGTACCACCAGTTTTGTTCCAAAGCGATAGTTAAATCTTTAATTAGATTTGAACGTGAAATGGTAATTAACTTTACCGATAACACCGTGGTGTTAGATATGGAGTATTACCAGTTTTGCTCCATAGGATGAATAGGTTGGGATTAGGAAATAAAATAAATAATTACTTCGGTGTGGTTCGCTAATCCCGACTAGTTTGAAATGATATCCAAAGGAAGATTAAAGAATAAATTCAGAAGAATTTATCTTTGATAAAATTAAAGGGAACCTATTCCCTAAGAATGTGATTTTGTGAATAAAATAATATTCTGAATTGGAATGAGGCATTCGTTGTGTTTGTATAACATTTGTTTATCATATACGTGGGTTATTCAGAAAGGCCGGGTTTATACCCATTCTGAATAACCGATTCGACGAGATGTCGAAGATGAAGACGGTAGTTGAAGACCAGAAGTCTTCACATCGTTTGGGTGATTGCTGATAATCTTGATTGGGCTGTACACCCAAGATGAGGGAATCAGTTGGTGATCGTCCATACGTACTTGGAGATGGATGGATATGCGAGGAAAGTGCCTCCGGTTTCGTTCAGACCCAGAACGAACTTGTAAATGGATTGTGTGTCTGACATTAGATTTTATTCTGTGTTGTTTGATCTCTATTAAATATACATCTGTTTGGCGGCGGAGAATTTATTCTCTTGCTTAACGCCCTTCTCTGAGACGTACGAGCTCAGAGGTTGTATATCGATGGACATCAGTCACATGGAGTGAATTGCCAGTGTGGCACACGTAAGTGGCAATTGATCAAGGCTTCTGTTGAAAAGCAAAGTCTTGTGGTTGATGATCAAAGCACGGCCTGTGTGGTGTAGCTTTGTATATAACGTGAATTCGCGAGCCTCACAACTCGGTATGAGTCAAAAACGGGATAAGGACCCAAGGAGTGCACGACGTTTCTTTCTAGCTATGGCAGTGTCAGTGACCTACCAGCCCTGACATTTATGTATACTTTTCACCTGTGTGGTTTTTGGATACGAGGCGCCTCGGATATAGGTCTGTAAGGACCGGGAAACGTGTGTTCAAGAATTGCCAATCCTCAAAAGTAAGAGAGAACCGGCCTTGGAGGATCCAGGGATTGCTGTGTGCGGTCCCGAGGCATTTGCTAGAGTGTCTCGAACAGAGAGAAGCTTGCCCCTTGCCTCGACTCATGATGGAATCCAATTTCCAATACGTGATATTGCGGTTTTAATTGTAGAACTAGTAAGTCGACATTATAGATGGTACCCATGCCGCCTATGATTGATATTTATGATTGAATTGTTTTGACACTATACACTTATTATAGTATCAAGTGATTTGTTTTAAACGTACCAAGCATGTTTGGCTATTATAAGTGAAAACCCTATCCTCCGGCTTGCGTTGCATTGTGTGATTGGACCTGGGTCTTATAATAGCTTCATTTTTCCAAAGAGCATTGCGCTGTTTTGTTATATGCACTAGTATTCTTGGGAGGAAACCCGTTCCGTGTTGTACGGCGTGGTCCCTTGAATTACTCTCTTTTAAAGTAAAGTTTTAAATAACTGTTTTAGTTCTAACACCAGTCACATGACTGACCTGGAGTTTATTGTTTTAACCTAAACTCTGGGTGCCCCTATTTTCGACACGGGCTGCTAGTTGTTTTGGTTTTGCAGATTTATATTCACAGGATCCTGATTTACAGCTGGAACGATGCTCAGAAAGCTCTGTATCCGTGCATTATTTCTAGTTGTGCTTTTGTATTATTTTCCGCTGCGATGTATTTAAATGTAATTTAAATCTCTGATATTTGTCGAATGTATATTTATTCATACTCTGTATATTCTTGTATCTAATGGAATTGTTGTAATAACAATGAAATGTTCTTCCGTCTGCGTTCTATTTTGTCTTGTTCTCAAAGTATCCGCTGTTTCCTTCACGGGGAAGTTACGGGTCCTTACACCAAATCAATATAAAAATAATATTCAAATACAAATAATATAATTTAAATCTTCAAATCAAAGTTTATTTTCATTTTTATTTGAAAAACAACACTCTTCCGACTCATTCTAGGATACTACTGATCCTATCTTTAATGAGTCATTCTTATTGGATATTACTAATCCAATCTCTCATGAATTCTTTCATTTGGTTCTAACGTGTCTTGTTCTCCGAGCTCTGTAAACCAAAGCTCTGATACCAAATGTAACAACAAGGAATTTTGCTCAATCTGAATCGATCGCTAAACCGACCAAGATCGTTCGAAACCCCTGATTGTTTCAAGGACAAGACAAATCAGAACACAAACAGAAGAATATTTCATTGCTTATTACAACAATTCCACCAGAATATAAGAATATTACGGAGTATGAATAAATATTACACAACATAAAATATCAGAGATTACGATACATTACATAGCAACGGAAAATAATACAAAACACAACTGAAGGAGATATACGAACACAAAGCTTTCCGAATATCATTCCAGCTGTAAACAGGTTCGTGTACATATAAATCTGCAAAACCAAAACTAATAGCTGCCCGTACGGAAAATAGGGGCACCTAGAGTTAGGTTAAAACAATAAACTCCTGGTCAGTCATGTGACTGGTGTGAGAACTAAAACAGTTATTAATCTTTATTTTGAAGTTAGGTAAATCCAGGGACCACGCCGTATAACACGGAACGGGTTTCCTCCCAAGAATATCAGTGCATAAAACAACAACTCAATGCTAAATAAAGAACAATGAAGCTGTTATAAGACCCAGGTCCCATCACACAATGCAACACAAGCTGGAGGATAGGGTTTTACCTTATAACAACCAAAGAATGCGTAGTACGTTAAAACAAATCATTTGATACTATTATAAGTGCATAGTGTACAAAACAACTACAAATATAAATGTATAAATCCTAGGTGGCATGGGTACTATATATCATGTCGCCACACTATGCTCTATAATCAAAACCGCAAATGTCACGTATTGGAGATTGGATTTCCAGCTGTGAACCGAGGCAAAAGATAGTCCTCACCAATTCGAGAAAATCTAGCCCATGTCTCAGGACCCAGACACAGGTAGGCTCTTGGATCGTCAGAGCCGGTCCACCGATGTGGATTAAAATGCCTGAACACTGCATTTCCCCGCCCATTGGGGCGTAAATGAGTCCTATGACTCCATCGGCTCCACATAGTCACCGATATATCCAAGCCGCCTCGCAATCCAACAACCTCACAGGTGAAAATAATATAAATGTCAGGGCTGGTAGGTTACTGACACCACCCTAGCAAGAAGGAAACGCATGTCCTCCTTGAGGTCCTCTCCCGTTTCTGGTTCACAACCGGGGTGTGAGGCTCGCGAATTAACGCTACATAAAGCTATGCCACAAAGGCCGTGCTTTGATCAACAACCACAAGACTTTGCTTTTCAACAGAAGCCTTGATCAATTGCCACTTAGGCATGCTGTAACACCCCACCTCCGCTAGGGTCACTCACAAAGGGAATGCACTAGGTTTGGTGAAGCATTATCGAGGTAAACATGCACATAAATATTACAAGACAGAACATATATATAAAACAGCGGAAGTAAAACAAATTTCATTACCTTATAAAATAAGGTCTAAAGCCTTTTACATCAGAATACATCAAAACTTGTCTTACAATAGTAAAGAAGCATAAAACCTTTTCATAAATTATTCCCCAAACAAAACAGTAAGGTAGCCATAGCCAAGAAAAGTCCAAGCCATGCATGATGACCTTCAAGCATAAGAGGTCTGAACTAAACAACATCATTTCCTCCATGAAAACCTTGGGGGGGAACGGAAGACAAAGAGGCGAAAGAAAACGGGGTCAGTCATAAAGACTGGTAAGTCCTATCTACTTCCAGCATAAAAACAGGTAAAGGTAACATGACATGCATAAACTGAAAGTAAACATAAGGATGACGACAAGATAGATAAGCTAAACCAAGATAACTGGATGAACTACTGTAGCAAGATAAACTAAGGTATCATGATAACTACGGATAGGGTTAAGACCAACTTAACCAATAAGATATAAGTTGATGGGGTTAAGACCAACTTAACCAATAATATATTGATCTAATAAGCGGATAGGGTTAAGACAAGCTTAACCAATAACACATGTTGATTTGTTTAGTGAACAACATGGGTGACATGTGGGATATAATTATAAACACTTAACCAAGTTGAAAACATGTAACAAGACATGAATAAGGAGTTAAGTGGGAAATTCTAGTGGGGACCAAGCATAGGTGGAAAGCTTGTGTGGGGTCCCTTTTCAAACCAGTAACCCATTAAGTATCTTTGTGAGCTCGACCCAAGTCGAAGACGGGACACGCTTACTGAGTTTGATTATAAGAGGTCAAAACGGGTTAGCGGTGGCAACGCAAGTCCAACGGGGTCTTGTGCGTGCATGGGCCCGGACTGGTAGTCAAGACATTGTTGCATCATGTAGATATAAGCCGTGCATCTTTAGTGGTGTTGGGTTGCCACTTTGGGGAGTGATACACCCTACCGTGGGACCAGCACAGGTATCTACAAGTTAGGGAGCTGATCGAATGGGGAAGGTAGTGGGTACGACTAGCGGAGATAAGAGCAGATGGCACCTATGAAGACAGCTAGGAGTATAACTACCATATTATGAATAAACATTGTAATTAGAATGGGGAGGGTAGTGGGTACAACTAATGGAGATAGGGGCAGGCGGCACCTATGAAGACAGCTAGGAGTACACAAAACTACCATTATTATTATTATTTTGTTCAGTGGGCGGGATCAACTTTTAGGGTGACTAGTAATGGTGCGGTGTAATTAGCATTGGTGCAGTATAGTAATTATCCTATAGTGATTAGGAGCGCAATTAACACCAAAATATTCCTTTGTTTGCTTTGTCTTGCCCACTTGCTTCACAGTCATTCCTTGTTTTACCAGTTTATGCCTTATCCTAATTACTTTAATAATTTTATTTTTAAAGTTATGGTACTCGCCAGACTTCATGTCTGACCCCCTTTGTTTTCGCCTCTTTTCTTCCTCCCCCCAGGTTCTCAGGGTGGGACTAGTACTAGCGGAGCTTGATTTGGATCTCTTTCTCTCTCTTTTGGAAGTGCTTGGATTGTTGAAAGTAAAGTTCAACTCTTCTCTTTTATGGCTACTTGTGTTTGGGGTTATGCTTTTTACTTTATATACTCTGAAAACAATTTATCAAGATGGATATTAAGTGTACTTGGTTTATGAAGTTGTTGTAATCAAACCTTTTCTCCGCTGCAATAAAAGTTGTTTTAAAATTTTCAAGTACTAATATTTGTATCTGTCTTGTTATATTCTGTTCTATACACTAATAACGCTCCATTGAAGTTAATGCATTCCCTTTGTGAGTGACATTAATGGACGTGGGGTGTTACACGAACTTAGTTCGATTCTTCCATGAAGTCTTTCTATTGTCCTTGATTAAAGAAATTGATAATCATTCCTTCGAGAACTCTATAGTGGTTATTTTCATGTCCATTCATCATATGATAGTCGCAGGAAGGCCCTCCTAATTTCCTTTCGTATTTGGGCTTCTTCTTTGTAGATGGCCAGAAATTAAGCTCATGCTTGGTAAGGAAATAGATATTTTCCCTCGAAGTGGTAAGGTGACATTCATTCGGTAGCTTCAACATAAAATGTTCTTTTTGTCATTGGATTCTAACCCTTCTATTACTTAGCCTCATTACTTTATCCATATCTTCGATCCTTTTTTTCAAAGCTTCTCGAGACTGAAGTGTTATTCTTTTAGTCCATTTGGAAGTAAAACATTTGAAGTCTCTATTATTCCTTGTTCGAATATCGTTCCTTTAGTTTGCTCATGGATGACCTTTCTTATGTAAGAGAACGGGTTATACTACTTTGATGTAGGGCTGCTTAGAACCAAGGTTGGGATTTACCCAATGTGGAAAGGGTTGTTATTCCAATAATTAGGACTGTATTGTTCGATTTCCTTTTTCCAATTAATGATTCACAAGGCTTCCATCCTCAATCTTTGTTCTTCCATCACCCTCGTGTCAATAATATCTGACATAGCCATTTGAGATCCGGAAGATTCTTTTTGGGACCCTTTACCCATAATCTTGCTTCTTTAAACCTTAGTCCAATCCGGGATGAAACAACATAGTTATAATTGTGGCTGTTAACCGCAAGGTTGGAGGTTCGGGCCATCCTTCAAGCGCTAAAATGTTAATGATGTTTTTCGTCAACACCGGATATAGGTCTAAGGAAATGGACCTAAGGATAGAATGAGATTGTTTAGAACCCGAAGATTAGTTACTCTTCCTTCAAAAGGTAAGTATCAAGCTTACGAGACTCAACAACCAACAATTACCTTGGAATAAGGGTTCCCTAAGCGCAACACAAGTTAAGAAGCTAAACGGCTCGTAGAAGGGTATTTTGGTAATCTTGGAGAAAGACCGAGGCTTGTGTATAAGGCATTTGTTGTAGAGAAGGCATAAAGAAATAGGTAAAATAAGTAATAAGGTATATCATAGAAAATATGCTAAGTGTCGATTCACTCTTTATTGCTCAATAATTTGAATACAAAAGGGTTCACAAAGGAAATCCCCAAATTGATTTAGAAATTAGGGTTTACTCTATAATAAATAAGTATAAGATTGGGGAATGAGAAAAGTCCTCTAAAATGTGACCCCTGGGGTCTTAGTAATAGACGAATCGAGACCCTTTTTGTCCTTGGTTCAGCAGTAGCTCTTTTAGGATGCGACAACTTGGTGTTGACCGCCTCTCACCTTCCGGTTTGGGTTGTCTTGGTTACGGATGCCTTTCTAACATTTTTATCAGGTATAATTTGGCCTTTGGTGTGTCGGTCTTAGCTTTCGGAAGACTGGTCCCAGTCTTAGGAGCTTCTCTTTGATGCTGTTTCTACCTTCCGTATCGATACCAAGCCAGTTGGAATGGATAGCTCCAGGAGTGGCTTTCGGCAATAGGTTTTGGTTCTGCCTCCAAGTCTTTATAGTGTTTGTTTTCGTGTTACACTTTCTCATGACCTTGGAACTGCCACCCTTTTGGTATCAACACTAAGAAAATTAGTGTGGATAACTCTACTTATTATCAGCTTTAGTTTACTTTCGATGTGTCCTGGAAATTGGTTTCGGTCTTGCAGAAGCATGCTTTCGGTACATCTACGAATGACCTTAGATGTTTGTGTCTCGGTATTCGGCAAGCCTTGACTCCGACAGTTAGCGTTCGGAGTGTTATCCTTGACTTTGATGCCCTTATTTCGATTTGTATCGGCACTAAGTTAATTGGTGCCGATGGCCCTTCACCTCACTCTGCTTATGTTTTGGATAATATAGAGTCCCTTCTTTGTTTCGGGTCTTGGGTCATTGGCTTTCGGTTTTTTCTCTTCTTTCCTTGTCTCCAACTCCTTGGTTATACTTTTGGAACTGAGTCATGTTGATTGCCCTCTTTGTCGTATTGCTTTGTCACTATCCCCACTTTGTCGTATTGCTTTGTCACTATCCCCATTTGTATCGGTACTAATCTTTTCTCTTTTATGTAGCCGTCGATAGCTTATTGACCTGATCGCTTTTTTCATGTTTTCGACTAAACCTAATGTCGAGTCCATGCTTTCAGGTCATTCTTCTGTGATGGTTGCGGTTCGATACCCCTTCACCAATAGTAGGTTTCAGTGCTGAATTTGGAAGTAATAGTAGCCATGATAATGATAATGAAAGAGAAGTAAGATAAGATCATGGCTAGGTAATAGGAAATGCTCGATGAAGTCATTTAGAGGATGAGACAACAAGAAGCTACTAAAACTTCAAAGATTGAAGATCAAATGCCAGAGTTGTAGGAGTTGGAGCATATTAGGCTAGGACTATACCCTTAAGTTTTGGAAAACTTAGAAAAAATTTGGTTCCCTATGCGAAAGAAGCTTTACATGTAAGCAATAGCTGGAATATATGCAAGAACGCCAGAAACAGACGGTGTTGGCACTAGGAATACAAGGATGCAAATAACGGGTTAACATAAGCCAAAATTTCCTTCGAGAACAACTAGTACGATAGATTAGACCTGCAAATTAGATCGTAGATGGATAAAGGCCCTAATAGTACATGCTAGGAGAGCCCCGCTAAACATGGGGAAAGGATATTGCTATGTATCATAGGACTCTATGAAATACCGGGAGTTAGAAAGCTAGGAATTGGCTTGTATGAATAACATAAAGGAACATCCTAACATGAGTTGCTTAACAAGAGAAACTTAATAAGAGAAGTACAACATGAGATTCTTGACCATAAAAACTTAATACGAATCATATAACATATTCTGCACAACAACAACAAAAAAATAATAGGAATTGCATAGCAAGAATAGCATAACAAGAATTGTCTAACAAGACAACCAAATAAGGATAGCTAACATGAACAACTGAATAAGACTAGCTATACGAACTTCTTCAAAATATATATTATTTTCTTCTGAGTAATATATCATAATATTTATACTCCAAGCAGTTCACCAAAAATCTATACGAAGGATAATGAATATGGACAGTGAACGTACGCACACTCGGGTCAAATCACCATGAATCTTTGTGTTCTTCACTTTACTGCATTTACTTTATGTATAACCTATATGTGATTTGTTGTCTAAAAATCAATTAAAATTCAAATATAATAGTTGTGATATACACCCTATATTCATCATTCAACAACCAATAGATTCGAGATGTTTGCCTATTTTTTGTGCAAACATTTGTGAGATCTTGAAAAGTGTTGTATGTTTTGAAATTATATGTCATTTTATCATGCAAAAACTTAAAACATACAATTCATATTTTGTGGCATGACTCGAGTTTAAATGCCTTTTTAGGTTTTAGATTGACATGTCCGAGAGTACATGTTGTGCAAACTATTCAATGTTTATGTAGTTATCCTATGTTTTTGCCTCATAGTTTCATATTTAATTAAGGTTTAGCATGATAATGTCCTATTCATTTATTGCTATGTTCAATATTGTTCTTTGATTCCATGAACATAGACTCATACTTTGATAAACGACACACTTGACCGACATACCTGGGGTTTAGTATGACGTAAAAATTAAACCAATCTTAAACTTTGTGTAATACACACATAGATAGCACATTTAACCAACACGCTTGTGATAGTTATTAAAATTGTGGCATATTGTTATTACAAATCTTGCATACATCATGCTTGGAAATGCTAGTTTGCTATTTGAACTAGTAGCATGAGTCAATTATTGATCGAGAGAGTTGAAAGATATCATTTCACATCTTAGCTACAATTTTGCGTTATCTTTTATAATATACTTTATTCCATGTTAATCTACATCTTTGATGGCTATGAATATCCAGTTTCTCATTCAAGCTACATTTTTTTTGGTTGGAGACAAATTAAGGATATTTCTGTTATACAACAAAGAAATTAGAATTTATTAGAGAGAAGAAAGAGAAGAGACTTTTATTCATTTAAGAAATCAGTTGTCTATTTCTATTGCATTTGCTTTTTTATATATAGGCTTTGGAGCTAGAGATTAAACTTGTTCCATGATATGGGATTAAACAGACAAAAGCATATTCATTCATCTATTACAACATTCCCCCTCGAATATGCATCTTCAAAATCTTGAATTCTCTTTTAACTTGAAGTTTTCTCTTTTGAAACACATGTAATGATTGCTTTCTTTTATTGTTATCTTACTTGCATATATTCATTCAATCGATACAACTATCGTTTGTTGCCTTATTGGAAAAAACTCTATTAGGAAAAACCAATAGGAAAAACCTTGAATGAAGAAAAGAGGGCAACATATGAGATTGTAAATATCATATTAAAATGATATTTATTCTAAGCGTTTGATACTTAGAAATCAAAACAATTCCTTATTAAAACCTAACTAAGAAAAACCCAGTAGGAAAAGTTTTAGTGAAGAAAAAAGAGTACAATGACATATTTTGATTTCTCATTTCATCTAGTGAAATTTAATACTTCTGGATCAGGATAGTGCCACGTCAAAAGTCTTACTATGAGATACCCTATGGGAAAAACCTTAGCGAAGAAAAAAAGAGTACAATATAATTTGACATATTTCAATAATATACTACATCAAATAGGGTTAGATACTTTAAGATCAATGTAATGCCCCGTTAAAACCTTAATAAGAAAAGTCATTTGAATAAATTTTAAATAAAAAAAGTGTACATTATAACATTTGCATATGTTACTTCTTGGGTTGATACTTCATACTCAAGGTAATGCATCATTAAAACCTTACTAAGAAAACCCGATGGAAAAAAATTTGGTTAAGGAAAAAACTGCATTATAAAATACTTTTGGATGCTCCCCTTTATTTAAAAATTTCCTTTGAATTCATACATACCTTTCGATAACTCAATTTATTTATAGTTATTTCTTAATGAACTTTTGCTTTAAAAACTTTATGTAGAATTACATGCTTTAGGCTTGTTTTCTTATTTAAAGTGCCTTTTGTTTGCAATTTGTATGCTATTTGTATTTAATTATGAATACACTTCAGGTGCTTATAATATTATGCTTCAGTCAGGTTTGTATATTGAAATATACATTTGATGAATAAGACAAGTTTCATTACAAAAACACTAAAAAGCAGGAAGTAATCTACTCATCTTGAAGTATATCAAGATTTTCATTACAACGATATTTTAAAGAATGTTCGTCCATCCCCTTGGCATTCTTTATAACCATAAGTGTTATTTATATTCTTTAGAAACTTTATACTTTAATAGGTTTTGCATATCACAACTACCACTTCGATAGATATTAAGAGTTTCATTAAAAAATTCTTAAAAATAGAAAGTAATATACTCATCATGAATTTTATTAGGATTTTCATCACAACAACACTTAAAAAATATTATTATCGATATTTTTGTTCTTTGCATTATTTATCATTATTACAGTTATTTCAATTCTTCCGAAATTTGTATACTTTCATCTTTATAACTTCAGGGTATTCTAAATATTTGAAAAACTTTCACTAGTTTAATCAGTTCAATTATATCTGGAAGTATAATGCTCATGACATATAACATGTTGTTGACATTGTATGGTGCTTTAGTAATTTTAAGTGTGCTTTTTCCATTTTATATACATGTTTATAATTATATTTTATGAGCTACAGGTCCACATTTCTCATTTAGAAAAGGATTCATGATAGCTAATCATGTTCTTCCCTAATTTAAGGTTTTTAAGCAATTAATTAACATAAGCTCTGTATTATTTACAAATTTATCATCGATGATTATCAATTGTCAGTTCCCGATATAATTTGTTGAGATCTTTTCATATTTTATGTATCTAAACCACTTCTTCGGTTACTTGATAATCATTTCATGGTTTTTTTTCAAAGCACTCTTAAGTGTTTCTTCAAGACACCCATCTCCTTTAAATATTTTGAACTGACTTTTTACCACACTTTAGCTATAGTTTACACCTTTTGATTCTTTAGGGATTTAAACCTATATTGGAGAAAATCTATTAGAGATATAATTGATAATTTATTCAAGTTACCTAAAATTTTGCATCATTATGCTTATTAACAAATATTTAACACTGATGATCAATATCAGCTTGTATCGCTTAATTCTCTCCCTCAATGTTGACAAACATTGTCACATTAAATAATACCCCTATTTGATTCTAATTTTTGATCCATTATCACATTATTTTTATCAAATACATTATATTTATTTCAATTGTAGGAGGATAATGCTTTTATTAATTGATAAAACACATTCATATTACATTACTTATTCTCTTTAACTGATCTAGTAACTTAGAGGAAATTTCTAATTATATAGATCATTTAAATGCGCACATGACCTCAAGTCATTTAATATTCATGTCAGTCGATTTTATAAATTACAAAATATTATATATGCATCATCTATGAGTTGAGCTCATTACAAAATTCAGATTATTAGTTGAATATTTACATATATGGATATGTGTGTGTGTGCATCAACATATTACAGATATATTATAAATTTGCTTATTCTTTCTCGTTTGAGTCGATGATTTCTAGAACAAACCATTACAAGGATCCAAAGTATTAATTTCTTTTTGTAGATCAATGTTAGTGTGAATCCTTTGAGGCAATCTAATAATGTTCAAAACATCTGGTTTGGAACTGTACTAAACTTCCGATTCAAATAGAATATATAAACAACTCAAGTTGTTGAATTTTATTTCTTCATTATAGCTCAATTATTAATTTTGAATATTAATTATGATATAACTTATCAGAGATTAGTTTATAACTACATATAGACATTTCTACGTATCTCTTTTGAGGAGAGAAATAAATAAATAAAATATACTTAAAAAATTAAGAGTAGCGTCTAGACACTTGGAATACAAAAATATGTAATTATATTCATTGTGTATACATATCTCTTCAAGTCAGTATTTATGACTCCCTAAAATGTATAATATGACATATAAACTACCTCTTCAGGAGAATATCTAATGATTTTTTTTTCAAGAAATGATTATGCGTATAATATTGCTTATGACATAATAATTAGAAACATGACCTTTATGATATAACTAGACAATTGAACATAAACTAATGTATTCCATAGATAATTTGATTTGTTTCCTATTCAGAAGGTTTGATATAACCATATATTATGATATAAATCACATTGCTCTCAAACTTTTAGAATTAAATATAATCTAAATTGAAATTCATTATAATCAAATTTCTATGGATTTATTTGGTTTAATAAAATTACCAAATATATAAACAAATATATTCTAGAGATATGTTATCATTTTCAAATATATAAGTGGAGTTATTTTACTGTCACCACTTCTAGAGCGAACTTATCACTTCCAGATACACCACACACTCTCATATATATGCAAACTTTTGGAATGTCATATTAATATACAATATTTCTTTTATAAAAATTACATATTAACTACTTTTATAATAGCATAAAAGACTTCTACTAGAGATATTTTGTTTAACTACTTTTGAAATATCATATCAAAGGTTAAATGTAATAAAGAAAAGATGTGCTAAATAAAAGTAAGATGTAAGAAAAAAGACCCACTATTTTAGGAGTGTAATATTGGAATGCACTATATATTTTGAAGATAAATTATTATCACTCTTTTGGAGCTTTGTATGATGTTCTCTTTGAGGACTTAAAGAGTTTTTTAAGTAACTGCAATATTTTTTTTACAAAAAAAGGCTACAACATCTCTTTTGGGATGTTTGGATCTGGCGATATTAAAAAATTCCAACATTCTTATAATATTTGCTTACATCAGATGTCTTAATTTGTAATAATATTGATAAATTTATGCATAAAAGTAGTTGAATAATGTTTTTGAGATAATGTAGGGGTATTAAAAACAAAAACTTATTATGAGAAAATATCAAATATTAACAAAGTAGGACTTTTGGAATAGATTGTTTCAAGATTCTAACAAAAAATGCATAGGTTGGGAAAATCCAATAATGTAATAAAGAATACACATGCTGAGAAGAGCCAAAACAAATATATATTCAATTATGTGAAATTTTTGTACTATAAGAGCAAAAGACTATACTCCTTTTTTTATGTAAAAATGTATAAAAATCTCAGCTAATTCTATTAAGATTCCACCTTCAATCTGTTAAGAAAATTGCGCCTTTACAGAAGCAACCAGGACCTTGTTTAACCAATTACTTAAAGATGATTTTAATGAAAACAACACACGGATATGCAATCAAAACACAAACACGAGATATTCCACCCAACCACCCTCCTTATTGATTCATAAAAACAACTTTTTTTTATAATGAATGGATCAAAAACCAAAAGTAAACAAACTACAAAAGAATCAATCACCATATTGAGATAGGGAAAGAATATCTAGATGACTACAACTTTTGTTGGAGAAGGAGAGCAATGAGGAACAATACCAATTTGCCCCTAAATGTTGATTTATAGGAGAATAGAAGGCTTTGTCAAAATATCCAGTTTGACCCTTAAAATATATCAATATATTAAGCAAATAACTGGTCAAAAACAGGAAACCCGCCACAGATGTCTGATCCGGATGGTCAGATGTATGTCCAGGCTCTCAGATTAGACAACCCTGGCAACTCAAATGTCTGACATAAATGGCTCGGATATTTGGGATGAAGCTCAGCACAAAACTGCCCCCCTTTGAGCTGCTGCATAGTCTTCCTCCGAACATCGGTTCACACGCCATCTTCTCCGCTACAAATCACAAATCGCCACCTTCAACGTATGTGATTATATATCACAAATCACAACACTCCACCTTGATATGAAATCACATCATCAAGCATGCTTCCATAAACCAATAAACAAGTCACCTAGCTCTTTATACTCTCAATTAAACCATTAGAAACGCAACCCACCGCCTGCAAAAGATGCTTCTTCCTATGAGATGCACCACGCAAAACCAACGGTCCAAAAGTGCTTGTAATACCACAAAGATCTCCACCTTGTGATTTTCCAAATCAACACTTATCTTCCAGTTGATTAAAGCTCCTTGCTCGATCTTTACCGACCCTTCGAGCACCATTAATGTAAAGACCCCTGTCTAAAAGACCAGCAGTGACCAAATTAACCTCTTCACCTTGTTGTGGGATAAGTTCTTCAACCATCACTCGTCTTCTACAGTCGACTACAAAACCAACCAATCTATAAAGATTTTCTTTCTGTAAAATTCCTTTCATTATAATGTGACACCCTTCTTCACTCTCAAAACTCCACCTTGAGTATCATAAGTGCAAACACGACAATCCAACTGACTGAGAGAATTAAGATTATGCGAACTAGCGCGTACATGCCTAACTCCGGAGACTTCCCTTACCACACCATCATGCATACAGACCCGGATAGATTCAATACCAAAAACTGGTACTCTATTCTATTGGTCATTCTGATCATGTCAACATTCTTCTCAAAAGAGGAAAAACACTTCACATCCTTACAAATGTGAAAACTGGCTCCCGAATCCATCTTTCAAGGATTAACTTCACTAAATAGGACACCACAAGAAGTATCATTAATGGAACCTGCAACAAGATCTGCTTGTGCCTTATCACTACTATCACCATCCACAGCCTTTTTCTTATCCTTCTGATAAGCATAACAATTTCTGCATATGTTACCTTCCTTACCACAATGATTACAAATGATAACACCTTTACCATTTTCTCCTTTTCTTCTTCCATGTTGTATCTTTCCTCGAGTCCCTTGCTACCATAGCCTCCCCTTGAACCGATTTCATACCCGAATCTTTTCTCCTTAGTTCCTCATTCAAAAGGGTTCTTCGTATCATTACCAAAGAAATAGCTCCACTAGCTTTGAAATTACTCAATGAAACAACCGAAGTCTTCCAACTTTCTGAACGCGAACTCATCAACAAAAGGGCCAACAACTCATCATCAAAATTGACCTCCAAATATGCCAATTGATTGATCACATCTTGAAAATCATTTAAATGCTCTCAACAGGCTTCTCCTCATCCAACCTCAATTGCACTAGCTTTCAAACCAGAAAGCCTTATTTGTAGCACTCCTAGACTAATACAAAGATACCAACTTGTCCAACAATTCCTTTACGGATTCACAACTAGCCACATGATGAAATACAGAATCATTATGGTACTGTCGAATCAAGGAAACTGCCTTCTTTTCCATCTTCTCCCACTTTCCCCCATCCACATCCGAGGGCTTCTTCCCATCTCCATCAATCAGATCATGAAAATCATTGAGGTAAAGCACTTCCTCCATCTTAGGCTTCCAAATCCCCCAATTTCTTCTATAATAAATAATCATCTTCGGAAATGCCATTATATCCAACATAATAAAAACTAATTTTTCCTAACCAAAATCAGTATAAGCTTTGCGATGATCTAGTTTTGATACCAATTATTAGGAAAATTGCGCCTTTGCGGAAGCAACCTGGATCTTATTCACCTAATTACTTAAAGATGGTTTAATGAAAATAACACACGGATATGCAACCAAAACACAAATACAAGATATCCCACCCAACCACCATCTTTATTGATTCACAAAAACAACTTTTGTTTACACTGAATGGATCAAAGACCAAAAGTAAACAAACTATAAAAGTAACAATAACCTTATTGATACAGGGAAAGAATATATAGATGACTACAACTTTTGTTAGATAAGGAGAACAATGAAGAATAACGACAAACCCTTGCATCAACTATTTCAGTCTCAACGCCATCCTCATAATCCAAACCTAAATGCTGCTTTTATAGGAGAATTAGAGGCCTAGGAAAAATATACAATTTTGCTCTCAATATATCACAAATATATTCAGCAAATAACTGATCAAAATTAGGAAACCCGATCGGGATGGTCAGACGTCAATCCAAGCTCTCAGGTTCGAGACCCTGACAACTCAGATGTCTGACATAAATAGCTCAGACGTCTAAGCTGAAGCTCAGCACAAAAATTCCCCCCTTTGAGCTGCTATACGGTCTTCCTTCGAACTCTGGTTTACACATCATCTTCTTCGCTACAATGCATAAATCGCCGCCTTCAAAATATGTGATTATATATCACATATCATAGCACCATCTTCATTCAAAAGATGGCAAATATAAATAACTAAATTTTCAAGCGATTTCTCCTTAATTTGGACGATAACAAAATAAATGACAAGCGTATCATTATCTTTTAATGTAATCAATGCTAAATGCATAGAAATAAACAAATCTACCATAGTATTTACTATTTATCAAAATAAATAAATAAAAGCAAACTAATTCAACATTTCTACTCATTTGTATTTGCAATATGTAATAATAATGCAAAGACTAAATAATCATGCAAATAAATTATTTTATCTCTTATGGAGATTTTAATAATGAAAGTTTTTTCAACTTTAGGAAAATAAGAAAAATGTCTTCTTGAGATTCAAATAAGCATAAAACATCATTTTCTTTTCTCTTATTGGTTACTATTCATCTATTGGTTGTTTCAACAGAATATTTTATCAATAAAGTATTTCAATATACAATCTTTTGGATTTCAATTCAATCAAACTAATGATTGGAGTATGAAATCTTGTTACTCTTTAATCTTCAGGTCAATGGAGCCTTTACATTAACAGTTAAATTTATATAACTTTTATGATATCATTGATGCTTACATCCAGCACTAACTTGATTTCCATTATAATCTAGTTTCATATTATTTTATCCAAATTTGTTGCATTTGATAATTGCTTGGGTACTATTTGATTATCTAATTCAACTTAATTAACGATGCCGGAGTTTTATTTTGTTCTTACATGAAAAATAAAGCCATACTTATAAGCAATCGAATAACATGCAACTTTTCTTTTTTATAGATCTTTAAATAAATGTCACACTATATAGTTATCACGAAATCATGCCAATGAATTTTAACTAAGAAAATGACAGCCTTTTAAGCATTATCTAATCATATCATATATATAATTATGAATAATTGATCCCGTATATTTCCTTCTAGTGAATAGAATTTATAATAAATTTTCTTTTGGACTTCTGGTCCTTTATTATAAAGAAACTTAAAACTAATTATTTATGGAAACTTGCCTTTAGAATTATAAGAACTGCAGGTTCTCGACTTCTAATTCAAATGCTAGAAATTAAGATTATAATATATTTTCATTCACTTGAAGTGTGCTGAATCAATATTGGATCTAAACTTAATGCAATTTTGTACACACATATTATTCTGATATATGTTTATTCAAGGAACAATAAAAAAATCTTCTAGAGATATGTAACACCCCGTAATTCTATAACACTAGGATTCACAAATCAAGGCAGAATTAAATTTTAAAATCAAAATCAAGGGAAACGGGATGCGCCATTGCGTTCGTCTCGGAATTCTTCATGAAAACGAGTCCGAGTTTGCGAGAATCGGAGTCCGTATGAAGGAGATATGACACTCCGAAGTTTAAGGAATTTTCAGAACAGAAAACAGCTCGAAATTCAAATTCGAAATTCGAATTCAAACCCAGAAGCGGGCTGGGCAGGAAAAGTCCCGCCCAGGACCCAGGTCGACTGGGGAGTCGACTGGGTCGTCGACCCCCCCCTGACCAGGTCGACTGCCCAGTCGACCTGGGTGTCGACCTGGGTGCAGAAACCCACTTTTGGGCCTAGGTGCATTCTGATGTACCTGGTCTCATTTTCTGCCTAGATTCGTCCCCCTAATCCTATGTAAACAGCCTCTGGCCTCATTCTCTCTACACCATTTCATTCTATCCTTATGCTGCCTCTGAGAAAATGTATAAATAAATAAAATAAATCAAGACGAGGAAATGTTGCTCAAGACTTTCAAGAAGAGATTCAAATCAAGTTAGGATTCAAGTGAAGAATCAACGACTTCAAACAACGCTATCTTTCTATTCTTTTTAAAACCGATCAATGTAAGTCGGTTACTTTTTAGATTCGAACGTTTGTTTCTATTTGTAATATGAAATTAAAATGGATAAAAGAACATGCCTTGTCTTTCTATTCGAATCCGTGCTTATACATATATCTTTGGACTTGATTAAGAACCATTGTGATTAATGACAGATAAGACCTTGCCTATGACTATGAACATTGCCTATGACTGTGACTCATGACTGCGAGAATTATTTCCTTGACTATGAACACAAGCCTATTCCTTTGATTAGGAAACATAAACTACTGCCTATGACTATGACAAGGACAATTGGGACTAATGATTCATGAATAGGAAATTATTGCCTAAGATTATGACTGTGAATTTGGATCTAAACTTGATTATCTATTTAGTCCATTCTTAATTATCCTTGGATCTTGATTTCTGGGAACTTATCTATTAAGTTAGATCTACCCAAGTTCTTGAACCTATATTACTATTCAACCCTTTTCATGTCATAACATTATCAGATCTATAGGCCTGTGATGTTTATTCAGTGTAATTTCTTAGATCTGAAATTAGTGAATTATCATCTTATGCCAATTATTATGTCTATCTTTTCATGGCATTTTTGGTTTATTCCCTTTTATCTACGAATCTAGATTTATCTATAATCTAGATTGAATCATGATTATACGAACGGTGGGAATACGATTGGGAAAACATGAAATTGACTAAAACATAGTTGTAAACTTGGAAATTGTCATAGTTTGGAACATGAACATGATTGTGATTGGCATAATTTAGAACATGTATTATGGCATGTCTATTAGAATGCAAATTGGATAGTTTTGACATGAATTATAGGTTACGCAATTGGAATCTAGTATGGGCTTGTAAATCTAGTTTTTACATAAATTGTAAACTAGAATAATAAGTCTAGTCTTGACATGAACTGTAATTAGAATATTAAAACAGAATTGGATTAGCTAAAATAAGTTAATTTAGCACAATAAGTATATTAGCATAAGTTTGAATTTGGCCATAATTGTGAGTAATTGCCATGTTTAGAATAATCATGGTTAGTGACACTTAATTTGGTATAATTTACATACCAAAAATTATAAATATGATAAATAGGGAAAATGGGCCATAATAATAAATGTGGGTAATGTACATTAAAAGAGTAATTATGGAATAAGTAAATTAGGAGTAATTTACTTATAAAATGTGTACTAAACGAGGAAAGTAAATTTAGACAATACGAATATACTTAACCCGAGGTTGGATTGAGTTGTGATGTAAACCTGCCCGGACCCGCCTGGCTGTCCAGTAATCACAACAACACCTATCCAATGTGGGAGGTCAAGGCATTGAGCCCAATAAAGGCCCGAGGTTAGACTGAGTTGTGGCGTAAGACTGCCCAGAACCAACCGACATACCGACAGCCACAACAATACCTATCTAATGTGAGTGGCTGGTGCTTTAATAAGAAAATTAAAGCTAAGCTAGAATGGGAGGGTTAAGTCCATAGGAACACTTAAGCAACTTAACACAGTTAAGCTAGAATGGGAGGGTTAAGTCCATAGGAATACTTAACCAACTTAACACCGCTAAGCTAGAATGGGAGTGTTAAGTCCATAGGAACACTTAACCAACTTAACACAGCCAGAATGGGAGGGTTAAGTCCAAAGGAACACTTAACCAACTTAACATCGTAACAAAACAAGATTTGTAGGGGTTAAGTAATTAAGAAAAACACTTAGCCAATTTAACATGTTAACCAGACTAGAATGTGGGGTTAAGTAAATTTAATACACTTAGCCAATTTAACATGTTAACTGGACTAGAGGGTGTGGTTAAGTAAACTTAGAACACTTAACCATCATAGCATGATAAATGAATAGGGTTAAGTTAAAAACGTGAAAAGGGACAATACTTAACCATTAGAACATGTTAAGTAAACAGATATTGAGGTTAAGTTAAAAAGAACACATAACCAATACAAGATGAATGGGTAGGATTAACTAATAAGAAATACTTAACCAATATAACTTGGTCCGAGGTAGGGTTAAGTCAACATGAACTACTGATAGCACTTAACCAGTTTAATATGACAAATGAATGGGTTAAGTTAACTCGAATTGACTAATGACACTTAACCAATCCAACTTGACGAGGAAGGGGACTAAGTTGAAAACCTTAGTTGAAAGGGGCTAAGTAGTAAACCTTAGTTAAGATAACAACGATTCTGGAAACTAAGTGGTAAACCTTAGTTAGCAAAACTAAGTAGTAATTCTTAGTATAACACGGGAAGGAGCGAATGTCCGTCTGAGTAAAAAGAAGACTCCAACGAATTGGGTTACGAAGCCCGAGGCTTCGAGGGGACGTGAGGGTACTCTTGGTATCCCTCTGTGAGGCTACAGATGATCCTCCTGGGCTCACAGAGGTTAAGGTCTGCGTTAGAAGAACCAAGGGTATGCCTTGGTTGCAAAATATGGCAACCTAAAGACTAGGATGGACCGGCGTGATTCGGCGAGAAAACGGTAGCCCTGTGATAGCAACTCGTCGTCTACCATCCATCTTGAGTCAGTCGAGATACGTGAAGCGGAAAGGCGAAGAACTCCAAAAGACCATATACTTGCTATCTAGTTATGGGTGAGGATACCCATAGGTTAGTGGGGCATAGGGGGCCTGCGTATAGTTCTCATTTTTCAAGGTGTGCCTTTCATTAGTTGAGGGAGGGGTCAAGTGGGACCATAACCACTGGAATAAAAACAGACCTTAGCATCTGCATCGGCAGATATCTGAAAGCTCCCGACCGAGTTCGGTGTTTCTTGATTTGCCCTACCACAGGACTCGGGCCGCACATTACAGGACATGTGCATCTAGACAAGCGACAACGATTCGCGATACATGCGTGGGGAAGTCTAGGAACATATACCACTCTAGGTACTGTGTCCTAGACTAGGGGGCATCGTTCAACAGGTAGCATAATCCCTCGTTGGACTAGGTGGCATAAACCTTGAATCCGAGAAGCGTTCAGCAGATAGCGTAAACTCTAGTTGAATCTAGAAAGCACTTGATAGAAAACCCTAGATTAGATCTAGGTAATAAATAATAAATGTATGCCTGAAGGCAATGGAAAATAAAGGGATTGGGATCACGTTATCGTTACTAGTTGGGACACTAGTTAGGTGGTGCAGAGACATAGAAACCATAATAACAGGTTAATAGCGGAGCGGAGAAAGTATTAAAGCATATCTAGTTTATCTTGTCTTAGTATATCTTGTGTTAATCTTATCTTGTTTACCCTGTCATCATGGTATTGTCTTGTATCCAGTTAATTCATGTCGTTTTGTTTTCCTCTGTTCACATGCAAGAAGTAACTGGACTTACCATACTTTATGTCTGACCCTATTTTCTTTCGTCTTCTTTTCTTCCTTCCCCCCCCCCCCCCCCCGGTAGTTAAGAAGGTAATAGTATAGCTCAGGTTAGATTGGACCGTCACTCTTCCCAAGATTGAAGATTCTTTGACAAAGTGCTTTGGACTCTCCTTTTCGCTGCTATGGCTGGCTTATGCTACATTGGGGAATATAAATGTATTTTTATGCTTCTTTATTTTGTAAGAAAGATGATACTCTGACATTAGAGAACAATTGTTGTACAAACTATTTTATCAATAAGGTAAAGTTTTATTTTCCACTGTTTTAATTTTGTCTGTCTTGTAATTTATCTGCATCTTTTACCTTAAACGCTCCACAGAACTTAATGCATTCCCTTTGTGAGTGACACTAACGGATGTGGGGTGTTACACGTGGTATCAGAGCTGAAGGTTACCAGATCAGATAAAGGATTTGAAAAATTATTTTCAAAACAGTTTTAAAAGAAACATTTTCAAGAGAAAAGATTTGTTTTAAAGGCATATTCCCCAAAGCCATACGCACTATCTTCACTTCCTCTGTTTGAATTCTTGTCTCCTTCTTTCTTGAGTCTCTGGGGCTCCTGGCTTTCTGGGAGGTAACCTCATCGATGGGCGAAGTAGTGCCTGGCTTCCATCCATAGCCGTAGTTGTTTCACCTACGGCTAGTTTTCTTTCAAGCTTTGTAGGGTTTTCTGTATGATGGAGGCAGCTTTCGAGAGATTTGTCAACATGGCTACACACGGAAAAGGATGAGGAATTCCTGGATGTAGATTTAGCTCACAAAGGAGGAAGGAATTATAAAACCTAAGACAAATGGAAGTATCTTTACTATGGTGTAATAGAGCATGTAATTAAGGGCAAAGGACAAGATTTTCAGAAGGGCAAGTACCTACTTTCGCCACCAAGCGTACCTAGGAGAAAGGTAGTAAAATTCTGTTGGAAGGGTCTAGTTTTGTTGTTCGTACTCTTTCCTTTTATTTTAGCGCTTCGCATTTGTTCATATCCACTTCCATAGTTGAGTCTCTGCACCATAGTACTTGTATAGTAGAAAGATCCCACTAGAGTCTCAAATCCAGTTGGTGGTCCGACTAGTTTATTTTTGGTTAGTAGGGATTTGAGAATAGCTATCGAGTTTGCTTATATCATCTCACGTAGATCGTCTAAATTCGGAGGAGATATTCCTTGGGTGCTTGTCTGATATTGGTTTAGGCCTTTGGGGTTTGTACTTGAGGAATGTCGAGTTCGACTAGGATGGTTTGCGTGAGAGATGAATAGTTGTGGCAGGCACTCTAAAAAGCATGTAGTGACCTTCCGACCCTTATAGTTATGGCATGGTGGATAAGAGGGAGACCTCTAATCATCTTAGTACATAAACTTGGTACTGTGATTGCCATCTGTTTATTTTGGAAATGGAGGTCAGAAACTTCACAATCGTGAAGTTAAATTAGTTAAGATACAGTGGAGTAAAGCTCAAGAAGGCTAGATACTAGCAACATACCCTTTTCCTTAAGGGTGCATCCCTGATTTTTTTTAGGAGCTTTACGCATAATTGTTTCTCTCTTTCCAAAGTATATCCTCTAGGTCGTATCTTCGATCCTTAGGTAGAAACTCTTTTGGATGTAAACATGTATTTGAAACATGTTATGGTTGATGGTTGCGAGTGATTGCTAATGGTTGCTCGTGAATGCATACGTATTAGGCACTAGATCAGTTTGGACACTTTCATATTGCATTTACAGATATGTATTTGTTTGTAAGTTGAAATTGATATGTTATCATATCGATGTTGCATATGGATGAATGGCTATGCACACATGTAGTATTTACATAACTAGGGATGCTTGCATACATTATTGAACGCATGGCACTGACATGATTCGCATTAAGGAGGTCAACTGAATCAGTAGACCGCCTAATTTTGCGTTAGATAAAGACATATACACACACTATGCATATGAACATGAAAGCATTAGAAATCTTTTAAGGACAATGAATGCCTGTGATTGAATGATTGAGTAGATGGGTGATTGGATGGTAGGACACATTCTTCCTAACTTGAAGATTTCGGGGACGAAATCCTTTTAAGTGGGGGAGAATGTAACACCCCGTAATTCTATAACACTAGGATTCACAAATCAAGGCAGAATTAAATTTTAAAATCAAAACCAAGGGAAACAGGCTGCGCCATTGCGTTTGTCTCGGAATTCTGCATGAAAACGAGTCCGAATTTGCGAGAATCGGAGTCCGTATGATGGAGATATGACCCTCCGAAGTTTCAGGAATTTTCAGAACAGAAAACAGCTCGAAATTCGAATTCGAAATTCGAATTCAAACCTAGAAGCGGGCTGGGCGGGAAAAGTCCCGCCCAGAACCCGGGTCGACTGGGGAGTCGACTGGGTAGTCGACCCCCCTGACCAGGTCGACTGCCCAGTCGACCTGGGTGTCGACCTGGGTGCAGAAACCCACTTTTGGGCCTAGGTGCATTCTGTTGTACCTGGTCTCGTTTTCTGCCTAGATTCGTCCCCCTAATCCTATATAAACAGCCTCTGGCCTCATTCTCTCTACACCATTTAATTCTATCCTTATGCTGCCTCTGAGAAAATGTATAAATAAATAAAATAATATATAAAATAAATCAAGATGAGGAAATGTTGCTCAAGACTTTCATGAAGAGATTCAAATCAAGTTAGGATTCAAGTGAAGAATCAACGACTACAAACAACACTATCTTTCTATTCTTTTTAAAACCGATCAATGTAAGTCGGTTACTTTTTAGATTCGAACGTTTGTTTCTATTTGTGACATGAAATTAAAATGGATAAAAGAACATGCCTAGTCTTTCTATTCGAATCTGTGCTTATACATATATCTTTGGACTTGATTAAGAACCATTGTGATTAATGACAGATAAGACCTTGCCTGTGACTATGAACACTGCCTATGACTGTGACTCATGACTGTGAGAATTATTTCCTTTGACTATGAACACAAGCCTATTCCTTTGATTAGGAAACATAAACTACTGCCTATGACTGTGACAAGGACAATTGGGACTAATGATTCATGACTAGGAAATTATTGCCTAAGATTATGACTGTGAATTTGGATCTAAACTTGATTATCTATTTAGTCCATTCTTAATTATCCTTGGATCCTGATTTTTGGGAATTTATCTATTAAGTAAGATCTACCCAAGTTCTTTAACCTATATTACTATTCAACCCTTTTCATGTCATAACATTATCAGATCTATAGGCCTGTGATGTTTATTCAGTGTAATTTGTTAGATCTGAAATTAGTGAATTATCATCTTATGCCAATTATTATGTCTATCTTTTCATGGCATTTTTGGTTTATTCCCTTTTATCTACGAATCTAGATTTATCTATAATCTAGATTGAATCACGATTATACGAACGGTGGGAATACGATTTGGGAAAACATGAAATTGACTAAAACATAGTTGTAAACTTGGAAATTGGCATAGTTTGGAACATGAACATGATTGTGATTGGCATAATTTAGAACATGTATTATGGCATGTCTATTAGAATGCAAATTGGATAGTTTTGACATAAATTATAGGTTATGCAATTGGAATCTAGTATGGGCTTGCAAAACTAGTTTTTACATAAATTGTAAACTAGAATAATAAGTATAGTCTTGACATGAACTGTAATTAGAATATTAAAACAGAATTGGATTAGCTAAATTAAGTTAATTTAGCACAATAAGTATATTAGCATAAGTTTGAATTTGGCCACAATTGTGAGTAATTGCCATGTTTAGAATAATCATGGTTAGTGACACTTAATTTGGTATAATTTACATACCAAAAAGTATAAATATGATAAATAGGGAAAATGGGCCATAATAATAAATGTGGGTAATGTACATTAAAAGAGTAATTATGGAATAAGTAAATTAGGAGTAATTTACTTATAAAATGTGTCCTAAACGAGGAAAGTAAATTTAGACAATACGAATATACTTAACCCGAGGTTGGATTGAGTTGTGATGTAAACCTGCCCGGACCCGCCTGGCTGTCCAGTAATCACAACAACACCTATCCAACGTGGGAGGGTAAGGCATTGAGCCCAATAAAGGCCCGAGGTTAGACTAAGTTGTGGCGTAAGACTGCCCGGAACCAACCGGCATACCGGCAGCCACAACAATACCTGTCTAATGTGAGTGGTTGGTGCTTTAATAAGAAAATTAAAGCTAAGCTAGAATGGGAGGGTTAAGTCCATAGGAACACTTAACCAACTTAACACATTTAAGGTAGAATGGGAGGGTTAAGTCCATAGGAACACTTAACCAACTTAACACAGTTAAGCTAGAATGGGAGGGTTAAGTCCATAGGAACACTTAACCAACTTAACACATCCAGAATGGGAGGGTTAAGTCCAAAGGAACACTTAACCAACTTAACATGGTAACAAAACAAGATTTGTAAGGGTTAAGTAATTAAGAAAAACGCTTAGCCAATTTAACATGTTTACCAGACTAGAATGTGGGGTTAAGTAAATTTAATACACTTAGCCAATTTAACAAGTTAACTAGACTAGAGGGTGTGGTTAAGTAAACTTAGAACACTTAACCATCATAGCATGATAAATGAATAGGGTTAAGTTAAAAACATGAAAAGGTTCAATACTTAACCATTAGAACATGTTAAGTAAACAGATATCGAGGTTAAGTTAAAAAGAACATTTAACCAATACAAGATGAATGGGTAGGGTTAACTAATAAGAAATTTTAACCAATATAACTTGGTCTGTGGTAGGGTTAAGTCAACATGAACTACTGATAGCACTTAACCAGTTTAATATGACAAATGAATGGGTTAAGTTAGCTCGAATTGACTAACGACACTTAACCAATCCAACTTAACGAGGAAGGTGACTAAGTAGAAAACCTTAGTTGAAGGGGGCTAAGTAGTAAACCTTAGTTAAGATAACAACGATTCTGGAAACTAAGTGGTAAACCTTAGTTAGCAAAACTAAGTAGTAATTCTTAGTATAACACGGGAAGGAGCGAATGTCCGTCTGAGTAAAAAGAAGACTCCAACGAATTGGGTTACGAAGCCCGAGGCTTTGAGGGGACGTGAGGGTACTCTTGGTATCCCTCTGTGAGGTTGCAGATGATCCTCCTAGGCTCACAGAGGTTATGGTCTGCGTTATAAGAACCAAGGGTATGCCTTGGTTGCAAAATATGGCAACCTAAAGACTAGGATGGACCAGTGTGATTCGGCGAGAAAACGGTAGCCCTATGATAGGAACTCGTCGTCTACCATCCATCTTGAGTCAGTCGAGATACGTGAAGTGGAAAGGCGGAGAACTCCAAAAGACCATATACTTGCTATCTAGTTATGGGTGAGGATGGCCATAGGTTAGTGGGGCATAGGGGGCCTACGTATAGTTCTCATTTTTCAAGGTGTGTCTTTCATTAGTTGAGGGAGGGGTCAAGTGGGATCATAGCCACTGGAATAAAAACAGACCTTAGCATCTGCATCGGCAGATATCTGAAAGCTCCCGACCGAGTTCGGTGTTTCTTGATTTGCCCTGCCACAGGACTCGGGCCGCACATTACAGGACATGTGCATCTAGACAACCAACAACGATTCGCGATACATGCGTGGGGAAGTCTAGGAACATATACCACTCTAGGTAGTGTGTCCTAGACTACGGGGCATCGTTCGACAGGTAGCATAATCCCTAGTTGGACTAGGTGGCATAAACCCTGAATCCGAGAAGCGTTCAGCAGATAGCGTAAACTCTAGTTGAATCTAGAAATCACTTGATAGAAAACCCTAGATTAGATCTAGGTAATAAATAATAAATGTATGCCTGAATGCAATGGAAAATACAGGGATTGGGATCACGTTATCGTTACTAGTTGGGACACTAGTTAGGTGGTGCAGAGACATAGAAACCATAATAACAGGTTAATAGCGGAGCGGAGAAAGTATTAAAGCATATCCAGTTTATCTTGTCTTAGTATATCTTGTGTTAATCTTATCTTGTTTACCCTGTCATCATGGTATTGTCTTGTATCCAGTTAATTCATGTCGTTTTGTTTTCCTCTGTTCACAAGCTAGAAGTAACTGGACTTTTCAGACTTTATGTCTGACCCTGTTTTCTTTCGTCTTCTTTTCTTCCGTTCCCCCCCCCCTCGGTAGTTAAGAAGGGAATAGTATAGCTCAGGTTAGATAGGACCGTCACTCTTCCCAAGCTTGAAGATTCTTTGACAAAGTGATTTGGACTCTCCTTTTCGCTGCTATGGCTGGCTTATGCTACATTGGGGAATATAAATGTATTTTTATGCTTATTTATTTTGTAAGAAAGATGATACTCTGATATTAGAGAACAATTGTTGTACAAACTATTTTATCAATAAAGTAAAGTTTTATTTTCCTCTGTTTTAATTTTGTTTGTCTTGTAATTTATCTGCATCTTTTACCTTAAACGCTCCACAGAACTTAGTGCATTCCCTTTGTGAGTGACACTAACGGATGTGGGGTGTTACACGTGGTATCAGAGCACGTGGTATCAGAGCTGAAGGTTACCAGATCAGATAAAGGATCTGAAAAATTGTTTTCAAAGCGGTTTTAAAAGAAGCATTTTCAAGAGAAAAGATTTGTTTTAAAGGCATATTCCCCAAAGCCGTACGCACTATCTTCACTTCCTCTGTTTGAATTCTTGCCTCCTTCTTTCTTGAGTCTCTGGGGCTCCTGGATTTCTGGGAGGTAACCTCATCGATGGGCGAAGTAGTGCCTGGCTTCCATCCATAGCCGTAGTTGTTTCACCTATGGCCAGTTTTCTTTCAAGCTTTGTAGGGTTTTCTGTACGATGGAGGCAGCTTTCGAGAGATTTGTCAACATGGCTACACATGTAAAAGGATGAGGAATTCATGGATGTAGATTTAGCTCACAAAGGAGGAAGGAATTATAAAACCTAAGACAAATGGAAGTATCTTTACTATGGTGTAATAGAGCATGTAATTAAGGGCAAAGGACAAGATTTTCAGAAGGGCAAGTACCTACTTTCGCCACCAAGCGTACCTAGGAGAAAGGTAGTAAAGTTCTGTTGGAAGAGTCTAGTTTTGCTGTTCGTACTCTTTCCTTTGATTTTAGCGCTTCGCATTTGTTCATATCCACTTCCATAGTTGAATCTCTTCACCATAGTACTTGTATAGTAGAAAGATCCCACTAGAGTCTCAAATCCAGTTGGTGGTCCGACCAGTTTATTTTTGGTTAGTAGGGATTTGAGAATAGCTATCGAGATTTCTTATATCATCTCACGTAGATCGTCTAAATTCGGAGGAGATATTCCTTGGATGCTTGTCTGATATTGGTTTAGGCCTTTGGGGTTTGTACTTGAGGAATGTCGAGTTCGACTAGGATGGTTTGCGTGAGAGATGAATAGTTGTGGCAGGCACTCTAAAAAGCACGTAGTGACCTTCCGACCCTTATAGCTATGCCATGGTGGATAAGAGGGAGACCTCTAATCATCTTAGTACATTAACTTGGTACCGTGATTGACATCTGTTTATTTTGGAAATGGAGGTCAGAAACTTCACAATCGTGAAGTTAAATTAGTTAAGATACAGTGGAGTAAAGCTCAAGAAGGCTAGATACTAGCAACATACCCTTTTCCTTAAGGGTGCATCCTTGATTTTTTTTAGGAGCTTTACGCATAATTGTTTCTCTCTTTCCAAAGTATATCCTCTAGGTCGTGTCTTCGATCCTTAGGTAGAAACTCTTTTGGATGTAAACATGTATTTGAAACATGTTATGGTTGATGGTTGCGAGTGATTGCTAATGGTTGCTCGTTAATGCATATGCATACGTATTAGGCACTAGATCCGTTCGGACGCTTTCATATTGCGTTTACAGATATGTATTTGTTTGTAAGTTGAAATTGATATGTTATCATATGGGTGTTGCATATCGATGAATGGCTATGCACACATGTAGTATTTACATAACTAGGGATGCTTGCATACATGATTGGACGCAAGGCACTAACATGATTCGCATTAAGGAGGTCAACTGAATCAGTGGACCGCCTGATTTTGCATTAGATAAAGACATATACACACACTATGCATATGAACATGAAAGCATTAGAAATCTTTTAAGGATAATGAATGCATGTAATTGAATGATTGAGTAGATGGGTGATTGGATGGTAGGACACATTCTTCCTAACTTGAAGATTTCGGGGACGAAATCCTTTTAAGTGGGGGAGAATGTAACACCCCGTTATTCTATAACACTTGGATTCATAAATCAAGGCAGAATTAAATTTTAAAATCAAAATCAAAATCAAGGGAAACGAGCTGCGACATTGCGTTCGACTCGGAATTCTGCATGAAAACGAGTCCGAGTTTGCGAGAATCGGAGTCTGTATGTAGGAGATATGACCCTCTGAAGTTTCAGGAATTTTCAGAACAGAAAATAGCTCGAAATTCGAATTCAAACCCAGAAGCGGGCTGGGCGGGAAAAGTCCCGCCCAGGACCCAGGTCGACTGGATAGTTGACCCCCCCTGACCAGGTCGACTGCCCAGTCGACCTGGGTGTCGACCTGGGTGCAGAAACCTACTTTTGGGCCTAGGTGCATTCTGATGTACCTGGTCTCGTTTTCTGCCTAGATTCGTCCCCTTAATCCTATATAAACAGCCTCTGGCCTCATTCTCTCTACACCATTTCATTCTATCCTTATGCTGCCTCTGAGAAAATGTATAAATAAATAAAATAATATAAAAATAAATCAAGATGAGGAAATGCTGCTCAAGACTTTCATGAAGAGATTCAAATCAAGTTAGGATTCAAGTGAAGAATCAACGACTTCAAACAACACTATCTTTCTATTCTTTTTAAAACCGATCAATGTAAGTCGGTTACTTTTTAGATTCGAACGTTTGTTTCTATTTGTGACATGAAATTAAAATGGATAAAAGAACATGCCTAGTCTTTCTATTTGAATCCGTGCTTATACATATATCTTTGGACTTGATTAAGAACCATTGTGATTAATGACAGATAAGACCTTGCCTATGATTATGAACATTGCCTATGACTGTGACTCATGACTGTGAGAATTATTTCCTTTGACTATGAACACAAGCCTATTCCTTTGATTAGGAAACATAAACTACTGCCTATGACTATGACAAGGACAATTGGGACTAATGATTCATGACTAGGAAATTATTGCCTAAGATTATGACTGTGAATTTGGATCTAAACTTGATTATCTATTTAGTCCATTCTTAATTATCCTTGGATCTTGATTTTTGGGAATTTATCTATTAAGTTAGATCTACCCAAGTTCTTGAACCTATATTACTATTCAACCCTTTTCATGTCATAACATTATCAGATCTATAGGCCTGTGATGTTTATTCAGTGTAATTTGTTAGATTTGAAATTAGTGAATTATCATCTTATGCCAATTATTATGTCTATCTTTTCATGGAATTTTTGGTTTATTCCTTTTATCTACGAATCTAGATTTATCTATAATCTAGATTGAATCACGATTATACGAACGGTGGGAATACGATTTGGGAAAACATGAAATTGACTAAAACATAGTTGTAAACTTGGAAATTGGCATAGTTTGGAACATGAACATGATTGTGATTGGCATAATTTAGAACTTGTATTATGGCATGTCTATTAGATTGCAAATTGGATAGTTTTGACATGAATTATAGGTTATGCAATTGGAATCTAGTATGGGCTTGTAAATCTAGTTTTTACATAAATTGTAAACTAGAATAATAAGTCTAGTCTTGGCATGAACTGTAATTAGAATATTAAAACAGAATTGGATTAGCAAAATTAAGTTAATTTAGCACAATAAGTATATTAGCATAAGTTTGAATTTGGCCATAATTGTGAGTAATTGCCATGTTTAGAATAATCATGGTTAGTGATATAATTTACATACCAAAAAGTATAAATATGATAAATAAGGAAAATGGGCCATAACAATAAATGTGGGTAATGCACATTAAAAGAGTAATTATGGAATAAGTAAATTAGGAGTAATTTACTTATAAAATGTGTCCTAACTGAGGAAAGTAAATTTAGACAATACAAATATACTTAACCCGAGGTTGGATTGAGTTGTGATGTAAACCTGCCCGGACCCGCCCGGCTGTCCAGTAATCACAACAACACCTATCCAATGTGGGAGGTTAAGGCATTGAGCCCAATAAAGGCTCGAGGTTAGACTGAGTTATGGCGTAAGACTGCCCGGAACCAACCGGCATACCGACAGCCACAACAATACCTGTCTAATGTGAGTGGCTGGTGCTTTAATAAGAAAATTAAAGCTAAGGTAGAATGGGAGGGTTAAGTCCATAGGAACACTTAACCAACTTAACACAGTTAAGGTAGAATGGGAGGGTTAAGTCCATTGGAACACTTAACCAACTTAACACAGTTAAGCTAGAATGGGAGGGTTAAGTCCATAGGAACACTCAACCAACTTAACACAGTTAAGCTAGAATGGGAGGGTTAAGTCCATAGGAACACTTAACCAACTTAACACAGCCAGAATGGGAGGGTTAAGTCCAAAGGAACACTTAACCAACTTAACATGGTAACAAAACAAGATTTGTAGGGGTTAAGTAATTAAGAAAAACACTTAGCCAATTTAACATGTTAACAAGACTAGAATGTGGGGTTAAGTAAATTTAGTACACTTAGCCAATTTAACATGTTAACTGGACTAGAGGGTGTGGTTAAATAAACTTAGAACACTTAACCATCATAGGATGATAAATGTATAGGGTTAAGTTAAAAACGTGAAAAGGGACAATACTTAACCATTAGAACATGTTAAGTAAACAGATATTGAGGTTAAGTTAAAAAGAACACTTAACCAATACAAGATGAATGGGTAGGGTTAACTAATAAGAAATACTTAACCAATATAACTTGGTCTGTGGTAGGGTTAAGTCAACATGAACTACTGATAGCACTTAACCAGTTTAATATGACAAATGAATGGGTTAAGTTAACTCGAATTGGCTAATGACACTTAACCAATCCAACTTGACGAGGAAGGGGACTAAGTAGAAAACCTTAGTTGAAAGGGGCTAAGTAGTAAACCTTAGTTAAGATAACAACGATTCTGGAAACTATGTGGTAAACCTTAGTGTAACACCCCGAAAATTCTATAACTGTGAAAATTAACAAATTAAAGTATAATTAATTTGAAATCAAAGAACCAAGGGAAACGGGATACGCCATTGCGTTCGTCTCGGAAAAATACGCGAAATAGAGTCCGAGTTTTCGAAAAACGGAGTCCGTATGAAAAAGATATGGCCTTCGGAAGTTTGAGAATTAAATTTAAAATTCAAACAGAATAAATCAGGTTTAAATTCGAAAATGGGGCCCAATGGGCCAGGGCGGATAAACACCCGCCTAGGCCACCCAGGTCGACTGGGCTGTCGACCTGGGCTACCCATGTCGACAGGGCTGTCGACAGCCCTGTCGACAGGGGTGTCGACCTGGTCGAGCCCAGCCAACCTGGCTGGCCAGGTCTGTGTTTGGCCGATTTTCTGTGGTCTGCTTTGTCACTAGGGCTAGGTGGCAAGTTTTAATTGGTCTCTCTATCGAATGAATGGCTACGATCAATCCAAGCAACATCAATGGTCCTAATCAGTTCCTAACCTCTATATAAACAACCCTAGACTAAACCCTAATCTATTCATTCAAAAATAAGAACATAGCCGCCATGTTGCTGAGGAACGACTAGGAGTAGCCACCAAATTGGAGAGAGGATTAGGAGGAAGATTCTAAAGCCTAAAGCAATTCAAGCAACCTAAGCAAATCAATTCAACAAAGGAATTTGCGTCTTCAATCCCTAAATTAGAGAATTCATCACACCATTGTAAGTAGAGTATTACTTTGGTATGAATAAACGATTGTGTTGGTTTGTATGCTTGAATTGTGGCAATAAAGTAATTCATATTTGTGCGTTCTTATCAATTTGAAATATTATATACGTTTGGGTCTTTATGAATTATGTTATTCATTATAAAGAACTACATGCGGTAGTTCTATGCAAGTATATGTTTGGAATATTTCGCAAATTATGTAATCCATGTTGAAGCTACATGTATGTAGTATGTATGTAGTTGATTAAAATTCATGCAAGTTTGGGGTTTTGCTTCTATGCCACCATGATGTATATTTTTGTGCATAAATCATTTTGTAAGTAATTGGAACAAGTTTGGTTATTATCCATATGAAATTATGTTGAGAATTTGGCATTATGTTTTAAGCCATGCTTTTATTTGCAAATTTATGAATATGGCTAGGCTATGAATGATATTTGGCATAATTGAAAACCATGATTAGGTCTATCTTGTTTACAAGAATTATATGATGACATATGTGGTACATGACTAGGTTAGGTTCAAAAGGTCCCTTTTTGTAAGTTTACATGACTAAAGTAAGAATCATGATGTCATGTTAGAAATATTTATGCCATGGTTATGTGAACAAATTCAACTATACTTATGCCATGCTTATGTTTGACATTATGCCATACTTATGCTAGAAATATTTATGCCATGCTTATGTTTGACATTATGCCATGCTTATGCTAGAAATATTTATGCCATGCTTATGTTTGACATTATGCATAAATAAGAATATAGGTTCATGTTGCAGTTAAACCTATGCAAGTTCACATGCTTTGATTCATGTCACCTATGTTACCACTATGCAAGTACACCAGTTTCTATTTTGTATTCCCAACGTCGTATTGCAAGTTCATGCGCTCACATTCCCCTCTTTGTGTATGTAATTACGCTTTAAGCCTCCCCTTTTCGCATGGCTAAATTGGGCTTTAAAAGGCTAAGCCCAATATATGTAAACGGACGTGTAAAACGGGGGAAAATAACGTTGGGTTAAAATTACTAATGAATGAAAATATAAAATAGAAGGGCCCAAGTTCAAGTATGGGTTGGGCCCATGTTTGGTGTAACCTTTACACCATTAACTTAATAATGGGCCGCAAATATTTACATATAAGAAATAAAGAAGAATGACAAAATATGTAAATGTAGAACATACGATGTGTTTAACCCGAGGTTGGATTGAGTTGTGATGTAAACCTGCCCGGAACCGCCCGGCTGTCCAGTAGTCACAACAATACCTATCCAATGTGGGAGGTTAAACGTGGAGCCCAATAAGGACCCGAGGTTAGACTGAGTTGTGGCGTAAGACTGCCCGGAACCAACCGGCAACAGGCAGCCACAACAATACCTGTCTAATGTGAGAGGTCAGGGCCTTAATAAGACAATTAAGGCCGAGTCAGGATTGTTAGGATTAAGTAAACTAAAGACTTAATCAAAATGGAACATGCTAAACTAAACGGACTGGTGGGGGTTAGGTTAGAAAACACTTAACCAACTTAGCATGTTGGCTAGAGATAGAAAACCTAGTAACGGGGGACCCTTTTCAGCAGTAACCCTAAAAGGTGTATCAGGATACCCTGAAACTAGGCAGGGTGGGGCACGATTACTGGGCTGATTGTAAGAGGTCAAAGCGATGGCGGTGGTGTAGCAGTGTAGGTTCTAACGGAGTGCGGGCGTGCACACACTCCGGTGCAGAAAAATAAGGCACTGGACACCAGTAGCATACCTGTGCACTCTAAGGTTGTGTCGGGTTGCCACTATGGGACTTGATACACCCCATGGTGGGACCAGCATAGGTAACTACAGACATCGGGGGCCGTAAGACACATGTAACCATGCGAATAGGAGCCGATCATCATTGAATGGATCACATCACCCTGATTATGGGGTGCAAATTGGAAACTAGTTTATATGGGTTCAGAGATTAAACATGGGGTACGATAGTATATTCGACCCTAGACAACTTAACCAAGTTTATAGTGCTTGCCCACTTCTTGTTTATACTTATCATACCCAGTTCTTTATTCATAGACAAAATAGTACTAGACTTACTCAGGCTTTATGTCTGACTCTACTTTTCTTTCGTCTTCTTTCTTCCGTTCCCCCCCCCCCAAGGTCCTCAGGGAGGGAACACAGCAGCTTGACCTACCTCAACATCCAGCTTGAAGAAGAGAAATGTATTGCTTGGACTTTCCTGTTTTGAACTATGGCTTTGGACAATCCAACAAGGGGCTTTTGCAGTTTATCTATGTTTTATTTATGCTTCTTTAAATAATGTACTCAAGACAGATTATGAAAGTGTTATGTTATGTTTTTGGAAAGGATGTTGTTGTAACACGTATTTGACTTTATGAAATAAAGTTTGTTGTTCTTCCGCTGTTTACAAATATGTGTTCTTATATTTGTCTTGTATATCTGTGACTTGTACTTATAAACCTCCACCAAAATTAGGGCAT
Organism: Allium sativum; assembly: GCA_030737875.1. Lineage (NCBI taxonomy): Eukaryota > Viridiplantae > Streptophyta > Magnoliopsida > Asparagales > Amaryllidaceae > Allium > Allium sativum. Next base: position 412,654,216 of record CM060924.1, on the reverse strand, counting down.
TCCCTTTGAGAGTGACCCTAACGGAGGTGGGGTGTTTCACTTGGTATCAGAGCATAGGTTTACCAGATAAGATAAAAAGTTTTGAAAAAAATTATTTTCAAAAAGGAAATTTAAAGAAGCATTTTTAAGAGATAAAATATTATTTTATTTTAAAAAGGCAAAGTCCACTCCCCAAAGCCATAGGTACTATCTCTTATCCTTTGTTTTGTATCTATCCTTTTTGTTTCAGCATGTCCGAAGATCTTAACTTACCAGAAGGAGTGCCAATACCTGGTTGGTTTAGACGGTTCTTAGAAGCAAGGGCCACTCAGCCAGGTCCTACCATTCCTCCTCCCCCAGCTGAAGGAAATCATCCAGCCGCAGCGGCACCTTTTCCTCCACCTCCTCCTCGGGGAAACACGTTTGCTAAGATATGTAAAGATTTTAAAGCTATGGGAGGAAGGGATTTCCATGGAACTGAGTCATTCGTGGCAGCCAGAAATTGGCTGAAAGAAACTGAGGACCTATTCATCATCTTTGAGGTAGAGGATAGACAAAAAGTACAATTGGCAGTATGGCTATTGAAGGGCGAGGCTTCCTACTGGTGGGAAGTCACTAATGCTGAAAGACCAGTGGAGACATGGGAGGACTTTAGGGCAAGGTTTGAGACTAAATTTCTGTCAGATGCGGAAAGAAGTTTGCAGTTGGAAAAAATTCTTATTTCTCAAGCAAGGGGACAAGACAGTCAGAGAATATGTGAATCAGTTCGATGAGCTGGCTAGGTTTGGGCTTAACTAGTCAACACCCCGCACAAGAAGGCTCTCTGTTTCGTCAAAGGGTTGAATGAGCCATTACACAGTTTGGCCATGACCCATATACCCATGGCAGCCACGTATGAAAGATTGGTGCAAATGGCATTGCTGAATGAAGAGGACAAGGGCAAGAAGGAGACAAAGGCAGAAAGCTCTCAAGGGAAGAAATAGGGTTTGCAACCTAAGAAGACAGACTTTAAGAAAGGCGGGAAAGGCAACAAAGAGAAGAGGAAGTGCAATTTCTGTGGCAAAGTGGGGCACTTAGTAAAGGACTGCCGGAAAAAGAAGGCCAAGGAGAATGGTGGGTGCTTTTCTTGCGGTGAGACGGGCCATAGGGCTAAGGACTGCCCAAAGAAACGAGGACAGGGGCAGAGGGCTGGATCCACCCCAGGGGCACAGGTTCATGTGCTAGAAGCGCCACCTCTGCAACAGCGAGGTATAAATACTTCTGTAGAAAGTGTAGTTTATCTTTATGATCACCCCGTTCGCACTTTATTTGATTCTGGCGCATCACACTCCTTTATCTCGTCTGCTTTAGTAGAATCTCTGCACCTAGAAACTAGTGTGGTAGAGGACCCCTTAATTGTTTCAAACCCAATTGGGGGCCCAGCTCATTTGTCTATGATCTGTGTGGGATTAAAAATTTCTATTCTAAGGGTAGAATTTCAATGTAGTGCCTTTGTTTTGGGCTTTTCGGGGTATGGTTTGATTTTGGGTATGGATTGGCTATCCAGTAATGGGGCCATCCTTGATTGTGAGAAAAGGGTTGTTAGGCTCCTAACCCAGCTCGGTAATACTTTGGAAATTTCTTGTAATCCCTCGTATCCGGTTATGCTTAGTTATCTTGAATCGCTAGATGCCTCTGTTGAAAATTTGAAATCAGTTAGAGTGGTCCGGGAATATCCGGATGTCTTCGAAGAGGTGAAGGGCTTGCCTCCGAAGCGGGAAATAGACTTCCGCATATATCTTGTAGATAATGCAAAGCTCGTTGCGTTGCCCGTTAGACATATGGCTCCACGGGAAAGGAAAGAGCTCAGTAAACAGATTAAAGAGCTTCTAGAAAAGGGGTTCATTAGAAGGAGCATTTCAGAATGGGGCGCTCCAGTGGTGTTCGCTACAAAGGCGGATGGTTCACTCCGTCTATGTGTTGACTATAGGGAGCTCAACAAGCTAACGAAAAAGAATAGGCACCCTCTCCCTAGAATTGACGATTTATTTGACCAGCTTGTAGGAGCGTCTGTTTTCTCCCAACTCGATTTAGCAACCGGTTTTCATCAGCTAAGGGTGGCTGAAGATAGCATCGATAAAACGGCGTTCAGAACCCCAGACGGTTTCTTTGAATGGCTTGTCATGCCTTTCGGCTTGACAAATGCACCTGCTTACTTCGTGGACCTAATGAGTAGGGTATTTAGAGATTTCCTCAACAAATTCGTAGTGGTCTTCGTAGATGATATCCTTATCTTCTCAAAGAGTGAAGAGGAACATGCTCAGCACCTAAGGGCCATCATGGAAACTTTGCGAGTCCATCAACTAAAAGCCAAGTTCTCCAAATGCCACTTTTGGAGAGAAGAGGTGAGGTTCCTTGGGCACATAGTATCCAAGCAAGGGTTGGCAGTGAACCCTGCTAAGGTAGTGGTGGTACAGGATTGGAAGACACCAAGGAATGCAACTGAGGTCCGAAGCTTTCTAGGACTAGCAGGTTTCTATCGAAAATTCATAAGGGATTTTGCGAAAATCTCAGCTCCGCTCACGAAATTGACTAAGAAGAATCTAGTGTTCAATTGGGATTTGGATTGCGAATTTGCTTTCCAACGACTGAAAAGGGCTCTTACAACAGCCCCAGTTTTGACGCTGCCAGATGGGAGCAAGATGTTCACTGTTTATACGGATGCATGTGGGACAGGGCTAGGCGCCGTCTTAATGCAAGAAGGAAGGGTAGTAGCTTATGGCGGGAGGCAATTGAAGGTGCACGAAAAGAACTACCCAACCCACGATCTTGAGTTAGCCGCCATCGTCTTTGCACTCAAGTCTTGGCGACACTATCTCCTAGGTGAGAAGTTCGAACTTTACACTGACCATAAATCGTTGAAATATCTTTTCTCGCAGAAGGATCTTAACTTGAGGCAACAAAGATGGATGGAGTTTCTTGCCTCGTACGATTTCGAAATCTCCTACACTCCGGGCAAAGGCAACGTAGTGGCAGACGCGTTGAGCCGAAAGAAATTGACCCTAAGCCCGTTGTTTGTTGAAAGACAAAGCCTAGAGTTTATAGCCAGCTTCGACTTTAGGCCTTCCTCCGATTTCGTACCAGGCTTGCTAGCATCTCTCGAAGTGCGCCCAACTTTAGTGGATTCAGTAGGGACAGCACAACGCGAAGACCCTCAGCTTGTGGAAACAATTGATAGGCTAATTAGGGGTGAGACTTCAAGTCACCTCAACAGATACTCCATCGACGATAAGGGTTTGCTAAGGCGAGACGGAAGACTATGCGTCCCACAGACAAAAGATTTAGTAAAGTAGGTTCTCGAGGAAGAACATCACTCCAAGATGACGATACACCCAGGCGGAGATAAAATGTACAAAGACATAAAGAGGACTTTCTTCTGGAACGGCATGAAAAAGGACGTGGCAGAGTTCGTTTCTAAGTGTATGGTGTGCCAACAGGTTAAGGCGGAACAGAAAAAGCCTGGCGGACTACTACATCCTCTGGAGGTCCCGCAGTGGAAGTGGGATAGCATCTCAATGGACTTCATCGATGGGCTGCCTAGGTCTAGGAGAGGCAACACTAGCATTTGGGTAATAGTGGATAGGCTTGCTAAAAGCGCCCACTTTTTACCTGTCAAAAGTAAAAGAACTGCCTCATCCCTAGCATCACTTTACCTCAAGGAAATCGTCCGACTCCATGGAATACCGTCTAGCATCGTTAGTGACCGAGACCCCATCTTCACCAGTGAGTTTTGGCGGAGTCTGCAAGAAGCAGTAGGAACGCAGTTATGCTTGAGCACAGCCTATCATCCCCAAACCGACGGCCAAACAGAGAGAGTGAACAGAGTTTTGGAAGACCTTTTAAGACTATGCGTCCTTGACTTCGGAGGGACATGGGAAGACCACCTTCCTTTGGTGGAATTTGCCTACAACAACAGTTATCAAGCAACCATCGGAATGGCGCCCTTCGAAGCTTTATATGGAAGACCGTGCCGATCGCCCACTTGTTGGTGGGAGTCTACTGATAAGCTCATACTTGGACCAGATATGATCCGAGAGACCTCAGAGAAAGTAGACTTAATACGAAGAAGGATGAGGACGGCCCAAGACAGACAAAAGTCCTATGCCGACAAGAGAAGGACCGACCTTGAATTTGAGGTTGGAGACAGAGTTTTTCTAAAGGTATCACCGCTAAGAAACGTTGTTCGTTTTGGAACCACAGGAAAGCTAGCACCAAGGTTCGTAGGGCCATTCCCTATTATCGAGAAAATTGGGAAAATGGCCTATAGATTAGAGCTACCCGAGAAGTTGGCTGGAGTCCACAACGTTTTTCACGTTTCACATCTCCGAAAATGTCTACATGAGTCTGCTGAAGTGGTAGAGCCAAATATACTCGAAGAGGCCGAAGTGGAACGCGAAGCAACCATAAGAAAAGTTCCAACCCGCATCTTAGGAACGGAAGTGAAGAAGCTACGCAACCGCGAAGTCAAGCTCGTCAAAGTTCAGTGGAGCGACGCCGAGGGAGACGCGACTTGGGAAACTGAAGCTAGAATCCGTACAGCCTACCGTTTTCTGTTCGAGGGTACATCCTTGATCTTTCTTTTTCCTTAAGTTGCGCTTTTATCTATCTCTTTAGGTATATTTCCTCGACCTTATCTTTTAGGTAGAATCTTTTTGGATGGAAACATGTAATTGAAACATGTTATGTATGATGGTTGCAAGTGGTTGCAAGTGATTGCTAGTGGTTGCTCGTGGTTGCATATACACACACAATCTAGGGTTTAGATCGGCTCAGTCACTTCATATTGCATATGCATATATGTTTGCATTCATATGTGGTTGAACTTTAATGTGTTGTCATGTGGATGCTGCATTTGTATTGAATGATTGTGCACTCATGTAGAATCAAGAATAGGAAAATTTGCATACATGATGGATTCATGGCACTTACATAATTCGCATTAAGGAGGTCAACTGAATCAGTAGACCGCCTGATTTTGCATTAGATAAGTACATGTACACACACATTTCGCATATGATCATGAAGCATTAGAAGTCTTTTAAGGACAATGGATGCTCGTGTTTGATGGTTGAGTAGATGGATGATTGGATGTTAGGATATACATTCCTCCAAACTTGAAGATTTCGGGGACGAAATCCTTTTAAGTGGGGGAGAATGTAACACCCCGAAAATTCTATAACTGTGAAAATTAACAAATTAAAGTATAATTAATTTGAAATCAAAGAACCAAGGGAAACGGGATACGCCATTGCGTTCGTCTCGGAAAAATACGCGAAATAGAGTCCGAGTTTTCGAAAAACGGAGTCCGTATGAAAAAGATATGGCCTTCGGAAGTTTGAGAATTAAATTTAAAATTCAAACAGAATAAATCAGGTTTAAATTCGAAAATGGGGCCCAATGGGCCAGGGCAGATAAACACCCGCCTAGGCCACCCAGGTCGACTGGGCTGTCGACCTGGGCTACCCATGTCGACAGGGCTGTCGACAGCCCTGTCGACAGGGGTGTCGACCTGGTCGAGCCCAGCCAACCTGGCTGGCCAGGTCTGTGTTTGGCCGATTTTCTGTGGTCTGCTTTGTCACTAGGGCTAGGTGGCAAGTTTTAATTGGTCTCACTATCGAATGAATGGCTACGATCAATCCAAGCAACATCAATGGTCCTAATCAGTTCCTAACCTCTATATAAACAACCCTAGACTAAACCCTAATCTATTCATTCAAAAATAAGAACATAGCCGCCATGTTGCTGAGGAACGACTAGGAGTAGCCACCAAATTGGAGAGAGGATTAGGAGGAAGATTCTAAAGCCTAAAGCAATTCAAGCAACCTAAGCAAATCAATTCAACAAAGGAATTTGCGTCTTCAATCCCTAAATTAGAGAATTCATCACACCATTGTAAGTAGAGTATTACTTTGGTATGAATAAACGATTGTGTTGGTTTGTATGCTTGAATTGTGGCAATAAAGTAATTCATATTTGTGCGTTCTTATCAATTTGAAATATTATATACGTTTGGGTCTTTATGAATTATGTTATTCATTATAAAGAACTACATGCGGTAGTTCTATGCAAGTATATGTTTGGAATATTTCGCAAATTATGTAATCCATGTTGAAGCTACATGTATGTAGTATGTATGTAGTTGATTAAAATTCATGCAAGTTTGGGGTTTTGCTTCTATGCCACCATGATGTATATTTTTGTGCATAAATCATTTTGTAAGTAATTGGAACAAGTTTGGTTATTATCCATATGAAATTATGTTGAGAATTTGGCATTATGTTTTAAGCCATGCTTTTATTTGCAAATTTATGAATATGGCTAGGCTATGAATGATATTTGGCATAATTGAAAACCATGATTAGGTCTATCTTGTTTACAAGAATTATATGATGACATATGTGGTACATGACTAGGTTAGGTTCAAAAGGTCCCTTTTTGTAAGTTTACATGACTAAAGTAAGAATCATGATGTCATGTTAGAAATATTTATGCCATGGTTATGTGAACAAATTCAACTATACTTATGCCATGCTTATGTTTGACATTATGCCATACTTATGCTAGAAATATTTATGCCATGCTTATGTTTGACATTATGCCATGCTTATGCTAGAAATATTTATGCCATGCTTATGTTTGACATTATGCATAAATAAGAATATAGGTTCATGTTGCAGTTAAACCTATGCAAGTTCACATGCTTTGATTCATGTCACCTATGTTACCACTATGCAAGTACACCAGTTTCTATTTTGTATTCCCAACGTCGTATTGCAAGTTCATGCGCTCACATTCCCCTCTTTGTGTATGTAATTACGCTTTAAGCCTCCCCTTTTCGCATGGCTAAATTGGGCTTTAAAAGGCTAAGCCCAATATATGTAAACGGACGTGTAAAACGGGGGAAAATAACGTTGGGTTAAAATTACTAATGAATGAAAATATAAAATAGAAGGGCCCAAGTTCAAGTATGGGTTGGGCCCATGTTTGGTGTAACCTTTACACCATTAACTTAATAATGGGCCGCAAATATTTACGTATAAGAAATAAAGAAGAATGACAAAATATGTAAATGTAGAACATACGATGTGTTTAACCCGAGGTTGGATTGAGTTGTGATGTAAACCTGCCCGGAACCGCCCGGCTGTCCAGTAGTCACAACAATACCTATCCAATGTGAGAGGTTAAACATGGAGCCCAATAAGGACCCGAGGTTAGACTGAGTTGTGGCGTAAGACTGCCCGGAACCAACCGGCAACAGGTAACCACAACAATACCTGTCTAATGTGAGAGGTCAGGGCCTTAATAAGACAATTAAGGCTGAGTCAGGATTGTTAGGATTAAGTAAACTAAAGACTTAATCAAAATGGAACATGCTAAACTAAACGGACTGGTGGGGGTTAGGTTAGAAAACACTTAACCAACTTAGCATGTTGGCTAGAGATAGAAAACCTAGTAACGGGGGACCCTTTTCAGCAGTAACCCTAAAAGGTGTATCAGGATACCCTGAAACTAGGCAGGGTGGGGCACGATTACTGGGCTGATTGTAAGAGGTCAAAGCGACGACGGTGGTGTAGCAGTGCAGATTCTAACGGAGTGCGGGCGTGCACACACTCTGGTGCAGAAAAATAAGGCACTGGACACCAGTAGCATACCTGTGCACTCTAAGGTTGTGTCGGGTTGCCACTATGGGACTTGATACACCCCATGGTGGGACCAGCATAGGTAACTACAGACATCGGGGGCCGTAAGACACATGTAACTATGCGAATAGGAGCCGATCATCATTGAATGGATCACATCACCCTGATTATGGGGTGCAAATTGGAAACTAGTTTATATGGGTTCAGAGATTAAACATGGGGTACGATAGTATATTCGACCCTAGACAACTTAACCAAGTTTATAGTGCTTGCCCACTTCTTGTTTATACTTATCATACCCAGTTCTTTATTCATAGACAAAATAGTACTAGACTTACTCAGGCTTTATGTCTGACTCTACTTTTCTTTCGTCTTCTTTCTTCCGTTTCCCCCCCCCCCCTCAGGGAGGGAACACAGCAGCTTGACCTACCTCAACATCCAGCTTGAAGAAGAGAAATGTATTGCTTGGACTTTCCTGTTTTGAACTATGGCTTTGGACAATCCAACAAGGGGCTTTTGCAGTTTATCTATGTTTTATTTATGCTTCTTTAAATAATGTACTCAAGACAGATTATGAAAGTGTTATGTTATGTTTTTGGAAAGGATGTTGTTGTAACACGTATTTGACTTTATGAAATAAAGTTTGTTGTTCTTCCGCTGTTTACAAATATGTGTTCTTATATCTGTCTTGTATATCTGTGACTTGTACTTATAAACCTCCACCAAAATTAGGGCATTCCCTTTGAGAGTGACCCTAACGGAGGTGGGGTGTTTCACTTAGTTAGCAAAACTAAGTAGTAATTCTTAGTATAACACGGGAAGGAGCAAATGTCCGTCTGAGTAAAAAGAAGACTCCAACGAATTGGGTTACGAAGCCCGAGGCTTCGAGGGGACGTGAGGGTACTCTTGGTATCCCTCTGTGAGGCTGCAGATGATCCTCCTGGGCACACAGAGGTTAAGGTCTGCGTTAGAAGAACCAAGGGTATGCCTTGGTTGCAAAATATGGCAACCTAAAGACTAGGATGGACCAGCGTGATTCGACGAGAAAACGGTAGCCCTGTGATAGCAACATATATGTGAAGCGGAAAGCCGGAGAACTCCAAAAGACCATATACTTGCTATCTAGTTATGGGTGAGGATGGCCATAGGTTAGTGGGGCATAGGGGTCCTGCGTATAGTTCTCATTTTTCAAGGTGTGCCTTTCATTAGTTGAGGGAGGGGTCAAGTGGGACCATAGCCACTGGAATAAAAACAGACCTTAGCATCTGCATCGGCAGATATCTGAAAGCTCCCGACCGAGTTCGGTGTTTCTTGATTTGCCCTGCCACAGGACTCGGGCCGCACATTACAGGACATGTGCATCTAGACAAGCGACAACGATTCGCGATACATGCGTGGGGAAGTCTAGGAACATATACCACTCTAGGTAGTGTGTCCTAGACTAGGGGGCATCGTTCGACAGGTAGCATAATCCCTAGTTGGACTAGGTGGCATAAACCTTGAATCCGAGAAGCGTTCAGCAGATAGCGTAAACTCTAGTTGAATCTAGAAAGCACTTGATAGAAAACCCTAGATTAGATCTAGGTAATAAATAATAAATGTATGCCTGAAGGCAATGGAAAATACACGGATTGGGATCACGTTATTGTTACTAGTTGGGACACTAGTTAGGTGGTGCAGAGACATAGAAACCATAATAACAGGTTAATAGCGGAGCGGAGAAAGTATTAAAGCATATCCAGTTTATCTTGTCTTAGTATATCTTGTGTTAATCTTATCTTGTTTACCCTTTCATCATGGTATTGTCTTGTATCTAGTTAATTCATGTCGTTTTGTTTTCCTCTGTTCACATGCTAGAAGTAACTTGACTTACCAGACTTTATGTCTGACCCTGTATTCTTTCGTCTTCTTTTCTTCCATTCCCCCCCCCCCTGGGTAGTTAAGAAGGGAATAGTATAGCTCAGGTTAGATTGGACCGTCACTCTTCCCAAGCTTGAAGATTCTTTGACAAAGTGCTTTGGACTCTCCTTTTCGCTGCTATGACTGGCTTATGCTACATTGGGGAATATAAATGTATTTTTATGCTTCTTTATTTTTTAAGAAAGATGATACTTTGATATTAGAGAACAATTGTTGTACAAACTATTTTATCAATAAAGTAAAGTTTTATTTTCCGCTATTTTAATTTTGTCTGTCTTGTAATTTATCTGCATCTTTTACCTTAAACGCTCCACAGAACTTAGTGCTTTCCCTTTGTGAGTGACACTAATGGATGTGGGGTGTTACTAGATATAAATCAAAATAAAAAAATGAAATCTACTATAAAACGAGATCTAAAATACAGGGAAAAAAATAAGATGTACAAAAGGAATCAGATATGTATAAGTAGATCAAAGATGCATAGAAATTTAAAAGAAATAAAATTAAAAAAATAAGGTTTGATTAATCAAATCAGGAAAATAACTTACTATTTTAAAGAGATATTATCAAATCTGAAATCTACATTGAAGATTATATATATGTACATGTATATGTATATGTATATATATATATATATATATATATATATGCACATATATGTGTGTGTGTGTATGTATATATATTTATATATATATATGAGAGCGGCTATATGAACACAAAAATTCGACACAAATCAGGAAAAACAAAATCTCAGCCACATAAATAATTTGTCTTTGTGTGAGGGTTGCAAATCATGGGATAATCCTATAATTTAGATTTGTTTCCATCAGTTTGTGTCAAACCTTTGTGTCTAGATAGACTTTCCACACACACACACACAAATATATATATATATATATACACACACATATGTGTGTGTGTATAGAGAGAGAGAGGAAGTGCCTATAGGGATACAAAATTAGACAAAAATTTATGTACACAAATCTAGACCATAAGTTTTGTTTGTCTTTATGTGTGAGGTGGAATTTAGAGGAGATCTAATAGCTCAGATTTTGTATGTTTAATTTTATATCAATATTTTGTGTCTATTTAGACTTTCCCATATATGTGTGTGTGTGTGATTACCAAAATTAACCCCAAAACAAGCTGATGGTGAAGGGGTATTGGATGAGCACAAGCACATAGGAATTCTCCGAAAGCAAGAGCTAAGCGCTAGAAAGAACCAAGTGCAGGAAGGGATGATCTGAGAGCTGCATAAATTGACACCTTTTTAGGAGAAAGGAGCTCAAAATCTATAGAATACCGGCAAAGTATATCCGGCAAGATATATCCGGCTGGGTATGTCCGAAAGGGGGTTCTATAGTGAAAGGTCATCTATGTTAGATAAATAAGAAATAGGGAGGCAAGAGCTCGGCAAATTGAAATCGGATGAATGGAAGGCTTGTTGGTATTAACCCGCTTAATATCGATACATCAGGAGGTGAAGGCATCAAGAGAGTATTAAGCAAGAAGTACACAGAGATTATCTGCAACTAGCTTCCGAAACATCTACTACATAAACACTGAAAGCTCATATTGAAAAACAAAAAGACAAATCACATGGGCTACCTTCCGGAAGATCAGGATACACCCTGAGAGTCCACCGGAAGGGAAATCGAAACCTAGAAGCGATAAAGGCTATCTGTACTAATCTGCTTAGTACAGATACCGACAGTGGTTCCGAACCGGCAGCTATCTACATATATCATGAGGGAAAGATCCTCAAAGTGTTCACGAGAAAACTGGAAGCCTACACCCGGAAGCTACAACCGAGAGCACAAATGCTTTCCGAAAGCCATTTACACTGACAAGCTCACATCAATTTCGAAGAAGCCTAAACTGACCGGGACTCTCACTCCGAAAACTATAATCAGCACCACAAAGCCGCCGGAAGCTAAAACGTCCAAGATCAAGGAGAAAAGCAGCCGATAGAGGTTCCTGCAGGTCGATGGCCCAACAGCAGAAAGGGCCCGAATTCTCTATAAATAAGACCCCAGGGGTCACATTTTGAGGATGATTTTTCCTCATTCTTATTCTTGTACTCTTTTTCTCTAGAGTAAACACTAATTCTTAAATCAATTTGGGGATTTCCTCTATTTTATTCATGTATTCTAAATTAAAGATCGATAAAGAGTGAATCAATACTTATGTATTTCTTAATAAGTTTTCCATGTTATTTCCTAGTTATTGTTGCTGCAGAGTACTGTTTGATTCCTACATATACATGAGCCCTTACCCAAGCCTTTCCAAAAATTAGGTGTAACACCCCTTCCTACAAGCATAAACCTTTCTGCAAGCTTAGTGCAGAACTCCTTTCAACAAACTGTTAAGGTCCTTACCAAGGGTTGTGTTTAGAAATCCATCATCCCAAGGTAACTATTGGTTCTTGAATCGCTTAAGCGTGATACTCACCCCATCGAGGGAAGAGTAACTATTCTTTTAGATTCAAGGCCTTGATACCCAGGAAACGGTGAACTAACTCAAAACTCATACTTGCGAAGGCTAACAACTCATTTTTCCCTTAAGTTCATTTCCATAGGCCTATCTCCGGTGTTGATGAAAATATCATTAACATTTTGGTGCTAGAAGGAGGGCTTAAACCTCCGATCCTTTGGTTAACCCTACCACACATCTACCTGTGATGTTCCGTCCTGGATTGGACTAAAGCTTTGAAGAGGAAAACTTCATCAATAAAAGGTCTCTACGAGTTATCGATGGGTTTCCCAAGGTAGGGTCAAGTATTAGCGAGTTGTGGGCAACTGAAAGACTTAAGTTAGAAATCTTGCATATCCGAGGAAAGGAGAAAGCTATAGAGCCTTATGATCTTGATCGATGGAGCATTAACCCCTTCCATTTAGGACCAACTCTGATCTTTGCCCTAAACCATTCCTCAACGTAAAGATATAACCCCGTTCTTCGTATCAAAGAGACTATCCAAACACAGGCTAAGGGAACCATCTTTGAACAGAAGGTTGAGAAGGCATCCACTCCTCTTACCATAAAAAGGTCTGAAAGGGATATGCCCATATATCAAAGGGTAGTTAAAAGAAAATTTAGAAGCAAATAGGGGATACCAAAATCAAGTGGTAAAAGGGTCAAACTACAACAATGAAAGAAGTCTTTCGAGTCAAGATTGCCAAAAGGTTGTAAGCTCACAATGTCAATTGAGGGTATCTACTTCCTAACTAAACAGGAGTTAAACTTTTGGCCGTCATTGAAGAAGAAACCAAAAACGAAGTTAAGTTGGAAGGACCATATTGCTACTACCATATGACACGAAAGCAACCATTGCAGAGTTTTAGAGGGAATGATCATCAACTTCATAAGCCAAGGAAAACTACAAAAATATGTAAAGAAGGTATAGAGAGTTACGCCAATAAGAACTTTTGGGAAAGGAAAAAAGTTACCTACTTGATTGCAAGGGAGAAAAATCCCTACAAACTTGAGATGACCGAGTACAGGTCAAGCCACAAATGGATTTTTAAAAAAAACCTTGCTATCACCAAATTGGTCAGCGCAAGGCATCCCTCGAAGGGGGTGGTGTGTTAGTCTTTTTCCACGCCCAAATCAGAGGGGGCTAGGTTAAAGCGTCAAAAATGTAAGCCTCCGTTTCACACCAGAAATGGTCATGGCGGTGCATCTAAAACTAGCACGCCCTGCCTCTGCTCGCAAAAGAGTACGCCCTGCCTCTACTATGAACTAAGCATGTCCTACCTCTTATTATGATCCGCATTACCCGTATAAGGGAAGGCAAACCCCTATCATCGCCTACGATGGTCAGGATAGGGCACCACTTGGGGGGGTGTAAGCCTCTTTAAGTACCTATGATGGTCAGTATAGAGCACCAAAAGAGTAAACCATAATTCCGTGTCTACGATGGCCCGGTTTAAGTTTCTAAAACCTTATCATCGCCTACAATGGTCAGGATAAGGCACCTCCTAGAGGGAGGTCGGGTAAGTCCTTGAGCCCTACTTGTAGATAAGTTAGCCAAGCGCACCAGACACACATGCCCAGAGAATAGCCAAAAAAGCACGTACAACCTCTGCTTTGATATCAAAAGCCCAGAGAGTGGCTTGAGAAGTACATACAATCTTTGCTACACAAATAAAATCCAAGTGGGATACCAAAACATTAATGCCAGAGGTGGATTTCTGGTGCTCAATCTCTAATTACCTGAGCAAGGGTAACCTTGGGTCTTCTATATTAATACCTGAAACTGGGTTGATTCGGCTTACGACAAAGGCCAGAAGTCGGTTTTCGGTCTCCTACATTAATAACATGAATTTGGGTTGGTTCGGACCCCGACAAACACAGGAAGTGAATTCCCGGTCTTATTTCAATACCTGAATCTGGGTTAGTTCGGGACTTTTGCCAAGTGCGCAAGCCTGAAATAGTCTGTGAGCTCAATCGAAGGACCATAAGCTAATTAGAAGTCCATCACCAGATAATCCTAGCTTGGGATGAATCCGAAAGCTTATAATTCACCAATGGAAGAATTCCGAGGTGATTATTAAAAAAAATTGAATCAGAATAGCCAGAGATAAGCTCTTGGGAGAAAGTCCGCAAAACAAAAGCTGGAAGGAAATGAAAAGCCCATCTTCAAAACAACTCCGAATAAAATGGTTATCTCTTTTCTTGTTCATAGAAATTTCTCATACCACTTATAAACAATTGTTATCTGCATTTTATATCAACAACTATTTACATGATAGACAACATCAATACACAAGTCCATTTACAGGAGTTACACTCTCAATGACACAAACATGGGTATGATTACATGTCACTATTACAAATGTCACTAAATATCTAGATCCTCTCCATCCTCTAGTAGAGGGGGACTAATGGCATGACAAAGTGCAATACCTAGTAGCTTGTTAAGCTTTCGCACTGTTCTACTCGTTTCATCGAGATGATCGGAAGGTTTAATCTGGAGTTTCAAAGCTCTGTTATAAGCCCTATACATGGCCCTAAGAGACTTGTTTTCTTTCTCTAACTCGAAAACATTCATGTGCAAATCATGCCTTTCTTCTTGTAAACGTTTTATTTGATCAATATACCAGCTTACACTGTCATACGTATCTTTAATTAACTTGGTATCATAGGTCCCATTTATCTCAGCTACCACTCTTTTATGCCACTCAGAAATAACTGATTCCTTTAACCTAAGAGGAAAGTTATTCAAGTAAAAATGCTTTTGAAGGATTGGAGTCTTATGCGCGGTCGCAACGCCAGGAGGTGGGGATCCCATCATGATAGGGATATTTTTGAAGCAATATTCCCACATCTCACACTTTGTATTGACTTTGTTTAAATCAATTTCCAAGTCGACAATACGTTGGCGTAAATTTCTCAACCCATCCTCGAACTTGATAGAGGGTTTAGTCCTTATGTACGTCTTCAATCCAAAAATAATTTTATCTCTTTCTTCTAACTGGTCTTTTAAAGCATTCATTCTCTCATTAAAATGCTAAATGGATAAATTCTGGAGTAAGCTCTACCTTTCCTAATATATAGAAGAAATCCCTTTTACTGGTAACACTTCACTCTGAGACAGGAAAGTTTCATGACGATCTACCTACTCACAAGGACAAAAGAAGATAGTTAGGATCATATCTTTTCAATTTGCAAAATAGAGCTCTATTCTTACATAGAAGCTTTGTGTAAGTTAAATCTGATACCAATCTGCCGTGGCATACATATCAAGAGGAGTTACAAAGGATCACTTTCACTTGGTTAATACATCTCTCATTTACATAACTTCTCAGCATGTTTAGCCCTTAGACGCTTTAGAATTACTTCACGGTCTTTGCGCAGTAAGTTAAAAGAGGGCCGAGGAAATTCAGTATAAACACTCATAAGTTTCTTGAGGAAACATTTTTTTCCTGATAGCATGAAGGGATGTTATTAAAAACTCCCTTCTTAGTCTACAAGTTACACATAATGCGTCTTCGTAGTAAACAAAGTTCAGTCATAATGCAAATAAGTATATTAGCACTCACATGTAGTAAGTATGATTTCATACGAGAAGTGTCCTCAATTAACATTCAAAATAACGTCGTCAACTCCTTATTCCCCTCGCGGAGAGATTCCCTATGTTTACAAGCTTTCTTTAGCCTAGGCACAACTTAATGCTCCTTATAAGACATAAGCTTATGTGTACTCTTCTCAAGATCATGGCATTTGCGGGATAAGGAATTATAATCTTATAGTAATCTCTCTTGATCTACATAAGAACGGGTTAATTCCTACTGTTTATTATCTAATCCTGCTCTAGGGCAAGAAACAACTATTCTTTTTTTTTTGTCTATTAGATATAATGACCGGAAACTAATCACAGTCAAATACTTTGGGGAAAGTGAGAACATTGTTGGAGCAAGACTTATACTTGAGCAAGAGGAGCTTCAGAGTCAACAGCTTTCTCCCTTCCCGAAAGACCGAAGGAGCCGCCTTCTTTACACAAAGGAAGTTTAGAATCAAGGGCAACGCGGGAACCTCCTACCTCAGGATTACACATAGTAGGATCATGGGATGCTTCGAGACCTGAAAGAGGATCATTTCTGCCCCTATCATGTTCATCCTGATGGTCTTTACCTTTCGAACCATCACCAACATTATCCCCAGCATCATCAACGAAAGCAGGAGTCTCTTCTCCTTTACCCAAATCATCTAAAAGGTCATTGGTGTATAGAAAGTTCTCAAATTTAGTTTCTCCCTTCTATGGCATCTCGACACCCTGTTTACCCAAATCGATCTGCTCCATAACTTTATCCCTAATGAAAGGTGGAACAAGAGTAGTTCGGATCTCAGAAAGATTCTGAAAGTTGTCAGAAAGAATGTGAAATAAGGCATCTTCGTAACACTCGGTCTTAATTCGCGGAAGATGGACTTGCAAAATATCAGAAATCCTGCCCTTGGCTTCACATATTATCTGCGCAGCACGAGAAAGCTTCTCTTTCTCCTTATGAAGCTCATCAGCGTGAGTTACCAAGTCTTCCGCCATCTGGTGTTCTAAGGACGAAACTTTATCAGGGACTAAGTCCTTAGCCTGCCTCTCCCCCTCTAAACCGCCTCAGCGTGTTCAAAGGAAGCTTCCAACCTCTCACATTCATCACTTAATGTTTCGTTAGCCTCTCGAAGTCGAAAAAAATCGGGGGATGAGGAAGAAGGAATTGACTTAGAAAAAAGCCATCTTTTGGTAATCTAAAAAGAGTAGAAAAATTCGATCAACAACCGCAATAAATTAAAGTCAAGACTGACATAGAAAAGTCCATTCCTGAAGCTGTCGGATGATCAAATGCTGACAGGAATCCACCACATCTGAAGAAGAGGAAGGTAACGAGATGTCAGGAAAATCCGGACAAGAAAGAGCAAGCTTCACAAAATTAACAAATTTTGTTGAAGGATCGGGAAGCCTCGAAGGCTCAGTAGACAGAGAAGTTGGAATTTGCGACGTAGCATGCATACCTGCTTCTGATGTACTTGGAAAGGGTGACGGCAGGACACAACATCCACTTCTTTACCGAAATTGCCCTCGGAAATTGCAGAAGCGAAAAAATGGAGTTTTATTTTCTTAGCTAGCGGTTCGACAGATACCTCAGCCAACCTCTTAGTAACAACAATGGTAGATTGATTTGAAACATCAGTGAGGGTCGAAGCTTCCGAAGCCAAAACTCCTAGTCAAATGAAAAATCAAAGAGAAATTCAAGTATGCAAAGCTTGAATATTAAAAAGGCTTTGGTAAAGAAACTGTCAATTCAACAATCATACTGGGAGACAAAGGGGTAGAGGAACTAAACACATCTGAACTTAACATCGAACACTTAGAGCTTGGAAGATGAATAGGTGGACGTCCCAAAACCTTTTGTCTGTCAGGAATAAGATCATATTGACGCAGTTTATCCTTGGTTAACAAAACAGATTGACCTGGGCACTACAAGAAAAACCGAGATTAGCGACAGATTTTTAGCAGCGGAAAATTCCGTCGCTAATTAGCGGCGGATTTCTGTGGGCTTTGTAAGAGTAATTATTTTAGATTATATATGTCATCTTATTATAAATTATTACCGTCGAATACTAATTCTGTCGCTAAATCAATGGAAATTGCAGCTCTTTACCGTCATATAATATTTGACGCTAAATTCCGTTGCTAATAGAGTCGGATTACCGTCGACATAATTTTGAAGCTATTTTCCTGCAGTTTTCCTAGAGATTTGAAACGAACTTTTATATTTATTATTTAAAAAATGTTTTAAATTTGTGTTATTACTTAGTAATTAATTTGTAAATTAAAATTTTAAATAATTAATGTTAATAATACGTTAGTAATAAATAATAACTATTAGAAGTAAATAAAATTCAATAGTTAATGATGATTATTATTTATTTTGAAAATTAATGTTGATTAATTATTAATTACTATATGATTTAAATAAGAGGTAATAGTAATTAATAAAATATATTGTTTGCTCAAAGAAGAGCCGTTACGAATTGGATTTTTTATGGTAGATTGCTTTTGCTTGCTAAATCTGTTTATCTCTTCCTTTCCTATTCATTATGTCAGAGACTCATTTTACAATATATATTTTTTGTTCATTATGTCAGAGACTCTTTTTTTTTTTTTTGAAAGCAAACAAACCATACATAAAAGAGTTGTACACTCCTGCAACAAACTGATCGGAGGTATTTGCCTCTTCTTTGAGCAAACAATGAGTGAATTGAACATGCTACTTAAATTAGTGTAGTTATAGATGCATCAATTTTTTTGTAGTTTTTAATAGTTTTAAACACTGAATATGCTAAAAAAAATTCAAAAGAAAAAAATGTTGATGTACATTAGTAATTAATAATAAATAATAACTATTAGAAGTAAAAAAATCAATAGTTAATGATGATTAATTTTTTTTTAAAATTAATGCCAATTAATTATTAATTACTATATAATATAAATAAGATGTAGTAGTAATTAATAAAATTCAATTGTTTGCTCAAAGAAGAGCGGTTACAATTGGATTTTTGATGGTAGATTGCTTTTGCTTACTAAATTCGCTTATCTATTCCTTTCCTATTCATTGTGTCTTTACTTTACAGTATTGTTTTTTTGTTCATTATGTCAGAGACTCTTTTTTTTTTTGAAAGCAAACAAACCATATATAAAAGAGTTGTACACTCCTGCAACAAACTGATCGGAGGTATCTGCCTCTTCTTTGAGCAAACAACGAGTGAATTGAACATGCTACTTAAATTAGCGTAGTTATAGATGCATCAATTTTTTCGTAGTTTTTAATACTTTTAAACACTGAATATGCTGAAAAAATTGAAAAGAAAAAAATGTTAATATACATTAGTAATTAATAATAAATAATAACTTCTAGAAGTAAATAAAATTCAATAGTTAATGATGATTAATTTTTTTAAATTAATGCTGATTAATTATTAATTACTATATAATATAAATAAGAGGTAATAGTAATTAATAAAATACATTGTTTGCTCAAAGAAGAGCCGTTACGAATTGGATTTTTGATGGTAAATTACTTTTGCTTGCTAAATTCGTTTATATATTCCTTTTCTATTCATTGTGTTTTTACTTTACAATATTGTTTTTTTTGTTCATTGTGTCAGAGACTCATTTTTTTATTTGAAAGCAAACAAACCATATAAACGAGTTGTACACTCCTGCAACAAATTGATCGGAGGTATCTGCCTCTTCTTTGAGCAAACAACGAGTGAATTGAACATGCTACTTATAAAATATTTTTCAAGAGATCTGAAAAGGACTTTAATATTTATTATTTATAAAATGTTTTACATTTGTGTTTTTACATAGTAATTAATAAATAAATATAAATTTTAAATAATTAACGTTAATAATTTGTTAATAATAAATAATTACTATTAAAAGTAAATAATATTCAATAGTTAGTATTGATTAATTATTAATTGCTATAAAATATAAATAAGAGGTAATAATAATTAATAAAATAGATTAATATATAATTAATAATCACAAAAATAAATAATTACTATTAATAGTGAATTATGTTCAATAGCTAGTATTGATTAATTGATAATTATTAAATAATTAAGAGGTCACAATTATTATTTAATAATATAGATTAATAATTTATCTTTAATAATCAACGATTAACAAGTAATTTTTAATGATTAAGAAGTATGTGGTTATCCATAAAACTGGTGTTTTACCCATGCGTTGCACACAATAATATAATAAAATATAGATTTTAAAATTTGTACTTGATATAAACAAGTATTTATTCGTTTAAGTGGCAAAATTTTTGTCGTTAACCTATCCTTTTCCGCCTTCAAGTTGAAATTCTCTACGTTCCCTCCAAACCAAATTTGTTGCCGCCTCCAGCTTCATATTACAATACAAAACGGTTTAAACCCGTTGAAATGAATATTACCGCACCCGTTAGAAAACCCTAGATCCACTGGCACTAAGAAAACAATCCAACAGGCCTCGGCCGCCTTCAAATTTCAAACAAAATAAAAATCCTACCGCAGCCATTCGTTTCTCGTTCGAAAAGGGGAAAAAACCCTAAATCTACGAAGTTCAAAGCCACGACCTTCCACAAGTAAGATCGCGGCCTCCCCAGTCAATCACGGCCTCGAGAAATCCGCCGCCACGCAGTAAGGCGCCGCCAATCCTCCTCGATTTCCGCCTCGCAGTAAGTCACGTTTTCGGATTTTTGTTCCCTGGAGTACTTTCTGAAATTAAGTTAATGTGTTCATATATTTTTCTAGTAATGTTACCTATGAATTGTACAGAAATTAGTTGCTTCGAATTAAAATCTATTTCAAATTTTAAAACTTAATATATAGAGTTATAATTTTAAACGGTTTTTAACTTAATATATAGAGTTATCTGATTTTAAATTTCCGATATCATCTTGGAGTACTTACTTTATGCTGTAGGGCAATTTTCTTCCTTTTTAAGCTGGATATGTTTGATAATTTACTACTTAACCTTGTTATTTATTGATTTTGGGATAATATTTTGTCCAGTAACCTGGAAAATTCATAGTATAAAACAAAGAAATCCTGAAATAGTAAAAAGTGACATCTCCTCTTCTTATTTACTGCGAAGCATGGAAATAGACACTAAGCTGCTACAGTAGTAGGTATCATATTTGGGCTGCTTTAGTTGTTTATTTCCTCTGGTTTCAGCCGAAATTTCAGAAGCTAAAAATCGATGTTAAAACTGACTTCTTGATAATTGTAATTGAGAGCAAAGCATCGTAGATTCACCCAGACCAAAATTAGAAGTCAAAAAGTCATCAACTTGAGTCTAAAACAACCAAATATGTAAAAATTACAACCCATTTATACGTATAGTTTAAAATTTTCCAAGTCTCTAGCGCGCATGCCACGTATCAGTATGTCCCATTAAGGATCGCAATGCTGCCAAAATGTATTTGACAAGTTTCCCTTTTTTATCAATATAATTAGTTAAGTATTTCTTGTTGTTTATGATTCTCTTGCATTGTCATCTTAACGAGCAATTTTCGGCACTAACAGTTGGGTCTTCTGTTATGAGATCAATCCTCATGCCTGAGAATAGATCTTTTCTCCTTTAGAAGAATAGTTAAGGTAGAAAACGAGTTTGATGTATTACATGACATATTTTGATTATTACTTACCTGATATGCCTCTGTTTTCTCATATAATTTATTTAAACTCTAATTATGATATATTCTATTGGGTGAAGATTGTAGGAAAGTCGCCTAGAATTTGTGAAATAACAAGTAAAACGAAAACAATTTTTTTTTGCTTAACAAGTCAGGCATTTTAGTATTGTTGGTATTTTGCAAGACCAAACCAACTTTTGTGAGATGTGTTACTCAATACATGTGGATTTGGTGGATTAGGTATATTATGTTATATCTTTTAATTTACCATATTTATTTTTATACTATTTTTGGCATAGGACATTTACTTGCAGCCTTGGAAGACTTATCAAGTTGTCTCAAATTAATTTTTTAAAGTCTTATTGTGTTAAATAACACTGTTTATTGTATCAGTTTTTACACTTTGAAGTAATCCTCAGTGCTGTTGTTAACAAGTTTTTAAAATTAGTGTCTTAGATGTCGAATATGTTTTGTTTCAGACCGCTACATTTGTGTGTTGAATCATGGAATGTGGCTGTTGGAAGAAGGTGGGCAGAGGTTGCCACTCTGGAGCAGATTAATGAGGCTATTGATATTGGACCAAATGGCTGTCCATTGAATTCTAACAATGGGATTACATGCATTTTTTATGTCGTCTAAAAATAATAATACTGTGGTAGTGTTAGCAACTCATGCCCAGTTAGTATACAGCTTGATTAGTCTGTTTTCTTGCTAAAGAGTTAGCTTTTCAGATGTTAATTTTGTAGCACATTTAGTTTGCATATGTGAACTTTCTGTATGAATTCGCATGTAAAAAAAATATCTGATTTGCTTGATGCAGGTCGAAATCCTCATCAACTACTGGAAATTGTTGTGGTTCCTGCCTCGTGTTAAGTGAATCGGAGTTGAATGCGATCGTTTTGAATTGTGAAATCAAAGATGTTTCTCAAATTGAGATTTAATGCAGTTAGTTTTTATCTAAATATTTAGTTTATACGTTTAATTTATGTAGCACTTTGTTTGAGGTTGAAACCGGTTTTCAATCTGGATCGAAATTTGGTTTATATGTTTGATTATATTTCTCTCTCGACATGTCGATAACTGCAGAAGTCTGGATTGAAATCGACATTTAAACTCACCAGCTCTTTTATACTATGCATGTTTATGTAAACTTTCTACATAATGATTACAAGTCAACACTCTATATGAGTTTGCGAGAAATTAGAGTAGTTAAGTTGTGTGAAAATTTAGTCTTAAATGTGCCTGTCTGCATTTCCAAACCTAGAAATGTGTCATCAGGCTCATTTAAGTACATCGGTGGACATATATTGCATGCATCAAAACATAACAATATGAGTGTTACCCAACGTAGTGGACGTCTGTGTGTTCTGCTTTGATTTATCCAATTTCGGTGAAGTAGTCACTCTACGTAAATGAAGTAACTCATTAATATCTTTCTTTTCTTTCTATTTCTTTTATAGTTGCAAGACTAGAACAACAACAGGTTGTTTACAAAATCACAGCGAACTTCATGCTCCAGAAGCAACTAATGAGACGTTTATTACTCAGGTATTGCTTTCTATGCAGGCTTTGTTCGACAATTCTAGAGCGTCTGAAATATTAAAGCAAGCTCCCTTTTTGGTTCCGTTTACAAGCAGGGTAAAGATTTTTAATGTAAGTTTTTTTTTGTAAGTTACTTGCACCGCACAGTATCGTATGTATATCAGTATCGTAAAAGTATAAATAGTGTAGTTTTTTCATTCAGTAACCTATGCTACCTTAATGTTTTAACAGTTATTTCATTCAGTAAAAAGCAAGTCTTTGCATAAATCTAAGCAGTTTACTGCTGCTGCTCGCAGCAGCAGTGATTTGTCGCTGCTGCTGCGAACAGCAGCAGCAGCGGTGAATTGCTACTGCAGCAGCAATGAATTATCATGTCGATTCTCTAACATTACTTGCATCTCTTACATACTCGCTACTAATAACATAAGATTTTATGATCCTACTGAAATTACCATTATATCATTTTAAGTTTCTCATTGGGTACTGTTTATCAGTGGTTGGTATCTCTTTTAGTACAGCACCACATTGTGATAGTCCGCTGTTACATGTTTACCTTAATTTTATTGTCTTTCAAACTTATATGCGATGAATAATGTTGCAGGTGCAAGAAGTCATGGAAGGAGGAAAGGTGAGCACAGAAGATATGTAAATGAAAGAACATTGAAACCATCGAAGAAGTTGGTAGTGTACACATGTATTAGGGGACTTAGACTTGCAGTTTGTACTTCCCATAAATGCCATTGGAAAAAGCGTCAATATAAACTTTAATGTATGGGTGAGAACTGGTTTGTTTGTAATTAATCCAATGTTAATTGTATGATATAATATTGGAACTATTCGATAGACAGATGGATGATTTGTGAATGAATATACATAAAAATATATAGATTTTTTTTTTTTTTTGTATTTCAAGTTCATAAATTCAAAAAAGCTTGCACGTGACGTTTCTTAATATTAATTACGTCTGCGTATGTGTGCTATTATATATGTACATATAAATATATGTATGTATGTAAATATACAAATATATATATAGATCAGAAGGGGAATAGCGACAGATTGCCGGCAAAAGTTATTTAAATAAAAATTATTTGTCGCAAATCCATTGCTATCTTGCAAGGGTTTACCGATGGATAATTATAAATAATAATTTCAGAAAAATACTTTTCCGTCGCTGAAATGTCAGTAAATAAATTAAAATTAAATTAATAAATAAAATTATATTTTTATTATATAAATAGTAAAATGACGAAAAACTGTCGGAAAACTCATGCTATATTCCGTCGCTAAATCTGACACAATTACCGTCATGGTTTTTACCGACCACCGTGTTATGCAGAAAATCCGTCGCTAAAGCTGATATAGCGACGGATTAGCAGCGGATTCTGTCGCTGCTAAATGCTGTTTTTCTTGTACTGGTGGCTCTTCAAGTAGCTTCAGAATAAGCTCAGACACAAGAGATTCACTTTCGGTTAAAGGAGCTTTCTTAGAAGCAGGGTCTGAAAAAGCAACTAAAGTTAAGCCATGTGTAAGAAAAGTAATCACTCGTAAAGGGGTTGGAGAATTCACGATAATCAACAAGTTTGCCTGAAATACCGGTAGGGCATCTGATGAAGAAGGACTGGTCTTCCCAGGATATAGCCTTACCCACACCGTCACTAACAATCTTCCTCAAAGGGTTGGCATGGAGTATAGGGAAGTCAGCACCTCTTGAAAAACACACCAAATACTGAATGAGATTAGAAGTAAGAGAGGCCTGACCCGACTCAAAAGCAAGTACTTCAAGACACAGAAGCAGTGTATAAGCGCTTGGTGGGAGTTAGATGGGTGCAAACTTCAAATCCCGTAGAAGTCAAAATATGAAAGATGGGAAAGGAAAGAAGCCTACATGCTAAATATGCATGGCTAAATATGCAAAATATCCTTCGGGAGGATTCATAATATTATCACGGTAGGTAGCACAAATAGCGATCACATTATCCATTCCAAAGCCGATGAGGATGGAATTTACTTCATCCTGTGAAGTACTCAAAGTTTTCTTCAAGACAAAAAATACCTCTTCCGAGGGATGCAACGAACACCAGTTTGTGATGGGCTGGAACTCCTTTTATGAAACATGGCGCTACCAGGTTATATAATTTCATAGATACATAAATTCGTATCATGCTCATTAATGTATAATGCAGTTACAACATATGAACCTATCATTGATAAATGGTCAAGA